>JAUKPH010000018.1:12490000-13783125 GCA_030549335.1 Pontederia crassipes
GAAATCTCACTTCTCAGAGTCCATTGTGGAAGAATCTTCTGAGGAATTGGCCATGATATATCTGATCCATGCATAATATCATGAAAAATGGATACAAATTTGTGACTGCTGCTTAGTATCGGTATTGGCAATGAGTCTGAAAAAGTATCTAAAAGGGTGAAATTTGGATATTTGCACCCTGTCGAAGTAAGGAACCATGGTATATATGTTTGGAACATATTCCATTTTGAGAGATTTGAAAAAGCACTATCTCGTTGAAAGGTTCTATACATCTGCCGTTTCTTAACGTATTTCTTTAGACAAAGACTCCGTTTTTTCCTCTTTCCGGATGGTAAATATTTTTCAGAACATGGAGTGTGAATCAAACCCATGTAACAAATAAATGTAAGGACAGACGGGATTTTAGTATTATCGCTCCCTTCTTTATCGGAAGATAGAATAAAGATCCCTTATAAAATAAAGTCCTAAATTAGACCAATGGAATTTTGTCTGCTAGAATAGAAAAAAGTGCTTCAAAATTGATCTCGTCCCTTATAATTAATTATAAAATTTTCTCTTTGTTCTATAATAACTTACATCTTTCAGTAAAATACTTTTTATATCTTGTTATATCAATAATATATATAATAAAAATCCTTTGATTATTTCTAGTATGGAATGAGTCAATCATCCACTTTGGTATCTTTTTGGACAAAAATGGGAATATTATTTCTCCATTGATCAAGAGTTTCGGTCCTTGGAAAGTATCATGATCATCCAATAAGAAGGGTTTCAATTTATTCAAATGAACGATTTGAACACCTATTGGTTCTAACAACTTATTGCAGAGTTGATCATTCAGACCTTTCAATTCATAGATGTGGATCTCAGACCTATAAATGGGGATATTCCCGATACTTACAAAGAAAAGGGAAAGTGACTTGGACAAAAAGGGAAGTGACTTGGACAAAAAGAGAAGTGACTTGGACAAAAAGAAACGATGATAATAATAATAATAATAATAATAATAATAATAATAATAATAATAATAATAATAATAATAATAATAATAATAATAATAATAATAATAATAATAATAATAATAAATAAATAAATAAATAAATAAATAAAAGAAAGATTTTGTTTTCTTTATTTTTTCAAAAAGGAGAATATTATGGCGGTGGTGGATCCTAATTCTTACACGAATCAAATCCGAACTGGAATCCTAACCCGAATCCGAATAGAAGGAACCCTTTTTGCCATCGCCGTACGGCTCTCTCGTTATTTTTTGTTCCGAATTCTGACACCTCGCCCTCGTTCTCCCACGCCGTTCGCTGTTTCCCACATCAATATCTGTCCGATGGCCGGCGGCGGCGGCGGCGGCGACGGAAGCGGCGGGAGGGCGAACCCGAACATCCTGGTGACAGGGACGCCGGGCACGGGGAAGACGACCACGTGTTCACTCCTCGCCGACGCCACGCGTCTCCGCCACATCAACGTCGGAGACGTCGTCCGCGATAAGGAGCTCCACGACGGATGGGACGACGAGTTCGACTGTCATATCATCAACGAGGACTTGGTCAGTCTTTCCACTTTCTCCTCGTGGAACCCTAAAACTCTCGCTTTTGTTGCCCTCTTCCTTCCGTGGGAGCCCTAGGCTGCCTTTAATCCTTGCGTAGTTGTATGCTACTTGATTTTACTGACTGGATGCATATATAAAAATCGGTTCTTGTTGCATCTCATTCGCGTTCAAGCAGATTTTCATTAAAATTGAAGCCGTCTTATGCCAATTTGGAAGAGGTGAAATCCTTTAGGTTTTCTACCTTTGATTTTAGGTTCCAGTTCAGAGGTTTATTTGATTCGAATGCATTGCGAGGTTTGTAACGAACTGCATTTCCTTGACTGTAAAAGTAAATTACAACGTCAAGAATGATATCGTCTTTTTTAATCAATGGCGACAAAGGGCGGAAATTGAAAGTTAACCTATGAAAGTCAGTCAGTCGTATTAATTGAAAAACTGAGAGGCCGTTGTTTAAAACATCTTGAAAGTGCAGACCAACTCATAATTTAAGTTCAAAGTGTAGTGAATTTCGAAGTATTGGTGACATACTTGAATATGATCAATGTAGACGTAGGGCAGAATACTTTTATCTCAAAATATCAATCTTTCTAGAAGCACTGGATAACTTGTTTTAGTGAATATTAGTTTTTTATAACTTAGATAATTCTTGATTAATTGTTGAAAGAAATGTTCAATTATTAGTTATGGGAACCTAATTTTGGGAATCCAGAAACAGGACAGATATTGAAATAGGAGAATTACTTCTCAACTTTGAATTCATGTTTTGTCTCCGCTGCCTAAAAAAAACTGTATTTATAACTTGTAGAACTAGTATGGTACATATCAAGAATGGCTAGTGTTGGATATGAATTTCTAGGGATATTATTGTTGGTTAACCGAAATGCTTCCACATGAAGTAGTATCCCATCAGGAGAATCTTCACATAACTTATAATATTAGTATTGTAGAGACAATGCATGCATTTAATGTTGTAATGAAAAACTGTGGAAGACTGCGCGCATCAACTTTCTATTTTAAGTGTTAACCATGAGGATAAAGATAAATAGTGTCAACATGACTTTGTTTGCCGTACTACTTGATGAGATCACATTCGTTCAGCTTAGCTCCTGGATTTGTTGTCTCTGGAATCTAATCTGCAGGTTTGTGATGAATTAGAAGACATGATGGAAGAGGGTGGTAATATTGTGGACTATCATGGTTGTGATTTCTTTCCTGAACGTTGGTTTGATTGTGTGGTTGTCCTTCAGACTGATAACTCCATTCTACACGATCGCTTATCTAGCAGGTATGAGGGTAACTACAACAGCTTATTCCATACTGTACTATCTTATATACCTTTCGGATTATCCAGTGCACTATTTTGTATGCCTATTTGAACTATAGAGGGAACAGTCTTTTCTCAAGCAATTTATATTGCGACACAATATCTGACATAGATCATAGATCGGATGTTCTTTATCTCTCCAGTTGCAGTTTCTTTTTTCTTTTTTTTTTCTTTTGTGAAAGCTTATTGTTACTAACATCACATCTAATGCTTGCAGAGGTTACATGGGTCTAAAGCTTACAAACAACATTGAGTGTGAGATCTTTCAGGTTCTTCTGGAGGAGGCAAAGGCAAGTTACGACGAGGAGATTGTACTGCCACTTCAGAGTGATACAGTTGAGGACATTAGCAGGAATGTTACCACATTGACTGACTGGGTAAATAATTGGAGGTCTGCCAGGTCATCTTAATTCAATATGTTCCATATGGTAGTAAGCCCCAAATAAGAACAGTTCTAAGGGTTTATTTGGATTGAGGATAAGTGTAGCAACTATTTGTGTGAACTTGATTCCTAGTTCTTCTCTTTGGCTTTCTGGATAATGGATGACTGATAAGTAGTTTAATGGGTTTCCATTCACTTGCTTGTTTAAGTTGCGCATACAATGTACAGGCCTAACCAAAGCTCATTATGGACTTGCTTGAAAAATGATAATAAAAATAAAAAAAAAGATGAAACACGACATGGAGTAATTAAGATTACCGACTTGTTAAAAAGTTATTTAAAAAAAGATGACCCACTTGTTAATATCCAATTGACCTTAAAGGGATGGACTAGTTATCCAATACCACGCATGTTAACGTATTTTTTTTTTTAAAATTTAGTATTATTTTTCGTGATGTTTGTTATTTTTATATTTTGTCCCATGTGACATCAATAAGACAATACATGATTAAGGCATCACTGTTTTCTGTTCAACTTTAACATTTTTTAATGGTTTGTTCCCTGTGATTTAATAATGAGAAAATTATATTTAGATGTAATTAGTAAAGTTATTGAACGAACGGTTTGAAAATCTAATAGCTTATTCGGATGGATTTTTATGGGCCTTGAACTGAGTTATCTCATGATGGGCCGGTCTACCAAACATCATTAGGAGTGGGAGGATGTAGCTACCATACCAATTGCAGAATTGGAGGAACTAAAAAGTAAGAACTAGATTTAGTTCTATGATTGTTCTCCAAACAGCAAGAGAAAAAACTTAATAATATAATTAAATGTTTCTTTTTTTTTTCAATGTAACCTTTACAAAAGCTATTTATTTATTTAATAATATAATAATAAATATATTTCTGAATTAATTAAATCAGTAATTAAAAGTAATAATAATGTTAATAGAATTCGTCAATCTTTATGTTTTTTTTTCTTTTTTCAACATGTCATTTATAAAAACAGTGATTAATATAGAGAAACATTTTAAAGATAATGTGAAGTTAAATTTAGTATTGCACCAAATATATTATACTTTTGGATATGATTAAATTAATTATAGATATAAAATGAACTATAAAGTTAGTTATATATAGATATAATTAATTTTTATAATGGATAAAAGTATAATGATTTACATATCTTTTACAAACAAAATTAATATAATAGTATTTATTATTCAACATTTGAAATATTATTTTATTATATTTTTAGTTCAAAATTACTAACTAATCATATTTTTAGATTTGTTTAATATTTTATCTCATTACTAAAAGAATAATAATAAACTTATAAGTCTAATTGATTAGGATTTGTTGATAGAATGTGCTTGGATGCTAGAACTTGGTAGTAGATTTTGAGTGGAATGATACAGGAATTCTAGTAAATTATGCCAAACATTACCTCACTTAATCCATCAAAATTTGAGTTCCAATCGACGTCCACTTTCTTTTACTTTCGAGAACTTGAATTCTTGATGAAGACAAGAATTTACCAACATTCAGCGTACATCAAATTGTTTTTTTGCCTCTACTTTACATCATGTCAATTAATTTTAATCCACTTTTCTCGCCTTCGTGGAGAATTTACATCCAAACGTGAAACTTTTATGAAGTTCTTGATAACTGCATAGAAATTAAATTCCATCGAGTTATGGCATCCAAACCTAGTGAGAAAGTTCTATCGATGAAATTCTTGATAACTGATATGAACTCTTAGGAAGATCTACTAAGCACGTGCGAGGAAGCTTAAATTCAGATATCGGCATGGGCTCGTTGGAAAGTTGTCTTGTGGATTGGCAATCATGTTCCATATATGAACTCTTTCGGTTCTGACTTCTTAGAAACCAATGCTAAAGAACTATTGGAATGACCACCATATCTACTTCTGACAATAAATTATCATAGAGAACTTTTCATTAAAAAAAATCTTGTTAGAAAATGGATCTTTGAATGCATTCCAGAAACTTAGTTTGCTTATACATATCGACTGGTGTTACTAAAAGATGCTTTTATCGATTCTTGAATCGTAGGCGGTTCAGGCTTATTAGTAGATATAAGCACTTGGAAAAGAAAAAAGAAAAAGAAAACTTACATATTGAGCTTAAGGGTCTGTTTGGTTCAAATTTTATTAAAAGGAAGAGAAGGTAAAAAATGGAAAGGAAAATGATGTGAAGAAAATGCAAGAGAATGAGAGTGAATAGTTATTTTTATTTGGTTCACATCATTAAAAGGAAAGGAAATGAATGCATATTAAGTAACAATTTTATTTGGACGATTCTATTCTTTATATATATACTTATATGTTTAATTTATATGATTAAAAATAAAAATACATGTTAAGTATGTCTTTTTCTTCATTTCCATCCCGATTTGAGGTGAAAAAATTGGAAGATAATGAAAAAAAAGGAGGGAATTTTCCCCTCCATTCCCCTCCAACTTAATCCAAACAAATAAGAGAAATCGATTCCCCTTCTTTCACCCCCAACCAAACAGAGTCTAAAGAGATGTCTAATTTATTATTGTGATATGGCATTTAGACCCAATAATAATTTAACGGGAGAGAAATAGATAAAAAGAAAAAAAGTTAAATTTTGTTGGCAGCAAAAAGTTTTCAGACAGACTTCTATATAAATTTAGGACTTGGACTTCAGGGCTCAGGTTGGGATCGCAACAATGATCTCTATCACCATAGCTACACACCGCTCCATAGAGCTCAACATAGCTACAAAGAGAGATTGGACAGTTTCGAATAAACTCACTCTAGAATAGAGGCATAGAAGCATTTCCGGAGGGATGAGAGCGGGGTATGCAGGATGGATGGGTTTCAAATGGCGCACACCATCACTCGAAGATTGAGAGATCATACGTTCGAATTCCACTAGGAAGACGTATGTACTCCTTTATTTTCGACCTTTAATTTCCTTGCATGAAGTCTATCTATGCATAGAAAAAAAAAGGGCAGGGCAGGGGAGACTAGTAAATAATCCAGTGACCTGAAGAGAGCAGAGTGTTCAATCGTGAACCATTACATGCAAAATTCCATTAGTGTTAAACCTCATATTTGCATCTTAGCAAATCAAGAAATAAGTTTTCCGTCTCTCAACGCTTTGTATTTTGCTCCCTCATAAAAAGCAATTAAAGCAGCTTTGGCATCGTGCTCAGTACGTCGCTAACTAACCATATTGCCTTCGAGCTTTTGTTCAGAAAACTTTGAAACTGTTCAGCATGCTCGATGAGTCCGAACTGCATGCAGATCTAAATCAACAAAGTCTAAAATGGTGACCTTGACTTTGACATTCCCTGCTGGGAATTGCTCGGAGACTTGTAAAAGCTGCATGTAAAAGCTGTTGACATTTATTTTGTAGTACAGGATTCTTTTTCCCTGCAGGGGATTGCTCGGAGACTTAGAGCAATGTCAGACAGTTTTATTAAGAAGCCGAGAGCAATTGTCAGACGCTAAATTACTCAACCCAACCCCTGCCAAGAAACCTACTCAAGTACATTACACCTGTAGAGAAAGATCAAGAGAGCAGCGATATTAAGAAAAAATGCAGCTAAAGATTGAAACATGTGAAGCGAGCATTCGAGAAAGGAAAATAAAAAGACAACATATTGATTCATCTACCTTACTCTTTCCTCAGAGATCGACAAAAGTTCAGAATGATCAATAGTTTCTAAAATTCATGAAAATCTTAAAGAAATTTCACATTAACATTCCGTTTGTTGAGGCCATCCAACAAATACCATATGCTAAATTCTTGAAAAAATTTCTCGCCAAGAAGAGGAAGATTGATACTCAAGAGACTATAGCTTTGATCGAGAAAGCAAGTGCGGCATAAGCTGAAAGTTCTACGATTTTTTTATTCATTGAGAAATAGAAAATTTGAAGCAGACATGAAGCCGACAAACATAATTCCTCAACTAGCTGACGGATCAATCAAACACCGTCAAGAAATTTTGGGACATATACCGATAAGAGTGGAAAAGTTCTTCATACATGCAGGAGAGCATATGAAAAATGTAACCGATTCTTTTGTTCAAACTCTAAATTTGATCAATAATAAAGTTTTATCTTTCCTCCCATCTTAGGAGTGGATTCATTGGATTTATTCATAAATAACTTAAGTCAGAATTCCATTTTGACTTTGTTCGTTTCGAATTTGGACTCTTCTATCTTCTACTTATTTTTTCTATCTACTTATTTTTTTTTGTTTTATTCTTTATTTTTTATTTTTCCCCGATTTAGAACTAGTTAATATTCTATTTCCAAAACATGACGAATAGAATATTTTTCTGAAATCATTAAGAATATATATATGCAATAAGTCCTCCATATGAAAGAAGATACGAACACACCCCTGATCCTAGAAAGACCTGCTGGGGCGATCATTGATGTGAAGAACGAGTAACTATCTTTCCAGCTTAGGAAAGAGATGATAGAATTCAATCTGTCAAGAGTAATGAGGCACCTAGATTGCGTTGATGTTCACGAAGTAGAAGATATCATGGAATCAATAGTGCCAGAAGTACTGAATTTTATACTTCTCATTTGACCCACTTTAGAATTGCCTCATGGAAGATGAAGAATCTGCTACACTCATTTTCGGACAATGCAAGGAATGTTCGAGCTTCCCAACAATAAACAAGAACTTACCGAATGCAATAGTGTTGAGGTGACGAGTGACCCCCTAGTCATGTGCATGACCCCATGCAAGATTTGCAGCCACAACCCTGGTCAGAAACCCAAGTAGAGGACCCCCAAACGGCGATTGCACCACGGGTAAAGCTGAAATCACTTTTCTCTACACTCAGGTATGAATTTCTTGGATCCAACTCTACATTCTCGATTATTGTTAATTCTGCATTATACACCAAGCAAATCAAACTACTCCTGAATCTCTTAAAACAACATAGAAAGGTCATAGGATACACCATGGATGATATCAAAGGACTTAATTCCTCCTTGTGCATGCATCGGATCTCCTTGGAAGAAGATGCCAAACCTTCAAGAGAGACTCAAAGAAGATTGAACCCACATCTTCAAGAGGTGGTTAAGATAGAAGTTAGGAAACTTCTAGATGCAAGTTTGATTTACTCCATATCTGACAACAAATGAGTAAGTCCCATTTAAGTTCTCCAAAAAAGGAGGCATGACAATAGTAGAAAAAGAAAAAAGGAGAGAAAATTGCATCTAGGACCACCACAGCAAGGTAGTTAAGTCCGGATCATACATAAGATCGGAGGGTGGGAGGGAGGGAGGGGGGTGTCATAAGATCCTACCTATTAATAAAATATATTTTTAAAAAATAATAAATATTATTTTGATTAATCTTTTGTATTTAAATCATAAATTACATCTCATATATCATACTTTTATTGATTCTTAAGCAAAATTACATTTTAAAATTTCAGCTTCGAATTTTAGCACTAGTTGAGATTTGTTCTTCATATTAAAATTTCCTATTTCATAATCATATGAACTAAAGAATGGGGGAAAGCTCCAAGAGATCAGGGAGGACTTGTTTTAATTCAACTTCATATGGATAATTGAGCTTTCAACTTACTTAGATGAAGCCCTAGCAACAAACCCTTGATTTCTTCTTCCTCTGCTCTTGTTTTCCTTGCCTTTGGTTGCTACCTTGTTGAACTCGGATGGGGGTGGGCACGGTATGGTAGCATGTGAGAAGGAGATAAGGTTTGAGGGTTTATATATGATACCTTGTCACTTCTATTATTTATTTTATTTATTCATTCACTTAGGACATTACATGTTAATAAAAAACTACTCCCATTTGGATTCAATTAAAATATTTAGAAAATCAAATTCCAAAGGAATCAAATCTGAAGTTTTGTCCGAAGAATAAAATTGATATTTTTTTTTCAAATTTTTGATTTTGCACTATCATTTAACCTAACCAAGACTTTACCTAAAAATTATTTAAAATCATATTTATCATACATTAACATGGGGAACTATTACAGTGACTTTAATTTTCTTAATTCTAACATTTTTGAAAATAATCTTTTTATGATTTAGGTAAATTTCGTCACTTTCTGCATTCTGACACTTAAAATTGTTTCTTTTGTTTTGACATATATAACATGTCACAAAATTATCACATAATATAATATCAATACATTTAATAATATGTGATTAAGATATGGATATTACATCTTAAGCGTCAAGCTGAACATTTCGAGTACACCCGAGAGGCGAGCTTGGGTTATTCTTTGAATATTCTCTGTTGATGTTCCATTTTTGTTTGTTAATTCGCTCTTGACATTGTCGAATTAGTGACATCCAACCTGAGAGGAGAATCTAATACTCATGCTCCTGTGTGTAGGCTATGTCCATGGACGCTATTAAGGGTATGTGTTCTATCGGGCCAAGAGTTGTTTGCCCGAAGCTTCATGAGTTAAGTTCGTCAACACTCGACAAAAAGAGGTCTCACCCAAGAGGGATTTATTATCGGTCGAGATTCGATATAGACCGAGAGGTTGGTCGAATTTCCAGCCTTCGTCTTTGAGATCTTTTAAGTCGAAAGATGTGGGGTTTGCTGGCACATACCCTCATCAAGGAAATCGACACTTTAGAAGTAGTCCGTCTTCGCGAGAGCATAACAGTCAAGCTATGAGGGATGACCTACATATGTGAGTCTAACGATCAACAAGCACGAGGGTGATACAGTCATTAGATGATATTTGCCACGAGAGGGGAATACACATGTGTAGGGCATATGTTGTTTCCTCTCCATTATTTTTATTAATTTAAGGAACAATAGTCCCGAAACAACTCCTCCTTAAGCCCTAGTGTTAAACACTTGATCTCTCCTATCTCGACTTTTACTCTTTAACTCTCTCGATACATTAAAAAATTGTAAAAAAAATTAGTGTAATTGATTACTTTGAAGTTTTTAGGATTAAAACCTTTTCCTTCCCCTCTCATCCTTTCTACTCAATTTGTTCATTCCACACTTTTCGGCAAATACTTCACATAGGGTTTGTTGTGTTCTTTGGGACGAACCTCCAGCACTACATTGGTCATTGTACACTTGTAGAGTTGTAGTATCGTCATGTATGCTGAGTATTCTTATAAATTTTAAAACTTATTCGAAGTTTTTTTGTGAAGTAGGTGTACTTATCTACATGGGGGTATCCAAACGTATAGTCTCTTTTCCCACACGAGACAAGGTGATTATGCTATTTCTACATCATTCATGATTCAAGACAGGGGGCATTTAGTTACGGAATATATGCCTACTCATCGGAATAACATCAAACATGAAGAAGATTAAGGATAAGGGAGAAAATGAATTGCATGAGTCATGTTGGTTGTTTAATCTTCTCGGCCCACCGTTTTTTGGATTGTGGTATTTGTCGATTTCTACGGAATAAAAGATATTAACTGATTTAAATAGAGAGCACAATTGTACTATTCACGATGCGACATTAGAACCCTTCTGACCTTCGCCGTAGGGACGAATCATCTTTACATGAGGATGAAATGGTCTATCTGCATCGGTCAGGAACAATTTCTCATCCAAACACGAGCAAAATTGTAACTACGAATATCCCACATGCCAACCAAACGGGATGCAGAGTATCATCTCCAAAATTGCGAGATAACTCACTGTCAAAATAATAAAATAACTTATTCTAATACCCCGTATTCCACAATCACCAGAGACTGTCACTATATGTTGTTTCAATAATTTATCAACAAGCACTTAAAGGCATCTACAACTCATCTTTATTTTTTAATTAGCATTTTTAATATAATTACTTGTAATATCATTTTTAATTAACATTAGTGTATACTACACTTTTGTCAAAACCTAACTAATTATAATTGATCATTAATTTATTAGTGTAAGTAATGTAAAATAATAATAATAAAGGTAAAATTGTGGAACAACCAACAAAACATAGGTGCTCTCATTTTGAGAACAAATTGGGTTATTTTCACACATTTTGAAATTATTTCAATTTTGATCACAAGAATTTGTCCAGGTGCATATTTGGATTGAAGAATAAACTTATTGTTTGGATAAATTATACGGTCATCCCTCAACTTTATTCAATATCTCAATAGTCCTTCAGTTTCAATTTGTAACTAGAATGTATTCCAATTTGATTTTCTTACACACTTCGTCCACTTGATCGCTGATAGTGGGTTTTCCGATTTTCTCGCTTATGTGGCCGCCACATGCACCTTTCTCTTTCATCCACATCATTTTTAAAAAAATAATATAATAATATAATTATATAATAAAAATAATATTTAAAAAAATAAGAAAAGTGGTGAGGCACCGCTCGCCGGAGATGGCGAGCTCAAACATAGGGGGGCCATCGCCCCCTCCCTCTCTCTCCGGTGCGCACTCGCCGATGAGCGTGAGAGGAAAGGGGGCGCCGACTCCCCTTTTATGCTTCGCCGGCGTCGCACGAGATTGGGAAAATGGGCATCGGCCTTTCTGCTTCGCCGACGCTACGCACGAGGAAGAAAAAGGGCGCGGCGCCTCCCGTGTCAGACAAAGCGCTGCAACAACTCCATCCTGACATAATTGAGATAGAATTGAGTTGAACACATGAGTTCTAATGATATTGAATTGGAAGTTTGAAACCCATTTGGCCTAGGTTCCACCTCACCCAACACGGGTTAGAGAGTAAAATATGAGATTCAAACTTGACATTATATAAGAGTGAGTAATTTGAAAACTTAAATCCTCTATCATTAGAATATAGTTATTGTATTTAAGTCTATGTGAAGTATCGACCCTCCTCCTCTGCCCCCTCCATGCCGAAGAAGTCCACCGTCACCTCCCTCATTAGCTTGTCTCCGCAAAACGGTCAAGGGGGTTCGACTCGGCTGAAGGGTCCCACGACGGCGGCACGATCGGGCCCCACCATCATTGTTGCTGGATGGGGGGCACTGTTTGGGCCGCCCTTTGCAGTAGCGCCGTGTCAAAGTTGTTCACCGAACTCGGCGCGACTGTGTGGCCGACGCCGACGTCGAATGCCATCGGGCCATAGCCCGACGGCACGAGAGCGGCGAGCATGGTGGCGGAACCCCCCGAGTCGCAGTCAGAGGGCGGGAGAGAGAGGGAGGGGGCTGCTCGCTGGCTTCGGCGAGCGGTGCCCCGTCATGTTTCTTATTTCTTATTTTTTAATATTATTTTTATTATATAGTATATTTTTATTATTTTTTTAAATGACGTGGACAAAAGGTGCATGTGATGGCCATGTAAGCGAGGAAATCGAAAAACCCACTATCCACGATCAAGTGGACGAAGGTGCAAGAAAATCAAAGTCGGAGAATTACATAATAAAGTTGGGAGACCATTGAGATATTGAGTCAAAGTTTAGGGACAATCCTTTACTCGTATTGTTCTTGTGATTTTTTTATATCAAAGGAGGTTATTCATCAATTTTGTTAAAAAAACAAATAATGTTTGGTTCTTGAGTTAACAAAGTAAATAATACACAAATAATGATAAAAACCAAGAATGCTAAAATAATTTTAATTACACAAATAAACATGTTTCAATAATGTGTGATTAGACAACTTTGTTTTGCATTGGATAAAAATGTTTATTATTAATAAGTTCGACAGCATAATAATTAATTAATTCTTGCAATAATTAGTTAGTATTTTCGTTGTTCTATTTTAATAATATATTATTACCCATTAATTAACACTTAAAGTTGTAAATATGTAAAAATCTTCATCATCATTATCATCGTCATCATCATCATCATCTATCATCATTTATGCATAGCATGATTTTTGTCAAAACCTAATCTAGGCCGAAACATAATATTAATTATACTTTATCATTTAGTTATAATATAAAGTAACATAAAAAAATAGTTAAGAAGAAAAGAGAGAAGAAGCGGAAAACATAAAATCATGATTTTTAATTTTTGTCAAAATCCATGGTTTAAGCAAGATATCTAGTTTAACTCCTTTTAAATATGAAAATCTTTTGTTGTGAACCTCATTTGTTACTGTACGCGACATAAAACTTAGTTGCACTCGATGAGAGATCGATCTTAACAATACATTCTTTAGTGTCGCGCAAATTAAATTATGAACACTTCTCAAACACAAGGGCAGCGCTTCATATCAAACAAGGTTATTGAACAATATATCCTTGCAATGACGCAGACACATATTCCACTCCTATTTACTCTTTTCAACCCGTATTTCAAATTTTTTTTTCTTTCTAGCCACATAATATATTATTTTCAGTGCCATTTATTATCGTAAATAATATTTATGATTAAATAATTAATTACAAAATTTTATGTTCCAAATTTATTCATTCGCATTTAAAAAAAAGACAGAATAGAAATATATTTGACTTTTAAAATAAAACAGAAGAGTATCATATTTCTAATGTTTTATTCCTTTCACTTATTCAGCAACTGAGCGAATCCTCAACGGCCAAGAAGCAACAATTTTATCATTTTATCAAATAATATACAAAAATTTAAAAGGACCAATCGGAACTCATTTCCAATTACAACAAGTGACGCATATACCCTGTAAACAATGGACAACTTGCGTCCAAACACGAAAAAACATTAGATACAAATTAAGAATAAACTGAACAAGTGACAACAAGAGGCACAGAGTTATTTTTCTGTGTAAATAATTGTACCTTGATTGTTGAAAATTTTCCAGGGCACTGTATGTTTAGAAGTTTTCCCGGACACATTGGTGTTCCTGAATGCTGCTTCCAGAGACTGCAAAACAAGTAACCACAGAAGATACATTATACATGTTTTTTTTTAATTTTTTAAAAAAAACAAAACTTTCATTAGCTACTAGTTAGTTAGATGACCAGATTGGTCCAAGTACAAAATGTTGTGGAGGCCCCAAGGAGGGTTACTCTCCCTAAAAATATTATCTGGGCAAAGTCTACCTAGTTTTGCCAGATAATCAGCTGCATGATTTTGCGTCCCATAGCAGTGTTTACATATGAAATTTGCGAAAGAGTTACCATAAACTTTGAGCTCTTCGAAGACAGTCCATAGCCGCAAGGGTGGCCAGGCAAGATTGTTGATGCTGTCAACTAATGTAGTAGAATCAGATTCCAGTATGACCTAAGCACCTGCATTCCTTGAGACCCCGTAGTGCCCCCTGTGCCTCTGCTGCCAGAACCCCAAGCGCACCTGCACAGATGAAACTAGCATTAGAGTTCCAAATTATAAACCCTGCACTGATGGCCTTATTTGGTTGGCAAAAAGAACCATCCGAGTTGATTTTGATCGAGTTTGCGGGCGGGACCTCCCAATGGGTTCGAGATGAATCCCTGGGGTAAGCGATCAGTGCCTCACTTGAGTGGGTATCAACATACTCATAATACCCAGCCAGAATTCGAGTCCATATCACAGTGGTGGTTGCCATCTTGAAGTTATATTGGATATCATTCCTCCATTTCCAAATACCCCCAGAGGTTAAAGCAGAGAGAGTGCAGGTTACGTTTAGCATCAGATGCTAGATTATGAACTTCTTTAGTCGCATCGCCAGTGGCCCATGATTGCATGAACTGAAATTGATAGTTTGTGCGTGTTTGGAAAATGGACCAGATTTGCACAGTTACCATACATTCAAAGAAAAGGTGATTGATGGATTCCGGCAAGAGGCCACACATTGGGCAGGATGGGTCAATGTTGAGGTTGAATTGTGTCAAACAAAGTTTGGTTGGAAGCCTACTATGAAGGAGTCTCCACAAGATCTTAACCTTTTGGGGTACCTTAATTGTCCAAATATATCTCCAATCTGGCTTTCCAGACCCAAATGACCTGTCCAGCTGGAGGCATAGTGAGTGATAAACTGATTTACCATAAGGGTCATGGTTCCAGACCCACTTATCATCCTTGGCGGAGAGCGAGAGAAAGATGAAATGTGTGAAACCATATCATCAAAACATATTCTCAGTAAAGGGAGATTCCATTGACCCTCCACTGTCATCAAGTCACATACAAACATATGTTCACAGAAGCACATTATACATGTTTAAGCTGAGAGTCTAATGAAGTGTTGGGAGTCTTGATATGCAGTAACAGAAGAAAATGCTTGAGAAAGAGATGTGAATGTCTATATGGGTGAACAAGATGTTTACCACTGAACTGCCACCATCACAAGGTTTGTCTGCACTGATCTTTGATTTCCTGAGCTCCTTCTCTCTGGATTCATAATGCTCGAAATCATCCAGTAACGATGTCTCCAATTGGTAGCCTTTGAAAATATGCAGCATCTTCAAACCTTGTGGGAGTCCTATCTACATGGGAGAAGCACACCAAACTTTTCAATAGAAAAACGTAAAGACTTTCAGATGTAATTAGACATTTCTTTCTTAGTCTTGACTGCAGTCTAAAGAAAAACAGAGGCACATTAGTTTGATAAAAAATGAAGAAAATTATACGAAAAAGTAGGGAAAGAACAAGAAAATAAAGCCTGAATGGTGAAATGGATAATCAATCAGATAAACATGACTATTTCATCATTGTATACTCGAAGAACCATAATATGTCTTTCCAACACACCTAGAACATAAAGTTAAATTCTTATTACATACTGAAGGCTCTTTCGTTGCCTAAAAGTTCATTGGTACAAGGTTTCTAGCTGAATTTGGATCTGAAATATTGTCACATGATGTTAGGAGACTTTCATTATTTCAACTTAACTTCTGACAAATTTCATGATACCACGAGAACTAGGACGGCACTTAAATCTCTGAATCAGCACTAATATGTTGTAGCCAATAACATGAGATCACTTCTAATTTGTGTGCGAATTGGTGTCCTGTTCCAGTTCATTGAAAAATTCGAGAACGAAAATGAGATAGTTTATTATACATGTGAAATTTAGGATGTAAAAGAGATGTGATAATAAAAGGATTGCATTATCCCTTCACTAATTCAATACTACTGTAGTAATGCTTTATCTTTGCAGACACACATTCCATACTGTCAGCTATCTCATATTTGGCACTAGCTCATCAAGCTAGTTAGCAAAAGCACATAAGCACAGTAATTCATTTTACATAGATAAAGTCGCCTCCTCACTGATTTATTCAAGTGCTTCAGCTTATACTAAAACAGATAATTAGTTTTTCTTTTTTAAGAAAAAAATTAAAAAGATAATGGCTATTCAAAACATCCCGCAATCGAATATGTTGACCATCAATTGGCAGAGAGACATTAATGGTTAAGTTTCTATTTATGATCATGCATTTATGTGAATTGGTGCACGTATCTATAAGGTATGGGTGTTTGGTTCTAACATGTATGAAACGAGGCTCACGTTTAGGCACAAACTTGCATCAAGATCTTTTGTTATCATGTACATTGCATGGCATAGTTTCATGATCTTTGAGCAAAAATATATCATGAACAAATGTTTTTTATTCAGTATCTATTAATGCAAAAGTTCTAGATACTATCTTACTGTTTCAAGTGAAAACATTTTATGTCAACTGATGCATGTATCTACAGAGTATGTACAAGGTAACAACCTCATATATCATGAGGCACACATTAAGACAAACTTGCATCATAATCGATCATTATCGTGTACATTACAATTAGGTAACATCATTAATCTGAACGAAAAGATGTTTTGAACAAAAAGTTTTTATTCAGTGTCTCTAGTAAAAGAGTTGCAGATACTACATTACTATTGAAGTGAAAAAATTATATAGGCCTGCATGGAAGAAATGTACCTCTTGAGTATCCCTACTAAAAGTTACGGGTCTGTTTTCATTATTTTCGAGTCTAATGCTCTGAAAAAGTCTGTTGGGGATGTCTTTAATTATGTGCCATTTCAGCGGCAAAAATCCCTTCCATATTTCTTCCTGCCAAAAGCTTAAGTTCTTATTGAAGTCAACAGGTCCAAGCATCTCAGCCAACCCAACAAACTGGCCACTGGCATTAACCTGAAAATTTTAGGGCCAAAGGATTACCATTTAATAACTCCACCTCCTAGTGACTGTCGCCAAGGATTTCAACAATACAAATGCATCTTCAAGAATAAATGCAGTATGTATGATAATTGAATTAGCCTAATTTCACATATTGTGCAGAGATATGCAATATGTATGATAATTGAGTTAGTAATTTTACATATTGTGCAGAGATCTATAAGGGCCCTAAAATTTTCAGGTTATCAACAAATGCAAAAAGAAGCTTAAATTGATTGATTAAAGTTCTTTACAAATGGAAAGCACAAACAAACTACATCTTACAAGAGAAAGAATTTTCAACTCAATTTGAGGTATAATATGAGACAGCAAAAGACCTATATGTAAGAATGTTAATTTTCTTGCTTAACTAAAATCAATAAATTCTCATAACTTACTGAAAAGAAGAGGAAAACTGGGCAGTTTGCACCCTTCTCCTTTTTGACAATCTCAGTCTCACGATAAGCATTCTCAAGCTTCTTATTCCCATAAGGAGTACTTGACCAAACATTGTACTTGATACTTTTATGAACATCAACTTCACTATATGACTTTATCATGAAGAACTTGGCATGATCATAATTAGTCTCAAAATCTGATTTGTTGTATTGATCTCTGTGAATAAGATTGGTTACTATATTTTTCTCTGCACATGAATTTGCAGAATTTTTCGTCCTGTTGAACCTTGGGCCTCGAGCTCCATCACTTGAGGCTTCATTTTTTTGCTTTGATCCATAAAACTCCTTCATTCTAGAGCTGTCACTAAATTGTTTAACCTGAACAGTTGATGATGGTGTTGGATAAACATTCCTACTTCTCTCATGCACTTGGTAATTTGATCTGGGATTTGTTTCTGAATGATGGTTCCTTTTATTATCACCAGTTGAGACACTTCTTAGATTATGCTGCGAGTCCTGAAACCATTATAAGAATATGCAGTTCATGACATCTATCCATGTTTAGAATAATGACGACATGTACAAAGTTTCTACAGGTAACATCATTATTCAAGAATTATAGAAAAAAGACAAAAAATTTTGAATCTATGCAGACGAAAAGAGACTAAGGGATATAATGAACCATAACCTTCCTTCAGAAAAAAATGAAGTCAGTGAATCATAACCATGGGCAGGAACTGTGTTCTTTATGGTCCATTTGGCAGAATGCTGTAATCTTTAGACGAGAGTATCTAACTATTAGAATAATAGGTGCATAACTGTGCTAGCATGTATTGTTTTAACTATTTTCTATGTGACACTCTTTAATCAACCAAGACTTTAATTTATTATTGAAACAATTGACTTGGACCTGGCAATCAGACACATCACGTTGTGAATCTCCAGGAAAATGAAACAGCAAAAATTTCCACTTTTTTTTTGCAACATCATGTGGAGATATGAATTATAAAAGGGCACAACAAAAGCAAGCAACGTGGAGAACATGCACTTACCTTATTAGAAGGGTGTGTAACTTCTCCATAAAAGTTGGATGAGGAGGTCGAAGCATGAGAACATGGAGAATCTTTCAATTCAATTTTGACTTTTCTCTCATGCACTTGGTTATTTAATCTGGGATTTGTTTCTGAATGATGGTTCCTTTTATTATCTCCAGTTGAGACACTTCTTAGATTATGTCGCGAGTCCTGAAACCATTATAAGAATATGCAGTTCATGACATCTATCCATGTTTAGAATAATGATGTCATGTACAAAGTTTCTGCAGGTAACATCATTATTCAAGAATTATAGAAAACAGACAAAAAAAAATTGGATCTATGCAGGCGAAAAGAGACTAAAGGATATAATGAACCATAACCTTCCTTCAGAAAAATGGAAGTCAGCGAATCATAACCATGGGTAGGAACTGTGTTCTTTATGGTCCATTTGGCAGAATGCTGAAATCTTTAGACGATAGTATCTAACTATTAGAATAATAGGTGCATAACTGTGATAGCATGTATTGTTTAACTATTTTTTTTGAGGAGAAAAAGGATGAGCACCAAGTTAGGGTATCATCCGTGTATATATATCATTATGAAAGAAAAAGTACAAGTGTGAGCCCTCAAGATGAGAGCAACAAAAGGATAAGAAAATACAATCACTGGCCAACACCCCACTCCTGAAGAAGAAAGGAACAGTGGTGTACAATCGCCTCGAGCTGGCAAGTACACTAACTATTAGAATAATAGAGCTCTCCTCTTTGCTGTAATCTGGGCTATTTGGCTACAACGGAACAAGCTGATCTTCCAGAACGACCGCTGTTATGTAGAGAATATCCTTAATCATGCTAGGTTTATGTATGATGAGTGACGAGCCCTGTGATGCTCCTGTGCTTAAACTTCTGTAATCTGTAACCTTTGAACCACTCTTGCATCAACAAAGGTTTTGGATGGTTAACATTCTGGTTGATCATCCTTTTCCCCCTAAAAAAATGTATTGTTTTAATTATTTTTCTATGTGACACTCTTTAATCAACCAAAACTTTAAGTTATTATTGAAACATTTGACTTGGACTTGGCAATCAGACACATCACGTTATGAATCTCCAGGAAAATGAAACAGCAGAAATTTCCATTTTTTTTTCTGCAACATCATGTAGCTATATGAATTATAAAAAGGCACAACGAAAGCAAGCAACGTGGAGAATAACATGCACTTTACCTTATTAGAAGGCTGTGTAAGTTCTCCATGAAAGTTGGATGAGGATGTCGAAGCATGAGAGCTTGAAGAATCTTTTAATTCAATTTTGACTTTTCTCACTCTGAATTGAAAATTTGCAAGAGTAAATTGGGCTGTAGTGGAGGTGTTCCCCATCATGCTGCCAACAACTTTAGGTTCACCTGGTACATCTCTGCCTATTACTGACATCTGTAAACAATTCAATGTTGATTCTCTCTTGGGTGAAGAATTGTGTCGATGGTCGTCTGCCGAGGATATGGATGACTGCTTATCATGGAGTTGTCCTTCTACTGGCTTTACCTGCTCCAGAATATTAGAACAAAATCTTTGAAAAGATCTCTCAAAAAATAAAACATCTTTGAAGAGAATAGTACAAGACACGGAGGGCCAGGGAAAAACGTAAATCACGAACACCTAACACGACATGGCCGAGGCCACCAGATTACTTGTTTATATATTAATTTTTTTAGAACATTGTTTGTATAGTAATTAACATGAACCTGAACAAAATATTGTAATTTCTTTGTCATAAAGCAAAATTTTCATCAAGTTATCAAATATTCTAAAAGCAACATGGCAAAGGACCAAATACCAATATCCAAATTCCAAGCTACCAAAAGTAAAATAGGTTTTAACGTCCAAGTATCCAAATTCAAAATAACAAATCGTCACATGACGCATCACGAGTCAAGTTCTACCAGGCACATTTGTGTTTGTGTTTCCGACTTCTGAACCCGAACCAGATGCCATTTTTCCTTTACCTAAATATGTAACACATTTGTAACAATCTATACAAGTACACAATATTATCAAAACCTAACTTAAATAGTTAAACCTAATTAAACATGCAAAGGAGTGAAGGACAATGACTTTACTTGTATAATCCTAATTCAGTAATTCCCAACTTAAAAGTCTTCAACAGGCTATATAATCTTAATTCTAAAAAAAATCCGAAGATCCAGCAGAGGATCGCGTGCCAGAGAGGGATAAATCTCATCAGAAAACAGAGGCAACGAAGGTGTTTCATCAGAAAACAGAAAAAATTATTAGTTTCTCGTACAAAGATAAAAGTGCAGACTACAAGCAAGGACTTTTATACCTCTCCTTCCACCTTAGCTGTTGAAGAATCTGCCTCCGAACTCATTAATAATTCTTCAGATATAATAATTCTTCAGAAAGACGGCAGCGAGAGGGCGTCAGACGGTGGCTGAAGAGGGATCGAATCCCGGATAAACTTGGGAGAGGAAAATGCCGATTCCGATCGGAAAGATGAGAGGAATAGGGGGGTCCAAGAAGAAGGAAGAGGAAAGAGGAGTAGAAGGAGTCGAGACCGCGAGTTGACTCACCCGATGTACAGAAGCCTAGTTTTGCAAAGACAAAGTATTGAATAAATCTGAGCCGTCAACCACGTACCCCGTGATCTTATCGAGATTTGGGGCTTAGATTTTGTCAGAATCCCAATTAGCGCCGTATCTCATTATATTCCTATTCTCGTCAATTATGAATAAAAAAATTCATCATTCATCATAAATTAAATATAATTAACAAAGATATAATAGTGCTGCTCATAAAAAAAAATAGCACAAACATTAAATTCTGAAACAAAATAATTGATAATAAGTGCTTCCTCTTATTTGAGTCTACTAAGAATTAGTTATTTAAGAGCTGTTTGGTTCGTGAATAAGTACCAAAATATTTATATATTCTAGAGAATATAGTCAAATACAGTGTAAAATAAGATTAAATAAGTTAAATTTCGATTTTTATAAAATCATATAGAAAAACGTGAAATTCCTATATTTATTCATTTTTGAACAATATGTTTATTCTTCTAAAATTGTAGAGTATAGATATTCTATCATTTCTTTCATTTTTTAATCATTTTTTATTTTTTATTATTTAACTATATATTATTATATTTTAATTTATAATAATAATAATAATAATAATAATAATAATAATAATAATAATAATAATAATAATAATAATAATAATAATAATAAAGTAAACCATTTATAGTAAAATATTTTAATTATAAAATATGAAAATTTATTTTTTCAACCAAATAACAAATAGAATAAGAATATAAGCATAATACTATATTCTCTAAAATAAAATTTATTATTCCTCCTAAAATAATTTATAATCAAACAGCCCCTTAGGGAGGAATGGAAAAAGAATAAAGATAAGTTTTCACGCCATACATATATTATCCTTTCCGTAATCATAAGTTATGTACACTTCTTACTCTATGCCTTTACCCCTTTTTTTAACTATTACGATTTTACCTCAGCATAAGTTTTTATTTTTATTTAATTACACGTCTACCCCAATTACTATTTACAAAATAAAAATACCAAAAATTATATTTGATATTAAAGGTGGCAAACATAACTAATTAAATAATATAATTATTTTATTTTATTATACAAATTTTCAGATTAACACACAATAAAATCTTTAAAAAATAAATTAATTAGAGATCGAACCTCCGTTAGGATTCCGAAGTGACCATGGTTTTCCAATTCATCCCTGCCTTTTCCTTCTGTGGTGTGAGAATGAGCCCTGATTGGATTGACTTCAAATACTTTTGTAATTAGATTAGAAAAACTAAATAACTAAGACATTAGTTGTGATTAAAAGTCTATTTTATTTTAATTTCAAATCATTATGGAGGTTATAAAAATTATTAATAAAGTGTTAAAGTTAATCAAAAAATTAGTATTAAACTAAAGTGCAAAGGGAACATAATTGTAGCTTTCCGAGATTCGACCTCGCCACATGGCGCGACCTCCTCTCATGTACTATTTTTTCTTTCATTCTTTCTTATTTTCTTTGACTCCTTTGTTGACCCGAATGGTCAATATAAATGACACCTAAGTGAAAGACTAAATAAACAAAATAATACGACATATAAAGAAAAAGTGCGGAATATGATAGATAAAATATTCAAGTAACTTTCATAAGAAGCAACAATGTAAGAGCCACGTACATAAAAAATGTGACTTAGTATGAGAAATGACCTCATTACTAATCACGGTGCGAAAGCCAAATGGGGTACATCCAAAAAGGTGCATACATCCATCTCAAAATGTGGCGACTCAAAGTAAGACACTAAACTAGATATAGAAATGAATTCGGTCAACGATGACCCGATAAGTACCATCTAACAAGACACACCACTTGATATATCTGTGGAACATGCGATTGACATATGACTCTACTAGGACCATGTGTATACACCATTCTAGTCGAAACTGTCGCACACGCATCACAGTCGTCCGCATCATCGTCATGCACCTATGGAATTTCATAGGGGAACAAGCTCAACCGTTAGCATAAAGTTAAGTGCGAGTTTATATAAATCATAGATCAGTTTTATCATAATATAGTATGAAAAGAAATATGTAATCAATCAAGAGAGAGACCAAGTCATCATAGATCGGTTTCATCAAAATGGCATAATGGAGATCATAGCATCAGTATCATAGTTGAATCAAATCCCTAGAGAGAGAAAACATATTTTCATTTCCTTTTTTTCTTCAATAGTTCTTTTACGTGTTCGTTGTCATGCTTATCTTTCGTACTTTCATACGTATATGATTTCTTACTTTCATACTTTCATACATACATACTTTTTTACTTTCATACATTAGAAGAGCTCTTCATTCTTTAAGGGGAATACCATTGCATACACGGTGAGGTGTGGCTATCTAGACATCATGGATTAGTGGGTATTCAGTGCCACGACTAGCCCCGTTGGGCAAGGGTGGATGAACTCGCGCTAGGCGAAAACATCCGTATGGAAGGAACTCCCTCCTAGATAGAGCAAATGGTAACTCGTGAGGAAGTGTCTGTTATGAGGCTGGCACATCTTCCCCCATGGATCCGTCTTTCGATCCGTAAATTGATCAAGGCCGTAGAGAGCATGGCTCCCAAACATATTCTTAAGTTTGTCTCATTTACTTAAATCAGGTGAACGAAAGTTTGTTTAAATCAAGGTCAGGATGAAAGGTCATTCCTTCGGTCCACACAATGGATGCCCAAGGATCGAGGGTCACCTGCTCTTGGTTTATTCGGGATCGTCCAGAGGGTAGCAGACACCCGTCGTCATCATATCGATCGACCTAAGGGGGTGCGGTCGCCGCTTCTTGTCATTCTTAATCATCACATCACGGTTCATAATCATTCATTATAAGATTCATAGCAGTCATGATCATTCTGTTCGAGAGGTCATCATCATCCTTTACATAAAGATCATAGTCGTACTTCCTTCATTTTCCGATAAGAGATTCAAAATCACATTCATGAGAAAAACATTGGTATTGTACAAGAAATTAGATATCAAACAGACATAATTAATAACATAACGGATCAGGATTTCATACTTAGAACACTACAAGAAAATTGGCGATTAGCGATGCCATGTAGCGCCTCAAAAATATGTGACGCTATAAAGACGCCACTAGCGCCTCCATTGCGTCTACTTAGAGTCACGAGAATCAGACGCCACTAACCTCTCGATAGCATCTTATTCACGTCTTCTTAGCTACTCAGAGAGTTGACGTTAACAGTAGCGCAATCGAGACACTATGTAGACGCTATTATTTCGTGCCACGAATCGCAAATGCGCGGCAGCACCTAGCGTCGTTCTGACGTCGACCGCTTTAGACGCGAAACTAGCATCTCACGTTTGAAGACTCTAAAGCGACGCTATATGGCGTCTCAATCAAAAGAGACGCTAATGAGACACTACTGTATATATTTAAACACTATATTATATATACTATATGTCAATCAATAAATTTGTTAAATATTATATTAGTATTAATTACACGATTATCAACATATTATCAATAGCATAATATCAACATATACATATGTAATATATATATATATGTATTTTTACATGATAAGAGTGTTCCTAAATATATAATTTGTTACCTATATTATTTATGTTATCTATACATATAATATCTTAATTATGCATATATCTTAATTATGCGTCTTCTTAGCTATTCAGCGGGTTGACGTTAACTCTCTAGCGCAATCGAGACGCTACGTAGACGCTATTATTTCGCGTCACGAATCGCAAATGCGCGGTAGCACCTAGCGCCGTTTTGTCGTCGACCACTTTAGATGCGACACTAGCGTCTCATGTCTGAAGACTCTAAAGCGACGCTATATGACGTCTCAAACAAAGGAGACGCTAATGAGACGCTACTGCATATATTTAAACACTATATTATATATACTATTTGTCAATCAATAAATTCATTAAATATTATATTAGTATTAATTACACGATTATAAACATATTATTAATAGCATAATATCAACATATATATGTATTAATTACATGATTATATATATATATATATATATATGTATTTTTACATGATAAGAGTGTTCCTAAATATATAATTTGTTACCTATATTATTTATGTTATCTATACATATAATATATATAATATCTTAATTATGCATATATTATTATTATATATTTAATCATGGGATTACGATGATTGATTAAGTGAGTGATATGTTAACGTCACAATAGACACTCAATAGCGTCCACCTAGCGTTTAACGAGCGCCGCAGCTTGTGTCGACGCTATAATGACACTATGAGCGTCTCTCTAGCGTCGCATGTTCGAGACGCCATATTATTTTAGATGCTAGTTCGGCGCTATGGTGTCGCTAAATGAATCTAGCGACTCAACGGCGTCTGTATTGCGCCTCCTAAGTCGACTTTTTACCCCTCACTCAATCGGGCGCATATAGACATATAAATACGCATATATGCTGATACCTATATATAATAAGTGCATATATACATATTATTATAACCTAATCTGACACATATAAACAAATACACATATATATTCACTTCGAATACGTATACATATACATGTTATCTATATATATATGACTTGCACATGTATAGACATATACATACACATATATATTTATAATACATATAGATGAAACACATTGTTGTAACTTAATCTCTCACACGTAGACATATATATATGTACGCATATATTACATATGTATATATATACACACAATTGTGTTACATACACATATACATACATATTTATAATTTTGTATACATACATGATAGATTATCGGAAGAAAATAAAACAATTGGAACAGGACATAATGCGATGAGACGTTACATTGATAAATAAAATTTCATACATACTAAAAAAATTTGAAAAAAAACTTTTAATGAGCGTCTCAATGGCGTCGCGATGTTGAGACGCTACACAATTGAGACACCCCGACGACGCTATGATGTCGCTACGTTATCTTAGTGACACATTAGCTTATCTATAGCGCCACTCTAGCCGAATTGTGATAGTGTCAGCGCCTACATGGCATCTACGTAGCGTCTCGTTTCCTTGCGACGCTAAAAAATTACTTAAATCCCTAACCCCTCTTCTTCATTTTCACTTTTACTATTTACCATCGTCCCTTCGCCCCGCCTGACACGCCCTGACGCTCGACCTCCGACGCCCTCCACTGCCGCCTCCGCCCTTCGCCCGACGTCAGACGCCCGACGACCGCCCTCCACCGCCGCCGCCGTCCTTCGCCTCCGTTGCCCTCCGCATTCGACCGCCGCCCTTCGCCTCCTCCTCCCTCCCCGACGCCCGCCCTCCACCGCCGCCGCAGGGTGCCTCCGCCACGGTTCGCCTCCACCGCCGCGTCGTCCGCCCTCCGCCTACACCTCCGCCCTTCGCGTCCACCGCCATCTCGTCCGCCCTCCACCGCGTCCTCCCTCCACCGCGTCCTCCCTCCACCGCCGCCTCCGTCCGCATTCGCCGCCACTGCCCTCCGCCTCCACCGCCGTCTCGGCCGCCCTCCGCTCTTCGCCTCCGCCGCCCTCCCATTCGCCGCCACTGCCCTCCGCCTCCACCACCGTCTCGGCCGCCCTCCGCTCTTTGCCTCTGCTGCCCTCCGCCACCCTTCGCGTCCACGCCACCTCGTCCGCCCTCCACCGCGTCCTCCCTCCACCGCCGCCGATGTCCTCCTCCGCCGCCACTGCCCACCGCCTCCCACCGTCATCTCGGCCACCCTCCGCCCTTCGCCGTCCTCCGGTTAAGAAGGTACTAGCCCGCCACCATGTAAATTAAGTTAATTATTAATGCATGAAGTTAAATTAAGTTAATTATTCATGTTAAGTTAAGTATTACTTATTCATGTTAAATTAAGTAGTACTTAAGTTAATTATCATCTCTTTGGATCAAGTTAGTATTTACTTATTAAGTATAATATTAAGTATCATCTCTTAGGAATTAAGTTAAGTATTACTTAAGTTAAGTATTACTTATTCATGTTATGAATTAAGTTAAGTAGTACTTAAGTTAATTATCATCTCTTTGGATCAAGTTAATTAGTATTACTTATTAAGTATAATATTAAGTATCATCTCTTAGGAATTAAGTTAAGAATTAAGTTAAGTATTACTTATTCATGTTATGAATTAAGTTAAGTAGTACTTAAGTTAAGTTAACTTATGTTAATTGTTAAGTTAACTTATGAACTAATTCATGTACTTCCACATTTTTGGTGATAAAATGAGATTATGATTCGACGATGAAGTACTTGAAACATGTGATTTTGGACTTAATTCGTAAGTTCAAAATCACACGTTTGAAGTACACGAATTTTCTTACTTGGCTTAATGTTCTCCGTTACAGAAATGATAAAGCCAGATCGTAGTTGGATTCGTCATTGGAAGGATAAACATGGCGTCATAACTGAAGAATATAATAATGGTGTTGATGAATTCATTAATGTGGCATATCAAAATGAAGGTGTTGCTTCTTCATATGGCAAAATCTTATGTCTGCTGGGAGTGCAAATGTTATCAGTGGAAAGTAAGATATGATGTGCAGAAGGATTTATATTACAACGGCTTCTTACTTACATACACCAATTGGTTCTTTCATGGCGAAGAAAAATGGGCTAAAGAAATAAGTAATGTAGATATCGTTGTTGGTGACTTGAGCAATCCGTACAGGGACATGATACGACATGCAATGTTAAGAGAAAATGTTGGCGAAACATCTATTGAAGAAGACCCGAATCCTTCGGCTTCTAAGTTTTATAATCTTCTCGAAGAGATAGATGAATCTTTATGGGATGGATGCGTGAAGCAAACTACACTTTCTGCAGTGGCACAATTAATGAACTTAAAATCAGAATTTAATATGAGCGAAAGTTGTTTTGACCGGATGCTTGCCATTATTAAGAGTATGCTTCCAGTTTCCAAGAAATTACCGAGAAATTTTTACAAGTGCAAACGGTTAATGAGAGATTTAGGGTTGTAATATCAGAAGATTGATGCATGCTGCAATCATTGCATGTTGTACTACAAGAAAAACAACTCACTTATGAGTTGTTCTATTTGTGGCGAGCCCAGATTCAAGCCGAAAAAGAATTCTCAAAGTTCGAAAAAAATGTGGCAAATGCAATATTTAGATACTTTCTGATTGTTCCAAGATTACAATGACTATTTTTTTCTGAAAAAACTGCATCATTTATGAGGTGACACAGAGAAGGGGCACGTGAAGATCCAAATTCAATTACACATCCTTCGGATGCGGAGGCATGGAGACGATTTGATGCACTTCATCCGGATTTTTCTGCAGAATCATGCAATATTAGATTAGGACTTTTCACCGATGGCTTCAACCCATTTGACTCATCAAGTACTGCTTATTCATGTTGGCCTATTTTTGTGACACCGTATAATTTGCCTTCAAACATGTGTATGAGACGAGAGAATATATTGCTTACCTGTATCATCCCGGGTCCTCGATCTCTTGGTAAAAGTTTAGATGTTTACTTAAGACCTTTGATTGATGAACTCAAGATGTTATGGGAGGATGGCATGGTTACCTATGACAAATCTAAAAAGCAAAATTTCATTATGAAAGCAGCATTAATGTGGACCATAAGTGATTTTCCGGCATATGAAATGTTGAGTGATTGGAGTACAAAAGGAAACTTGCTTGTCCCATATGTGGAAAGAATACGAAATCCTTTTATTTAAAAAATTGTAGGAAAGTTTGCTAGTTTGATTGTCATAGGATGTTTTCACCATTGGAGAACTCGATGTATCGTGATCGAAACTCATTTAAAAAGAATACATCCGAGAATACTTTGTGTCCAACTCATTTGACAGGAAAAGAATTGCTAGATCAAGTAAACAAGCTTAGTGAAGTCTCATTCGGACTGAAGGCCGGTAGTTATAAGTTGGATTTGGAAGTGAACATAATTGGGAGAAAAAAAGTATTTTTTGGGAGTTGTCTTATTTGTCTTCAAACTTGATACGTCATAACTTGGACGTCATGCATGTGGAGAAGAACATATTTGACAACATTTTCAACACTATTATGGATGTTAAAGGAAGAACAAAAGATAGCATACAGGCTCACGAAGACATGAAATTAATATGCAAAAGACTAGAGTTAGATATCATTCATCTTCAAAATAGTAAATGTAAAAAGTCAAAAGCTACTTATGTCTTGAGCAATGATCAAAGAAAAGTGATTTTCGAATGGGTAAAGCAATTGAAATTCCCCGACGGATATGTATCAAACATATCTCGTTGTTTTAACTTGAACAATGGGAATATACACGGGATGAAGAGTCATGATTGTCATATTTTTATGCAAAGGCTGCTTCCAATTTCCTTTAAATAACTTTTGCCAAAGGCCATCTGGGAGGTTTTAACAGAATTGTCTATGTTCTTTAAAGAGCTTTGTGCATCCATCGTTCGGAAAGAAGACATATCTCTGTTAGAGGCTTCTATTATGATTACTGTGTGCAAGGCTGAGAAGATATTTCCACCTTCTTTCTTTGATGTGATGGAACATTTGATTGTACATCTTCCATATGAAATAAAAATTGCTAGTCCAGTTCAGTATCGATGGATGTATCCTTTCGAAAGGTGCATGTTATATTTGAAAAGGAAGGCGAAGAATAAGGCAAAAATTGAAGGCTCCATATGTGAAGCATATTTCATTGAGGAGGTGTCAAACTTCACTTCAAAATACTTGGAACCACACATACAATCACGACACACCCAAGTTCCAAGAAACGATGATGATGGTGAAGGAGAAGTTGACATGAATATTCTATCCATCTTCAAGTACCCATGTCGACTTCTTGGTGCAGGATGCAAAGTTATCTTGAATGACAGAGATCTCACCGTCGTTGAGAATTATGTTCTTGCAAATTGTAGCGAAGTGACGCCGTATCTCGAGTAAGGCAATTTGTTCTAATTTGTTATATAATTTAAAGCTAATTGTTGCTATATGATTGTATTAATTGAAAACTATGAATTCAGGAAATTCGAAGAATTACAGCGAGAAATCAATCCGTTAGTTTCAAACGATGAGTTTTTGAAACTACGAGACGAACATTTTGCCGATTGGTTGAGATGTGAAGTGAGAAATCTTTCCGCTTGTTCTTAAATGTTATAAGTTCGTAACTTTTAATAAAATTTTTAGTTATTTTTTTGTAGGTTATTAATGGCTCAGTCATAGAGAACAAAATACGAGATCTCAATCATAGCCCGAAGAAACAAGTTCTTAGCTACTGCGGCGTCATAGTCAATGGATATCGGTTCCATACAAAAGAATATAGCCGACAACGTTAAACTATTAATAGCGGCATATGTGTTCTAAGAAGCATGTACGGGGACGACGACTTTGATTACTACGGTGTTATAGAAGATATCATAGAATTATCTTATTTAGGAAAATCTAACAAAGTCATGGTGCTACAATGTCGTTGGTTCGATCCAGAGAAAGGAGTTCAGAACGATCAAAAGTTTAAATTGGTGAATATTAACCCTCGATCGAGACTTCAGTCATACGATCCATTCGTATTGGCGGAACAAGCACAACAAGTGTACTACACTAAGTATCCATCGAAAATAACCAAGGATGAATGGTGGGCATCATGCAAGGTGAGGAGTAGACTATTCTTAGCAAAAATAATGGTAGATGAGAATGAAATATCATCTGTACACAACGATGTGTCCATGGATGATTACTATCAAGAAGATAGAGTGAATGAGACGATTGATGTGGCCGATGGAGTTGAGAATTTTCAATTGGTCGATGACGTTGAGCCAATGGAAGAGTTCAATTCAAATGACCTCTTGGATGTGAACTTTGATAATTTCATTGATGATGACTCGAACCAAGATTATAACGACGATGATGAAGATGATGAAAATGAATCAGAATACGAAATAAGCGAATGAATCCCGTAGTTATTCTAATGACATAAGTTTTTTACTTTTTTTTAAAGTTATATATGGTTACCGATAATAAGAGAAGTTTCTTTCTTTTCTTTCAGTCATGGTTACTAAGGGTCGAGCATCTAGGTCATCTCGCTCTTCCAAGCGTTCACTCCAGATGAGTCAACCATCACAACCACCAGGTAATATATTTATTGTGAGCTACTTATTTATAGTTGATTATAATAGTTCAATTTCTTTTTTAATAATATCAGTTCCTCCGCCGCCGACGGGGCACGTAGCCGGATCGTCACATAGTAGGCGATCCATTGGTGGGTCTGCTCAGTGTATCACTCTAGGTACGTGACACATTGTAGGCAATGGAGAGTAGAAAATAGAGTTTTTTAAATATTTTACTTTTGTGACAGTTGCTCCATCGTCGACGGGGAACATAGTCGGTGCGTCTCGATCGCACGACCACGATCGTCATGTCACACCAGCTTATTTTTTGTATATTACTTAATTTTATGTAGGAGCCAAATTTTATGTATTTTCTTGTGATGGCAGTTGCTACCCTATCGCCACCGTTGAGAATACCAGACGCTTCACCAAAATCTAGCATTGGTGAGCGACATCTTACGCCAGGTGATATATTTATTGTTATTGACATTTTTCAATTAATTATTTTTTAATAATGTCAGTTGCTACGCCGTCGATAGCACAAGCACCTGACTCAATTCATTCAGATGAGCGGACTGCTACTGATAATGCGGTACACATCAATCGAGGTGAGAACATTACTGTACATCTATCAATTATCATAATTTTAATTTGGTATGACACTAATGATTTATTATGTATTAGGGCCCGTAGCTGATGTCTGCCACCAGCAAGTCAGAGCTCCCTGCTCGTGAACAGAAAAGCTATGGCGAGAGCTGAGAGTTGTGGACTATGATTTTGCTCCTTTTATTTAAGATAAAGTAATAATTTTTTAGGAGACACTAAAATAATAATTCTTGTCCTGTTTTGACTGTTTAATTAGGTTTAAGTAAGGTTTTAATTATTTTTATGGATTGTTACATCTATGTTACAGAAATGGGTAAAGCAGAAAGGCAGTTTGGGTTCTGGAGTTGAGAACACAAATGTGCCTAAAGGTCAAAGTGGAACATCTGCTACGAAAAAAGTACTAGGGAAAAAATGTTCCAGAAAATAAGAGCGATCCAAGATGGAAGGATGGTTTTATATAACATGAAAATCAAATGCAAATCTTGCAGCAAAGTAATTTCAGGAGGTGTTTATCGCTTGAAACACCATCTAGCTTGTACTCAAAAGGATGTCAGGGGATGTACAAAAATTCCGAAAGATATGAAAAAGGAAATGTTCGATATTTGTACAAAATACAAGAACGTGATAGAAACGCTCATATGAAACAAAAGAAAGCATTGATGAGCATGGTGGTGCACAAGTTGGTGAAAAGAGGAAAGAATCAACAGAGACAAATGGAGTTGAGAGTCAAAGCACTAGAAAAATTTTAAAGAAAATAAATTGTCAAGCTATGATCGATTCCATGTACAAGAAGGAAAAGAAGAAGCATGCTAAGATATTGCTAAATTTTTCTTTTTTTTTATTGCACGCCATGGAGTTGGGTTCAAAGCAATGTTGTCAAAATCGTGAGTTAACTCATGGAATCGTCTGCTTTTATGATACTACCAGGGAAAACCGGGTTGGAATGGTCGTCAACTCGGCCAGCATGCCATGTCAACCCCTCTTTTTTAGTTTTGCTATCGTGGACTCACCCTTAACTTCTTCCAACGATACATGTTCCTCGTCATTTCTCTTCTCGCCGCTGCACTCAGCAAGTTTGTTGGCTTCTCTTGCTACCGACAGTCACTTCTGTTGCTTTTGCTGCCTTGTCAACTGCTGCTTGTATTGTCTTTGATCGCTACTACAGTTTGCCAGATGTTATTGATCGTCTCCAGTTCGCCGATCACTGTTGTTGATACCGCCGGCCCTGCTTCCATGGATCACCGTCACTGCTGTTGCCGAAGTGTTTTCCGCTCTTAGTTTCGCCTGTTTATTTTCACCAATCTATTTTCGCTGCTCTTGGTTTCGCATCATCAGTTTTTTGTCATCTTCCATCTCCGGTCATCACCGGTCTTTTTCCGTCAGTCTTGGTTTGTCAGACTTTTGTCATCTTCCATCTCTATTCATTGCGTGCTCTTCGCATTCTTTTCTCCTCGCGACCAGAGGAGCTCCGTCCTCTTCCACTCACAAGCAGAGGAGTTATCTTCTGCTCACATGGACGAATCGCCTGGCTTCTGCTTCACATCCTCTTCCAATTCGCGAGCAGAGAAGCTTCGTACTCTTCCACTCGCGAGCAGAAGAGGAGTCGCCTTCTGCTCGCATGGACGAGGAGAGGATGGATGAGTCGCCTGGTTTTTGCTTCACCTGGCTTCTTCGGGTTCATGAGCAGAGGACGAGTGGAGTAGTGGACCACTTGAAGTCTTGAAGAGTAAAAAATAGAAGACGAGTAGATTCAGTGGACCACATAAAAAAATTATTATCATCTATTAGTTATTATGCCATAGAGCCATGGACAGATTTTTATGATTGATTTAAATTAGTGTTTATAGGTAACTGAGGAGGAGAAATTATGTCATCTTTTTCTACCGGTGATTCTAGACCCTCTAGTGGTGGTGATTGTGCTTCTGGTTCGCAACCTCAAATAGGAAACACAAATGTGCCAAAACGTGGAAAGGTGTCAAGGAAAAATGCTCCCAGAAATAGAAGCGATCCTAGTTGGAGTCATGGGTATGCGCTGGATGGTGTGGAGTAGAATTATGTCATGGGTATACTTTGTTCTCATGACCCTTAACCTGAAAATCAACAGATTGTCATATATATACATCTTCCGACAACTCTACATATAGAAAATTTGTCTTGACATCCATTTGAAATAATCCAAACCCATATATGCAACTATTGCTAAGATTTCCTAATGACCGCAAATTTAACAATAGGAGAATATGTTTGCTGAAAGTATATTCCAACTTGCTGGGTATAACAGTTGGCAACTCAGGAGAATAGGTTTTTTGAAAGTATATTTCAGCTTGTTGGGTATAACCCTTAGCAAGTAATCTTAATTTGTGTCTACCAAGAGAACCATCAATTCAATACTTTCTCTTAAATACTCATATACATCATATGGTCTGCTTATCTGCTAGCAAATCGCATAGCGCATATTCTTCATTCCGATTTATTGAGTTCATTTCATGACTCATCGCGGTCACGCAATATTCTGACTCATTAGAAGTCTTCTTTATATGAAGCAAGATCTGTACGATATCAACATGAATGGAGTAACACAAAATATCACACCCATACTGCATATAATCATCTAAATGTATGGGTTTCATATTGGGCCTCTTGTTGCCAATTATGCTCGTGAAGATATTGGATTCCTCCACTTCTTCCAAAGGCATCTCATCTGCTAGTTCTTTCTCCCACTATTGGATCATTATCCAAAGTGTCCTGATCGAAGTCCCCAAGGATAATCAAAGGTTCGTTGCCCTTGGTTCATGCTCCTTTACATTCTCTAGGAAAGTTGCAAGTCGACTTTCAATCAGATTTTTATCAAAGAGAAAGAATCTATAGCCCTTGGATTTTTCAATATATCCTATAAACATGCACATTTTCGTCCTAAAGTTCAACTTGTCCCTAGGGTGATTCAAAACTAATACATGTGTTTTATATCCCTATTTTCATATATGCCTAACTTGGGCTTCTTTCCCTTTCACACCTCATATGGTGTTGATTCTATGAACTTAGTTGAAATCTATTTTGTATGTAATTTGTAATTAATACAATTTCCCCTCAAAATTCTTTTGTGAGACCAGAATGAGACAACATACATCTTACTACATTCACCAATGTTCTATGTTTTCATTCCATCGCACTATTTTGTTGGGACGTGTAGAACATAGTAGTTTGCCTACTTATCCCTTCATGAATGCAATAGTTTTCAAATCCACTAAAAAAGCATCTTCTTATTCTTTGCCTGTAAGCATTTTTTTTAAAGAACTAGGCAAAGTAGAAGTATTTGCTAGTTCTTTCCACTTTCATAAGTCAAAAACTTCTACTTTTCGTCCCAAGAGATAAACGTAGGCAAGCATGATGTAATCATCTATTAATGTAATGACATATTCCTTATTGATATGTGTTGCAAAAATTAGTGATCCACAAACATTAAAATGAATTAATTCTAACAAATTTACTTTTTTGAAAAGATCAATTTTGTTGACTTTGTTTTGATCGGAAAAAGTTGCTGAGACATCTTTCCGGTCAAATAATGTTTACAAAATGAATATTTTGCCCCAAATATGTTATGAACTAAACTCATTTTGATTATTTGTTCCATTTCAATCGGTTAAATGCACACAAAGTAAGCAGAAGTCTCATTAGATTCATTGCCTTTAAATAAAGTGAGGCAGAACAAATCATGCCCAAGCAAATTTTCCCATAAAAAGAACCTTTCGTTTCTCCATATAGCTACACAATCACTACAAAAACGAACTACAAAGTCCTTTCGCAGGAGGGCAGGACCAAATATCAAGTTTTTACAGATTCCATGGGCATCATGCAGGACTAAAATTATCCCCTACATCCAACCTATATTTTCCAATGCCCTTCACACCTACGTGGATGTTATTACCCATGTAGGTCATTCACCTTTTTTCAGTCGATTAGCCATTTTTTATCTTGGTAATGTGATGGGGCTCCAAAGTCAATCCACCATCTTTCTACATCAGGTTGTTGCACTCAACAACTGCAACAAAATCAAACTTCACGCTCCCTTTTGCTATCTAACGCTCCCCTTTTGCGAGGTTTTGTTGTTTTACTGCTTCCTTCTTGAGAGAAGTGTTCCTAAAATGATCAAAGTTTTTATAGGAATAACAAGCTCATCATGGGGCCCTGCCAGGCTTTCCTTTGAATTGTTCCTTTGGGCCCCCAAGGATTCTCTTGTGCTGGATAGCATAGCTCCTCTTGGCCTTCTTCAGTTCCCTTAGTCTAGAAGATTTCAATTTTTTTTCTCTTAGCAATGTCTTGTTCAATGGTCAAGATAGACAGCAGGTTCATGATTGTTTTAAAGCTTTCATTAATGCAGACAGTAGTGGCAACCATGTCAAAAGATGGCAGTACACTGTTAACTATAACTATCACCTACAAAGCTTCAAGAAGGGTTGACCTAGCAACAAATATGCCTTTCACCATCACTATCTTCACCTGATCTATAACATTATCATTCTTTTTCATTTTGCACATGGTGTACCTATGCAAGAAGGGTTGTACATTTGTATCTTTTTCCTTGTCATACTTCTCCTTGATGGCATTCCATAGAGCAAGTTTTGATAAGCCTAAAAGACACTTATAACGTCATCTTCCATGTCTATTAAAATGGCCTTAGCCTTCTTATAATGCCTCTCCCATTACTCCGTGGCCTTCTTGAATGCATGTTGCTGATTGCTAGTGGCTTACCCAGGCGGGTAGGTACGTCGAAGCCGACCTCGTCCAAATGGTCGTGAACAAGCTCGTACCTAATTCAATGACTCCACATTTCATAATTAGTGACATGGAAGCTTCAAGCTTTGCCAATTTCGAAGCCAAAAATTTGAACAACATTTTCATTGTCTCACTTGCATTGCGTGACGAACAAAAAATGAAAAATCAAGGGAATGTCGGTTCCAATGATGCAATCATTGGCGAGTTTGACCAAGTAGGAAATCATTTATCAAGGTGATGAAACATCCCGAAATTGTCAATTTTCATTGATGAGAATCGAACCATCTTCTAGTCGGTGATGACAGTGAACACCGGTTTAGTAGCGGTTCAAGAAATTTCGCTGAGTCCAATGAAATTTCCTCTAGGTTCTCGGTTTGTAGGTTCTTTATAGCATGCAATGTCATAGGAGAAGGAAAGAGAAGTTTTTGCATGATGTGGAGAGATCGATTGCCAAAAAGAGGTTCGTCGGTGTGCTGTTATTGGTGGAAATGGAGTAGTTGCCAACAAAGGGAGATAAGAGAATGGGGGCTCCTAATGCCATGACCACTCCATCCAATTCGACCTCGTTATATAGGTGTCAACACCACGATCATCCGTCCCCACTTTTCCCATCAACGCCCACCGATCATGTTTGGGAACGTGATTGTTGTCGTGTAACTTCCGCCAATCAGGTAATTCCAATTGGCCATTAATTCCTGATGATGTGCATTATACCACTGCTGATTCCAATCGTTATTTGATGCATGCATCTCACGCTCATGAATGAAGCTCATGTTACACCCTCAGTCTCGCCCGTGATATTTTGATCACTCACTAACAACCTATAGCTTGAAAATGATCATTTGTCACTAGAACACATCAAGATAGATATTAAGTGAGATGGAATTCTTCGTATTTTGGGAAATTTGTCTTTGCTCGTTGTGGGCATGGGCATGACTAACAAACCTGCCCCAAGCATGGCAAGACATAGCACGATAACTTAATATCGCTAGACATATAATTACAATTAATGTAGATATTATAAAAATCAAAATACCAAAAAAAATATATTTAAATAAGTTGGAAGTGACCATTTGATCAAATAACAAAAAATAAACTAAAGCAAGGGTGAGTTTTATCTTATTCGATCAAAGAAACCATCATGCCCTAAAAATTACCATTAATCAAAGGAAATTGGTCTTAACTCACTTTTCTTTTAAAAATGCCTTTTTAGAAACTAACTAAAGGTGCCCAATATGGCCTGATCTAGCATGACATGGGAGAGATAACATGGTCGTGCATTTGTTTTTTATAAAGTAGAGGATGTCTACAAGTATCCAATTTATCCGTTTAAAGCTGAAAAGCTACAATGAACCCATTTTACAAAATGAAAACTGAATGCACTCTAATCCCCCACCCATAATTTTGCCATGGTGATGTTGTTGTTGGCTGTGGATCCTAATGGCCAGCCTAGCATGACTTTGTGGATCCTAAGTTCAACTGAGTTTTGAGTGGACAAACATATTTTATAAAAATAATATTTTAGAGAAAAATAATATAATTTATTACCATTTTAAAGAAAATCTGAATAATACTATAAAAATATTTAAAAATTTTAATAGATAATAATATTTAACATAATATCTTGATTTAAAATTAATAAAGATTATATTTTAGTTATTACTAATTATAATAATTTTGTTCCATAATCCTTTTCATTTCTCTCCTCTGATCTGTCTTTATTCTATTTTTTCTTAATATCTTAAATTTTTATTTATATTCATGTCCTGATTTTATCTCTAGCTAATTCAAATCCACAGTTTCTTTTTCTTCCTTATGTTTATTTTTTCCCATATAATCTTTACATCTATTCCTTTATTTTATTCTTTCTATACCATTTCCATGGATGGCATTTATTGTTTTCCTATTTTATTTTTTCCTTTTAATTGATTCAGTTTTCTTTTCATTTTTTTTGTTTTTTGGGTTTTCTTCCAAAAGGAGTTTTTTTGGGTTCTTCACGGACGGCATCCTGCTCGGTTCAATCCAAGCTTTTGCATTTCCAATTTTGATTTAAAACTGAAAAGGACTGGCCACATGTTCGTAGTTGAAACAGCTGGTCCAGTCCCGTTTTAAAAACACTGGTGCAAGGTACTTGTTTAGATCTCCTGATGGTGATGCTTCTCAATAGTCCTTGCTGCTGATGCAATCTTCTCAACCGTCCACAGTTGGGATTCAAACAGGTTTGGATAGCAACAAAGCAAATATGGTTATCGACACAAAAAAAAAATGAAAATCCTTGGAAGTTGTTAGAAGTTACAAGAGATTGTTGGCATGTATTGGAGAAACTAGATCTTTTGTAGCTAAACATATTTTCCTCAATAAAAAAACTCAGTGGACTTTTTGGCCAATCTAAGGCAAATGTTGTCTTTTAACAATTTTTGGATTACTTGGATCTTTAGACACTTTTTGTTACTATTGTCAATGTCTTCCTCCTAACATACCATGTGCCATCATGGTGACCTTGTACCACTTCAGAAAAAATTGGTTGTCCTTTTCATGGATTTTGAGGAGTTGTGATATCATAGATGTTCTTGCCTCCAATGGATGTTGTGCTTTGTCCTCGCGTGCGTTATTGTTGTGATTGATTGGCTCTCTAGGGTCACCTGTCCTGTTGGTTGGTTTCAAAATGCTCACTCTCCTTTTTTGTTCTACCCAGCCCTAATCTCAAAACATTCCAACAACAAAATAGAGGAGTGTCATTTCTTATAGTTTTCTTCTTCTCTTTTTCTTAGTCTAAGATTTTTCTTGTCAATTACATGAAGGTTTATTTTGAGTGAAAATTGAAAATTTTCAAAATTAGATTCTTTAGAGCATTTTAAGAAAACAAATCAATTATATTTGGTGCCCAAATAGACAAGTGAAAAAAATTGACATTTAAAATTGGTCAAGTAACTTAATATAAGGTTACATCGTGGAACAATTCATTGTGTCAGCTTAAGGATTATTGATTGTTCCAACCTCACCACTGGGGGGGGACGAGTTCCAAAGGAATCCAAATGAATAATTGACCAAAAAAAAGTTGTGAAGTATTTATAATGTTGCATCAATAAGACTAACAGTGATCATATTCAAGAGTTCATATATGCACAATGTATGGTGATATCCAAGATTGTCAATATCGAGAGTCTATGTAAACTCGTTATCTATCCCTTAAACTCGTATCGTAGTGTTGTATAGATCTATGTCCCAAAGATATTTGTTTGTAAAATATTTTTTTATTATTTTCCATAACATGATAGGCATGATAAATTTATTTGTCAACAATTATATATCATATGGAATCGTTCAAGTAGATGATAATAAAAAAATATGAACCAAGAAGTTTTAACAACTTTAACTATAATATAGATATGTTAAATTATAAAATATATTATTTTGTGAAGTACATGATAATAAATGCATCATTTAGAAGCAAAATATATTTGAACTAGCGAACAACAAAATTTTGTATTTTGGAGCTTATATGTTGCAAAACAAAAAAATAAATAACTCATCAAAATCAAATTCTAGTCATTTATTTATTTTATTAGTATGCTAAGTTGTGTCTCTACCTATCATACCAAAAGACTTCTTATTTAGTTTGCGTAGGACAATTCTAAAGTAAATATTCTACAAATACAAAATAAAAATATATAAGAACTATAATACCTAACAATTCAAGTGAGAGATGAGAGATTTATGAAAATAAAGTGAAATATAAAAAAAGAGAATGAGACTATGGGGTTGTCTTTGACGAGGAGAAGCTAATGACAATGAATTAATGATGATGACATGAGTGCTCATTAACAACAAATAATGAAATTAATTGCATTAGCTGCAAGGCAAGAGTGAAGTGATTGTAAGGTTGAACTAGATTTGATGAGGTGAGTTTCTTGAAATAAGAAGTAGTGTTTTTTTGTTGTACGAGGATTAAAGAGGTTAAGAGACTAGGTTATAAATATTTCTTTAAGAAAGAAGCAGCCATAATAAGTTTTATCAATTAATATCTTGAAATACAAGCTTATTTCATCAATTTTCCAGGTAGGTTCAGATGAGTTTGAGTTTAAAGAGTTAACTCGCGAGTCAGCATGAGTTCACTTCATTTTTTATTTTGACTTGAGTTAACTCGATTTTGGATTGTAGACTCTTAAACTCTTATGAGTTTAAAAATCTGACATATATATTAACAACCTTGGTGATATCATCATTGACTTATTATATACACATGTTGGATAATAAAAAAACATATGAAATGAAAACAACATGTTTCAGTGTTGGTTTCTATAAGGAATAATTATTGTGTGATTGAACAACAAGTAAGATGATCAATAATTTTTTTATTGTAATTTACATGACATAAGTCATAAATGGTTCAAATATGCTTTGATGGAAATGAGTGAAAAATAGCAACTACTTACGTATATATAGGTGAATAGAAAATGTTTAACATTATTAAGTATCATGATAGATATTCATATTCATATCCATAAATGCTTATGATTATGCATATGCAATTTATAATAAAAGATTCATATTTGGATGCAAAGAATGTTAAATATTTACATTTGTTCATGAATAAACGTGTTGGGATGCACTAATGAATCCGTAATAGGATAATGATGTGAATAAGTGTGTAGGAAACAACCGTGTGAAGTCATGAATAACCTTATTGTATAAATTAAGTATAGGAACCCCAAAGTTGGAGTGAAAGAAAATTTTACTTATGATCATAGTATGGTGCCTAGACATCACCATATTGGATGCAAGAAGTTCCCTATCTAATCAAAGTATTTGCAATGATAAGACGATAATGACTCATTCAATACAACCCTAAACCTTCATTGCGATTGACTTCTAAACATCTTCAACACTAATGTCTAGATACTATATGAAAATGCCAACAAAAGGCCTAAGCATAAAAAAGTCTACAATCCCACCCAAAGCCCTCATTCTTTTCACACAAACAATCACTTTTAAAATCACTTTCCATTCCCATAATCTTCTTCCAAAAATGTTACGATTTGGAGCTCCATTCTTCCTCATGTGAAAGCTTTTCAAGAGGGATATGAAAAAAAAGTCCTAAGGGGCATGGAAAATAATACCTAAATACTTATACATAAGGAAGAAAAAGAAGAATGAATGGATTGTAAAATGTTTTTCCAACATAGGTATGTTAAACACATTCTTATTCCAACTTAAAATTAAAATGAGAGCTTCAGTTCCCCTTTCCCCTTCTCCTATTAAATGTTTAGAATGCTAAATTAGTAGGGATAGATGAACTATGGATGAAGTTGACGCTATGTATGCTATATTGGATTCCATTTTTATTTTTTGGTTTCTTGTATAGATGAATTTTTCATGTGGATTAAACTTTGGTAATTTATTATGTTAGATTTTGTAATGATTGGTATTATTTAAATCTATAAGAGATTAAGATTTAAGAATCTTAAATTTGATTGGAATGCAACACGAAATGGATGGTGGTATGATGGACCAAAGGAAAAGAGGCCGACTACAAACTCTCTATGGCCCCACCATTGCAAGATCGAACATTACTATGGTCCATAGCTAGCTCGCTACAATTATAGCAAGATGGGAGGAAAAAAATATAGTTTTATAGCTAGGCTATGGCTTTCCCCTAGCCCATCGAATTCCACTTTGACCATAATGGTGCTTGTGGTCGGGCCTTAACGTTTTAATAGTAATGTGTATATTTGATTTTTTGTCGTTTTGATGATGTCTATGAAATCATTGATATTCAAACTTGATAATTAATTGCTTATTGTTTGGATGCTTATAATGAAACCTTGATTGTTCTACAAGTCAATTATGAACTTATTAACCTTGTTATAAATTGATTGGGTTATGTTCATGATGTAAATGATATGACAAACCAAAACATCGAAATGCATGCAAAATTGTAAGGTTAAAAAATATAATTATATTGATCGATTGAATTGACATATTATTGATTGAAGATTGGCCCTTGATGAATCATTTTTATTTTTTATTGGACATGAACATGGGTAATGGGATCAAACTCAAGTGCAAGAGAACATGAAGTTATGATCATTTTATAATTTATAATGTTATAACCAATATCGTAAGTTTGTTTATATTTTAATTGTAACATCCCGAAAATCCATCCTAAAGGCTAAGGGCAATTAGAAAATTTTGACTGTGTTAGTCCGTTCACTATCACATAATCATAATAAAAATGATGAGCACGCGTGAACCAACTGCAAAAGTTCATGGAGGCTGGTTCATCTCTTCTCCGGCGCATGATTGGATTTAATGTGTCGTGCCTCTTGACGATGGTCGTCCACGCAGGAATGAGGGGGCAACCATGGTTGGCAATGGAGATGACATCGATCGAGACCAAAAACAAAGGGAAGGCACAGAGGCACTGAGGTTAAGGCAATGGTAAGGTTGAGCAGTCGCGCCATCGGAGGATGATGAGCAGTCGCGCCATTGATGCCATAGATGAGGATGTACAATCGGCGGTAGAAGGGGAGGATATGAGGGATCCATGTCATGGAGGAGGATGAGCAGTCAATGAAAGACATGGAGGAGGATATGAGGGATCCACATGATGGGGGTGGATGAGTAGTTGCACCATCGACACTATTGACGATAGACAGAGAGCAGGAGAGGACCTAAGGACCCCGGATCTAATGGGTGCAAATAAAATGTATACTATGCAAATATTATTTTTTTATCTTTCTTATAATATATTTTATGCATACTATATTCATTCGTTAATTGATGAGCGAGATTAAAAGTTATTAATAAAAATATATGCATGGTTAGAAAAACATGTTGATAAGTATATACAATTTCAAATTATGTAAATATTACATATATATATATATAACTTTGAATGTCTTCTTTTTCTCATCAATGCTTTCTTATTGTGTAAGAAAATGTAGAATTGAAATGGTATAAAAAGATTGACAAGAAAATATTATCCAAGATCACTTAGAATATGAGGCAAAAAAAATTAAATATTATAAAATAGTAGGAATATAAGAGGATGGAAAAGATTAAAAAACATTAAAAATATCTAACATTTGAAAAACACTCAAAATACCCATAATATATTACTTAATTATTAGTACTTAATAAGACTAACCAAAAATTAATTAGGCCAATTGCCTCCATTAATCTCTACATAGAACCGCTCATGATGGGGAGGAGGACAAGGCGCCCAGCGATGGAGATTCTTCGAAGGGCTGGAGGTGGTGGTGGAAGAAACGGCGCTATTGGTCATCATCATCGACGGTGGATTTTGTCATGATTCCGACGGATGTTAGGGTTAGAGGAGGGGAAGAAGAGTAAGTGTGTGTGTGTGTGGGGGGGGGGGGGGGGGGGGGGGGGAGGGTGTCGTGGAGAAAGGGAATCAACTAAAAAAAGGAAGAAGAGAACTCTAGGGGCGTCGTCACATGCAGCGACATCCTTGGGGGCGTCGCACACGCATTATATCCGCATTTTAATATATATATATATATTATATTTTTGATATATTATTTGTTGCATTGTTTCTTTTATGTATGTCTGAATTGGTCACGTTTCTCCGACTTGATGTCACTTGATCAAAACTAAAGATGGACAACTGTGTTGGGCCAGACCGGATCGAGTTCAGGCTAGTCAAACTATTATGCTTCGAGGTGTGTCGTGCCAAAGTGGCACCAAGCCAGCCTGGCTTGGGTGCTCGAGTTTCTTTTTTTGCACTTTGAGTCAGGGTGGGGTTTGTCAGAACCCGAGCCGGAAATTTTTTTTTGTTAGGGGTGTACCGAAAGGAAAATGTGACAAAAATAAAGAGTAGAAAATAGTACAGGATTAGGAATCAAATCCAAAACCTATATGGTAAGTATTATATGTGGTAACCACTAAATCAAAGTAGAAGAAGGTATGTGTACCACACTACATATATTAAAGAGCAGTCAAAGTCATTTTTAATCATAAATTTTAAATATTAATATACATAATTAAAAAAATTCAAAATTTTGGAGGGACCGAACCCCAACGTGGGTCCGTCCTTACCTTTTTCTCTTTTTTTTGTTTGGACCAAATTTATTTTAGTATAATTATATATTAATATAAAATCTTAACACAAATTTTGTAACGCCCCCAAATATACTCCCACCACGTGGCGAAGACCAACCTGGAGATGCTACAGAATGCTATGACTTTGACCATCATGTTGACCATATCTCAATCAAGAACCGAGACACATCAGCGGAAGAAAGAATAATAGGGGAAATAAAGAAAACAATAACTTTAATTTCGAAAGTCTAAAAAGTGGCTACATCATCTCTAAGTAATATAATAAGGTTCTACATCATGAATCTATAAATGCGGAAGAAAAATTAAAACTAATAAGCCTTGTAGTTCATGTGCTTTTTTGTTGCCAGAGCCTTGTCACAACACACCTACTCCACATCGTCACTGACCTTGTCCTGTGAAAATCAAACACAATGGAGGAGGTCCTCCCATAAGCTTTATAGCCTAGTGGGAAACCACATGATATATAGTGCATAACTTGAATAGAAAAAAAAGCGGTAAGGTAAAACACTTATCTTGAATAGAAGGGATAACATGAGAACATCATATATAATCATAAGAGATATAAATCGATAACATAAAGTAATAGGATTCAAATGATGTTGGAAATCTTATAGTCATGACTTGAGAATACCAATAACTTGATTTGACATTCATGCTTACTTGTCTTGTTCATACTTGTTAATCTAATTTCATGCATGTTTAAAAAACATGGTGATTTTAGGTGCCTTTAATTCTTGGGGTATGCCGAGCAAACGATACAGCCTTGTGCGGGTCAATGATTGATCAAATCATGACCAAGGAGGCTACCCTTATCTTGAAACACTTGGCTTGGACTGGCAATCCATTATTCATCTTTTTTTTAAACTTATTAATAGCTTTGAAATCTTGTTATTCGTTGTTCAATCATGACATAGGAACATAAAGTATCAGTGGTACAGTGAATCAACTTGTGAATTCATATCTTGAATCATGGATGGATCATGAGTAAATCATATAGCACTAATCTAGTCATTATTATTATAAATTAAATAAGAATAGGCAAGATTCAAATCAGAATCAAGAAGAGTTAATAAACATGATAAAAATGAACCACATAAATTGGTCGACCGGTTCTGGGAACAATCGACCGGTGGGCTATGGGTCGATTGACCAGTGGGTTCCTAAAGTCAGATGGTGGGATTTAAGGATCGACCGATCCGTTCTATTGAACGGTTGATCGGTCGGCTGGTAAGACTGGTATATCGGTCGACCGGTCGGTCGGATAGGCTGTTCAGTCGGTTGACCGGTAGGTCCATGGGAGTCGGTTGTGGGATCGATAAATCGGTCGATCGATCGCTGGCAATACATACGGGCCGGTCGACTAGTCGGCATCCCGATGAATTCCAAAACTAAAAAATTCCTGAAAACCTCTAGCATAATCTCATCCTAATCTAATTTTCTATTTCCTAGCAATCAACCAAACAGTAACATAATAACAGGAAATAAAATAGTATGCAATTAGTCAAACAATCAAAGAAATCAAGTATCAAACAATCAAAGCGATAACTTTGGAACCTTCTTATTTTCTTCTTTACAGAATCAATTAGGGCAGGATTTAATTCTATTCAAGGGTCATGCAAGGTGATTTCGATTCACCCACATCTGTTCGTGATTAATCCTTTCTTCGGTTCGTCAGAAAACTATCAACAACGCCCCTGTTTTCCATCGATACTCCATGTTCCCCTCCCGATCTTCGCCTGCAAACGTTCAACGATGAGGACTTGAGGTGCGAGGATCAGATAGAGCAGTAAGGGTAGGAACTTGACTACCCTTGCTTCCTAGGTGACATGGGAGATTCTGCCTCTCAGGTCGTGTGCGTGTGCAGGGGCAGCAATGAAGGGGAAGAAGAGAGAGAAAATAATAAGGTTGAGGGGAGAGGGATTAAATACAATTCTATTTTATCTAATTAAAAATCTCCTCACCTTTATTAATCTAATTAATCAGATAGGATTCATACCCCTTCAGATTTGATCTTCAAATCTTAATAGGATAAATCCTTTTATCTCTAGCCGGCCCCAATTCAATTGGTATTTGGATTTTTATTTTATTATTATTATTTTTTTGATCTCCTGCTGGCCGTTTCTTGTTTTAGTCGAACTCGAATTCTCTTTTTTTTCTTTTCTTTTTTTTATTTGTTGGTGTTGGTTGTTACATTCTTGCCCCCTTAAAAGAAAATTCGTCCTCGAATTTTGCACCACGTAGAGGACTTACCGAAAAGATGAGGAAATTCTTGACGCATTTTTGACTCGAGCTTCCATGTTACCTCTTCATCGCAGTGGAACGCGAGGCTACTTGGACCATGGTTACATGCTTATTCTTTCGACATTGTACTTTGCATTCCATAATATGAGTCGAACACTTGACAAAGGTGAGGTTTGTGTCTAGGTTAGGCCCCTTAGTCCGAATGATGTTAGCATTATCATGCTTGTGCTTCTTGAGCAGGAACGCATGAATATGTAATGCACTCCTCTATAAGAAGTGGGTAGAATCAGCCTATATGCAACCTTGCCAACCAAAATTAATATTTAAATGGTCCATAGCAGTGAGGACTAATTGCTTTTATTTACCTATCTGCATTACCTATTTCATATGGGAAGCTTTAAGTAGCATTTGATCACCAGCATTAACGATATTCTTACGTACACTACATTTGCATAGCTCTTCTGCTTTTAACCTTTTCTTAATTCATTCAACATTCTTAACATATCCTCTTCATTCATTGTTTTCTCTTTGTCTATTGCATCCGATTGAGTGGGTGAACAACAAGGTAGCCAATATAATTAAACGGTGTCCTAAAATATTTGAATGGTGACCATTATCATAAGTAAATTCGATCAAATATAAATGATCGTCCCATCCACCATGCTATTACAATGTACATGCTCTCAACATGTATTCCAAAGTCTGGATAGTTCTCTTATCTACTAAAATTTCAGCGTATATTATTATAAGTGTTCGGGTCAATAACCTCCTTAAAAGGAGTGTTAGTGAACACGCTTATCATTATTTTCAATGACATTGCTATATCACAACCTAATGAGCAAGCACTTATATTTACTCTTCTAAAATTACATTAAATTTTTTTTCAACATCCTTTGCACTTACTATCTTTTCTTTTATCTTTATATTTGACTCATCCCCAACATATGATAATTGTAGTTAGATATAATTAATTAATCACGCTCTAACATCATCTTCGACCTTTTATATTTATCATTAGTTAAGCTCTTTAATATTTCATTTCTGCTTATGGAATCTTTATATTTCCTAATCGTTTAACATTAGAATTTAAAGTACAACTTTAACACAATCCCATAATTTTTGTAAGCCCTACAGATCATTACATCTATGAGTTGGATCACAAGATAGTTATTGATCCAATAATATGCATAACATTTTCAAGAGAGTTTAGTATCTTATGTCAGTAAATCATTTGAATTTAACATCGTCCAATGTCGATGTTCTTGTGGTATAGTGCGATGATAGTCGCCTAGAGGTACGATTACTTGGCCTTCGACTTGAATCAGATATCTTGAGGGATTGAACAAAGTCCAAAAATGGATAATTTCCAAATGAGACAATTATATTCGGAGTCAATCAAGACTTTACCAATCATTTGAGGGCGAATCATTCGTGGCAATTTATGTCATTGGAATAGGGTGGTTTCTTAATTAATGTCATTCATTATCCTTTCTGTGTCTCAACTCCTTGTACCAATGCCTTATTCGATATGCTTCTCATGGGAGTTGCCTTCAATCTTAACTTCTTGGTTTAAATTGATATGTTTCTTGCAATGTCATATCATATAATTTCGTGTTATATATTACCACGATAAGTTCTTTCCTTCTTGAGTGGAGTATCTTTCGACGCCATGCATTGGAGAATGAATCGGTATAAAAATCTTAGGGGAGTGAAAAGCACTCTGAATCAACGTTACGTTTACGATGATGATTCGGTCGGTCGATGAAACACATGGTAGGTCCAATGAACAAGACAATTTATGCACACTACCTAACATAAGTCCTTAGTAAAACATGCAAACAAACACATGAAATGAATTCAAACAATAAGATAGGAAAACAAACCAATCAACAAAATAGAAGACAAACAATCATCTTTCTTCTTTGCATATCATTTCATTGGCCTTTGCATTAACGATATCTTGTAGCACATGGAAGAGGTTCGGCATAATCTTAAAGTTAGAAAGGAGAACCAATCCAAATATAAGACTTATGATCAAATCAGGAGTGGTCCACTTGATCAAGATAAAATACTAAATATTTTTCATCGTATTGACATTGAGGCATCTTAGAGAACGTTCTACATCTTATATCTTGCATCTTAGAGGACATTCTATGTATCATCCGATAGCTTGCTTAACCCATTATCTAAACATATATAGGTTTTTATTTTCCCTCTTGAACTATCAATCATGATTATATGATTAATTATCCTATATGATTTGGACATTATTATGAAAACTAATAAATATATCCATAGTCAAGATAATTTAATTAAAAATTTATAGTTTACTTCATAATCATCCTTCTTAGGTGCATAACTTGCTTCTCTAGTAACTTTGTAGGGGACTTATAAAATTTCTCATACATTACCTTAGCCCCCCATACTTTCTAAAATTTGCTCACTTGATATTTTTTTATATATCTTTTAATACTTAATGGTTGGGGCTCTTGTCTTCCTTAAGCATATTTCGATTAAGAGACTTTAAATCTTTTCAAAATTTCTCCCATTCATTTAACCCTTTCATGCATTGCCTGTTCTTATATAATTCTTTTATTTTTCATTTATCAACCATATTAGTCTATCTTGGAAATATATTTACACTACAATGATAGATAACTCATTTTATTAATAATATATATACTTCATATTATGGTCATTTCAAGTATACTATATACTAAACTAACTTAATTAAATATATATATATATATATATATATATATTTTTAAGTATACTATGTTATATGTACATATGCGTATGAGTATGCTAGATCTAAATGTTTGATTAAGTCAGATAGTCACTTACTGATAATTTCTTCTAACATTTATTCAAATCAATGTGACCTCTGAACCTTTTAAACTTCTATATTTGCCCATCCCTACATGATTCTTGGACAGCTCACTAATACTTAGATTCTTGTCTAACCAACATTACATAACTTGAATATGATTAATAATTCTAATTGTTATTTCCAATATAAGAAAATCTAACTAGAAATTCGTATAACTAATTTGGATTTGCTTAGTACCTTTATCAACATAATATAGGAGTCATGAAGTTTAAGGCACAAAAAGTGATATGGGCCCCTACTTATCAATATAAACATATAAGATAATTCATTAAACCCCTATCTTGGTAAATCAATAGAATCACATGAGTCATATCAATAAATCATAACTTAAGCATGCTTGGTTTCATATCATCTCACACATACTTGTTGTGTGAGGCGAATCTTTTGTTTACTCCTAAAATTCTCTCGTTTCTTTCTTAAATCTATATCTCTTTGCAAATGTTATGCCTATTTATTTTCCTTTTCATACTGCTGCAATCAGCAGAAGAAGTCCATGAGTAGGACGGTCATGAAAGAGATAGAAAGCATGAATCATAAGAAACAAATTCGTTTCTTATATTTTCATTCTTTAGATATCTGTATGACCGATTCCTCATGTAGATAATAATCATCCACATGTTTATTATTTATTCTTTTCCCAATTCTTCATAACCTTTATAACCTTTTGTATAATTAGTAACACAATTTAGGTTGATTCCTATAATGCAAAATAACCTCCTTAGCAATCGACCACTCATATCAAATATGTATCAATACATCAATAAAGAATAATACAAAGCAAGAAAGGTCTTACTTGTACTTTACGGTAAAGAGTGTGGCGACTGTTCGGCGAAAGCACATAAACTATTACCATTCTATCTTACATCTTCCACTATAGGATGTCAAGAGAGTTCTGACTTTAGGCCCTGATACCATAAATGTAACACCCCCAAATCGACCCTCGCCACGTGGTGAAGATCAACTTGGAGACGCTACGAAACGCTATGACTTTGACTATCAGGTTGACCATATCTCAATCAAGAACCGAGACACGTCAGTGGAAGAAAGAATAATAGAGAAATTAAGGAAAGAATAACTTTAATTTCGGAAGTCTAAAAAGTGGCTACATCATCTCTAAGGAATATAATAAGGTTCTACATCATGAATCTATAAATGCGGAAGAAAAAATGAAACTAATAAGCCTTGTAGTTCATGTGCTTTCTTGTTGCCAGAGCCTTGTCACAACACACCTACTCCACATCGCCACTGACTTGATCCTGTGAAAATAAGACATAGAGGAGGAGGTTCTTTCGTAAGCTTTACAACCTAGTGGGGAACCACATGATATACAATGCATAATTTGAATAGAGAAAATCAGCAGTAAGGTAAAAACACTTATCTGGAATAAAAGGGATAACATGAGAGCATCATATATAATCATAAGAGATATAAATCGATAACATAAAACAATAGGATTCAAATGATGCTGAAAATCTTATAATCATGACATGAGAATACCGATAACTTGACTTGACATTCATGTTTACTTGTCTTGTTCATACTTGTTAATCTTGTTTCATGCATGTTTAGAAAATCATGATGACTTTAGGTGCCTTTAATTTTTGGGGTATGCCGAGCAAACGATATAGCCTTGTGCGGGTCAATAGGTGATCAAACCATGACCAAGGGAGCGACCCTTATCTTGAGGCATTTGGCTTGGATTGGCAACCTATTATTCATCTTCTATCTGAACTTATTAATAGCTTTGAAATCTTGTTATTCATTGTTCAATCATGACATGGGAACGTAAAGGATTAGTGGTACAGTGAATCAACTTGTGAATTCATATCTTGAATCATGGATGGATCATGAATAAATCATATAGCACTAATCTAGTCATTATTATAATAAATCAAATAAGAATATGCAAGATTCAAATCAGGATCAAGAAGGGTTAATAAGCATGATAAAAAGGAATCACCAAAATCAGTCGACCAGTTTTGAGAACGGTCGATCGGTTTTGAGAACGATCGACCGGTGGGCTATGGGTCGATCGACTAGTGGGTTCATAAAGTCGGACGGTGGGATTTAAGGATCGGCCGATCCGTTCTATTGAACGGTCGACCGGTCGGTCGGATAGGCTATTCAGTCGGTCGACCGGTAGGTCCATGCAAGTCGGCTATGGGATTGGTAAATCGGTCGATCGGTCGCTGGCAATACATACGGACCGATCAACTAGTCGACGTCCTGATGGATTCCAAAACTCGAAAATTCCTGAAAACCTCTAGCATAATCTCATCCTAATATAATTTTCTACTTCCTAGTAATCAACCAAACAGTAACATAACAACAGGAAATAAAATAGTATGCAATTAATCAAACAATCAAAGAAATCAAGAATTAAACAATCAAAACGATAACTTTGGAACCTTCTTCATATTTTCTTATTTACATAATTAATTAGGACAAGACTTAATTCTATTCAAGGGTTATGCAATGTGATTTTGATTCACTTACCTCTGTTCGCAATTAATCCTTTTTTCGGTTCGTCGGAAAACTATCAATGACGCCCATGTTTTCCCTCTATACTCCCTGTTTCCCTCCCGATTTTCGCCTGCAAACATTCAACGATGAGGACTTGAGGTGCGAGGCTCAGATAGAATAGTAAGGGAAGGAATTCGATTACCCTTGCTTCCTAGGCGACATGAGAGATTCTGCCTGCGTGTGCATGGGCAGCAACAAAGGGGAAGGAGGTTGAGGGGAGAGGGATTAAATATAATTTTATTTTAACTAATTAAAAATCTACTCACCTTTATTAATCTAATTAATCAGATAGGATTCATCCCCTCAAGATTTGGTCTTCAAATCTTAATAGGATAAATTCTTTTATCTCTAGCCGATCCCAATTCAATTGATATTTGGATTTTTATTTTTTTATTATTATTTTTTCGATCTCCTGCTGGCCGTTTCTTATTTTAGTCGAACTCGGATTCTCTTTTTTTTTTCTTTTATTTTTTTTATCTGTTGGTGTTGGTTGTTACAAATTTAATGCGGCTGTATTGATTGTTAATGTGTAAGAGGTCCAGGGATCAACACTTGTTCCTTTCTTTCTTTCACTCCTAATTATAATATATATATATAAAATAAAAAAATTATGTTGCCCGGCCGAGGTGGACGCCGAGATCATTACAAAATTTATATGACGCGATCCGAGTGGAAGATGCCACAATTGGACAATCCCATTCGATGTGCCTACGAGGTTTCCGGATGTTAATTATTATTCTTATAAATAAAATGGTCCACCACATTCACATGATGATGATGATGTAACTAAGGAATGTTGTCATAAAATTATAGAAAGCCAGTGCCATCACGTGCCAAAGTTATGCAAGAAGTTGTGATTGGATGCATGCCATACATGGGCATATTTACATTAGCATATTTACATTTGTTTATTATAATATTTTGATATATTCATGATGTTTGGCTAAATGATTTTAGAGGATAATGAACCATGACTTGACAATAAAACGATTTGTAATTAAACTAATTATATATTTCATAGATGAATGAATATATTCTTATTGGATTAATTTGACAATAAAACGTATTATTTAAATCTAAATGAATCGTGATAATTGAATTAGTCATATATGTTAAAATAATTTAATTATGAACATCCAATAATCAGAAGATAATCTGATTTGACGCATTATTTAAATTTTAGTATATAATTATTTTATTAATTTAATTAAAAAATTAGTGTTTTATATATATTATAGTCAAATGATCCGTAATATACAAAGATTTGCTTTTAGTTGTTTTTTAAACCACAAGAGTCAAGATCCTCTTGCATCCTCCCCATTTAATCCTTCGCCTATTATTATAATTAGTTCACGAATATTACAATTAATATATCATATATAGTTAAAATATTATGATTTATAATAATTATCAAAATTTTATTTATACTTGTATAATAATTTATAAAAGTGAAGTATTTTAAATTTGAAAAATAACAAATCATCTTTTAAAAATGAATTATTATTTACTTGTATATTACCTTTTATAAGGAAGATATTATTTACACTAATCATACTTAAATGAATAAAAAGTAAAAAATTAATCTTAATTTAACTCAAATTAAATTATTTATTTTAAATTTTTAATTCAGAATATTAGTTTTTATAAAGAAATTATTTTTATTTGTACATTTTTTAGAAAGAATATTACTTATCTTAATCATAATCAAATTGATAAAAGTAAAAGATTAATCTTAATTTGACACAAATTGAATTACTTATTCTAAATTATATTTAAATTCTGAAAATAATAATTATATTTTATAAAAGGAATTATTTTTCCTTGTAATCATACTAAAATTGATAAGAAAAAATAAAGATTAATCTTATCTTGAGTCAAAATAAATTAATTATTTTAAATTTTCAAAAAATAATAAATTATATTTTAAATAAGAATGCTTATTCACTTGCATATTATATTTTAGGAAATAAAATATTATTTATGTTAATCATAATTCAATTCATAAAATGAAATTATTAATTTTAATTTGACTTAGTTTGACTAATTTATTTCAAATTATTTTTTAATTCTGAAAATAATAAATTATCATTTAAAAATAAAATATTTTTACTTGCGTATTTTCTTTTAGAAAGAAAATATTAGGATTAGTTATATTAGATTTATCCGGATAATACATATTTATAGATTAAAATTATGTTTAGGATCAGGAATTTAATATATTGTGATTAGTTATATTAGATTTAATGTGATTATGATTAGTTATGTTTAGGACACAAAGGGTTATAATTAGTTATAATTATTTTTACTTGTACATTTTTTTATAAAGAATATTATTATCTTAATCATAATCAAATTGATAAAAGTAAAAGATTAATCTTAATTTGACACAAATTGAATTACTTATTCTAAAATATATTTAAATTCTGAAAATAATAATTATATTTTATAAAAGGAATTATTTTTCTTGTAATCATACTAAAATTGATAAGAAAAAATAAAGATTAATCTTATCTTGACTTAAAATAAATTAATTATTTTAATTTTTCAAAAAATAATAAATTATATTTTAAATAAGAATGCTTATTCACTTGCATATTATATTTTAGGAGATAAAATATTATTTATTTTAATCATACTTCATATCATAAAATGAAATTATTAATTTTAATTTGACTTATTTGTTTCAAATTATTTTTTAATTCCGAAAATAATAAATTATCATTTAAAAATAAAATATTTTTACTTGCACATTTTCTTTTAGAAAGAAAATATTAGGATTGGTTATTTGGTAACCGGATAATACATATTTATAGATTAAAATTATGTTTAGGATAAGGAATTTAACGTATTGTGATTAGTTATATTAGATTTAATGTGATTATGATTAGTTATGTTTAGGACACAAAGGGTTATAATTAGTTATTTATTTAAGTCATACTCATATTGATAAAAAAAGATTAATCTTAATTTGACTCAAATTAAATAATTTATTCGAAATTATATTTTAATTCCGAAAATAACATATTATGTTTTAAAATGAATTATTTTTATTCTAATCATACTCAAATTGATTAAAAATTTAATCTTAATTTGACTAAAATTGAATTATCTATTTTAAATTATTTTTTAATTCAGAAAATAACAATTATTTCTTTTATTTCTTTTAATCATACTCAAATTGATAAAAAGAAGATTAATCTTAATTTGACTCAAATTAAATTATTTATTATAAATTATATTTTAATTCCGAAAATAACGTATTATGTTTTAAAAGGAATTATTTTTATTCATAATCATGCTCAAATTAATTAAAAAATTAATCTTAATTTGATTAAAATTGAATTATTTATTTTAAATTATTTTTAAATTCGGAAAATAACAAATTTTCTTTTGTTTTTGTTATCTTATATAACAAACAATTATAGGATCATTTTTATTATATTAATTTAACTGTTAATTGAAACCTAACTCCTAATTGGTATTGAATTCTATGCCCACATATTGAGCCATTGTGAGAATAAAATTGAAGATTATTCTTTAAAATAATTGTATTTATCTGATTTTTCCATATAGTGTGTTTTATTAATATTCAGTTCTATATATTGTTATCTTATTTTAAAAAACTTTTTAGGCTTAGTTTTATCTTTTAGATTTAAACTTTTTAATTTTGTTAACTTTAGGATATATATTTATGGATAATATTATGATTAGAATTAGTTTAAGTTCATAAAGAATATGTATTATTAGTATTATAAATTATAATTATGATTAGATATTATTAATAGATGACACATGTCATCACCATAATAATCCATTTGTCATGCTTTCATACTTCCATCTTTTACCTTTACTTTTATATATATATATAGATTATTCTTCTTCTTCTCCTTATTATTATTATTATTATTATTATTATTATTATTATTAATTAATTAATTAATTGTGTCTGTCACATTTATTTAATTTACATGTCCTCCTGGCATACAACATACTAACACAGCACAGTAGCAGACGAAAGAACAAAGCCCCGGCAGTTGGCACCCCTTCGGCACCATCTTTTCTTTGACTTTGACCCTTCTCGTCCTCCACTCTCCTCCCCCTCTTCCTACACATTACATTACACAGTCACACTCCACAGTACCGTCCTTAAACCCTCTCGTCTCCTTCTCCGCCTTGGCCAGTGCCTTGGCGCGCGGTTGGTTGCTGCGCGGGATGGGAAACTGCGCGGCCTCTAGGCTCGCAGGCCTCGCTGGTTGTGCCGGCGATGAGGACGACCCCGTGGCCTTGTGCAGGGACCGTAAGCGCCTCATCAAGGCCGCGGTCGACCGCCGCTACGCGCTCGCTGCCGCCCACGCCGCCTACATACACTCCCTCAACGCCGTCGCCGCCGCCATCGACGTCTTCGTGGCCCGTCACTCCGCCCCGACTCCCATCCTCGTCACCCTCCCCTCCTCCGACCCCGCCTCCGACGACGTTCACCACCACCACCTCCTCTCCCCGCTTCTGGTCCCCCCTTCCTCCTCCTTCAATGCTCTCAAGTACACGCCTTCGGAGGCAAAGGTCGAGTCTTTGGCCTACCAGCGCTCTTCCGCTCGCTTCGCGGCGCTGGGATCGAGCTCTGACGGCGGAGGGCCGACGCACATGGAACCTCCGGTGCAGGCGGACGTCGAGCAGTACTTCTTCTCGGCGGCTGCGCCGCCAAACCCGGCGGACGAGGTCTTCGGGTGGGACTTCTTCAACCCGTTCGACGGTATGCGCGTTGCGGAGCATACGGCGGCCATGACGGGGGGCCTCGGAAGGATCTCCCACCATGACCTTAGGGAGGCGATGGTGGAGGAAGGAATACCGGAACTGGAGGAGGCGGAGGAAGACGGAGAAGGCCTGAGAGCGGCCGACGGCAAAAAGGTGTCAACTTTTAGCAGCGAGAAGGTTGTTCAAGTTACCGGCGGTTGCAGTGATGTAATGGAATGCGGCGGAGGAGCGGAGGAAAACGGTTTGACTGTGTCTGAGGAGATGCAGGGGAGGGAGCTGTTGCAAGCGCTAAGAGAAGTGGAAGATCACTTCATCAAGGCTTATGATTCGGGGAAGGAGGTATCAAGGATGCTTGAAGCCGACCAAGTCCACCTGCAGACTGGTATTGAAGAGGTGAAAGGTGAGAACTTTTGTTTATTGTTCTCTCTTCCCCCTCTCCTTTCTTCTCATCTCACCTTGTCTTCATCCTTCACGTTCATCATGGGTTCGTCAGTAGGATTGGCCTTTTTTTGTTTTTTTTTATCTCACTGAGTTTTCTTTAGACTCACCTGCTCTGAGCTTAGGCTTGCATCTGTTTTATTCTTCTTTTCACAGGTGCCCGATAGCCTAAATTAGATAAGTTCCTTGGTAGTGTCAGATAAAACCTGTCTTTTGCTATGCAATGTAGTCTGGTATTTCTGGTGCATGGTCCCTCAGGAAAAAAGGGAAATTTTCTGGTGCATGCGTATAACTTGGCACAAAATCAATGGAAAAACACAATTAGCATGTTGTCTGGTAATTCCTATGCTAAAATTGCAAGCCTTTGTGGACTGGATAGACCTTTTCTGGAAGCAGGCATGATATGAGATAAAACCAGTCTTTTTTTTCTGTGCAATGCAGTATGACATTTCTGGTTTATGTTGATAAAGTCAATGGAAAAAAGTAAGTTGCAAATTGTGTGCTCATTATTATGCTAAATTGACAATGCTTAATTCATGATATAGAATTTGTTCACTCCATTGTGAGCAGTTCTCTTGTCATGTCGTTCTTCTGAAATTTGATATGTTATAGTCATTTTTGGGTATCCATATGTTCCCTAATTCTTATTGTTTAAAGTTTATCTTTCTCCAAGCTCTATTTAATATTTGAAAGTTGAAACATAGGGTAACTTCTAAATTATGAATTGTGATACAGAAAACTCGTCAAAAGTAATTCAAGCTATTACATGGCATCGGTATCCTTCATCTCTGTCATCATCCTCTAGGAGCCAACTTGTATCCAACTCCAATAGCACGCCATGGATGGAAAGTAAGAATGATATTTTTAATGATTATGGAGGAATGGAATCAGGAAGCCATTCACAAACTCTTGGAAGGCTATATGCTTGGGAAAAGAAGCTATATGAGGAAGTGAAGGTAACCATGTCTGTTCTTCCCATGGAAGCCATTCACAAACTCATTATGCCCGTTGAATTTGACCATTTGGATACTTCCTGATAAAAAAATTCAAAATCTACTGTTGTTGCAGGAAAAGAAAGGCATTAAGTCCCTCTTTCACTGTAAACTATTGTACAATAGCATTTCCAAGTCTTCTGATTCCCCAAAACTCCATTTTATCCAAAGAATCATATTGGCAAAAAGAGTAGCAGGATACAACATGTATTGAATATAATTGTGTTCATAGACGAAACTATCTTTTTGGCGATTCATATTTTCATCTATGATAGGATAGTTCGATCTAAGACAAGGTACTTTCTAGTAACTATACAGAAATGATGTCATGCGTGCTCTAGACATTTATTCTTGGTAAAAAAAAACATATCTTGTGCATTTTCTTGATGGCTTAAAAAGGTTGGAGACTTGGAGCATATCCATGTAGCTTTCTTAGGCTTGTCATAGTGGTTCAACTTCTTGGCTTCTTGGTCATCAAAGGAGCAACTTAACTAAGGATGCTGGCACACCAGAGAATGGTAAACTTGTGTCAAGTTTTTCCTGGCAAAAAAGGACATAGGGTAGGGTGAGTATGTCTTGGAGGCCCTCTCCTTTTGGTAGAATGTTGTCTTTCAGAGGCAATCTTCTTCTGAAATGTGTGTTACCATAACATATTGCAAGGATGCTTGAGCTTTGTAAGTAATATGTTATAATGAATCCCGGAGTATGAAATGTTGTTTGAAGTACTTGTGGCACACCATACTCACTGAAATTTATAAATGGAATGAGTACGCAACTTGGAATCAGATGCATATACTATGACCCCATAGTTTTGTTACTGTTTTAACCTACCCATCTTCCTTCTAGGCTGGAGACTGCATGCTGCGAGCTTATGAGAAAAAGTGCATGCAGCTAAAAAGCCAGGATGCGAAAGGAGTTGATTCACGCTCGGTTGACAAAACTAGAACCATTGTAAGAGAACTTTATACAAGAATCATTGTCGCACTAAGAGCAGCAGGGACAATATCAGAGAAAATACAGAAGCTAAAAGATGAAGAATTGCAACCACAGCTGATTGAGCTGTTGAAAGGGTAAGCAAAGTAACTGCATTCCTGTTGTTGAATGCCATATACTTGCCATTCATCTAGTCATGATGGGTTTTGCTTTTCACCATGCAGATTAATGAGATCTTGGAAGATAATGCTAGAATCACATGAGGCACAGAAGCAGATTATGTTTGAAGTAAATTTATTTACTTGCCCTGCCTATGGAAAATTCTGCAATGACTCTCAACGTCTAGCAACAATTACTCTGGAGGCTGAGCTGCGAAATTGGAGAACATGCTTCATAAGCTATTTTGCAGCACAGAGAGCATATGTTGAAGCTCTTGATAGTTGGCTATCAAAGTTCCTTTTACCTGATTCTCGGTCATCTTGTCCTTCTTACGGAGTTGGAGCCCCACCTCTTGTTGTCATGTGTCATGAGTGGCTAACCTCACTAGGGAGATTGCCAGACAAGCCTGTGGCTTGCGTAATGAAAAATTTTATAAGAACCGTGAGATGCTTATGGATTAAGCAGGGGCAAGAGCAACAACAGAAGAGAAGAGTAGATAGTCTTGCTAAGGAGCTGGACAACAGGACTTATGCATTTCAGAAAACAGAGAACAAGATCCTGGAGTCTAAACTTTATGAGAATAAACATGAGCCAGAAGTCGACCGGAAATCAGAGGATTTAGCGGGGAGGAAAGAGATTTTAAGTGTGTTTAGGAGGAAACTGGAAACCGAGAAAGCAAAACATCAGGGTTGCATGCGCGAAACACATGAGGTGGCACTAAATGGTTTCAAGATAGGCTTGGCTAGCATCTTTGAATCCCTGACGGACTTCTCCAGAGATTCTTTGAGCCTGTACGATGGACTACTGGTGCACTGTGGAAAAACTAAATCAAATGGTGAGGCAACTCAGAAACCAGCATGCACAGAAATGAAGGGCGACAGCAGATGACCACTGGCAAGCCTTGTTGCCGGGTTCATGTATCTTGTAAATTGATCAGATGGTCTCTTTAGGACATCTAGGGAATGATATTGTGGGCATTCTGGCTGCTGACATTTTTGTGGATCTGGTTATAATCTGGTTTCCTATGTAAGTTCTCCACTTTCTTGATAGAAATGCAGAAGAAGGATTCTCTGGTGGGGCAGAGGGTGTTGTAATTATTGTTTAAATGCTGAACAGAAAAAAGAAGTCTCTTAGCTTATGGCTTAGAGCAAAAGTTTAAAGCTTCTCTTCTTCAGTTGAGATTTAATACATTATGTTACATATCTGAAATGATGATAGTCTTTCGGAGATTTTTCTCAACTTGCCAGTACAAAATCGGAACACATTACATTTGGGATATGTCACGTCCAAGATGTGGTAGTTCCATGTACAATCCACTAAATACACGATGGTAGAACATTTATTTTGTTTGAATCTTTGGGTGATTCATTCAAGTTTTAAAAATCATTTTTCCATAAGCTAAAGAGAAAAAAAAGCATCTGGCAGGTCGATTTAAAAGAAATGGTTAATATACAAAACTAAGTTTATTATGGACATATTTAATATTGTAACTAAAATATAAAATTCTTCATTAAAATCTAAATCTCATAGATATAAACTCTCACATGACGAAAGACATGAGAACTCATGCAGTGTACTTAGTAAATTATAAATTTATAAGTGAATGTATGATCCATAATTGTTTTTAGGTTTCGATTATGAATTTAAATTAAATTGGGAAATCAACATAAGAAAAATCCTCAAGACAGTGGCCGGATGCTTTTGATATCTACCCATTAATAGATGCTTTTGATGGTCAGACCATAATGATGATACTTAGCAGAAGAAGAGAACATACTTGTCCAAAGTATTATTTTCCTATTTGGAATGCACCAGGCCTGGTGGGGAGAGCGAGAGAATCCTGTTCAGAATAGAATAAGAAAAATACTGCTGACACTTCCATAACTATATGCTTGCTATCTTGCAGCAGTGATTGGAAATGTCATTCTGGCAGAAAGCTCAGAATGGGTCACTCAGTCAGTCAGTCTCTCTCTCTCTCTCTCTGCCAGAAAACAAGTAAGCCTTAAGCCCGCGCAGTAATCAGAAATAAGAAACTAGATGTTGTTGGAGTCTGGTGGAAATCTTTGTATGGAGAAGAAGATTCTCCAGTCTTCCACTACTTTTTGTTTTATGTTACTCAAATATATGCATTAATATTAAAAGACACAAACTTTGGTTCTGCCTTTTGTGTATCATAACCATAATCCGAAATATGACATGTCAAGTTGAATCTTGCATGGTGGGTGGTAATTATCTAAATCAATAGCTTTTGCTTGCGTGAATAAATATTACAAGGTGGACTGTATTGTTAAGTACAGACCATCATTTGAGGCTGAGCAAAGTGGTACTGAGTTGAGGAAGATGAACTGACCTGGAAGAAATATAACAGACAAATAATCTCGTAGTGATATTTTACTATGCATGCTAAGTAATTAGTATTATGCTGACACAAAGCCACGCACCTCATATAATAAGTGCGTGGATATATATGGATGGATTAAATGTGACATAAAATACAACAAATGTTGATTCCACAGTTGTAGGATCCATCATGTAAGAGCAGCTACCTTTATCTCTTTTACATAGACCAAGAGAACTTATTCTAACGTCTACAAAGGCGACAGGAACCATGCCTCAGAAGCCAACCATTGATGCATGGCAGGTGGAAAATGTGCTGACAGTGTGGCAAGTTCCTTGCTGCCTCTCCTGTTTGGAAGTCCTGAATTGGAAGAAGCATCATTTTTTACAATATCAAAGTTGGAAAAATAAGAAACATGTATTCATTAACTAAATTGATAACCTCCTCTGTGAAAGCTGCGCCTGAAGGCAGAATGCTGCAGATCCTCTCCCCTGAATCGTCCTTATTCTGCTTAGTGATGTTGATCGTGGGAAGCCTGTCCACTGAAGCCCTGGGCAACCCTTCCGGCCTGCCGGTGTCAAAGATATCGATATCTTCAGTATCCAGTGTCAAATACGCTGCTACATATATGATGGCTGATATGAACGTTTACCAACTTATATATGAAAGCAGCTTACTTGGTGTACTAAATGATGGGAAAATTTCGAGAACAAGGAGAGAAAATCGCAGAGAGATTACGGAAAAATAGAGGAGACACACGAATTTACCCAGGTTCACCCTTGAGATGAGGACTACGTCCTGCAAAGAGGTTCCACTATATCATTTAGGTTTACAGCCGTCACTCAAATTATATCAGAAATTAGGCTATTAATAGTCTCTCCAAACCGGATTTAAAATCCAAACAAATAGAGAAAAAATCTAATCTGAACCACACGGGCCGGCTAAACAAAAGCCCAAAACCCGTCTAGGTTTCGGGACCGCCGTCGAGGGGCGGGGCCCCCCGAACCCCCCCTTTCGTTCGTACGCTAGCAATACTGTTAATTGGGTAATACTCAGATTCCCCTAAGCTCACGTGGGCGAACCCGGTGTGAGAAACAAGGGGCTCTGAAGTATTCACCAACTCTAACATTCTCCCACTTGGTGGATACTTCACACCAATGAGAGCCTTGCCAGCAACATTCTTCTTCAGTCCGATAGCGGTAGAGCACCACTCGAACTTTGCACATGTAACTGCTTTAGTCAGAAAATCAGAACTATTCTCTGTTGTATCAACCTTTTCAAGCTGAACCTCTTTCTTTTCCACCTTTTCCCGAATGAAATGGTATTGGATGTCAATATGCTTTGTGCGTGAGTGAAATGCAGGATTCTTAGCTAATTGAATAGCACATTGATTATCACATCTCACATCTATGGCACCTTGCTCAAATTCGAGCTCCAAGCACAACCGCCGTAGCCATATGGCCTCCTTTGCAGCATGAGTAAGAGCCATATATTCAGCTTCTGTAGAAGAAAGTGCTACCACGCTTTGTCTCTTGCTCATCCAACTTAGTGCAGCCCCAAATAATGTAAAAACATATCCGCTAGTGGACCGTCTACTATCAATATCTCCACCCCAATCAGCATCTACATGGCCTACAATATCAAGTCTCTTTTCTTTTCCCGCACCTTCAAAGCACAAAACAAAATCTAAAGTTCCACGAAGGTACCTGAAAACTCTCTTGATAGCATTCCAATGTTCTCTGCCTGGGTTAGACATATACCGACTCAAGACTCCCACTGCTTGGGCTATATCTAGATGCGTGCATACCATGGCGTACATCAAGCTGCCCACTGCACTTGCATATGGCACACGGTCCATCTCTTCGGCTTCTTCATCCGTCTTCGGGCATTGCTCTGAAGAAAGTTTAGTTCCTAGAGACATAGGAGTACCCACTGGCTTGCAGTCCGACATGTTAAATTTTTTCAACACTTCTTTTATGTACTTCTCCTGTCCTAACCACAACTTTCGCTTCTGACGATCCCTTCTAATCTGCATACCCAAAATAAAATTCGCTGGCCCCAAGTCTTTCATCTCAAACTTCTTTACCAACAAACCCTTCACTGAATTCACCATCTTCATACTGTTTCCAATCAGCAACATGTCATCCACATACAGTGAAAGAATGACAAACTGATCTCCAACTCTCTTCACATAAACACAATGATCTGAATCTGAACATACAAACTTGAGTTCGAACATGTATGTATCAAACTTCTGGTACCACATCCTTGGCGACTGCTTCAATTCATACAGAGACTTCTTCAATTTGCACACAAGCTTCTCTTTACCTTGAACCTCAAAGCCTTCTGGTTGTCTCATATATATCTCTTCCTCCAAATCCCCATAAAGGAATGCCGTCTTCACATTCATCTGCTCTACCTCAAGATTATATGCTGCTGTCAGAGATAGAACAAATCTGATTGAAGTCATTTTCGTCACGGGAGAAAAAATCTCATCATAGTCGACTCCCTCAACCTGAGAGTACCCTTTAGCTACTAGCCTCGCCTTGTACTTCTCTACAGACCCATCCGATTTCAGCTTTCGCTTGAACACCCATTTGCAATCAATTACCTTTTTATCCTTAGGCAATTTCCACAAGCTCCATGTTTTATTCTTATCCAGTGACTGCATCTCATCTGCCATAGCAAGCTCCCATTGATTTGTATCATCCATAGACCTTGCATCTTTTACAAAACTAGGTTCTTCTCCGATGATGCTTAAAACATGAAACGAACTCAGAGCACTAAGAGAGTATCTCAAAGGTGCTCTTCTTTCTCGTGTCGATCTCCTGAGAACTGGTATGGTAGTACTAATATCTGGGTCTTCATCTGAATCTGCATCTTCAACTTCATTAACCGAGTCCTCTTGATCCAGTTCTGTAACAGACTCAACTGAAGTATCTTGTGCATCCACCTTTGAAGTTTCAGAATCAGAATCTTCTTCAAGCACTACCACTTTCTTAGGTTCATCACCTTTTTGAACTTCAACTTGGGAACGTGATTCACGAAAAACAACATCCCTGCTGTAAACAATAGTCCTTGATTTTAGATTCCACAGTTTGTAGCCCTTGACCTCTTCCTTGTATCCGACAAATATGTTCTTTTCAGATTTACTGTCAAGCTTACCCCGCTTTTCCTTGGGTATATGAACATATGTGTCACATCCGAACACCCGAACATGAGTCAAATTTGGCTTCTTCCCAAACATTGCCTCATAAGGCGTCTTATCCTTCACTGATGAGGTCGGTGAGCGATTCTTCAGGTAGTTTGCTATGGCTACAGCTTCTGCCCAGAATTCTTGCCCAAATTCAGCCCAATTCAGCATACATCTGGCCTTCTCTATGAGTGACCGATTTAACCTTTCAGCTACTCCATTCTGCTCAGGTGCATATGGAGTTGTCTTCTGCCATGCAATACCATTGTCCACACAGAACTGTTCAAACTTATTTGAACAAAATTCACCTCCATTATCTGTACGAAGGACCTTGATCTTGCAGCTCAATTGGTTTTTCACCAAAACTTTAAATTATCGAAACTTATCGAATACATCTGATTTATTCTTGATAAAATAAATCCAACTGTATCTCAAAAAATCATCTATAAAAGAAATATAGTACCTGGACCCTCCAATAGACGGAGTCAGAGTTGGTCCAAAGACATCACTATGGATCAGTTCGAGAATCTTCGTTGCTCTTGAACCTGTGTGTTGAAAACTGACTCGGTTCTATTTTCCATGGAGGCAATGTTCACAGAACCCGAAGCCCATAGAATAATCCGAAACTCCTTCTACAATCTGACTTGATGCTATGGTAGAAAGTCCTTTCTCACTGATATGGCCTAATCTCTGATGCCACAGCATAGATGTGCTGTCTTCATTTTCTTTGACCTTTTCAGAAATAAATCCGCAGCCCACAGATATAATCTCTCCGAGCAACTTGTACAATGTGCCATAGCGAACCCCTCGCGCAATCACAATAGACCCTCTGACCATCTTGCACGAATCCTTGTCGCAACTGAATATAACACCCGAATCTGCCATTGTACCAACAGATAATAAACTCCTGCTCATAAGTGGTATATGCATCACATTTGGTAGAGTCTTCACCATGCCATCATTCATCCTCAGCTTCACCCTGCCACGTCCAATAATAACCGTAGTGTCATCTCCGAGCATGACATCCCCATCATTATACTCCTCATATTCACAAAATCAGTGTCTATGAGATGTCATGTGGTATGAAGCACCAGTATCGATGAGCCAGACATCCTTATTTGACTGTACCATACATGCAGAAGTCACATACATATCTCCTGCCTCAGCCTCATTTTTGTCCGAGGTTGACTCAGCTTCTTTCTTATGAACCGGCTTGTTTTTGCAATCTCGCTTCAGATGGCCCCACTCTTGACATCTCCAGCATTGCACCTTCTTATCTTTACTCTTCGAACGCCCACGAGATTTGGATCTCCCTCTCTGATTTTAATTCCTTTCTGGTTGCCTTCCTCTGGCCGTCAGCGCCTCTTTATCAGAACTTGCCGATCCCTTTCTCCGTATTTCCTCTGATAACAAGGTAGCACATACGCTTTTATACGAAAGTTCTTTATCCCCGCAACCAATCACGACAATCAGATTGTCCCATGAATCCAGCAGTGAACAGAGCAATGTTATTGCCTTATCATCATCTTGAAACTTAACACCAATTGATACAAGTTGATTGATCACCGTGTTAAAGTTATAAAGATAAGTAGAAAATGAGTCACCCTCCTGCATCCGAAGATTGTACAATTTCTTCCTCAGAAATAACTTATTGACCAATGACTTACTTTGATATAGGGATTCCAACTTCCTCCACAGATCTCTGGCTGTAGGTTCGCTCATCACATTCGTAAGAATTGAATCCGCGAAAAAAAGCCGAATCAAACCCTTCGCCTTTCTATCAATCCGATCCCACTCTTCGATCGCCTTTGGATCTGCCTGACTGGAGGAAGCCATATCTGAAGCCTTCGCCGCATCTGCAGCCATCGCCACTTCTTTGCCTGGCCTCTCCTTCTCGATTGCCGTCCAAAGATCTCGATCACCGAGAAGATCCTCCATCTTCATCTTCCAGAGATCAAATCGCGTTCCATCAAATTTTTCTATCTCAATCGCGATCCTCCTGACATCTCGAATAAATCCTAATTCCTCGAACAACCTGTGCTCTGATACCAATTGATGGGAAAATCCGAGAACAAGGAGAGAAGATCGCAGAGAGATTGCAGAAAAATAGAGGAGACACACGAATTTACCCAGGTTCACTCTTGAGATGAGGGCTATGTCCTGCAAAGAGGTTCCACTATATCGTTTAGGTTTACAGCCGCCACCCAAATTACATCAGAAATTAGGCTATTAATAGCCTCTCCAAACCGGATTTAAAACCCAAACAAACAGAGAAAAAACCTAATCCGAACCACACGGGCCGGCTAAACAAAAGTCCAAAACCCGTCTAGGTTTTGGGGGCGCTGCCCCCGAACCTCGGCCCGCTCACCGGGACCGCCGTCGGGGGGCGGGGCCCCCCGAACCTCCCCCCTTTCGTTCGTACGCCAGCAATACTATTAATTGGGTAATATTCAGATTCCCCTAAGCTCACGTGAGCGAACCCGGTGTGAGAAACAAGGGGCCCTGAAGTATTCACCAACTCTAACACTAAAGATGCAAGATATCTTTTGATATGAATAATCCGAAGAAGGGCTTACCACGTTGCTCCATAGGGTAAGAAACAAGTCTGCAACCTCGATAGAGAAAACAGTTCCAGCGATGGCTCTGAGTCAATGTCTTGGCGCAACTAACAGATATAAATGAATGGGTAGCACCCGAGTAAAATAGAGCAGTAACTAGCAGTCTAGAGATAATGAGGGTACCTTGATGATATCAGCTGCGTCATTCTGCATGTTGTAGACGCGACCCTGAACAAGTGCATTACCACCTCTCTGCCATCTCTGATCTCTACCACCCCTCCGACAAGTCACGGATGTAGTGGCTGAATCACCGCAATGTATGCATGCACCAATCTTCCTCCTGCACTCTCCAAGATGATTCAGACCACAGAAGTCATAAGCACCTTCATTTTGTGCAGGTGGATGCCATGGAGGCGGCAATTGTCGCAATGGCCGTAAACATTGCTTAGCATTCTCTGGAATTCTTTCATTATTCAATACAACGTGATGATACAATGCCTTATTGTTCACCTATGGTTGGTGATTCTGAGGTGGTGGATGATTCCTTTGCTGAGGAGGCCTTTGTGGTTGTTGTTGTTGTGGCGGAGGAACATTATGCGGAGGAGGATCGAGCCTCTGATGATTATTGCGATAATTATCACGTCACTCTAGTCCTCTAGCTGGGCGGTGATTATTCCACCTCTGTTGGTACTGCTCAGTGGGGCATACTGATGCTTTGCTCCTGAGTTCCTTTAGCTCTTCTTGCTCCCTCATATAGTCTCATTCCATCTTCGTGGACAGTTTCACGGTGTCTTTCAGAGTCTTGCAATGGCCAAATAATATATTTTTTCTAATGGTGGGGTTGAGGCCTTGTGCCAATTGGTCTGTCCTCTAGCTTTCACTCATATTTAGAACGTTATACCTCTCCAGTTGCACGTATCTAATGTGGTAATCTTCAATTTGGCCTTGGGTTAGTGCTAGAAATTCCCATTGCTTCTGGATGCGCTGGTATTCGGGGAAATAACGTCCCTTGAATGTCTCATAGAAACTTTGCCAAGGAGTCACTCTCTAGGCGTGAAACTTGGTGGCTCTAATGATCCTCCACCAATCTAGAGCGTGATCAGTTAGACGGCTCGCAGCATATAAAACCATTCTGTCCTCAGCACATCGCATAAGTTCGAACATTTCCATATGAGGATCCAACGCCCAGCCTTGACAACTTCTCCCTTGCAATCAAACTATTGAGGCTAGAGCTTGAGGAATGCCTAAATAGTGTCCTCAGTAGGCAGCACTGGATGTAGTGGGAACTCCTAACAAGGTGGTCATGGCGATGATAGCAGTGGTGGCGGTGGCAATGTTTGGCTATCACCAATGTAGTTATTCTCCTATTGTACCTCTAGGTGCTAGACCCTCTGTCCACGACCACAGTCACGGCCATGACCTCTACCCCTCTGCTCAACAAGTGGGCCCCTTTGGGCCTCAGTATTCTCAGGGACATTTCTCTGTTGAGCATTGGCTCCACGGCCATGCCTAGCAGCTCTGCGTCTGATCATCATCTTAGATATAAGAATAATCAATGAAAATCGATGAAAACAATGCAATGATTTTTACTTAATTGCATCAGATGGCGTAGTGACTTGTTCATGATGCGTGCACATGGAACTATAAGTACTCTAATACTTTAAGTACTTCGGGGTCGTCAAGAGAGTCCCCACGTCTAGCTCTGATATCATAAATGTAACACCCCCAAATCTCCCTTGTCACGTGGCAAGATCCAACCTGAGGGTCACTACCAATAATACTATATCTTGACCAAAACTTTGACTTTGACCAATCCTTTTAAATAAAAGCAAAAGACATAAAAATAACATCAATAAAATAGTAATAAAATAGATATCCAAATAATAATCTTTAATATAATTAAAAATAGCTATGACATCACTGAATAATAAAATAGTGCGGAAATCTAATAACATGGACTCAAAGTATCTAAAACAACGAAACAAAAATAACATTAGAACACCACATGTGCACTGGACTATCACAAACTTTGTCAGTCATAGTTCATCCTTCATTATCATCATTACCTATATGATCAATGCAGGGGAAATAATAACTATGAGCTTTGTAGCCCAATAGGTGGATAATAAATCAATGGATAAACATTAACAATACATAAGCATGGAACAAGTAGGAATTGGTAGGAGAATAAATGAGAATATAATCAATGCCATGCTATATCAGAATCAATAGATTAGATCAATGTGATGCTCTGAGTAAGATCAATGTTCCATGAAAGGCGAATCAATGCTTTAAATCAATGTCATCTATGCAATGTTATCAATGAGCGTTTTAGTTACAATGAGGTGCCATGTACTTCATGAGCCAGTGAGTGTGCACATCACGGTCATCCTCACTATAGGGGAGGGTATCCTCTTTCGTCATACTATGGAGAGAATTATGAAGGGGAAAAAGGCCGAGCCAATGCCCCAACAATGCGATGAAAATAATGTCATGAGCTCCCATCAATCAGTAACATGGACACTCAAGCTTTTATCTTCGTTAATTAATTATCATCTTCGCCCATATTAGTACTTCTAATCATGCAATGCAATGCTAGAATCCGACATAACAAATATATGAACGAGCATTGAAATAATAATAAAATAAAAGCACATCATAATAAATCAGAGTAAATTACACGATTAGTCCCCCAACTTTGAGTCTTTTTTAAATCGGTCCCCCAACTTCAATTTGTAACTAGAACGTTCGTCAACTTTGATTTTCTTGCACGATTAGTCCTCTTGACTAGTGATAGTGGGTTTCTCGGTTGAATCGCTTACGCGGCCATCACGTGAAATTTTCTCTCACATCCACATCGTGTAAAAAACAATAAAATAATATTAAAAATAAAAATGATCCAATCGAAATTGTCGGAGAGAGAGAGGAAGGAGCGATGGCCCCCCTCCAAGCGTGTTCATTGGCACAGGAGAGAGAGGGAGGGGGGCAATTGGTCGAGCTTCGATGTGAGCTCGAGTAGCATCGCCCCATCCCTCTCTCTCCCACACGCGTTCGCCGGCGTAGGAGAGAGAGAGGGAGGGGGGGCATCGCCTCCCTCCATCTCCTGCGCCGGCGAACGCCCACGGAGGGGTCTACCCTCTCTCTCTGACGATTTTGACCAGATCATTTTTTTTTATTTTTAATATTATGCATGACGTGGATGTGATAGAAAATTTCACGTGGCGGCCACATAAGCGATACAGCTAGGAAACCCACTATCATTGATCAAGAGGACTAATCGTGCAAGAAAATTAAAGTTGACAGACATTATAGTTACAAATTGAAGTTGAGGGACCAATTTGAAAAGGACTCAAAGTTGGGAGACTAAACGTGTAATTTACCCTAATAAATCATCTCGGCGGAACCGGGTTGTGGGTCTAACCAAGGCCCAGTTCTTCAGTGGTTGGTGATTCGACCCAATCTGGGCCGAGTATACTCGGGCAGGTTCAGTGGAGCCCGAACCAGATTTTAGTGTCAGAGTACTCGCCGACGGTGGCGTGGGTGGAGCGATATGGAGCCTGGGTTGGGCTCGACATTGGTTCTGCCCAATGCGGTCATACCTGGGCCAGGTTCTGTGATTCCGGCGAAACTGTGGTCGCGGTTGCATGTTTTTTCCACGTAGTTCTACCGGAGTAAACCTTTATTCACAAAGTAAATACATGGATCGATGCAAGGTAGATAGAAGACAATGCTAGGGATCTACATGGATCCTTAAACATGCAAATCTATTGTTAAAATCGATCCAAAGGTTGATCCAATGATCCGCCTACCTTTGTTCGCTTATCCTGTGATTTTGATCGATTTCTCTAGGCTCGTCCTTTTTTTCCTTGTCATTGGCAATCCCGGATGGACCCCCAACCTCAAAGGTCATTCTTCCCCCTTTCCGTTCGTCCACTGGTCGTGTGGTTTGATGGAGAAAATAGATAGAAAATGAGTTAGGAAAATAGCAATCGAAAACATTGAAGAGGTCAATCATTGTTGTTGTTCATGTTGGTTCGCTTGGGCTTGTTTCCGGTGATCTCTCCGGTGTCCGACAACGCGATCCTGAGCTCATGGACATAGGGAGGTGTGAGGGGTTTGACGGCTAGGGCAAAAACTTGTTTAATGTAGATAGGAGGTAGTTTATTTAGGGAGGGGAAAAGTTTGTTATTTCCTTTTAAGTTGGATAAGTTTCCAATTCCAATAGGAATCTGATTTGTTTTAATTTGATTTGGATTTTTTTTTGTCCGGGTGTTACATTATAAACCTCTTAAAAATAAACTTCATCATCAAATTTACGGATGATGTAGACGCTTACCAAAAAGAGTTGGGAACTGCTCACGCGTCTCTGACTCTAGTTCCCATGTAGCATCAGCATCTCGGTGGTGGCTCCATGCAACTCTCATCATTGGTACTTTTCTATTTTTGTGCCCCTGAATTTTATACTCTAGTATCTCCACTGGTTGCTATTCATACATGAGGTCTTTCTTTAGGTTAGGCTCTTCATACCTCACAATATTGATGTCGTGCTTTTATCTCCTTAGCATGGATACATGGAAGAAATTATGTATGCGCCCATAGGAAGGGGGCAATGCTAGTCTACATGCTGCATCGTCGACAAGCTCAAACACCTCAAAAGGTCCTACATATTTGGGACTTAGCTTCCCCTTCATGGGGGAGACCTTCAGCATTACCTTATTGCCAACCTGGAAGATTTGCTCGCATCTGCCTTTATCTATGTATCCCTTTTGTCGGGACTGACCAGCCTTCATTCTTTCTTTAATCATGTGCTCTAATACTTCTTTCTTTTTCATGGACTTCTTTTCTCCAACATCATTCCAATGTGCTGGCGAACAACATGGTCTCCCATACGATGCCTTAAATGGAGCCATGCCGATGCTAGAGTGGAAGCTGTTATTATAAGAGAACTCTATCAGAGGGAGGTGTTCATCTCAGTTCCCCTGCCAATCTAGCGCGCAAGCTCTCAACATATCATCGAGTGTCTGTATAGTGCACTCTGATTTCTCGTCTGTTTGTGGGTGGACTGTAGTACTAAAGTTCAAGTGGGTACTAAACTTCTTCAAAATCTGGTCATAAATCTTGGATTACGATCTGAGAGGATGGATTTTGGAATACAATGGAGTCGGAGGATCTCCCGAATATATCAATCCAGTAAGTTCTGAACTGACTGCTTCCACTTGATGGGGAGGAAGTGGGTTGTTTTCGTCAATCTATACACGATTACCCAAATGGCATGTGACCCTTCTGCATCCGTGGCAAGTTGGATACAAAGTCCATAGTAATCTTCTCCTACTTTCATTCTGTGATTCCCAAGGACTTCACCGATCCATAAGGTCTCTTACGCTTGATCTTTACCTATTGGCATACAATACATTTGGAGACATAATCTGCTATCTCCCTTATTCATATCATTCCATCGGAAGCTACGCTGTACGTTCTTTTACATCTTTGTATTGCTAACATGTATAACAAACTCTGACTTATGACACTCGTCTATAACTTCCCGCTTGAGAGCTGCATCATTCGGGACCCATAGTCGTCCCCTATATCTCAGTCCTCCGTCGATTTTGACTTTGAAGTCAGCTTGCTCATTGCATCATCTCTTAATTAAGTGGGGGTACTCCGCGTCAGAGGGCTAAGCTATGATGATTCTATGTATCAAGCTGGGGTGAAGCTGATGAACCATCAACAATGCCCCATTGTGTCCAATCATGGGGTTCCACTGGCTAAATTCTTCTAGGAGCTCGTGCTCTCGCGGTCTCATGTAGGCCAATGATCCTTCCCACTTGCGGCTCAGTGCATCTGCTATAGAGTTTGCTTTACTTGGATGGTAATTGATTGCAAACTCATAATCTTTTAAAAATTCCAGTCAGCTGCGCTGCCTCAAGTTCAGATCTCACTACTCAGTGAAGACCTGAATTATCTCGCCATAGAGATAATGGCGCCATAACTTTAGTACAAACACCACTGCAGCTAGCTCCAAGTCGTGTGTAGGGTAATTGACTTCATGCTTTTTAAGTTATTTAGAAGCATAAGCAACCACTTTACCATATTGCATAAGTACACAACCGAGTCCTGTGCCACATGCGTCATTGTACACCACATACCCATCATTTCCCGACGGAATGGTAAGTATCAGTGTTGTTGTCAATCGAGTCTTCAGCTCCTGAAAACTCTGCTCGCACCTATGGGTCCATACATATTTCACTCCTTTCTTTGTCAGATTCATCAATGGTGAAACTATCTTTGAGAAATCCCTGATGAATCGACGATAATAGCTTGCCAATCCCAAGAAGCTGCGGATTTCTGTGACATTCTTCGGCTATGACCAATTTGCCACAGCTTCAATGGCAGGATCTACAAAAATGCCTTACCTCGACACGATGCGCCTAAGGAATATAATTTCATTCAGTGAGAACTCACACTTGGACAGTTTAGCATAGATCTTATGCTATCTCAATGTCTCCAACACAATCTGGAGGTGTTGTCGATGCTCCTCTAGGCTCGATGAATAGATCAAGATATCGTCGATAAAGATGATGACTAACTAATCAAGATAAGGCTTGAATACTCTGTTAATGAGATCCATAAATGTCGTGGGGACATTTGTTAGTCCAAAAGGCATGACGAGGAACTCATAGTGGCCATACCTGAACTGAAACCAGTTTTTGGTACATCCTTTTTAGCTACTCTGAGCTGATGGTAGTCGATGCATGAACAAATCTATCTTTAAGAATACTGACGCTCTAGATAGTTGATAAAAAAGATCGTCGATGTCCGCAGTCATTTCGTACTACGTAATTTTATGGAGTATTAGGTTATGTACTCTTGTGACATAGTTTTCGAAGGTCTTCCTTATGAATAGTCAAATTAGTGCTTTAGTCTTTTATATTTCTACTATTGTACTTACATTGAGCTATAGTTGCAAAACGATCATCTTCTAATAATGAGGATAAATAAAATTACATCATCATATTCGTAAAGAAGAAAAATGACTCACTCAGATTATGCATCGACTACAGACAGCTAAATAAGGTCACCGTTAAGAATAAGTATCCGCTCACTAAATGGCTATGAGTGGTCACAAACTTAAGTTGAGCGTTGTTGGCACCATGATGAGTTGCACGTCTTGTCATGGGAAAAATCTCATGATGTTCTCCCCTGTCAAAATCAGTGACAACTTCGATGCCATTGTACATGCTATCGGGATCGTCATTTTCAATCTTGATTTTGCTCATCTGATTGGAGTTTGTCATTATTGTCTTGACTTCTACTTAATCAACATCAAGCATCAGCGCCATTTCGGACATATTAAGGACTCTTCCTTAGGCCTACTTCGCTTACTGATCCTTTATCCAATTTGAAGTCGTCATTTGTGTAGTGCCAATGGAGTCCCAACAATGTGAGCGATCTGATTCATTAAGAAACTACCATCCATAAAATATCCATTGGCTTCATTTTTTTGGACTCACCTGAAAAAGGTTGTGTGTAGAAGTTATAAAATGTGGATTCACGATTGGATGTACGGAGTGGCTACTTGCTTGAGTGAATGACATATGACCATCCTTATTAGGTGAAGTGATTGGTCCTTCATCGTCGAACATGACGAGCATTCTTTGACACAACATGGGCACATGAGGAATTAGTGAGCAGCGTTCATCCATGATTAGGAGCACAACACAAGTGCATCTAAGCATTGGGGATTGTTAGCGAAAGCACATTTTCATGCTAGAGCATAGCACATATTTAAGAAGAATGAATTGCTCTGATGTCACTTGCCACGAGGTGATTCGTAGCACCATGTACGACGACTAAGCGAAGGGGTGCATAGCCAAGGCTTTTTTGAGTATGTAGCAAAATGATTTCTCTTATAGGTTTTCGATCGCATATAATGAGTTGTCATGGGCCATGGTAGTGGCACTAGTGTGTTCAAGTACTAATTCGAGCGCTTAAGCATTTGACATTAGAATGATAGTCCAAAGAGTTACAGGGCACCAAAAAGTGCCAACGTTATGTGTTACCATCCCACGCCCAAAGCATGTTGACGATATATGATCAGTCTTGACGGTTTTATTTGTCCTCATTGTTGTAAATTTATCATTGTCTAAATCTATTTAATTTTAAATATAAAAGCAAAAATATAAAAGACCAAAATACTATTAGTAACTTGATCATTCATAAAAATGGTTACTGTCACAAGGACATATAGTTTGATACCCCGCAAGTTAAACTTGTAGTGTAGATGAATATAGGATGATTTTGAGCCACCACAAACTTTATGAAGGATGTTCATGCCGTGTATCACTAAGAAAACTTTCGTGACAAGTGCAGACTAAGGATGACTGCAATTGACTAGGTTAATTCATTAAGATTGACTAGTTAATCTCAAAATTCACAATCTAATTTAAGATCTATCACATCACAAGGTTTTAATTTTCTTGACCTCAACAGTCAGTCAGCCTTGCTTTACTATCTACTTCTAGACCTTGTATACGAATACAATCCATGTGTCGGTGATTAATTAAGGCGGAAAACAAGATTAATCATGTGATCCAATTCAAAATCCAACTATCCAATATGTAATATCCTTAAAAAGAGAAGAATGCAAGTGCAGCCCAAAGCCCACGAGCCCAACTATCAAAGCACTATAAATAATAAACCTAAGAGCTATAGTGCCCTAAACAAATCTCACCTACCCTCATTCAGCCCCACACCATTAGTCGACAACACCACCCTCTCCCGCTCACCCTCTCTCATTCTCTCCTCCTCCTCTACCTATAGTCGGCCAAAGCAACCCAAAGAGCAACCAAGCTGCAGGACGCCCCCATTCTCTACCCACTCTCTCTTTCTCCTTGACTCGCTATCCCTTAAGATCAATTGGCAGCAATAAATAAGGGGAAGCCAAGGGGGGCTGGCAGCTAGAACAAAGGTAGAGATGGAGGAGAAGGGGCCCATTCCAGCTGTGAATAAGAAGATGAAAGAAGAAGAAGAGGAAGAGAGGAAGAGGAAGAAGGGTGCTGCCACATCAACGGAGAGGAAAGAGGAAGATTAGTATTAGGGTTTTAACTTAAACCCTAAAGGTATGTTTGAGGGGATCCAACCCTAATCTCTCTCTCAATGTATTGATTGTTGTTTGGATTGGTATTTACAAACAAATTTTATATGATGGTATTTGGGACATTAGAAGTAGAACGCATGATGCTTATTAGATGTTTGTGAAAATGCTACATGCAAATTCTAATGTAGGACAATGATGCTTCTATTGTAGAGATGGCATTGATAATCTAATTAAACTATTATGAGATCTAAACATGCAAATGTGAATGTTAATAAGTGTATGTTGAGGGGATCTGGCTCGCATAAAATGTGTATAAAGAATGCAACGTGATTTGAAACTGGAGCGCTAGTATAAAAAGGATCATGTATGAGAGACAATCACCCCAAGACGTATGTCTACCCTTTACACCAGCATATTTCTTTTGAACACAGAAAAATATCGAATTAAGTCTTAAAATTTATAATCTCTCTACACTATCAAAATGAGATCCACAAGTATACGAAATATCATTGTAGTGCTTGAGGTTCGATCCATAGAGAAACTACACAAAATCTTCAAAAGAGAATTTCGACTTAAACTCGATATCTAAAAATGCTGAAAATGAGGAAAGAAGTCTTGCGGTGAAATAATAGCGAAGGAAAATAACACAAGTACTCTAATTATTTTTGTGATTTTCAGAATATAAGAGCAACAAAGAAATAAGACAAGATCGAAATGGTTCGAGAAAATCAATAGAAACACATGATGGGGGCTTATGGGAGGTGCTAGTGCGGCTTCACTATGGGGCACGATCGTGCCATGTGGTGTCACGGCCGTGCCCCTTTCCATGAGGCCCTTCCACGCCCAAGGGAACAAGCATGGTCTCTAGGCGTCACGACCGTGATCAGGGGAAAACAATCGACTTTTCCCCTGTTTTTACCCCCCCTCCATTTCCATACATACACAAGTAACTCTACTACATGCATTCATTAAACGCATGAAAGATACATTTTATACAAGTCATTATAAGGTTCATATTATGATGAACCATGAAAATCAATAGAGATGAGATAGAACTATTAAACCTACTAATCATATTCTTATTCCATACCCTTAGACCAGTCAACCAACTCAATGACCGATTTGAGTAGCGGTGTTTAGACTTGGAGCGATGGAACACTCGATCGACTGATCCACGTCATGTGTGTCTTTTCCCTCTTCGCCATGGTCGTGCCGAACCTTGAAGCCGTGGAACGGCCTAGCTGACGGTCGTGCACGCGGAGGGTCATGGTGCGACTTCACTATGGGTGACGACTGTGTCGTATGGTGTCACGATCTTGCCCCTGCCATGAGGACGTTCCATGCCTAAGGGAACGAACGTGGTCTCTCTGGGCATCACCACCGTGCTCAGGGGAAAATAGTGGAGTTTTCCCCTATTTGTACCCTCTTTCTCTCTATTTTCATCCATACACAAGTAACTCTACTATATGCATTCATTCAACACATGAAAGATACATTTTATACAAGTCATTATAAGGTTCATATTATGATGAACCATGAAAATCAATAGAGATGAAAGAGAACTACTAAACCTACTAATCATATTCTTATTTCATCATGAACTAGGCATCAATGACATGAAACATTATCATTTTGAACATGCATATTAATAAAATAGTAATCATAATGAAAAATGACATAAACATATGTCCTCATGCACATTCTCTAATCTCATATTCAAAGAACAAATTGTTTGTTCTTTCATGTCCTAATTCAGACATTCAATCATCATTAGGGGTGAGTTTAGAGGGTTGGATCATGACGTGGAGAATTCATGTATATGTTCTTATCACTAATTAACGTGTATTTTACTCATGCTATGCCTAATTTTATTATAAATGCATGCACAACAGTCTTGACCCATGTTTTTACACAGTCTCCACATCGGGCCTATTTCTATAATATTGTCATCCATTTATTGCTAATTTGAACCCTAAAATTGATACCCTTGCAGGGAGCCGATAAATGCCGAGTGGATGGAAAGAGCAGGCTAGACCACCAGTCTCTACATCAATGAAGGATGTTATGCTTTAGGGCAAAGAGGAGGCCACCAAACCAACATCAAACATCAACCTGATCTTGGGGACCAACTATCTCATCTCGCCATTGCTGAAGGAAACTTCCTTGCCGAGGGGACCACTGAAGTATCTAGGGGACAAAAAGCTACTAAAACGACAGTTGGATGAGAACGACATGAGGAGATTCTATAAAAGGAGATTCAGAGCATCATTGGAGAGGGATTCCAGAATGGAGAGTTTGGAGATACTTTCTTGAGGCGTAAGAATTCTAGATGGGAGAACCGAATAATTCTATTGATGGGTGTGTGTTCACCCAATATGAATTTTAACTAACCGATCAGTTGGGGCCGAAGGTGTCTGATGTCGTAAACTCATGCTTTATGTTCTTATTCTTCATTGCTATTTTTCTCGTTCAAACTGAATGTCGAAACTTACCTCTGTTTTAATGATATCCATCGTCTGTTATGTTATACCATGTGTTCATATTTTTCGATAGATTCATATTTGGATTGAGGTTTTGAATCACCTCTGCTATGTCGCTCGATATGGATATGCTTTGCTCGGCTGAACCCCAAGAGGGACCTAGACACGACAGAGATATCAAGCGCCATCGAGGTGATTCCAATGTGGTTTCTATGTTGCACCAACAATGACAGACATTAATCAGTTAGTTTGGACATCGTGAACTTCCTAATCTGAAGTCCGAGAGGGACATTCATACTCTGAAACTCTAGTAATAGACCAAGAGGTTGAACATGAGCTCAGACATCATAAACGGATTCGAAGCTCATGTAGGCTTTCTTTTATTCTCCGTTTTATTCTACCATTGCTTTCTTCGATTTCTTTTGATTCTAAGAGTTTCTGCCCGAGAGAGAAATCTTAATCCTCCTTCATCGTTGGTGACCCGAGAGGATACACCGCGATCAAGTTACATTTAGAAAACTCTTGGCAATCATCTTCAAATCGGTTTCTCCCTTAAATTTGTTTGAACGTTCCTTGCTTCATATAGTATTAGTTCTCTGCGTTCTTATCAGAGAGGGTCATTCTTATTTCCCTGAGATGGATTCAAGCCGAGAGGAAGTCTCTGCTCTTAGGTTATTTTCTTGAGGACATTGAGGCCGACGTAAGGTTCTAGCTCAATTCAAAGAGGAAGGGTCGATTCCTATGTTCACGCATCATGCACGAGAGTGATAGTTGATATGAATCCCTTTATGTGTGTAAATTGGATTTACCGTGAGAACGAGAGTGTCACGGATAAGTTGAGTATCCTTTACCATGAAGTTATCATAATACACACGTTGAGGGATATTCAATCATTTTTATCTTAATATCGATAGAAAAGAAAAATTTAAGTCCTACGACAAAAGTGACCCTCCGCATGCACGACCATCAGCCCGGTCGTGCCACGACTTCAAGGTTTGACACAGCCATTCCACAACATGGCACGACCATGGCCAAGAGGAAAAAGATGCACATGACATTCTATTTAAATCGGACGATGGATCGATCGATCGGGTGTTCAACCGCTCTGAAGGCAAAACACCATTGCTCAAATCGATCGTCGAGTTGGTCGACCAGACTAAGGGCACGACCGTACCATAGGGGTGGCACGGCCATGACCATTATGAACTGAAGGGGAACACAAATGCTCCCAGGAGGTCGGCACGATCGTGACTAGTGCCCAGAGCTATGTTATGCTGATTTTCCACTCTTAGAAAATCTTGACGCCTAAATGACCTCAAGTAGGATTAAAATATGCAAAATGTATTGAATATGTATAATGAATGTAATTAAAAGATGAATTGACGAATATGTCTTGTTATTGTTGTTCATATGACGGGGAACAAAAGGGGCACTAGCTAAGCCGAGTTCCTCAATGAGACAAGATCTCACCTAAAGGAGGGAAGGATCTCCAATGGAACAAAAAGATTCCGATCTTGTTAGCTAAGATCGACAAGCCAACATGAACTTCTCAATCACTAAGATAAGAACCTATCTAAAGAAAGATGAGAAGATGACATGATCATATGATATGACTATGATTATATGAATTGGAATATAAAGACGAAGATGATGATGATATATGCATCTAAAGGGATGCTAATGAATGTTCCATTGTCATGTGATGCTACGAATGAAAATGATAAATGTTAAGATAAATACATAATATGACTTGGCATATTGATTGATGATGATAATGTAAGCACTTAAAGGGATGCTAAAGTATGTTCTCTTGTCATGTCATGTTATGAATGAAGATGTTATAAGATAAGTTCATGATATACCTTAGCATAATATGGTTAAGGATAATATATGATTATTCTTATCTTATCATGATGATTATTCACATATCATATATCGTGCATATATAGCTCATAGCATTCATATGTTCTATGTTTCTATTATGATGCAATGTATATGCTATGTAGACAACATGTTATAGTATTAAAGTATGCATGAGCCTTAACATATTCTAACAGGAGAAATCTCTTGCATCCCATGGATCCGTACAAACATGAATGAAACTTAGGTTTGACGGTGAAGGCCTCATGATAAAAAGATTGCACATGTGATAATCGAGTTTTGGCCAAGTCATCTTATAGCATTTTATAATTTGATGATAATTTCTGACTCACATAAAGTGTGTATAATGTTAAACACAGAAGAATGTCGAATAAAATTTTAAATTTATAAATCCTTTACATTATTACTACGAGAACCGAAAGTATACGACATATCATTGTAGTGTTTGAGGGGTCGATCCACGGAAACAAAGTTGAAATGTTCATACTTAATTAAACTGTCTGAAAGAAAAACATAAGTCTATATGTGTTGTTCAAAATGAGAAAGTGAAATGCTACCTGGAAATCATAACAAATAATATTACACTAATTTTTATGAGTTTTTAATGCCAAAGTAGACAAAGAAGGGTGTAGCTAAACATTAGGACTGAGGTAATATTTTCACTTGGAACTTACGTCCTTTGAACTTCATTTAGGATAAAAATGAATGCCCCTTCACATGTAATAGGATAACATCGTGACAAGGATCACTCGACTTTTCCATGACACTCTCGTACTCGCGGTAAGTCCAATTTACACAAGTGAAGGGGTTTATAGAATTGGTGCGATCATCACTCTCGTGCACGATGCTCCGATTTATAAATCGAGCTTTCCTTTCCTGGATTGAGCTAAGGCTCCGTGACAACTAAGCATCCAAGCATTCAAGAAATACATTTAAAGTGAGATGGCTACGATCGGCTCATGCTCGTCTTAGCGGGATAGGGACAATCCTCCCGGTCAGAATGCAAGAAATTAATATATCACCGAGACTGTTTAGATAATTTGGAGGGAAAGAAAAGATCGATTTAGAAAATATGACTAGAAGTTCTTCAGAAATAACTCATTTGTCACCCTCCATGTTCAGGTCGCCGATAAAAAATAAGGATAAAAGATGTTCCTTCTCAGGCAGAACTTTCTAGAATAAAAAGAAATCGAAAACAACGAGGACGAAGAAAGAACACACGAACATCCTTCAAATCCGTATAAGGTAGTCCGAGTTTTCAACTCAATGCTATCGTTTATTGCTAGAAAATCAAAATACGCATAACCTTCTTAGGCCGCAGATCAAAAAATGAACGACGTCTAACAACAGAGTACCATCATTGCTAACTCTTGCAAAAATCTGAACTACGAATCATTACATGGCAAAACTCGATTTCTCTATGTTCAGTCGCGTAAAGCCTTTAATGTCCCTATGGTCAGGGGTGCAAGACAACAATGATTCAAGAACTCCCCCTATCTTACAACTGCGAGAAAAATAGGGAAATCGCGTAGGGAACTTCACCAAACTCGATTTCTCTACGTCCGGTCGCGTAGAGCCTTTAACATCCTTATGGTCAGGGGTGCAAGTTGAAGACAATTAATGAGTTCAAATTCAAAGGTAAATCCAGAAGGTCGAGAGATATGCAATGAAACAGGGATAAAAATAGATGTCGTCAAAATGAAAGCGAAGCACGACATAGTCATCAAAGAATTAGAATAAGAACAGAGTACGAAAGTCATGATCAACATCCCCAGCCACTAGTTGGCTGATTAATTACACATTACGAAGAATAGAAAAGAAGGAAAAGAAAAAAGGAAAAGAGAAAAGAGAAGGGAGAAGGAAAGCTGCTGGTGTAGCCTCCTCTCCAATCTCCTTAAGGAGGGATTCAAAACTCAGTCAAAATTCGAAAATCGATTTGAAACCCCCTCTCCAACAGCCCTCTTGTTCTTTTATAGTCCAAGGGATTGTGTCACTTGTTCACCACCTTTCCCAACTGCTTTGTTATATTCTTCTTTAGCTTTTTCAGGCAAAGAAGTGCCTTTGTCCTTCATGGTTGCCTTCCTTCAACTTGCCACCTGTCCATTTGTCTCAGCAAAAAGGAATCTTCTAGTGGTTCTTCTTTATTGTCTTTTCCTTAACTTTCCACATGCCCATTGTCCACTATTCTGCAGCCTTTTTGTTGTCCACATCTGCCCATAAAGTGTAGAGGAAGCTTCATTCCTCTACTGCAAGGATCTGTTAGGCTAACATGAAAAAGTATCAGTTTCTTTGTTGTTTACTGCTTTGGACAGTTGGGCTGGTGAACTACGTCGTCTGCCTTAAAATTTGTCTAAGTGTTTGGGTACACCCGAATACCCCTATGAATTATCGATCATGATTTCTGCATTGAAAGCAATCAACGCAAGTAATAGTGTCCCAGAAATATAGTATTTAGAAGATGGATATGGAGAAATAACAAAAGTTATATTTTCAATAATAAAGCATGTGTTCATGCATGAGAATATAATAATGTTGAATATAGATTAAAATTATATATAATTTTTTCACATCAAACTCCTTAGAGAGTCGAGTATGTATGACATATAGGTCTTTGAGTCATGAACTTATGAATCTTACGGTGGGTCCTTACATTAGAGCTTATGTGGCCTATGTGTTAGTATGTTATTTTAGAATTTATTAACTTATGAAGTCTTCCGTAGTTTTATTATGTTAAATATGTCTATTATATTATATTTTTGCTATGATGATATATGTAATTAAGTTATCAAATAAAAGACAATATCATCACCTAAAATTCAATCTCTAAATTAGGTCGAATTTTGAGACGTTACATAATCGATGAGTCCAAAAATTTTAAAACTTTTCTTCGTTGTCAGTGAACATCAAAGATAAAATCTCCCGCAATAATAAACGTCTGAAAATTTCAACTTGCCATTGAGAGGATTTTCGATGCTTTGACGTGTCTTGAATTTTTGGGAGATATGAATTATTGCTAATTATCCTTCTATCCCCAAAGAATTATTTTGTTTTTAAAAAAAAAACTTTCTGCAGATAACGTCGGAAACTCTTGCATTGGATACTAGAAGCATTATTTCCAAAAGTTTTTTTTTCAACTCTTCAAATTATCAAGTGTTCGTGCTCGTAATAGCACAGAGAATGCCCCATAAATTTTTAAACATTTTATTTAGCTCTCTATATATTAACTTATTTTTTTTTATCTTGGCCAACTAATTTTCCCGTTTTGAACCTTTCAAAAAAGAAAAAAAAAAGAAAGATTCCCTTTCTGAAATTTTCTTCTTTCAAAATAATAATTATTTTATTATTGTCTATAATAATATAACACATATATTATTGTCGATTATATAATAAATATATGTAGTGCTTTTTATGCTTATGCTTATCAGCATACATAAGTAAAAAATAAAAAAAATAAAGCTTCTCCCTGGCACAAAAATGGCGGCAACTCTCCCCTTGTCACCTCCAACCGACCTCCCGCCATTTCCGAAGCGTATCAGAGTCTCAGAAATCCAATCACCGGAAGACGCCTTCCTCCGATACCTCCACGACGTAACCCACCTCCGCCGCCCTCCCGCCAAAGCCGCCTTCATCTCCGCCATTAAAGCCTGCTCTTTACTCTCCTCCTTCACCCATCATGGCAGAGCCGTCCACGCTCACATCCTTAAAGCCGGTCTGCGGCGGGATAGGTTCGTCGCAAGCGCCCTCATCGGCTTCTACTCGTCCTGCGCACAAGTGGATTCCGCTCGCCAACTGTTCGACGGAATTCCCCACAAAGACGCTGCACTGCAGACGGCTATGCTGATATGCTACTCAGAGAATGGCCACGTCGATAGGGCTCGGGCCTTGTTCGATGAAATGACTGCGAAAGATGTCGTCATGTGGAACGCGATGATAAATGCCTATTCCCGCTGCGGACTTCCTGAGGACGCCCTTGAACTCTTCAGGGAGATGCAGGTTTCGAAATGCCAACCGAACGAGGTCACGCTTATTGGCGCCCTGTCGGCTTGCTCTCAGATGGGTTGTCTCGCGTTGGGCGAATGGATTCATGCCTATGTCCAGAGGCATTCAGAAATCAAGCTCAGGGGGACCCTGAACAATGCCCTCGTGCACATGTACGCCAAGTGTGGGAGGATCGATGTTGCTCTGGAGTTGTTTCTGGAGGATAGTTGCAGCAGGAAACTTGAGTCTTGGAACACAATGATGACCGGCCTGGCGACGAACGGTTGCGGCACCAGTGCTCTCTCTCTCTTTGCAGAAATGATTAAACTTGGAGTGCAGCCCGACAGGATTACTTTCATTGGATTGTTGATGGCTTGTAGTCATTCCGGCCTGGTCGAAGATGCCCGCAGATGTTTCCACTTCACCACTAGAGTTCAGGGATTGGAGCCAAATGCGGAGCATTATGGATGCATGGTTGACGTCCTGTCACGAAGTGGCCATCTTGAGGAGGCAATGGTGCTAATCAGAAGCATGTCATTTCAACCTGATGCCAGCGCTTGGGGTGCTCTTTTGCACGGATGCTACGCTTACGGCAACTACGAATTAGGCCTCGAGGCTGCTAGGCATCTAATGGATCTAGAGCCGCTGGAAAGAGGTCGATATGTCGCTCTACTGAACCTTTACGGCTTGGTTAGGAAACAGGAGGATGCGTTGAGGGTCCGCAAGGTAATGGATGACAGGGGCATCGAGCAATCTTCAGGGATGAGCATGATTGAGGTCGATGGTGTCTGCCATCAGTTCTTAGCTGGAGGTATGTAACAGTAGTTATTTGATTGCTTAATTTTCCATCACAATCTGTGAGCTGCAAATCAGAATTCTAATGTTCTTGAACAAGAACAATTAACCACCTTGTATGATATTGAAAGCAAAGATGTAATATATATGCTTAAAAAGTAATAAAAACAACTTCTACTGCACCTATATGATGCATCAAGTGGGAAATTGAATGCAAATGGCTCCATAATTATATGTTGAATATTATTAATTGATGTATTATGAAAGCTGATATTACTAATTGTCTAAACTACATTGTGCGACGTGACATATAAAAAGATGTTTAGCTCATGTCATTCATAAAATGATTAGTATAGTACTATGGAAAATGCATAGTTTCTGTCATATAAAACACATGTTATAGATCATGGCAGCTTACTTTAATTGAAAAACTCTCTATTCTTATCCGTGTAAGTAAGCAAAAATAGACTCTAACAATAGTTGGATGGTTGCACATTATTAGGTTTCGCAAAGTATTGACTAATGAGTTATATATGAAACCTTAGAATTATTATTTACTATAGTTTTAGTGGAGTTTTATCGTTGCTTTGCTTATAGCTTTAGAATTGATTTATATTTATGTTGTTAGGTCTTCCGCTGTTATTGTCATTACGATATTGCAAGATGAACGAGCCTGACACATTCTGCATTTCCCAATGGAACCTGGGATTGTGATAAATTTTCGAGCTGTTACAATTCTTTTATAGTATCAAGTATAATCATAATAACTTTTTTTATAAAAAAAGTATTAAGTATAATCATAACATTTGATCTAAGGTTTCAAATTGTTCTATGATGCCTTGGTTTTAGTTTGTTCTAATTAGTTAGGTGTGGTGTATCTGACTCATAGCTAAAATGACAACAAATATGACCAACATATAATATTTATATATTTCTTTACTTTTTTAAACTATGTTCATGACATAAAAAGAAAAAGTTAAGATTTTTTTTTTGTTCAGTCAACAGAACTTTGACAGCTTTGCACAGGAACAAAAAAGATAAATTTGACAAGACAAATAATAACTCTTTTATGTTAAAAAAGATAAGTAACTTATCATTATTTTAGAATAATTGAGGCAGAAAGTTAACTCAGCTAGAATAATTTAAATCATGTTAAAATAATAGTTCTTAATTATTTCACATAGTTAAAGTAATAATTTTATAGCTATTCATTAGAAATTATGCTTAATTTTGTTGTCGGGACAAGATTAGTGATGGTGAGTTTTTACAACAGGAAAAATTAGTCTTCAAAGCCCAAAAATATGTACAACGAATTAATAGGAGATTTATGACATTTTATTTGCACATTAATTTATAACTAATTAAGTTAATATGCACCATAACAAATGGATTTATTTGTTGCCATGCTCTGCTCGGATCTGACTGCCGCAGCTCCATCGGTTCGCGTGCCGTCAAAGGTGCCCGTGCATGATAGTAACATTATGATATTTCCTTGCCTTCAAGCTTTTTTATCTTATTTTCAATGACATAAATTAGATAGTTTATTGTTATTAATTGTGTGTTATAGAAAAACTTGCATGCATGTTTATATATATCTTTTTTTATTAACTTCTATTTACCTTTCTTTTATCTTATCTTGTCTAACACCCCGAAATTTGACCCATCACGTGGCGACATCTCCTCTCGGAGCGATACTTTGGTGTTCTTCTTTCCTTCGGTCATATTGACCATTCAACGGTCAACAAGTGTGTCATATAAGCGGACGACTTAGAAACATAAAATATACATTTTTCATAACATAAGTGCGAAAGCTGAATAGGTAGAAGTCCATAAATGCAAATACATTGTGCGGAAGTTCGGTAATATAAGAGGTACATTACATGACATAATAAGGCGTCCATGGACTACGCTATAATACAAATACACATAGGTCTCACGTATAACTTAATGACATAAAATAGTGAAGATCAACTATTATATTCATGTGCACACACCATCTAAGTAGGGGGTCTCCGCTTACACAACAATAGAGTCATGACATGTAAATCAAGTACCTGTGAGAATCAACACAGGGAAGGAGAACCCTCCCATTAGCATAAGGCTAAATGTGATAACATATGAATTATAAGGATAATTCAAAAAGTATGAACATGATAACAATTCATAAACAATATCATAAGAAATCATGAAAATCATTATGTATGGAATATTTCCTACAATATCTTTATCTTTTATTCTTTTCATTCATGGACCATGATGAGAAAAAGTCATCCTTAATGATCAATATCATAGCTCATGAGAGCATTTATCTTTCCATCGGAAAGGCATTAACATTCATTGTTTCATTTTTTTTCCTTTCCTTTCATTTCATGTTCGTATTCATGTTCATGTTTATGTGGATATAGTCTGTTTGTTCATCTTTCATCTTATCTATAGGTTGGAAGAGCTATTCACATTTTACGATATGTCATGCGCACACACGGTGCAAATACCTAGTCGTAACATGGGCCGGTGGGGATCAATACCATGGCAATACCCCTAAAGGGGATGGGTGACCTCGCTAAGGCGGCAACACCTGTATGGATGACCTCGCTCAAAATAGAAATATTTGTATGAATGACCTCGCCCTAAGACGGAAACATCCGTATGAATGACCTCGCCCTTAAGGCAGAAACATTCGTAGACAGTAAGAGAAGGGGCCTTACCCAAGAGCAGGGGGCTTTCTCAAGGGGAAGCAACTTCTCGTCTAGGTAACCATGACATTTCTTCATTTCATTCTTCTTTATTAACCTATAGACCTATCTTTTGATCATAAAGATCAATCAAGGTTTTTTGGGAGCAAGGTTGGCTCTAGGTTAATGTTCATAATCATGGGACGTGGGAACAATTAGGTTAAATCATCATATTATCTTGTATTAGAGGTTATTTGTTCTCTATCCACTTTCGGATGCTCGAAAATCGAGCGATCGATCGGTCATAATATGTCTTTCGACCGTTCAAAGGCTGAGTGCAAATCAGACATCCAAAAGGTCAGGGGTTGTCTGATCCTTCCTTGAGTAGAACGACTCGACTTGGAACTTCCAGTCACCCGAAAGTTCACCAGTCGTCCATTTTTACCCAAGTCGCATAGCAGTCATACATCAGTCGTTCAGCTGTCATTAGGTCATCCGATAATAATATCGAAATATCAGAGCGGCCGTCTGAAAGGAATTCGATCGTCCGTTTCAATAGTCTGCTAACTTCTGTCGAGTCGATAACGAGCGCCCGATCCGAGATCAGTCGACCGCTGCTACTGGGTAGGTCAACCAGTTTTCTAACACAACATTCTACAATCAATCTAAAATGTATATAAAAATAACTAAGCAAACAGAGAGCAGGTGACACGATTGATAATCCATAGTTCTATCATATACATAATAATAAACACGAGGTTGTCATAAATCATTCTCATCTCCATATCATGCACATAATACTTCTCATATAATCAAACTTATCATTTCAACAACCATCATGATCATTCCGTACTTATCAATTTCATGGGTAATATAAAAGAAAGTCCCTCCATATTGAATTTCTCTAACGCAAGTTAATACATTACTATCAAACTTTAACATAACAAATCCCTAAACATACCAACTATTATAGATCCAAAAATCTAAGCACTCGAGACCTTAAGCATGCATGTCATCAAGTACTTAAAATGTCATAATATTCATCACATCGAGCATACATGGGCAACAATCATTTGAGCATGCTATCATCCAATTAAAATATCATAACTCGTAATTTGTCATGCATATCAATCATAGCAATCTAAAGCATCGTACTACCCACTTCCAAGCATGATTCTAAGTCTAAATAGTCCTTAGATAACATGCTAAAGCCCTCTGAGTTAACCTTATAATCCATATTCCATTAACACCTTTTAGATAAGTTTTCGATTGTTTCTTCAGTGGATCAATTGTCAGTCCTTCCTCCTTCGTCCTCCTTGTTCTCCTTCACGATCAGCGCCTGCAGGGACCTCTCCAATGAATTTTGAGCGAGCCCAAGCAATGGAGTTCACACAATAAGAATGGTGAAAAGAAGAAAAATAAGAAGATGAAAGGAAATGGTGCAAATGAAATGTGTGGGGTTTATAAAGGAGATGAAATTGAGACTTTGTGCCTCCTCAACCCCAAGAGTCATGAACATGAACGGGTTGCACAAAGTTCCAAAGGTTGTGTTGAAAAAAATGAGTCGAAATTTGATTTGGCTTCATACTTAAAATATGGCGGCTGCAGATCATCCAAAAGTGTTTCGGACGATTGATGAGTCGATGCATTTAATATTTTAACTTTTAATTTTTTATGCAAATACCGGGATGCTACATCTTGAGTTATTACATACATCTCCAAACTAACATTTTGCTATTTTCAATGCAATTCTTTTTTTTTTTTGTTGTATCTAAATATGATTTTAGTTCAAAGTATATGTTTTTATCAATATCAGTTTTTTTTCTTATTTAGTTTTAAAGAGAATATTGATATTAACAAATGAAGACTTATTATGTAATAAATAATTTGTCATATTGCTGTGATGTCATTATTTATAAATAAATTTGAGAACATCAAACAATTTTTTGAAATAATTAGCTCTACCATTTTTTTTATGTATACTTATAAAGTATAATTATTTTGTTCATATAATATTTTTTTAATTTTAATTTTCATATAATATCCAATTAGAAGTGAACTATGGGTGGAAAGTTATATTCTTCCCGTGCCAATGCCATCACCAGATATTTATATTCAAGATTATTAGAAAAAATATTATTTTAATACTTCTTATGAAAATATTTCCTACACGTAATTTGGGTCATGTTGTCTATCCTCTATTCATATTTTGTGAACGCGCAAAATTCTGAAGGCTTGAACCAAGCGAGGCTGACTCAGTTGGTTAGCAGGACTGAGTCCCAAGCGTACGCTGGGAGCTAGTAGTCTCATGTTCGAACCTTGGAGTCGCCTCTTGGTCAGGAAATTAACCTTCGCTGCTCTATCTTTCCGGCTTTGGATTAGTCAAGTGTTAGTAGCCTTGGACACCGGAGGCCTCCCGTAGACCCGGGCCGACATCCAAAAAAAAATTCTGAAGGCTTGTGATTCTGATGACATTTATCAAATTGCATCCCTTTTTTTTTGGTTGCGTGAGTTGATGCCTTCTTCGCTCTGGCGTTTCCCTATAAATAATTTTTTTAGATTACTAGTAATATAATATTAAATTATTTGGACCTACCGTATTATCTTTTTTACTTTATTTTAATTTGTAAGTAATTTGGATTGCCTGACAATACGGATTGGCAAGTGGATTCGAACTCTCAACCTCTCAATTAATGGAAGTAGACACTTCCCACTAGACTAAACTCAATTATTTGATATTTTAAGCGGGGCCAAGCCCCCTCACCCCCACCAACAAAACGTAGTTCCGTTCCTGTTATGAAGTAGCAATCCACATTGATTAGGAGGAGGGTGTCCGTTCAAATTGTTATCCAAATGACAATCTATTTTTATTTTCTTTTCATTCATGCCCTTTCCAATCTTAAATAAATAAAACATAAAATTAATATAAAAATTCATATAACAACAACAAATAATATTATTATCATAATTATTAATATTAATTTAATTAAAAATATTTTATGATTTTTATTCACATGAATTACATATTATTATTTAGTTATTATTTTAAATATTATATACATTATCATTACTTTCATTTAAAAAAATATGCAATATTTATAATTATATTTATTTAATTTATTAATTTTATTTGAGTTTTTAGTTTGATTGTATAATATTTAACTTAATATTAGTGATAAAAGATATTTTAGTAAAAGTAGTATAATGTCATTTAAATGGCTAGAAAGATTACTTGTATATAGTAAACAAGGTAATGCACATTGTTAATAATTTAATAGGTGACAATCTTTCTTTGAGACAACGCAAATTATTAGGTAATATGAAAAGATAATACGGTAAACACCTCTCAAAACTTTTGTGAACTTTTCGATATATTGTATAACAACCGTCACAAAGATAAAAAAAAAGAAAAAAAAAGATCGAGTCCGTTTAAAACAAAACGACCAACAGGAAGACAAATTGAGGACTCCATCACAATTGGATAAATTTTATCATAGTATTTATATTAGATAAAAACAAGGAGAGAAGAGTTTTAAAGAAGTGGAACAAACTTTGCATTACCGGGCTGCCTCTCCTCCAACCATACGAATTTTCCCCTGCCAACGCTGCTGGAACGTCGGCCAACAGTCAGGAGGCAAGCAACAAGACCAATCGATCTCTTCCTTCTCCTTCTCACGCAGGTCTCTCGGTGTTGCAATCCATAGCAAAATTGCTGATTTTTCTTTGCTGGCTTGTGGCAGGCGGAGAACGAGAGGAAGAGAAGAGGGAAAACAGGGGCGGGCGGGTTCAATAGGATTTTTAACGAATCAAGGTAAGGAGTAATCGCGAACAGAGATGGGTGAATAGATTTGATTCTGCCCTATTGATTTTGTAAGGAAGAAGACAAGAAGAAGCAGTTCTTGTTTGATTGTTTGTTTTCGTGATTCTTGATTGTTTAAATTGATTTGCATGTGTTTTGATTTATTATTGTTCTGTCACTATTGATTGATTTTTTTTAGAATTTATGGATTTGTTTAGGATATAATTATGTTAGGGTTTTTAGAGAATTTTCGAGTTCTGGAATCCATGAAAACTCCGACCGGTCGACCGGCCTGCATGCATCACCAAAAATCGGTCGACCGATTTATTGAATCCCATAGCCGATTTCATTATACATCGATCGGTCGACCTATATCATGACCTGACCGATCGATCGATCCATGATCCCCACCAGTAGACCGGTCAACCGTTCAATTGAACGAATCGACCGACCCAAAGCACACGAGTCGACCGTTCCCTAGAACCGGTCGACCGATTTCTAGCAATTCCTTTTCTTACATGTTTATTAGTAAATTCTTGACCCTGGTCAGTATATAGACTATTCCTGTCATAATGATGATTGAATTAATGCTATCTGATTTGTCCATGATCCATCCATGATTCAAAGTATGAATTTACAAGATGATTTACTCTACTACTGATCCTTTTCGTTTCCATGTCATGATTGAACAAAGAATAACAAGATTTCAAAGCTATTAATAAATTAAGATAGAAGATGAATAATGTATTGCCAGTCCAAGTCAAGTGTCTCAAAATAAGGGTAGCTCCCTTGGTCATGATTTGATCATCCATTGACTCACACAAGGCTGTATCGTTTGCTCGGCATATCCCAAGAATTAAATGCATATAAAGTCATCCTAATTTCTAAACATAAATCAAGATTAACAATTATGAATAAGACAAGCAAGCATGAACGTCAAGTCAAGTTATCGATATTCTCATGTCATGATTACAAGATTTCTAGTGTCATGTGATTTTATTACTTTATGTTATCGACGTACATCTCTTATGATTATATATGATGCTCTCATGTTTCACATTTCATGTCTTTTTACTTCTGATTATGCCATTCATGTTATGCATTGCATATCATGTGATTCCCCACTAGGCTGTAAAGCTTACGGGAGGATCTCCTCCTCTTTGTCTGATTTTCACAGGGCCAAGTAGTGACGAGGTGAATTATGTGTGTGGTGACGAAGCTCTGACGACAAGAAAGCACATGAACCACAGGGCTTATTAGATTCCTTATTAGATTTCTTTTCCTTCCGCATTTATAGATTCATGATGTAGAACTTCATTTTATGTCATAAAGATGATATAGTCACTTTTAGATTTTCGCAATTAAAGTTATTCTTTTTCTTTATTTTTTATTCCGCTGATGTGTCAAGATTATTGACTGAGATATAGTGAATATGATGGTCAAAGTCTATGCCTCAGAGAGAATTAAGAGAGAAATTGAAGTTGAAACAAATGTTCTTTAAACTACCTACTTTATCAGGACATTGTTTCCCTAACAAAACTTGCAAAAAGAAAAAAAAACTACAGCACAATTAATTAATTAATTAATTAATTAATGTGATCTTTTAAAGTTGGTAAGTGCCACCTGCAAGGTATGAATAGTTAAGTGGCGATCAATTTCAGCGTGAAATTCCTCGAAGGTACAATTTTTTTTTAAAAAAAGATATTAGGAAAAAACTCCATCATTCATTCAGGGTGCACCAAACACTAATGCCATTCCTACAATCCTTTTTGCCACTCCTAGAAAATTGTTTTGACCTATTTTGCCCTCACATTAGAATGCATAAAAAGCAAACACTGATATCGAAAAGATTAGTGCTTATTGCCTTCGACATTACAATGTCAAATCGGAAAAGTCAGAAAAGCATTCTCTTATTATAATACCCAATATAAAATAAACAAAAAAAAAATTGAATTATAGACCTCCTTTCATAATGGTACCGAATAAAAATGAATAAAAAGACTTCTTTTATATCATTTTATACGGTATGATTAAGGACAATTAATATAATAAGTAAATTTATACTTCACTAAAATAGTTTGAAATGTCATGATTATATCATGTGAAGAAGGAAAACTTTCACCCAAAAAGAAACTCTTGTTAGAAATATTTATCAATGAAAAAGTTAAGGGCTCCTAATTTTTTCATACTATCTCCTTAGGAGCAAGTTAACATTTAATATTATATAATAATTTATAATTTGACTATATTTTATTCTTGTATCATCAAAATATCATAGTGATGCTCTATATCTGGGAATTGTACACTTGTAGTTAAAAATTCTTAAAATAAATTATAAGATTAGTAACTACGAGATTTAAATAAATATGTAAGTATGCAGTAAAACGGGAAGACTTATGCTAGATGAAGAAAAAAAAGAAAGGATAGTTAATAAGAAACTCCATTGAATTAGAGAAAAAATGACATTTCATAAATAACTAAATGTTATATATGGGTTCCTCATAAATAACACAAATAAAATAAAATATTCTTTTATAAAGTGTACTGGTAAAAGGATCGTCCAATTTCCACTCTTTTATGTGATATTTCATTTTTCATTATAATTTTTTAAGATGCAATTTTGAATTATGAGTGAAATAAAAAAAGAGAAAAGCAATAGTTATTAATCAGAGAATAATACACTAAATTATATAAAATGAATCTTCATTTTTTTTACATTACTATAACTAGTCCTAAATCCCATGCGATGCACGGATGAATATTAGAAAAAATAATATAGAGTTAACATATTAAAATTATAATAATTAATCAAACTAATCTATTAGCATTTAAATGTGATAAAAAAGTTAGTCTATTTTGAAAATTTTGAAAATTCAATTTAAATCTATCAAGACCCCCACTTCTTAAATTATTTTTTCTTAAATAATTAACTATTTTCCAAAAATATAATTATTTTATGATTTGTAAATTTGTATTTATGTTATAATGAAATTTTAATTTTTATTAGACTCAAATATACTTTTTTTAAATTATTTTTAACATTTGGAAATAAGGATTATCTTCTAAAAAATGAAATAGTTGTGCACTACCTTTTAGAATGAAAAGATTATTTATTTTAGTCATACACGAATTGATAAAAAGGAAAAATTAATCTTAATTTGACTTAGTCTGAATTATTTATTTTAAACTATTTTTAGATTTCGAAAATAACATGTTCTCTTTTAATACAGTATTATTTTTATCTGTACATTATTCTTAGAAAGAAAATATTATTTAACTCAATCATAACTAAAGAATCTGCTTATAATAAAAATATACTCATAAATTTAATCTTCTTTTATTTTTGTTACAAACAACTAATAACAAATTATGTTGAATTTTTATCATAAATTATGTTTTAATTCCTAAACTAACAAATTATTTTTAAAGTAGAAATTATTATTTACTTGTTTATTATTTTTATAAATAAAATATTATTTTATTTTAAACATACTAGAATTGATAAAGACATATTATTTTTACTTCCAAAAATAGCAAATTATCTTTTAAAAAGAAATTATTTTTACTTGATAATTATTCAATACTCAACTTGATAAAAATGAAAGATCCATATTAATTTGCCTCAAATTAAATTATATTGTAATTTATTTTTAATTACGAAAATAATAAATTATCTTAAATAGGAGTTATTATTTACTTCAATATTATCTTTTGTAAAAAAAAATTTATTTATTTTAATCATACTCAAATTGATAAAAGGACCTTGATCTTAATTTGAACTCAAATTGAATTATTTATTTTAAATTGTGTTTTAATTAAAAAACATAACAAATTATCTTTTAAATAGGAATTATTGTTTACTTGCTTATTGTCTTTTAGAAAGAAATTTTTTTTCTTTTAATCATGCTTTAAATTATAAAATAGAAATATTAATATTAATTAGACTCAAATTGAATTATTTATTTTTAATTATGAAATTAATAAATCATTTTTTTGAAAAAATATACTTTTACTTGCTATGCTATCAAATTGATAAAAAAGAAAGATTAATCTTAGTTCAACTCAAATTGAATTATTTCTTTTAATTTTTTTTAGTTCCAAAAATAAAAAAATATCTTTCAAATAGGAATTAGTTTTACTTATAATCATACTCAAATGGATAAAAAGGAAAAAATAGTATTAATTTGACTCGAAATAAAAAAAAAATTATGTTAAATCATATTTTATAACGAAAATAAAGTATTATATTTTAAAAAAGTAATTATTATTTACCAGAACATTATCTTATGGAAAGAAAATATTATTTATTTTAATCATCCTGAAATTGATAAAAAGAGAGTAATATTAATTTAACTCGATTGAACATTCACTTTTTTAGAAAGGGAATATTATTTATTTTCATTATACACAAATTGTAAAAAAAGGAAAAATTAATCTTAATTTGACTCAAATGGATATCTTCATTTTAAATTATTTTTAATACTGAAAATAACAAAATACCTTTTAAAAAAGAAATATTATTTGTCTACACATTATCTTTTAGAAAGAGAATATTATTTATTATAATTATTTATTTAAAACAATTTATTAAATCCAAAATTAATGAATTATCTTTTAAAAAGGAATTATTATTTACCTGGAATTATTATTTAATTGCACATTATCTTTAGAAATAAAATATTATTTATTTTAATCATACTCACATTGATAGAAAGAAAATATTAATCTTAGTTTGGCTCTAATTAAATTATTTATTAAATAAAATAAATTATTTTGAAAAAGAAATTATTATTTCATTGCACGTTATCTTTAGAAATAAAATATTATTATTTAGTCATACTCAAATTGATAAGAAGGAAATATTAATCTTAATTTGGTTCAAATTAAATTATTTATTTTGATTAATTTATTAAATCCAAAATTAATAAAGTATATTTTAAAAATAAATTATTATTTATCTGTACATTATCTTTTAGAAATAAAATATTATTTATTTTAATCATATTTAAACTGATAAAAAAGAAGGATTCTAACTTCTACTTGGTAATAAATTCCTGCAGCCAATTTACGTAACGAATATTATATGTTATATATTAATTTAGCCAATTTAACAAATCCTATAGGATTAGTTTTATCTTTTATATTTAAATTTTTTAACTAATAAATTATGTTTTAAACGGAATATTTTTACTCCACACCCCACCTCTCTCTCTGTAAATAAATATATATGATGTCTTGAACCACCATGGGACTATAATTGAATATTAAATTTTAAAATAATATTATTTATCTGACCTTTTCATATATTGTATATTATTAATATTGAGTTTTATATATTGTTACCTTATGTAACAAACTTTCTAAGATTAGTTTTATTTTTTAGATTTAAACTGAATTTTTATTTTATATTATTTTTAATTCTAAAAATAAGATTACTTTTATCTTTTAGATTTCAACTTCTTAATTATGTTAATTATTATTATTTGACACTTGTTATGCTCCCGGTGCCTCTGACTTTCCATATATTGTATATTATTAATATTGAGTTTTATATATTGTTACCTTATGTTCTAAGATTAGTTTTATCTTTTAGATTTAAACTGAATTTTTATTTTATATTATTTTTAATTCTGAAAATAAGATTACTTTTATCTTTTAGATTTCAACTTCTTAATTATGTTAATTATTATTATTTGACACTTGTTGTGCTCCCGGTGCCTCTGCTTATATATATATATATAGAGAGAGAGTTTAGAAATTTAAAATAAATTAATATGTTTCTTTGTTTAATCCTATTTCTAATCAAATTGATCTTACCTCTTATATTTTATTTTTTTTAATTTTTTTGACTTATATTTATCCTAATATTTATATATATGGATATTTATTTTGTATAGTTAGATTTTATCCAATATGATTTAATATATTTATACGGATCAGAATTTAAATCGAATTGAAGAAAATTTACACAACTATTATTTTTGGTAAAATTAAATGAATCTGGCACTAAAAATTAAAAATAAAAATAACATAAATTTCCAAAATTACTACTTTTACTCATATTTGCTTTACTTTTTATACGTGTAGATAATATTATGATTATGATTAATTTAAGTCCATATAGGATAGCTAATATTATATTATAAATTATAATTACAATTAATTTACATATTGTTAATAGATGATATGTTGGATATATCTTGATATTGTTAATATTACTATATACGATTTTATAGAAGGTTAGATTTTGTTTAATTTTAGGATATGCACTATTAGTTACCTATGGATAATATTATGATTAGGATTAGTTTAAGTTCATAAAGAATATGTAATATCAGTACTATAAATTATGCTTCACATGCGGACAACCACTGCACTAATGCTAAAGAATATGCTCATTTATGAACTAAATTTACTTAAGAAATAACATGATTTAGTGTTTCACCATATATTAATACATAATGTTAATAAAATTTTATAATTACTTGGGTCCGCCCCTGCTCCTAACTGTATATTTTATAAGCTTTATGTAATGCCAATTCTAATCCAATAGTATTAACACCAATTATATTATTGGTTACATAAAAAAATTTATTTATTGTAATTGAATGATTTGTTTAACTTCTACTTACACACATATATATATATACATACATAAAGAGATATACATAATAATAAATTAACAAAATGCTAATAATAATAATAAAATATGATTAAATTTGGTTGATTATTTTGTTATCAGCTGATTAGGTATCATGTATTGATTGTATCAAATTATTCAACAATAATGAAATAATTATGAATTATAGTTGGTTTGATATTGCAAAATGATTGATATATGTAAGTCTTCTACCATAGAATAACAATATGATGGCAACAAAAAATAACTATGTACAACTAAAATTTATTACATGTATTATTTGGTATAGAAAAAATGTTTCATTTATATTAGTTGAATAATTTGTTTAACCTCTTAAGATATGCATACATAGATAAATAAGTTGTAAATAGATGCGTGTTATCATAAATATTATATTTAAAAATTTTATTATACTTATATTATTCATTAATGAAATACATATATTTAACTCGAGGTACATATCATAACATAATATTTTTAGTCTTTTCATATATATATATATATAAATTATAACATTTTATATTTTTTATACAAAGAGAAATTATACATAAGTACCTTTTTATCATATGCAAAAAATATTTGTAGGTTATGCAAATAAAAAATTAAAGCCTCTTATAATATTTAATATTTTTTATTAGATAAAGATAAGTATTTTTTGTTACCATATTTAATATTTTTATTAGACAAAAAATTATATATAAATATTTTTTTATTGCGCACAAACCTATATTTGTAGGTTTGCACATACTCTTCATCTTTAAAGAGGGCGTGGTGTATGTAAATGAAAATTGAAAGCCCCTCTATTTATAGTTACAAATATAAAATTTAAAAGCGTAAATAAATAAAATTACATATAATTAATAACTAACTTTGAGAAAGTGAAAGCCCTATGAAATTTTAAAACATGAATAAATAAAATTTTATATGCTTAACAACTAACTTGAAATATGAAAAATAAAAGCTAAAAATATCTTTATTTATAGTTGCAAACGTAGAATTCAAAAACATGAGAATTATATAATTTTAATAACTAACTTTTGAGTAACTATGATTATATAATTAATATTATCATTTTATACATTCAATTTATGAGAGTTCGACACGTGACAATAAAATGCATAAATTCCATGTATGCTAGTGTTTAGTCTAAGAAATATGGGCTGCATTTCTTTTATGGATAGGAATTCATGGACGGGTAGACCCTAGGAATGGACGCAGAGGAAAAGGAAGGAGAGGTTTAGGCGTCATTTGAGAAGTGGAGCCGATTGGAACCGGTCCCTAGTTTCACCCGGTTCTCCAAATGCGAGTGGAACCGAGACGTTGGAATCAGACGTGTACGTGACCTGGTTCCAACGTCATGGTTCCATCAAAATGGTGAAACCGAGAGGGAAGTCATTTTTTTTTTAAATGACGCTTTGCTTTTTTTGCCCACCTTTTTCTCTTTATCATTTTCTTTTATAACATTTCTTATATAAGTTAATTTATTTATTAGCATAAAATATAAATAAGAAATGAGTAATATAATATTATTTATTATTTATTCTTTCATTTATTTTAAAATTCACTAACTATAAATTATAAAAAAAATTGATTTTTATATTTAAATACTATATTTTTTAACAAATTTATTGACATAAATTTTTTTAGTATATATTATGTATTTTATTTTTTAACAATTTTTTAATCTATATTTATATTACATATTTTTAATTCAATCACCCACTAAAATTAATCTATCTCATCAACTAACTTATTCCTCATCATCAAATTTCATTCTATCCAAACACAATCCGAACTAATATGTCAACTCAATTGAGGTAAGAGAATTGCGAGATGAATGGTGAAAGTTTCTCATCCAAACACATTCTTCTTTTCTTTCTTTATTATGTCCTTCATGTGTCATCTTCATCTTTCATCTTTATCACATAATATCATCTTGACTTTCATTTCATATCATAAGTTAAAATTAGGAGCATACACATCATAATAGTGATGGACTTTATTCTTAGTCATCTTTAGGAATACACGCACTTTATGACGAGAAATATTATTTTTTAAAAAGTACGTACACAGATGCATGACTTTACTTCTCAGACTTAGGTCCCCTTAAAGTACATATATAAGTGTAGGACTTTACTTTTCATCTTTACTTCATCATTATCTTAACTTTCTTTGCTATAAGATACTTGAAGTTAGACTTTACTTTTATTCTTACTTTATCTTATAACATCTTTGATCTTATCAATATTTGGAGAATTATGTCAACATCATTAGTTAGGTGACATCCTTGAGAACACACACATTATAATAATGAGAGACTTTATTGTAATACCTCAAATTTTTCAATAAGGGTAAGTTGGGCTTTTTGCCCAAACCCTCGTTATTTCCCCCTATATAAAGCATCTTTTCTCTCTCTTTCTCTCATTTTATTCAATGATGGCTAGGGCTTGAAGAAGAAGAAAGAGGAGACCAGAGAGAAGGAAGAAGAGAAAGAAGAAGAGGAAGAAAGAGGAGGAAGATCTAAAATTAAGGTATGAAAAGAAGATCCAGCCCCTCTCCCTCCTCTCAAAGTTTTATGGATTAGATTGAGAGTAATATGGCACCTTGCTCCTATTAGTGGATAATTATCCGAAATGATCGTTATACACATCGGCAATGGTGTGTGCATTCCGATGTCCCTCTCGGACGAGAGTTCAGAATGATCGTTACATGCATCGACAATGGTGTGTGCATTCTAATGTCACCTTTGGATGAGAGGAGATCTTTGTCTCCTAGGCCTATCTAACCTATTGAGAGGGCAACGACATAAATTGCAACTATCGAAAGATATAACGTTAATAGGAAAGGGCTAATGATCGATCGAATGGACTGAAGTCCCACGAAAGTGGAAGTTCAGAGGGTTATAAAACAATCCTGAGAAAAGTTATGGAATGATGTTCCACGAAAAGTGGAAGTCCAATGGGTTATAAAGCAACCCTGAGGAGAGTAAAGCAACTTGAGGAGAGTTATGAAGGCAATGGTTATGGTAAGTGTATCACACTTATATGTCTATGAATTGAATGAATGATTGCTATGAATGTCTATGTTTTAAGTATGATGATATGATTACATGTCTACCATGCTATTATTATAATGCATGATGATGATAGAGTGATGTTAATGTTTGACATGTAGATCTTATGTTATGAACATGACATGCATGATATTTACTTATTCTATATGAAGATGATGCATATCATGTAGTATTTTGTATAGGATCATATCATTGCATGCATGGCCTTTACATACTCTAATCGGAGAAATTCCTGCATCTTGGATCTGTGCAGGTGCATAAAGTTATGGATGATGACGGCTCAGCTCATGATGAATAAGATTGCACAATGGTCTAGGATGTTAAAAGTCAATTCTCTTAGAGTCTTTTGACTAAGTTTTAAAGAGATGTTTTGGACTATGGTTTTAAGATATTTTATTGGTTATCGATGACGGTTTAAATTGTATAACATTACTTTTGATATTTTATCGAAGTCTTCCGCTATGTTTTCAAAGAAATTATTTTATCTTATTTAATGGATTTATACTTTCGCTGAGTTTATAAAAAATCATATTTTATTATGATTATATGATGGCGAATGAGCTAACACAGCCGAATGACCCAATTGTCTTCGACAATTTCGGGGTGAAATTCGAGATGTTACATTTATTCCAAGGAATACATCTTTATTCAAAGGAATACACACACCTTCTGATGGGGGACTTTGTTCCCTGAGAAGCACATACACAAATGCAGGACTTTACTTACCAGCTTAGGTCCCCTTGAAGTACATACATAGGTGCAGTATTTTGCTTCTCACCATTGATGATTGACAAAATATTCTTCAACTTCATGTGCATTATGATATGCAATACATCAATCATTCATATCAAATATTTTTCATATTTTAGCCTAATTATGGCTAGACATACATCGTATATCTAGGTGTCATATATATTCATCAAGTAATCCATAGCATAAAGACTTTGAAAATAAATTTAAATATAACATATGTTCTTCTTTCGGTCGGTCACGGTTGTGACGGGTGGGCACGCCCGTGACTACGATCGTGAAAGCTCTACTTCCAAGTTGGTCATGGCCATGACAAAAATGTCATGACCGTGCTTCTCTGCATGTGCAAGACCATAGACCTGCCCACCCTCACGCTCATGATAGTATTTGTCAAGTGCGTGAGCAAGACTACTAGCTTCACGCTCACGGACGTGACGGGTTTCGTCACGGCCATGAAGCATCCTTGAAGTCAACGTCATGCTCAATTTTTCATAGATTCTCGTGCAAAAACCTTTGGTAATTCATATCCAACATCTTAAATTATCAAAGAATGATTCCTATGCATTCAAACATTCATAAAACATACGTACAATCCCTGACTTCTTATATATCTAAGGTTTCATTACCCCAATACATGGAAGAACATAATCATAATTCATAAATCCCTAGCATGTAGATCAAAACGTTAATTTCATTTAAAACATTTTAGATTTAATAAACTATCATGCATCCCTCAATCAAAATTTATTATAAGAATAAGATGTCCTCATGCTCTCAATCTAATACAATAAAATCATTGAAAGAGTAGAGAGGGGTTGGATCCCTTTACATACATATGATGTTATTCTTCAATGTTAATCTCCTTTTCTTTATCCATGTCCTCTTCTTCTTCTTTGTCATCTTCTTTTTTTTTCTCCTCTTAGGTTGTAGCCGTCATTTAGGAGAAATAAGAAAAGAGAGGAGAAGAGGGTTTGGGAGGTTTATAGAGTTTAGCCTAGGATTTTTAAATTTTTTTCAATAACTTAAATATTTTTATGAGATGCTAAAGGAGAGGTGCATATCAACACTGCAAATTCGAAATATACTTTTATTTACGAAGAACTTGCTATTCAGAAAATATAAGCAGATAATTCTTGTGCTTATTGGTTGACTCCGACGTACTATCAATTTTAATCTCGGAACACAATAATTGGAGGTACCTCCTTGTGGACTTTGATATGATCATTTTGATCATGTAATAGAAAAAAAAAACAATATTTGAGAAGGGACAATTTAATTTTTAATAATAAAATTTATATATTAAATGTAAAAAATTTGAGGGGCCAGGGCCCGCAAGCACGGAACCGGATCCACCTCTCTCTCTCTCTCTCTCTCTCTCTCTCTCTCTCTCTCTCTCTCTCTCTCTCTCTCTCTCTCTCTCTCTCTCTCTCTCTCTCTTCTAATCATTTGAGGATACATAATTATTGATCGGTCAGAGAGTTGTTACATAATTTATTGTTTTCCCTGCCTGTCTCTTCCACCACGTTTTGCATTCGAGAGTTGTTACATAATTATTGTTTGATCAGAGGGAGTTGCTAAATAATTCTTACTTAATTTGATCTATTTCTTTCAATTGAAAAGGGGAAAATTCTCATTTTTAACTCTCATCTATTAGTTTCAAATTTGAATTTTAGAGTCATAAAAAATAAATCATTATTGTTCTATATTCTCGACGTTAATAATTGCGAAAATCTCCTATACACAAAAAAGTTGTTGAGATTACTACATTCACCTCCCTAGATTTGTGTAATGTAACTAAACTGAAATATCCCTACATTATTAAATTAATATATAACTACACATAATTAAGTTGCACGTCAACTCCCATGCGATGAGATCTCCTGCTATTGTATCTTAGAATTTTTTTAAAAAAAATTATTAACAAAAAAATTAATTGTTAAAATTATTTTAAAATATTCTGAATCAAATGAAATTGTAAGTAAGGGTATAAAAAAATCCCCTTATTTCATTCCAAACTATCTGACAATTAGACACCTTTGAAGCCACATCACTAATACAAGCTACACAGAAATACCACATCCCAATAACAAAAATAATTAATCGAGTAACTGGAATGAGTCTTCCAATATCCAACTATCTAAGACAAAAAGGAAAATTAAAGAAAAATAAAAATAAAACATCCACGGATTATGTTTCATATGCAATTTAATATCATCACAGCAATTGCATATGCCACCGTTCACATTTAGACACTATTAGACATATAAACCAGTAGAGCCATTAATAGCGGATAATGTTTTATTAAAATTAAAACTCTATTATAAGTCTTTGATAAATATTTTTTTTACTAGTGTTTAAAGATTTGAAAATAAAACACTATAAGCTATTTCTACTAACTTATATAATATGGAGGTAGCGATTTTATATTTCACCACAAGAAAATCGTGATTTTTCGACGGATAATTTTTGACGGTTCTAAATTCGTCGCTATTTGCGACGGATTTTTCGACGGTTCCGTTTCCGACGAATTTTTCGATGGTTATGACCGTCGGAAATAATTTATATTATTATTTAATTTTTCGACGATTAGGAACGTCGATATTTTCGACGGATAACCATCCGTCGTAATTTTCGACGACTTTTCCGACGGTTATGACGGTCGAAAATAAAAAATTAAATTATGTATTTTTAATATTATTATTAAATTTTTTCGACGGATTTTCCGACGGTCACAACCGTCAGAAATAAAAAAATTAATTATATAATTAATTATATTATTATTTAATTTTTCGACGGTTAGGAATGTCGATATTTTCGACGGATATCCATCCGTCGCAAAATCCGCCGCAATTTCCGAAGGTCGTAACCGTCGGTAAATCCGTCGCAATTACCGACGGATATCCAAACCGTCGCAATTACCGACGATTTTGACCGTCGGAAATAAAAAAATTAATTATATAATTGGTTATATTATTATTTAATTTTTTGACGGTTAGGAATGTCGATATTTTCGACGGATATCCATCCATTGCAAAATCCGCCGCAATTTTCGAAAGTCAGAACCGTCGGTAAATCCGCCGCAATTTCCGACGGATATCCAAACCGTCGCAATTACCGACGGTTTTGACCGTCGAAAATAAAAAAAATAATTATATAATTGGTTATATTATTATTTAATTTTTCGACGGTTAGGAACATCGATATTTTCGATGGATATCCATCCGTCGCAAAATCCGCCGCAATTTCCGAAGGTCATAACCGTCGGTAAATCCGCCGCAATTTCCGACAGATATCCAAACCGTCGCAATTACCGACGGTTTTGACCGTCGGTAAATATTACCGTCGGTTCAAACCATCGGTAAAATAAAAAAATAAATATTATATATAACTAAATAAAATAAAATTTTTTATTATTTATATTTTCGACGACCGAAACCGTCGGTAATTAAAATTTCGTTATCCCGCGCTTTTTTTCCCTTTTTCCCACTTTCTTTCCAAATTTTTTCCTTTATATATTTTCCCTCCTCCCTCTTCTCTCTCCCTCCTCCCTCCACTCCTCTCTCTTTCCCTCCTCTCCTATCTCCCTCTCCCGGCCGCGAGCACGGACGCCGGACGCCGGTTACGCCGCGAGATCGGCCTCTCCCGCGCGCCGGACCCGGCGATCCTCCCACGCCGGACGCCGGCGACCCTCTCCCGCACCGGCGTATCTCTCTCTCTCCCGCACTGCTGTCGGCCGGATCCGGCGCCGACATCTCTCTCTCTCTCTGTCGTCGGCCGGATCCGGTCGTGATCGTTCGGATCCGGCCCGCCTGGCGGCCGGTTCCGGCCTCCAGGCGGCCGGATCCGGCCCGATCCGGCGGATCGGCCGCGCCAGGCGGCCGGATCCGGCCGCTAATTTTTTTTATATTTAAAAAATTATTTGCGACGGTTGCGACCGTCAAAAGATCGACGGTTGCGGCAATCGTCTAAATTTTCGACAGTTGGAACCGTCGAAAAGTTGCGACGGATCGGACCGCCGACCTTTTCCGACGGTTGCAACCGTCAGAAATTTCGACGGCTCGGACCGCCGGCCTTTTCCGGCGGTTGCGACCGTCGAAAATATCGACGGCTCGGACCGCCGGCCTTTTCCGGCGGTTGTAACCGTTGAAAATATCGACGGTTCGAACCATCGGGGACTTTTCCGACGGTTGCAACCGTCGAAAAATTTCGACGGGTCGAACCGCTGGGGATTGTTCCGACGGCCAGAACCGTCGATATTTTTGACGAATTTTTTTCAACCGTCGCAAATCCGTTTGCGACGAGCATTTTTCGGACGGATCGATTTCGACTGAAAAACCATCGGTAATTGCGTTACCGACGGTTTTCGGGCTGATTACCGACGGTTCGGACCGTCGGTAATCCACATTTTTCTTGTAGTGTTTTATTCCTGTTATATTCTCAATTTTCATATAAAAAATTATTTAATCATTAAACATCATATATTATTTTTATTTTGATATATCACATATTTAATTTTACTTAGAACCAAAATATTTTTTATTTCAAAATAATCAATATTTTAATATTAAAATACTATTTTTAAAAAATATTATTATTCAGAATAAAATATTATAAACTAATTATTATGAATATGATGTGTATAAAAATTATCATAAATTATTTCTTATGTATATTTTTATCATTTTATTTAATATACTAATTTAACTGTTATGTTTATCAAATAGTTTTTTTATTGAATTTATAAATAAATCGTTATCCACTATCCGCTAATAGCTAACCACTATACTATAATCAAATCGTTATTCTCTAGTTGAACCGCTATGCTTTAATCAAACTACTAACTTTGCCAAATATGGCCTTAATAGTATCCATTATCTATAAAATTCAAATAGAGAAAAAACATTTCATAAACTATAATGCTTAGTATGTAAGATAATATAATTAAATATAAATTTATAATAATGATTACACAAACTTAGAAATGTGCATTATTATTACAAGTATAGTCAAAGTAAGTCAAATATGTATTTAGGTCAAGTATAAGTTGTCATATATTAACTATAACATTTATCGATCATCAATATTCGTATATCATAAAACTCTTATAATGCTTAATCAAATGCCAATTATGAAGTATCACATATCAAATATAAAATGTCATTTATGTTGCTTCATTAAACCTTAAGTATGAAATATATCATTTATTGGATATCAATAATCAAATATCCCCTAAGAGACATGTCCAATTATTATACATTATGCTCTATCATTGTCAAATATCGTATTTATTATATACTAATAATGAAATAATAATGATAATCAAGTTTCAAATATCATGTATTATGAAGTATGACATTGTATCAATTATCATATATTGGGTCTTGCAAATGGACATTTGTCAAGTTCTAGGGAGGACATTTACAATGAATTTCAAATCAAGTTTCAAGTACATGGTGAAAAATTATAAATAAGATAAGACTTTAATGGAATATCGAATATTAAATATAACTAATCATCGAGTAACAAATAACAAATATTGTCTTGTGAAATACAAAGCGGCAAATGTTGAATGTCAAATAGCAAGTATCAATCAACATCTTACTAAATAACTAATATCAAGTAACAAATGTCAAATGTAAAATAACAAGAATATAATGCCACCTTACAAAATATCCGATATCAAGTAATAAATGTCAAATATCAAGTATCAATATTCTCTTAGAAAAGTGTGACCAACTATACCTACTGAAAAGAAAGTATGATCAAGTATGATGCCTTTTATTTTGTTTCAAATGTGTGGCATTATGTGTTTAAATTCAAATACATTACTAGTACATGAATTGTCTTTCACCTCCTTTGATACTTATCGTTTGTTGTCTTAGGTCAAGTTCTTCAATTATTAATAATGTCGTGGTACTTACATGTAGAGGGTCAATGGAGAACCAAGCCATGACCAAAGTTCCATTTCAGGATAAGGAGTATTCTCAAATCAAGAAGTGGCTTTTCTTTTATCCAAAATTTTATGACATATATCAATGAACAAAAAAAAAAAGGATAAATGACGAGTGTTACGATCGATACACATAACAAATCATGTTTTTTTTTTCTAGTTTTTATCCGTTTGGCCTATGTAACCATCTCTTTCAAGTAAAAGGGTACAATGATCAACCACTTATCAAGTAGACAACTAGGCCACACATACTGTTCATCAACTACTTAATCAAAAGTTCATTAACTATAAAGTGAACAATTACATTACACATGATTTATTGAATGCTTAATGAAATGGATAATTAATGTTCAATGAACAACAATGATTCTCATCAAATGAGTAATCAATAATTGTAATGCCCCTAGATCGCTCTTGCCAAGATCCAACATGAGGGTCGGTACTAACAATGATATACCTTGATCAAAATCTTGACTTTGACAGATCCTTTGATCAAAATAAAATAAAAGCGGAAGACTTAAAATAACATCATAAAAATGGCAATAAAAATAAATATCCAAATAATAATCTTGAACATGATTCAAAAATAGCTATGGCATTACTGAATATTAAAATAGTGCGAAAGCCTAATAACATGGACCCAAAGTATCTAAAACAACGAAATAGAAGTAACACTAAGACACCATATTGGACCATCACAAACGTTGTCAGCCGCGGCTCATCCTTGATTATCATCATTATCTGTAGGATCAATGCAGGGGAAACAATAACCCGTGAACTTCACAGCCCAATAGGTGGATAATAAATCAATGGATAATCATTAACAATACATAGGCATGGACAAATAGGCATAGGTATGATAATCAATGGGAATAATCAGTGCCATGCTATATCAGAATCAATAGAATAGATCAATGTGATGCTCTGAGTAAGGTCAATGTGCCATGAAGGCAGTTAATCTATGGGACTGCTAATTATGTAATGCAATACTATCCTATGGATCAATCTATCAATCAAATCAGACGTAACAAATATCATGGAAAAACATTAAATAATAATAACATAAAGCACATCATAATATAACTTCTCAACAAAACTCGGGTCGGGTTGGGTCTGACCGGGCTGGGTTCTTCAGTGGGTGATTCCTCGGCCCAACCCGACCGAGTATGAATCGAACTCGGTATGTCCCTATCAGAACTCGGGCCGGGTTCAGCGGAGCCCGAGTCAGGTTCCGGTTCCTACAGGCAATCGGTGACGGCGCGGATTGGGCAGCGAGGAGCACGGGTCGGGCTCAATGCCACTTTTGCCCAACAGTATCATATCCGGATGGGGTTCTCTGAAATCCAGGCCGAATTATGTGATTCCGACAAGATCGTGGTCGCGATGGCACATTTTTCCGCGCGGTTCCACCTGAATAAAACCTCTTATGCGTAAAGTAAATACATTGATTGATGGAGGGTAGATAGAAGATGATGCTAGGGCTCTAAGTGGGTCCTTAAACATGCAAATCTATTATTAAAATCGATCCAAAGGTTGATCCAACAATTCACCTACCTCTATTCGCTTTCCCTGCGGAATGATCTCTTTCCTCTCATTCTTCTCCCTCTCCGGTCGTCCCTGAGGGTCCTCTGACCTCGAGAGCATGTCGTCCATGTTCTTAGGTGTCTCCTGTCCATGGGAGAGAAGGAAAAATTGATCGGATGTCAATAACGAAGAGTAGCAAACGAAAACAATGCATTAGAAGACTTGGGCGTCTACTGCTCATTACTTGGTGCTTTAGCTCATCTCCAACGGTCTCTCTGGCATCCGACAATGAGCTCTTGGGGTCCTGGACGTGGATGGATGAGAGGGACACATGAGGAGACGATGGCTAGGGCAAAAACTTGTTTAATGTTGGTAGAGGGTAGTTTATATAGGGAGGGGAAAGTTAGTTATTTGTTTTAAGTTGGATAAGTTTCCAACTCTGACTAGAATTGAATTCTGATTTTTTTTCTATTCAGTCCAGGTGTTACATTATAAACCTCTTAAAAATAAAATTCATCATCAAATTTACGGATGTGGTAGAGGCTTACCCAAAAGAGTGGGAAACTGTTCATACATCTCTGACTCTAGTTCATATGTAGCCTCAGCATCTTGAAGGTGGTTCCATGTGACTCTAACCATCAATACATCTCTTTTTTTGTGCCCCTGAATTTTATACTCTAATATCTCCACTGATTGCTCTTCATACATGAGGTCTTTCTTTAGGTTGGGCCCTTCATATTTTACAATATTGGCGTCATCATGCTTATATCTCCTTAGCATGGATCCTTGAAAAATATTATGTATGCGCCCATAGGAAGGAGGCAATTGCAGTCTACATGCAACGTCGCCAACAAGCTCAAGCTAGTGTGCAATCTAGTGTGCAATCTCGCAATATATCCTGGAGTGTTTGTATAGTGCGCTCTGACTGCCCATCTGTCCATGGGTGAAATGCAGTACTAAAGTTCAAGCATGTATCAAAACTATCTTGTAGACTTCTCCAAAATTTGGATATAAATATGGGATCATGATCCAAAAGGATGGACTTTAGAATTCCATGGAGTCGGATGTGTTGGATCTAAGTTTTAATGATATAAAATTATATTTTGATGATACAAATCTCGAAATATTAAAGTTAAAACGCAGAAAAAGTTTAAAGAAAAAGGGATAACTTTATGCATTACACTTTGATTAAATAATTAAACTTTGATCCTATTAGATTTTGGATTAATCATAAATATCAAAGTTGTAGAGAATTCTGTTAGCTTTCCATAGAATAAAAAATCATTTTATTTGGATAATTGTACAAAATGTTATGCTTAAAATAGTGTAGGGCGGTCGACCTACTGGCTAGAAGACCGATTAACCGGTCCAGAACACAGGTCGACCGGTCAGTAGAAAAAATGGCCAATTTCAACAAATAGAATATCGAGACTATACCGGTTGAGGTACCGGTCGACCGATCCAGAACACAAGTCGACCGGGCAGTGCAGAATTTGCCAACGATCATATTTTTCATAAAAGAAAGTGTACCGGTCGACCTATCCATCTGTGCGGTCGACCGACCTCCGAGTCAAATGAGCAGTAACGATCAAATTTGAAGGAGAAAATTGTGAAATGAGTTTTAGAAGACTTTCTCACTTGCTGAAGCCTGTAAAAGGAGTGCCAAAGCTAGAAGCAAAGACATCCATCCAATCCTTGAGGAAAAACTTCAAGTTCTCAAAAGAAGACATTCTCCTTGAAGTTTTCATTTTTAGTTTTTACTTTTTTCTCTCTTCTTCTCTTGTGAGTTTAATTTTGTAAAAGAGAGGAATATTTTATTTATAAAAATACTATGAGAGATCCCATGTAAAAGAGGTTCAAAATCTTATATCTTGAGCGAGAGAAAAGATTAGCTTCCTAGGAGGAGAGGTTGCATTGCCTCTCGAAGCGGAGAAAATGTGGTTGATGTAAAGGGTGTTCTTTCTTTCTCCATTTGGAATTAAGGAAGAGTTCTAGTGAAATCTCCGACAGTCTCGAAGTCGAGAAGTCGAGAAGTCGGAATGGGGACGTAGGCTAAGGTGTGACCAAACCTCGTCAACAACCACCGTGCACCTTTGTGTTTGATTTTCTCTCTCTCTCTCCCCCTCTCATATTCAGTTTGATTCATTTGAATTGCATTAATTTAAAAGGCTTTTAAGGATCGATTTTAGGCTTCTGCGATGGTTTTTTTGAAATTGACATTTTTGGATTGAACACCAATTCATTCCCCCTCTTGGTGCCCTTTGCGACGGTTTTTTTGAAATCGACATTTTCGGATTGAACACCAATTCATTCCTCCTCTTAGTGCCCTTTGGGATCCTACAATTGGTATCAAAGTGGGTTGCTCTTGTTTTAAAATCAAATCATTTTAAGTTTTAATCATTTCAAGATTTGATCATATTATTTTAAGATTTAACAATCTTTAGAGCTATGGCATCAAATATTTTTAATTTTGCCTAAGGACAATCAACTAGTCGCCCTCCCATTTTAAATGCATCAAATTTTGCATATTGAAAAATTAGAATTCAAGCTTGTATTTATTCTATTGATATCGACATGTGGGACATAGTTGAAAAAGGTTATTATCTTCATGAAAAGTTACCTACAGATTCTAAAGAAAGAGAAATTTTTTTTTTCAAAACTTGATTGGAAAGTCAAAAGTATTTTTTATTGTGCTTTGGATTCAACAGAGTTTAATCGGATTTCAAATTGTGAAACTGCAACTGAGATTTGGGAAAAACTCATCACCACTTATGAAGGAACCGACAAAGTCAAAGAATCTAGATTGAATATTTTAAATCATCAATATGATTATTTGAAAATGCATGATAATGAATTCATAAATGATATGGTTGTTCGGTTTAATGATATTTTGAATGGCTTAGCTTCTTTGGGCGAGCCAAGATCTAACCCCCAAAAAGTGAAAAAGATTCTCAGGTCTCTCTCCTCAAAATGGCATACGAAGAGGACCGTGATTGAAGAAAAAAATTTGAACAAATTGGATTTCGATGATCTAATTGGTTCACTTCTAACATATGAGATCTCAATCCAAGAAGATCAAGAAGAAAAAAACCCCAAGAAGAAAACATTGGCACTGAAAGCAAATCCAAAAGAAGAAGACTCAAGTGAAGAGAAAATGGAGGAAAAAAAAACTTGCTTGCTATACAAGAAAATTAGACAAGTATCTCAAGTTGGTAAAGAATAAAGAGAACAATTAGAAGTCAACAAGAAGATCATACAAACAACATAAAGAAGAGACATCTCAGAGAAGGAAAAAGAAAAAAATATGAAGAGTCAAGTGACTCATCAAGTTCTTCTAATGACGAAGCATATCTATGCCTAATGGCACACCACGATGAGGTAAGTTCTAGTCCCTCAAACTCAAATGATGACTCATCGAACTTTTCCGAAGAAAATATTTCTTTAGATGTGAATAAATAACTTTCATCTCTTATAAAAAGATATTTTTCAATTAAAGATGAAAATGAAAAATTAATACAAGAGATTGAAAAATTAAAAGAAGAAAAGAATACATGTCTTATGGAAAATGAAAAACTAAGAAATGAAATTGATACTTTGAAAATTACACATGCTTGTGAAATTGTAAAACTAGCATGTTCTTTAGAAAAAGTAAAGAAGGAAAATAATCTTTTGAAAAATTCATAAAATAAGACTACTTTTCATGTGAGGAAAAATAATTTTAAGAAATACTTTGAAAATGAAAACTCTTATTGGAAATCCAATCATCCCTATAATACAAAATCACAATTGAAATGTGATTTTTATGGTCATTATGAATATCAATGCAAAATAAGAAAATCAACACAAACATAGCATGATTTGGGTTCCAAAAAGAACTTTGACTAACAAAATTGGACCCAAAGAAGTTTGGTACCAAAATTTAAATTATTATTTTTCAGGTGTGCCTCACATGTAAAGCAAAGGAGGCATTGGAAATGTAAAGACATAAAAGTTACGATAAAAGTATCATCTATCTTTGATTTCACTCAAAAATTCAAAATTACTATTTCTTTGAAAAGAGAGAACATATAAAATTGGTAATAGTGATAGGGGGAGCATATTAAACTTTATTTTAACATATCATGGATATCATTGTTGTATCAAAGTTTTATGCCATATTTTGATTATTGATATTTTTTTTGCCTTCATCAAATTATTTTAATTTCGCCATTATAAAATAGTCATAAATTTAGGGGGAGTTATTTCTTCATATACAAATTATACATTTTGATGAAACAAAAGGGGGAGAAATATAGGAGAAATATGATCTGAATAACACTTTATATGAAAGTTGTGTTAGGGGGAGTAAAATTGATTTTACAACTTATTTGACAACTTTTTCGAAACTTATACATTTTTCATATTTCTCAATTTGTCTTCATAAAAAAGGGGGAGATTGTTGGATCTAAGTTTTAATGATATATAAAATTAATGATACAAACCTCGAAAGATTAAAGTTAAAATGCTGAAAAAGTTTAAAGAAAAAGTGATAACTTTATGCACTACAATTTGATTAAATAATTAACTATGATCATATTAGATTTTGGATGAATCATAAATATCAAAGTTATAGAGAATTATGTTAGCTTTTCATAGAATAATAAATCATCTCATTTGGATAACTGTGCAAAATGTTATGTTTAAAATAGTGCAGGGCGGTCGACCTACCGGCTGGAAGACCGGTTGACCGGTTCAGTACACAAGTCGACCGGTCAGTGCAGAAAATGACCAATTTCAATAAACAGAATGTCAAGACTGTACCGGTCGAGGTACTGGTCGAGTGGTCCAGAACACAGATCGATGAGACAGTGGAGAATTCGTCAACGATCATATTTTTCATAAAAGAAAGTGTACCGATTGACCGGTCCATATGTGCGGTCGATCGCCTCCGAGTCAAATGAATAGTAATGGTCAAATTTGAAGAATAATTTTTGGATGACTGTGTCACTTGCTGAAGCCTATAGAAAGAGCGTTAGAAGAAAAAGCATCCATCTAAGTCTTGAAGAAAAATTTCAAGTTATAAAAAAAACATTCTTCTTGAAGTTTTCATTTTTAGTTTTCTCTTCTTTGTTTCTTCTTCTCTTGTGAGCTTAGTTTTGTAAAAGAGAGAAACATTTTATTTAAAAAATACTGAGAGAGCTCCTGTGTAAAAGATGTTCAAAATCTTACCTCTTGAGAGAGAGAAAATATTAGCTTCCTAGGAGGAGAGGTTGCCTTGCCTCTCAAAGTAAAGAAAATGTGGTTGATGTAAAGGGCGTTCTTCCTTGCCCTATTTTAAGGAAAAGTTCTAGTATAATCTCCGATGATCTTAAGGTCGAGAAGTCGGAGTGGGGACGTAGGCCAAGGTGTGGCCGAAGCTCGTCAACAACCACCCGTGCACCTTTGTGTTTGATTTTCTCTCTATCTCCCCCTCTCATATTGAGTTTGATGTGATTTGAATTGCATTAATTTAAAAGGTTTTTAAGAACTATTTTAAGCTTCTGCGATAGTTTTTTTTAAATCGACATTTTCGAATTGAACACCAATTCACCCCCCTTTTGGTACCCTTTGGGATCCTACAAGATGATCTCCCGAACATATAAGTTCAGTAAGCTTGGAACTGACTACTTCCACTTAATGGGAAGGAAGTGGGAAGTGTTCGTCAATTCGTCCATGATTACTCAAATCGCATCGTGACCCTTCTGTGTCCGTGGTGAGTTGGACACAAAGTCCATAGTAATCTTCTCCCACTTTCATTCTGGGATCTCCATGGACTTCAGCGACCCATAAGGCCTTTGGTGCTCTATCTTTACTTGCTGGAATACAATGCATTTGAAGACATAATCAGATATCTCCCTTGCCATATCATTCCACCAGAAGCTATGTTGTACATCCTTGTACATTTTTGTACTGTTGAGGTGGATGACAAACTCTGATTTGTGACACTCGTCCATGACTTTTCGCTTGAGAGCTGCATCATTCGAGACCCATAATCATCCCTTGTACCTGAGTCCTCCGTCAATAGCAACTTGGAAGTCTGCCTACTCATGCTGACATCTCTTGATTAACTGGGGGTATTCTGCATCAGAATGCTGAGCTACGATGATTCTGTCTACTAAATTGGGGTGCAATTGATGTACCATCCATAATGCCCCATTGTCTCATATAGGCCAATGACCCTTCTCACTTGCAGCTCAGTGTATCGGCTACAGAGTTCGCTTTACCAGGATGGTAATTAATTATAAACTCGTAGTCCTTTAAAAATTTCAGCCACCTGCGCTATCTCAAGTTTAGATCTCGCTGATCAAATATGTGCTTCAGACTCTTATGGTCAATGAAGACCTGAAATGTCCCACCATAAGTTTAGTACAAACACCATTGTAGCTAGTTTCATGTCATGTGTAGGGTAATTAACTTCATGCTTCTTGAGCTGCCTAGAATCATAAGCAACCTTGCCATGCTGCATAATTTACACTCGAGTCCTGTGCCACACGCGTCATTGTACACCACATAATCCCCACTTCTAGAGGGGATGGTGAGTATCAATGTTGTTGTCAATCAAATTTTCAGCTCTTGAAAACTCTACTCGCACCTCGAGTACCATAGGTACTTTACCCCTTTCCTCATCAGATTTGTTAATGGTGTTGCTATCTTTGAGAAGTCCCTGATAAATCGATGATAATACCCCGCCAATCCCAAGAAGCTATGGATTTCTATGACATTCTTTGGTTGTGATCAATTTGCCACTGCTTCCACTTTGGCGGGATCCACGAAAATGCCCTGTTTCGATACAATGTGCCCAAGAAACATTATTTCTTGGAGCCAAAACTCACAATTGGACAGTTTAGCATAGAGCTTAAGCTATCTCAATGTCTCCAACACAATCCGGAGATGTTGTCGATGCCCCTTGATCACTAGCTGATCATACTAAATTTTTACTCATTTTCCATCTTAATTCATGTGCATATAAGTCCTGAAATGTTTATATTATGATAATTATGCTTAATATAGATGCATTGATCTTCTTATCTTAATCTTTTTGTAATTTTTATTTTTTGCTATCAATCTTATCTTAATCTTTGTTCCATTTCATGTTTATTCCTACTTTTGATATCTTTGCACTTAATCTTATTGTGTGACAAGTTTATAGTGCAGAAAATTCTGAATTTGATTTCTGAGATATGTTAAGTACATGATGGATATGAGTTGGCAGACTTGGTCCCAGGACTATTATCAATGAAGTGAAATGCCAATCAAACAGGATGAATTAGATTCCAAAGTTGAAGATATCGTGTTCAAAACTCTTCAGAAATTCTGTTTTGATGTTGAAAAAACATCACAAATTCACTACAATCAAGGATCATCACAATTTCAACATCCTTCTAATGCTTACATGTATGCTTCACATGGTTATGAAAGTTCAAATTACTAGAATCCTGAGGAAGAGTTCTCAAGCAGTAGTAATTATGTTTCAAATTACTGGAATCTTGAGCAAGACTTCTCAAGCAATAGTCCTTATGTTTATGATTCACAAAGTCAGTCATATTGCTATCATAGTGAATGTCAAGTGTCAAGTTGTAGCCATGGATATTTCAGAAAATCAACAAACACTTGATCAATCCATGGAAGAGTCAAAACTGAAGAGTATGTTAGAGAAATTCATCAGGAAGCAAGATGCAATCTTGGAAGAAGAAGATGCAATCATGGAGAAGCAAAATGAAATCTTGGAGAAACTATGTAAGGTTGTAGTTGAAAATCAAGCCTTGGTGGCTAAACTTTTTATGCAGTCCAATTCAGAAACTCCACAAACTCAATCTGCCCATCTGAAAGAAGAGATTCAGGAAATGAAGATGGGAATTGAGAAATATATGAATGAAGAAAAAGTAGTCATGAAGGCTGAAGTTGAAAAGGAATCTGTCACACTTAAAGCACAAGTCAAGAGACAAGTTGAAGTTGCAGAAGTTACTGAAAAGGGTACTCCAATGATACCATCAATAAATCACATTGAAGACTCACTCATAAGGCAACAAGTTATGTCAACAAAGCCACATGATGAGACTGAAATGGCCAAGGAGGATACAAAAGTAGAGAAATTTCTTTTCAAATAGAGGAAGGTACAACGGAATTCAAATTTCTTGAAGGAATGGAACAGACAATTAAGGAAGATCAATATTTGCCTACTGAAAGTTGGGACCAAGAGTTCAAAGATCTTCCAACAATGATGCATTTAAAGAGGCCATTAAAGAAATGGCTGCTTAAACAAAATGGTGACCCAGGGGATTCAGATGTCATACATGAGGATTCTAGGAATGAAAAGTTAGTAGACTTCTGGTACAATGAAGGAGGAATATATTCAACTAAAAAACAAAGGTCAATCATTGGCAAATTAAGAGATCCATACTTGATTAGTGAAGTTGTTCATAGATTGAAATCTCTACTTGATCACATCATACTATTTAAACCTCCTTGACATCAAGAGTTGTAACAATGTCTAGCCTAAGACATTAAAGTAGGGCGCTTCATGGAAGGCAACCCAAGCCTTTTACATCTAACATCCTTTTGTTTTTGCAGGAATATATTAAAGAGGAACATCTTCTACCACTGAACTAAATTCAGCTCAGGGAATACTCTTGACTCATATCTTTGATTTTTCACTAAAATACATTTGATAACTGATTATTTTAATTATTATTACTTAGCTCATGTTATGATCATCATAATGATAACTGTGATTTCTTATTTATATCAGTTGTCCAAATTTAACTTTGCCAAATTTTAGTGAATTTCTTAACTCTTACTGAATTTTACGTATTGCTAGATTGATCATTCTTCAATTAATTGCTTATTTGATTCAATACCTGGAAGAGTTGATCAAGAGTTCATTCTATTAATCATTGTTGATATCAAATTATGAAATGATAGACCCAAAAAAGAAGTGAAGCAAGACATGCCTACATCCCATTTCAAAAGTTGAACACCCACCCAACCCTCTCCCTTGCTTGGATGATTCATCATGAGACAATGCTGATGATAAGCTTGGGGGAGGTACCTAGTACATTTCTGAACTCTATTAGCATGATTACATTTCATTTTAAAGTTAATATCTTGTCTATAGCCATGTTATCACTATTATCATTGTAGTTCAGCTCAAATCATGTTATTATTTATGCTCATCATTGTTAAGTAGAAATCCTTTAGTATAATAGCTAGTACACTCCAACACCAAGTAATCATTAATTTGGTTGTTAATCTTTTTGCTTCAATCTACTCATATTCAGATGCATTTGAACTCAATTCAGTTGAAATTTTTCTTTTTGTGGGTAACACTCATGGGTTGGTCAGAAATTAAAAGATGTTTAGAATGAAATCAAGGCTTTTGTTGCTATGTTAAATAGGAAAACTTGACTCTTTGTATTAAGGAATCTAGACTTTACTTGAGTTTGAACTACTGCTCACTTCATGAGCAGAAAAGAAAAAAAAATGAAGAAAAAGAGAAAATGAAAAGTTGCATTTTGCATTGCATGCATGCATGAATAAAGAGAGCCAAATCCAAAAACAAAGCTCTCCTGAATAAAGCCAGGATTTTTATCCTATTGGCCAGCATGAATAAAAATCAAGTTTTAAACCTGTTTATTTGCATTATCATGAATAAAAGTCAGGTTTATCCTGTTTATGCAATACAAAAATCTATTCACCAAGAGATTGGTAGTTCAACCTTTTTAGTAAAGTTGAAAATCCCTAAAATTCAAATTAATTGTTGTTAGTACTCCTTTCATGACTTAAATTTGCTTTAGCCTCTGTGATTCCTCAGCTAGAATTTGGGAATTGGAAAGAATGACAGGGATAGCAAAGTGGGAAATTCATTTGATTCTAAAGAGCTGAATCTCTGAATTCATTTGTGAACTATTTGATTCAATCATTGTTCTTAATATCTGAATGTTTTGTTTGAGGACAAGCAAAAGACAGCTTAGGGGAATTTGATCACTAGCTGATCATACTAAATTTCTACTCATTTTTCATCTTAATTCATGTGCTTATAAGTCCTAAAATGTTCATATTATGATAATTATACTTAATATACATGTATTAATCTTCTCAGCATAATGTTATCTTACATTTGCACATTTGAGTTGGATAATATACTAATTTAGTTCTTATTTGTCTAATTTTCATTTGAGTAATTGATGTTTGTTGTTCATATTATTGCAGGATAAAAATCAGGAAGAAAAGATAAAAAGTCCTACTGGAAAAGGAGAATGGGAGCACTTGCAAGCTGCCAAAAAGGTTGCAGGAAGGAATCTTTTGGCAAAAAAAGAGGACCAGAGATAGGTGGCAAAATCAGATGGAATGGAAGGTTTTGATGATCATCAAATGGTGATGATAATACCATATATAAAGGAGATGTTCAGGAACAAAAAAGGGGATCTTCTCTCCTGGCCATTTGGCCAGAGAGTTTTCTTGCTGGAGCTGAGGGTTTTATCTTGATGTTTTAGAAAGTTTTATATTCAGTTACTCATCTATTTTTTCTATTGATTTCATCACTTATGATAAGCTAAATCTTAGCTCTCTTAAGATAGGATAATAGTTTAATTTTTGTTTATGGATGATGATTGAACTACACTTTTGCCACCAATGTTAGTGTATTTCTTAATGTTTTTGAATCAGTGATAGTGATATTGAGGAGTATAGTGATAACTTGCTGAATTTTGGGTTAAAAGTGAGATTTTTTAATTTTTGGTTTAACTCCTTAATTCACTCTCTACTGCAGTGCACAAGTCAATTGTAGTGAACCCTAAATGTCGTATCCACAGTGATTTAAAGTCAAAGAATCGCTAAAATAATCTAGACTAGCCTTAACTAAAGTGGCAAAAATAGGAAATTGAAGGGAAGTAAAAACAAATTTTTAAGGAAATGCAAAATGATAACTGTTTTTGGACTTTTGAAAATTTATCAAAACTGAACTATAAATGCTAAACTAAGGGCTAAAAGTGATTATCAATCAATGAGGAAGGTTCTCCTAGGAGTTGGGGTTCATATAACTTAATTATGGATGGAATGGAACAAGTTATCAATATGTGTCAATTTTAACTCAACTTGAAATGGCCTGTTATCACAACACACTTAAACCAGGACTAATCATCATATTTTCATATGATTGATTAGGCAAGTTGAATTATAAGAGGTCCTTACTGAAATCAAGTTAACATTAAGCTCAAATTCAAGTTCCTTGATAATTTTTGGCAATTTAGTGAAATCTGAAATGATAACAATCAATTGCACTTTAAATATGATGGAATTACTTCAATTAACTAGACAGGAATGAAATCTATCCAATATTAGTGCTAATGCTTCTTGGTTTATCTCTAAACTACAAGAGGATTTTAAATCAGCCTCTCAGCTACAAATGGAAATGAAATCCACATTATCACTAATGAATTGGATCAAATCAGCATATAATTACATATGGGAATTCAATCAATTGTCATTGCTCCTTGGTCCATCTCTGAACTACAAGATAACCTTAAATTCACCTCTCAATGATTACATGAAATCAGAGGTTTACAATAACAAGAAGAATCCCACAGATTCAGAAATTTAGATTTGGAAATCAGGATTGAAAAATTAGAAATCAGCAATGAAAGATTTGCAACATTTCAAAGGTTGAAACCTTGGGAATACCGTTGTCTCTTGGTTCATTTCTGAACAAGAAGAAACCTAAGGATTAGCTTCTCAGCTGCTAAGAAATCAGGGCCCCTCAATGATAAACATATTTCAATAATTCAGGAATCAGAAATCAAAAAAATCAGAATTCAAAAATCAGAAAATCAGATTCCTAATTGGGATTGAATCTAGAAACTTGGCATTGGTTCTTGATTCATTTCTGAACAAAGATTAGATCAAAGGACAACCTCTCAGTTGTAAATACAAGTAGGACCTCACAATGTCAAGAACAAATCCATTGAAATCAGAAAATGCAGAAATAGAAATCAGAACTTAAATTTAAATCGGATTGTTCTTACTCCATCCACAACTAAACTATATTACTACCCTATCCTAGGAGAGCTGAGATCTAGCTCATTATAGTTACAAACATTGATACAAAACAGAAAGAGATAGCCATGCTAAACATATAAAATAAGAAATGATAGAAATCTGTTGACAGGAAATCAGATTCAGCAGTGGCTTCTTCCTCCAGCTCCTTTCTTTCCTCCCCTTCAGATCCTGTCCAGAATCCTCCCAATGGAGGCTCCCCCCTAATTCTCTAGGTTTCTCAGCATTTTATATCTAGAATGTGCACCCTTTGATGTAGTTCAGAAACTTCTATTCCTCCCTGATTATGCCATGTGCCCTGTCTAGCAGATTCCAACAAGTGCAGCAGCTTTTTGGACAGCAAATGCAGGTGGTCCCCCCCCCTCCTTTTCCAGCTTATGAAGCCTTGTAATATCTGCTAGAAAAGCCAAAACAGCAAGCATCAAGTTCCTCAAATAAGATTTAAACAAATAAGGATTAGGACAGCTACTAGAATCAACCTCATTGTTAAATACAATTTGATATTGTGTAGAAATAAAAACCCTTGCACAGGAATGATATTTTCATGCATCTGAGTGATAACACTGCATAGAATTGTGTAAGTTAGACCATGATTATGAAAAGATGATTAATTCAAAGTAGTTAGGGATTAGGACAGCATGTGGATGAGGTCAATTTATTAGATATGGATAAGGTTTCATAAGAGTGATAACTTGAGTCCCAGAATGATAACCTAGTATATAAAAATGATAACTTGTGCACCAAAATGATAACTTGTCCAAATTAGGTTGTGGCTATCTAGATGTGATTAATTCAGGGTAGCAAGGGGTTTAGGACAACAATTAGACAATTGCCTAATGTTGTTATGCAGAAATAGTGGCCTTACACACTGAAATGACACTTTTGCCCCAAAAATGATAACTTGGCACCAAGAATGATAACTTTTGAAATGGGATGATAACTTTGCACAAATTGAACAATGACTATCGAAATATGATTAATTCATAATGGTAAGGGATTTAGGGCAAGATAACCACTAGAAATAAGCTCAATTAGTAAAATGATAACTTTGCACATTGGAATGATAACTTGCCCAAAAAAATGATAACTTGGTATAGAATTGAGATATTTATGGATTTTAGCAATTCAGAACCTCTATGCACATGGAATTAAGTATAAAATGAGAATGATCAGCTGGTTATCACAATCCTTTGCATTCCAAGTATAATTGGCCAAAAGTTAGGCAAAGTGAGGGCTCGACATGGGTGAATTGAATAGAAAATGGGATAAAAACCTATTGTGATCAGCTAGTGATCAAACTCTCCCAAGCTTAGTCTTTTGCTTGTCCCTGAAGTAAAACATTCAGAAATTAAGGACAAACTTGAATTAACAGTCCACAAATGAATTCAAAACCAGCTGATTTAAGTCCAACGAGTTTCCAACTTTGCCAACACTTCATTCTTTCCAAAAACTCAATTTCTAGCTAGAGAATCACATAGGCTAAAGCAAATTTAAGTCATGGAAGAAGTACTAGCAGTAACAAGTTTGAATTTCAGGGATTGTCAACTTTACAAGGGGTTGAACAACAAATCCCTTCATGAACAGATTTTTCACTGCTTAAACATGTTTAGCACCTGACTTTTATTCATGAAATGCAAGTAAACATGTTAAGACCTGATTTTTATTCATGCTGGTCACTGGATAAAAATCCTAGCTTTATTCAGGAGAGGTTCCTTTTTGGAATTTCACTCTCTTTATTTATGCATGCATGCAATACAAAATGCAACTTTTCACTTTTTCTTTTCTTCATTTTTCTTTTTCTATTCTGTTCATGAAGAGAGCAATAGTTCAAACCCAAGTAAAGTTTAGATCCTTTTGTCCAAAAAAATCAAGTTTTCCTATTTAACATGGCAGCAAGAGCCTTGACTCCCTTCTAGACATCTTCTACTTTCAATTTAATCCATGAATGTCAGCTAGTGTTACCCACAAAAAGAAAATTTTCAGCTGAAATTTAATTCAAATGCACCTGAATTGATAAGCTGATTTAAGCAAGAAGGTTAATGGCCAAATTGGTCACTTGGTATTAGAGTGTACTGACTGTCATAATGAAGGATTTCACCCATTTTAGAGTTAGATTGAATGTAGGAATTGAATTGAGCCCAAAAAATGATAACCAGTGATAACTTGTCAAAACTAGTGATAACCAATGATAACTTGTTCAAACAGTGATAAATTAGTGGTAAATAATGATATGAGCATTAAAATAGATTGAAAATATGGTGTAAAGTTTAGAAAAGCACCAGGTTTTCTCCCCCAAGCTTATTCTCAGCACTGTCCACAGTGGTGAAAATATAGGCAAGGGAGAGGGTAGGGAGGGTATCAAGTTCATGGAATTGGGCACTTGATCCCTTTTGTATCTCATCCAGAGGTTTTGGGTGGTCCATTCTTCAAGAATTGCAACTAAACCTGTAGAGAAATAAATGATATCAATGAAATCTGCAATATCAAATTTTTGGGGTGCACAATTCAATGAAATGCATTGAAATTCATTGAAATTCAGCAATGATGGATTTGGATAACTGGTATGAATGATAATTCAGATGTCAATATGATAATTGCAGCATGAAGGAAAAGATAATATCAGTTATCATTAGGATTTTAGTGAAAAAATGAAATTGAGGGTAGGGGTACTCCCTAAATGAAAATTTATGGATTGATCTTATTCCTCCTTGACTTATTCCTGCAAAACAGAAAGATTAGCTATAAAATGGCTTGGGTTACCTTCCAAAAAGTGCCCTACTTTAATGTCTTAGGATAGACATTGTTACACTTGGAAATCAACTAGGCAATTGTGGTGGGTCTTGCAGAATCAGCACCTCCCTAGTTGAATCTCCTGCTGTGGGATTATAAAGCTTCAATCTTTGCCCATTGACCTTGAATATGTCTACATTGTTATTTACAAGGTCCACAGCCCCAAAAGGATAGACTTTGTGGACTTTAAAGGGTCTACTCCACCTAGATTTTAACTTTCCACGAAATAACTTGAGCTTTGAATTGTATAACAACACAAGGTCTCCAACTCTGAATTCTTTCTTTAATATCCTATTGTCATGCCACCTTTTGGTTCTTTCCTTGTATAATTCAGAGTTATGATAGGCATTGAGCCTAATCTCATCTAGTTCATCAAGTTGCAAGAGCCTCTTTTGTCCACAAGCCTTCAAGTCATAGTTCAGGACCTTAACTGCCCAATAGGCCTTATGTTTAAACTCAATAGGTAGGTGGCAAGTTTTCCCATAGACAAGTTTGTAGGGGGAAACACCAATTGGGGACTTGTAGGCTATCCTATATGCCCAAAGTGCCTCATTTAACTTCAAACTCCAATCTTTTCTAGTCAAAGATACAATTTTCTCTAGAATGGCTTTTATCTCCCTGTTTGAGATCTCTGCTTGGCCATTAGTCTGAGGGTGGTAGGCTATTGAAATCTTGTGTTTAACTCCATATTTGTTTAGGAGGTTTTCAAAGCAACAACAACAATAACAACAACAACAACAACAACAAAGCCTTATCCCACTAGGTGGGGTCGGCTACATGAATCATACGTCTTTCTATAAAATGGCTGCCTCCATCACTTATGACCACCCTTGGAATCCCAAACCTTGGAAAGATAATATCCTTGAACATTTTAATGACAACCCTGGAATCAGCAACTATAGTTGGAATTGCTTCTATCCATTTGGATACATAGTCAACAGCCAACAATATAAACTTGAATCCACATGAACAGGGAAATGGGCTCATGTAGTCAATGCCCCATACATCAAATATCTCAACCTCTAGAATTCCTTGTTGTGGCATTTCATTTCTTCTTGAGATAGAACATGTTCTTTGGCATTCATCACAACTTTTTACATACATATGGGCATCTCTGAATAAGTTAGGCCAATAGAAACCAGATTGAAGGATTTTTGCTGTTGTCTTCTGAGTGGCACCATGTCCACCATATGGAGATGAGTGGCATGCCGGCAAGATGTTCTGAAATTCTAATTCTGATACACACCTCCTATACATGCCATTAGGGGATTTCTTGAACAAGAGGGGATCATCCCAATAGTAGTTCTTTAAATCATGGAAAAACTTCTTTTTCTGTTAATAAGTGTAATAAGAAGGAACAATCCCACATGCCAGGTAATTCGCAATGTCTGCATACCAGGGAGTTGGATTAGCTGATATTGCCATAAAAAAGTCATCAGGAAAGGAATCATTGATAGGAAGTATTAGAGATTCCTAGACTTCCTCCATCCTGGAAAGATGATTAGCAACTAGATTTTCACTACCTCTCTTATCCCTGATCTCCACATCAAACTCTTGTAGCAATAAGATCTATCTGATGAGCCTTGGTTTGGTTTCCTTCTTGTTAATCAGGTGCCTTACTGCTTGATGATCAGTATATACAATCACCTTGGCTCCAATTAAATAGGATCTGAACTTGTCAAATGCAAATACAACAGCTAGTAGCTCCTTATGAGTTGTGGCATAGTTAACTTCAGCTTCATCTAAAGTCTTGCTGGCATAACATATGACATAATGTTTCCTATCCCTGGTTTGCCCCAACACTGTCACTACTGCTTGATCAGAGGCATCACACATAATTTCAAAGGGTAGGGACCAATCTGGTGGCTGCACTATAGGAGCTGAGATGAGGGCTTCTTTCAGCTACTTGAAGGCCTTCATGCATTCTTCATTGAAGTTGAACTCAGCATCTTTTGCTAACAGCTTGGTAAGAGGCCTAGTTATTATTGAAATTTTTTTGATAAACCTTTTGTAGAAGCCTGCATGCCCCAAGAAGCTCCTTACTGCCTTCACATTTGTGGGTGGTGGTAACTTCTCAATTACTTCAATCTTGGCCTTATCCATTTCAATTCCTTTACTTGAGACAATATGTCCTAGGACAACCCCTTCTTGGACCATAAAATGACACTTCTCCCAATTGAGAATCAAATTGGACTCCCTACATCTCTGTAGAACCTTTGTCAAATTTTCTAGGCAACTTTCAAAAGAATCTCCATATATTGAAAAATCATCCATAAACACCTCTATAATGTCCTTAATGAAATATAAAAAGATGGACATCATACACCTCTGAAATGTGGCAGGGGCATTGCACAATCCAAATGGCATCCTCTTATATGCAAATGTCCCATATGGACAAGTGAAGGTAGTCTTGTGCTGGTCTTGTGGATGGATGAGAATCTGCAAGAAGCCTGAATAGCCATCCAAATAACAAAAGTGAGAGTGCTTAGCCAACCTCTCAAGCATTTGATCAATGAAAGAAAGTGGGAAGTGGTCCTTCCTGGTTGCCTTGTTCAATTTCTTGAAATCAATACACATTCTTCACCCTGTCATTGTCCTAGTAGAGATCAACTCATTTGAATCTGATTTGACTACTGTAATTCCTCCTTTCTTTGGCACAACTTGAACAGGACTGACCTATTCACTATGTGAAATGGAATATATGATTTCAGCATTCAACAATTTCAGAACTTCCTTTTTGACAACCTCCTTCATGACAGGGTTCAACCTCCTTTGGCATTCAATTGAGGGCTTGTAGTTGTCCTCCATACGGATTCTGTGCATGCAAATTGAGGGATTAATACTCTTGATATCTTCAATTGAATAGCCTATTACCTCCCTATACAGCTTCAATCTTTTCAGCAACTCCTCAACTTGTTCCTTTGGCAAATTGGCATTGATAATTACTAGAAATGTTGAGTTCTCTCCCAAGAATTCATACTTCAGGTTGCTAGGAAGAGGCTTGAGCTCCAATTTGGAAGGATTGTCTTGAGTTGGATTGGATTGAAGTTCAGCAGTGATAACCTCCTGCACCTCATTCTGAAATTCAGATTTTCCTACTGATTTGAATGAGTTCAGCTCAGATTTGCATGCCATAGCCTCTAGATCTTCTAGTTCCTTCAATAGGTATCTTTGCAATGGGTCTTCAATGGGAATTATTGCAGAAACTTGCTCCACAATCTGATCTAGCTGCCTATCTTCAAATTCACTTTCTGAAAATTTGGCCTACTGATAACTTGTGCCAAATTAAATTCTTTCTTGTCTTCCCCAATTTGAAATGTCAATCTTCCCTCCTTGACATCTATGATAGCCCCATCAGTGGCTAGGAAAGGTTTCCCTAGCAGGATAGGAGTGTTTAGATCCTCATCCATGTCAAGCACCACAAAGTCCACTGGAATATAGAATTTCCCAACCTTTAAAGGTATATCTTCAATGATTCCATGTGGGTACTTAATGGACCTGTCAACCAGTTGTAGGGACATGTTGGTGGGTTTCATATCTCCCACTTCTAACTTTCTGCATAGGAACAACGGGATCACACTCACAGAGGCACCCAAGTCACACATGGCCCTTTGGATTTTTCTATTCCCTATTTCACAAGGAATTGAGAAGCTCCCTGAATCTTTTAGCTTAGGAGGTAACTTGTTTTGGATTATTGCAGAAGCTTCTTCAGTCAAGGCAATTGTTTCATGCTCCATAATCCTCCTTTTCTTGGTCAATATTTCTTTTAAAAACTTGGCATATGAGGGCATCCCATGAATTGCCTCACAAATGGCACATTGATATACAACTTCTTCAGGATTTCAATGAACCTCTCATATTGTTGCTCTTGCCTGGCCTTGACCAATCTTTGAGGGAAAGGCACTTTGTCAAAGACTCTGGCCCTGATTTCATTTTGAGGTCCCTTGTTCTGATTTTCCACCACAACTTCTTCATTTGACTCTTCTACAAGCTTTGAGCTTGTACTTGCTTTAGCTGAATTGTCCTCAGCATTCTTCATTGATTCTTCAATAATTTTTCCAATCCTGAGCTGGACAGCTTGGACTTGTTCTTTGGGGTTCATTTCTGGTTGTCCAGGGAGAAACATAGGTGGCCTAGCTGAAGTACTAGCTTGTTGGACAATTTGATTCTCAAGAATCTTTTGGTGGGCACTCAAAGCCTCATATCCAGAAGTCAATTTTTGCATTGCCTCCTCTTACTTTTCCTGCTTTTTTAGAATTTGTTGCAACATCTCCCCCATTTTTGACATTTGAGGGGCTTGAACTTGAGGTGACTCATATGGAGGTCTTTGCATTTGAGCTTGTGGAGGCTGATATGGTGGTTGTTGAGTCCTTGGCAAGATTTTGGGTTGCCAATTTGAATTCTGCATAGGTGGCCCTTGGTAATGGTTGGCCTTGTAGGACAAACAGGGATGATTCCTATTTTTTGGATTATAGAATTCAGCAGAGGGCTTCACCCCATAATTCCCTACTACATTCGCTTGATCTATAGATTGTTCATGTTGTTGCATTATCAAGTTGCAACTCTCAGTGACATGGCCCTGATTTCCACATACATCACACCTTGATTCAGAATTTGAAGGCTTTCCTACATTAGTTGACAAATTCAGCTTCTCCAATGCCTTTTTCAACCCTTCTTCAATATGGACAACAATGTTATTGACTTGATTATCATTGGATGGCCTCCTTGTCCTATCATGTGTAAGGAAGTGATGATTCTTGGCCATGTTCTCAATTAATTATAGGCTTCATCAATGTTTCTGGATGCAAAAATCCCTCCTGCAGCAGTGTCTAATGCCACCTTGGATGGATAGCTCAATCCCTTGTGGAAGTAGTTAACCAATTGCCACTTTTCAAAACCATGATGTGGACATGCCCTCAGCAAGCTCTGGAGTCTTTGCCATGCATCACATATGTTTTCTTGATCCAATTGATAGAATCTCACAATCTGATCTCTATAGTTATTAGTTTTGCTAGGTGGAAAGAATTCAGCTAGAAACAATTGAATTATAGACTCTCAAGTGGCAATCTCTTCAGGCTTGAGGGTCTTGTACCAAGTCTTGGCCTTGTCCTTGAGTGAGAATGGGAATAGCCTCATGTAGACAGCATCCATGGGTGTGTTGTTGAAGTGCATTGTGCTGCATATCTCCTTGAAATTGTCCAAGTGTGAAGCTAGAACTTCATTTCCCAAACTAGCAAATGTTTTTTTGAAAGAAAAATATGATGTTGACATTGAGTCAATCATCCATTTATTAAAATTTTAAATATAGGTTACAAGAAGGAATGTACAGAGTCACAAGCATTTTCATAGTTCTCTCCAGTCTTTAATATGTCGACGGGCTGTCAGCACCATATTCTCCAAATCAGCAAATTGATATTGCCTTATCATTGTGACCAATGCTGGATTCATTTCAAAATTGGCAGCAGGTGCTAGGACTCCATTCCCTTGTTGATTTCTGACATTGCTAGGTGAATAACAATCCTTTAGTGTCCTTGGTGCAGCCATATTAACTTGCTCTTCTTCCTCTTCTTCGAAAATCCTTCTTCTTGCCTCTAACCTTTGCAATCTTCTCCTTCTCATGAATCTTCTTTCATGTTCAGGATCTGATTGATAATGGTCCTCTTGATTGTCCAAATCCTGCATAAATAAATTCAGAAGTATCAAATTCAGAAAAGAAAGAAAACTAGACAAAATTGAAAAAAAAATCAAAATGATAACTTGCAAAAACTGAAAATTGGGCTAATAAATGGACTTAAAAACTAGTCTAAAACTAATCTAAACTATCTAAGTTAATCTAATTGACCTCAAATCTCCGGCAACGGCGCCAAAAACTTGACGGTGAAATTGAGGAGTATAATGATATCTTGCTGAATTTTGGGTCAAAAGTGAGATTTTTCAATTTTTGGTTTAACTCCTTAATTCACTCTCTACTGCAGTGCACAGGTCAATTGTAGTGAATCCTAAATGTCGTATCCACAGTGATTTGAAGTCAAAGACTCCATAAAATAATCTAGACTAGCCCTAACTAAAGTGGCAAAAATAAGAAATTGAAGGGAAGTAAAAACAGATTTTTAAGGAAATGCAAAATGATAACTGTTTTTGGACTTTTGGAAATTTATCAAAATTGAACTATAAATGCTAAACTAAGGGCTAAAAGTGATTCAATCAATGAGGAAGGTTCTCTTAAGAGTTGGGGTTCACCTAACTTAATTATGGATGGAATGGAATAAGTTATCAATATGTGTCAATTTTAACTCAACTTTAACAAGTTGTTCTAATCCATCCATAGCAGAACATTAGATGAACTCCATTCCTAAGAGAACCTTTCATTGATTGTTAGTTATCATTTTATATCAATTATCATAAAACAAAAAAAAAGAGTTAACTTAGTGTAGGATTAATTTAGAGTAGTTAGTGAATCTTAAATTTCAAATCACTGTGGATATGAGTTTATTACTCCGATCTGTGCACTTGCAGTTTAGTGAAGGAGTGCATAGTCTACGCCTAGACCTTGTTCAGTTTCATATTGTGCATAGTCTACACCTAAACCTTGTTTAGTTTTCATTTGTACATAGTTTATGCCTAGACCTTAGTCTTTTGCATTCTGTGCTATAAATCAGTCAATTAATGACACTCCTGAAATTTCACATCACTCTTCTCAACTCGATGAATAGATCTAGATATCGTCGACAAAGACGATGACGAATTGATAAAGATAGGGCATGAATACTATGTTCATGAGATCCATAAATGTTGCGGTGGCATTTGTTAGTCCAAAAGACATACCTAGAACGAAAGGCAATCTTTGGTATATCTTTTTCAGCTACCTTGAGCTGATGGTAATCACTACGTAAATCTATCTTTGAAAATACTGATGCTTTGGATAACTGAATGAATAGATCATCAATGCGCGGAAGCGGGTACTTGTTCTTCACGATGGCTTTGTTCAGTAATATGTAGTCGATGCATAGTGAGCCGTCTTTTTTCTTTAGAAACATGATCGGTGCACCCCCAAGGTGAAACACTCGGTTGGATAAAGTTTTTGTTCAATAGTTCTTGTATCTACTTTTGAGCTCATGCATCTCTGTCGGTGCCATGCAATACGGTGCTTTGGATATGGGAGTTGTCCCTAGCATTAGTTCGATGTTGAAGTCAATCTCCGTCTAAGGTGGTATTCCGACGATGTGTTCTGGAAAGACATCCGGAAAATTTTGAATTACGTCCAGCTGGTGCAGATCATTTACAGTGAACTCTATGTTGATGACATTGGCGAGGTACCCTCTGCATCCTTTCCTAATCATCTTGTGTTTGCATTACAGTGATAAGTATTTTGCGCTCCCTTGGGAGAGTACCTCTAACTATGACTCGTGGGCCATTTTGTGCATTTATAACAAGTTGCTTCTTCTTGCATAACAATGAGACATCATGATGGGATAGTAAGTCCATACCCAAGATGATATCATAATCCATCATGGATATAACCACTAAATCTGTAGAAAATTCTTTACCTTCCACGGTGATAGGAGCATTAGCAATATATTTCATGGCATACATAGTGCCCATCGGTGTGGTCACATTCATGCGACACATCACATCAGTGAGTGGAAGGTTTAATGTCTTAGTGCAGTTAACAAATATAAATAAATAGGTAGCACCTGAGTCAAATAGGATAGTAACCGATAGTCTAGATATAATGAGGGCACCTCTGATGATGTCAGTGTCATTGTACTCCGTGTCATTCTGCATATTGTAGATGCGACCTTGGACGAGCACATTATTGCCTCTTGGACCTCTATGATCTCGACCATCCCTCCGACGATCTAGGCAAATCACGAATGTAGTGGCGGAATCTGCCACAATGTATGCATGTGCCACTCTTCCTCCTACACTCCCTAGGATGGTTCAGCCCACAGAAGTCACAAGCACCTTCATTCTGTGCCGGGGGTTTCCGCGGAGGTGGCAGCTATCGCAATGGCTGTGAACATTGATTAGCATTCTCTAGAATTCTTTCATTTTTCAATGCAATGCGATGATACAATGATCTATTGTTAACCTGTGGTTGGTAATTCTGTGTGGTTGATTCTTTTGCTGAGGAGGCCTCTATGGTTGCTACTGTTGTGGTGGAGGAGCATTGTGCGGAGGAGGATAGGACCTCTGGCGATTTTTGCAATGATTATCATATCGCTCTCGTCCTCTAGCTGGGCATATTGATGCTTTGCTCCTGTCCTTGAGCTCTTCTTATTCTTTTAGTAGTTTCTTTCTATCTTTGTGGCCAGTTCTACGATGTCTTTCAGAGTTTTACAATGGCCAAATATGTATTTTTCCTGATGGTGGGGTTCAGGTCTTGTGCGAACTGGTCTACCCTTTGGCTTTCACCCATATTTAGAGCATTGTACCTTTCCAGCTGCACGAACTGGATATGGTAATCTTCAACAATAGATTTGGCCTTGAGTCTGTGTTAGAAACTCCCGTTGTTTTTGGATGCACTGGTATTCAGGGAAATAACGTCCCTCAAATGCTTCACAGAAGCTTTGCCAAGGGATCACTCTCTGGTCGTGAAACTTGGTGGCTCTAATGGTCCTCCACCAATCCAGAGATCAGTTAGATGACTTGCAGCATCTAAAACCTTCTTGTCCCTAGTGTATCGCATAAGTTCAAACATTTTCATCATGCTGAGAATCCGGCGCTCACCTTCGTCAACTTCTCCTTTGCCATCCAACTGTGGACTCTGGAGTTTTATAATGCCTGAATAGTGTCCTCAGTAGGCGCTAGATGTAGTGGGAACTCCTAACGAGATGGTCATGGTGGTGATAGCAGTGGCGGCGGCAGCAATGTTTGGCCATCACCAATGTAGATATTCTCCTATTGTACCTTTGGGTGCTAGACTCTTTTTCCGCGATCATGACTACGACATCTACCTCTCTGCTCAGCTAGTTGTGGGCCCCTTTGTGCCTTAGTGTTCTCAAGGACATTTTCCTCTTGAGCATTGGCTCCACCACCATGCCCAGCAACTCTACGTCTTGTCCGTGAAAATGATGAAAACAATGCAATGATTCTTACTTGATTGGTTCAGATGGCGCAACGACTTGTCCGTGACACATGCACATGGGACTCTAGGTACTCTAATACTTTAAGTACTTCGTGGACGTCAAGAGAGTCCCCATGTCTAGCTCTGATACCATAAATGTAATGCGCCTATATCACCCTTGCCACATGGCAAAATCTAACATGAGGGTCGCTACTGACAATGTTATATCTTGACTTTGACCACCAGTCCTTTGACTCAAATAAAATAAAATCGGAAGACTTAAAATAACATCAATAAAACAACAGTAAAAATAGATATCCAAATAATAATCTTTAATGTAATTCAAAAAGAACTATGGCACCACCAAATATTAAAATAGTGTGAAAGCCTAATAACATGGACTAAAAGTATCTAAGACAGTGGAAAAGTAATACTAAGACATTACATGTGCACTGGACCATCACAAACGTCGTTAGCTGTAGCTCATCTATGATTATCATTATTACTTGTAGGATCAATGCAAGGGAAATAATAACCCGTGAGCTTCGCAGCCCAATAGGTGGATAATAAACCAATTGATAAACAATAACAATACATAGACATGGACAAATAGGAATAGGTAGGCGAATCAATGGGAATATAATCAATGCCATACTATATTACAATCAATAGAATAGATCAATGCGATGCTCTAAGTAAGATCAATGTGCCATGAAGGCGAATCAATGCTCTGAATCAATATCAATGCAATGTTATCAATGAGTGTTTTGGTTATAATGAGGTGACATGCACTTCATGAGGCCAATTGTCACACCCAACTCCGTGACTAAGTTCTAATCCCAATTATTGTATTCCTTAATTATGTTTAGCAATTTTGAAAATAAAATCGACAAAACCTCTTCCCTTACTTATCTTATGGTATTTGCCAATACATACAAAAGATGAATATATATATTCATCAAAGTTGAAATAAAAGTTATAAGACAAGACATTCACATATTATCATCATTGTTTCACAACCTATCTCACATGTAACACCGCACAGGATCAAGTCTTATACAATCTTACAAAAATTTTCTCACAAACTTAATTACAACATCTAAAACTATCTATTACATACATGCTTCCAAAAACAAAAGTGAAGGGAGATTCAAGTGCTCCAGCGGCTCGACCTCTTTTATTTGCACCAAAATCAAGCTCCGAGTCGACTCAACTCGAGAACTTATGAGTATCTGAAAATTTTAAGATAGGTATTGTGAGCAACAATCATTTGCTTAGTGAGTGGAATAAAAGTATAACATAGGGGAACAATACGAGTACATATAACATTAAATAATCACATTCTCCATATGATAAAATATTTAAAACATAACACATATAACATAACTTGTCAAATCATATGAGCTTTCATATAAGTAAAAGTAACTCAAGATATCATCATTTTCACAATTAAACACCACACATGTGTCATTGCATATACTCATCATGGGTCAATATGTATCCCTTCATGATTATGTGTCATACAGTTAAGCAGAGCTTCATAATCAAGAATCATGGATACGCAAAGCAAATCATGGGTCAATACGTATCCCTCTATGATTGTGTGTCATACAGTTAAGCAGAGCTTCACAATCAAGAGTCTCAGATACGCAGAGCAAATCATGGGTCAATACGTATCCCAATCATGATTGTGTGCCACCCAATCATGATGCTCAGATACGCAGAGGGATCATGGGTCAATACGTACACGCAGAGCAGCCCCAAAGGGCAAAGACACCCGATATACGCCCCAAAGGCTTCATGTATATCGAATGCAGTCCGAAAAACCTTTTTCAAATAGCATGACTAATGAACACATGGAGTTTAATAATATCAAAATACACATGTCATAATCATATATCATTATCAAGTAAAACTTATTTTCATTTCACAAGCATTGTTCCCTTAAAACATTTTTGTATAAGATGTTACTCCATCTCATATGAAATTCTTGAAACATATCATAAATTCTTTTCATAACTCAAGATATGTTTCAATAATAACAATAATAATCTTTGCTTGAGGTAATACCATAATAAAATAACTAACATATAACATTTTGCTATGTTGTAAATTTACCCACTCACCTTGTACTTTATCACTTCAAGGAGGTTTATTAGATTTTCTCCCTTTCACTTGCAACTTGATGTTTTCCTACAAGCAATAATGTCTTTTTACTTCTCAATCACTATGCAATACATGCTCATGAATGATTATACACCCTAAAATGCATATAATCCTCTATAATACCAATTTCTAGCTTCAGGTATTTAATTCATAAGCTATTCCATACTTGAAACTTTTTCAATTCTCCAAAACATAACTAGATGCTATCTCAGAATTTCAGACTGAGTACTTGTCAATAAATAATTCATAATTTCTTAACCACATGGACAAATCTTATGATTCTGGATTAATTAAAAATCTTATGGTTTCCAACCCCCAAATATCATTATCTAAATCCAAGTGAGTAAGTCATAACATCTAAGACAATCTGACATAGGGTTTGTGTCCTGGCATACTGTATGTCACTGAAATATTGATTTATATGTTTCTTTATACTTGTCCATTTAACTAGATCATAATTTTCCTGAAAACTAGAATTCACTAGCATTTTGTGATAAAAAGTATAGAATTTAACTCGTTGTATAGCCTTATAACAAAAATAGTTAATTCGGATCATCATCTGTCCATGTCTTGGAATCTGACAGAAGAATAACTATGAAATGAAAAATTCATTTCTCTCTAGATACATGTCCAAATAAGATGATTCCACTTCTCACCGAACCCTTGGAATGTCTAATTAAACATATCCAAATTTTAAACCCTAATTCATCTACTCCAATCGTGCCTAATTTACAAATTGAACCTATATCAGACTCGGGACAGGATGAGTGACTTGCGAAGCTAAGTTCATAACTTCCTCTATAAAATTCTATTTTAGGTGTTCCAGGGGCCATGCAAGCTAACTTCGAATGGATTAACCATACAAAATTTCATAATTTATGGTTCATTAATCATGAAGTAATGATCCTCTCAATCAGAAGAATAATTTCCGGATCAAAACTCACCTACAATAGCCGATTTTCCCAATTTTTCCCAGGTCGTTTCGCTCGAGTTCTTCCTCTGGTAATTTTTCTACGATGAAAAAATAATGGCATGTGGCTAATATAGTTTTTTAATAATTTTCTGACGTCATATGGAAAATATCCCTTTGAGCAGCTCTCACCTGTCTGCTTCAGCTGCTTGGAACTTAAATGATGACCAATCACATTTTTTTGTCATAACTAAGTGTTTTAACTCTAATTAAGCTTGCTTAATCTTATTTAAACATATATATTATAATATTTAGAAATTTGGCAATTTATTCCTAATAATCTTATGCAATAACTTTGTAAAGTTTATCGATAATTATGTAATCATTATGCTCTAATCGGAATATTAATAACTATATACAAATATCACTAAATAGACATCCAAACTAACTTAGTATGTTAATTAAATACATGATTATGCACAAATGATATTTGTAGGGCACGTCCGTGACACCAATGACTGTGCACATCACGACATGTCATTTCGCTATAGGGGAGAGCATCCTCTTTCATCACATGATGGGAAGAAATCATGGACTTGGATAAGGCCGAGCCAGTGCCCCAACAATGCGATGAATATAATGCCATGAGCTTCCATCAATTTGTAACATGGACACCCAAGCTTTTATCTGTATTAATTAATTAGATTCTCATCTTCGTCGAGATTGGGACTTCTGATCATGCAATGCAATACTATCCTATGGACCAATCTATCAATCAAATTGGACATAACAAATATCATGGAACAACATTAAATAATAATAACATAAAATCACATCATAATATAACTTCTCAGCAAAACTCGGGTCGTGTTGGGTCTGACCCGGGTTGGATTCTTCAGTGGAGATTCCTCGGCCAACCCGGGCTGAGTATGAATCGAACTCAGTATATATGTTCCTGTCGGAACTCAGGCCGAGTTCAATGGAGCCCGGGCCAGGTTCCAATTCCTACGCCCAGTCGGTGATGGCGTGGACCAGGCAGTGAGGAGCCCGGGTCGGTCTCAACACCATTTTTGCCTGACAATATCATACCCGGGCCGAGTTCTCTAAAACCTGGGTCGGGTTCTGTGATTCCGACGAGACCTGGTCGCGGTTGCAAGTTTTTTCACGTGGTTCCGCAGGAATAAACCTCTTATGCGTAAAGTAAATACATGGATCAATGAAAGGTAGATAGAAGATGATGCTATGTCTCTAGGTGGGTTTTTAAAAATTCAAACCTTTTGTTAAAATCGATCCAAATGTTGATCCAATGATCCACCTACCTCTGTTCGCTTTCCCTTGTGGCTTGATCTCTTTCCTCTCGTTCTTCTTCCTCTCTGGCCGTCACTGAGGGTTCTCCAACCTTGAGAGCATGTCGTCAATAATGAAGAGTAATTGAAAATAATGCATTAGAAGACTTGGACTACTGTTGCTCATTACTTGGTGCTTTGGCTCATCTCTGTGGTCTATCCAACGTCCGACGATGAGCTCTTGGAGTCTTGGACGTGGGTGGACGAGAGGGACACATGAGGAGACGATGGCTAGGAAAAAACTTGTTTAATGTTGGTAGAGGGTAGTGTATATAGGGAGGGGAAAGTGGTTATTTGTTTTCAGTGGATAAGTATCAAACTCTAACTAGAATTAAATTCTGATCTTTTTTTTTATTCGGTCCGGATGTTACAATAATCATGGGTACAAAGGACAATAATGAATTAAGGAGATAACTAGATCAAGTACAACTTATAATCAAGTGAAAAACAAGATTAAATAAAACTTGTAATCAAGTGGACAAGTAAATCAAATACAACTTATAGCCATGTGGACAACTAAATCAAATACAATTTATATTCAAGTGGAAACTAGATAAAAAAATAACTTAGTCAAGTGGATAACTAGATCACTTATGACTTCTATCAATTACCTTATCGCATAAAAATATTAAAGCGGTCAACTAAACATCAAATTGTACTTAGTGTCTTCAATCAAATGCTCTATAATATCATAACGGTAAGGAGGTCGATTGATCATAGAATAACTTGTGCCAGATTCATAAAAAGGTCAGGTAGAGTACCCTAGAACATATATTAGGTTCAAATTTCAAATAGCCCAAATACTTTATATAAGCCAAGGACAAGTTCACTATAATGGTCAAGTCACCCCACAACACTAATTATGTCACGCACCATTTGGATCAGGTCGTTTGTGTTCAAAATTCTATTAATTCTCACATGAACCCTTGACAGGTCTTTCAGACACAGTTTATATTTCTATGGTTTCGGTAAGATCAATGTTCAACCTAGGACATGTGGTAAAACTCGGGTTTGATCATATGCGTCTTGGACCATGTTTCAAATCTTTTTCACACAAATCTTCTAATTTTTTAGGAACCTTGGCAATTGATCTTAAGCGATTCAACTCGAGTTTTGCACTTTGTAGAATGTTGGTGTCAACACTTCATCAATTTTGAACGTCATAAACTCCTATAATTACGACGTACAAACAAGGCAAAAATTTAGGGCCAAAATTCATGGATTGTAGGGCATGCGTAGTGTTGCGAATACAACTTTACAAGTTAATGCAATATAAATTTTGTATCCAAAAGTGAATCCACATTTTGTATACCTTTACCTTAAATCTACTATTTCCTACACATCCTTCTAGCTTCATGTGCCCTACTCATCTTAGAACCTATGATAGAGAAATTAATCGATACTGAAGTAAGTAAATAAATATAGAGTGTCAAACTCATGAAGAATAATTATTAATTAATTATTTGATATCATAAGCTATAATTGTTATAAAATGATAAAAATTGATAACATCATGCTTTGGATAGTATGAGTTAGGAAACCACTTTGTTAACTTGAATCTCAATTAAAATTGGATCAATTTCTGAAGATAGATTAGGACCTACTTAATGCACTTTCCTCCAAATTTCATACACCATGTATCTGTTTGTGTCACATTCCGTGTATAATACTTTGCCACATAAATGGCACCACTTCTATCCTTTTTAAAGGACACAAGGGTATCCAATAGGGGGATCCCTTATCCTTTCATACTTTTCCCATAGGTGCTATAATCCTTCCTTCATCAAGATGTTAACCTAGGTCTATGTACTCCCTTCTCCTTATGATCCTTCTCATTTAGTTATATGTTATATGCATATGGCCTTTTTATATGTTCAGCGACTACCAACTCTAACTATAAAAAGGCTAGTAGACTAATGACCTTACATGGCTACGATGGTAATCAAGGACAAATCCAAAATTTATCTACCCTCTAAAATATATCCTTTCGTTTTTAATATTTAGGTGCACCTATACCGTATAAGTGCTCCCTCTCAGGGAGTAGAAATTAATATTAAGAAGACATCGTCCAAACTCGCTAGTTGGAAATGTAGGATGCTCAGCATGGAGACAAAACAATGCTTATAAACTGTCTTAAATATCACACAACTATTCTCCATCAATTCAACCTACATGTCTATTGGCGTGATTGAATCCCTTGAGCACCTTTATCAAAGCTTCCTTTGGTATCCTAGAGGTGGTTTATGGGGCATGCATCTTCTAAAATTTTCCAATTGCCACGACAGGATGGAGGGCTAGGGATTGAACACCTAAGGATTCTTAGGTTGTCTTTAGTAGTCAAATGGATAATGAATGTTCTAAGCATGTGTATTCCCCTAGGTTAGCCTTGTAAAAAATAAATGTGATACCATATTTTTTGCATGAAACTAGCACTTCCATGGTGTGGTGCTAGAAATTACTTCAACACCTTACAAATATATTCATCTTGGGACCTGAAGGGGATTAGGCATGGATTAACGACATCGGTTATGCATGATCCATGAATTTCTAGAATTCATCTTGCTCTTATGCTTATTTATGTCAATGCGCTTGTGCATCTTATGGATCTAACGATGAAATGATTTGTGTTGATATCGCACATGGAATAATTTGTAATTACTAGTTGATTATTTTAGTCTTGTCTTACATAATTGTTCAACTTCTATTTGTTTGCCTTATTCTACCTATGATGACGAGTAGATTTGAGTAATGGATACCCATGGTTGTGCCAGTACCAAATCAGTTAAGAACTTCATCCCTCATCGGGCTTTGCAGACTCTTGCGAGTGAACGACTCAACTAAAAGTGAGTGAAATATTCCAATACCCCTACCCCAAATTATATATGTTCTTATGGAAAATTTCCCATTATCACCTTCCTTCTAAAGAGTCCTTCTATCGATCCACATGCACACTTTTGATTGGACTATGTAAACAAATTATGATCTATTTTTTCATTGTCCTATCTCCTTTTAAAAGTAGTATATCTTTCAATCTAAACTCAACTTCACATTTGAGCTTTGCTTGAAGGTGGGGATCTTGATTAATATTCCAGTACGAGGGTTCTCTCACTTTCATGTTTTGCCTATGGGGGTATTTGGAATTTGAGAAATGAAATGCACTTTCATCTAGGAAGGAGACTTAGTCGGACTATGATTAATGTGCTACAATGCGCATATGATTGAGGTATGTATGAGCAGAATCGAGTTCGGGGTACGGGCCAACCTCGACCCGATCCTGATCTAATTATTGTTGAGTAAAAATTTTTGGACCCGGTACCGGTTCTAGGATTGGGTTAGATTTGGAAAATCAGAAATAAAATAGAAAATGAAACTAAGAATTATTAAAATAATATATTATTATGACTAAGTGTTTAAATAAATTAATATATTATTGTAAATATTTTTTAATTATGACTCAACGAGGGGTCACTGACGATCGCGTAGTGAGCAAGATTGGACAGTGAAGTTCGGAAAAGGAGTTCAATGGTCCCCGAGTTGCTTTCACTGAATCACGCCGATTTTTCTTAAACTAAATCAAACCGGTTTTTTCTAAGATAAGATTGAACACGCCACAGTGTAAACCGTCTGATGAAATCAGACGGCTATGATGCTAGGTAGGAGGCTCCTACCTATTTAGGTAGGAGCTCCATTAAATCCTATATATATATATTATAATTATACTTTATTTTTAATCGAGTCGAGACTCGGGTTGGATTTTTAACTTTGGACTAGTCTCGACTCAAAATTGATTGGGTTTTTTTAAAAACGAGAACCGGTCCCAAACCCGATGAATAATTTTGGGAGAATCGGGTTGGTGGGGTCTGGATCGACCTATTATTATTATTATTATTATTATTATTATTATTATTATTATTATTATTATTATTATTATTATTATTATTATTATTATCGAGTAAAAACTCTGATCGGATTATTTTACTTTGGATTTGGACCCGACTCAAAACTAGCCAAGTTTTTAGAAACCAAGGTTGGTGTGATTCGAATTGACACAGCCCTAAACTAAGGATTTAACCACCAAGAGTCTATTAGGATTAGGTCTTGTTTGGCAAAGCTAGAGATTTTGATTAGAATATAGATAGAAAATTATTTATAAATTTAATAAAAAAACTGTTTAATTTATAAACAATAAAAATAGACATAAAATATAATTTATGATCATTTTCATACATATAATATTCATAAAAAATAATTTATAATATTTTTTATGGTAATAATATTTTTTAAAATATTATTTTAATATAAAAATATTGGTTACTTCAAAATAAAAATCTATTTTGGTTTTATGTTTATTAACTCAAACTCAAACTCAAGTGTTAAATAATTGATGTTCATTATTATAAAAGTAATAAATATTCTACCACAAATAATTGACGTTCACTATTATAATAGTAAAATGAATATAAATATATTAATATATCGTTAAAAATAAAAAAAATAAAATACAGTTTATTTTAAAAAAAAGAGAATACGATTATTTGTTGTTTCTAAGAATATCTATATTTCTCTTTTAAGGTAAAATTTGTAATTTCATGAGTTTTGAAATGATTACACACTGTTTTTTATGTTTGATCAACATAATTTTATCACAGTGGAACCTTTATGTTTGAAATTATTTGACATTTTTTTATCTATATTTTTTAAATATCGTGATATTATGACATTTAACCTCTATACCAATCGGTCTCTAGGTCCCACCCTAACCCCAATAATTATTCCCCCAGAATTCTTTTGGTATTAAGGCTTTTAATTTTGTTTTTTTGTTTTTTTTGAAAAAAAGTGTGTTCTAGGCTTGTTTAGTATTGTGTTATTTGTGTTGTGCCAACAAATTCGGGGGCATGGCAAGATACATGCGCCAAGCTGGTATCCCACTTGATGGAGTGGTAGGTAGCATTAATTTCTAGTTTGAGCAAGGTTTTAAATTTGATTTTTTTTATGAATGTAAATAAGAAATTTTATTTTTCATATCGACTTAATCAAATTAGTTGAGCTAGACAATGTTCTATGTTCTTTTTACACAATGCGAGTTGGGCCATGTTTTCCAAACATTTGAAATTGAACTGGTCTCTTAATATATGTAGCATTCTTTCTTCGTTTTTTTTTTCTTTTCTTTTGTTAATGGCAGGTTGACATAATTCTTTGTTTAACTTCAATTTGTCTTTACGTCACCCGACGATGCAGCTTAGCGACCCGTGTTTGTCATTAGAACAAAAGTTTTTTTTTTTTTGTCAGTAGAACTAGTTGGAATATTTATTTATACCAATCCAGACAAAGCCTCGTGGATCAGTCAGAAAGAGAGATGCATATTGATTGAATGGTGGGCAAATGATACTAATTCGATCGGGCAAAGCTTCAAGGAGAGGTCAGAGAGAGAGAGAGAGAGAGAGATGGGACGAGGAGAAGTGCTGGAGGTTGAGGATCCTCTACTTGAGCGATGGGTAGGAAGTGAAGAGGAGGGAGAGAGGGACTTGGAGGATATCAGGAGCTGCGGGCAGTTTGGGAGGCTGTGGGCGGAGGAGAACAAGAAGATGTGGCTGCTGGCGGGGCCGGCCATCTTCACGTCTCTGGCGCAGTACTCGCTGGGGGCCATCACGCAGGTCTTCGCCGGCCACCTGACGACCCTCGAGCTCGACGCCGTCTCCACCGAGAACAATGTCGTTGCCGGCCTCGCCTTGGGCATCATGGTAAGTAATTAATTAACTAATTATTTAACAAGACCCCTTGCTGTTTATCTTCTTAATTAGTTATCGCATATATATAAGATAGCATGAAGTTGCCTTCCTTTCGGATGACGGACGGACGTCATCCTTTTTTATCATTTTAATTGTAAAAAAAGTTTTATTTAGAAAAATTTTAATAAAATTCATATAATTTAAGGATTTAATTCAAGTTGGTGGACGTCATCTTTTTTTATCATTTTAATTGTAAAAAAAAGTTTTATTTAGAAAAATTTTAATATAATTCATATAATTTAAGGATTTAATTCAAGTTGGTAGCATTTTGCTACCTGAATATGGGGTGTTCGATTTAAGATCGAGAGCTGATTTTCGTTCGCATGATTGCGTCCGTCTGATTCAAGATCGAGGGTTCAGATGCGCGCAGATTTTTACCAATTTTTTTTACCCTACACGTCATTTCTTCTCTCCTCTCCGATCCATTTTCCCTATCATTTTCTCTCTCCTCTCCTCGTCGCCGATCTCGCGCGCCGCCCCCGCCCGGACTCTCGCATTGCCGATCTCACGTCGACAATCTCCCTCCGGCCAGAACTCGCGCAGATCTGCGTCCCCCGGCAAGATTTGCGTGATCTCCGGCCAGATCCGCACGCCGGATCTCGTCCCTCGCGTGATCTCGATGCGGGACCTCCGAGCTTCACCGCCGGCCAGAACCCTCCGAGCTTTGCCACCGACCCGAACACCGGCCAAATCTCGCATCCCTCCACCGTCGATCTCGCGCACTGTCGCCGCCGAGCTTGCGCTCCTCCACCACCTATCTCGACCACCACTGCCGCCGACCCAAACACGCTACGACCCGTCCACCTCCGCCGCCGATCTCGTGCCCCTCCGTAGTCGAGCTCGCCCCCCGCCGCCGACATCTCGCGCACCTCCGCCGCCGAGCTCCAGCACCGCCGCTGCCGAGCTCGCCCGCCACCGGCGACCTCCGATGCGACCCCCGCCGACCCCGATGGCCTCCGCCTTCGCCGGTCGCCTCCCCGCACCATCGCCGCTCGTCGACCCCAGCCGTGACCCCGCACCACTGCCGCACGCTGATGCCTGCCGCACCCGCGCTGACCTCGGACGACCGCCGACCCTGCATCACACACCGTCGCGCATTGACCCCGCACAGCCGCCGTCCCCGTGCACCGACCTCACACCTCCGTTCGGACGCCGCCGCACGCCACCGACCCTCGCACGACCATCCTCTCGCTGCTATAATTATTTTTTTTGTTTATTTAGGATGATTATTATTTGTAATAAATTCTTCAGTCTTCCTGTTGTAAAAGTTTAATTCTTCTGCTGGCAATATTGTATTGGATTGGTATTCCTTCCATTTATTTGAGTTGTAAAAGTTTAATTCTTTTGCAATGCGACAAAATGAAAGTCTAGATGCATTTGATATTTTCATACTACAAAATACGATAACATCTCAATTTTCATACCACATTTCCCAATTTCATTCTAATGCACAATTAACATCTCAATTTCAAAACATTCTTCGCTCACAATTCACAACAAAATTCATACAAATACAATTTCATTCTACCTCAAAAATTCATACAAAGGAGATAGACACTTTGAGGTTGGAACAAATTTTACAAATTTTTGCAAGCATTAGACAGCTGAATGTGCTACAAGTAATCATATCATGTCGAGCTCAGTGGCAGCGGGCGAGGTCGAGGTCGCGGGCGGCGGGGCGGGTGAGCTCGGCGGCGGGCGAGCTCGGTCAGTGGGCGAGGTCGAGGGTCGTGTCGTGGGCGACAGGGCGGGCGAGCTCGGCGGCGGAGGGTGAGGTCAGCAGCGGCTGGCGAGGTCGAGGGTCGTAGGAGGCTGGGCGCATAATCTCGGCGGCGGGGCGGGCGAGCTCGGCGGCGACGGGCGAGGCCAGCAGCGGCGGGCGGGAGGGACGAGATCGGCGGCGGAGCTCGACGGCGACGTGCGGGAGGCGACGTGCGGGAGGCGACGTGCGAATGCAGCGGTCGTCAAGAGCTTTGTCAGGAGCTTCCGAGTCGTCGACGGGCCGGTGGTGAGAGCGTGCAGAAGAGCAGATCTAGCGTCGGCGGGCGAGATTATGCCTCGGGGGTCGTCGGCGTGTGGATCCCGAAGCGGGCGGGGCCGGTCGATGGCGAGGGCGTGCAGAAGAGGAGATCGCACGTCGGAGCCGTCGAGGGGCGCATCGGCATGTGGATCTGGACGAGAGATCGGGCGGCGGTGACTGTGGTGGACGCCGATCGAGCGGGCGGCCGTGGGGAGATGAAGAGGAGAGAGAATATGTCATTGTTTGTAAAGTTATTAGAAAAAAAAAGTAAAAAATGAGCGTAATCTCGGCCATCAATCTTGAATCGGACGGCCGAGATCGTTAAAAATATATCAACCTTTAATGATGAAACGAGCGGCCAAGATTCAGGTAGCAAAATGCTATCAATTTAAGTTCGTAGCATAGGAATCAAACCCATTTAATATTTTTCTATTTGATGAATTAACAAATAAAAAAATATGATGTTCCTCTTTTAAAAAAGGTACATCATCATTAAGTCTAACAATAATCCTTTATGAAATGTTGAAGGGACAATCGGGATCTATATATTAAAATATTATAAGTTGTATGACCACCTCCAAATTTCGTACTGTTCATTCGTTAATAGCGTCATTGGCTCGGTCTCGTAGGTCACTATAATATTTCCTTCATATTATAATATGAGAACCAGAACTCAACATGGGATTACAATAAAAAGCTTTTTTCTTCGTTTTTAGTGTTTGTTAATTGTTTGATCATGCATATCCAGTACTACCGCCAAATTTTAACACCCCGAATTTTATTCATAAATTGTCAAGGACAATTTGATCATTCGGCTGTCTCATAATCATAAAATGATATGATTTTTAATTAAATAAGTGGAAGCATAAAATAATTAAATATGATAAAAGAATCATTCAATAAAATGTTAAAAACTTCATGAAACATCAAAAGTAATGTTATAAAATTGAAACACATCTAACTATCATCACTAGTAGCAATTTAAAACATCTTAAAGTCATAGTCAATACATCTCTTAAAAATATATCAGAGGACTTCTAAAATATAAAGACTGACTCCTAAACCAGTGTGCAATATTTTGTCATAAGTTGAGCCGCTATTCATCCAAATCATTATGCACCTGCATTCAGGATGCATAGGTTTTCCTGTTAGAGTATGTAAATGTTATGCATATGATGATATGATCCTATACAGAATACTATATGATTTGCATCATCATCTTTATATGCATGTCATGTCTTACATATGAACTACATGTCATTCATTCATACCATTTCTATCATCATGCAATAATATAGGGCATGAGCATGTAGTCAATTCATCATATATATAGTATGTACAATCATAACAATCACCAATTCATTTTCATAAGCATATAAGTGAGATACACTTACCATAACCATTGCCTCCATAACATTCCTCATGATTGCTTCATAACCCTTTGGACTTCCACTTGCGTGGGACATCATTCCATTCGATTGATCTTTAGCCCTTTCCATTAGGTTATATCTTCCGATAGTTGGAATTTATGTCGTTGCCCTGTCAATATGTTAGCTAAGCCATGGAGATAATGCTCCCCTCTCATCTGAAGATGACATTAGAATGCACACACCGTTGTCGATGTATGTAACGATCATTCCGGACTCTCTCCTGAGGGCGACATCGGAATGCACACACCGTTGCTGATGTGTGTAACGATCATTTCGGACAAATATTCGATGAAGGGCCATAGACATCATCCAGAACTAGGTTCATTATGCTTTTCAAAAAATAAACATTTACATCGCTCGATCTTCAGATTTTAACGTACCTAGTTACGTGGGGAAACATGCATTTACATGTATCTAAATTTTTATACAATCATCAATCATCAATACATACTATTAATACATTGAAAACAATATTTAATATAGTATATAGGATTTCTGCAACGGTCATGACCATGCCAAGAGGTGGTCACGGTCGTGCTATGGTCTTGTCACGGCCATGAGATATATTGTCACGGGAGTGACATAAGCCAATTTTTAGTTTTTTTTAAGTCGTTCTATCACAAATGTGATAGCGTGTGTCACGGCTGTGACAGAACTTTGGAGTTCTGTTGTCCAGTTCGATTTTTCATGATTTTTTATCTAAAAATTGGGGAAAATGATACATGATAATAAAAAATCAAATGTATGTATTTCCTAGGCATTCTAGGATCAAAAGAACATAGAAAAACATATTAATCCATGAATTTATAAGATTTAGAGTTCATCCCTAAATTATGAACAATAAGAAAAGCATATAGTTCATAAAAATCTATACATGCATAGATTTAATGCTTTCAACAATAAACACCCTCATCACAGTCCAATATGAGGAACATGAGTCCTCAAACTCTCAATCCAATCACGAAAATCATTAACAGAGGAGAGAGAGATTTGAATCCCCTTTACATACTTTTTTTTAGATCCTTCTCTTTCTTTTTCTTCTTCTTCCTCTTTGTTCCTCTTGTTCTTGTTCTCCTTCGTCAGCACTAGCCGCCAAGAGATTTGGAGAAAGAGGTGAACAATATGAGTATGGGACTTTATATAGGGGAGATCACGATGGTTTGGACAAAAAGTCCAAATTACCCTTAATGAAAAATCTGGGGTATTACAAAAACTTTTCAAATAAATGAGGAATAATTTAGAGTAATCTCGATTGCTCCTATGAAATTTGATAGAATTTATACAATAAAGGAGTATTATCAAAATATCTTAAACGGATCACCGAAGACTTATTTACGTTGTTTTTGTATCATTGACCAAATTCTAATCACATACGAAAAAGAATCTTTTATTCACAATTCATATACCTAAAACCATAAAACGTATCGAAATTGAGTGAGAGTTCGGCAATCTATCGATGCTCATCATACTGTCACACCCTCCCCACATACGAAGTATTAGTTTCATATATACGAACACCAAAATAACTGCATGTTTGTGGTTTATTAGATTGCATGACACACAGTGATGCAACTATGAGGTTTTTTTTTCATGAGGGATAAGACCTCATCAAGGAGTCATTTGGTATCCGAACAACACTGACTTAGTTAAGCTCATACAACCAAATACCATGGGAATAAGGATTATCTTATCTGATCAAATGTAATGATTGTTACTTTGTTCTATGGCCATACTTTGGTTGGTGTCGTTTTGTTAGGGTTAATGGATATTCATCGGAATACAGTCAAATACAAAATTTATTTCACAAAAAATATAAAGGATAAACTTTCCATTTTTTTAAAAAAAAATTAAACTTGCAAATAGTAAGATTTTGAGAAATAATATATTTTTCAAAAAAGATAAAATATAGATATTCTCAGTGTAAACTTCAAAAAATAACTAATTCGATAGAATATTTCATTCTTAACCTCCGATCAAATACCCTTTTGAAAATCGAAAAAGTAAAGTTATTTAGTTCCTCCTGATACATAACATATTTTTTTCCTTTTTTTGAAAAATGTTTTCAAATTTGAAATTGTGCATATGACAAAATTGTTCTCACACGCTGTCATCCCTGTTCCATGTTCCAGGGGTATTCAGCTAGTCAACTTTTTTTCCAAATAGCCCATAAGGGCGTACTGGAGACGCTCTGCGGCCAGGCCTTACTTTAAAACTATTTGTTATTATTTATCCCCAAAAAAACTATCTTAATGATGATGTTTGATAAAAAAAATTAATTTTTATAATGTTTAATTATTATCATTGGAATAAGAATTTGTTCTTATTATTATTTTAATATCAAACGCCAAAAGAAAGTTCAAACTGAAAACTAAAAGGATTAAAGGGAAAGATGATCTAATTTTGTTCGTGCACGTGCGTTGCATGCATGCACGAAATCTGCGATTCTGCAGCTGGGAATGGGGAGCGCCCTGGAGACGCTCTGCGGCCAGGCCTTCGGGGCTAAGCAGCACCAGATGCTGGGCGTGTACATGCAGCGGTCGTGGGTCATCCTGATTGCCATGTCCATCTGCATGCTCCCCATCTATCTCTTCGCCTCCCCCATCCTTCGCCTCTTCCACCAGGACGAGGAGATCGCGGACCTCGCCGGACGCTTCTCCCTGTACATGATCCCCCAGCTCTTCGCCTACGCCCTCAACTTCCCCATGCAGAAGTTCCTGCAGGCCCAGAGCAAGGTCATGGCCATGGCCGTGGTCTCCGCAGTCGCCCTGGTGTTCCACGCCTTGTTCAGCTGGCTCCTTCTGGTCCCCCTCAAGATGGGCCTCCTGGGCGCAGCCATCTCCCTCGACGCGGCGTGGTGGTTCGTCGTGGTCGGGCAGTTTGCTTACATCGCCATGGGGAACTGCCCCGGCGCTTGGACGGGATTCAGCTGGAGCGCTTTCAGGGGCTTGACAGCTTTTGCCAAGCTCTCGTTAGGCTCAGCCATCATGATGTGGTAATTAACTATCATCGATGTTGTATTATTGAGATACATGCATGTATATACGGTCATGGTTTCTGACTTCATTTGAATTGGACTTGGTTCATATTTAGCCTCGAGTTCTGGTTCCTCATGATTCTTATCGTCCTAGTGGGCAACATGAAGAATGCGCAAGTTGCAGTTGCCGCCATGTCCATATGGTTTGCCTCTTGCCTCCCCTACTTAATACAAAAAAAGAAAAGCCAAAAGTCCCTTTAATTAAAGAAAAGCAAGCTATCCATCACGAGCACTACTGATCGATCTCACTGATATATTTTTTAAAAAATTCTTCTAACCCTGTGCATGGCAGCATGAACCTGTACGGTTGGGAAATCATGGTGTTCTTTGGCTTCAATGCTGCAATCAGGTACGATCCCCTAATCTTGAGTGCTAGCTTGAACTTCATTAATTAATTTTGCCCTCTGACCAGCTGCTTGCATGCCATTGCGATTAATGCCAGTGTCAGGGTGTCCAACGAGCTAGGCGCAGGGAGGCCCAGAGCAGCAAAGTTCTCAATACTGGTGGTCGTGATGTCCTCCATCTTGTGCGGCCTCGTCTTCTCCGCCACTGTGTTGGTCCTGAGGGATGTTTATGGAGTTCCCTTCACCAACAGTCCCCATGTCGTCAGCGCCATTGCCGACCTCGCTTCCGTCTTCGCCTGCACGCTCCTGCTCAGCAGTGTGCAGCCAGTCCTGACAGGTAATCGATCTCCATCTGATGCAAGCCTGACTGTGCACGGGTGCAAACTCTGATCGCCGGCAAAATTGCAGGAGTGGCCGTGGGGGCTGGATGGCAGTGGCTGATAGCTTATGTTAACTTGGGATGTTATTATCTGGTGGGCATTCCAGTAGGATGGGTGCTGGGATTCTATCTGAAATTGGGAGTGAAGGTAAAGTAAAGGTAGTCTAATTATTATTTTATATGTCTGTCTGTCTGTCTGTCTGTCAGATTGATATTTTAAATTTTACACCTAACAAAGAAACGCCATGCATGCATGCAGGGGATGTGGAGTGGCATGCTGATTGGAATCGGATTGCAGACCTTGATCATAATTGCCATCGTTCGAAGCACCAACTGGGTCGAGGAGGTAATGACTGTTCCAGATCTGATCCCATATCGAATAAGCTCGGCACAATTCAACTTAACTCGGTCAACTTTCATCCATTAATTTGGAGCTTCAACTCGGTCTAAAATTATAACGCTCCCAAATCGATCAACGTCACGTGGCGAGGATCTATCTGAAGACGCTACGAAAAATTATAACTTTGACTAAAGATTGACCAAAACTCAATTAAAAATAAAAACATGTCAGCAATAAAAAATAAAAAGGAAAATAGAATATCAAAATAATGGAAGTCTCAAAGTACTACAAAATCTCTATAATATGAATCTCATCTGAATTATATTCAAGTTCATAAATGCGAAAAAATAGATAAAATGATAACTAGGCCCTTTTTCAATTCATGTGCTTTATTATCGCTCAAGCTGATCGCGAGTACACGATCTCAACATCATCACTGATTTGACCCTGTAAAAATCATCACAGGGGAGGAGGTTCTCCCATAAGCTATACATCCTAGTGAGAAATCAATTTAGTACTCAATGCATAACTAATAAACAGAATTAGTCAGAATCAGTAATCATTTATATCAAGGTCAGATAGAGAACATAAGATCATTTGATTAGAGATATCAATGGATGAAAGTGGACAGAAATAAGGTATCAATCTTATAGTCATGAAAAGAATGTAGTTATCATTCTGGATTAACAACCTTACATCACTTACCGTCGTACTCATATTATTCATACATTCTCTTTACTCTTGAACCTTTTTCTTAACCTAAGTGCCTTTAACTTTTGAGTTTTTATACCGAACAAAATAATACAGCCATGTGTAGCCAATGTGTGATCAAACTATGGCTAAGGGAGCGATCCTTCACTATAGCACTTAGCATGGGCTGGCCACCATCCCTTTTATCTTTTCATCTTTCTTGCTTAATCACTTTATCCATTCATCGTTCTTTCATTCTATAAGAGGATTGGATCACTGGACAGATCAATAACAAGACAAATGATTCAGTCATACAATAATTCAATCAATAGGAAATAGCATATCATAATCATGGAAAGAATCTAGATCAATCACCAACCAAAATGAAATCTGGCTTAAGGTTCGGTCGACCGGTTCTCTCTGATCGGTCGATCGATTGCTTAGCACCGGTCGATCAATATCTCTGAATCAGTCGATCGATGGGTCTGAGTCCGTTGAAGGGGTCTCAATCGGCCGACTTCTGGGCACCGATCGATCGATTTCTCTGGATCGGTCGACCGATGGGTTTGGGTCCGTGCAATAGTCTCGACCGATTGGTCCGCCAAACGATGCAGCCCTGAAGGGATGATCGGTCGACCGGTCTCTATCGGTCGGTTGACCGATTTCCACATAAGGCTAGACTGGAACTCATCAGTCGACCGATATCTCTTGATCAGTCGATCGGTCGGCGTCAAAATAGATTCGAGCAGAGGTCGAAAACTCAAGGATTTTCAATCCTAAATGCAATCACAGCTTGCAAACAATCATCTAAACATGGAGTAATAATACAAACACATCCTTAGTTGCAAGGAATCACAAATCAGGGATCAAACAGCAAGAACACAATCAATCCAAACATTTCTTTCACTATTTCCATACAACCAAGAACATTTCATACGATTGGGCACAGAAATCATTCTGGATTAATTCTATTTAGGTTATGCAGACGGATTTCGAGTTCACCCACCTTTTTCCTTGGTTGATCCTTGCACGAAATCCTTTCGGTCACCTGCGGTCTTCCTCCCTTTGTCGTTCCCCACCTATGAGGCAATCCGATTGGGGAAGAAAGTAAGGAGATGACGTTTGGAAATCAAAACGAGTGCAGAAAATAAAGAAACCCTTATTACTATGATCCTTGATGTCACGAAGGAGGGCTTCTACAGCAGCATCCTTTGGTAAGGAGGCAAAAGGAATGGAAGGTGGCTGCCCAAGGGTGAAGCCTTTCTTATATAGGAGTGTGGTGGGAGGAAATTCCAAATTTGCCCCTCTTTGATACCCTTAGTTAGAACCTTATCCACTCCTAACTGTCACATCCTATTTGATCTTATCTATTTATTTATTTATTTATATATTTTTTCGGGTGTTACAAAAACTCCATCTCCATATCATATCAGATCGAGGAGTCACTCGGCCGCTTATTTTTTTCTTTATAAAAATTATATTTAATATTATTTTTTAAAAAATAAATTATAAGCTTGAAATATAATAAATAAGTATAATTTGAAATATCTAAATCGTCAAATCTGACCGGATTGATTGGAACTTGAAGTTTTTGAATCCAGTACAAGTCAAATGATAATATAATCCAGTACAATTCAACATGAAATAATTGAGTCTAGTAGAATAGACGAATTTACCACTTCAACACAAAATGATGAACAATATATGATACCCATGAATTAGTAAATAATTTCAACAATCTATGATACAAAAGATTGAAATAATGTTGAAATAATTCATGATCATAAGAGAAGATAAAAAGAGAAAAGAAAAGAAGCATGTTCTCAACTGAAAACAAAGACACAATCCATTCCATTGTGCAGGCAGCAGCAGCAGAGAGCAGAATAAGGAAGTGGGGAGGATCAGTGGAGGGGGCACCGCTGCCTACAGAAGATGACCATAAATAGATAGACAGATAGATGTTGAGGTAAATAATCGATCATGAAGTCGAAAGTTCATCTGATCATCACATTGATTTATCTAATGTTCCATATACGAATATATATGCTCCAACGAAAACGAACAGGATGATGATTCTCCCTCGGGCAAGGTGTGTGTCAGATACATATACGAATGGTTCCCTGGGGGGGGGGCATCATCACATCTCATGATTCTGTAGTGCTGGGACAAGACAAGAGACCATAAGCAGCAATTAATAAAGTCGTTGTTTGATTCTGCTCGTTCACAGTCAGTGTTGTTGCCTTGTGAGTGACTTTGTCTTTTATTTGATTTTGGATTTTGATTGGAGAATAGTTCAAGGATTTGGCCGGACGAGAGAATAAGATTGATAATGTTAGTGAAAGAGTTTCTGTAATGCGTATTTTACCCCGTGGCCAATTATTTGTCGGGGGAAAAATATGTATGATTTTTGTAGTATTATATTTATGGCATCGTTTCGAAATTTTTATAAAACTTTTTTTTTCAAAGAAAATAATTATCTATTAAAAGTGATGGTCATATGGTCGTAATGAGCTGGAGTAAGCTCCAAGGAGGGCTGGCATTATTAAAAAAAAAGAAAAAAAATGCTATAATAGTAAGAGCGGCTAATTAAGTTGGCCAAAAAATCAGCCCCACAGTTAAATTCTTTATATCCATGAGTGATTCTAAGTTCAACAAAAGTTCTTCATGGGGATGCAGCTTTGTGCTGGATGATGCATATTAAGATTTCAATTCGGCCCAAATGTGAGCGAGGCGGCTCCTTTGTTTGCAAAAGAGTAATCCCTTGCAACATCACAAAAGCTTTCTAATTTCAGGATAGTCTCCGAATCCTGAAGGTACCTCAGCAATGTAAGAGCAATCAAGATCACGAATAAGAAAGTAAAATTAAGGATAAAATTAAAGAGAATGAAACAAAAAAAATCATATTTTAAAAAAGGTAAAACTATTTTTATTCTATTTATACGCACCTAATGTTCAATATCATAACAATAAAAAATATATTTTATATAATAATATATGATTGAATTTAAAAAAAATAAGGTTGAAAAGTTGAAAAAAAATGAACAAGCATATTCTTCTGTGTTTGAAGAATATGTTTATTCTTCTTCGTGGGTTAAAATAAAGGTTTCATATATTTTAGCTGGAGAATCTTATTTATGCGTCATGTTTGACTATATTATTGAAATATCAAAATATTTTTACCTTTATCCCGCAACCAAACGGTCCCCGAAGATCCATCTGAGTTAAGCTTAATCCAATCAAGAGGGGCGGGGGAGGAGATTGTTGGGGGTATGGTATCTCAAATGTATGGTTTTCGCAAAACTCATCAAATGCATCTAAGGCCCTCATCTACACTTTTGGTAATGGTTAAGCGAACGTGTGTACCATTCCTTCATTTCCATATACCCCATAGAGCAAAAGTGAAGAGTGAGAGAAGCTTTGTTTGGGATTCTTTATCCAGGCGAAGACCCTCATTGAGTCAGGATCCAAATGACCAAAGGTGTGAAGATTGAAATTGATAATCGAGTTTTTCCTAGAACAGATGCCAAATTTGCACGGATGAGGGGCAAGCAAAGAAAAGGTGCATTTGTTTCAAGAGACATTTCACATAGTATACAAGAAGCATTTATAGTGGGGATCAAATTTCAAAACAACATCAAGCATTTAAGGGTAGGAAGCTTAGAGTGTAAAATTTTTCAAAGAAAAAAGTGTATTTTAGGGTAAGAGGAATGTGCCACACTAACACCTAGTTAGGTTGTCCAATCACCTCCAGTGATGTTGCCATGTTGTTGATGTGTTTATATACCGATTTAGCATTAGGAACTACATGGGTGTCAGATACCCATAACCATTTATCATCATCGGCTAATGCTGGTAGGAAAATAGATAAAATCTTCTAACATAAAATGCTACCAAATAGTCGTTCCAAGATGGATCGATCCCAAACTTTATTCAGACACAAAATGCTTACTTTCTGGTATAATAGGGGGTCATCAATGTTGACATATGTCAGTTTCAAGGAGAGAGTCATGGTGAAAATCCAATGATCCTGCACGATAGAGGTACCGTACCCCCTTAATATACTTTAACATGCTAGTACAAAGTATAGGAATCGCATGTCACAGCATGTGCCAACTCCATGTTATTGGATTTGGATGGCAGGTACCATGGGTTGATGTATTCATACTTACTAGTAATTAATTTAGCCCAGGTGGAGTTTGTGTTATTTAATATTTCAAAGATCCACTTTGTCAAAAGAGAGTCTTACCATTTTGAGATTCCTGATGCTCAACCCATCATGGTTTTCTAGAAGTTGAACAATGTCCCACTGCAATAGATGGGAACTGCTACGCCCACCGCTTCTATCCCATAGGAAATGTCTTGATAGCTTCTCAATGGATTCAGGGTACCATCAGCTAAGTAAATTAATCCTAAGAAATAGGGATAAATTACACGGATCGTCCTTAACTTTAGGTTAATATTTCAACGGTCTCTCAACAAACTATCCTCGAACTTTATTTTTCTTGCATACATTATCTTCCTAACCGATAATAGCCAATTTTTTGGTTATATTGCTGCATAGGGTAATAAAAAATAATATAATTAATATTATAAAAATATTTAAAAATAAAAAAAAAATTAAGAAAAAATGCAGAAGGGGACCGGCGACCCCCGTGAGCTCGTGCGTCAGCTCGGCATCCCTCTATGAGAGCTTGTTGGTGGGCAAGCTTGCACGGGAGGCAGTGGTGTAATGCTCCAAATTTTGCTCTCTTGACACGTGACAATTGAGCTAGTTTGGACCGACATTACCTTTACACTAAAGAATAAGAATAACTTCTTTCATAAAAATACGGAAGCTGACTAATTCATCATGATAACTAATAATAACCAAATTAGGAATATAATATGTAAGCTAACAATTCTTCTGTTCCAAGAATTCCTCTACTATCATATTCTATAAAGCATCTATTAAATTATAATAATCTAAGAGAGTTAGAATAGCAAATTCTAAGACGGACTTCCATGTGTAATTGCATCAGCACGAACTTTGCTGTTGCAAATAAGGGTAAAAAGGTCTTTTAACACCTCTAAAAAATTATAGAAAATTACATATGCAATCTGTGCAAAATATGGGCCGAGTTTACTCTTGAAAACTCAGGTCGGCGTAATAAGCTTGGTCTGGGTCACTCTTAATTCTTCTTCCAACTTTTCTATCATGGAAACTTGGGCCGAGTTACCTGAAAGTCAGGCCAGCTTGTTGAGACCGAACGAACAAATCACCCGAACAATTTTTTTCCTACTCTACTTCAAAACTCGAGCCGGGTTATGACCGACACGGACCGGATTTGGAGAAACTCGGGCCGGGTTCTGGCGAAGCATAACTTGTTTGGTTTTTCATCAAGTTTGGCTAGGATTTTGGATACCAAAACAACATGATATTGGAGAACTATCTTGTGAAACTTATTCATGGTTCATAGGAGAGTATAAAATATACTTTAATCTTTTGAGTTCTTAGTTAATCTATCAAGAAATCACATTCAAAAGTGAACCCAAAATTCACACGTATCTGGAAATTATCAGACTACCTGAGTGCTTAACTTTGGGAATAATTTTTGAGACGATAGAGACGTCCCCGATGAAATTTTTGACGTCCTTTGATAGAGGGTAGATCAAACATTGGATGGCCAGCCGGATCTCTCGTGCACGCACACCAAGGAGGGAGAAACAAGGGCTCAAAATGGAGAGAAAAGTCTTTTTTTTTGGAGGCTGAAGGTTGAAGGCTAAAGGGGGTTTATCTATAGGGGAGAAGATTTTTACTCTTGATGAGTTAAAAACTAATCCGGGATATAATGCTTAACCTCCTTCAAATCTAATTCTGAATCTTATCCATAACCTTAACTAATAATCTAATTTAAGCACTGTATTTATCCCTTTTCTTTTCCATTCTTTTCTTCTTCTTAAAATCTTATCTATAATCAACTTCATCTTTAACTTCTCAACTTTGTCTTTTCTTTTAAATCAAAATTTCATAATTAAATAAATGAATAGTGTTGTTTACATAATTCATAAGTGTTTTCTTCCTACTTGACGATGGTTCCAACCCTTTGGCCTAGATGAGATCTTGTCAATAATACTTCTATGCTCACTTGCACGAATATATTTGTAGGAAATGGATACCCCAAGGTAGGAGGGGAATGTTCCCAACTTGATTCCAAGGGTGTTGGCAATTAAGTTTCTCCTATGGGGGATAAACCTCGGGGGAAGAAAGATCTCCGACTTATCTACGTTGATGCATTGATTGGTCAAAACCACATAGGTTTTTCTTAGTTGCATCAATAAAATTAATAAATCATCTACATAGAGCAGATGGCTGATGCTAATAGTGCCGAAGGAGATGAGTGTGATATGATTACGAAGTACTTGTTGGTTGATGGGGGAGGAGAAAACTTGAGAGATAATGATGAAAAAGTAGATTGCCCTAACGGATACCACAGGTGCTCGAAAAAGGGTGGGAGAAGGTTCCGTTATTTTGGCAGGTGAAAATAGGAAACATAACGCATGCCACAATCTAGTCAATGAATTTCATTGGAAACATCTAATGGATCTAATGGCATTCCACGACACACTGTCAAAGGCCTTTGTGATATCAGCCTTAATAAGCATGTACTTTGTATTTCCTTGTGAGAGTGAATGGACCATCTCTTGTGCTAGAAGGACATTGTCTTAGATGGATCTTCTCAGGAGAATGGCAGATTGAGCTCTTTTAATAAGATCAATGAGAGATGGCCTTAATCAATTAGCTAAGATCTTAGATATTAAACCTATATATGACAATGCAGAGTGAAATGGGCATATAATCTCCAACTCGTTTGGGGGAAGGAAACTTGGGTATGAAAACTAGTAATGTTAGGCACCATTGTGGAGGGAGGGTGGGGGTGGAGAAGAACTCTAGCACCACAGATGAAATATCAAAGTCAATAATGTCTCAATATGCCCTGTAAAAATGTCATAGTAAGGCCATTCGGCCTCAGTGCCTTCCCAGGAGCAAGCTCCCAAAGACACCATCGAATTTCATGCCTTGTGATAAGGGCGATGAGGGCCAATGTGGCGTTCTGATCCAACTTAGGAAGAGTAGGCCAATGCTCAAGAAAGCATGCAGGGTTGTTAGATGGTTCCCATAAATTCTTGTAGAAGTCAACAATAGCCTTCTCCTCAGTGAGTTCACTTTCATCATTGGTGACAAATTTTAAAATTTTGTTTTGACTACTTCGTATAATAGTGCTTAGATGAAAGAATTTCGTATTTTTATCCCTTTCCTTTAACCATGAAATTCTAGACTTGGTCCACCACTGAATACTAATCTGCCTAAAGTAGACAGCATGAAAATTGTAAGACAATCTGAGTGCCCCTAGCTCAGTGTCAGAGAGGTCAAACATCTCATCCTTCCTCTCACGGTACTCAATCTTCCTAAGTGTGGATTCAGCCCTAAGTTCTAATTTCCCAAAAACCTCCTTATTCCATTTAAGGGTTTTTTTCTTTATGTTGTTCAATGCCTGGTGAATTGACCCAACTTGGTTCCTACTAACACATTTAGCTTCAACAATATTCCTAGGTTCCTTATATTACAGCCATTGTTTTTAAAATCGATTCTGACCAACCGATTCAATCGGTCCGATCACGAACCAGTCACAAAAGTGGTCCAATATGTTCATAAAATGAGAATAAATAAATAAAATTAGTTTGACTCCAAAAAAACCAAAAAAATTGGGATGAATCGTTAAATCGTGTTCAACCCATGTTTTCTTAAATTTCAAAAAGATAAAATATGGAAGGATTTTATTAGGGGATATGAATGTTTAAATAATTTTATAATAAAATTAGAACGTTCTGCACATGAAAGGAGACAAAAAAAAAGGAAAAATAAATAAATTTTAAATAAGCAAATAAAAGGATTGGAGGAAATGAATCAAAATGGAAACATATTATTAATCAAACAAATTAAAAGAGAAATATATATATATATATATATATGAAAAGAGAGTAAAATATGGTAATAATATATTAGTAATAAATTTAGATTATTATATTAGTAATAATAAAAAGAAAACTACTAAAATAGAAAAAGATTCTTAGTAAAAAAATAAAAGTGAGTTATATATGGAAAGAGACTAAACTCCGGTAATAATATATTAGTAATAAATTTATGGTTGAAATTAAATTTATATTATAATATTAGTAATAATAAGACGAAAACTGCTAAAACAGAAACAAATTATTAATCAAATAAAATAAAAGAGAGTTATATGTATGGAAGGAGAATAAAATCCGGTAAGAATATGTTAATAATAAATTTAGAATATTATATTAATAATAATAAAAATAAAACTACTATTTAAATTAACATCGGGCAAAAATAATAATTATTTAATTGGTGTAATATTTTTGTAATAATTTATATATTAAATTACTCATAAATAATTATAAATAATTTTACAATATAAAAATCCAATTGAACCAATTGACTCCAGATCCAATTTTTTTAAAACATTGATTCTAGCTAAAAGATTCATATTTGAAGGAGAGAGCACGACTAAAGTTTAGAGGTTTGCAATAATAGTGGAGAGTGATCAGATACACATCTCAATAGGGTTCTTAGTGTAATGTCAGGAAATTTAATTAACCAATGAGAGCTTAAGAGTGCACGATAAATACAGCTAAGAACACAGGTCATCCTGTCCCGATTATTACACCAGGTGTATTAACATCCAAGAGGTTGGATATCACAAAGGACATGTAAGTTTATCAGGTGGTGAAGACCTCTAATAAATTTAGTTAAGCAAAAATGGAACCCTCCCTTGTAACGCCCCCAAATCGACCCCCGCCATATGGCGAAGACCAACCTAGAAACGCTACGACATACTATGACTTTGACCATAATATTGACCATATCTCAGTCAAGAACCGAGACACGTCAGCGGAGGAAGAATAATAGAAGGAATAAAGAAAAGTATAAGTTTAATTTGTAGAAGTCTAAAAAAAAGTGGCTATATCATCTCTAAGAAATAAAATAAGGTTCTAAATCATGAATCTATAAATGCGGAAGGAAAAGGAAACTATTAAAGAATCTAATAAGCCCTGTGGTTCTTATGCTTTCTTTCCGCTAGAGCTTCGTCACCACACACCTACTCCACCTCGTCACTGACCTGGCCCTGTAAAAATTAGACACAGGGAAGGAGGTCCTCCCGTAAGCTTTACAGCCTAGTGGGAAACCACATGATATATAATACATAACATGAATAGGATAATCAGAGGTAAATAATCATGCTTAACTTGAACATGAGAAGGATAACATGGTAGCATCATAGACCATAATAAGAATAAGAGACATCATAAATTATGAGGATCAATTATACATAAGAAACTTGAAATCATAACATACTTGGAAATCATGATAATAACTTGACTTGTCTTAATCATACTTCTTGATCTTAGTTTATTATTAGAAATCAGGGTGACTTTAATTGCCTTTAGTTCTTGAGGTATGCCGAGCAAACGATACAGCCTTGTGCGGGTCAGTGGGTGATCAAACCATGACCAAGGGAGCTACCCTTATATACACTTAGCTTGGACTGGCAACCCATTATTAATCTTTCATTTGAACTTATTAATCATTTTTAATAACTTGTGACTCTTTGTGCTTTATTCAACGAAGACGATAAGATCAATAAAAAATAAATCATTGAAAGTATGAATCTTCAAATCATGGATGGATATCTGTGAGGACAGAAATAGGATCAGTTCTATATTGGCAATAGTTAGATTGTGAAGGGGATGAATGAATAAATATAAATAAAAGGCTTCTGGAAATCGGTTGACGATCGACCGGTCTGTAGAGATTGGTCGACCGATGGGTAAATCGGGTCGGTCGATCCGTTAAGTTGAACGGTCGACCGGTGTGTAGGGATTGGTTTATTGGTGGCAGGGATCGGTCGACATATGAAGAAATCGGTTGATCCCCAAATATTTTCTACCAATTTTTCTTTCAATAATCATATTTCAAGAAGGATTGAAAATCAAAGAAGCCAAACTTATTACTCAAAGTACAAATGAGGATTGAAGTCACAGTGATAAGCAATGGATAACTTTGGGCGGAGCATTAGGCACAAGAAAGGGTGTGCGTACGTATATGATTTTGGATTATCTAGTTAACTATGTTGATTTAGCATTAATTTGTCTAGCTATTCAAGTCAAATGCAAGAACCAATGTATATATCACAAGAATTCATGTGCATACAATGTGGAAATGGACTTGGGACGACAACTGCTTGACCAAAGAGATATAAAAACGGCAACAATGATTTAAAAACAACAAAAATAATTTCAACTACAATGCCAACCCTCAAATCGACTCTCATCACGTGGAGAAAACCAATCTAAAGATGCTATAAATGCTATGACATTGACTATAAATTTAACCAAGACTCGGTCAACATACATGACATATCAACAACCTAAAGGATAGAAATAAAGAAGAAATGCGGAAGGTGAAGAATTACTATATGGTCTCAAAATAAAAGTGTAGATTACATCAAAGGTTCATAAATGAGGAATGTAAGGAAAATAAATAATTAGGTCATTTGGTTCATGTGCTTTACATCACCCGAGCATCGTCGCAACACGCGAACTCAACATCATCACTGATTTGGTCATGTGAAAATCAAACATAGGGGAGGCAACATCCTATTGAAGAATCAATATAATATACAATGAATACTCCAAGCAGAATAAATCAGTAAAGAGTAATTGCATCATACCTTTGCCAGAGAAATAATCATGAGGATCATTATAAATATATAGTGAGCGAAGGAACATCAATAGGTAACAATCGAACAATGTAATCTTATGTGACACGATGAACTTGAAGTTAATGACTTTCGACATTTTCTATATGGGTAACATGCTTGGTAGTTATGACAACATGAGATATTGGTAACTTGATTTGATATTCATACTTCTTTGCTTGATAATGCTTCATTATCTTATAACTTATTTAGCAATCGGGTGACTTGGAGGTGCCTTTAAATCCCCCGATTTACATCCAGATTTTGGAGGGGTTTACAGAGAGATTTTGGCACATGGCTCAACTTTAGCATAGCTTTCCACCCACAAACTGATGGTCAGTCAGAGCGAACTATCCAAACATTAGAGGACATGCTGAGAGCTGGTGCATTAGACTGATACGGTAGCTGGGGTGAACATTTACCTTTGATCGAGTTTTCATAAAAAAATAGCTACCATTTGAGCATTGGCATGGATCCATTCGAGGCATTATATGGGAGACCATGTCGCTCACCGGCACACTGGAATGAAGTTGGTGAAAGAAAAGCTATGGAAGAAGAGATGGTTAAAGAAGCTCATGAATATGCAGAAAAAGTAGAAGTAATCAAAGCAAAGATGAAAGTAGCACAGACATGACAGAAAAGTTATGCGGACAGAGGCAGGTGCGAGCAGACCTTCCAAGTTGGTGACAAAGTACTATTGAAAGTTTCTCCTATGAGGTTTAGCAAAAAAAGGGAAGTTTGGCCCTTGTTATGTGAATCCATTTGAGATTCTAAAACTCGTCGATGAGGCAGTATGTAGGTTGGCATTACCCCCGTCTTATGGGCGTGTGCACAACCTTTTTTATGTTTCTATGCTTAAGAAGTATAAGCATGACGACAAAAACATCATTAGATTTGAGGAGTCAAATTTAAAAGAGGATCTGACATACGAAGAATACCTGGTGGCAATTTTGGAGTACAAAACACAATGTCAGAGAAATAAAGATGTACAGGTGGTTAAGGTAGCGTGGAGCCATCATCGAGATGCTAACACCATATGGGAACTCGAGTTTGAAATGCAAAAGGAGTTTCTGGCACTTTTCGGTAAGCTTCTACTTCGTCTTTAAATTTGATATGAATCAGGAAATGCTTACAATTGCAGTCGGCGATAGAAGAATCTTCTAACAAAGTTGGATGATCAAGATAATATTGTGAATCTCAGACATAAGGCAATTGAAGATAATAAAAAATATCTGTGATTTACAATTGATCAAATTACAAGATCAAGTTGCATCAAATCCAAATTCTCAATGAGTTACAAATTGGAGCTGCATGAAGATTTAATAAAATTCAGGCTAAATAAATAATAGTTTAACCTTATTTATTTGGAATTTTTGAAATTAATTATACATAAAAATTTTGCTGAGATTTGTAAGAGAAAATTGATTTGCTTATTTCAAGAAACTAGTTACCTTTCCTGTAGGCTAAGTTAGGGTATTTTATTCCAGTCCAAATTCTATTTGTAGGGCTTATAAATACTGGTGTTTAATGTTATTTCAAACATCTTTGAATGTATGAAAATTTGGCTTAGTTGCTTTTGCTGTGAGGGAACTTCTGCAACTCGTTCTTTGTGAACTTCCGTCGGTAATTACAAAGTTGGCTATCTTGTGATTAAATCCATCAATTTATAATATCGATTGCTTGGTTCATTGTAATCTTGAGGTTAATATCCCGCTGCCTTGAAAATTCGTTTGATCTCGTTTATCTTTATTATCATATATTAATCTGATCACTCAAGGCATTATTTTTGAGCATCATATTAAAATTTGAGGACGAATTTTCTTTTAAAAGGTCTATAATATAACACCAAAAAAAGGATGCTCGTTCGTGTTATTGAGTACCTGCTCCACTGGAAACCAGAACTACGAGAGTTGGATTTTTATTGCCATAAATTCCTCATTCTGAGAAATTACGGTCTGTTAATTTATCTGCGATTATAGGGGGTTTATGACAATTAAAGACCTTATTCTAGCATTAATCAACATTTATTCTATTATGATTTCACTTCTTCTTTTTCCTTCCCACCGTGCTTTCTTCCTTGTGTACTGGCGTGACCTTTTCGTTCATCCTCACTGCACACGGACCTTCAGGCATTCAAGGCCAGTATCTTGTTGCTACTGCACGTCGTGGACATGGCTGGGAGGATACAGGGAGAGAAAGAAGGGAAGAACAAGGTGAAATGAGAAGCTCCTTGGACTTATCTCCATTTTCCTCCTCAATCCATTTTCAAATCTGTTTTCCCTCGTTCCTCCCTTGATCCACATCATCAGCAGGTGGACGAGTGGATCCATACGCTGCCATTCGGGGCTTCTGGAGAAAGAGAGGAATGGAGAAGGGCTTGAGGTAGAAGGCAGCAACAATAGACGAGACTTTTCTGCACAACAAGGTAGGAGAATTAGTTTGGATCCACCTATTCGATGGTTAAATCAACTAAGGAACAACAGCTGCATATGATTTCTATTCTGTGCCCATAGTACTACAGCTATTCATTAGTAGGTTTTATGTGCTGTGATTGTTATAAGGATGTAATGTTAAATTATGACTATGTAAACGAATAGGAGTATGTAGCTGGATGTTAAAAGTTGATTCCCTGCTAGGATTCTCATGATTGCACTATAAATGCTTGTTGAAATGCCTAAGGAACTGTTTGGGTAGAATAGTAATATATACTACCAGTTGGGCTTATGATTGTTCTAGTGATATTTGCCTCATGTTATGTTGATGTCCATGCACTGCACTCCTGAGCATAAGTCCATTCTAATATCATGCTGTAAATTAACTAATAGGGGTTATCTCTTAAGAGATTTATTTCATTTTGGGACTGCCATACTTGTCATCTATATGTTAGATTAATATAATAACAGTATGTGTGAAAAGAGAGCCTATATGATGCTAAATGAGATGTTGGCAGTAGTAAACAAACTAGTTAAATGCCAAGTATGAGTTAAAAAAAACCTTTTCTAGTTACAGTACTTTTAAATGGAGATATCTTGTTATGACTTCAAGTGAGTAGAATCAGAAGATCAATATAAAAGAGTAGTTTGATTCTGGTTTTATTTAATATTACTCAGCATAACGTCAATGAAAAGGTGATCATCCCCACTTAGCTAGAGTAAGATTTTATTTAGGTAACTTAGTTCCCTATGCTGAAATCATTAGCAGAAAGGGGTATTTGATGTCAAGATTACTCCTGCTTATTTTATTCACTTCATGAAGTTATGATCACCTTCAAACAGCACAACCCAGTGGACCCAAATCTGATTTCCTATTGCTATCAGGGCCCCATGATTAACTAGGAACCATGATAATATCTTTCTTACATAAATTTGTCTTGTGGTTGTTGGTTGTTACTATACGATATGTTGTGTGGATTATGTTGTTGGATGACTCTATACTGATCCCATCTTATCATTATGTTTTTATCGGACTACTATTGACACTACAAATTTTACCTCCTTAGCATTGATTCATCTGAGTGCGAACTATCCTGATTCCCTTATTCACATTGTATGGTTATGATCCAAAGTCCCAATCGGGCGAAGACGAAAACCTAAATTTATAAAGATAAAAACCAGGATGTCCATAATACGGATTGATGGGAGCTCATTGCATAGTATTGTTCATCGCATGGTTGGGACATAATTTCAGACATGTCCTCGTTGCACGATTGCTCCCCATCGTGTAATGAAATATGGTACCCTCCCCTATAGTGAGGATGACTTTACGCCATGGTTTGCACAACCATAGGACACTCATGAAGTACATGGCACCTTATTGTAATGAAAACATTAAAGATTTAGCATTGCATAGAAATATCAATGATTGTGAAGTTGAAAACAACTTTCTACATGGCATAAATAATTTATTGCAACAAGGAATTGAAAAGTGAAATACAAAGACCAGAGTATCGCATTGATTTCTTCTCTCATGTACATTTAGAGTATCGCATTGATTCATTGATCTTTCCATTATGATATGATTCATGATTATCATTTCCTCTCATTAATGCTCAAAGCTAAATGACTATTTTCAAATTAGGATCATGCCTATCCAATGTTGATTGGTTTATTATTCTCCTACTGGGTTGCAAAGCTCATGAGATAGTGTTTCTCTTGTGATCTTGTAGGTAAACGAGTTATGAAAGGATGAGCCAAAGCGACAAATATTGCTAGTGATGATAATGTGCACATGGGTGATCCTTGACTATGTTCATTGTCATTTGTCCTTTCATAAACTTCGGTGTTGTAATGAAGTCATAAGACTCTTTATCTTCTGCATCTCATACTATTTATTTCTAAATCCTATTGGACTTCCTTTATCATTGAATATCTTCCTTGAGTATCAAAGTCTTCCGCATCCATGGTAATTGTTAAGAAATTGGTCAATATCATTGCATAGTCAGCAACATTTTCAAATTGGATTTTTGCCACATGGCGGAGTTCGATTTGGGAGTGTTACGCATGTAACCTAGGCAATAAAAAAAATCTACTATCATCGGTCAAGTGAACGAATCGTGCAATAAAATCAAAGTTGGAGGACGTTGTAATTACAAATTGAAGTTGGAGGACCGTTGAGATATCGACTCAAAGTTGGGGTCGATCCGTGTAATTTACCCTAATAAAAAAGGTGCATGACATGCCCATTCATCCCTTGATTTTATCAATATTTTAAAAATCAGATCGAAAATCGAATTAGAATGACAACTGAGTCAAGGTTCAATCGGATTTTTATGTAACAATATTATTTATAATTATTTGGAAGTAATAATATATATTATTATAAAAATGATTAAACTATTTTAATAATTAATATTTTTTTACTAGATCTTAGTTTAAATAGTAATTTGACTTTATTGAATATATTATTACCAATATAATAGTCTAAACTTATTTTCAACCTAAAGTCATAATTATATTTTATTCTTTCCATATATAATTCTTTTTTATTTCATTATACTATTATTTTTATTCATTTCTTCCAACTACCATCCTTCCTTTTATTTTTTTTATTTCAAATTCTTTCCATTTCTTCTTTCAAAATTTTTGAATCTCATTTGAACCCATTTTTGGTAACTTTATATCTCCATAAAAACATAATAAATGCTTTCCATATTATCTACTTCTTAAATTTTTTAAGAAACGGAGTTGAACCAAATTTATCGGTTTAACTTGATTTTTTTGATTTTTCCTAGGTCAACTCGATGTAATCAAAATTTTGATTTTAGCATAAAATCGGACCGCTCCACATCCATTTCGTGATCGAATTGGTTGAACTGGTCGGCGAACTGATTTTTAAAATATTGGATTTGATACATCTTATATTTATATTTTGCAGTTAAACTTCTGTACGCGAGAGAGAGCATTTACTCAATCAGTATTAAAAGGAAAAAAGGAACAAAATTAAAAACAGCATTTACTTCTTATATGTATTTGCATAATATAATGGATTAATGCAGCCACGTCCTATTTGTCGGACAAAATTTGCATGCGAGTTTCTTTTTGAAACGTGTTCTTCATATTGCATGAAGAAGAGAGGCACACAACAACATTTGCTTAGGCTCGCAAGCGGCTGAACAAGCTCGCATGCGTAGAGTAGAAATGAATGAGCCTCATTGCTGAGTTCGATCATGGATCGATTTTTTTATCGATGCACTCAGTAACACCGCATAAATTGAACAGTCGGTACCATGTTCTAAATATCGACCATTGGCTATCGAGAAATGAATCACAGCTGGCTGGACGAGTTTCATGAATGGAATAAGAACCAACGAGAGATTCGAATATGATTGACAAAATCAATTATTATTAACCAATAGAAAAAATGGTGATCGTAGAAAAAATAGTGATCGTCAACGATGACAAATTATTCTTTAAAAAATTTTGAACTGATCATTAAAAATTAATTATAAAGACAAGATTAGACTGAACGCTAAAATAATTAAATTAAGGACCAACATCTAAGTCGTTAAAGGTGAAAAAAAGTGAGTTAAATGAAACAAAATCTTAACATTAATAACGTTTTAATCATGAAAAATTATAGTAAATTATTGTTGAAAAAGAGTAAATGCCAAGTTGAATCAAGTGAGTTCAGGATGGTGGAGACGAAGGAGGCCGGAATGAGACCGCAAGAAGGGCCACGTTGGCAGGTCATCATTTTTCCCTCATAAAAATAGATTTGCGGTGGAATCTTAGATGAGCGCTCCGCTCCATATAAATTGTCTCTTTCTTTAGTTTAGAGGTGCATAAATCCCTACTAATAATAGTAGATTAGTATTAGTACTACTAATCCACTATGGATTAGTAGTAGTAGTAGAAAATGGAAAGGAAATACCATTAGCTTCTTGTTGTTGGTGGTATCATATTTTGGACTCCGGCTTGAGTTTGAGGTAAATTAGTCCCCCAACTTTAAGTCATTTTTAAATTGGCCCCCCAACTTCAATTTGTAATCAGAACATTTTTCATCTTTGATTTCTTGCACGATAAGTCCTCCAGACCGATGATCGTTTCCCGATTTTCTTGCATACATGACTGTCTTTCTCTCTCATCCACGTTAGTTTAAGTCATCCACGTCATTATAAAAATTTAAAAAAAATAGAAAAAGGTGAGATCGTCCACATCATTATAAAAATAAAAAAGGTGGGGGCGGCGGCCCCCTTCCTTCTCCCTCACCGACGGCGAGGGAGAAGAAGGGGGGCGGCGGCCCCCCTCATCTTCCTTCGGCGTCGGCGAGGGGGCCGCCGCCCCCCTCGCTCTCCCTCGTCGTCGTAGAGGAAGATGAGGGGGGTCGTCGCCTCGCGTCCGTGATGTTTCGACGTGAGTCTGTCTGCTAATCCGAGGACAGCTTCATCTCTTGCACGATTGCTGATGCCACAGCTTTCTCGGGCGCATTTGCCGTCGTCTGAGTCGGAGTCCGTATCACAACTTCTGTCGCACATTAAGATGCTACTGAGGCGACGCGCTGCTGCCATCGCGGCATTGGATGCGGGCCTGTCGTCGTGCAACTCCTTCTCCCTCTACGACGGCGAGGAAGATGAGGGCGGCCGCCACGCCCTCATCCCCTCCTTCTCCCTCAGCGACGGCGAGGGAGAACGAGGGGGGCAGCGACCCCCCTAGCCGTCTGCTGATCCGAGGACAGCTTCATCTCTTTGCACGATTGTTGATGCCACAGCTTTCTCGGGCGCATTTGCCGTCGTCTGAGTCTGAGTCCGCGTCGCAACTTCTGTCGCACATTAAGATGCTACTGAGGCGCCACACTGCTGCCGTCGCGGCATTGGATGTGGGCCTGTCGTCGTGCAACTCCTTCTCCCTCTACGACGGCGAGGAAGATGAGGGCGGCCGCCACCCCCTCATCCCCTCCTTCTCCCTCAGCGACGGCGAGGGAGAACGAGGAGGGCAGCGACCCCCCTAGCCATCGCCAGAGGAAGATGAGCCCCCCGTCCCTGAAGGAGAAGGAGGGGGGCTGGCGGCTCTATTTTTTTTAATTTTTATAATGATATGGATGATCTCACATTTTTTTTATTTTTTTAAATTTTTATAATGACGTGGATGATTTAAATTGACGTGGGTAAGAGAGAAAGACGACCATATATGTAAGGTAACCGAGAAACATATGATCATCAGTCAAGATGACTAATCATATAAAAAAATAAAAAGTAAAAAATGTTTTGATTAGAAATTAAAATTGGAGGATCAATTTAAAAACTAACCAACTGTCAACAAAAACCTCTGCACTGCACGGTACACGGATCCGCCGCCGCCTCGCGAATCCAAAAGTCCGATTAAAAAAATATAAAATCCGCTTTTCTCGTTATTTTATGGTTTCTTTCGTTATTTTATTCCTCCGCCTCCTTCCCTGAGCCGCTCTCGTCGGTCCCTCGCTCCTCCTCCTCCTCCTCCTCCTCCATCCCTTGTTTCCGTCCTTCTCCGTTCGGTTCGTCTCTTCGCCGCCGCTGCCTTGTCCGTCCTCTCCCACGTCACTTGCTTCTCTTTCCTTTATCGCGCCGTCGAGGTACGGATCATCTTCCTCCTTTTTCTCAACGTCGTCGCTCTGTAGTTCCTTAACTCATATCTCTGTGCGCAAATCTCAGTTGTTCCATTCGTTCCTGGATCTTTCGTTTATCAATCCGTACCTCCCAGCCTTCTGTTCTATGAGGAACACATGGAAACTGATCACGTTTGCCCGGTTCTTGGATGATTTCTTGTAGGCGTTGATGTGTCTATGACTGGAGCATTTGGTACCTTTTGCTATCCTTCATCTTTTTTTTTTTCCTTTCCTCTTGGTGGCTCAGTATGCTTAAAGTTTCAGTCTTCTATTTTGGCATTGGCACATGGCAGAGCTTGGCTTAGATGGTAAACGATATGGATAATGCAATATTAATAGTTACTCTTTGACTTTGGTATACATGTAACTTTGTTAGTTCAACAGGGAGAATTAGATTTGATGCAGTACCTGAAGGATCCGAGCATGAATAAACTTCTAATTCATCCACATTACTTTGTTTTAGTTTTAGCAGTTAGCACTATACTGCACTGATAAAATCAGGGACTCCTCGAAACCTTGTTTTCCTCCTCGAAACCATGTTTCCAGCAGAACATATGTTACTTGAATTTTGGCACCTTGCTATATAATCATGAAAAATATAACTGATAACCGATGGATAGAAAAATAATTATGCTTTGTCGGAAAGACCAACCCAAATTTCTCCAAATTCCTTTAGTGTTCAACATACTATCACAACATGTAAAACATTCGACATATGGATGAAGAACTGCAAATATATAAGTGCTTCTATAAAGCTAACCCATGGATGTTCCTGGATGACATGTTATTCATACAAGTGCATGATTTACTCCAGCTGAACTCTATTTCTTGGGATATTTCCCATTGAAAATATATTTGTTTTCTTTTTATTCCTTCATAAGAGCAACGTAGTCTGTATGAATTTGAACTCTTGGGTTTACTACTAGTTAGACCAAGGTATCAACCAGTATATTTAGTTGGTAAGATGGAGAATAAACAGTACAAGTAGCTGGACCTGCTCACAAATTAGTTACTACTGTTATTTGATTTGAAAGATCAACTGAACAAGAATTTGGATGTATCTACCTAACTTGGTAGTCATCCTTTTTATCTCTAAAATAATAATAAATAGATAAATTTTGATGTATATGCAGCGGCATTAGGCGGTCTCGGTTGGAGATGGGTCTGAACCTTTCAAGAACTCATGGTGACTAGATACTACCTTTTTTTTTTGCTTTTCCTGGAAATGATATACTTATGTTGCATCTTGCATTTGGCATGCTTTTGCTATCTGTCTTTCCCAACTAGAAGCTTTCCTCAAACAACAGTTAGGGACTGTTGTTCAACCTCTGCTTCTTATTCCAAAAGTCAATTTTAAATGAATGTTTTTGCAATTATGTTGATGAAACCTGGATGAAACAAAAAATGATTTGGCTAGTTATTATTTTCTTTCTAAAAAATATTTGAATGCACTCTTCCGATCATATGCATGGTGCATACTTGCTGACTTTGAAGTTTTTCTATTATGAGAAACTAAGCTTTGTGTTCATACTTGTAACTTTTTACAGTTTTGATAAGGACATAAACACTTATCTCACTGATAACATCTATTCTGATAATACCCACTTGTGAGATTCTTCCATTTCCCAAATGGATCAGACTTCCGAGGGCAAGAATATAGTAAACTCTCGGGACTATTCTGAGAATATGCTTAATGAAGTACTTATTTTCAGACAAGACGTCATCAAATGCAGTAAGTATGAAGGTTTGCTTGGGATTGCTATGGAAGTGGCTGGCGACTCTGATTCCGAGGGAAGCACCACAAATGATGATGATAGTGATAATGATGGTGATATTGATAGGGGAGAAGAGAAAGGTGGGAAGAATACAACAAATGAAGCCAATGGCAATGATGATGTTAATGAAGTCAGTGGCGGTGATGGTAGTGATAATGATGATTCTCTTTCAGATGGTCAGGTCAGAATCACATGGATGGATGGCTCTGAAACAACAGAGAATAGTTCTGATCTTGTGGTGGTTGACAGAAACTCCTTTCATGGTGACATTGTTGCTTCTGCTTCGAATCCAACTGGTCAGTTAGGTCTTATTACTGATGTTCATATCAAAGTTGATTTGCTTTCTGCAACCGGAGAACTTATAAAAGACATACCTTCCAGAGATCTTAAAAATATAAGAAAATTTTCTGTTGGCGATTTTGTGGTTCATGGCTCTTGGCTTGGTCGAGTAGATGAAGTTTTAGATAATGTAACTGTTATGCTTGATGATGGGTCTGTCTGCAAAGTTGTCAAGGCTGATCCTTTGCGTCTCAAACCTGTTTCAAAGCCAATTGTTGAGAATGCAGATTGTCCTTACTACCCAGGCCAACGTGTCAAGGCTGTTTCCTCCTCTGCTTTGAAAACTTCAAGGTGGCCTGTGTTGTTTAAACCAAACCGTCTTGAAGGTACTGTAATCAAGGTTACAACAGCTTCTGTGGTTGTCTATTGGATATCATCATCTTATCTTGGTGTTGGCACTAATTCAGCTACTGTTCCACCTGAAGAGCAGAATCCAAAGAATTTGACTCTGTTGTCTTGTTTTTCACATGCAAATTGGCAACTAGCCGACTGGTGTTTTCTTCCATTGCCTCAGCAGTTGATATCATCTGTCAATGATGTTTCAAAGTCTACCAATGCCATTGAATATGTGGAAGGTTGTGATTCTTGTGTTGACCACACAGATGATGCACGTGGCTCAAGTTCAACCCCAGATGTTCCGGAATCAGATAAATCAAGTAATAGTTTGTCCATTGAGTCTGGTCACTTAATTAATTCTGATAGCCAAGATGTCCAGAGTAACCCTCAGAATGTGCTGGATGGTCATATTGCTTCAACTGATGTAAATTTCAATGGATATTCTCAACCTCAAGGTAATGTTGAGAGTAAAGAAGCTGAGAAACAAGGAAATGAATCAAATGACTTGCCAAAGTATTGCTCATGCAGTAGTTCATCAACAGTTTCAAAAGAACCTGCACACGAGAGTTGGCCCATACACAACAAAAAGCAATGTAAAGTGCTCTTTAAGAGGGACAAGAAGTGTCGTAAAAGTGGCAGTGACGAGACATATGAAAGAGCTCTTTTAATTGTAAATACTGTCACAAGCATTGATGTGGTGTGGCAAGATGGCACCATAGAGTTTGGTTTACCATCAACATCTGTTATTCCAATTCATACTCCAAATGATGACGAGTTCTTTCCTGAAGAATATGTGGTGGAGAAGGCATTAAATGAAGGAGAGGGTTCTGAAACAAGTCGTATAGGGGTTGTAAAAAGTGTGAATGCACAGGACCGAACAGTTTGTCAGGTGGCTTAAGCTTGTTTCCAGGCCAGAAGAACCACGGGAATTTGATTTTGAGGAGATTGTTAGTGCGTATGAACTTGACGTACATCCAGATTATGACTATTGCTATGGGGACATTGTTGTTCGTTTGCCTTCAGTTTCTAGTAATCTGACTGAAAATGAAAGGTCTGTATTGGGACAGGAAATGCCAGCTAGTCTATCAGACGTAGAAACTGGTTCATGCAGGGAGGATGTAGATGAAAATGGAGCGGAGCAGATGGTTTTAAATGATAAAACTTGTGAGAGTAATCTACCATGGGTTGGAAACATAACTGGCTTTCAAGATGGTTACATTGAAGTTACTTGGATTGATGGGATGGTGTCAAAGGTAATCATGATTGTGCAATGCAATCTAGTACTCATGTGGTCCAGAAACTTCTAGATTGAATATCATTATGAAAAGATCTTCATAAGAAACTTTGTTATAAGTTCTACTTTGTAAGATTCATTTTGACAATTGCTACTTATCTTTTATTTCAGGTTGGACCGCAGGAAATTTATGTCGTTGTTCGAGATGATGATGGGGACAGTTTTGACGGTGGAAGCGGTGATGGTGCTAGCTGGGAAACAGTAGAGGAAGATGAAATGAATACAGTTGATATTGGTGAAAAGGTGATTATTTCATTTGAAACTTATTGCATGTTCTTTTCTCTGTAACCTTTATTACCTCTTTTGCACTTAATGCTGACCCATCACCACTCTCCCTGCAGGAAGTCGATTCACGAAATGCTGATGATATTGAGGAAAAGAGCACTGTCATTTCTCAAGAAGATAGTAATTCTGGGAGAAGTGGCCCACTTGCCGTCCCTCTTGCTGCTATTGACTATGTAACTAAATTTGCCACAGGATTATTTTCTCGAGCTAGGAAACAGTTAGATTCATCAGCATCAGATCAGATAGACTCAAATGAAATAAATGTTGAGGCTCATAATGAAGTTCCTGAAGTAACCTTACATGATGAGCATAACCATGAAGAATCTGATGTTTCAAATGATGCTAGCCTGGATATGTGCACAAGAGAAAGACAAAATAATTTGACAGCATTAGGGACTGTCGAAGAGAAAATCAAAGGCGCCGTAGGAAATGGGATATCAGTGGGAGTGGATGTTGACAATAAGAAAGCACATAACTCGGATGATACTCGTAAATTCAAGCATTTTGATATTACTGATAATCCCTCGGATAACCATTTCCTTAGTCATGATGATACGGTAATGTATTATTGTTATCCGAAACTGACTTGAATTATCATATAATTATTTGCTTATATGTAATATAACCTTGTTTCTCTATCTGTTATTTGTTGTTGCTTTTTTTTTCTTCACGCCTCTTCTTGCAATGGTTTTCTATGTACATGATTCTGATGTCAATTAATAATTGCAGGCTATTTGCGGAAAGAAGTGGGTCAAAAAGGTTCAACAAGAGTGGAGTATCCTTGAGAAAAACCTTCCAGGTAAACCTTTTGCATTTGATTCTCGGTGAATAATAATTATTTTCACTTAGCATAAAAAAGGATGTAGTATGATCTTGTGATTCTTAACCATTGTTTACAGATGCCATTTATGTTCGAGTTTTTGAGGATCGTATGGACCTTTTAAGAGCAGCAATCATTGGAGCACGCGGAACACCTTACCAAGATGGCCTCTTCTTCTTTGATTTTCACCTTCCTTCTGAGTACCCCAAAGTTCCTCCGGTAATCAAGACATGACATGTTTCAACTGCTTTTATGTCAAAGTTTAAACAGTTTGCTTCATATATAACATATGCCATAGCAAACTGACAGAAACCATGTTAAAAGATTTTGGTTTAAGCACTTATGTCACTTTGTTTTCTGCAGTCAGCATACCATCATTCTTGTGGCTTGCGTGTAAATCCTAATTTGTACGTAGATGGAAAAGTTTGCTTGTCTATTAAACACATGGACAGGTAAAGGAAATGAAATTTGGGATCCATCATCCTCTAGTATCCTGCAAGTCCTTGTTTCGCTTCAGGGATTGGTTCTCAATTCAAAACCATATTTCAATGAGGCTGGGTATGAAAAGCAAGTTGGAACCCTTGAAGGAGAGAAGAATTCTGTGCCCTACAATGAGAACGCTTACCTATTGAACTTGAAATCAATGTTATATCTCCTGAGAAGCCCCCCAATGGTAAGAGGCCAAATGTTATATCTGACCAGGAACCATAGACTATTATTTTTCCTAATTTCTTCCCAGTCATCAGATGCCTCCGCGCCAGACACTAAAGAACAAGTATGCATATTAAGAGGAAATAATTTGTGCATATAACAAACTATGTTTCTGCAAGTATTTGAGCCATCATATAAGATCAAGTTCACATACTTCAGATTTGATAATGTTCACATTCTTCCTATTTTTGTAGACTCAAAATAATATTTTCTGTTCATGTATATATGCTACTTAATCATAGAATTTGGTCGACGATTTGAAAGTTAGGTTAGGGGAGGATATAATTCCTCAAGTGACAAAGTTTAAATATTTAGGATCAATTGTAAGACAAGATGGTGAGATTGATGACGATGTTAATCATAGAATTCAAGCTGGTTGGTGTAAGTGGAGGAAAGCCACTGGAGTTCTTTGTGATAGAAAAGTACCCAATAAAGTTAAAGGAAAATTCTATCGTACTGCTATAAGGCCAGCAGTGTTATATGGTAGTGAATGTTGGGCTATGAAGGGACAACATGAACGTAAAGTGGGGGTAGCCGAAATGAGGATGTTGAGATGGATGTGTGGTCATACAAGATTAGATAAGATTAGGAATGACCATATACGTGAACGAGTCGGAGTGGCTCCTATTAGTGAGAAAATGGTAGAGAATCGTTTGAGATGGTTTGGTCATGTTCAGAGAAGACCATTAGATGCGCCAGTAAGAAGAGTAGATCAAATAATCTGGAGTCCGATTAAAAGAGGGAGAGGGAGGCCAAGGCGGACACTTGGCGAACTAATAGAGCAAGATCTATTGGTGAATAATATACCGAAAGGTTTGGTTACTAATAGAGCGGAATGGCGTCGTATGATCCATGTAGCCGACCCCACCTAGTGGGATAAGGCTTTGTTGTTGTTGTTGTTGTTGTATATATGCTACTTAACCTCTATTTTATTCGTTGTTATTTACGTTTTGAAATCCTCATATGCTTTTGTCATTGCACTGTGTGTGGAGGGCTTGCTGTCTCCTTTGTGAATGACACCTTATTTCTCTTTAGTTGTTTTTATTTTACTGTTGATCTTAATGGGGACTATTTTTATTTTACTGTCGAGTCTAATACAACAACAATAAAGTCTTATCCCACTGGATGGGGTCGGCTACATGAATCATACGACGTCAATTCGTTGATTCATGTTCATAAGATTCGACAAAATTTTATGCTGGCTATCGGGGTCTAACACAACCCTCCTCTTTTATCCGGGCTTGGGATCGGCTATAAAATATAGGCGGAGTCTAATGGGACAATTTTTTATAAATAATGTAGCATTTCGAGGATTTTGTCAAGGACCACTTCTGTATGCGTGGTCATTATATTCTCAAAGCTTGCGAGGCTTACATGGCTGGCTGCTTGATTGGTTCGCTCACAGTGGATGCCTCTTTAACTGATAAGAGCAAGGAGCATTCTTGTTCAGTAGGTTTCAAGCTTACCCTTGCTAAAATTTTGCCAAGGCTTATTACCGCACTATAGGAAGTAGGAGCTGACTGCCTCCAATTTGAGCATCTACTCAACTCAGGAAACTTTGCAGAAAGCTAACAATTCCCGGTTTATTTTCCTTACGTTGGTTTAAGGTGAGAAATCTGAGTTCAACTTGGTTTTAGCACACGTTGATTAAACATCCTGCCGTGATTGGGTGCTGCAGGAAATATTGTCCCATCAAAGCACTTTATTCTTGCGATTATTCTTTATTTTTTGTTGCCCGACTTATTTAAACATTGTTTTAGCTGTGCCCAAAGAGTTAGGAGATAGTATAAGTTACAATCCTTCAAAACCTTTGCCTTCCTTATAATGTGGGTTTAATCGAATACATATGGCTGTATCATATTTTTACCTTGTCTCTGTCCTCGTTCATTTGCATGTTTATCTCACATTTCCAACCTTCTTGCTACCGAGAAGGCTGGATCTTTTTCTCATTTATTCTAGTGTTTTAGAAAGAAAAAAAAACTATGATACATGTTCGATAGAAAGTAACTGATATTTATTGGTTGTAACTGGATTATATTACTACAAATATGTCGACAATTCATTAACAGCTTTTGGTAAGTTTCGGTCGCATGCTTGTTCAGTTTTGATGCTGGTAGGGCTGACCACGATCCGAGTCGACCAGTCGATTTAGATTGCACTAGCTGGTCAGCTGAAAAAATTACCCGGCCTGAATCTAGCATTATGCTGACGTCTACAAATTTTGTAGCCTTCGCATCTTTTCCTTTATTCTTGTTTAATATGTTTTTTTTTCTAAACGAAACAAATCACAAATATCTTACGTAAGCTTGGTTTTGCATAGAAATGGATACAAAATTGCAGGAAGAATTTTATTTCATTCAAATGGTTTATAAGGAAGAAGGGAGCCTGTATAAACGTTTCAATTCTCAACTGCGCCAACGAATTGATTTGAACATCCATTCTTTTTATGAAGATATTTTACTTCATCGGAAATAAGTTCGAAATAGGATGACGTTTACTTCACTGAAAATATGAAAAAAAAAATAATCTTCCAAGGAAACAAACTTATCATGTGAGGGCAAACTTTTGCTTTTTTTTTTCTCAACAACAAAAGAACAATAATTCTCTAAGCTCCTGGTCCAAGTGGAAAATAATCCGTCGAGTATATTTTCTATCACGGGAGAATAAAATAAATACAGAATTTTTTTAGTGATGTGATAACATTTGAGATCTATCATAATACATTAATTCTATTTTATTCCTCCCTTAAATGCCTTCCGACTTCCGAATGCACTTTTTAGTAATTATGCTTAAAAAGCATATACTCCATTCGAGTGTACGTTATGTTAGCGGCTAAATAATCCACAGTCCTGCTGGTTCGCACGACGTGTAAGAAATTTATGAGATTTATCACCGTCAGCATGTAATAATAAGGTTAAAATAAAGATTCATCATTACATGAATGTTTAGTGATCAACCAAAAAAATTGAATTGAGGGTAGTACCAAAGTACTCGATCGAAATTCGGCAACGAATACTAATCCAATTCATGTATAGGCTTTTCGTAATTTCATCCCATTTTACTCGAATGACAAACTCATTCTATCAACACAAATGGGGAAAAAATATCATGTAGTGAAAATGATGATACCAGCTAGGATTTAGGCAAACTAAACAAAATTTGGAATCAAAACAACTTTGCAAGTATATCATTGAACAGTTATGCCAAAATGCCATCTCTGTAAACATAAGCTTAAAATCAGAGGTGCGTGGTAGATTATGTTAGAAGGTTGACATTCAAAACAGCTGAAGCCAAGAAGGTCGATGGAATCCAAATACACGAACCTTGCAGGTATCAGAAAGCTTATAAAATCCACATTTTTCAATCTTAAGAATGACATGAAGTTATAAGACTGCAGATTACAGACTTGTAAGTGTGTGTGTGTGGAGATGCTTGCATTACAAGATGAAGCCTCTCTCTCCCAATTTTTTTTTCTTTGTTTACAGATGCAAGTTCCTGCTTTTCAGATTCTGAATTTTGTACTTCGACGTTGGTTTCTAGTTCAAACAGATGCATTTAGGCTTCTGAAAACATTGCCCTTGTTTTCAGTTCACCTTTTTTCTTAGGTTGTCATTGCAGCAGAGAATTTTATCTTGTGCAGTTGATTTGGAAACAAAAATTAACCTTAAAACTGCACCAAATTATTTGTTACAGAGGGGAGGCATGATTCATTGTGTGACCATGAATGCCTCCTCCTGATCTTGTTTTTAAGCGTAGAAGACATCAGGACGAGTCATGCAATCTTCAGGACTTAAAATTAAAGAATGATCTGATCGAATCAAGAGAGTAATCCAGGCTGCAATCTTTGCATCATTCCTTTATGAATAGAACAGCAATATTAACCATAAAAAAAAAGCACAATCTTACACAAAGCTCGCAACTTTCGACCTGAATGAACAAGTCTGTTTCCAGTAAAGTATGGAGAACTAAAGCATTTGATGACACCGACCCAAAACTCTTGGCTATTTGTGGGTTAACAGAGTCATACTTGTGTCTTGAGCAGATTCCTCCTCGCCAGGAACCGGGCCACCGGCGGCGTGAGCGCGACGGTGATCGGAACCCTCACCGGGAAAAGCGCCTTATTGCAGATTACAGCCAGCGCCAGCGCTCCGCCGCTGGAAGCCACCATCTCAGCCGTCTTGTTCGTCGCCTTTGACTGCTGATGCTGATGCTGGTGCTGACCCGCCGCCGGGGAGACGTACCCATCCAACACGATTGCGGTGTCGCCGCGAGGAGCGGAGGATGGCGTCGAGCCATTGTCGGTTGATCCGGAGAAGAGGCCGACCCTCTCGAAGATGGACTCCACGTCGACGTTGTTCTTGATGGCAACGTACAAGCCGGCAATAGAGGCGGCGGAGACGGAGAAGTGGACACCGATTGCCACCTTGCCGTACTTCTTGATGAGCTTGCGCCACCGCCCGCTGAACGCCATCCCCGGCTAGATCGTCGTCGCTGGGCTTCCGGTGAGAAGTCTAGGGTTTTTAAGGGGTTTTCTCTGCGCCTTTTGGATTGGACCATGGAAGAGGAGGAGGAAGAAGAAGACGACGCGGATGACCACCGACTATTTAGGCCGTTGAGATTTAAGCCCACGAGCGAGATCGAATTAGCACCTCTGGATCTCCGATGCACGGCTAGGATTGTGTCCTTGTTGTTTATTTATTACTCATTGAAAAATAAAATGAAATATTATTTGTCCTTGTTGTTGTTCACTCATCAAAAGGAAAGGATGATAATGGAGAGAAATTGAATTAAGAAATCAGAGTGATCTTTCTACGTAGAATTTGAAATTGGTAGCTAATTTGTTCATCGCAGGAAATTATTTACTCACAATCAGTTGGCAGGTTAACTAGGATCAACCTCCTGAATTTAGCTAATTTTATATAATAAAAAATCAAATTATTTTTTCTCATCAATTATTTTTACTCCATTCAATTAGTTTCAAAATTAATTTTATCGAAATTGAGGTAGGAGATTGGGGTAACGTCTGATGGTGTTCGGCACGGTAAAAAAGTGTGTGACACTGTGCTGCGCAGAAGCAGCTTCGCACATTCAATATATATATATATATATATATATATATATATATATATAAGAATATATGAAGTGTCTCCTACTCAGCACCGTGCCAAACGGAATTTGGATCATACGATCATGATCGGACGGATGGGCGAAAATTTTGCCATATTTTTCTTCCCCATTTATCTCTCTCCCGCCCGGCTGCCATCGTTCTCCCTCTTTCGCCCGACTGTCATCATTCACACCCTCTCTCCCGCTTGACCATTGTCGTTCAAACGCTCTCTCCCGCTCGACTGTTGTGGTTTGTGCCTTCTATCCCACCCCACCGTCATCGTTCGTGCCCTCTCTCCCGCTCGGCTGCCATCGATCGTGCCCTCTCTGCTACTCGATTGCCGTCGTTACCTCTCTCGCTCTCGCTTATGAATCGCCTCCTTCTCCGACGAACGTAGGGGTGACAATCGGCTGTACTAGGCGGGATGCTCTTGACCTCTCCCTCCCTCCATTTCTCTCTCTTTCTCTCTCGATCTCTCAATCGGCTATCATGTTCCCTCTGTTGGGAGGGCCATGGAGGCCAAAGTGAAGACTGCCATTGTTGGAACTGCCAATCGCTTCACCAATCCAACGCCTGCAATCGCTGAAAAAGAAGGATCCCCACGAGCTCCATGTGCAAGATCGAGAGAGGACGGAGAGAGGGAAACAAAAATATCATGATATTTTCGTTGGGCCATCCAATCGCATCTCAAGCGCCTCATATTTCGCCATTGAATCATGATCGCACAGTCCACATTCCGCTTTGCACGGTGCTGAGCAAGGTCACATATTCATTTATCCCGTATGTATATGTAGTGCGATGTCTAATGGTTTTTTTTTTCTGATAGTTTATGAAAGATTTAATTACACATTGTGAGTTGCTTATTCTTAACATGTTAGTGGATTTTTTTCTCTTCTTCCAAGAGGTTGATACGTTAATCAGTCCATTCTGATTTCACACTGAAAGTAGTTAAAAATTCTATTTCAACCCTTGGTGTTTTGCCTCAACAATTTTTGTTTTCTCATACATATGTTTTATTTTCTTTTTAATCCAATTGAAAATTCTTGTAATTGTCAAGTCATATTTCAATTTAATGAGATTCTCTTTAGATTTCACTATCCTTGAGAACTTAAAATTTGAATGTGCTCCCAAAATTTTCAATTGAAAGAAAATTAGTAATTTTTTGTTGAATTAAATAAAACTAACAAATAGAATTTATTAGAAATAATTGAAGTTTGATCACCCCTTCTTGCGCCAAAGATCTTACTCGAAGGAACCGGAGCTACATTTCTTTTTTTATAGTAAACAAAAAGTATAATGAGATAAGCAATAAGAAAGAAAAAATGTCCTAATTGAAATAGCAATAGGAATTTAAGATTAGATATTTAAATTTGTCATAAGTGTATATTACAATGAATTGTCATTGGGGGTTAAAATAAGATACTAATTTCAAAAATATTCATAAGATAAAATAAAATTATAAAAAATAAAAAATAAAAAATAATGAATTTTTAAGAGAGATAGAATAAAGAAAAGATAGTTAGAAAAGGTTTAGGGATGAAATTGAAGTGAGATTGAACTAGTACTCTAATGAAGCTTAAATTAGATTTTAAGTAAAAAATATTTAGAAATAAAATAAAGCTTATTTTAAATTAGAAAATTAAGAAATAATTATTTAATTTCATTTTTTTTAAAAATAAAGTAGTAAGAGTAAGAGTTCTAATTAGATTAATATTCAAAGATTTTTTTTCTATAAATATGATCCAAATTTCTCTCTCCGTCCATTTTTCTTCTCTTTCTACATTCAAAAATTTTCTTCTCGAACATTGTGCCATGTTTTCTTGCTCTTCAGTACAGGTGTGTGATAGCTATCGATTTCTATCGAATTATGATTATCCCTTGAAGACTCAGACATTTAAGATTATATAAAAGTCGAAGCATAGTCATTGAAAAAATTATCCATAGTTCATAGGTTAAGGTAGTTGCCCTGTGAAAGTATGTGTAGATTTTGGATTCACTTTTAGATAGAGTTTCTTAATAAATTTGGTCAAGTTTAAGAAGATCAATTGTTAGCTGTGATCAATGAAGAAATCTCCTAAATTCTGTGTCAAAATTACGTTGTTCTAGGATCCAAAGTTTTGGCTAAACTAAGTTAAAGACACCAGGGTTTTGTTGTGCCAGAACTCGGCCCGCACTAAAGGAAATTCAAGCTTGGATTTTGGATTAGGACGACTTGTCTCGAGTTCGTCTTAGATTCAAAATCGTGTTTTTCGTAGGGGGTTAATGTTCATCCAATAACCTAGCCCAAGCAGTGCTGTAAAGCATTGTTGTTTTCTAAGAGATTCCCTGTCAGTGTCACAGATTCCTTATAATGCGCCCATTGACCATCGAGTTATCTTACTCTTTCTTGCATTTTTTTCTATTTTTAGCCCATTATTGTAAGTTAGGCTAGCATGGCACGTCACGTCAATGGAAATCTTATAATTTCGTGCTCAAAAGTGCACCCTCAAAGATTATCCTCCATGTCATATGTCACCAATCTACCAAGGAGAGCAACTAGTCCTCCCTCCCTCAAAGATTTTGTAACTAAGATTTCTATTCACAATAATGATTCAAAGTTTCCATAAACCTACCACATTAGTCTCAAGCGTGGTGTGACAACTCACACAACATGGCGTGTTAAGCATTTAGTCTAAGAACCCATTTGCTTATTGTTGCGTGTGTTCGTGGGTAGCAAGTAACAGAAAGTTTCTCCTAATGAATTTCTAATATGTATGCTTTCCTTGGGCAATCGGTATTTGTATACTAGATACAAGTATATGAAGATCATTTTTCCTATTTTAGAAGTGTAAACAAGTTTTAATTAAAGCCCAACTACATTTCTCAGGTCGCAAGTATACAATCATCATCGATGTATAGCTTGGAGTCGAACCACAAGAAGAGGAATGGATCTATCTCGATATACGTGTTGAAAGAGCTTTGAATGTAAATGTGAATAACAAGTAAACGTAAATGGCTGAAAAGTAATGATATGTATTTGGAATTTTGGGTTTTATAGTTTCTTTGAGGTTTTTGTGTTTCACTTTGGTAAACGTAAGCTAACTTATGAAGTTAAGAGTTGTGTAGCTAAGCAATATGATAAATGGAGGCACGAGGGATCATTTTCTAATGAATCTGGTGAATAGAAAGTGGTTCCTTATAATATGCATTCGAACATTAACATTAAAACATGAATTCCTTTCACTCTATGAGGTCCTCCCGCTCTCGTGTTTGAACCAAGTCAAGTTGCTACTTAGATGAAATAACAATAATACATCTATGAGGTTCCTTTCTCAATTCAACTAGCCTTTCGGCTCATCGTTGTATTGTTTGCAACATATGCCCCTTCTCAGAGGATGATTACGTAGGAAGGTAGATTTATAACACAACATTTGAGGAATGAACAAATAAAATCAGTTGTGCTGAATAAAACATCTGAAGTTCATAAAAGCTGTAAAAACTAAATTTGAATCCATCAAATGATCCCTTAGCTTCACTGGCTGATTATCTAGACATACTAAGTTCAAACTTCAGAATAAGAGTAAACTTAACATAGCAAGTCATAATCCATAAACTAAAGCAAAGGTTAAAGAAAAAGCAAATGACGTCGGGTGAGCCGCTCGAAGATGATTCTGCCTCCCTCATCAGTTTGGTTGCTCCTCTCTTTCCTCTCTAATGGCTGTTATTCGTTTTCGGTCTCCGACCCCCTGTGTTCCTTTATCCTCATTGCCCTTTTTTACGTCTCTTCCTCTTTGGGTGCCCCCTTTGATGCGTGACACAATATGATTCTAAGCCTTATGATATTGGATAGATGTCTCGCTAGTACTCTGCCTTCTGATTCCTTATGATATTGGACAATATGACCAGATCAGCGCCATCTGTCCTGTGCTAGACACCTTTTTGCCTTGATTTGGTTTGTCCTCCTTTGTCATGTTGCGTTGGTTATGCCTCTTCCATCAGTTCGCGCCAGCATATGGAATCACCAGTACCTGTTTGGCGGAGAGAGGATTATTAGCTAAAACGCTTGAGATGCATAGGTACCGGCAAAGAAATAATCAGGCTTAGTATTATGAAAAGTTGGAAAAAATACTAAATATATATATGGTTCATGTCTCATTTATATGGTACGAGAGGATAAAATAATGCATTTTTCCATGCTAAAGAAAGTATAAAAATACAAGCCATCACTTATAAACGCCTCCATTGAAGTGTTCATTTAGAACAAGCACCCTAGAAATTGTGGCAGTTACAAGTCACAAAGTAAAGCTTCAGCTACACTCCATCGAAAGAGCTTGTTTAGATGTTTGGAACATTTAGACGCCACACAAGTTTGTCATAAGAGAAAATGATCCCGTGAAAAGTTGATATCTCAATAGCTTTTCTAGGATTGCTCAACAGTCGCATGTTCAATGACTTGTAGGGAATAACGTCAAACTCAGATATGGCTCACGAGCATGTCGCACCAAAGAAAAGCTTCCCAAAGCAAGGGCATGCCAAATTGAAGGACGACTGCCTTTGAGCAATGCATCAAACAGTTCCAATTGGGCATTGGAGAGATGCAAGATTAGATGTCTATGCATGAGTGAGAATTGGCCAATGTAGTCGACATCACAATAGTGCGAGGTGAGATCGTGCTACTGTATGCGCGATTCGAGTTAATGGAAGCGACAATCATGAACATGAGAGAAACCATGGCCACCAAGTTATAAAATATAAAGCATGTTCTGGACGAAGAGCTCAAATCATTCCAAGAAGAACTCAAACGATGCCTAGGGAATAAGATATAAGAATTATTTGTCACACGCAAACCAAGAATTGATGTGCCAAAGTCAAAGCCGTACAAGCACGAGAGGTCGACGAAGGAAATCAATGATTTCCTATGGAACGTCTGATGATACATGGAGAATTAGGCGTGACATCGATGAAAACTATGTTTTTATATTTACATGACACGACGAGCTTATGGTGGTGATTCCCTATGACAACATGGAACATGACAATGTAGATTCAATTGAGACATGGGAAGAATTCAACAGATAGTCAATTACTTCTACACAGCAAGATCGAGACTGAGGCCAAGATCATATTATTCAACATCACTCAGAAAGTCACGTTGAAGGAGTATGTGAAAAGTTCATCGAGCTTTGCCCACATAATTCTTAGGTGGACGAAGACATACTGTTGACGGTCTTTGTCAAGACTTAATCTAGGATGAAATAAGAGCAACGATATTGTCCCAACCTTCGCTCACTAATCGATGTTGCTCAGTTGCTCGTGAAATATACAAAGTTCAATGTGGTACCACGTGACCAAAAGTTCTCTGCAAGAGCAGTTGTGGGGGAGAGAAGTCCAAATCGCAAAGAGGAAAGTCTAATATCAACACCAAGACAAATGATTCCATCAAGCACCCGACAAAGCTTTGGAGCCTCTGCATATTCTAGAATGGTCGTAGAAAGATGTTTCCATGAACTTCATCGTTAGCCTGCATAAGTCTGAATGAGTGGGTACTATCATGGTGATTGCGGATTAGTTTTTTAAGTATGTCATCTTCATCGGCAGCTTTGCGAGCTATTTGGCCACTAAAACTATAAAATTATTCATGGAACATGTGGTGAAGTATTGGAGCATTCCCCAAAGCATCGTCAACGATTAAGATGGACGATTTGTCAACAACTTTTGGAGGGATCTATTCAAGATGATGTTCATTTCTCCATTGCACTAATTCACCCCAGACCGACAATCAAACATAATAGGTGAACTGCATATTAGTGACGTGACATTATGTCAATGCCAATTAGAAGGAATAGGTGAAACTACTCAACATCGCACAATTCTTTTATAATGTACAAAAGAAAGAGTTGACCAATCGGAGTCCTTTTCGAGATAGTGACAAGTCAACAACCCTTGACTCCATAGGTTGATGCTACTTCTTATGGTGACAAAGTCTCTGGTACTCAGACAGTGAAGCACATGACTTGAGCATGTTTGCACAAGACAGTGAAACACATGAAGAAGTGGACCAACACTGATGGGACACCAACTTCAATGTCTGAGACTTGATCTTGGTGAAGCTAATCCCCTATCTTTGACTTAGCAAGAAGAATTTGTACAAAGGCCTTGTTAGGCGATACAAAGGTTGATTCAAGATCCTGAAGAAGGTAGGAAATATGGCATACAAGCTAGAGTCTTACATCAGATGCAATAACATCTCATTTTTCATGTCTGTCAAAGTCATTGAAGATCTCGAGCATTAGTTTCAAACTACGCTCTAGTGGCCATCCATCAGCAAATTATTGATCAACTTTAAGAAGTGCTCACCATTGGAGGATCGAACTAAGGGAGTGTGTACCTTATTCAATGGAGCAAAAGATTAGGCACTAATACAAGTTGGAAATCCACAAAAGCATTGTGACAATTTAAATAAAAGTTGAAGAGTTTGGAGTTACAACGCCAAGAACGTTGTCGACTTGAGTGGAGGAGAATGTCATGGATGCCTTATAGCACATCCGTCCATCAATGAGTTATCTTTACATTTTCTATATTTTTTTAGCCCACTTTTATAAGTTAGACTTAGCATGACACACCAATGGTGTAATATTGTAATTCCGTAATAAAAAGTGTGTTCCTAGAGATTATCCTCCATGCCATGCATCACCAATTATTCAAAGCTTCCATAAGCCTGGAGCATTAGCCTTAAGCATGGCGTGGCAATCTACACAACATAATGTCTTGATTAAGCATTTTTCCTAGGCATCCATTTGCTCACAAATGCCTCAGCTGGAGCGTTCGCTCGAAACAAGCACTTGGGTCATGACCTCCTAGTCGTGGCTCAATAAGTGAGTTCATAATTTTGTTAATTTGAAAATTCATGGCACGTTAGTATTGTCTAGTGGACTGGAGAGTGGTTACTCCATGTTATTAAGGCTCTACTGAGGAATTTTCTACTTGGTTGTCAAGGTATCACAATTTTTTGGTTATGACCTAGACAATGACTTTGCAATTTTTAGTTGGGTTACTAATGGATCAAGACATGATTATGAGTTTGCAGTGTATTCAAAATATATGGATCATGGCTCATCACACCCTAGTCATGTCCCATGAAATAATCCTTTCATAACTAATTTCTATGATTCTCTAAACAAACTAATTTTTCACCCTTGTCATACGATCTTCATTTTGCCAGTGTGATTCAAGGCTTGCCTTGCATATTCGTCCATCGGTCAAATCGAATATGTAATTATTGGAATAATTGCAGTAGTCCTAGACATAAACGATGGATATTAGGTGTTGTGTATATCGATCCGTGTAGTGTTGCAGCTAACACGTTAAGTATCCCGCCTGGGGAGTACGTTCGCAAGAATGAAACTCAAAGGAATTGACAGGGACCCGACTTGGTGACATGACCCATGAAAATGACTCATAACCACTAGTTATGATGCAATGATGCTAATCGATAGGTTTCACCCTACGCGGCTGGCATATTGCATAACCTGTGACTTGATGTCACGTCTTGTGAAATGATTCTTCCCAAATTGGCCATTCTTTGTCTTTCTTCCACGCATATAAACAATTACATCATTCTAATTTATTTTATATTTCTTAAAGTAAAATGATTAAGTATTTAGATGGTTTTCGGATCAAGAAAAATAATTTAGGCATTCATGATGAAATATATGATTCATTCTACAGTTATAAAGATGAATAGTAGCAGAAATAACAAAGCCCTAATTTCAATTATCTAAGAACAAAGGTTGTTGTTAACACGTCAATCCAAACATAAAATCATCATTGAGGAAGAATTAGAGTTTGAATTCCCCCAAATATACCTCTAGGTTTAAAATAAAAATATAGTTCCTATCTCCTTATTGCTCCTTCTTTCGGTCTTCCTCCTAGATTTTGCCTCCTTGATCCTCTTTGTCTTCTCTCCTTTTATGCTCCAAATCCACTCCAATTCCCCCTTTAAGCTCTCATGGTTTACATGCAGAAATTTGGGGTTCTTTAGGATATTTTTAGGGTTTATGGTGAGTTGATAAGAGAGGTTAAGGAGAATGGAGTTTAAGGAATTTCTTTTTTCAATTTATACTTGGGGCTTAAGTAAGGGTTTTATGGATTTTGGACTTAGATGGATTTATGACACGATAATGCCCTTTTATTCATTTGGGGTATTACAATAGTATTCATTCTAATAGAGTAGTGTGAGATGTGACTATTTCTTTTGTTATATTTGGAAGCTCCTTGTAGGAGGGACTTCACCTTGTCTTCCACTTGCCTCCTAAGCGAGAGAAAAGGCAATTGTGTAAGGCTTCCTTCTCCTGAATTGAAAATAAAGTTGATAGTGGTCGTATCCTTAAGGCAAGAAGACTCATAAGAGGGGCTGCTGGTCAAGAGGATTGGGACGACGTGAACAATTTAATTTTTCTTCTTTCTCTCTTACATTTCTCTAACTTTGATTGTATTTTGATTGCTAAGGTTCTCTAGATAATTGAATTACTTTCAAAAAAAAACTTTTAACACCAATTCAACCCCCTCCCCCTCTTAATGCAAGTTGTCTTACCATTGGCGTTAGAGGTTGGTCGCTCTTATTTTTAAAGATTTAACCATCGTATAGCATGGCATCCATTAATTTAAAAGAAGGTCATTATATTTTCCACTTACCTAGTTTAAATATCTCATTTTTCACATTCACAATTCAAATGCAAGTATATAGTTCATTAGTTTTGATATATGGAAAAAATAATAAGAAATGATTTTAAAAGATCAAAGAAAGTTACAAATAATATTTATATAGATTGTCGTTTTGTCAATATGATGATTTTGAGATTTTCTTAGCAACATTTTTATTTTGGAATGAATATATTTCATTGTGCTTTAGATTTCAATGAATTTAATCTTATCTCTAAATACAAAAGACATTAAAATGATGGATCACATGCTACAATCAATATAATGGATGAATAAAGCCCATTCATATCATTCACATCCATTGATGAAACCATTCAAGAAGATAATTATGATGAAATTCACTCTCAGCATCTACAATTGGTGATGAAGAAGAAAGATTTGTCAAATTGTGAATGAGAAAGTAAATAATGTATATACTAGCTTCTAAAATATTGGTGGTAAAAATGCAACAAAAATACTTTTATTGTGCATAATGATATAACATTTTTTAGTAAAAATAATATATTTTATGAAGAATGATAATATTTTGATTTATGATTTGGATGCTATGAAACTTGACCTTCAAAGTAAAGTATGCATGATTCAAGAAGAGAAAAAGAGCTTAACATCTCTTATTTTATTTTATGAATATTTGAAAATATGAACAAGATAAAAATTCAAAAAGAATAGGCCATCTTATTGAAACCCTAGTTATCACATTCTACTCTCTCACTTTGCAACTAAGAACACATTTCTTATAGAGAGAAATAGAGATAAAGGTGCTTTTACATTTTCTTAGCCCAAAAAATAATTATTGAGGATAGGAAATAAAATGTCTCCATTCTCCTTCTAGCATATCTTTCAATGAATTTGTTGCATAAGTTAGAACTCCAAAATTCTTTTTGCGTCAACAAATTATTGAAAGTAATGAAAATTTCTGAGGAAAAGAAATATAAGGTTAAATGTGCCAAATACTTTTATGATGATCATTTCTTAGAGTAAATTTTAGGGATGGTCACCCAACTTATAGGATATTTCTAATAAGGTCACCCAACTTTGATTTGTAACACAAAAGTCCTCTAACTTTCAAAACCTTTCACTCGTGGTCATCGTGACCGCCTGTAGCCCATTTTTCGGTCAATCGCATATGTGGATGCCATGCTGTCGGACTCCTCAGATACCACGTGGGTACCTCTCCACCGACCTCATCATCGTGTCGTCCGGCCTCCTCGCCTCTATGCTCTCCACTAGCGATGATGAATGTCCTCCGCCTCCCATTCCTCTGCCTGATGCCGCCCGAGGCAGGTGGACGAACAGGAGCACAATGGTGGCAATCTCTGGCGTCACCTAGCCAAGGACAACCTCTCATTCTCCAAGCCCTAGCTCCATTTCCCGGATGACTTTTGCTACCATTACAGGTTGTAATGCTCACCTCCGAGCGTCCATCATGCATGCAAAGTCGCCGAAGCAGACAAAGTCATCGCCATCAAAGTCAACGCCGCTGGCTGTCATCGAGCATGCACCCATCGTCGTTGAGGGCCCACCGAGCAGCTCCTCGGTCGAGATCCTCTTTTCGTCGTCCACGTCGAACATCGTGAATGCCTCTTGCAGTTGTCGCTCATCCTCGTCCCCCTCTTTTGTGGCGACTGCAACAGCTGTGAGGCCTAGCTAATGCACTTGTCGCCATCACGATTGATGTCGGCGACTATGGTGGCCAGCTCCTCGACGGAGGACGAGCTTTAGATCATGGAGGGGTGATCTTGCTGTCGCCGTTGCAGTCAACATGGATGGAGGGGGTGGAAGGATGGACTTGGGGGTGGACTGGCGGCAGATTCTCTTTGGCTATGCTAGTAACAAGATAATCATTTTGATATGTGTTGCAATTAGTGTTGAAATCTTAAATTTGTATATATGCATATTTTATGATCGAAAGGTTGAATATTGGATATTATCTAAGCGGCACGACTTATATATGAAATTGAGAATTATGAATGCTAATTTCAAATATAGAATCTTTTATATGATATTTGATTTTATCTTGATATGTTACCAATAAGAGCTAATATGAAACTTTTGTTTACAATATGTAGTAATAAGAGTTATATTAGCATTCATTTACAAATTATACTTGCGCTTGCATACCATACATGAGCCCTCAGCCTTCAGATCAACATGATGCTGATCCAATAATGCAAATTATATATATAAACGATGTAAGTCCATTTTGTTATGCATCATAAAAGCATGAGAGATATTAAATGGCGTGGGTCCATGTTTTTAATGCATCATACAAGCATTCATATAAACTATTTGAATTTCTCATAGGTCTTGTGGCACAAGATGATTTTAACAAGTGATAATTACGAAGTGAGATCCACTCATGGTAGAATAAAAAAAGAGATCGAAATGATAAATCAATGTCTCACCAAACTGAAACCGGAAGCATGCAACTTGTTCGCAACCTACATGCATACCGCTAGATACAATGGCAAGGATACGACTTCTTTTGTGTGCATCTGTCCTTAGTCTAAAATTAATTTATCCGGGATGGTGTTTCAAATTTAAACTATATTTCGCAGTTATAAGACAGATTTCTTTCTTTGGACAAGCCTAAATAAATGTCTCATAATTGGCTTTGAAATCCTCACATGTTTCTGGAAACCCCATACGATTCCAATGGTAGTTTGGGAGCCATTCAGAAGAAAGTAGCTCGTTATATTTATCATAAAAACGGGATCTTTGGACCTAACAAAACAAAGTATCAGCAATTAATCAATTAACTGATGGGATCAGCATGCCTCTTGCTTCTTGCTCTAAAAGTGCGAACAAATGAAGTGAAACATCCGAGTAGGCTTTCAAGAAGCTGCCTGCGGGAGTGGCACACAAGTCTTGCAGTCCTAACTCCTAAGATCTCTCAACATGAGCTGTCCAACAGAATGCCGTCATGAAAGTTGATGGTTATCCGGAATAATCTCAACCAATTGAATATTGCCTTGCAGGGAAGAAGCCTTGCTAGGAGGCAAGAGAGAGTAACCGTCAATAAGCTTTGAACATTTCAATCCCCATTTCACCATCAAGAATTCAATGAGATGATGACCACTGCAGATTAAGATGATTCAAGTTAGATATTTAATATAGGGTTACGTCTCCATGAAAGGTCAACAACATAATAGGATGAAAGATTCAACCTTCGGTTATGGTATGTTGTTATAAACACGGATCCAGCAGAAGCTCGCAGAAGAAAAGCCACTGTTGTGAATAGATCATCAAAATCTTCAAAGCACATTGCAGTTAGTGGTCCAGTTTCATTAAACAAAAATAGAAGTCAATGACTTATCCCTACCAATTGCATCATAAAGCACATCAGCTCCAAGCACGAGTTGTGGATGTAAGTCAAACACAGCCTCATCCCACTCTCCCCATGTGAGACCTAACACCTGTAATCATAAAATATATGTGTGACACAAGATGTATGAGCTAAGATCAAATACAGCAAGGTGAACTGAAGGTGGCTGACTACTTTACACTTGAGTTTGTTGAGATGGCATGTCCTGCTCATGTTCTCAAGAATCTGCGAGTACAAAATATAGAACTTACACTTCAAATACACAAATGATTCCGTAGAAAGAAAAAATACAAGAAGAACCTATGAATGTGATGAATAAAAAAATGAACTGGAATCTTCTAATAAGAATCGTCAAAACATTCTACTGTAATTTTGAAACATACGTCCAATTGGTTTGAGTTATCTGTTAAGATGACATCTGCCCCTAGCTTAGCAGCAACTAATCCAGGCAGTGATGTTCCAGCACCTAGCTGCATGTACGAAGCAAACATAAAATCAGTTAGAACCCGAGTACGTACTTCTTCCACTTAGGATAGTGTCTGAGCTTACATATTTTATTGATGAAGCCCAAATGAGATTAATTAGTGGTCTATCTGTGTGATCATAATCCGAGATTACATATTCTATTGATGCAGTTATAAAGCCCAAATGAGGTTGATTAGTGGTCTATCTGTGTGACCATAATCCAAACCCTGATCTATATCCTGTGATGAGGCTCTTATTTTAAGTGTTGCATCGGGATTCAAAGAGATAGCAACTAGGAAATGGAGTGAATTACCCACACTTCTTCTGCGGTGAGGGCCTTAAATAATTCTGCCTAATCAGTCTTTCAGGCATAACTTGGTGGTGCACAGGAATAGGGCTTTCCTGGTGATAGCTGAGCTCGATTGTATTGAAGATGATAAGATAGGATAGGACTCTCTAAGCTGCAGAAATCGAGGAAAGACCTAGGCAGCAGGAGGTAGTGACGTTGGAGGAGCACAAGTTGGAAATCCAATGGACACAATTGGTCGAGACAATTGTGGAACAAGGAGGGAGATGCCAATACCAAATCTTCCCATACGTATGCCAGTGGAAGGAGGTCAAACAGAGTTGAGAACATAATTCTGCCTAATCAGTCTTTCAGGCATAACTTGGTGGTGCACAGGAATAGGGCTTTCCTGGTGATAGCTGAGCTCGATTGTATTGAAGATGATAAGATAGGATAGGACTCTCTAAGCTGCAGAAATCGAGGAAAGACCTAGGCAGCAGGAGGTAGTGACGTTGGAGGAGCACAAGTTGGAAATCCAATGGACACAATTGGTCGAGACAATTGTGGAACAAGGAGGGAGATGCCAATACCAAATCTTCCCATACGTATGCCAGTGGAAGGAGGTCAAACAGAGTTGAGAACATTAAGTGGATGGCGTAAATATATGACAAAGGAACTAGAGGAAAGGGTGCTATGACTTGATTGACTGAAATCTTTTGTGGCAATCCTTATGCAAACATGGTTTCCCGGACATTTGGATAGCAGGGATGAATGGATGCATCACCACCTCATTCTTCCCTATTTTAATCAATGGCATGTGCACTGATAAGTGGATCCACTTCAACAGGGGCGATAGGGATGTCCTCAAAAGGTTTGTGATTGCCGTCAATCCTTTGGCAGTGACAGCCTTCTAGGAGGTGTTAGTTGGGGCTGCACAAAGGACTGTATATTATTAAACCTGTTTTGAGAAATTTTTGGGATGACTGAACCAATTGAAGTCAATTTTTATCCCTTTAGGATTGGAGGACAAGGAGGTTCTTAGCTGTATGTCTGAATTGTGGAGGCGTTCTTTTACCATATCATATTTGGGGATGTCGTTTCAGGACGAGCAGGTCAGATCCAAGGACTGGCAGCAGGTTATCAACAGGATGTAATATATCTGAAAGGCTAGAAAGCTACACTGTTTTCTCATCAGGGGTAGGCTGATCCTACTTAATCCTGTCATATTGGCGCTTCCAATCTATCATATGATGACCCTCAACTGTGAATGGATGCTATCAGAAGGGGCACTCACTTGGTCTAAATGCGAGACTGTTGGCTGAGTTGCAGAGGTGTCATTGTGTCCAGGTTTCCGAAACAGGTGTCGGCTGATCAGCTGCTAGTGCTAGAAGTCTAGGGAGCACCATCGCCAATGAACCACTAGGCAACCACTCATGGTGCCATAAAGAGAAAGCCATTCCATCTCCAAGAGACATGACCATGAATGGTTGCACCATGGGGACCAAGGTCGAGACGGCTGGCCAGAATGCTAATGGCTCCCAAACAAGCGGATGTGAACCCCATGATAATGTCCCTGTCATATCATGCAAAGAATACATGATATGAATCTGGATATACTCTCCTTATTGTGAATGCAGATTCGAGGACGAATCCTTTTGAAGAGGAGGGGAATGATATGAACCAGGAAACGCATACATTGCAGCCGGAAATAGAAGATTGTTCTAGCAAAGTTGGATGATCAAGATAATGGTTTGGATCTCAGGCATAAGGAAATTGAAGATAATCAAGAATGTTTGGAATTTATAATTGATCCGTTACAAGATCGAGTTAGATCAGATCCAACTTCTCAACGGGTTATAAATTGGGCCGCATGAAGAGTCAGCATAACTTGGGCCAAATAAATCATGGTTTAACCATATTTATTTGGAATTTTCGGAATTAATTAAATATGGAATATGCTGATGAGGATTGTAACAGAAATTGAGTTTGTTATTTTGTTAAATTAGTTAGGTTACTTGTGGGCTAAGTTAGGGTATTTTCTTTCAGCCCAAATTCTGTTTCTAGGGCCTATAAATACTGTTACTCATTGTTATGTTAGACATCTTTGAATCTATGAAAATTATGGCTTAATTGCTTTGCTGTGAGGGAACTCCTGCAACCCGTTCTTCGGGAACTTCCGCTGTCAATTACAAGGTTGGCTATCTTGTGATTAAATCCATCTATTTATAATATCGATTGCTTGGTTCATTGTAATCTTGAGGTTGATATTCCGCTGCCTTGAAAATTCGTTTGATCTCGTTTCTTTGATTATCATATATTGTTCCGGTCACTCAAGGCATTGTTCTTGAGCATCGTATCAGTTGGTATCAGAGCCGCGTTTTCGATTCGGTTTTCTAGTTATCTTCCATTATCTTGTTTCCCCTTGTTTCAGTTTTTAGAAAAAAAAAAACACCAAAATTCTGCAAAAAAAAAAAAATCTGGTTTGTTTGTTCTTCAACCCTAGCCATCATCCTTGGATTCTTCAAAATCTGTTGCAGTTTGAAAAAAAAAATTCTGGTTTGGTTCTTCAAATCCTAACCGTCTTCCTTAATTGTTTTCTTTTGTTCTTCAAACCCTAGCCGTCATCTATCCTTCAAATCTGGTGCAGATTTGAAAAAAAAAAATCCAAAAATAAATCTGTTTATTTGTTGTTGAAACCCTAGCCGTCATCCTTATTTATTCTCAAGTTTTGTTGCTGTTTCAAAAAAAAATCCGAAAATTGAAAAAAAAAAGATCGAGAAGGAAAGTGCAAGAAAGGAGAAGGGAAGGTAGAAAAAAAATTCTGAATAAAAAAATTCCGAAAATAGAAAAAAGACTGAAAAGGAAAGTGCAAGAAAGGAGGAAAGAGAAGAACAGAAAAAAAAATTTGAAAAAAAAATCCGAAAAAAAAAAGAAATAGGAGAGAAGAAAAAAAAGGAAGGATTATTTCTGGAGAAAAGTGCAAAGAAAATTGAGAATAGAACAATTTGACTCAAGGAAGGGTGATATTTGATTTCATTCCAATTCTAAATTTTTTGATACCTATCCTTATTTGACAACATTTTCCTGATTTCTATTCCAAATCAATTCACATTACACATCTATCCTTATTTGGCAATCTTTTTTTCTGATCTCTATTCTAAAATCAACTTCAAGTATTCTTTTGATCTTGCAATCATATTGATAAATCAGATTGATTCAATCACACATTGCCTTTGTATTGACTTGCATTAGTTCTCCTAGAACTTGTTGGAGGGTTCAAGAGAGGAAAAAGGCTGAGTGGTAAGTACAATTGAGGGAAAAAGCCAAATAGAGTTGAGATAAAATACGAGTGTCACCACTGAGTGTCACCACATGAGGTAGTGAGATTGTTTTTTACTAACTTTTGTGGTAGCAATTTCCTACAATGCCAACAGGAAAGGACAAAGAGCTTAATTCTAGAAAAGAAGCAATTGATCAGAGAACAATGATGGAAGTCATGACGCAACATTTCCAACATCTTGAAAATATGATTACTGAACTTCATGATGAGGTAGATGTTCAAATTGCACAACTACAACAAGTTATACCACCAAATCAAAGAAGAAATTGTCAAAGACAGCATGCTCCTGATGAACATGATGAAGAGATGAAACAAAAAGATGATGGAAGTTGGAGAAAGTATAAGCGTGTTCTGATTGGAGGAAGAAGTCATGATCAAGAAAATATTTTCTATGCGCGTTGTTGTGTTATGGACAGAACTTGTGGATTGATTATTGATAGTGAAAGCTGCGTCAACCTTGCTAGCCATTACATGGTGGAGAAGTTGGGGCTACCAACCTTAAAGCACCCAAAACCATACAAACTTCAGTGGATAAACGATGGAGAAGAAGTCAAAGTGACTAAACAGGTGCTTGTGCCATTTAAAATTGGAAGATTTACGAATGAAGTATTATGTGATGTTGTGTCAATGCATGTTTGTCATATCCTTTTGGGGCAACCATGGCAATATGATCGATGTGTGACACATGATGGTGCTACCAACCGTTATAAATGTCGCAAAGATGGGAGGAAATACACTCTAGCACCATTGCCACCTCAAGAAGTATACGAAGAGCAGATGCAACTTAAAGAGCGTGTAGCAGCCTACAACATTGAGAGGAAAAATTCGGTTACACAACAACACTTGAAGAAAGAAGAAGCTGATTGTTCAGCAACTCCAAACAGTTCTGAGAGTTGTGAGAAAGGCAAAGATGAAAAATATGAGTGCCACAACTTGAGTGATGAAAATGAGAGCCACAACAATTTTGAGTGCTTAGAAAGGCCACTTTCTGAAATCATTGAAATGCAACATTTAGATGCTGAGTATTATGAGAGTTGTGAGAATGAGAGAAGATTAGATCTTGAGTGTTTAGAGAGGCCACCTCCAGAGAGATATGAGCAAAAGGACTTGAGTGTTGAGGCAAAAGAAAGAGAGTTCAGTAATGTTTCTCCTAATACTAACCATCTTTTGTCTTTTGATTCTGATTTCTCCATGCAGATATGTTGGAGTGGAATACATGAAGTTATATTTCCTATCATTCAAGGATCTAAAAGAGACTGTAGTGAGTATATGACAAGATGTTTGAAAGGTCCATCTCCTTGCTTTGAAACTTTATATTTGTTGGATGTGACTAGTTTGCAAGGTTTAGTTGAGAGAGGTGTTCAATGTCATCCGTCCTTTTCATTTTCATATTTGTTGGGTGCTGGCTCATTTTATTTATGTGTTACAATGAATTTCTGGAATGAATATTTTCTAATATTGAGCATCTTTGATTGGCTTATTTTGATATTTAGATTTTCTGATAAGAGTATAATCTTATTCATCTCCTTGAACCAACCATTGTGTCTTAGTAAAAACATTTCTTCAAAAAATTATTGCAACTTGTCATATGATTTTTACATCACAAATGAGACATTTGCATCCATTGGAACTTTGTGTGTTTCCCACAAAAGATCTGTGATTATTTTCTTAGGAGGTATTTTGATTTATAGTAATAATTTACATGATCATTTGAGTGGAGTACATGAAGTTATAAATTCTCTCTTGCAAGGATTTAAAAGAGGTATTGAGTTTATGACAACTAGTTTGAAAAGACCAGTTCTTACTTTTCAAAATTTATATTTGCTGGATGTGTCTGAGGTTTTAATTGAGAGAAGAATTGAGTGGCATGCAATCATTAGATCTGAATTTTCCATTCCATTTTCTTATTCATTGAGTGCTGAAACACTTTATTTGAGCCATATGGTGAAATTTTGTAATGAATATTTTATAGTCCGGAGTACTTTTGATTGGTTGATTTTGATTTCAAGATTTTCTGAGCCTACCTTATTCATTTCTTTAAATTTATCTTTGTGCTTTCCTAAGATCATTTTTGCAGATGATGGTTGCAATCTTTCATATAATTTTCACATCATGATTCGAAAATTCATTGCATTTGCATTAGTAAGACTTTTGTGTAATTTTCATCAAAGATTTAAGAATAACTTCTTTGGAGATATCTTGATTAATAGCAGTCATTTGCAAAGTAATTTTGATGATATTTTGATTTGTTGCAAGGACTTGCATGATTCCCTTTATAAGCCAAGTTGTTTGATGCATTACAGATATATTTCACTTGCAGATTTTAAGGATCCATTTTATTTTGAGGAAAAAGATGTCCTTATTTTGGAACTACTTAACAACTTCCGTGTTAGAACTCTAGTCCCATGGCATACATTCCACATTTCATTTGATAGGATCCTTATGCACAAGGGAAGGTCTCCAAAGTTTCGCACTTTGTTTCTTAAAATAGCATCGTCTCATGGGCATAAGATATTTCATCCAGGTGAGTATGAGAGTCGCATTACTTTTTATAATACTTATGTCTTCTTTCTCTGCACTTGCTGGCTCTTAACTTGATGGTATGGATGAGAAATTGTGCTTGTAATTATCATTGAGATGCATCATGCAGTCATCAGACACATGAAAGGGAAGTATCAATATCCTCATTATGCGTGTCCTAAATTATTTAACAAATTCACATATGTGATAGGTTATATTTTCCTTATTGTGCATGTAGATTCGAGGACGAATCCTTTTGAAGATGAGGGAAATGATATGAATCTGGATATACTCTCCTTATTGTGAATGCAGATTCGAGGACGAATCCTTTTGAAGAGGAGGGGAATGATATGAACCAGGAAACGCATACATTGCAGCCGGAAATAGAAGATTGTTCTAGCAAAGTTGGATGATCAAGATAATGGTTTGGATCTCAGGCATAAGGAAATTGAAGATAATCAAGAATGTTTGGAATTTATAATTGATCCGTTACAAGATCGAGTTAGATCAGATCCAACTTCTCAACGGGTTATAAATTGGGCCGCATGAAGAGTCAGCATAACTTGGGCCAAATAAATCATGGTTTAACCATATTTATTTGGAATTTTCGGAATTAATTAAATATGGAATATGCTGATGAGGATTGTAACAGAAATTGAGTTTGTTATTTTGTTAAATTAGTTAGGTTACTTGTGGGCTAAGTTAGGGTATTTTCTTTCAGCCCAAATTCTGTTTCTAGGGCCTATAAATACTGTTACTCATTGTTATGTTAGACATCTTTGAATCTATGAAAATTATGGCTTAATTGCTTTGCTGTGAGGGAACTCCTGCAACCCGTTCTTCGGGAACTTCCGCTGTCAATTACAAGGTTGGCTATCTTGTGATTAAATCCATCTATTTATAATATCGATTGCTTGGTTCATTGTAATCTTGAGGTTGATATTCCGCTGCCTTGAAAATTCGTTTGATCTCGTTTCTTTGATTATCATATATTGTTCCGGTCACTCAAGGCATTGTTCTTGAGCATCGTATCAATACAGAGCTCCATATTTTGTCGCCAATCCCCATGATCCAACCAGCCCATCGGCATACAAGAGTACGGTTGGTGTGAAGAAGGTCAGACACCCAAACTGCCCCATGATGTAAAGCAACAGCGGTCTTCCTGGCTACCAAGTGAACCAGCTTAAGGCAGAAAAATCTGCCCCTCAATGAATCGAGTCGTCTCTCCACTAGTCTAGGCATCCACATCAGTTCATGGGGAGGATAAGACTAATCTGAGGATTAAATGCCCCATCGAGAGTAACCTCAAACTCCAACCATGTAATTAATTCACATGGTGAATCTTCTAAAAGGGTACTATGTCAATAATGCCAAAATTGAGACTGTTTTTTGTGGCATCACTAGGTTCAGGATAGGGTTTCAGATTTTGGGAGAACTTGTGGTCTCTGTTTTTCGAAAGAGAAAAGGATGATTAACGATATTCAATAGCTAAAATAGATCCTATTAAAGATTAGGAAGCGAACAAAACGAAATAAGAAAGCAAAGTAAAGTGAAATACACAGTCTGCATAATGTCTTCCATTCCCTAACCACAACATGAATATTCCATATAATATTCTCTGCATAGCAGCACCCTCAAATCGAATATCGTTGCGGCCATGTAGCCAAAAGGATACAAAAGACCTTTGTCTGCTCCAGTTTTGATCTATATGTAAATGGTGTCAGATATACCCTCTTCTAAACGAGATCCAAATTCCTCGGAATTAGTGCAAATCCAGCACATGCATGCCGCGCTCTAAGATCTCATGAACAATCCAACAGCCAGTAACAGATGAGCAGTATCTTCCACTTCTTCAAATAAACTGCATTCAGCAGGATCATCAGGATGCCACTTGGCGCAGTATGCCCGAGATTGAAGTCTCCTTCTAAGAAGCCATATGAATATCTGGGGTTGCCAACCCGAAATCGGCACCTAGTATCACAAGAGGGCCCCTCAACAGCTCATATACCTGATTAACCTAGAAGTTGCCTCCAGACCAACACCAACCATCCAACATGGAATTGTTGAATCGAAAAGGACCAATCAACCCCAGTAGATTGATCAGATCAAGCATCCACTGACCAAATAAAGGAGAGGAGAAACATGGTTCTCAACTGCCCTGACCAGAACCATCGAGTCCACCCAGATGTCCAACTTAGAGGCAATCCTCTAATGAGCTTTTTTCTGTAAATTTCCAAGGTTATACAAATCACTGCTGAGAACATGTCAGTGTCACCAGATATTGGTCTGGGAGCATGCTACCTCATGGAGTCTGGACACCTCAGTTTGCCTCCACACTTTCAGACAGGCGACTCGAGGACTTTATTACATTGCTAAGAAGGTTGGAATGCAGGATTCTAGATCCAACACATCCAGACACCAGTTCTTGGTGCGTGAGCTCTTTAGGCTATTTAATAGGGCAACCTCATGGTGGAGGGTGACATGAAAATGGATTGTAATATGACTTGGAAGCCAAAGATCCCTAAGAATGTGAATATATTTGTGTGGTTACTTAGACAGTGCCATCTACTGACAAGCAGTTGCATACAATACAACGATGGTCAGGAGATGCTCATATGACATGCCTATTGTGACGCTTGAGAACCTTGATCATCTTTTCTTTGCTTGTCTGATGGCTAAAGAGGTGTGACAAAGAGCAGGTTGAAGGTGGACTAACACTCAACCAACAGTGGGCCTATGGGATTTCTTTAGATCTGGTGGAACTCAAGACGATGAGTGCAGGTGTATATCTGAAGTCTCCTCAAAAAAAAAAAAAAAAAAAAAAAACAGTGTATGTCTGAAGACCACATGGCACGATATCTTTTTTGCGTTCTAAGGTCCATTTGGCTCCAATGTAATGGTTGTTTATTTTGAACGGAGAAGGTATATGGTGAGAACATAGTAGCTGTGGCAGAGAGAAGGGTGAATTCTCATCTTGTAAAAAAATTAGCATATAAATGGGTGACAGGCACAATGTCTGCCAATAGCCATCGTTCCTACAATCAAACAAGAAAAAGGGTAACACATCTATCATTTTTTTTATTTTTGAGGCTGAAAAGGATGCCTAGCAAGTTTTGTGGACATCTCACTTTGTTGATGAGCTCATATCATTTTTTTATTTTTTAGCGTAAACTTGTCAGGACATTTAGATATCAGCCAGTAGTCTACTAATTTTCATCGTCTAGATATGTGCACTCCATCTGGTTCACAAACTCTTACACAAGAGATTCTTTTATCATTGCCTTTAGTTTCCAATGTTTCTAGGATCGCCCACCATTTTGCTTATCGCATTTCTGACATTCATCTAGAGATTCATGAAAAGCTAGCATTTTCTAATAATGACTAGCCTATTATTGATGAATGTGATGGATTTATGGGCATACATGTCAATTACATCTGTGTCATAAGCTTCATCCCAACATTACTTTTAATGATTTTTATGAGTGACTACTACTTTATAGTCTTCATGAACAAGAACCTTTTTTTGAGGGGAAAAGATTCTGGTTAATCATCCAAAATCATATATTCATGAAGAAGAACCTAATACTTATATACTCAATTTGCCACTTGCTTATAGCATAAGTTCAGTGGCTAGAGTTGAGGATTTTCACTCATAATGTGATCCCTTTGAGCCATCTCCTTTCAGTTTGTTGGTCTAACCATCCACTTGCTACAGTTGCTTGTATTAATGATGTTGATTTTTGACACCTTGATGTTACTTAGTTGCACTTGTGTCTCCTTGCAACTCATCTGAGTCGAGATTTTCTTAGCCAAGAGGAATTGATGTAAAACAAGAATAAATTTATGGGCTTTTGGGCCATCAATCATTAGTAATTAGACTTGGACATTCCTCCGTCTACAGTTTAGTTAAGAATCTATTAGGAGTATTTTCTTTATAATAGATTTTCTTTTATTTGATTTTCCTAGTTATTTGTCCTGAGTTGTTTAGAACCTTACAAATACTAGTGCTTGAAAATAGACATGATGAGTGAATATTTGAGTGGACTCAAGTCTCCACCACACTCCTGTCATATTGTTAGAATCTTTCTAATCCAACATAAAAAATGAAATGAATCTTTCTAGTTTCTTTTGAAGTCAAGTGGCAATATGTGTATGATGTCTAATGTTTTCCACTGAGGAAAAATACACCAAAGAGTATGCATGCCTTGTGAAAAAAAAAACTGCGAAGAAGCTAAAAGTTTACAACTGCAAATTCTTGAAAGTTTCAACACTCCAACTAGAAGTATGGACATATATTGAAGACAAGCATTCAGAAAACATAAACATCGTAGGGACTTTTGCTCAGTATGCTTCTTCTGTTCTCGACTCACTGAGGTTTACGGACAAACAAAGCCTAATTTGTTGTTTTGGCATGGCATTAATTCATTGCCTCCTACACGAATTCTTGCCCAATGCTAAAGGGGACAATTACCTCAATCACGGAAGCGCCAGAGAACCTCGACCTCTGCTGCCACACGTACTCAGCAAGAACCACGCTGCACGGCCACACGAACATCCCGTAGTCCTCTCGCATGTCCTGAGGAAGGTAATAATACCATCAAACGAAGCGATCCAAACTGCGTAAACAACAACAAACAAGAAGACTGCCCGTTTTTCGTGGTTACCTCAACGATGTCGATGCAGAAGTCGTGGTTCTCCATGGAGCAATCGCCGCCGAAGTAATGGCGCGATACGGTAACCATGTTACGTTGGGATGACGGCGAACCGTCGCTCGCGCTAGACGTCGGCGACGATCCCGCCGCCGGTCTGTCGTCGGGTTCCTCCATCATCTAAAGCCAAGCAGCGTTCTCCTCCAATTTACTCATTCGGCCCAACTACAGCCAACTTATTTGAGCCTAAATGGCTTGGGCCGGCCCATTTATTTAAAGGAAATCAAGGAAGATGGACGGAAAAAAAATTCGAGGGAAATGTCCAGTAGTAAAATGATCCGATTAAAAAGTCCATAATTCTTCTTATTAAAGAGAAAAATATATATATATGGGCGTGATATAAGGAAATCAATTTTTAAGAAAATCACGATCAACAATAAGATTAAGTAGATAGTCGTAAAAATCATGTATGATTCAATGCTCGTTTGGGCCGCCAAAACCATGATCAGCGTGAAATGATATGCTTGGGTGCAAAACAGAAACGAATCCAACTTTCGGTCGAAACAAATTGAATCAGCAACTTGAAAGTCATACTTGTCGGCCTCCCAAGTAATTTAAACTTATCAATCAACACAGCCATAAGAGAATTATAAACGAAGGCGTAACAGAACCAAGTAGTAATTTAAAAGATGAACTGTATAGGCCGCCAAACAGAAATTAATGCATGCTCTGGGCGCCAAATTAGTGACATTATCAATTAATGTCAACATGAACTGTATAGGCCGCCAAACAGAAATATCATGGTCAGAAAAAAACGAGAACGACCATAAAAATCAGTCAAAATCCTTGGCGCAAAACAAAAGTTCAGAAAATTAAAACATATCGGTTGTTTTTTAGACTCAAGTTTTCTGGCATTAAATAAAGAATGATTATTCTGACATAACTAGGCGCAAATCATACTGCGATAGTAAAGTCGATGAAAATTAATTACGGTAGTAAATCCATAAGTTGACACAGGTAAAAAAAAATCTTTATTCAATTAATCAAAAAAATCCACTCGGCATAAACAAATATAGAATAGAATATTGACTAAAAGTCAACAAACTTTAGTCCAAGAAAAATAATAATCCCGTGTCTTTTATCTGCAAAAAGAAAGATGTTAGATTTTTTTCATAATAAATATGTATAGAATAATTATTTATTTGCAGAGAAGAAAAATAATATTTCCAGAAAAATAATAACATTACAGATGCATATTTATAGAGAAAATATTTACAGATTTTATTTACATCTCCAAATAACTTATAAAATCAAAAATCAAAAATCAATTAATAAATTTTTTCCAGTAATGACGTCAAAAACTTGATGTGTAAAATGATGTAACAAAATAAATTTGCTAGTAAGTGTACTAGTCGCTCAAGTAATATAGTAATAGGAGTAAAGAGTGTCAAACCCACGAAAAATTTTTGAAGTGCATATATCTTTTGTTATCAAAATTATTTTTTGATGTAACAAATATATTTTCATATGATATTGCATATTGTGTGACATGTGCATATCTAGGCAAGTACTAAAAAGATATTGTAGGTGGGGAATTTAGTACCTTCTTTCAATGTGGACTTACCTGATCTACTGTTAAATTATTATGTTCATATGACACGATAACATTTTTTCAATTTTTTTGGTATCGAAGTGAAGGGGCGATGGTTCGCTAATTCACACCTTGCATAGACAAGGAAGAGCCCACATGATTATCTGGCCAAATTTTTGAAAATAATGTGTTAATCACATCATATATTTTAAATAATTTTGGATGTTCATTTTTTCTAAATTACTAGAATAGTACCTTGGCGTAATTATATTTATTTTAATAACTTGGTAATGTTTTGGGAATAGTGAGAGTTTTGCTACCATCTCGATGTCATTATCCTAAAATATTATCATTTTTTGGAATATATGTGACAAGAAGACTTGTGTATAACTTTCTAACACTCATTTTATTTTTGAACATGATCTTAGACTAAATGGCAATGAAGTAAATAATTATTGAATTGAACAAAGGTGACAAGTTGAATGATGACAACTATGACATCTGGCATAAGAAAGTGCAATACATCCTCGAAGAAGAGGAAGTCATTTAATACATAAAAAATCCTACCTGAACCTGAATTTGGCATTACACCTTATAATGCTTGGGAAAAGAAAAACAAAAGAGCTCGTATTACATTTTTGAGCAGTATGGAAAATTTCTTAATGTGTGGGTATGAGGTGCATGAAACTGTCAAAACCGTGTGAGATGCCTTGATGAAAAGTTTGCAAGTATATCGACCATGAAATTAAGGTTACTAAATATTAAATTCGATTCATACCGTATGCGCCCAAATCATACGGCATTTGCATGAATTATTGAATATGATTCGTGAGTTGAAACGTGATGCTAGTCATTTGGTCCCTTCCAGTACATTGGGAACAAATGATTTTGAACTTAGCTTATAATGATAACATCAAAACTTTTACTTATGTTGCATGCCGTCTAGAACTAGAAGAGGAGCGCCTCGAGGCAACTAAACATTTCTTTCTAATCATTTCGGTCAAGCATATGTTGTTGGATTCAGTACCAACGGTGCGAGTAAAAGTTCAAAATACAAATGACCGCAAAATCAGAAGGCTAAAGACAAATTAAAAATAAAGGCAAAAACCAATGCAAATGTGGTAAGCGTGGTGGAAAGTTTAATAAAAGAAAAGTTAAGTGCTACAATTATCACAAGCGTGAACACTTTGCTCGTGAGTACACTGAGCTGAAGAATAAAACACATGTATACTTTTCTAAGCAAACATGGATTGTAGACTCAAAAGCAATCGACCACATAGAGAAGGAATGTGATGCCTTTGTGGATTTTCGTGGATTCAATGTCGAAATCAAGTGGATTTACGTTGGCAACAACACACGAATGGAGGTCATACATGTAAATTGAACCTTTATGAAGGACGTGTCCTATATCTCCATGATGTATTCCACGCTCCAGATTTTTGACGAAATTTAATTTCAGTATCTTGTTTAGATGAATTTGGTTATGTATTAACATTTGGTTCAAGTTATGTTGATATGATGTTGAACAATGTTTGTATTTGTATTGCTTACAAGTCTAATGGTTTTTATGTTATTCAAATCTCTAAAGATTTTCAAAATTCTAGTTGTTCATTTATATCATTTTCTAATAAAAATGTTGACGCCAAAACTTGGCGGTCTAGACTTGGGCGTATTTGGCATGATCGTATGAATAGACTAGCTAAAGAAGACTTTTTAGGCAATCTCATTAAAGTAATTCTGCGAACGTGTGAAGATTGCATTGCTCATAAAGTAACTAAAAAAATCATTTGGAGTAGGCAAACATGTAGATTCTTCCTTATAAATAATCCACTCTGATATTTGCGGTTCTATAAATTTTAAGGCTAGACATGATTTCTCTTATTTTATCACTTTTAATGATGATTATTCACGATATGATGTAGTATATTTAACCACACATAAAACGGAGGCATTAACCTGTTCCAAAAGATTCTTGCATTTGATTGAAATGCAATCGGATCACGAGGTTAAGGTCTTGCGTACATATCATGGTCGTGAATATTTATCTGATCTTTTTAGAGAATTATGTTATGAAAAAGAGATTGTTAGGAAATTAACAATTCTTGGAACTTCCAACAAAATGGTGTTGTATAAAGAAGAAATCAGACTCTACTTGATATGGTCTGATTAATGATGGCGCAAACGAATCTTCCTATCTCTTTCTAGGGTGATTCCTTATTGACTTTAGCCTATATATTGAATCATGTTCCATCAAAGTCTATACATTCACTCCTTACGAACTCTAGGCAGGCCGAAAGCCTGAACTTACTTATTTGCAACCTTAGGGTGCGCAACCCTATGTACTTAATACTTCTCATCAGTATGAAAAATTAGACCCTAGAGGCAAAAAGTATATTTTTATAAGATATTATGAGACCTCTAATGAATATATTTTCATAGGCGAAAAGGATGATGGAACTATAACAAAGGTATAAAATAGAGATACTACATTCTTAGAAGATGACTTTCCTAAGCAAGCAAAATAGATAAAAGATCATCACGAAGAAGAAGAAGAAGATCATGAGTTGACTCCTCCAACAAACCAATTTGCCGAGGAATATGCCTCCTTTCATCAGAATACTGATCCAAGTGGGAGAGAATCATCGCCAACTCAAGAACGAGATATTCCAAAATGTTCAATATATCGGACTAATCGAAAAAGTATCCCACGTGGTCATTTTGAGATTGAGGGGGAAGCTTTTATAATTGGTTCAGAAGATGAACATGAGTTGAAAACAATTAAGGAAACTTTCTCGTGTCCTGCGAAGGAAGAATGGATGAAAGCGAAAGCGAAAGAAGATCATGAGTCTATGAAAGATATCTGGGAGAATAAATGGGTTCTCAAGGTCAAACGTGGTGCAGATGGATCCATAGAAACATATAAATATGGCCTTGTTGCACAAGAATATACCCAAAAGAAAGTTATAGATTATGAAGAAACTTTTGCACTGGTTATAAGATTTTTCTTCAATTCACTTAATACTTGCTCATATTAGAATTACATCAAATGGATGTAAAAACAACTTTTCTAAATGGAGAACTAGATGAAGAAATTTACATGAAGCAACCTAGGTTTCATTGTAAAATATCAAGAGCGCAAAAGTATGTAAATTGTGATGGTCCATATACAAATTAAAACAATCATGTAGGCAGTGATATTTAAAATTTCATCGATTAATAATTTCCTTTGGATTTACTATAATTGATGAAGATCACTATGTGTATATATGTAGCTCCAAAGATAAATTTGCATTTCCAACACTATATGTTGACGATATCTTACTAGCTGAGAATAATAAGGAGTATATAAATACTATTAAGCAATGTTTGTCCTCTATTTTTGAGATAAAGGACATGGGTGAAGCAGTATATATACTTGGAGTAAAAATTCAATAAGATTGTTCGATAGATTCATTGCTCTTTCACAAGACCTATATAAAAAAGGTCCTCGAACATTTTTGAATAAATAACTGCAAACCCGTTAATACTCCTATAGCGAAAAGTGAAGTTTTAAGTCTTCACATGTGTCTTTGATTTCTGAATTTTTTTATGAGCCTAGAATCTTATTCACTTCCTTAAATCAACCCTTGTGCTCAACTAAAATAATTTATTTTGATGATTGTTGTAATCTTCCATGTTATTTTAAAAAATCATTAGCATGTGCATTAGAACTCTATGTTTGTCATAGAAGATCTGAGATTATATTTCTTTGGTGATATTTTAATTCATAGCAATCATTTGCATGACCATCTTGATGATGTTTTGAGTTGTAGTAGGGACTTGCATGATTCCTTTCATGAGCCGAGTTATTTGCTTGGTTATGAGTTTTACAATATATCACTTTCAAATATTAAGGATTCATTTTATTTCGTGAAAACTGACATTTTTATCTCGGAACAACTTGACAACCTCCATACTGAATTTCTAATTCTTTGTAATATATTGCACACCTTATTTGACAGGATCCTTATGCACAAAGGAAGGTCCTCGTCGCAATTTTTTTCTTCAAATGCAACTATCTCATGTGCATAAAATATTTCATCATATGAGAATAACATTACTTTTTATATTAATTATCTTGTTCTTGCTTTACACTTGCAGGATCTTAACATGATGGTATACCTAAGGAATAATGCTTGCAATCTTGATTGAGACACATCGTGCAAGCCATCTGACACATAAAAGGGAAGTATCAATATTATGCCTGTCCCAACTCATTTAATATTAGATATGTCATAAGTTATATTCTCCTTATTATAAATGCAAATTCAAGGACGAATCCTTTTGAAGAGGAGGGGAATGATATGAATTGGGAAGTTTCCATAAATGCAACAGATGAAAATAAGGATGCTCAAGTAACGTTCGATGACGAAGATAGTGTTGTGGATTTTCGAGATAAAGAAACTGAATACAGTCAAGAATCCTTACGCCCACTTACAAGATCAAAAGCAAAGCAACTTCAGGTTATAATTGAAAATCATTTACAAAGTGGGCATGCAATTACAAATTAGATCCAACTTCTCAATGTATTGTAACATGAGCCACATGAAAAGTTAGCATAATTAGGGACAAATAAATAATGGTTTAACCATATTTATTTGGAATTTTTAGAATTAATTAGATATGGAATATGCTATTGAGGATGGTAAAAAAATTGAGTTTGTTATTTTAGTAAATTAGTTAGGTTGCTTGTAAGCTAAGTTAGAGTATTTTCTTCCACCACAAATTCTATTTCTAGGGCCTATCAATATCGGTACTCATTGTTATTTGAGACATCTTTAAATATATTGAAATTTGGCTTAATTGCTTTTGCTGCGATGGATTTGGTAATCTTGTGATTAAATCCATTTATTTATAATATTGATTGCTTGGTTCATTGGTAATCTTGATGTTGATATTCCACTTCTTAAAATTCATTTGATCTCATTTCTCTTGATTATCATATATGTTCTGGTCACTCAATGCATTGTTCTTGATTATCCTATCAAATAAAAAAGTCCTTCTCTATGATAAAACTCGGGTTGGGTTAGACCTCACCCAGGCCGAGTTCTATGGACTCAATGGGCTTGGGCAAACTTGGCTCGAGTGTAATTTGGGTTTAGCCTAGCTTCTTATTCTGCTCTAGGAACTCAGGCAGAATTTGTGGGGGACTCGATCCAAGTTCTGCTCATGTAGGTCTAAGCACAAATCGGTGGGAGCCCAGTTTGGGTTCTGACAGTGCGCGAAGGCTTGCGAGGAAGACATGGGTCAAGCAGTGTGAAACTCGGCTTGGGTTCCACATTATTTTGCCCGATAGTTATACACTCGGCTATGATTCTGACGAAAGTATAATCGGTTTTGTTGGAATAAACCTCTTGGGAGTAAAGTAATCATGTAGGCAACTCATGGACAATACAAGTCAATGAGGAACTGTATCTGGATGCTAAGATCATGCAAATTTATTCTTAAAAAATAAACCCAAGGTTGATCCAACGATTCACTTACCTTTCACACATCTCTAGGCGAATACTCTTTTGTTCGGTATTCTTCTCGTCTGTTTCCTGTGCTGCGAATCCATAAAGATTCCCCTACCTCAAAGGTTCTTCGTCCATTCTCAGATGATTCATCACTTAACAATGGATAGAAAAAGAATAGGGAGAAGAAAGGGTGCTAAAAGCCTTAACAATGGCCACCATTCATCACAGATCATTCCTCGACATTCCTCAGCATTCTCCCTAATGTGCAGTAGCATTTCCATGTCTCGAGAAACCTGATTGTTGTGTCGAAAACAAGGAGGAATTATGTTGGTCAAAAATTGATGAAGAGAAGTAGTTAAATAGAGGGCTGGATATAGTACTCTTGTGCTCATTATATCCTGACATATTATTAATTGAAAATAATTATGTTATAAGTTCCAAATTCTTGGAATTTTTTTTTGTGTCAAACCATGTCTAATCTTTTGGAATTATTTATTCATGCTTTTTGTTTGTTCTATTCCAAATTCTTGGGGTGTTACATGTAAACTAGGTCATCGTGGCAGCCAAAGAGATTGGAAACCAAGGTCATCAATAACTCGATCTTAATCATAAAATCATACAATCCTACCTAGTTCTAAAATCCTGATCTAAACTTTAAGATCATTTTTGTAAGATTGGTAAGATCTAATAGTAAAATCGATCCTACCAATCCATTTTTTTAATTTTCATCAAGTGCAATATGATTTTTTAAGAAAAAAGTTAAGAGGAAGATGATTGATTATAAATAAAATCTTAAAAACATTTTCTTCACAAAATAACTTTATTATCAATGTATATTATTTTCTTCACAAAATAACTTTATTATCAATGTATATTAAAAGTTATTTATATAATGATACTCCATGTTAATCATACTATTGTCATTTATTTTTGCAATTCATATTAAATTATTATTATATAAATAATATATATATATCCATTTATAGGAAGTCTAGTTAACATTAGTGTAGTCAAGTTAACATAATTTATAATTTCAAACATTTTAAATTTATTTAAAAATAACTTTTATATAATTTTATATATTAAAATATTTTTTAATAAATCCTCGATCCTATCTTTGTCGGAAAGGATGGGGGATCTGCAAAGGAACCATTACGTCGACCACGCTCGGATAAAAAATGATGGATGTTCAGCGAGGGATGGAAACTTCGCATGATGGTGATGACAACAGTTATCATGGGTGTGCTTCCATTGTGTGTTGCAGAAGATCTGGTTATGGAGAAACGATCAAGATGCGGTGAGGAGGTTGGCTCGAAAGTCATTCATTCTCATTGTTTTCCTTTGATAGGTACCAGAGCTACCGGTGACTTCCTCTTAGTGCCATTTCTGGCGTTCACTCGCTTCCAAAGCCTCTCACGATTTCTCGATGACTTGACATTGTGATGGACACAATCTCCCTCCATCGGCGTGCGTCTCTTACCCTTGACATTTTGATTATTGGGAATGATAGGATCCTATTTCCTAATAATAATAGGACTAGTTCAATTTCTTTAACTAGGATTAGTTATTTACTTCCTAATTTGATTAGCACTCCTTTTTCTTTTATTTCTAGTTCTAGTAGGACATCTTTGGATTTATAAATAGGGCCTCTATTCAAGTGTATGAGAATACAATCTTCTTTTGATAATTTCTTAGAGCAAGTATCTTGGAGGCTTGACCCTCTCGAAGTGGTCTACTAGAGGTTTGATCCCCTTGAAGTGATCTAATTAGGATTGGACAAGGAACCTATCAATCGATATCAAAGTTGTTCGATCTTTATCGGACAATTGTTATATCTCGGATTTTTAGTTGGACTAGTTATCATATATCATCGGCTACTATCATCACATCGCCATTACCGCTGCTGACTACCATCAACCAACCTCTATCACCAACTCATTATATATTTTTAAAGTTACATCCTTAATCTAATATATCAAATGTGCAAGAAAAATTCATGGCTTCTTAAGATTTATCTACATTAGAGGTTTTAACATTTGCAGATCATGTAAGTCAAATTAAAGAACGATTCCAACGAATTTTACAAGTATTCAATGATGAAAACAAATATCAACAAGTAAACAAGGGAAATCATGTATAAGATGAGATAGAAAATATTCAGTATTAAGTACAGTCAAGGAGTATGAAAATCGTTTCGAATTATTATCAAGTCAAATTAAAAATTGGAGAGAACATCGATTGGTGGAAACTTTTGTTGAAAGCCTCCTCCCTAATCTTCGATGGAAAGTGAAAGCTTGATGTCCGCTGCTATTTCTTTTGCATCAATACTTGAACAAATTATTCAAAAGCACAAGAGCAATAATATCTTCATCAAAAGCAGAAGAGTCTAATATTTCATTTTCTTTTGAAATCTTCATTAACAGTTTATCTTAACAAGACGTGAAAGATACTAAAGAAAATTCATTTGAAGTTTCACTTTCAGATTCATTTGCGGAGACATCTTTTAAAGATGAGACATCCATAATTCTTCCTCAAATCAGCAAACAACTTATGAAGAATCTACTACAAAAAGCATTATTATCATGAAATCATCGCATATTGTAGAATCATATATCAATAAGGACTTATTCATGTTTTTGACTGTTAACTCAAAGAATTCTGAAGATTGTGATGCTCAAAATATTGAAAGACAATTTTATTCATGCAAAAATAATTTGGCTAACTTCAAATTATCTTTCTTCATCCAATGCTATTGATGCATAGTCAAAGCTACATTATCAAGAAAGATTTTTATTTTATTCAAATTATCAAAAAACATCATTCAATTAAGCATCGAAAAAAATTCTCTCACATGTTCTCCATAGCCTTGAGGACAAGACTATTTTAAAGAGAGCGAGAATGATATGATCCTATTTATTATTAATAATAATAGGCCTAGTTTATTTTTTTATTATAATTAATTATTTACTTTCTAATTTGATTAGCACTAATTTTTCTTTTATTTCTAGTTCTACTAAAATTTATTTGGATTTATCTTATAAATCGGGACCCTTGAAAATTTTTAATAGGTTTATGAAAATATAATTTTCTTTTAATAATTGCTTAAAGCAAGTATGACCTCTCGAAGTGATCTGTAACACCCTCGGCCCAATCAAGATATTGTTCGCTTTGGACCTATTGGCCCGCACGAATTTAAAACGCGTCTTGATAGGTGAAGTGGATAACTACATATAAGCCCATAACCACCTCTGTGTTTTGCCCATGTGAGACTATTCATCAAACCATCTTGGTCCTTAGACCTCAGGTCGTTACAATCTTCCCTCCATAAAGGGTCAACATCCTCGTTGAGTGGGATCCGCGTTAGCCCGTGGCCCGTGTTTCCCACATGGCTCAAATGAGCACGCGAGGTCGCTCTGATGTAACGACCTAGATTTTTAGAAAACAAATAAAGGATATTTATTTTAATTTAATGGATCTAAAAATTCTAATGTTAATATTCTGGACTTAATTAATTTTGAAATTCAAGGAAAAATGGAAAAGAAGGTTAAAGAGATAAGAGTGAATTTGAGAGGGATTGGATTTAATTGAGTTGTTATGATAGAAAAATAATTAATCTCGGATTTAATCAAATATGAGAAATTATGGGGTGATAAATCATTGATGGAGGGCCAATATTGATCTTAAGAGAGTCCAAGGCCCAATAGAAGTGAAAACCCAAGTCTGCACTATAAATAGACATTAAGAGGTGGCTGAAAAATCTCTTTTAGCCAAACAGAATTTCTGCACCATGAGCCTCTCTTTGCCTCTTGTTTGCACGTGAACCGAGGCACCCCCGAGAGCCCGCGATGGCTGGTTTCAAAGCTGACATATAGGAGAAGATCTTTCAAGTGGTGGCCGTGAGTTTTGGGTCGTGGACAGGGAGGAATCGTCGGCGAAAGTTCGGCGTTTGTGCAGATTTTCAAAGAAGGGACAACAATTAGTTTTTTAGGCAACTTTAGGTACGTAGGGGGAATCCTTATGTCATCGGTTTACTGCGACATGAAACCCTATTATCTTCCTCTTTGTACTAAGAATCCATTGATATATCATATGCATTATATGGACATTGTATGGTATAGTTATGGAGGTCGGAAAGTCGCGTCGGAACGCACTTCTCCGTCGACGGTAGAACCCAGCCCGGGCTCTACTGTACCCGGTCCGAATTTCGTTGAATCGGGACTGAGTTGGACTCGAAACCAGATCGGGTTGTCCAACCCGACCTGAGTTCCTATTTGCTCGACCTGGCTTTGGCTCGACTCGGGTTGTGGCATAATTGTGATTGGAAGTGAATCGACAGACCCGTCCTAGGTTCATTGTACACCCGGCTCGGGTTTGCCCTGGCCGAGGTGAGATTGAGCGATTCTGAATACTGCCTGGGTTAAACACCTGGCGCGGGCCAGGTTCTAGAGTTAGAAAACGTAATTTTGAGTAATTTTGTTATAGATAATGGAATAGTTATTTGGTTAATTGTTCATAATCATATATGATTATAATTGTTAACAGATCTGCCCTTGTCATAACCCGAGATTATTAATCTTATTGTTTTGCTTGATTAGGTGATTAACTATAATATTGATCCAGTAGTTTTCTCCTGATTGGATCATTGTTTAACCTAAATTGAATTATTAAAGATAGGTCTTTGAGATAAACAAGATAAAAGATGGAAACTGCTGGATCTCCATGTTCTCAGATTGTCTCTAAGCCCCCTGGACCATTATTATTATCGTATTAAATGGGGCAGATAGTGTACCTAGAGGTTTGAGATGTCATCATTTAAGAAAGCTATGGCTGTCCTGTGATGGCTATGGTCCCTTGCCATCACAAAGCTATTGTTAGCGCTATTATTAAAGGGCGGCTTGCCGTGGTTTGATCTTCCACTGACCTATATGAAAGAGACATGGAGTTTCTCTTAATTGACTGAGCGCTCCCTATTGAATTGAATAACTCTAAAGATTGAATTGAATTAAATTGATAGCGCCATAGTGATCAGGCATAATTGTTAATTGATAATCGTTAATTGATTGATCCTATGACCCCTTACCTGATCCTCTTTATTGATTTATGCTTTATTGATTTATTGATATTGATTTATTGAGCTCTATCCTACTATATTGATCTCTCTAGTGTCCTATTGTTTATCGTTTCTTATTGATATTGATTTATTGAGCACTTTTGATTTATTGTACATTATTATGGTTAGACCCTACGTACTGAGTATTTTTATACTCATGGGATTTTTCCTGCATCTGGATTCATGCAGATGAGATGATAGAAGAAGGTGATGCAAGTGGTCAGGTTCAGTGATAGAGATATTGCACATGGTGTAGGATTTAGTCCTACTAGATTATTGGATTAGCTTTTATTTCCGCATATTTAGTATGGTGAAGTCATGGACATTTCCAGCTCCTTAATATTATATTCGTTAGATGATCTTATTATTATTTCCGCATTTTATAGAGTTCATTTTCTGCACAATTAATTTTAATAGAATAGTGTAGCGCCTTTGGGACGACTCTGAGCACGTGAAAGTCATGTGGATCTCGGGGCGTTACATAAGGTATTAGAGCCAGGTTAGAGACACTTCTTAGCTATCTCTAATAGGTAGTATTGAGTCCAGGTGCAACTGTCACGAGCAATCACTACAACCATCAAGTAGGGTCAAGTAAGTATTGTATTGTTATATGGATTACGGAGCTCACACTAATGGAATTAGTATTGCTATTGTTATGTTGGAGCAGCTGCTATGGCCTTTCCGGATCATATCCCACGGGCCCCCAAGAGTGGATCGCAACGGACTCTCCAACAAGCCCAAGGTTCACAGGCGGGTGAGCAGCAGATCCAAGGCCCTCAGATGAATGGACATCAGGAGGAACAGATGAGGCAGGGGTCTTTACCTCTTGGACCTCACTCTACTCACACTACGTGTTCTCATCCCGGGAGTTACGCGTGGCAACCTGCTTATGATCGTAAAGACACCATAGAAAGGTTTCTAAAGTTGCAACCCCCTCAGTTCCACAGGAAGGGCGACATTGAGGATGCTGAAAGATGGATCGAGAAGGTAGAGAAGATCTTCCTCGAGATGGATTGGGCAAGGACCACAAGCTGATATATGCCAATCGTAAGTTGAATGGAGAAGCTAGGGACTGGTGAAAGGCCGCTAAGCTTACCATGTTCTCAGGCCAGGATCATGTCACCTGGGAGAACTTTAAGAAGTCCTTTAGAGATAGATTTATCCCCTCCTATGAGAGGGGCAGGAAGCAAAAGGAGTATCTCACACTGCAGCACGACAATATGACCATAAAGAAGTACCTGACCAAAAGTTCCTGAGCTTGAAAAAGTATTCGACCTTGCAGCAGATGGAACTGGATCGTGTGAAGCGATGGTAGATGGCTTAAAGCCCAGCCTCAGAGAAAGAGTAAAGGGAGGGAACTATCAAACCCTCCAATTTGCTGAAGAGTTCGCCATATACTTGGAAGATGGCGATCAGGCAGGAGCCCAACAGTAGTATCAGACACCTATAAACTAGCTCCAACAACAGAATCACAATAGAGATCGCAGGCATGGCGGAAGACGGGACAATCATCGCCGCAATGATCGAAATAGGGGAAGACCCTATCCTGAGAGGAGGGAGCAGCAAAAGGCAAGTGACTTCTGCCACCGATTCCATCCTGGTGAGTGCTACCGGAAGACAGGTGCATGTCTAAATTGTGGCAAGGTGGGCCACTTCGCCCGAGAATGCAAGGAACCAAGGCGCGTTGCACCACCTCCTCAGCGCAATGATGGACCACTGAAGATGGTGCAAGGCCGAGTCAACAACGTGCGGCCTATTGATGAGCAGAAAGCAAATGACACCATCCAAGTTACGCTTAGAATTGATGGCACTCATGCTAATATATTGTTTGATTCAAGAGCTACGCACTCCTTCATTTCAGAGCAATTTGCTCCACTATTGAGTATGAAGCCACAAGCAACGGGATTCCCACTCGACATCGGCACACCTTTGAGGTCCATCATCACCCAAAAGTACATTCCCAATGTGTTAGTCAAAGTGAAAGGCAAGAACTTCTCGGTAGACCTAATCGTTATCCCAATCAGAGATTATGACGTGGTGTTAGTTATGGACTGGTTCTCCTACCACGACGCCTACCTACATTGCCGAGCGAAGAAGATAGTGATAAGAATACCAGGAGGACCTCAGATCATCATTAGAGGCACGCCACTAGATCAGGGCAAGGTACTGGTGACAACTATCAAAGCCCAGAAGTTATTAAAGAAAGGATGTCGAGGATTCTTGGCAAGTGTGGTTAAGACGAACCGGGCTGAGATAGATCGAGATAGTATTGAAGTGGTGAAGGAATTCTCTGACGTTTTTTCGGATGATGTCACAGGACTACCACCATGGTGGGATATCGACTTCCACATCGACTTGGTGCTGGGTATCGCACCCATCTCAAAGGCACCATATAGAATGGCTCAAGCGGAGATGCTGGAATTGAAGACTCAAATCCAAGAATTATTGGATAATGGGTTCATCTGATTGAGCGTTTCCCCATGGGGCGCTCCGATACTATTCGTGAAGAAAAAGGACGGATCTATGTGACTATGCATAGACTATCGGATATTGGACAAGGTCACAATAAAGAATAAGTACCTACTATCAAGAATCGATGACACGTTCGACCAATTGTCTTCGGCAAAGGTATTTTCCAAGATCGACTTGAGAAGTGGTTACCATCAGCTTCGGATAGCTGATGACGACGTGCCGAAGACAGCCTTCAGAACAAGATATGGCCATTACGAGTTTTTGGTGATGCCATTTGGGATGACCAATGCTCCAACAACTTTCATGAATTTGATGAACCGAGTATTCAGGCCATATCTGGACAAGTTCGTGATAATTTTCGTTGATGATATTCTGATTTATTCGTCGAACCCAAAGGAACATGAGGAATATTTACGAGTTGTGCTACAGACCCTCCGAGAGCACAAGTTGTACGCCAAATTTTCGAAGTGTGAATTTTGGCTGGAAGAGATAATGTTCCTCGGACATATCATCAGCAAGGATGGAATATCAGTGGATCCTGCCAAAGTGAAAGCAGTTGCCAACTGGGAGCAATCAAAGAATGTATAGAAAATCAGGAGCTTCCTTGGGCTGGCAGGATACTACCGGAGATTTATACAAGACTTCTCCAAGATCGTGTCGCCATTGACAAATCTCACAAAGAAACGCGTCAAATATGAATGGTCACGAAAGTGTGAAGATAGCTTCCAAGAGCTAAAGAAAAAATTGACGACGACGCCTATTCTTACCATACCTTCATGCCAAGGAGGTTATGTGATATACATCGACACATGTGGCACCGGCTTGGGGTGCGTCTTGATGCAGCATGGAAAAGTCATAGCCTACGCATCAAGGCAATTGAAGAATCAGGAGAAGAACTACCCGACGCACGATCTCGAATTAGCAGCGATACTCTTCGCCCTCAAGATGTAGAGGCAATACCTCTATGGTGAAGAGTTCGAGATTTTCATAGATCACAAAAGTTTGAAGTATATCTTTTCTCAACATGATCTGAACATGCGTCCGAGGAGATGGATAGAATTTCTAAAGGATTACGAGTTTGCCATCAGCTACCACCCGGGAAAGGCAAACTCGGTCACTGACGCACTCAACAGAAAGTAGGTAGGATCACTCACATGCCTGAGAGTGAGTCACTAGAACATGATCAATTGCATTATACAAGTCAGTCTAGTGACCAGTAGTGATGGTGTACGAATTATGGTGCACCTCGGCATGCAATCTGAACTGATATTGAAGATTGAAAAGGCACAACCAAATGATAATGAGTACAATCACCTACTCAAGTTGTGCGAAAAGATTCCTGCTGACTTTTCAGTCACCAATGAAGTGATCAGATACATGGACGATTGTGGGTCCCTGACCATGAAGGATTAAGAAGACAAGTGCTCGATGAATGCCACAAATCGAAGTTTGCAATTCATCCGAAAAGCACAAAAATGTATAAGAATTTGCAACGGACCTTATGGTGGAATAATATGAAGAAAGACATAGTAGAGTATGTTGCAAAGTGCATAATATGCCAGCAAGTGAAGGTTGAGCATAAAAGGCCATATGGAGTACTGTAGGAACTTGGAATTCCACAATGGAAATAAAAAAAAATAACAATAGATTTTGTTACAGGGCTTCCAAGAACCCAACAGGGCCACAATGCGATATAGGTAATGGTGGACCGATTCAGCAAAGTGGCCCACTTCATCCCCATCAAATAGAAGCAGCCCATCAAAAGCTTGATGGGCATTTATATTAAGAAGGTTATCCGACTACATGGAATGCCAACCTCCATTGTGTCGGATAGAGATCCACGATTTACGGTTAAGTTTTGACGGAGCATTCATAGTGCATTTGAAACGAAGTTGAACTTCAGCACGGAGTTCCATCCTCAGACAGATGGGTAGTCTGAGCACACCATACAGACTTTGAAAGATATACTTCGAGCATATGCATTAGACTAGAGTGACAGTTGGGACACTCATCTCCCAATATTGAATTTGCATATAACAACAGCTACCACTCTAGCATTGGCATGACACCCTTTGCAGCAATTTATGGAAGACCATGCCGCTCCCCCATCTATTGGAGTGAGGTGGGAGGATGACAGTTCTTGTCAGAGGAGATGTTAAAGCAAACTATGGAGGATGCTAAAAGGTTCGTCTCATTAGAGAAAGATTAAAAACAACATTCACTAGACAGAAGACTTATGCTGACAAGAAACGAAAAGAACAAATCTTCAAGGTTAGAGATTGAGTGATGTTGAAAGTCTCCCCGATGAAGGGAGTAATGAGATTCAGCAAGAAGGGCAAGTTGAACCCTTGGTATGTTGGTCCATTCGAGATACATGCATTGATTGGAGATGCAGCCTGCAGGTTGGCACTACCGTCATCATATGGACATGTGCATAATGTCTTCAACATGTAGTAAGCTCTCTATTACCTTTGCTATTCGTCCAAGGATGGTGAAAGGGGCAGAAAATGGTGGTAAAAGGTAGAAGTTGAAGGATAAGAAGGCAAAGGAAAACCGACTTACCAAGTAAATGGTTTTGTATTTTTCATTTATTTATTCATTTACTTAAGACATTACATGTAAATAAGGAACTACCCCCCATTTGGATTCAAATAAAATATTTAGAAAATAAATAACTAAGGAATCAAAATCTAAATTTTTGTCCGAAGAACAAAAATAGCGATTTCACAGATTTTTTGATTTTATGTCTACATTTTATCTAACTCACACACCTCCTAAAAATTCTTAAAAATCACTTTTAGAATTCTTTCATATATAGGAACAACTATTGGGATTTTAATTTTCCAATTTTTCACTTTTTCGAAAATCACATTTTCATGTCTTAAGTAAATTTCCATCACTTTCGCACTTTAGTTGATATTGAAGTGTAAGTCTTAACATCACATTCATAGAGACTATCAATAAGATAATATAACAGCACATTCATACAACTAATCATGCATGGTTAACTTAGGGATATTACATTGTACCCCCCTTAAAAGAAATTTCGTCCTCGAAATTTAACGTACCTTAATGACCAAACAAATATGGATATCGCTCATGCATATCTTGCTTAGTCTCCCATGTGGCTTCCTCAACATTATGATGTTGCCATAAGACCTTCACCAAAGGAATTCTTTTAGATCAGAGCACTTGTTCCTTTCGATCCAAAATACGAATCGATTGTTCGATATACGACATATCTTCTTTCCACCCAATGGGCTCATATTCGATTACATGTGATGGGTCTGGCTCATACCTTCGAAGCATAGATACATGAAATACATCATGCACATTTTCCATATGAGGAGGTAGGGCCAATCGATAAGCAATGGATCCAATTCGCTCGAGTATTTCAAATGGTCCTATGTATCGCGGACTTAGCTTTCCTTTATTTCCGAACCTTGTGACACCTTTTGATGGCGATACCTTTAAGAAAACATGATCTCCTTGGTGAAACTCAAGAGGTCTTCGACGATTATCAACATAATTTTTTTGTCTATTCTATGTCACTTTAAGTTTTCTTGAACAACTTTGATTTTCTCGAAAGCGGTTTGAACTAATACTGGACCTATTAGTTGTTTTTCACCAATTTCTTCCTAGCAAATAGGAGACCTGTAACTTCTTCCATATAATGTCTCATATGACGCCATTTCGATACTACTATGATAGCTATTGTTATAAGCGAATTCTGCAAGAGCTATATGATCATCCTAATTCCCACCAAAGTCTAAAACACATGCACGAAGCATATCTTCCAGGGTCTGAATAGTCCTTTCCGATTTTCCATCCATCTGAGGATGAAAAGCAGAACTAAATTGTAGCTTTGTGCCCAAAGCTACTTGTAATGCCGTCCAAAAACGTGATGTGAAACGATGATATCGATCAGAAGTAATACTAGTTGGAACTCCATGTAGTCAAACAATCTCCTGAATATAAATTTGTGCCAACTTGTTCAAGGAATAATCCATCCGAATAGGTATAAAGTGAGCCAATTTTGTTAATCCATCCACTATCACCCATATTGCATTGTGCCCTTTACAGTCCTTTGTAGTCCTTGAATAAAATCCATATTTACATCTTCCCATTTCCACTGAGGAATAGGAAGTGGTTGTAAAGTACCTCCAGGTTTCTTATGCTCTGCTTTAATTTGTTGACATGTCAAACATTTCAATACAAATTCAGTAATATCCTTCTTCATGTCACTCCACCAATAATGCTTCTTCAGGTTCTGGTACATTTTAGTATTTCCTGGATGCACGCTATAAGGTGTTCAATGTGCCTCTTCTAAAATCACTCTTCTCAACTCAATATCATTAGGAACGCAAATCCTGTTTCCACACCTTAGTATCCCATCTTCATGCATCTGAAAGTCTGGATTTTGTTCTCCTTTTCTTGTAGTTTGCAATGCTAACAACTTAGGATCCTTTTGTTGAGCCTCTTTGATCCTTTTTATCAATGTGGGTTCCATCTTCATTGTAGCTAAAATTCAATTGGAAGTCTTCTCTATAAATTTGAAACCTGAATCTCTTAATTGCTCCAAAAGTTTCCACTCGCTAACCATCATGTTAACTAAAAAGACTGACTTTCTACTCAATGCATCTGCAACTATATTCGCCTTGCCCGGATGATATTGAATATAGCAGTCATAGTCTTTTAACAAATCCATCAATCTTCTCTGTCTCATATTTAATTCCTTCTCTGAAAATGAGTATTTCAAACTTTTGTGGTCGGTAAATATTTCAAACGTTGCTCCATACAAATAATGCCTCCAGATTTTCAATGCAAAAATTATGGCAGCAAGCTCCAAATCATGTGTAGGATAATTTTGCTCATAATCTTTTAACTGTCTGGATGCATACGCGACCACCTGAGCATTTTGCATTAAAACACAACCCAAGCCCTTCCGAGAGGCATCACTATATATAACAAACCCATTAGTGCCGGATGGAATTGTTAGGACAGGTGCGCTTGTAAGTCTCTTCTTGAGTTCTTGAAAACTTCTCTCACATTCATCGGACCATATAAATTTGGTACTCTTACGTGTCAACTTTGTGAGAGGAGTGGCAATGGGAGAAAATCCTTCAACAAATCTTCTATAATATCCCGCTAACCCCAAGAAACTTCTGACTTTAGTAACAGTAGTTGACCTCTCCCAATTAATTACAGCTTCAATTTTTGATGGGTCAACTGATATGCCTTCTTTGGATACAACATGGCCTAAGAACACCAGGCATATAACTTCTGTTCTCTGAGTGTTTGTAGAATGGTCTTCAAGTGTTCTTCATGTTCTTCTTGGCTCTTGGAATATATCAGAATATCATCAATGAAAACGATCACAAATTGATCCAAAAATGGTTTGAATACTCGATTCATCATATCCATGAAAGCAGCCGGTGCATTAATTAACCCAAATGGCATTACCAAGAACTCATAATGGCCATATCGTGTTCTGAATGCAGTTTTTGAAATATCGGCTTCCTTAATTTTAAGTTGATGATATCCAGATTTGAGATCGATCTTGGAGAATACCGAGGCACCTTGTAGTTGATCAAACAAATCATCTATTCTTGGTAGAGGATATTTATTTTTCACCGTCATCTGATTCAACTGTCTATAATCAATACACAACCTGAGAGACCCATCTTTCTTCTTAACAAATAACACCGGAGCTCCCCAAGGTGATACATTTGGCCGAATAAATCCCTTATCTAAAAGTTCTTGAAGCTGTCCTTTTAATTCTTTTAGTTCTGCAGGAGCCATGCGATAGGGAGCTTTAGAAATGGGAGTCGTTCCAGGGAGAAGATCAATAGAGAACTCTATCTCTCTATTAGGAGGCAGGCCAGGCAACTCCTCTGGAAACACACCTGGAAACTCCTTAACAATAGGCACATCATTCAGGCTCGTTCCTTCCTTTTTGATCTCAACCAAGAAAGCTAAGAATCATTCACAACCCTTCTTGAGTAACTTATTGGCACATATATAGGATATTAGAGAACATCCACTCGATGCCCTCTCTCCAACAAAGTTGAATGGTTGTTCATTAGGGGGCAAAAATGTAACTATTTTCTTTCGACAATCAAGGCAAGCATGATAGGAGGACAACCAAACCATACCCAAAATCACATCAAAGTCATGTATATACAAAACAATCAGATCAACAATCAAAGACTTATCTTGAACTCTAACATCACATGATTTGTATACTAAATCTGAAGACAGAGTATTGCCATCAGGAGTTCTGATTGCTAAACAGTATCCCAATGGTTCCCTTCTTGTCTTCAAATGACATGCAAACTTTGGACTCACAAAGGAATGTGTAGAGCTAGAATCTATCAAAGTATGTGCCATGGTGTCACAGATAGGAAGATTACCTGTGATCACAGCATTTGAAGCATCCACATCTCTTTGAGTCAAGGCATAAACTTGTCCTTGTGCCATTAGTTGTTTCCCTTTTCCTATTGCCCTATTTGGTGGTTGTGGCTGCTATTGTAGTGGGTACTTTTGTTGTTGTTGTTGCTGCTGCATTAATGGACAATCTTTGATATAGTGGCCCATTTTTCCACACTTAAAACAACCTCCTGTCATCCGATAACATGGGATATTTCCATGGGAATTCCCACACAATTTGCATTGTTGGGAACGTTGTGGTTGAAGTTGTTGAGGTCTGCGAAAAGACACATTGTTTCTTCTCTTCTTAAAGTCAAAATTTCTTGGCCTGAAGTGTTGAAAATTAGGACCTCTCTCTTTCTTGTTTTCCACTTGATTTGCTTGAGATTTTTGTAAATCCTTCTCTACCAGTTGAGGCCTTTTATACACATCTTCATATACTCACAACTTGAGTGCGGCAAGGTTACTCTTAATAGCTGGCTTGAGTCCTCTCTCGAACTTCTTTGCCTTTTTCATTTCATCAGCCACTAGGTGTGAAGCAAATCTTGATAGTTCAGCAAACTTTGCCTCATATTGATCCACTGTCATATTTCCCTGCTCCAGTTGGAGAAATTCAATCATTTTTTTGTCCCGAGTACAATGTGAAAAGTATTTTGCAAGAAAAACTTCAACAAATTTCTTCCACGTTAAGTTCGGGTTGTCAGCCAAAACTCTAGGCTTAGTTGCCTTCCACCAGTGCTCGGCATTACCTTCAAGCATAAACTCGGCAAATACTATCTTTTCTGCATCCTCACAACCTAAGGCAGCAAATATCTTTTCCAGTTTATTTATCCAACTCTCGGCCTCCGCTGGGTCACCAATACCTTTGAAAGCAGGAGGACCAAGTTTCTTAAACTGCTCCACTGTACATTTACGAGCACCTTCAACTTGTTCGGTCCTAGGTTCATTGTTTCTTGTATTCTGTTCATTTTGCATCCTCATGATATTACTCATTTCTTGCAAAGCTTGCAAGACACCCTCCAACCGAGGATATTGTTCTGCATTTTGATTTTGGGATGAGCTCTCCCCTCTAGTCGTCATGATCCTAATTAAATCAAGCACAATATATACTTCAAATTAATAATATGAAAGGTCATTCCTTAGACCTAAACAAACGTAAGACAACATCCTAAAACTTAATCAAACTTAAAGCATAATCATGTCATCCTAGACAAGATCGCGCAACTCTTAACAAAAGGGTAGGACCTATTGCTCTGATACCACAACTGTCACGATCCCGATTTAAACAGTATTTAAATCATAGCTCGCGACTGATTACAAACGATCAAATAATTTCTTTTTTTAAAGAAAAATTGTGCATAACTTCTCTAGATAATACAAGAAAATGATAACACATATAAGCAAACCACGCAGTTTATATTGATCATTCAGAGCATGAACAACCCTAGGGTTTACACCACCATATAGTCATAAAATATTTACATTTTACAAGATACAAAATTACTTTTCATACATAGCACATATCAAACTCTCTCCATATCCCAACAGAGGAATATGAGAGCTACAAGTTTTCTATCTAACACGCGCGGTGGGCATATGACTTCTCAATATCTTAATAGCAAAAAGAATCCACACCCTGCTAAGGCTGTCTCTCGTGATCCCAAAAGTTCTATTGATCTGAAAAAGTGTACAACAACACTGTGAAAAAATAATAACTCAGTAAGCTGATAAATCATAAGCTATGTGTTACCATCTAATAAATTCGAAGAGACATAAGCATACATGCATTAATCATAATATCAGGGTCAATATCCTTATACATTTACTAAATACATATATAACATCCCAATCACAATCATTACACTGAATTTACATTCATTGTCACTTAAAGATATCAAACATGCGTATGCAATGCAACACTCTCATATGTATGCATGAATCACCAACTAGTCAGTGGTCGGTAGGTGAATTTTAGAGGTGGCTCCCATTGTGATCAGCGATGTAGCACTTATCTCCATTCTACATCATCCCTTTCGAGGAACAAATCATATAACAATAGGTGGATTCTAGAGGTGGCCCCTACGGATTCTAGAGGTGGCCCCATCGCGACTACTCATGATGTGGCACGCGACTACTCACGATATGGCACTTAGCTCCAATGGCACTTAGCTTCAGCCTATCTCATCCCATTATTGGGGAACAGAATGATGGATTGGATTCTAGAGGTGGCTCCCATCGTGATCAGCGATGTAGCACTTAGCTTCAACCATCATATATGCAAATACAAATGGATGTCGATGCACAATTCATCATATAACAAACATCTCCTGAATATCAGAAGATGAATCATATCCAATACTATTTCAAAATGAACAAGATTGCACTCATCGCAATTCATTCAGACCATATCACATAAATTTTCCATAATTGCATTTCTCGAAACCAATTCATAGAATTCTAAAACATATTCAATACATATAATAATTGATGTCACACTGAATTCAAAAGATGTGAAAACATAGAGTAGGAGAAATCAACTTACCTATAAGGGTTAACAAAATATTTTTCCTTTCTCTTTTCACTACTTTACTCTTCTACTCCTATAACAATAATAAACACATTACTACTATGATATAAGCACAAGCCTAACACATATGAAACATAATTAATTTCAATGATATCTGAACCTTAAATATTTACTCTTATAACTTAAGTAACTATTAAACATAAGGATTGACCTAATATTATGACAGATTGCACACACAGTAAAGAAAAATTCATATCTTTTGATATACATAATCAAATGACATCATTCAAATTTTCTTTAGTTTCATATTACAGAGACATTCATCTATAATAGTTTCATTTCCTATTTCATTATGGTTTGCTCTCATGAAAATCAACATTCAGACTAACTTTTATGTTGTTTCTATGTCCTGACAGATTGAGTAACCTTAATTTTATGATTTATATAAAATAATAAACATTCCCTGTTATAGTACTTTTAATTTTTCCAAATTGTAGACATCCTAGGATGCAAGTCATAAAATTACTTGAATTTATCTCTATTTGTACTGAGCACAATAAAATTAACTAATACTAGCATAATCTGCCCTAAGCTCCATTCTGACAGACTGAGTAAGTCTCGGTAAAATATTTATAACTTTCACTACACATATCATTTTCTAGTAATTCAAATTCTAAATGAAACCTCACTTCAGTCTCTATAACACCCTAAATTATCAAATAATTACACGACATATTGAGTTTAATACATAATCTATAAATTCGGATAGCAATTTTGGCGGACAGAGTGATAGTACCTTAAAAATAAGAATATAACTTTATCTACAGAAATCATATTAACTTGATTCCAAATCTCAATGAAAGTAGACTCATATAGGATCAATCAGAATAAATTTCATAATTTTTGGATCACTCGAAGGTATAGAATTATGTAGCTAAAAATTCGTGAATCAATTGAACATAGCTTGGGTTAATCTTACCCATGAACAACATGAGTTTTGCCCCATGTTCAAGTAAAATCCTAAAATGAATGAGATGGAAAAGGTTCACAGAAAACCTAATTAGAAAGGTATGTAATTAAAATTAAAATAAATTAAAGTATGAACTCACCACAAACGAGAATCCTTAATTTCCTCTTCTCTTTCTCAAATTTCCTTCAACATGTAGTAAGCTCTCTACTACCTTTGCTATTCATCCAAGGATGGTGAAAGGGGCAGAAAATGGTGATAAAAGGTAGAAGTTGAAGGATAAGAAGGCAAAGGAAAACCGACTTACCAAGTAAATAGTTTTGTATTTTTCATTTATTTGTTTATTTATTTATTCATTTACTTAAGACATTACATGTAAATAAGGAACTACCCCCCATTTGGATTCAAATAAAATATTTAGAAAAATAAATAACTAAGGAATCGAAATCTAAATTTTTGTCCGAAGAACAAAAATCACGATTTCATAGATTTTTCGATTTTGTGTCTACGTTTTACCTAACTCACACACCTCCTAAAAATTCTTAAAAATCACATTTAGAATTCTTTCATATATATGAACAATTATCGGATTTTAATTTTCCAATTTTTCACTTTTTCGAAAATCACATTTTCATGCTTTAAGTAAATTTCCATCACTTTCGCACTTTAGTTGATATTGAAGTGTAAGTCTTAATATCACATTCATAGAAATTATCAATAAGATAATATAACATCACATTCATACAACTAATAATGCATGGTTAACTTAGGGATATTACATCCATGTTCTCCGATTGTCTCTAAGTCCTCTGGGTCATTATTGTTATCGTATTGTATGGGGCAGATAGTGTACCTATAGGTTTGAGATGTCATCCTTTAGGGAAGCTATGACTGTCCTGTGATGGCCATGGTTCCCTGCCATTACGAAGCTATTGTTAACGCTATTATTGAAGGGCGATTTGCCATGGTTTGATCTCCCACTGGCCTACATGAAGGAGACATTGAGTTTTCCTTAATTGACTGAGCGCTCCCTATTGAATTGAATAACTCCAAAGATTAAATTGAATTGGAATTGAATTGAATATAATGGAAATTGAATTAAATTGAATAGAATCATGGTCAGTCGAATGTTGGCGTTGACCGACTTTGCCTCCGCCCATCAAATTGAATTGAGATTGTTATTGGCCGATGACCTTTGATATTGATATACAATTGAAATCGTTAAATCGGATAGTGGCGATCAGGCATAATTGTTAATTGATAGACGTTAATTGATTGATCCTATAACCCCGATTTATATCTTTATTGATTTATTGTTATTGATTATTGAGCTCTATCCTGCTATGTTGATCTCTCTAGTGCTCTATTGTTTATCGTTTCTTATTGATAGTGATTTATTGAGCACTTTTAATTTATTATATATTATTATGGTTAGACCTTACGTACTGAGTATTTTTATACTTATAAAATTTCTCCTGCATCTGGATTCGTGCAGGTGAGATGATAGAAGATGTTAATGCAAGTGGTCAGGCTCAGTAACAGAGATGTTACACATGGCGTAGGATTTAGTTATTTCCGCATATTTAGTATATATGGTGGAGTTATGGACATTTAATTCCTTGACATTATATTTGTTAGACGATCTTATTATTATTTTCGCATTTTATAGAGTTCATTTTTCGCACAATTAATTTTAATAGAATAGTGTAGTGCATTTGGGATGACTCTGAGTACGTGAAAGTACGTGAGTCACGGGACGTTACATAATCTATTGAAGATTTAATCCTCTGGTTAATTAGGATTTGGAGTAAGAACGTATAAGAAATTGCAAAATGAAAGGACGAAGGTGGCGAGAGGGGTGGGTTCCTACGTGGTTTCTTCGTATGAGGCTCGAAGGAGAATAGTAACGGCATGTGGTTTCATCGATCAATTCCTCACGAGAATAAAAAGTGAAATCTTATAAAGCGCGCGTTCGCACACACTCGAAGCTGACGGAAACGCAATGAAAAATTACATTGAAAAATGATCCATAGCATGCAACCTGACAGGAAGACCCAGGTAACCGGCCGGCACCGCGCCTTCTCTTCTATAAAGATAACGTCATCACCTCACCACCCTGCAGTCCATCCTCACTCCTCCTCCGGCGCCCTGTATGCTGCCCATCTTGGTCATGGACTTGACGAAGGCCTCGAAGAACTCCTCCTTCGAGCCGGCGAACTCATGCACCAGCTCACTTGTCACGCGGTCGGAGAGTAGCGCCTCGTCCGAGGAGAAGAGACCCCTCCCTTGTGTGAGCAGCTTGAAGTAGGCGTTGTCGAAGACGGTGGACGTGGTGTCCATGGTGGCCCCTGCGCTCTTCACCTTGTTGTGGACCGGGCACACTTTCTTCAGCCTCGCCACGAAGCTCGGATTCATGGAAGGGTCCACGTCGTGGGCTGTGTCGAAGTTGTGTAGCCTGTTCTCAAAGGAGGAGCAGTGAGCAAACCCCAACGTGTGGCCGCCTACATGCGATAATGTACTTTGTGGAGAGGCCACCAAATCTCAGTGACAACCATATATCACAAAATATATATATAATAATTAAGTCTGCTTAATTTGTAGACTATAAACTATTAGTTACCTGAGAGAGCCACCAAATCCTTTGTGGAGAGGCCTCTCCGAGAGAAGCTTTGCTTCAGCTGGGAGAAGTTAAAAGTTGGAGATGGTAATTGGTTTGTTTCACTGGCCTTGGAAACGCTTCCATCTTTTCTTCCCTTGGCTACCTCCCATGTTGGACCTCCAGACTATATCGTGGAAGATACAAACACGACAAATTTCATATACAAGTTACAATACGAATTATCTGAAGGATAAATATATTCATACAATTATACGTCAATCGTACAATCTTTTTTTATCACGCTGCTTTGAATTTATGTTACAACCGAGTACTTATGAATTATGAGATATATGCATGTGTAGACAATGACAAGATTATATACAGTAATGGTGCATGTTAGTTCTAATAAACTTCTTAAAACTCCTTACCAATGCCACTGCATCCCTGGCGGCCATTGCCAATATGTCAGCGCATGAGACCACACCAGGGCACATCTTCTCCACTTCACTCTTGGCGTTGTCTATCACATAGAACGCATGCAGCGAGAGGTTGGGGGGACCGTCTTTCTCTGCCTTGTTGCTGCCCTTTGAATCTACTAACACTGATCCATCACAACCCTACACGAATAATAAGTGCATGCTGCTATAGAACTACTCGATCCAAATAAGAGTATAAACAAATGTTGTGAGAGAGAGAGAGAGACCCTGATAAAGCAGTCGTGAAAATGCAAACGAAGTAGCGCTGCAGGAACAGTTTTGTCATTAGACGAAGCTTGCTTTACGGCCTCCATTACCGCCATCTCAGCGTTTGGGCAGGTCTCCGCGTAGTAGTCTATGGTCAGTGCATTAGCTGCATGAAGAAGAGAGAGAACGAGGGCTACCGAGGTAATGGATGTAGCCATCTTTTGCCTGTATAATCACTTTGACGTACGAGGTTTTTCTACTTAACCTGATGATTCGAGCAGCACCGAGGGAAGGCAGTATTTATAGAAGGAATCAGCCCATGCATCTTAAACTCTATGGAGATAGCAGTACCGTGCAGTAGTTATGAGTAAACAATACACCTAGCGCGTAGGTGAGCAAGTAACGTGAGTTAGTGGAGTAGTAAGTGTCCTTAAAGGGTTTTTTTTTCAGTTTAATACTCCCCTACTTTGTCCTTTGTCCACTGGAATTATGTTCATGGAAACATTTTCTAATTTTGACACATGAATTTCTATCCGTCAGCAAGCTCCCAACTTTATTAAACCTCATGTGGGGTACTTTAAGCTGCTAAATAAACGATCAAACTCCGGCAGCATTTTGAAAGAAAAAAAAAAGGTTGGGAGCAGGCGACCTGATTGGCACCAGCCGGTTTGTTGTGGATCTTGTTGGATCCCATGGATGACAGGAATAACTCGTGGTTGGGGCAGCTATTTTCATGATATAACGCCTCTAAATCATCTTTGTCACATGTCAAGATCCAATATTGACATTGATTGATTTTTTATCAGATCATATACAAGCGGAAGACTTAATTAAGATATGAATGAAATAACAACAAAGTAGAAATCTAATGGAAAGGAACATCTATGACATAATAGTTAAAATGAAATGAGGACAATATCTTTAGACCACTCCATGTGTACATCACTGTCACGAACTTCATTAGTTGCTTGAGCTCATCCTTCATGATCAATGTAGAAGAAATAATAATTCATGAGCTTCGCAGTCCAATAGCTGAATAATCAATCAGTAGATAAAAAAAAAAAATAATAATAATAATAATAATAATTCATGGGGTTAGATAATCAATAGAGATGAATCAAAACTATGCTTAAATAAGAATCAATGGAATGTGTCCCATGCTCTTAGTATAATCAAATGAATAATCAAAACAATACTCTAATTAATATCAGTGGAATAAATCAATCCTATGCGCTGAATAAGATCAATGGAAAAGATTGATGTTATACTCTAGGTGGAATCAATATAGTCAATCAATTTCTATGCCTTGGATAAAATCAATAGGATAATCAAGACTATGCTCTGAGTAGATCAATGTAACATCTGATATGGTACAAATGCTTGGTTCATCAATACAATGTTCATGAGTAAAATCATAATCCATGATAATCAGTGCTGGAAATTCAATGGAATGAATCAATACTCTTATTGTCAATGAATAGAGATCAACGTGATGTCTATAGGTAGAATCAAGTTGATCGGGAACAATATAAAATGAATCCTTGTGGAAGAACAATAATACTACGAGATAGAAGTTATGATCATTGAAATAAATTAGTTCAATGCTCTAGATTACTTTGCAATTCAATGTCATATGTTTTGCTTTGAATCAATGCTTTGTACTATGTTCTCAATAAATGTACATATTTCAATGCTCTAAACTATTCTCTCAGTGTGTTTTCAATGCTCGAAGTTGTAATCAACTTATTTATCTCGGATATTTCTATGTAATGTCACTAATTAACATATCCGTTGGAATGAGGTGTCATGTAAAGAGGAGGGTTCTTGAGTAGCCAATGAATGTGTACATCACGACGATCATCCTCTCTAAAGAGGAGGGCATCCTCTTCGTTACACGATGGAGAGAAATCATGCAACGAGGACAAATTATACTCCAATACTGACTACTATTATACTATGAGCTCCTGTCAATCCATAGCATGAGCACCCAAGCTTTTAACTTTAATTAATTAGGTTCTCATCTTCGCCCAGATTGGGACTTGGTCATAACGATGCAATGATAGTAGTTAAGATCAAACGATCGTGTTATCTATGGAATCAAAGAGGGTCAAACCCCAGATTTAATCTATGCAATAATAATGCTATGGATGAGTATGATCATGTGATTGATAAAATAAAAAGTAGTTAACCCTTGAATGAATCAAGACTAATAAGGTAACAAAATTTGATGCTCATGTAAGATAGCACTATGTTTTAGATCATGACTCATAGTTCAGTAATCAACAATAAAACATAAATAATCATTCTCTACTATGACAAAACTCTAGAACAATGATATATCAATGGCAAATCAGGAATAATCAATAATACAATGATCAAATGACAATATCGATATAACTATGTTTAAATGGAATCAGATGGATAATAGGTCTTAAATCAATAGGAACAAGTCACATTATGCAATGCGATGCTCTAAAAAATAATATTGATGTAATTTCATAGATAATGAATATAATAATAATCAAATAAAAATACCATCATAACCTAATTTTTGGTGGAACTCGATTTGGGTAACGTAGAGCTCAGGCCGAGTTTCGTGCAGCTCGGGCCGAGCATAACCCGAGCTCAGCTCGGGTGGACTCTGGTTGTTCCAATGTCAGTGCCCAGGCCAAGTGTCAGTGCCCAGGCCAGGTTTAGTTGAACTAGGGCCGAGTTTTGTTATTTGTGTAAGCCGACAATGGGCGTGGACTAGGCAATGTTGAACCCAAGCTGGGTTCAAAGCCCATTTTGCTCCACTAAATAAACTTATTAAGATCAAAGTAATCATATAGTATAGAAGACAGTATTATGACTCTAATTGTACTCTAACAGCATACAAATCTCAGCTTCGTTCTCTACGTCAATCATCCCAGAAGGTTCCCCAACTTCAATCACTATTTATCCTTGATCCCCTACACTTGGTGGTCATGTTGGATGCAGAAAAATCCAAAGAAAAAGTCAAGAAAATAGCCCCGAAAGCACTACAAAAATTTCAGCATGTCTGTTCCATCATCTTGGTTGGTTCCTTATTCTCCGATGAGATTTCTGTGTCGTCTCTGCAGCCAACAATGTCCTCAGGCTCCTAGTTGCCTAGGAGTATGTGTAGATGAAAGGAAAAAAAGAGGAGAGGCATGACAGATAGGGTTAAAGGAGGTTTTGGTTGAGAGAAAAATTTATATAGGTAAGAGTCAAAAGATAAGAGTTGATAATAACTTCTTCCATATGGAGGCCTCCTCTAATTTAATTCCCAATGTAAATCTGATTTCATCCTTAAATTAACTTTCACAATATTTTTTTCCTATTACTGGGGTTTTATCCAGGTATTACAACCTCCTTTTGTCTATCATAGATGTAGCCTTCCTTCCCTCAACTTAAACATGGACATAACGACGCAATTCGTAAGGGAACACTTCCACTTTAGATACATAGTCACATAATCGAATTCTAAAACACTCGAAAAAATGATAAAAGTAATGGTTTGAGATATTGCGAGGATGACAGAGAAGCAAATGACGCGTAATTTCTCTTAAGGCTATTGCATTTATTTCCCTGAAAGGAAGTTTTTGGAATTTTATAAAATATTTGGTCAAATGAAAAGTGAAAAAATGAAATTTTTTACAGCCATATCCATAAAAAAATTAGTTTTCGGATAGCATTTCTGGAAAAAAGAAACTGTATGAAAATTGCTTGTTGCAAAATCTTTCAGACATGCTTCTTAGATCCATCAGAACTTCTGATGATCACAATCGTTCAAAGTATCAACAATTACTCATCTGTTATAAACTTTTAATAAAATATAAAAAAATATGGCAGTCTGCGGCCTCAAGCGGTGAAGAACGGCCGTTGCAGCCATTCGGTCCGACCTGCAGGCGGCCGATACGGCCTACAATTTGGTCCGGCCTACAAGCGCCCGGATCGGTCGCCTATGGCTGTATCCAACCTACAGGTGGCCATATCCAAAAAAAGAGGCAGGTGATCCAAGTTGGAGTCGCCAGACCTGCAAGATCACCGGAGAGAGAGAGAGAGAGAGAGAGAGAGGGACACCTAGGCAGGAAATGATTTGGAGAGACAAGTGAAGAGAGTACTCTACTTAAGAGTGGGAGAGATATAAGAAGAGAGAGGCGAGAAAATTAGGTGAGAAAGTTAGGAGTGAGATTTAAAATTTTCGACGGTCCTATCCTTCGAAATAATCGACGGATAGGAAATGCCAACCGTCGGTAACTTACACTAATATTTTATTATATGGTGTTACAATATATTTTTGTATAAGTATAAATACCGATGCCCCGACCATCGGTATTATTGACGGAACAAAATTTGTCGAAAATACTGATCACCGAGACCATTGGTATCTTATGCCAATTTTTTATTATATAATGTTATAACATATTTTATTATAAATATAAATATTGACGGTATCGGACATCGGTATTACTAATGGATTTAAATTCATCAGAAATATCGAAGGCTATGACCATCGGTCAATTGGGAAGGAAATGGCTATAGTTGGGGCTCCCTGAGCATAATCATTCTAGCTAATATCTGCTGGTCACGGGTCGAATTAGAGTTCTGAAGGATAGTTCTATTCATCGCAAATTCCGTCAAAAATTATAAAGGCTTTTGACCCATTGGAAAGGGGTCATCAGTAATGCGTAAATTCTTGCAGTGTGTTTTTATTGTGCGAAACATGGAAACACAAAACAAATTCTGGAAAAAAATAGTCCCTTGAGTAATCAGATTCTTAACTACATTCTACACCTTATAAAAATTCCAATTTCCAATAAATAAAATTATGGGTTAGCAAATTCGAGTTTGGGACTGGGTTTGGGCGATCCTTTGCTCCAAATTTTTGAAAATTTGTCCCGCTCTCAATCCCATCTCGATCAAATTGGGATAAAAATATGAAAATTTTTTATTGTCTTGATTTGAATATAAGAAATATTTAATACTATATACAAATATATTAATTATCAATTAAATCATATACATAATAACATGATATTGTGTATATATATTGATATATATATATATATAACATATAAACTTTTAATTAAAATAAATATAAATATAAATTTTAACATAATTCAATATATTATTATAATATATATTATTAGGTTCGGAACCCGGTCTTTGATTGGATTTCAAATAATGCGACGCGGTCCCAATTCGAGACAAAAAAAACTTGGGTCAGCGCAAGCTGGGACAACTGCACATAATGTTTCAGCTGAGCATGAGCCATAATGTTTCAGCTGTCCCTGCCTGACACCTTTGTTTTTTCTTTAAACTCTACCCTAACTTGGTACATAATCGGCTAAGGTCCGAGTTTCATAGATTAAGGACATGGCTCACACTAGATCGCTTTATAGAGTTTGGGTTCCCGATTATTTCCCAGCCCAGTTATATATATTATATATCCAATATATTATACTTATATTAATATGAATTCAAACTCTTATATGTTATTAATTATAGGGTAAATTGCATAAAAAAGCCTCAACTTTCGATTTATTCTCAAATCTAGCCCTAACTTTAATTTTTTACGTAAAAAGTCACGAACTTTGATTTTGTTCTCAAATCTAGCCTAAACTTATATTTTTGCATAAAAAGTCATGAACTTTAATTAAAGTCTCAAATCTAACCTAAAGTTTTATTTTTAAAATTTTAAATAGTTGTAAATGTAGCCTATTATTGTTTTATTATTTAAAATAATAATTCAGTGATCATTACATAGACAAGTCATAGAAAATAAAAGATTAAAGATTAAAATATTTTTGACAACTTTAATAGCAAGTTAGTTTAAATTTTTAACCTACTGTATTAGATATTTTAAATCAACTAAAAAATAGTTTAATTATAAAATAGGCTAAAAAATTAAACTAACTTTACTATCAAAGTTGTCAAAAAAAATTAATTTTTAATCTTTTTTATGACTTGTCTACGTAATGATCACTAAATTATTATTTTAATAATAATACAATAATAGACTACATTTATAACTAATTTTAAAATTTTAAAACTAAAAGTTTAGATTAGATTTGAGATTTAAATTAAAGTTCATGACTTTTTATGCAAAAATATAAGTTTAGGTTAGATTTGAGAACAAAATCAAAATTCGTTACTTTTTACGCAAAAAATAAAAGTTCGGACTAGATTTGAAAATAAATCGAAAGTTGGGGCTTTTTTATGCAATTTACTCTTAATTATATATCTTATACATTACATTATAAAATTTATTGTTTTGATAGTTATTACATCATAGGATTATTTCGTTTAACACCTCATTAACTATAACTTTTTTACAACTAATTTTGAAGTATAAATTATAAATTTTAGTCCTTAAACTTATTTAAATTTTAAACTTATGTCCTTCCATTAAAGTTTAATCAAAACATTGTTAAGTTCTCTTTTTAATAACTATGAAATGCCATTTTTTGTCCTTATTTTTTTAAAATAAAAATAGAAAACTATTAACAATAAAAAATAAGTTTTAGTGCACATAAGTAGATTTTCGTTTAAAGTTTATTTTCAAATAAGTAATTACTCATTTGGATAAAATGACTAAAATTAGTAATAAGTAATTTGTTACGGCTAGCTAACTAATTTATTGCTCTAGAAAAAAAAGAAGAAGCTTTCCCTCTTCCTGTTTTTTTGTTGATAAATACATTTTATATATCCTTAGAAGCCACATTATAGAGTTACCAAACAAAAAATGTAACTTCAAATTTGCTTATAAGTAAATTTTATCTACTTGTCAACTTAGCTAAACATGGTCTTAATCATAGTTTCCAATTATAAGACGACTATTTTTAATAACCGAAAACTTTCTGAGACTTTTTCATATCTATTATTTGTTATCATCAAAACAAAAATGTTAAGATTAAAATCTATGATTCAACAAATTACTTGCAATTAGCCATAACTCTTTTTTTTTTTTTTGCAAAATGTTCGCAAAGTTCTCACTATTTACTCATTAAATTTCCTGTTTACCTATTGTTAATTTTTTTCCAAGAATTCTGCATAATTTTTTTGAGAATTTGTCCCAAATTCGTCCCTCATCTAGTTGCTAACTTTACCAAAAAGTGCTATCCCACATTCGTGACAAAACTTTTATTTCAATTTTGTCACTAATTTTATTCCAATTTTTCAAAACGTATTTAAAAAGATTATAAATATCAAAATCTTATATTTATCTGTAATCACAATAAAATCAAAATATTATTAATTTGGATGATCTAACTAGTGCATACAATTGAGTTGATTTAAAAGCGCTTGAACCCGCTGTTTAAGAGAGTTGGACCGGTTCAATGCCTTTCTTATTTTTTTAGGCGAACCAATAAACCACAAATCCTTCTTCCTCCATGTGATATCCTATCTCTCCACAAATCCTTTCTTATTCTCCACCGACCAAGAGTTTTGTCTCCAAGTGATTCCCCACTCATTCATGACTTGAGACACTAGCAATTCTCAATGCAACATCTACAGTCTTCATAAGGAAATCAAGGGGAAAAATCAATAGGAATCAATGCAATTAATGGAAATCAATTCAAAATTTAATTGGAATTTGAAACAAAATTGGATTAAAAAAAAGGAAAGCAGAACGGTCGACATGGGAGGAAAATCCTCTCCTGATTGCCGCTCGGAAACGGCCGGCCATCCTGGCCGGCCGAGACTATAAGAGGACGCGAAGGGGCGCCCTCGCGTTCCCTTCAACACCCTAGCCAGCCGCCGCCTCACTCTTCTTCTTCTCCCTCTCGTCCAGCAACCGACACGCAAACAATGACGCACGAAATGGAGCGCGACTTCAACGATGAACAGTAGGCGATCCGATGAACCTCCTCCGCACTGCGACCTCCCTCGATGTGCGCAAAGATCAGATGCACCTTCCGCACCAGCCAAGGATGACCAGTGATCACTTGAACGACGACAGTGATCCAAAGAATCCGAAAACCGACGAAAGAAGGTACCTTAGATTTAAATCCCCTTAGACGACGAATTATAGATTCATTGATGCATAGTATGATATCATATTGATCCTGAGTACTATAGAATTACTTTTCGTGTAGTGATTTTCCCGATACGACGGCCGGAAGGTCGCCGAAGATATTGAAGATGATCGGTGCAATTCTGCGCGTCAGGCACCCGGCCCGAGTTAACCACAACTCGGCCTAGGTCTTGCTTAGTCATGGTTCGGGTCCTGATAGATCCGGACCAAGTCGCCTCATCGACGTATCGATGAAGACACCATTTCAGAAGCCGGCCCGAGTCCAAGTAAACCCGGACCGGGCTGTCTCGCCGACGTTGTCGCAGAAGTACGGCCGGAAATCCGACCCCGCCGGAGACGGAGAAGGTGATCGGCGCGTACCCGGCCTGAGTCCTTACCGACTCGGCCCGGGCCTCATTGGATCAGATCAATTCCTAACCCGACCGGATGCCGATCGGTGCACTATTCACAACCTGACCCGGGTTAACCTCAACTCGGACGAGGTCATGTATAGAAATTTCCCGACAGAGACTCGACCCGAGTTTTCCTCAACACGGCCCGGGTTCTGTAGGCCAGAAATGCAAACTTGTCCGTCGAGTCCAATCCTCCGGAAGTTAGATCCCCTTTTCATCAGAATTATGTAAAACCTTATCTAAGACTCTAAAGATCACAATGAACTTTATCTTGTCCTAAGGAAGATCCAACAAAAGGAATCTTTTCCTTTACTGATTCTAACTTTATCAAAGAAAAGCAAAGTAAAGATAAAGATGTGGGATTGCTATGTGCCGCCCTAGTGTATAGAGCAGAGATCATTGTATTGTATAAAGAGGGGCAAGTAGCTAGCTGAGGAGACAGCGAAACTACTGATCTTCAATGACCACTGTTCCTGAGATTTCTCCCACCTGTATCTCGAATGAAGGGTGATGCTTTGGTCACACTCCTTCCCCAGAGAATATAGTATTGAGCCAGAGAGACAGGTAGCTAACTGAGAAGACAATGAACCTACAGGTTTCTTAATTGACCACTGTTCCTGGGGTGTAGGTTCTCTCCCACCTACATTCCGAATTGGGTGAGGTTACCCATCCCTTTTCCCTTTTTGGGCTTACTGGCTTCAGAGATTCAGAGAGGCACCTCTAGCATCCCAATTTAATAAACTCGAGCTCGCATAGGACAACCAACTTTAAGGATATCTTAGTAATGTAAAAGATGTAGTGCAACTCACACTAAAGTAGATGCAAAGTAAAGTATTGTATAGTATGGCATAGACATGGCATAGTAAAGTATATAATATGGTATGGTAAAAATAATGCAGAGTATTATAAAGACAAAGTATGGTTATAGCAAAGAATAAAGCACACATATGGATAATGTTAAAGTATGATGTATGGCTCATTATAGTTACTGCATAGAAGCCAAAGTTTATAATTGTTTATCATTGACATATGATTTCAATGTCCTTCACTGAATCTTATTTCATCGTCTATGTTCTATTGTACTGGACATCCTTGCTCATGGGTATTCGTTTCCCCTGCATTGGGATTTTGCAGGTGAGAATGCTAATTGACGAGGTGTTGGAGGGTACAGAGCTTGGAGGAGACTGCACATGACTATTATATCAACAAGCTTACTTCAATTGAATTTAGCATTATGATTTTTATGTTATTCATAGATCGCTCATCTAATTTCTTCCGCCTATTGAACTTCTTGAGATGTATGATCTCTTATCATCTTGTTATCTCATGTATGGATGAATTATGTCTTTGATATTTTGACGATTGAACTTCCGCATTAAAGTCCTTTATTATAATGTTGATGCCACGTATGCCATTTTGTTGAATGGTCATAGTCAATAGTGTAGTAGGTAGTGTAGCGCTTCCGGAGTCAACCTGATTGCCTACGTGGTAGGAGGGGCGATTTTGGGGGCGTTACACTCAATGTCGTGATTTATTCACTCTCCCCCATTCGGTAAATTTTCTTTCTCATCATCACCGCTTTGTTCTTCTACAATGATGCACATTTATCGTCACTTGATGTAGAGAAATCATATACAATTTTTAGCGATTTTTAGCATATATTTTGTCCTAATTTATGTACATTTTAATGCATGTTTATTATCTTAATTGTTGATTTAAAAGTTTTATAAGTTTCTCTACATCATTTTATATAAAAATGGAAATTTGATATTTTTTAGGAGAGATTACTACTCTTTTTTCATTTTTTGTGCATTTACAACATTCCTGAAATATGGAGATATTTGGAAGGTGAAATCTGATTGAGAAAAGAGAATCATAGCTATGTGAGAAGACATCAAGTGAGGGCACACGGGCATATGATGGCACTTCCATCCTTTGAAGCAGGTTGTCACTAGAAGGCAAGCTAACATCTTGACTTAGATTCCTTTTTGCAATTGTAAAAAGGTTCCAAAAAGTAAAAAAAGATGATAGAAAAGGACAAAGAAGCAGGTGAAAAGGTCATGAAATCTTAGAGAATAAATAGAGGAATGACTGCTACACATTCCCTCCCTCTTTTGGCTATCCACTTTTTTACCTCTTTTCTTATTCTTCTTTTTCTTGGGGATTCGATCATTCCACAACTGAACAACATGTTGATAATAGAATATAAATTGAATATATTTTGACATTATCATCTCTTTTTTATACACAATTCTTTCATTTCATCCATTATTATTGAAGACTTCGAAATCTACAGTGATTTTATTTGCATTTCAGGATTCACGAAAAATAGAAGGAAAAGGTTTGAAGACATCCTTGCTGTGGAGTCCCTATGGTCAAGATGAGCAAGACATAGCACCAGAGGTCAAACCAAGCCATAAAAAACATCGGTATACAATTTCTATGGTATGACCGTATACATCGATAGCAAATCACATTTTCCAAGTTCAAACCATAGCAAAAAAAAAAAAAAACAAAGAAAAAAAGGGCAGCCTAAACATTCTCTACGAGAGTAGGGAATGCTTATGAAATATAAAACATATTTTCTTCCCATTTTCTTTCTTTCTCGAGTTTAAATTAATATTGGCCAAAGGTTGTCATTTTTTGTTGGATATGATTAGTTTAATATATACAATAATATTATAAATTTAACTATATAACTTTTTAAGGAACGAATGTACATTCCTTTTTTATCTATATTACATGGCGTCACACCCAGAAAAAGGGGTTTCTTTGGAAAGTGGACTTCTCTAAGGCATATGACGCCTTGGACTGGACCTTCTTATGGAACTCCTTATCTAAGAGAGGCTTTTCTTATAAGAGAGCCTCTATCGAATAAGAGGACCCGAGTCAAAGAGTGGACACCGGTCATTGAGAGGGTGGAGCAACGACTTGAGGGCTGGAGTGCAAAGCTACTATCCAAAGGAGGGCGACTTACTCTTGTGCACACAGTTCTATCAGCAATGCCAATGTATTTCCTATTTGTATTACCTCTACCAAAATCAGGAGCAAATTCTTTTGGACACATTCTGGAAGGAATAATCAAGGTGTTCATTTGGTGGCATGGAAGGATATCCGCAGGCCTCATTCTGAAGGAGGTTTGGATGTACGTGTACTTCAGAGAGCAAATGAAGCATTTCTATCAAAATGGGCATACAAAATCTTGAGCAACACAAATGAAATGTGGTCATCAGTTATCTTCGCATGTCATGGGAGAGTTCTATCATGGGAACAACGCATGGTGATGAGAAGTGGATGCTCATCTTTTTGGAAGGGGGTCATGGCTACATTACCAAAGATCAGATCATGTATCTCGCTGAGGCTAGGTAATGGAAGAGAGCTTCACTTTTGGAAAGATCCCTGAGCTGGACCTGATTCACTAGCACAACTATTCCCTAGGCTATATGCCATTGCAGCAGACAAAGACATCAAGGTGGCAGAATGTTGGTCCACATCGGGAGGTCACAATGGGGCCTGGTTGCCATCTTTCACAAGTAATTTGTCGGACTAACGAATTGATGATTTTGTTGACTTACTTGATAAATTGGATGGATATGCTCCTGAAGATAATATAAGGGATAGCTAGGTATGGTCGGTTGGTGTTTTTTCAGCTCGTAAAGTATATGAGATGTTAAGTGCAACTGATATAATTGATGATGGTGACTTGAAGTCGGACTGCGCCATTATATGGAGGAGCTCAATACTGCTAAGAATCAAAATTTTCGCTTGGCTTCTTCGACGTGGGCGACTCCTCATCAAAATATCACCTGTGTTTTGTGCAATAATGCTGCCGAGGATATTAAACATTTGTTTTTTGAATGTGAGGTGGCAAGAGAAGTATGGACAAGCACCAGAAGTCAATGGCTTAATGAATCATCGGTAGAAATATTTTGGAGCTCCTTTCAGAGTGGTAATGTGATGGGGAACCAGCGAAGATATGTCTTGAGGCGGAGCAAGAGTACTAACCTTATCTACTCTATGGGCAATCTGGTCACAAAGGAATGCAATCATGTTCAGAAACTGGCGATGCTACACGGATAATATTGCCATGCAGGCTGTAGAGTTATGTAACGTATGGTCGTGCGAGTAGTGGTGGAGAGAGAATTCAGCATTCAATTACTTCTGATATAATTATGATGTAACCTCTTTTTATTATTAATAAATTTGGATGTCTACCAAAATGGTATTCATCCTTTCTGTTCTCAATATATATATATATATATATATAAAGATATAGAAATATAAAAAAATTCTCTCTCAAAGGAATAACTATCGAACCCATAAAACTATTTTTAATATAAAACTTATAAGTTTATATTCAAACAATATACATATATAACAATTTATTTTATACATATATGGAATTAATAATAAATATTCATATATAAATTAAATTTGTGGGAAGCACAAGGGCATTCCCTAATATAAGATAAGACTAGCTATCAGGATCCTTAAGATAAAGATCCACAGTTGTCACTTGTCAAAGATAAGTTCCTGTTCAACATGTCAATCCCAAGGAATGTTGTCCAGAGCAATGATAAAAAAAAACACTGTTAAGAGGGGAATCAGTATTGCTACTGTTACAGGAGGCGGATAGCTTTTAAATCCCTAGAACTAAAAAAAAAACTTGCATAAATAGTGATGAACAAGCCATGGAGGTTCTGAACTTGCTTATAAGTAAGAAGCATTTTGTGATGTACAATGGAGGAATTGTGGAGCATCATACATAAAACATCTATTACAAAAGTTCTAGGCTCCTTTTCAGAATCGTCTGAACAGTCATGTTGCTCCCATCTTCCTCCACAACCTCCTTCAACAGTTCATCATCAATATTTTCAACTTCTTAAGAAGGTGAGAACTCAATGTATGACCCACTTTGTGCCATCTTAGCCATCCAAGCTTTTCGAGCATTACTTCCATACTTTTCCTCTTCCCATGTCCCAGATGCCACACAAAAATATAAATACACAACTCTCTCTTGGCCTGGACAGAATGCCCGAGCAATTGTAACACCCCCAAAATTGCTCCTCCTGCCACGTAGGGAGTCAGGTTGACCCCGGGAGCGCTACACCGCCTACTACACTACTGACCATGACCATTCAACAAAGTGCATACATGGCATCAATATTATAATAAAATATGATAAAAGACTTTTATGCGGAAGTTCAATCGACAAAATATCAAAGGCATAATTCACCCATACATGTGATAATAAGATGATAAGAGATCATAAATCTCAAGGAGTTAAATAGGCGGAAGGAAGTCGATAAGCGGAATGGCATGATATCTATGGATAACATTAAAAATCATAACACTAAATTCAATTAAAATAAGCTTGATGAGAGAATAGTCATGTGCAGCCTCCTCCAAGCTCTGAGGCCTCCAACACCTCGTCAATTGACATTCTCACTTGCAAAATCCCAATGTAGGGGAATCGAATACCCATGAGCAAAGATGTCAAGTACAATAGAACATAGACGATGAAATAAGATTCAGTGAAGAAAATTGAAACAATATATCAATGATAACCAATTGTAAACCTTGGCTTTAATATAGTGACTATAATGAACAATACATTATCCTTTAACTTTATCCATATCTGTGCTCTATTCTCTGCTATAACTTTACTTTGTCTTTACAATACTCTGCATTATCTTTACAGTACTATATTCCACACTTTACTATATCATATCCATGCCATACTATATAATACTTTACTTTGCATCTGCTTTACTGTGAGTTGCACTATCTCTTTTACATTATTAGGATATCCTTAACGTTGGTTGTTCTAAGCGAGCTCGACTTTATTAAGTTGGAATACCAGAGGTGCCTCTCTGAATCTCTGAAGCCAGTAAGCCCAAAAAGGGCAAAAGGAGTGGGTGTTAATACCTCACCCAATTCGGAATGTAGGTGGGAGAGAACCTACACCCCAAGAACAGTGGTCAATTAGGAAACCTGTAAATTCACTGTGTCCTCAGTTAGCTACCTGCCCCTCTGACTCAATACTATATTCTCAGGGAAAGGAGTGTGACCAATGCATCACCCTTCATTCGAGATACAGGTGGGAGAAGACCTGAAATCTCAAGAACAGTGGTCATTGAAGACCAATAGTTTCGCTGTCTCCTCAGCTAACTACCTACCCCTCTCTATACAATACCATGATCTCTACTCTATACACTGGGGGGGCACATAGCTATCCCACATCTTTATCTTTACTTTGCTTTTCTTTAATTATCTCGAATAAAGTTTAGAATCAGTAAAGGATGAGATTCCTTTTCTCTAAAGAGTTGAATCTCCCTTAGGACAAGATAAGGCTCATTATGATCTTTAGAGTCTTAGATAAGGTTTCACATGATTCTGATGAAAAAAGGGAGAACTAACTTTCGAAGGATTGGACTCAATGAAAAAAGTCCGCATTTCTGGCCGATAGAACTCGGGCCGGGTTGATGGGGACCCGGGCCGAGTCTTCGTCGGGAATGAATACGCATGACTCGGTCCGAGTTGAGGTCTGACTCGGGCCGGGTCGTTGACAATGTAAAGGTCAATGTCGAGTCGGATTCGCACCCGATCCGACTCGATAAGATCCGGGCTGGGCTACTATCTGACTCGGGCCGGGTTCTGAACATGGTGACTTCCCGATCATCTTTTCTATCTCCGACGAGGTCGGGTTTCTGGCCGTACTTCCACGACATCGTCGGCGAGATAGCCCGGTTCGGGTCTACTTGGACTTGGGCCAGGTTTTGAAATGGTGACTTCATTGATTCGTCGATGAGATGGCTCGGTCTGGGTCTGTCTGAACTCGCACCATGACTAAGCAAGACTCGGGCCGAGTCGTAATCGACTCGGGTCGGGTGCCTGACGCGCAGAATCACGCCGGTCATCTTCTAGATTTCTAACGACCTTCCTGCCGTCAAATCGAGATCACAATATGAAAAATGACTCTATGGCATCCATGATCACTATGATATCCTACTATGCATCAATAGAACTCAAATTCGTCATCTAAGGGGATTTAAATCTAAGGTACCTTCTTTTGTCAGTTTTTGGGTTGCTCTCTATCGTCATTCAGGTGATCACCGATCATCGTTGGCCAGTGTAGAAGGTGCGCCTGGTCTTTGCGCACGTCGAGGGAGGTCGCCGTACATCAAGAAGCCGTCGATCATTGCAGTCATCGTCGGGCTCTGTTTCGCACGTCCGCCGGAGTCGTAGAAGAAGATCGAAGGTGAAGAAGAACACGGAGAGGAAGAGTGACGACCGTGGGAATCCAAATGGGGCGAGGGCGTTACCTCTCGCTCTTTTTATAGCATCGGTCGACCATAGGGCTGGCCGATCGTGGGCATGATCAGGGGAGGGAATCCCTCCTCTGGTCGGCCATTTCCTCTTTCTTCATTTGTCCCTTTTTTTTTAATTCGAATCCAATTTGAATTCTGGCATTAATTTCATTGATTTCTAGTTTTGAATTTTTGTTTCCTTATTTACGGATTGCAGGCTTTACATTATTACCCCCTTAAAAGAAAATTCATACTCAAATTTAGATAAGAGTTAGGACTTACCGAATAGTTCAAGAAATTTCTCTCGCATTTCTGATTCTACTTCCCAGGTTGCTTCTTTTCCTTAATGATGCTTCCATGCCACTATGACCAGTGGTACTCTCTTATTTTCTTGTTGGTGTTCTTGATATTCCAGTATCTCCGTGGTTGTTCTTCATACGTCAGATCCTCCTTGAGGTTTGGTTCCTCAATTTGGATCATGTTGGCATACTCATGGTTGTACTTCCGGAGTAATGAAACGTGGAAGACATTGTTTACCCTGGAGTAAGCCGGAGGCAGGGCCAACCTGCATGATGAGTCTCCAACCATATCTAAAATCTCAAATGGGCCTACATACCTTGGGCTCAATTTTCCACGCTTACTAAAACGCATCAGTCCTTTGGTGGGGGAGACCTTAAGTAGAACTTGTTCTCCTATCTTGAACTTATGTTCTCGGCGCTTTTTGTTCGCGTAGGCCTTCTGACGATCTTGAGTAGACTTCATTCTCTTCTTTATTAATTCCACTCTGTTCTTGTACTCTTGGGTCTGCTTCTGTAATTCAGCGCTCAAGATTTTTCTTTCGCCCACTTCGCCCCAACATGCAGCGGAGCGACATGGTCGACCATATAGTGTTTCAAAGGGGGACATCTCTATACTAGCATGGAAGCTGTTGTTGTAGGAGAACTCTATAAGAGGTAGGTGTTTGTCTCAGTTGCCATGCCAATCCAGTGCACATGCTCTAAGCATGTCTTCCAGTGTCTAGATCGTCCTCTTTGATTGACCATCCGTCTGGGGATGAAAAGTCGTACTATACTGGAGTCTCGTGCCGAAAGTATTCTGGAGGCTCTTCCAGAATCTTGATGTGAACCGGGGATCTCTATCAGACACGATAACTGATGGGATCCCGTGGAGTCTAACGATCTCCTGCACATATAAGTCCATTAGACTTTCAAGAGATTGCTTTACCTTGATGGGTAGAAAGTGAGCCGATTTAGTGAGTCGATCCACTATCACCCAGATGGCATCATATCCCTTTTGAGTCCGAGGTAAACCCATGATGAAGTCCATCTATATCTCTTCCCACTTCCACTGTGAAATGCCCAGACTCTTCAAAGTTTCTTGAGATTTCTGGTGCTCCACCTTGACTTGTTGATATACAATACATCTGGAGACATATTCTGCTATTTCTTTCTTCATATCTGGCCACCAGAAACTCTTCTGTACATCTTTATACATTTTGGTACTTCTTGGGTGGATTGCAAATTCAGACTTGTGGCATTCATCTAGGACTTCTCTTCGTAATTCGAGATTATTCGGTACCCATAAGCGATCACGGTACCTTATGCCACCATCTACTGAGACATTGAAATTTGTAGTCTCAAGACTAGTCTTTATCATCGTAGTCTGGTAATCTGAGTCTTCTACTTGCGCTTCAATGATTCTTCCTATGATGTCTGGTACTATACGTTGCATCATCATTAACGATCCATCGTGCCTTGCCCTTGGTGCCCATTTTAATAGTTTGTCCATCATTTCGAATTGTCGAAGGCGCAAGAAGGCGACAGATCCTTCCCACTTTCGACTAAGTGCATTTGCTACGGAGTTTGCTTTACCCGGATGGTAGTTGATGGCAAACTCATAGTCTTTCAAGAATTCCATGCACCTTCTTTGACACATATTCAAATCCTTCTGTGTAAAGACATACTTTAAGCTCTTGTGGTCAGTGTAGACCAAAAATTCTTCTCCATACAAGTAATGGCGCCAGTGTAGACCACAAATTCTTCTCCATACAAGTAATTGCTCCAAAGCTTGAGGGCAAACACTACTGCTGCCAATTCGAGGTCATGCGTTGGATAATTGGCCCCATGCTTTTTCAACTGTCTGGATGCATATGCCACTACTTTCCCATGTTGCAATAGTACGCACCCCAATCTTGTACCACTAGCATCACTGTAGACTACTAACCACCGTTGCCCGATGGTAACGTCAAAATTGGTGCTGAAGTTAACCACTTCTTTAACTCTTGAAAACTTTCTTCACATTTGGGCAACCAGATAAACTTTTCTCCTTTCCTTGTAAGCTTGGTCAGCAGTAATGCAATTCTGGAGAAATCCTTGATAAAGCGCGTATAGTAGCCTGCTAGACCAAGGAAGCTCCTGATCTCGGAGACATTCTTTGGTTGAGTCCAGTTGGATACTGCTTCTACCTTCACCGGATCCACTGCAATTCCATCTTTAGAGACGATGTGGCCAAGAAATATCATCTGCTCTAGCCAGAATTCACATTTGAAAAACTTTGTGTACAATTTCTTTGCTCGTAAAGTTTCCAACACTATCCTCAGATGTTCTTTGTGCTGCTCTATGCTTGACGAGTAGATGAGGATGTCGTCAACGAAGACAATTACGAACTTATCTAGGTGTTCGTGGAAAGTTCGATTCATGAGATCCATGAATGCTGTCGGGGCATTTGTTAAACCAAACTGCATTACTAGAAACTCGTAATGTCCATATCTTGATCGGAATGCCGTCTTTGGGATGTCTTCTTCTGCTACCCTTAGCTGATGGTATCCGCTCCTCAGATCAATTTTGGAGAACACATTTTCTTTGGATAGCTGATCAAGTAAGTCGTCGATGCGAGGTAGCAGGTATTTGTTCTTTATTGTGACTTTGTTTAACATTCTGTAGTCGATACAAAGTCTTAACGATCCATCCTTCTTTTTCACAAAGAGGACTGGTGCGCCCCATGGTGAGACACTAAGCCTGATGAAACCTTTGTCCAACAGCTCTTGAATCTGGTTCTTCATTCCTTCAACTCTGCTGGTGCCATGCGGTATGGAGCTTTGGAGATCAGTGTTGTACCGGTTGCCACTTCAATATGAAAGTCTATCTCCCTTCTGGGCGGTAGACCACTAACGTCATCAGGGAATACATTTGAAAATTTCCTCACAACTTCTATGTCTTGAGGGGTCTTGGCTAGCTCTGTTATCTTTCTAACACTTGCCAGATAACATGTACACCCATTTTGGAGTAGTTTATGTGCCTTCATGGTAGACACTATGATCTTTGGTTCCTTTTGTGCAATGCCTCTGACAATGATTTTATCTGTACTTATAATCACCTTCTTTTGCTTGCACAAGATAGATGCATCATGGAAGGTTAAACAATCCATGCCCAAAATTATATCATAATCTCTTATAGGGATATTGATAAGATTTATAGGAAAGTTCTTTTTCTCCATCTCTATGGGGACATTAGGAAGGTACTTTGTGGTAATCAGGGTTCCTTGTGGAGTACGTATAGTAGGTAAGTCAGCTACGAATAGCGTATCTCGAATGACCTCAACGTCATTCTATGAAGCATCCTCTTCTAAATTGAAGAGTCTTCCTTGCACTAACTACTGTTGTCCACATCTTGGACAGTTTACTGCGATGTGGCCCATTCCACCGCACGCTCCAGACTTCATGCGACATTCCCCAGCGTGGGTCCTGCCACTGGTATTGCATAAGATCCGCTCACCTTGTGCGGGTGGTGCCTGAGGGGCTCTAGGAGGCTGCTGCCTCTATTGTTGAGCAGGGCGCCTTGGCGCCTACTGAGGGGGTCGCTGCTGTTGCTACTGTTGTTGTGGTTGCTGTTGCTGTGGGGGAGGAGCTTATTGTAGAGGACGGTAGGGTTGTTGTTGCGGACGGTTATACTACTAAGGCGCTGGGTATGGGCGGTACCGGTTGTCCTGTCGTTGTTGTTGCCGGTTGTTCCCACGAAATTGTTGTTGTTGGTGGGAACTCTGCCCTACGTTCTACTGGGCCTCTTCTCCTTCAGCAGGTCCTGGTGGTCTTTCTCGGCCATTGTTGCGAGACTGACCACTTCATCCAGGGTTTTGCAATTCCCTGGTCTGGTTTGGGATCTAAGAGTGGGACTCAGTCCATCCACAAAGCGCTTAGTCAGGGCCAATTCATCCATGATGAGATTTGAGTATTTTTTCAAACGGATGAATTTGGTCATATACTGGGACACTGTCATGGTCCCTTGTTCTAGGTGCAGAAAATTCTTTTGCTTCAAATCCCTCTGGAAGGTAGGGAAGAAGCGCGTCTCGAACGCCTTGCGGAAGTCTCCCCATGCAACGGTTCTGACTTCCGAGAAACTGGTGGCCTTCTTTACTTTCCACCATTCCTTCGCATCCTTCTAGAGAGTGTCTCCAGCGAATAGCACCTTCTTATTCTCTGGGACATCAAGGATGTCAATCTTCTCCTCTAGTGTCTCTATCCACTGTTCAGCTACTTCTATATCGCCCTCCCTATTGAACGCCAGAGGTTTTGATCTCCAGAATTCTTGTAAAGTGCAAGCGATGGGAGCTTGGCATCCTTGTTGTGCTGATGATTCAGGTAAAGGAGGGGAAAGCGGAGGCAGATAAGCTGGAGGTGGGGCAATGAAATGGGTCTCCCCTTCGTTATATATTTCATTCTCGCTGGTGGACGCTGACACCCTTCTTTGAGAAGACATCTATAAAAAGGCCATACAATCATTTGTGATAATAGTAAGTAGCCAAAGATCTTTAATCAAGATAAAAATCTTAAATAAAAATTGAGACCTTATGGCTCAATATTCGCTAAAACAAAAGTTAATCTCATGGTAAGGTTAGTCAAAGCAAAACATCAGTATTTCTCTAAGGCACGCTAAGGCCTTCAACATCAGAGAATTTTTCAATACTAATCACTACGTTGAGAAGGTTCCCCAGGTTCATTCTCGGGGTCCTTCTCATGCTTAGGAGGATTCGGGCATTCTTCTTCGAAGTGCCCATCTTGATCGCAGTAGCTGCAATATGGTTCTGGGTCTGTCTGACTTATAGGGCTATCCGGGCATGCATCTGCATCATTTTGTTTCCGGCTTTGCAATTCTCTATTTGGTTCAGGATCTTCTTCTTCTTCATTTGAAGACAGACAAATAGGGTTGTTGATGCGTCCTTCTACCATCTGCAAGTTACACCTTCGTTTCCTTTCTTCAGATGTCTCAACTGGCGGGGAAGGCATCACTAGATTATTGCTTCCCACGCTTTCCAAATCAGAATGCTCCTGTTCTTCTGGAGCAGGAGGAGGTGGAATCGCACGGCCACGACCACGTCCGTGACCACGTCCGCAACCCTGTGCGGGTACTTGCGCCTGCTCCTGTTCTTGAGCCAGAGCATTGGGTGGGTGCATAACTGCTTCAGTTACCCAGAACACTGGGATTCCGACACGTACCACTATGGACGTTATGCGGCGCGGAGGCATCTATAGTAACAAGTTAACTCAATAACATAAGTATCCTTGCATGAAAATGTACTTAGTACTTACATGAGGAGTGGAGCCGTAGATACTTGAGAAGCTTGCACATGATTTTACTTTGAAATATGAACAATAATGGATATGCATAAATATCTACTCTACTATGATCAATGAGAGAGTCAATAACTTGGGCTCTGATACCAAACTGTAACACCCCCAAAATCGCCCCTCCTGCTAGGTAGGCAGTCAGGTTGACCCCGGGGATGCTACACTGCCTACTACACTACTGACCAAGACCATTCAACAAAGTGCATACGTGAAATCAATATTATAATAAAATATGATAAAAGACTTTTATGCGGAAGTTCAATCGACAAAATATCAAAGACATAATTCACCCATACATGTGATAATAAGATGATAAGAGATCATAAATCTCAAGGAGTTCAATAGGCAGAAGAAAGTCGATAAGCGGAATGGCATGATGTCTATGGATAACATGAAAAATCATAACACTAAATTCAATTGAAATAAGCTTGATGAGAGAATAGTCATGTGCAGCCTCTTCCAAGCTCTGTGGCCTCCAACACCTCGTCAATTGGCATTCTCACCTACAAAATTCCAATGCAGGGGAATCGAATACGCATGAGCAAAGATGCCCAGTACATTAGAACATAGATGATGAAATAAGATTCAGAGAAGAACATTGAAACAATATATCAATGATAACCAATTGTAAACGTTGGCTTTAATATAGTGACTATAATGAACAATATATTATCCTTTAACTTTATCCATATCTGTGCACTATTCTTTGCTATAACTTTACTTTGTCTTTACAATACTCTGCATTATCTTTACAGTACTATATTCCATACTTTACTGTATTATGTCCATGCCATACTATATAATACTTTACTTTGCATCTGCTTTACTGTGACTTGCACTACCTCTTTTACATTACTAGGATATCCTTAACGTTGGTTGTCCTAAGCGAGCTCGACTTTATTAAGTTGGGATGTCAGAGGTGCCTCTCTGAATCTCTGAAGCCAGTAAGCCCAAAAAGGGCAAAAGGGGTGGGTGTTAATACCTCACCCAATTCGGAATGTAGGTGGCAGAGAACCTACATCCCAGGAACAGTGGTCAATTAAGAAACCTGTAGGTTCACTGTCTCCTTAGTTAGCTACCTGTCCCTCTGGCTCTATACTATATTCTCTGGAAAAGGAGTGTGACCAATGCATCACCCTTCATTCGAGATACAGGTGGGTGAAGACCTGAAATCTCAGGAACAGTGGTCATTGAAGACCAGTAGTTTCGCTGTCTCCACAGCTAACTACCTGCCCCTCTCTATACAATACCATGATCTCTGCTCTATACACTGGGGGCGGCACATAGCTATCCCACATCTTTATCTTTACTTTGCTTTTCTTTAATTATCTCTAATAAAGTTTAGAATCAGTAAAGGGATGAGATTCCTTTTCTCTAAAGAGTTGAATCTCCCTTAGGACAAGATAAGGTTCATTATGATCTTTAGAGTCTTAGATAAGGTTTCACATGATTCTGATGAAAAAGGGAGAACTAACTTCCGAAGGATTGGATCAACGAAAAAGTCTGCATTTCTGGCCGACATAACTCGGGCCGGGTTGATGGGGACCCGGGCTAAGTCTTCGTCGGGAATGAATACTCATGACCCGGTCCGAGTTGAGGTCTGACTCGGGCCGGGATGTTGACAATGTATAGGTCAATGTCGAGTCGGATTTGCACTCGATCCGACTCGGTAAGATCCGGGCCGGGCTAATATCTGACTCGGGCCAAGTTCTGAACATGGTGACTTCATCGATTCGTCGATCATCTTCTCTATCTCTGGCGAGGTCGGGTTTCCAGCCGTACTTCTATGACATCGTCGGTGAGGCAGCCCGGTCCGGGTCTACTTGGACTCGGGCCGGGTTTTGAAATGGTGACTTCATCGATTCGTCGATGAGGCGGCTCGATCCGGGTCTATCTGAACCCAGACCGTGACTAAGCAAGACCGAGTCATAATCGACTCGGGCCAGGTGCCTGACGCGCAGAATCACGCCGGTCATCTTCTAGATTATCGACGACCTGCCGACCATCGAATCGAGTAAATCACAATATGAAAAATGATTCTATAGCATCCACGATCACTATAATATCCTACTATGCATCAATAGAACTCAAATTCGTCGTCTGAGGGGATTTAAATCTAAGGTACCTTCTTTCGTCAGTTTTCGGATTCTTTGGCTCGTTGTTGTCATTCAGGTGATCACCGGTCGTCCTTGGCCAGTGCAGAAGGTGCGCCTAGTCTTTGCGCGCGTCGAGGGAGGTCGCCGTACATCGAGAAGCCGTCGATCGTTGCAGTCATCGTCGGGCTCTATTTCGCACGTCCGCCGGAGTCGTAGAACAAGAACACGGAGAGGAAGAGCGACGGCTGGCAGGTGTGAATCGAAAGGGGGCGAGGGCATTACCTCTCGCCCCTTTTATAGCATCGGCCGGCCATAGGGCCGGCCGATCGTGGGCGCGATCAGGGGAGGGAATCCCTCCCCTGGTCAGCCGTTTCCTCTTTCTTCATTTGTCCCTTTTTTTAATTCGAATCTGATTTGAATTCTGGCACTAATTTCATTGATTTCTACTTTTGAATTTTTGTTTCCTTATTTACGAATTGCAGGCGTTACAGCAATAGCTTGCCATGTTCTGGAATGGTTCCTCCAACATGACCAATCTAGATGCTGCTGTTAAGCTAATACCCTCAGCACATGCTATAGTTGAGGCAAGTAACTCCTTGATCTGTCCACTAATGTCACCATTAAATTTATCAATGATCTGATAGTGATATTGAGGGGTTTAGTGATAACTTGCTAATTTTTGGGTCAAAAGTCAATTTTTTCAATTTTTGTTTCAACTCCCTACCTCACTCTCTACTGCAAGTATATAGGTCAATTGTAGTTACCCAAATGTCATATCCACAGTGATTTAAAGTCCAAGACTCTCTAGACAATTTAGATTAGCCTTATCTAAAGTTAAAAATCCAAGAATTTGAAAGCAAGTTAAAATCGATTTCCAAAAAGTGGCTAAAATGATAACTTGTTTTTAGATTTTTGAAAGGTTATCAAAACTGAATTGCAAGTGCTAAACTAGAGGCTCAAAGGGGTTTACTATCAATGAGGAAGGTTCTCCTAGGAGTTGGGGTTCATCTAACTTAATTATGGATGTAATGGACAAGTTATCATTAAATGACAATTTTAACTCAACTTAAAATAATCTATTTTCACAACATAATTAAACCAGAACTAATCATCATATTCTCATATGAATGATTAGCTAAGTTGAATTAAATGAGGTCCTGACTGAAATCAAGTCAACATGAAGCTCAAACTTTAGTTTATTTGCTGAATTTCAAAAATTTGGTGAAATATGAAATGATAACTTGCAATTGCACTTTGAAAATGATGGAAATGCTTCAATCAATTAAACAGGGATGAAATCAATCTAATATTAGTGTAAATGCTTCTTGGTTTATCTCTAAACTACAAGAGAATTTTAAATCAGCCTCTCAGCTGCAAATTCAAATGAAATCCACATTTTCACTAATGAAATGGATAGAAATCAGCACCTAATCACACATGGGAATTCAACAAATGTCATTGCATTCTTGGTCCATCTCTGAAAATCAAGACAACCTTATAATCACCTCTCAGTGATGGAATAAAATTAGAGGTTTACAATGACAAAATAGAATCCCAAAGATCCTTGATATCATATTTGAATTCAAGTTTGAAAACCAGAAATCAGCATCCAAAAGTTTGCAATAAATCAGGAATTAAAAACTTGGAAACACCATTACTTCTTGATTCATTTCTGAACAAGAATGAAACCATAAGTAACCTTTCAGTTATCAATTAAATCAAGACTCAACAATGATAGAAAACAGATTTGAACAATTCAGGAAATCAGAAATCAGATTTCAGAAAATCAGATTTCAGAAAGTGAGAAATCAGATTTCTAATTGGGATTACTTCTAGAACTTGGCATTGGTTCTTGATTCATTTCTGAACAAGATTAGATCAAATGATAACTTCTCAGTTGTAGATACAATCAGGACCTTACAATGACAAGAAATAGATTCATATCAAACAGAAATCAGCAATCTGAAATTGAAATCATCAATGCAGGAATTCAGACTTGTCTATATCCATCCACAATTAATCTAGACTACTACCCTATCCTAGGAGACATAGAGTTTAGCTCCTCATAATTACAAATCTAGATACAAAAGGAATGAAGAATAATAGCAATCCATCCTGAAATGAGAGTTGTTCTGCAGAAATCAGCAAGCACTCCTCCACACTTCAGCTCCAATCTCCTCAATCACCTGTCCCCCTTTGCACCATGGCCGACCCCCCCATTCTCTCTTAGGTTTTCCAGCATATATCTGGTCTTTAATCACCCTTAAATCAGCATCTAAATGTCTCATAATCTCTGATTGTGCCAAGTGTCCCGTCCTGACATTCCAGCTGCATAAATCAGCAACTTTTTGGAGTGGTCCTCCCACCTTTTTGCAACGTGTTTTCCTTGCTACAAAGGGTATTACACCAAGCATCAAAGTCCTCAAATAGTTTATGAACAAATAAGGGTAGGGAAAGCAACTAGGATCAGCTCAAATGTCAAGTATGATTAAGTGTTGTGCAGAGTTGCAAATCAAGGTTAAAAATGATAACTTATAAATGCCTGGAATGATAACTTTGCATAAATCTTGGAAAATGATCAAATATGGATGGTTCAGAGCATTGAAGGCATCAAATGGATTAGGGTGGCAACTGAGTGAAGTCAAAAATCAAATATGAATGAGATTTCATAGGAATGATAACTTGGATGCCAAAATGATAACTTGATTGCCTTAAAAATGATAACTTGTCATAACTTTTGTTGTGGTTATCCAAATGTGATCAAATTTGAATAGCAATGAGTTCGGACAATAATATAATGGTTGCCTAAGCCCTTTGTGCAGAATTAATAGTTTTACATGTCGAAATGACAATTTTTCCCTTTAACGATAACTTGGCATTGGAAAAATGATAACTTGTTCAAATGGACTTAAAATTTTGCACAAGTTGAGATGTGCCATCCAAATATGATTCATTCATGATAGTAAAGGATTTAGGGCAAGAAAATCAGTTCACTCAAAATAATGATAACTTGGCCTATTGGAGTGATAACTTGTCCTAAAAATGATAACTTGGCATAGAATTAAAATATTTATAGATTTTAGCATTTCAAAACCTTTATGCACATGGAATTAAGTATAAAATGAGGAATATCAACTAGTTATAACAATCTATGCATTTCAAACATAATTGGCCAAAAGTTGGGCAATTTAGGGATTCGATAGGGGTGAAATGCATCTAAACAACAACAACAAACAACAACAAAGCCTTATCCCACTAGGTGGGGTCGGCTTGAAATGCATCTAAAATGGGATAAAAATCTATAGTGATCAGCTAGTGATCAAACTCCCCCAAGCTTAGCCTTTTGCTTGTCCTCAAGAAAAACATTCAGAAATTAAGGACAACTTGAATTAAAAGTCCACAAATGAAGCAAAGGTCAGCTGAATTGAATCCAATGAGTTTCCCACTTTTCCAACACTTCATTCTTTCCAAAAACTCAATTTCTAGCTAGGGAATCACAGATGCTAAAGAAAATTTAAGCCATGGAAGAAGTACTAGCAATAAGATGTTTGAGTCTTAGGAATTGTCAACTTTACCACAAGGTTGAACTACAAATTCCTTCATGAACAAATTTTCATTGCTTAAACAGGTTTAACACCTAACCTTTATTCATGAAATGCAAATAAACAGGTTTAGCACCTGATTTTTATTCATGCTTTCTTTAGGAGAGATTCCTTTGGAAGTTTTGCTCTCCTAATTTTTTTTTCTTTATTGCATTGAAGAGAGATTCCTTTGGAAGTTTTGCTCTCTTCCTTTTTTCTATGCATGCATGCTACTTTTTACTTTTCCTTTTTCTCATTTTTCTATCCTGTTCATGAAGTGAGCAATAGTTCAAACTCAAGTATAGTTTAGATCCCTTTATCCAAAAAATCATGTTTTCCTATTTAACATGGCAGCAAAAGCCTTGATTCCCTTCTAGACATCTGATTTACTAATTCAATCCATAAGTATCAGCTAGTGTGACCCACAAAAAAGGAAAATTTTCAGCTAAAAAATTTGTTCAAATGCATCTGAATTGAATAGCCAATTAAAGCAACAAGACTAATGGTCAAGTTGGCCACTTGGTATTGGAGGGTATTATCTATCATATAATGTATTTCACCCATTTTAGAGTCAAAATAAAGGCAAAACTTGAATTGGACTCGATTAGTGATAACTACTGATAACTTGTGATAACCGGGTGATAACGAATGATAACTTGTAAAACCTACTGATAACCTGGTGATAAATGATATATGAACATTAAAATCAATTGAAAACATGGTGTAAAGGTTAGAAAAACACCAGGTTTCCTCCCCCAAGCTTAGCCTCAACACTGTCCACAGTGTTGGAAAGTTAAGGTAAGGGAGAGGGTTGGGACGGTATGAAATTTGCATTTGGTCCCTTCCAATGTGTCTTGCATTTCAATCCTACTCTACAGGTGTTCTATACTTTATGAATTTCATCTAATCCTGCAAAGAAACAAGAGAGATCAGTGGGATATTCAATATTAGATTTTTAGATACATAATTCAATAATGCAATGGGATTCACTAAAATTCACTGAAATTCATCTAAGGTGGATTGGGACAACTGATATGCATGATGATTTAGATATTACTATGATGATTTCAGCATGAATGAAGAGATAATATCAGTTATCAATAAGATTTCAGTGAGAAGAATGAAGATTAAGGGTAGGGGTACTCCCTTCTTGTCAATTTTTGGATGGATCTGATTCCTTTCTTCTTTATTCCTGCAAAACAGAAAAGTTAAGTGTAAAATTACTTAGGTTACCTCCCAAGAAGTGCCCTGCTTTAATGTCTTAGGCTGGACATCTTTCCACTTGAATTCAACTAGGCTAATCTTGCAATTTCAGCACCTCCATAGCTGAATCTTGAGCTGTGGGATTATATGGCTTCAACCTCTGTCCATTGACCTTGAATATATCATCTTTATCATTCAGAAGGTCCACAGCTCCATAAGGATAAATTTTGTGGACTTTGAAGGGTCCACTCCACCTTGATTTCAACTTTCCAGGAAATAGTTTCAACCTTGAATTAAACAACAATACCAAGTCTCTAACCTTGAATTCCTTCTTCAGAATTCTGCTATCAAGCCATCTCTTGGTCCTTTCCTTGTAAAATTCTGAACTATGGTAGGCATTTAGCCTAATCTCATCCAACTCATCAATTTGGAGAAGCATCTTTTGTCCACATGCTTGCATATCAAAATTGAGTGCCTTTACTGCCCAATATGCCTTATGCTTCAACTCAATTGGTAGATGACATGTCTTCCCATAAACCAATTTGTAAGGAGAAGTGCCTATAGGGGTCTTATAGGCTATCCTATATGCCCAAAGTGTCTCATTTAGCCTTTGACTCCAATCCTTTCTTGTCAAGGATACTGTTTTTTCCAATATGGCCTTGATTTTCCTATTTGAAATTTCTGCTTGGCCATTTGTTTGAGGGTGATATGCTGTTGAGATCTTGTGCTTAACTCCATATTTGTTTAGGAGGTTCTCAAAACACTTTTCAATGAAGTGGCTGCCTCCATCACTTATGACCACCATTGGAATTCCAAATCTTGGGAAGATTACATCCTTGAACAACTTGATAACAGCCCTGGAATCAACAACTATTGTGGGGATGGCTTTTATCCATTTGGACACATAATCAACAACTTGATAACAGCCGAAAATATGAATTTGTATCCAAAAAAGCTAGGAAAGGGCCCCATGTAATCTATACCCCAAACATAAAAAATTTCAACTTGTAGGATTCCATTCTGTGGCATTTCATTCCTCCTGGAGCTTGACCCTGTTCTTTGGCAGACATCACAACTTTTAACATATAAATGGGCATCTTTGAAGAAAGAAGGCCAATAGAAACCAGATTATAGGATTTTTGCAGCTATCTTTTGTGTTGCACCATGCCCACCATATGGAGATGAGTGGCAAGCCTCCAAGATTTCTTGGAATTCAGATTGTGGTACACATCTCCTATATATACCATCAGGGGACTTTTGAACAAGAGGGGATCATCCCAATAGAAGTCCTTCAAGCCATGGAAGAATTTCTTCTTCTGTTGGTAGGTGTAATCAGAAGGAATGATTCCACATGCCAAGTAATTGACAATATCAACATACCAAGGGGTAGGGTCAACTGATATGGCCATCAAAAAGTCATCAGGAAATGAGTCATTGATGGGGAGTGAGTCATTAGAATTTTGAACTCCTTCCATCCTTGATAGGTGGTCAACAACTAAGTTTTTTGTCCCCCTTTTATCCCTGATTTCTACATCAAATTATTGTAACAATAGGATCCACCTTATGAGCCTTGGCTTGGATTCCTTCTTGTTGATCAGGTGCCTTACTTCCTGGTGATCAGTGAAGACAATTACTTTAGATCCAATCAAATAAGATATGAATTTGTCAAAGGCAAACACAACAGCCAACAATTCCTTTTCAGTGGTGGCATAGTTGACTTGGGATTCATCCAATGTCTTGCTAGCATAACATATAACATAGTGCTTCTTCTCCTTGGTTTGCCCCAACACTGCCCCTACTGCCTGATTTGATGCATCACACATAATTTCAAAGGGCAATGCCCAATCTAGTGGCTGCACTATGGGGGCTGAAGTGAGGGCTTCCTTCAAGTGGTTGAAAGCCTTTAAGCATTCCTCATCAAAATTGAACTCCACATCTTTGGCCAGCAACCTTGTGAGGGGTTTGGTTATCATTGAAAAGTTTTTAATGAATCTTCTATAGAAGCCTGCATGCCCCAAGAAACTCCTTATAGCCTTCACATTCTTTGGAGGTGGCAACTTCTCAATTGCCTCAATCTTTGCCTTGTCCATTTCAATCCCTCTACTAGATACAATGTGGCCCAATACCACTCCTTCTTGAACCATGAAGTGACACTTTTCCCAATTCAAAATTAGATTGAATTCCCTACACCTTTGCAACACTTTTGTCAAATTTTCCAAACAAGCCTCAAAGGAATCTCCATAAATTGAAAAATCATCCATAAACACCTTCATAATGTCCTCAATGAAGTTTAAAAAGATGGATATCATACACCTCTAAAATGTGGCAGGGGCATTGCACAATCCAAATGGCATCCTCCTATATGCAAATGTCCCATATGGACAAGTGAAGGTTGTCTTGTGTTGGTCTAATGGATGAATAGGAATCTGTAGAAAACCTGAATAGCCATCCAAATAACAAAACTGAGTGTCTTGCCAATCTTTTCAACATTTGATCAATGAAAGGAAGTGGGAAATGGTCCTTCCTAGTTGCCTTGTTCAATTTCCTGAAATCAATGCACATCCTCCATCCTGTGACTGTCCTGGTGGGTATGAGTTAATTAGAATCTGATTTGACTACTGTAATCCCTCCTTTCTTAGGCACCACTTGGACAGGGCTGACCCATTCACTATCTGAAATGGAGTAAATAATCCCAGCATTCAGCAACTTCAACACTTCCTTTTTGACAACCTCCTTCATAATTGGGTTGAGTCTTCTTTGGCATTCAATGGAGGGCTTGTAGCTGTCCTCCATGGGGATCCTATACATGCAAATTGAGGGATTAATACCCTTGATATCATCAATAGAGTAACCAATCACCTCCTTGTACAGCCTTAGTTTTTTCAGTAGCTCTTCAACTTGATTCTTGGGCAAGTTTGCATTGATGATAACTGGAAATGTTGAATTCTCCCCCAAGAATTCATACTTCAGGTTGTTGGGGAGAGGCTTGAGTTCCAATTTGGAAGAATTGGCTTGAGTTCCTTGGAGTTCAGCAGTGATAACCTCCTGAACTTGGTGCTGATTTTCTGAATTTTTCACTGATTTGGACAGATTCAATGCTAATTGGTATGCTGCAGCCTCTGGATCCTCCAATTCCTTCAAATGATCAAACATTAGGTACCTTTGCAATGGATCTTCAATGGGTATTATTGTTGAGGCTTGCTCCACAATTTGATCAATCTGTACATCCCCAAAATCATTTTGTTGACAAGCTGGCCTACTAATAACTTGTGCAAGGTTGAACTCTATTTTGTCTTCACCAATTTGGAAGGTCATTCTCCCCTCCTTAACATCAATGACAGCTCCAGCAGTGGCAAGAAAGGATCTTCCAAGCAAGATGGGTGTATTCAAATCCTCATCCATATCCAAAACCACAAAGTCCACTAGTATATAGAATTTTCCAACCTTTAGGGGTATGTCTTCAATGATTCCATGGGGATATTTGATGGATCTATCAGCCAGGTGTAGAGACATGTTGGTGGACTTCATATCTCCTACTTCAAGTTTCCTGCATAGAGACAAGGTATAACACTTACAGAAGCACCCAAGTCACACATGGCCCTTTAAATTTTTCTATTCCCTATCTCACATGGAATGGAGAAACTCCCTGCATCCTTTAACTTAGGAGGTAACTTATTTTGAATTATTGCAGAAGCCTCTTCAGTTAGTGCAATAGTCTCACATTCCACAATTCTTGGTTAGGATTTCCTTCAAAAATTTTGCATATGAAGGCATCTTTTGAATGGCTTCAACAAATGGCACATTGATGTATAGCTTCTTCAAGATCTCTAAAAACCTTCCATATTGCAGATCTTGCTTGGCCTTCACTAATCTTTGAGGGAAAGGCACTTTGTCAAAAATTCTTCCATTGGCTTCATTTTGAAAACTCTTCTTCTGATTCCTCGCAACAGCCTATTCAATTTCTTTTTCTTTAGGTTCTGGACAAGAGCTTTCCTTAGCTGAATTGCCTTCCACATTCTTGGAGTTTGGACTCTCTTGAGCTGGATTGGCTTCTACATTTTGCATTGGCTCTTCCACTAGCCTTCCACTCCTGAGTTGAATTGCCTTGGCTTGTTCTTTAGTGTTCACCTCTAGCTATCCAGGAAAGAATAAAGGATGTCTTGCTGAAGTGCTGGCCTGTTGAGCAATCTGATTTTCCAGCATCTTTTGATTGACACTCATGTTTTCAAGTCTAGAGTTAATCTTCAATATTTTTTCTCCTTGGCTGTCCTGCTTCTTCAAGATTTGTTGTAGCATCTCCTTCATTTCAGTTTGGAATTGGGAAGCTTGACTTTGAGGAGGCTGCTCATAGGGGGTCCTTTGCATTGGAACATTTGAATTCTGATTTCCATATGGAGGTGGCTGATTCCTTGACAAAATCTTGGGCTGCCAACTAGAATTCTACATTGGTGCCCCTTGATAATGATTGACCTTGTAGGAGAAGTAAGGATGATTCCTATTCTCTGGAGTATAGAATTCAGAAGGGGGTTTTGCTCCATAATTTCCCACTGCATTGACTGAATCAATGGTTTGCTCATATTGTAGCATTATAAGGTTGCAATGTGACATGGCCTTGATTATCACACACATCACATTTGGATTCAAGGGTGGAAGCTTTGCTAGCATTAGGGGTGAGATTCAGCTTTTCCAAGGTCTTGTACAACACCTCTTCAAGTTGGGATGACAAGTTGTTCACTAAATCCTGGACAGGTGACCTCCTTGTCCTGTCATGGGTAAGAAAGTGATGATTCTTTGTAATATTCTCTATCAATTGATAAGCTTCATAAATATTCTTTGATGCAAAGATGCCTCCTGCAGCTGTGTCAAGTGCAACCTTGGATGGATAATTCAGCCCCTTATGGAAGTAATTAACAAGTTGCCACTTCTCAAAACCATGGTGGGGACATTCTCTCAACAGCCCCTGAAGTCTTTGCCATGCATCTCAAATGTTTTCCTGATCCAATTGATAGAACCTAACTATTTGATCCCTGAAATTATCAGTCTTGGAAGGAGGGAAGAATTCTGAAAGAAACAATTGGATAATTGATTCCCAAGTGGTCACTTCTTCAGGTTTGAGGGTCTTGTACCCAATTTTGGCCTTGTCCTTGAGTGAAAAAGGGAATAACCTCATATAAACAGCATCCATGGGTAGACAGAGTTCATTGGAGTGTTGTTGAAGTGGACTGTGCTGCAAATCTCCTTGAAGTTGTCCAAATGTGAGGCTGGATCCTCAGCCCCTAATCCAGAAAATTGGTACTGCCTAATCATAGTAATAAGTGCTGGATTGACTTCAAAGTTTGCCACAGATGCTTGACCTCCATCTCCAAGTTGATTCCTGACATTGCTAGGTGAGTAGCAATCCTTTAAAGTCCTTGGTGCAGCCATATTGCCTTGCTCCTCTTCCTCTTCTTCAAATATCCTTCTTCTTGTCTCTAGCCTTTGCAATCTCCTTCTTCTTAGAAATCTTCTTTCAGGCTTAGGATCTGATTGATAATGGTCCTCTTGATTGTCCAAATCCTGCATAAATGAATTCAGAAGTATCAAATTGAGAAAAGAAAGAAAACTAGACAAAAATTGAAAATTGGAAAAGATAACTTGGAAACATTGAAAATTGTCCTAACAAATGAACTAATAACTAATCTAAACTATCTAAGTTAGCCTAATTGACCTCAAATCCCCGGCAACGGCGCCAAAAACTTGATAATGATATTGAGGGGTTTAGTGATAACTTGCTGATTTTTGGGTCAAAAGTCAATTTTTTCAATTTTTGTTTCAACTCCCTACCTCACTCTCTACTGCAAGTATATAGGTCAATTGTAGTTACCCAAATGTCATATCCACAGTGATTTAAAGTCCAAAACTCTCTAGACAATTTAGATTAGCCTTATCTAAAGTTAAAAATCCAAGAATTTGAAAGCAAGTTAAAATCGATTTCCAAAAAGTGGCTAAAATGATAACTTGTTTTTAGATTTTTGAAAGGTTATCAAAATTGAATTGTAAGTGCTAAACTAGAGGCTCAAAGGGGTTTACTATCAATGAGGAAGGTTCTCCTAGGAGTTGGGGTTCATCTAACTTAATTATGGATGGAATGGACAGGTTATCATTAAATGTCAATTTTAACTCAACTTAAAATAATATGTTTTCACAACTTAATTAATCCAGAACTAATCATCATATTCTCATATGAATGATTAGCTAAGTTGAATTAAAAGAGGTCCTAACTGAAATCAAGTCAACATGAAGTTCAAACTTTAGTCTATTTGCTGATTTTCAAAAATTTGGTGAAATATGAAATGATAACTTGCAATTGCACTTTGAAAATGATGGAAATGCTTCAATCAATTAAACAGGGATGAAATCAATCTAATATTAGTGTAAATGCTTCTTGGTTTATCTCTAAACTACAAGAGGATTTTAAATCAGTCTCTCAGCTGCAAATTCAAATGAAATCCACATTTTCACTAATGAAATGGATAGAAATCAGCACCTAATCACACATGGGAATTCAACAAATGTCATTGCATTCTTGGTCCATCTCTGAAAATCAAGACAACCTTATAATCACCTCTCGGTGATGGAATAAAATCAGAGGTTTACAATGACAAAATAGAATCCCAAAGATCCTTGATATCATATTTGAATTCAAGTTTGAAAACCAGAAATCAACATCCAAAAGTTTGCAATAAATCAGGAATTAAAAACTTGGAAACACCATTACTTCTTGATTCATTTCTGAACAAGAATGAAACCATAAGTAACCTCTCAGTTATCAATTAAATCAAGGCTCAACAATGATAGAAAACAGATTTGAACAATTCAGGAAATCAGAAATCAGATTTCAGAAAATCAGATTTCAGAAAGTAAGAAATCAGATTTCTAATTGGGATTACTTCTAGAACTTGACATTGGTTCTTGATTCATTTCTGAACAAGATTAGATCAAATGATAACTTCTCAGTTGTAGATACAATCAGGACCTTACAATGACAAGAAATAGATTCATATCAAACAGAAATCAGCAATCTGAAATTGAAATCATCAATGCAGGAATTCAGACTTGTCTATATCCATCCACAATTACAAATCTAGACTACTACCCTATCCTAGGAGACATAGTGTTTAGCTCCTCATAATTACAAATCTAGATACACAAAGGAATGAAGAATAATAGCAATCCATCCTGAAATGAGGGCTGTTCTGCAGAAATCAGCAAGCACTCCTCCACACTTCAGCTCCAATCTCCTCAATCAGCTGTCCCTCTTTGCACCATGGCCGACCCCCCCCCCCCCCCCCCCCCAATTCTCCCTTAGGGTTTGCAGTGTATATCTGGTCTTTAATCACCCTTAGATCAACATCTAAATGTCCCATAATTTCTGATTGTGCCAAGTGTCCTGTCCTAACATTCCAGCTGTAGAAATCAACAATTTTTGGAGTGGTCCCCCACCTTTTTCCACCTTTTTGCAACCTGTTTTCCATTCTACAAAGGATAGAACACCGAGCATCAAAGTCCTCAAATAGTTTATGAACAAATAAGGGTAGGGAAAGCAACTAGGATCAGCTCAAATGTCAAGTATGATTAAGTGTTGTGCAGAGTTGCAAATCAAGGTTAAAAATGATAACTTATAAATGCCCAGAATGATAACTTTGCATAAATCTTGAAAAATGATCAAATATGGATGGTTCAGAGCATTGAAGGCATCAAATGGATTAGGGTGGCAAAGTGAGTGAAGTCAGAAATCAATATGAATGAGATTTCATAGGAATGATAACTTGGATGCCAAAACAATAACTTGATTGCTTTAAAATGATAACTTGTCATAACTTTTGTTGTGATTATCCAAATGTGATCAAATTTGAACAACAATGAGTTCGGACAATAATATAATGGTGGCCTAAGCCCTTTATGCAGAATTAATAATTTTGCATGTCGAAATGATAGTTTTGCCCTTAAACGATAACTTGGCATTGAAAAAATGATAACTTGTTCAAATGGACTTAAAATTTTGCACAAGTTGAGATGTGATCGTCCAAATATGATTCATTCATGATAGTAATGGATTTAGGTCAAGAAAATTATTGAAAATCAGTTCACTCAAAATAATGATAACTTGACCTATTGGAGTGATAACTTGTCCTAAAAATAATAACTTGTCATAGAATTGAAATATTTATGGATTTTAGCATTTTAGAACCTATATGCACATGGCATTAAGTATAAAATGAAGAATATCAACTAGTTATCACAATCTATGCATTTCAAACATAATTGGTGAAACGTTAGGCAATTTAGGGATTCGATAGAGGTGAAATGCATCTAAAATGGGATAAAAACTTATAGCGATCAGCTAATGATCATGATTATAAAACGAGATTGTAGATATAGATCCCCTTGAAGAACTAGTACTTCCTCTCATTTCTTCCACCAAAAACATGCTCTAGCAATTCCACAAAAAAGACTATAGGAGAGACTCCATAGCAAAATACCAAAACTTTTTCTCCTTTTAGTGCAGACTTGCGCACAAGAACAAATTTTGTGTTGCAACCATGTTTGATATCTCCCTTGCATTTACCAACAATATCCAACTCACGAGCATTCAACAAATTGTTTGTGCATTTCACTGATGTCAGCAGTGACGGATGGACAGAACCAACTGTGAGTAACAGTTCCACTTCAATTGGGTATCTTTTTTAAGTTACAGAATTTTGCACCTTCTTTAGAAGTTCTCGTTGGATGTCTGACAGTGTCATCATAAGAGCATAAACCCTCAATCCAGGAAGCTTATGTGCTAGCCTTGCATTATAAAAATCAATACAATCACTGGTGAGTTTCTTTAAATATCTAAAACCTTGTTCTCTGTCAATTGCTTCACTTGATTCGATATTGTGGCCAACTTTTTCTATAAAAAGTTTTCTGGACATTTCTTCTACATGAAAATTTTTCCTGGTTTTCTCTCAAGTACAGTGCATATCACAGTCCAATGAAGTTACAACATCATGAACAAAGCGAGGCCTTGCCAAGGCCAAGATGCTGAAGTGCTCTTCAAAGTAGTTCTGAAATAGCGTTCCAGATAGAAGAATTGTCAATTCTGTCTTCACATTCATCAAGTGTTTTCTTAACTTTGGCCTGGTGCTTCTTGGATTATGGCCTTCATCTAGAATCAAAAGGCCAGGACTGTTGAGCAAAGTGCCAGCCATGAATTTACTATATTCTAAGTTCTCATCCACCTTGCAAAAGCAGGCAAAAGTTGGATAGTTCATAAGAAGAATGCTTGGATGCTCATGCCATCGCTGTAGCTTTTCTAGAGAATCCACAAGGTAAAGCAACGTTGAATTGAGCTTGGTATGTCTCCTAGAAGGCATTTTGAATTTAACACGAAGCATTTCATCACAACCATCATATCGGTAGATATAATGCACGGGAAGTGAGACACCCCACTTTGGGAATTCCTTCATCCAAGTATCAATCGCAGACTTTGGGGCAAGAACCAATGGATTGGGGTAAAGTGGATAGCAACTCATCATCGCTTAAGCAAAGGTTTCAAATTTGAATTTTTGTGGATGCAAAAAATTCTCGTTGAGAACTTCACCTGCCATAGCAAGGCATGTTGCCCGAGACGACACCAGAATAGTCGGGCTGCATAGTGTAAAGATGCAAAAAATTTTCATTGAGAGTCTCACTTGCCATAGTCAGACATGCTGTCCGGGACGATATCAGAATAGCTGGGCTCGATGGTGGACTGAGACTCCAAATCGTGATCAGTATGCATAGCTCCTAATGTCAACTAGAATATCCCAAAATTTGGACCAAGAGTATTTGGGTCTTTTGACCAAAGTCCTAATGCAAATCCTATATAAAAGATCCAAAATCTTATTAATTCATCAAAAAAACTTAGCCGCCAACCCCTTTTCTCTCTTTATCTTCTCCATCAAAAAAAGAAGAAAAGATTAAGGCTAAGAGATGTAGAGTCATATTCTTCATAGTGACTATGTTTTAATATCAAGAAAGAGAAGATCAAAATTTCTAGAAAAAAAGATAAGAAGACCTATAGACTTCTAGATGACGAAGAAGGATACAAGATGATTAGAAAAAAGAGGTTTTAGATCTAAAACCTAAAGGTCTGTAAAGGGAATCCAAACTCCTTTGTCCCTTATGAGTGATATTTTGTGTTTGGATTGAGAGTTTCAATAACACCTTGTTCTTGATAAGGATTTTGATTGAGTGTTGCATGATTTATATTGCATAATCTATTAAATTTGTGACTATTTTGTAAGAATTATTTGGGTAGATTTTACTTATCCAAAATTTACAAATAATGTATGGATGGAAAGCCCTTGACGTCTAGTTTCTACAGAAATTGGTTTCATATGATTTGAAGATGTATTAAAATAGTTATGATCTAACATCGAACTACTATTATGCTGTCTTGGGTAACAGCGAGACCAAATTGTAAAACATATAGTAAGTTGAAATTTATTCACAAGTTAAAGATTCGTGTTACCTTTCTGTGAAAATTTGAATCATCTAAAAAGAACAAGTATAAGATACGTTATTAATATTTTAGTGACTAGTGTCAGAATACTGTGCAGAGAATAAATTTTGTTAGTTGTATGAATTTTTAGGAAAGAATCCTATATCTTGTAAATGAATGACATTTTTTAATGTGTTCTATGATGCGTAGATGCTAAGAGATTATACCTAAAATATTTATAATGATTTAGATTATTTTTATTGAAGTTTTAATCTCAAAAATTAAGAATTTTGAGTGAAAGATCGTGTAACAACTCGAAAATCCACCCTAAAAGTTTTGGACATTTAGGGCAATTCCGCATCGTTAGCCCATTCGCCATACATCATTTAACAACGTAACATTTGACAATTTAGAGAAAATCATAATAAATTAAAACTTTTTATTAATCATATCATAATCAATACTTCAGAAAACATTAAATTCCTAAACCTTCAGTACATCATTAACCTCAATGCTCAAATAGAACTGTATGACCCATTTAAACCTAAGCATGTGCAACACTTCGTCATGAGCTTAAACTGTCATTCATCACTTAATCTTAGTTACCTGCATGGATCCAGAGTGCAGGGTTTCCTAGTTAGAGTATGTAAAGGGCATGCATGCCATGCTATCCTATCATTTGGTACTACATGCCATGCATCATCATCATAATAACAATAACATATGAACATGCATGCCATGAACTATACAATGATCTTTACATGACAATACATCATGCTTATCATTCATTATTAACATATCATTATTGAAATATAATCATTTCAACATACCTTACCTTGGAGTCATCGTCTGCAAGTATCATAACATAAGAGCATACATTCAAAACATACATAACATATATGACATAGACATATCATTGCATTTCATTTCCATTGTCATGTGTACCCTAAGAGTTTCTTTATAACTCCTTAATCCTTATTCATTACTTTACATTTTTTTTCTTTTCATTCTTTGCTATACATTTCCTCGTGATTATGATATAACTCTTTCGACATTCATTCATCTTTCTTTCTTTTATTATCTTATGACATCTTTGGGGTACATTATATCATTGCATACGTTAACATTATCGATATCTTCCATCTGTACATTGGGAATCTCAAACACCATTAAGGTGATGGCATTGCTTCTTGAGAAGTTTCAATCACCGTAAGTGAAAGGCATTTACTTCTCATCCTTACATTCATGACTTATTTTCATTACATTCATCATATAACATACTTCTTCTTTGCCTAATAGCCAATACAATTTAGCATTCTTACATTAGTTAATCGGGCACTGGAAAATCTCAAACACCTTTTGGGTGATGGCATTATTTTTGAAAAAAGTCTCAGTGACCACAAAGCGAAAGACGTCTACTCTTGGGAAACCTCAAACAACCCTTGCGTGATGGCATTATTCCTCAAGAAGTCTCAATCACTATAAGGTGAAAGGCATTTACTTCTTGCCTTCATCATTCATCTTTACATCATCGTTACATTTATCCATAAGGCATTGGAAATCTAAAACACCTTTTAGGTGATAACATTATTTCCCAAGAAGTCTCAATCACCATGAAGTGAAAGGAATTTACTTCTTGCCTTCATCATTCATCATTACATTGGTTCATAGAGCACTAGGAAATCTCAAACACCCTTTTAGGTGATGACATTATTTCCCTAAGAAGTCTCAATCACTATAAAGCGAAAGGCATCTACTTCTGGGAAACCTCAAACACCCTTAGATGATGGCATTATTCCTCAAGAAGTCTCAATCACTATAAGGTGAAAGACACTTCTTACCCTCATCTTTCATCTTTACTTAGTTGAAGGCTCAGGGTAACATCATTAAAACTAGGCCAATGGCCCATAGGAAATCTCAAACACCCTTTCAGGTGATGGCATTAATGAGTACCGGGGCATCTCCTTCAACTTTATACTTTATTAGGGTCATCAGTACATCAAGCATTCACAACAATCAATCATCCCCTAGTCTAATTCACTACAAGAAAATGCGATTTTTCGACGGGCCATTTTCGGCGGAAAAAATCCATCACAATTTGCAACGGATTTTGCGACGGATATATTTCCGTCGGAATTTCCAACGATTGCAACCGTCTAAAATAAAAATAATAAATTATCAAATCTATTATATTATTATTTTATTTTTCGACGATAAGGAACGTCGAAAGTTTCGACGGATATGTATCCGTCGAAACTTTTGACGGTCACTATCGATTTTATGACGGATAATTTTTCGTCGAAACTAAAAATAATAAATTATAGAATTTATTATAATATTATTTTATTTTTTGATGATTTGGAAATTTAGAATTTTCCTAGTCCATCAAAAGTTCCGGTGGTCCGGACCGTCGATACTCATAAAAAATGATTAAATATTATAATCTTATATGTTGGTATTTTATTATTATAATTATCGACGGTCCAGACCATCGGTAATCGTAAAAAATGATTAAATATTATAATTTATAATATAGTTGGTATTTTATTATTGCAATTACCGACGGTCCGGACCGTCGGTAACGAAAAAATAATTAAATATTATAAGTGTAAATATTACTATTTGCGACGGTTGCAACCACCGAAACTTATCGATGGTTCAGCAATCGTCGAAATTATCGACGATCGCGATCGCGAGAATGTATTGACGGTCGCAATCGCCAATAACGTTTTGGCGATTGCAACCGTCGAAAGTTCGATTGTCCTGACCATCGAAACATTTTGGGTGGATGCAACCGTCGAAGTTTCGACGGTCGCAGCTGTCGGAACGCCTTGACGATTGCAACTGCCGGAAGTTTCAGACGGTCGCAACCGTCGGAACTTCTGACGAGTGTTTTCCAAACCGTCGGTAATAGTTTGCGACGCCACTTTTTTTGATCAATTTTTTCTGTCGATAAATTCGTCGAAAACCTCTATTTTCGACGGATTTTTTCAATTTTTTGACGATTTTGACCGTCGAAAAATACCATTTTTCTTGTAGTGATTATGGCTGACCATACATTTCTTGTATCTCCGTTCATACATAATTAACCATCATTCATCATCAATCATTAATACACGATAATGATATCGTGTAAATACTTTAAATACATCATAGAACATATCTTTCGCTCGGTCACCGTCGTGATGGGTTGGTCATGTCCGTTCTTGTCGCCCGACATTTTCAATTTTTAATATTAAAACTCTAATTAAAATAATCTAAAACATCATAAATATTTTAGGTATGATCTCTTAGAATATATGCATCATAGAACATATTAAAACATGTCATTTTCATTCATTAACAAGATTTAGGGCTTTCTCCTAAAAATTCATACATCTAACAGAATCTATTCCCTGCATAGTATTCTGGCAGTAGTCACTAAAATATTAATAACTTAACTTATAATTGTTCTTTTCATATAATTCCAATTTTCACAGAAAGATAACATGAATATTTAACTCATGAATAAATTTCAAATCATAACACAGCATTTTCAATTTATCATAAGTTTTACAATTTGGTTTCTCTGTTACCCGAGACAGCATGACACCAGCCCGATTTTTGGATCATAACTACTTTTATTCGACTCCAAATCACATGAAACTAATTTCTATGGAAACTAGACTTCTAGATATTTCAATCCATATATTATTTGTAATTTTTGTTTAAGAAAAACTTATCCAAAAAATTGTTACAAAACAGTCACGAATTCCCGATACAGCTTGACACCTATCCGATGTTTGGATCATAACTATTTGTATACAACTCCAAATCGTATGAAACTAATTTATGTGGAAACTAGACTTCGAGGGATTTCCATACATATATTATTTGTAATTTTGGGATAAGTAAAACATAGCTTAATAATTATTACAAAACAATCACGAATTTAACATATTTATGCAAGACAAATCATGCAACCCTCAATCAAAATCCCTATCCAGAAATGGGTGTTCTTGAAGCTCTCAATCCAATAAAAAACATCACTGAGAGGGGAGAGAGGGGTTTGGATCCCCTTTACATACCTTTGGTTTTAGATCTAAAATCCCCCTTTTCCTAATCATCTTGTCCTTCTTCTTCATTTAGAAGCCTCTAGGTCTTTTGTACCTTCATCTTCTCTTTGTTGATCTTAAAACATAGTCATCACAAAGAATATAGATCTAGATCTCCTAACCTTAGGCTTTTCTTGGTGGAGAAGAAATAAGAGAAGAGGGGTTGGCGGCTAGATTTTTGGAGAATTAATAGGGTTATTGGTCATTTATATTAGGCTTTTAGTCAAAAGGCCCGAATACACTTAGCCCAAATTTCAGGATATTACAGATCGAATTCTGAATCGCCGGCACAGCCGTACCGACCCTCGGAATGACCGTGACTGAGAGGCTAAAATCGGCCTATCGTCTAAGACACTGGCATGACCATGACATGTTTTGTCACAGCCGTGACCAATTAAGAATGGTCGTGACACTTCAAATCACGACCGTGAGCGGGAAGGAAAATGAAAGGAAATAACATTCTGTCACGCTCATGATGTTTACCATTACGGTCGTGACATCGACAAGAACGTTCGTGACTACGCCAATCATGACCGTGACAGAAGGGGCTGTTTTGGGATTCTATCACAGCCGTGACCAACTCATCACGGTTGTGGTGGAGCGAAAGATAGGTTCTATGATATATTTAAAGTATTTCCATGATATTATTACTATGTATTGATGATTGATGATCGATGATAGTTAATTGTGTATGAACGGAGATACAAGAAATGTATGCGCAATTATAATTAGGCTATAGGATGAAAGATTGATGTGAATGCTTGATGTATTGATGACCCTAATAAAGTATAAAGTTGAAGGAAATGTTTCGGTACTCATTAATGTTAAGAAGTAAATGTCATTCACCTTAGGATGATTAAGACTTCTCAGGAAATAATGCCATCACATGAAAGGGTGTTTCAGATTTCTTAGGGGCCATTGGCCTAGTTGTAATGATGTTATCCTGAGCCTTCAACTAAGCAAAGATGAAAGATGAAGGCAAGAAGTAAATGCCTTTCCGCTTATAGTCTTGGGAATAATGCTATCACCTAAAGATGTTTGAGGTTTCCCAAAGGTAAATGCCTTTCGCTTTATGATGACTGAAACTTCTTAGGAAAATAATGTCATCACTTGAAAGGGTGTTTGAGATTTCTCAATGCTCTATAAACTAATATAATGATGAATGATGAATGCAAGAAGTAAATTGTCTTTCACCTCATGGTGATTGAGACTTCTTGGGAAATAATGTCATCACCTAAAAGGTGTTTGAGATTTTTTGGTGCCTTATGGACAAATGTAATAATGATGTAAAGATGAAAGATGTGGTAAGAAGTAAATGTCTTTCACCTTATAGTGATTGAGACTTCTTGAGGAATAATGCCATCACCAAAAGTGTTTGAGGTTTTCCAAAACTAAATGCCTTTCGTCTTATGGTGACCGAGACTTCTTTGAAAAATTATGCCATCATCTTAAGGGTGTTTGAGATTTTCTAATACCTAATTAACTGATGTAAGAATGTTAAACTGTATTGACTAATAGGCAAAGAAGTATGTTTACGATGAATGTAATGATGAGAAGTAAATGCCTTTCACCTCAGGTGATTGGGACTTATCGACAAATAATGCCATTACCTTAAAGGTGTTTGAGTTTTCCAATGTAAAGATGAAAGATATCATATGATAATGTTAATGTATGCAAGATTATAATGGCCCCAATGATATCATATGGTAATAAAAGAACGAAAGATGAATGGATGAATGTCCAAAAGGTTATATCGTAATCACGAAGAAATGTAAGGTAAAGAATGAAAAGAAAGAAAGAAACGTCAAGTAACGAATAAGGATTACGGAATTATAAAGAACTCCTATAGTACACATGACAATGGAAATGAAATGAAATGATATGTCTATGTCATATATGTTATGAATGTATGTTTTTATGGTATGGTACTTGCAGGTGATGACTCCAAGGTAAGGCAAGTATGTTGAAATGATTATGTTTCAAGAATGACATGTTAAGAATGAATCATAAGCATGTTGTATTGCATGATATAGTTCATGGCATGCATGTTTATATATTATTGTTATTATGATGATGATGCATCGAATTTAGTATCATGTGATAGGACAGCATGGCATGCATGACTTTTACATACTCTAACTAGGAAACCATGTACTCTAGATCCGTGTAGGTAATTAAGATTAAGTGATGGATGACAGCTGAAACTCATGACGAAGTGTTGCATGTGCTTAGGTTTAAATGAGTCCTACAGTTCTACTGAAGATTTAGGCCTTTAATGTTTTCTACATTATCGGTTATGATATGATTAATAGAAAATTCTTATTTATTATGATTTTCTTTAAATTCTCAAGTCTTCCGTTGTTACAAGATGTATGGCGAACGGGCTAACGATGCGAAATTGCCCTAAAATTTTCAAAACTTTTAGGGTGAATTTTTGGATCGTTACACCAACTGGATGATCAACGCCGCTTCTCGGACACTGGATTGACAACAACAACAACAAAGCCTTATCCCACTAGGTGGAGTCGGCTACATAGATCATATGACGCCATCGTTGATCCATGTTCATGAGATTCGACAGGGTTTTACGTTGGTTGTCGAGGCCTAACACAACCCTCCTCCTTTATCCGGGCTTGGGACCGGCTATAAAACATAGGCGGGCTTGGGACTGGATTGACAATAATAAATAAATAAATAAATATCAGCAACAATATTTTCCCCACGCCAGGAGAATGTGAGATCATACAGCCACCGGAGCGTTCTGACAAGCTGCCCATTTCTTTAGGGTTGAGGGATTCAGCAGTCTTATTCCAAATAAATTCAAAAGCTTTCTTTTGATGAGTATGCAACTTTAACTTCAAATCAGGTATCAAGGATCATATGTCGTCCTACCCTTCAGGTGAAAAACTCTCAAATGAGGACATGTCCTTTGTAGAAAAACTCTGGGGTATTGCAATTTTTTCAATTGGAACTACCTCCATCCGTCTAGCATCCTTTGGTTTTCTGTTTGGTAGTGGGGAACTTGCTCCTATTTTATGAACACGGGAAATAGGCATGCACATTCATTGACATGGGGAAACCTCTTCAGAGATAATTTTAGCATCATTCCATGACATTGGTGGCAACTGCAGGAAAGAAACATACAGAGGCTCAGGGAATTAGAACTCAGATTAGTGGCAGAATGCTTCAGAAAATAAATAAAAAGTTAGAGTTAACATATCAGAACATAAAATAAATTTCATGACAGCAGAGACACATGGAAGTCTTCAAAACACATGGAGGGTGTTGTATCCTACCAATTTTTGCCGTTCCTTGTAAGAAACCATAGCAGTTGGATGAGCTGAGAGTACACAAACATGAGCACCATCCCTTATAGGAGCTCTGAACAGTCATCTGAGATTGCTCTCCTTGATCACATACGCATGTGGTCACCGTTTATTTTTGCCAAAGAGCCACTTCCATTCAGCTTGATGCCAATATGGCCATCCTTGATATGAATTTGATCTATCCCATGCCATGATCCGTCATGAAATGCTTCAAATGCTGAAAAGAAACACAATGAGAATCGATCACTTACCCAATCTAACAGCTCAGTTGATGGAAAGGCATTTCGTATTATGCAAGTTAGTAAACGTGTGGATCATCATGTTTCCCTTTTTCAATTCTGCATTAGTTAATGATTGATCAACCACTGAGGTACGCTATAGGTTCAGTTGATCAAACGTTTACACATGTTTCAACCAATATTATGAGTTGCTTCTAATGTGCTACATTATTACATGTACCAAACAAACAACAAATGAAGCATAGGGAAATTGAAAAAAAAGTTACAAACTTGTTTTCTTTAAGTACATAAGTATTTAGCATTTTCTTGAGAAAAAGATAAAACACATTGCTTGCTTACCAGAGGAATCAATGCAAGTCCTGGGGAAGGATGGTGGTATCTTCGTCATGCTATTGACTCGCCTACAACTGCACGATCAAAACGTATTCCTCTTCTCTTATGTTGTTCAAATCACAATGTCTTTATTCTCCTTTCTTCTTGTGGCCAGCGCCGGCGTTGTTAGCTGCAATGGAGAGAAAGAGGAGGAGAACGAAGTGGTGAAGGGAGCGAGCGGCAAGTCGGTGACGTGAGATGTTTTGGAGTCTAGGCAGCGGGGGAGGTTGAGCGTCGTGAGTTTGTGTAACGCCCCCAAAATCAACCCCATGAAATGTGTCGCGAGCGGGTCCCGGAGCGCTATAGGATGGACAATATGATAGTTGACCCCAAGTCAATTAAACACATGACAATAATTTGCAGCGAAAACAAAAATAATTAAAAACTATTCTACTTAAAACATTGCGAAAGCGATAAAACATAATGGACCATATAGCCCTGTGCCCAATGACATAAAAGAGTACATGGCGAATAGCCCCAAATACATAATAAGACTCGAAGTCTACACATATGACATAATCTATCATACTCCATACAAAGTTCCATAGGCCCACTAATACATGACTCATAAGAAGATAACCATGTGCTGCCCAATATAAGACTGACACCACTCCACCAATTTCAACCTACTCTTCCATATTTGCACGAACCCGAATGCAGGAGTGGTCCACCTCCCATCAGTTGTACGTAAGGGCCATAAAATAAGCAATTAAATAATCCATAAGGCATTCTGATTAAAACGATATCAATGCACAATAAGGATCTCAAAATAGATCATGAAAATCAAGTATCCATTTCATATTTCAATTCCATATATCAATTGCATTAATATTATTTAATGCCTAATTATCTATTTCACGTTTCAATTCCATATATCCATTGCATTAACATTATGTAATGTCCAATTATCTATATCCATGGTGGCTAAGAACATTCCATCGCATTTACTCTATTAAATGCCCAATTTCTAACATTATCCATACGTTCTTGCGACTTAATCGATTATCTTGATTACTTATCAAACAATCTTTAGTGAACCTTTACCAATACGTTGAGGTACTTGGTAGTCCTTGCACCCATAGATTGGTAAGCCTTGACACCCCGACGTGTTATTTTCATATCCATTCAACAAGGGTCAAGTATTGTGCCTCACGTGCCATTTCAATTCAAATGTTCATTTTAATCTTACGGCTTGGCATCCAATTCGACTTCTATGTGAATCAAGTAATAACATGAAGATCATATCAATCACAGTGTTAAACATAACATGGAATAGCATGATATCATCTAACAATCAATAATTAAAAGAAACATGGTCTTTACTTTTCAAAACAACAATTTTTTATTGGCAGGTCGACCTACCGGTTGATTGGTAGCATGACCAAATAAAACAGTGGCTATCGATCGCTGTTTTACCCATTTGGATCGGTCGACCGCTTCACATGATCGGTCGACCAATTTACATAGTAGCTTCTGACCCCGCTGGTCGATCGCACATTCGGTCGACCGATTCTGCGTCCGATTTGAACAGTGGTGTTCATGTACGTAAAGAGTCCTAGGTCGGTCGATCGATTTATGTTCTAACATCAAGGTCGATCGATGACGCTCTGTCCAATTTGGACAGTGGCGATTCGATGCCTTAAAAATCACGGATCGATCGATCGCTCGTCACGACCGGTCGATCGATTTTTATCTTAAAACATGATATCGACTATTTTAATCCATCGTCCAAAAACACATTTACACCTACAGGCACCTAGGTCCTACTTAACATGTTCCATACATTAAATATCCATTCTCCACTATAAGATTCGACGCCTTTCGGTTCAAAGTCCACAACTCACTTCATAAGTCACTAAATTGACTGATTCCAATTTATCTTCACATTACACCCCTAGGGCAACACATATAATTTTCCCATATATAATTATCACATTATCCAATTTCACTATGGAGCACTAAACTACTAATATCTCCCTATAGACATCTCCTTTTGGAGTGAATCCAAGTTCTGTAGAAAGATAACACAGTCACCTATCCACTCTGTAAGTTTTATTCTTAAATTAGGTAAACACTAATTTTGGTGAATTTCCCAAATCATTGCGCTACTATCCGAGGTGAGCCACTCTTTCGGTCATAACTCTCTGTACCTCCAAATAAGATGAAACCAAAACCCCTGGAAACTAGACTCCGAGATCTTTCCAACAATATATTATACAATAGTGAAACAGAACACATCAAATCTGGACAGAATATGGATGAACATGCTTCTAACTCTTAGAACACATAAATATCATCATACATCATCTTAACACTAAGACGCCACATATTCAAGACATTTAGGGCATAAACATTCATGTAATCCAATAAACCATTCTTCATACAATGTTATTCAAAACTATACGCCAAAACTCCTAATCCATGGATTAGATGGTTTAGAAGGGGTTCACCCTTACATACCTAGGGTTCTTGTCCAAAAACCCTTTGAATCCAAACCTTCTTCTTTTCTTCTTGATGAATACTCCTCTCTTTCTTTAGCTCTTCTTTCAATGGAACTCTCCTCTTCGATTGGCCGCCTCCCCTTCTTCTTCTTCTTCTTCTTCTTGCTTGGTTGCCCAAATGAGGGAGGGAGAATGGATGAACGAGAGGAGAAGGGAGGAAGTTGGTTGCTGTGAGGGGGAGAAGAGAGGGGCTCGGTTGGGTGAATGGGAGAGAAGAAGATGAGAGATCAAAGTGAGAGGGAGGAGGGTTTATGGCTTCCTATTTTGTCTTATTCCAAATTACAAAATGGCCCTCCAACCACCCTCACTTTTAGGGGCATTTTGGTCAAACTTTTGCCCTTTGTCTAAACTACCCTAAAGATGCTCTTGCTTTTAAGGGTATTTTAGTCCATTAATTAATCCTAATGTTTGGCTTTATATTCTCTTATATCTTTAGCCAAAAGACTCCATTTGCCCCTTATCATAAGGGCATTTTCATCCATTCAAATTTTATGGGTATTACAATTTGGGTTTTATCGAGGAAGGAGCCAATATATTCGCTTGCTCGTGGTGTATTATTATAGTAATCACTAATCAGAGCACATCCCGATTTTCATCCATCGTATATTGATTCAAATGTAAATCCTATATAAAGGATCAACAATCCTATTAATCCCCAAAAAACTCTTTTTTCTTCACCACCAAGAAAAGCCTAAGGCTAGGAGATCTAGAGCCCTATTCTTCATAGTGACTATGTTTTAAGATCAACAAAGAGAAGATCATGGTTTATAGGAAAAAGGATAAGACCTAGAGGCTTCTAGATGATGAACAAGAAGGAAAGACGATTAGGAAAAGGAGGATTTTTGAACTAAAATCCAAAGGTATGTAAAGAGGATCCAAACCCCTCTCTCCCCTCTTAATGATGTTTTGTTTGGATTGAGAGTTTCAAGAACACCTTGTTCTTGATTGAGATTTTGATTGAGGGATTGCATTGATAGGAGAATCAGATCTGAATGATGTTTATGCCTAGATCTATGTGCTTGGATCCATATCAGATTGTCATGATTAGATCTATGTGTTCTTTATGCCCTAAATCTTCCTTTAGATGAATTTAGGGAAAAGCCCTAAATCTTGATAATGAATGGCAATTGCATGTTTTAATGTGTTCTATGATGCATATATGATAAGAAATCATACCTGCAATCTTTATAATATTTTAGATTGTTTTTACTAAAGTTTTGATCTGAAAAATAAAAATTTTGGGTTAAAAATTAGAATTTCAGGATGCCGGTACGGCCGTGTCAACCCTAGGAATGGTAGTGATAGAGCGGATGATGTCGAGCGATTAAATAGCTTTCGGTCACGACCATGACACATTCGTCACGACCGTGACAAGGCCAAGCATGTCCGTGACCAACTTGGTCACGACCATGAGTGAGAAGGGATGCTGAAATTTGACTAAGGCTGGGAATGGCTAAGGTTGGCACGGCCATGATAAATATGGGCATCGTTGTTGATATGAATTATGTGGAGTAGTGATAACTTGCTGATTTTGTGGTCAAAAATGAGAATTTCCTATAATTGGATTACTCCCTAACTCACTCTTTACTGCAAGTGTACAGGTCAATTGTAATGGACCCAAATGTCGTATCCACAGTTATTTGAAGCCAATGACTCCCTAAAACAATCTAGTTTAGCCCTAACTAAAATGAAAAATTTAGGAAATTAAAGGAAAGTGAAAACAGATTTTTAAAAGTGGCAAAAAGGATAACTATTTTTGGGATTTTTGGAGATTGCTATAAATTGAAATTAGATGTTGATCTAAAGGCTAAAAGGGATTATCGATCAATGGGAAGATTCTCCTAGGAATTGGAGTTCATCAAATTCAGCTATGGATGGAATGGGACATTTCATTAATGCATTCAATTCTGATTCAATTTTAAAGGGGCTGTTGTCACATCAATATAAAATCAGGACTAATCACTTATATTCTCATATCTATAATTAGTTAAGTTGAACGAGAAAGAGGTTCCTTACTGATGTCAAATTATCATTAAGCATAACAAAAAGTTCCTTACTGAAATTTGTCAAAATCCTCTCAGATTTGGCAATTTTAGTAAAGTGGAAGTGAAATCACCCAAGTGCATTCATAATAACAAGGAAATTACTTCAATTAACTAGGCAGGAATGAAATCAATCCAGCATTAAATATAATGTTTCTTGATTTATCTCTAAACAGCAAGGGGATTTAGAATCAGTTTCTCAATTGTAAATTGAAATGAAATCCACATTAGCACTAATTAATTGGAAGCATTGAGCACATAATTACATATGGGAATTCAGCAAATGTCATTACTTCTTGGTCCATCTCTGAACAGTAAGAAAACCTTAAGTTCACTTCTCAGTGATTAATGAAATCAGGGGTTTAGCAATAACAAGGCAGAATTCCACATATTTCAGGAAATTAGAATTTAGAATTATTCAAATCAGAAATTTGCAACAATCAGATATTGAAATCTTAAAAATACCATTATCTCTTGATTCATTTATGATCAAGATTGAAACCATAAGTCAACCTCTCAGTTGTTAATACAATTAGGACTCCAAAATGATAAAACAGATTCAATGAATTCAGAAATCAGAAATGGGAAACAGAATTCAGAAATAAAAGAATCAGATTCCTAATTGGGGATTGGATCTAAAACTTGTCATTGGTTCTTGATTCATTTCTGAACAAGAATAGATCAAAAGACAACCTCTCAGTTGTAAATACAAATAGGATCTCACAATGTCAAAATTTGAATCCAATGAATTCAGAATTTCAGAAACAGAAATCATGACTGTTTTGACATCAGGCAGGAAATCAGATTAGTTCTCATCCATCTACAACTAAACTAGATTACTACCCTATCATAGGAGAGCTGAGATTTAGCTCATTATAGTTACAAACATTGATATAAGACAAATAACAAAGCTGATACAAATCATCCTGAAATCAATGGATAGGTAGGTTGTCGACAAGATCAGTGTGCAGTAGCTCTTCAGCTCCTTTCCCTTGCTTCCTTCTTGCTCAAACCCTTGCAAATGGCCAGCCCCCTTTCCTTCTAGTCTTCTCAGCTTATATTTGTCCTCCCCTCACCCTTGGATGCAGATGAGAAGCTTCTATTAGGCCCTGATTCTGCATGTGTCCTGATCCTGAAAATATCAGCAGGTGCCAGCTTTTTGGACAACAAGAAAGCAAGTGGTCCCCCCTCCTTTTTCAGGTTTTACAATCTTGATTTCCCTGTTAGAAGGGCCCAAACAGCAAGCATCAAAGTCCTTGAATAGGATTTAAACAAATAAGGATTGAGGCACTAATAATTATCAGCTCTATTACCAAATGGGATTTGGTGTTGTGCAGGAATGAAATTCTTAATTAAAAATGATAACTTTTATGCCCGGAATGATAACTTTGCATCATATCATGAAAATTGTCCAAATATGAGTGGTTCAGAGTAGTGAAGTTATCAAAGGGATTAGGATGGCAAGTAAATGAGGCCAATTATCAAATGTGGATAAGATTTCATAGGAATGATAACTTTGGTGCCCCGGAATGATAACTTGTTGCCATAAAATGATAACTTGTTATAAACTTAGTTGTGGTTATCCAAATGTGATCAAATCAGAGCAGCAAAGAGTTAGGACAATAATTTAACAGTTGCCTAATGCTTTTATGCAGAAATGATAATCTTGCACATCGAAATGACAATTTTGCCCTAAAAACGACAACTTGACACCAAAAATGATAACTTGTGAAATGGAATGATAACTTTGCACAAGTTGAAATATGATTACCCAAATATGATTAATTCATAACGGCAAGGGATTTAGGGCAAGATAATCACTAGAAATCAGCTCAATTAGAAAAATGATAACTTTGCACATTGGAATGATAACTTGCCCAAAAAATGATAACTTGGCATAGAATTGATATCTTTATGTATTTTAGCAATTCAGAACCTCTATGCACATGGAATTAAGTGTAAAATGAGAATGATCAGCTGGTTATCACAATCCATTGCATTCCAAGTATAATTGGCCTAAAGTTAGGCAAAATAAGGGCTCGATATGGGTGAAATGAGTGAAAAATGGAATAAAAACCTAATATGATCAGCTGTGACAACACTCGTCATGACCGTGACAAAATCAGGCACAGCCATGAAAGTGCTGGGCAAAGCCATGACATTTCTGGGCATGGTTGTGACATTGAAAAATGGATTTTATGACGTTTTAAACCTATTTTCTTATGTATGTAGGTTATGCATTGATGTGTATTGATTGTATATGACACATAGATATACGTAATGCATGCTCAGCCGTAATAAGGCGAACATATGAAGAATGATTGATATGAATGATTGATGTATTGAAAGAATAATGCACCTAAAGTTGAAGAATGTCCTTGTCACTCATCAATGGTGGGAAGCAAAGCCCTTCACCTAGTCATGTATTTCAAGGGTCCTAGACCCGTGAAATAAAGTCCTACAGAACAACCATCAGAAAATGTGCGTATTCCCTAGAATAAAGTCTCTCACTATTATAGTGTGTATTCCTCGGAATAAAGTCCCTCACTATTGTAGTGTGTGTATTTCTTGGAATGAAATCCCTCACTATTATGATGTACGTATTCCCAAGGATGTGGCCTAGCTAGCCGATGTGATGATGTGATTTGATTCTTCAACTATGTTAAGATAAAAAATGTTATAAGATAAAGTAAGAATGAAAATGAAATTAACTTCAAAGAATTTTATAACAAAGAAAGTTAAGATAATGATGAAGTAAAGATGTAAAGTAAGGTCCTACATTTATGTATGTATTTCAAGGGGATCTAAGCCTGAGAAATAAAGTTCTGCATCTATGTATGTACTTTTCAAGGAACAATGTCCCTCGTCATAGAGTTTGTGTATTCCTAAATATGATTAGAAATAAAGTCTTTTACTATTATGATGTGTGTATTCCTGAGTATTACTTATGATATGGAATGAAAGTTAAGATGTTATTATGTGATAAAGATAAATGATGAAGATAAAGATGAAGGATTACATAATAAAAGAAAGAAAGGAAGAATGAAAGAAGATGCAATGGGTTATAAAGCAACCCTACAGAGATGTAAAGTATAAAAGAAGTCAAGAAGTAAGGATTAGGGAGTTATGAAGAAACTCTTAGGATGTACATGACAATGAAAATGAAATGAAATGATAAGTTATGTCATGAATGTTTATGAATGATATGAATGTGTGTTTATATTGTATGGTACATGTAGATGATGGATCTAAAGTAAACAAGTATGACATGATGTTTATATTTCATGAATGTTATATGAAGAATGAATGTAAGTATGATGTAATGTCATGTAGGGTTCATGATATAGTTCATGACATGTATACTCATATGTTATAGTTATTATGATGATGATGCATCGCGTGTAGTATCGGATATCATGGCATGCATGACCTTTACATACTCTAACTAGGAAACCCTACATTCTAGATCCGTGCAGGTAACCAAGATTAAGTGATGGAAGATAGCTCAAGCTCATGACGAAATGTTGCACATGCTTAGGGTTTAATAAGTCTATGGTTCTAGATAAACACTGAGTCTAATAATGTAATGAAGGTTTTAAGCATTTAATGTCCTATGGAATAGTAAGTGTTATATGATTAATAGAAAATTTTTATTTATGATGATTTTTGCTGAAATGTTAAAGTCTTCCACTGTGAAATAATGTATGGCGAAAGGGTAACGATACGAAATTTCCTTAAATGACCAAAACTTTTAGGGTGGATTTCGGATCGTTACATAAAACACATCTCTTCTTACAAGGAGCTCATAAAATCACTAAACAAGAATACAAAAATTTCCTCCTATTCTCTCTTCTTAAAAAGAATGCTGACTTAAAAACTAAAATAGGGAAGGGATAATTTGTAATATGGAGCTTTTGAAAATGCTTTAGATTTGAAAGAAGTTGTAAAGTGATTTCTCTTGCTTGGATAATCTTTTTTCAAGGTTTTGCATCCCTTATAGGCTTTTGAAAAAGTTAAATTTCTGTTGTTAATTCTGAAGCAGGAGCCCTTTTTAGTTTCAGACGTCCGTTTTGTACAGAAATTAGTCGTTGCAGATTTGTCTTATAAGAAGGGATCAATCGTTTCATGTTTCGGATGCCCGCTAAATAATAAAATATCCCTTGTCATTTGTCTTTTATGCGCAGTCATCCGTTGTTCTCTACCTTCTGGTTCTCTGTAATTTGTGAACGTTCTGCCAACTCTTCCAATCGTTCATCTTCTATTCTTTTTAACATTTGCTACCCAGAACGATCGTCCCAAAGTGTTTCAATCGTCCATTTTAAAAATGTCCGAGTTCTCTTTAACTAATGGTGGTTTTGGTAGCTATGTCATTCATGTTGTATGCTTTTCTTTCATTTGTTTCTCAGAACGATCATCCGAAACTCTTTAGGTCGTTCATTTTAAAAATATTTGAGTTCTCTATAACTAGCGATCGCTCTGATAGCTATGTCGATCGTCCATTTTGCATGTGTTCTTTCATTTGTTGCCTAGAGTGGTTGTCGAAAACTTTTTTAGTCGTCCGTTTCAAAAATGTCCAAGTTCTCTATAACTAGCGGTTGCTTAGCATCTGTTTCGGTCGTCCAGTATTGTTCCAGCGGACGTCCGAAAGACTTCGATCATCCATTTTGTTTTGCAAAAAATAACCAATTTTTCTTTTGAAATTTCGTTAACCTATTTGGACCACCACTTCAACCAATCGTTAGCATATCATCTTCCTTGTTTCATATTGTCAAAATATTTGGGATGCGAGTTTTGGACCAACATATGTCATAAGAAATAGTAGATGTGATAAATTAATTTTAATGAGTGTTTGAATAAAAAATAAATATTGCAAATATATAATATAATATTTTTAATTAATGAAAAATAAAAGTAAATCAATATATATTATTTTAAATATATTAAATTTTATTTAATGAAATATTTAATTTTTATGACAAGATAGGTAATAAATAATATTATATTAATAATTTATAATAAATATTTTATATTTATTAAATAAGTTATTTTATATGAAAGAGGTAAGAGAGAGAAAAATCAAAAAAGAAAAAAATTAAAATCAAAATTGAAAAAAAGGACCGTCGCATTAAGAAAACATAATTGCAAAAAGAAATGGAACGTATCGTGCTCTGATTCTACCATCTCATGATTTTCATTTCGGCTGCGTTTGGATCGTGAATAGTTGAATTGATATATTTGTTCAGGGTGTGTTTGAAAGGAAGTAATATGATAGTAAAAAGTAGTTAATAGGTTGTTTGAATTAAAAATAGTTATTATATATGTAACATAATTTTATTAAATAATAAAATAGTATAAATATTTTATGAAAATGTTTTGGTAAAACTATATTATTTAAATATAAAAAATAATTGTAAATAAATTATATTTAATAAAATATTAAAATTTTTAAAAATGATAAGTAATAAATAATATTATATTAACACTTTATTATAAACATTTTATATTTAATAAATTAATTAATTTATTAGAGAAACGTGTGAGAGAGAGAGAAAATAAAAAAAATAAAAAAATGAAAAATAAAAAATAAAAAAAATAAAAAAAAGAAGTTGTTCCGATACAGTGTTCTGATTCCAACAAAAAGATTGAACCAAAGCGCTAAACTAGGGTCACTTGATGCCTTGGTTCTAGCATTTAGTTTCGTCTCGAAACTAGAGTCACACTATCATGTTTAGCAAAACCAAGTGGAACTAGGACGTGATTCCACTTTAGTTCATTTGTCAAACGTGGCTCTCTAGTTTCTGACTCGATTTCATCAAATGTCATGTCGTTTAACGAAATTTGACTCAAATTAGATGATGATTATGTTAGTTTCAATTGTCAATCGAAAAGTAAAAAAAGACAAAATATGTTTATATAAAAGTAAATTGTGTTTATTTTTTTGGTACATAGATTGGAATTCGTGCTCAAGATGGGATGCATCACTATGTTATGTCTTTATTCCCTAAATAGGGTTTATTTTAATTTAGAGAACATAAAAATTACTTGTTATTGAGTATACAATTATTTTCTTCTTTATAAACACACGAAATTAATTTTTTTTAAAATTGAGTATTATATTTATTGATTGTTTTCCTCAACGCAAGAATTAATTATTTTTTAAAAATTGAGTATTATATTTATTGATGGTTTTCCTTGGCGCATCATTACATGTCCTTCAACTCTGATAAAACTCGCCCTCCTAAGAAGCCTTGTCATCATTCATTTCACTCCGCGTCTCCCTCTCCAAGAAGCTCTGTCATCATTCATCCGTCAGTTCATCCTCCCCCATATGCCACCCTCCTCTCACTCATCCATCTGGTCACATCTCTTTGTCCGCATTGGCATAATAAAACACAAAGAAACTAGTTTTGACATATTTGTACTTGAAGCCGTGCCCATTTGTCCTTAACAAGTTTTCACTTTTCACTGTGAGCAAGAGCATAGGGTAAGAAGCCAATTCTGCCAAGTGATCCGTTGTTGTCCCTTTTTTCCTTCCTCTGAATTTCGCAATATTTCTGCACTTTTCCAAATTGTCTCTTTCTAAGTGTTTCTGACAAGAGGAAGACAACGGAGGAGGGTGAGGCAAGGGACAAACCATCGGTGAAGAGGTGCAAGGCCGCCGCCGATCATGACAAAATCAACAAGAGCGCCTTCTTCATCTTCATGTTAATGACCCAAAATCCGCCCTAATAGTTTTGGATATTTAAGGTAATTTCGTGTCATTAGCTCATTCGCCATACATCATTTAACAGCGGAAGATTTCAACATTTTAGCAAATATCATCACAAACAAAAACTTTCTATTAATCATATAACAATTACTATTCCATAGGACATTAAATGCTTAAAACCTTCATTACATTATTAGACTTAGTTTTCATCTAGAACCATAGACTTATTTAAGCATGTGCCACACTTTGTCATGAGCTTGAGTTACCATCCTTCACTTAATCTTGGTTACCTACGCGGATTCATAGTGCAAGATTTTCTAGAGTATGTAAAGGTCATGCATGATATGATATCCTATCACATGACACATGTGATGAATCATCATAATAATAACAATAACATATGAACGTGCATGTCATGAACTATATCATAAACCTTACATGACATTACATCATACTTACATTCATTCTTCATATAACATTCATGAAACATAAAACATCATGTCATACTTGCTTGACTTCAGATCCATCATTTGCAAGTATCATGCAATAGAAATATACATTCATATCATTCATAAATAATTATGACTTATCATTTCATTTCACTTTCATTGTCATGTACATCCTAAGAGTTCTTTTATAACTCCTTGATCCTTACTTACTTCTTGACTTCTTTCACACTCTACATTTTCTCGGGGTTGCTTTATAAACCTTTGGATCTTCTTTCGTTCTTCTTTTCTTTCTTTATTATGTGATCCTTCACGTGTCATCTTCATTCTTCATCTTTACATAGAATACTATCTTGACTTTTATTTCACATCATAAGTCATATACTTAGGAATACACACATCATAATAGTGTGGGACTTTAGGAATACACACACTTTATGATGAGGGACATTGTTCCTTGGGAAGTACATACACAGATGCATGACTTTACTTCTTAGTCCTTCTTCCCCATTTTCTTCCCCTACTCTACTGCAACTCTTCTTGGAGCATCAATGATTCTTCCATGGTGTTATAGGTACTCAAAGAGGATAGGAGGAAGGGCAGGAGCTTGCTAGAGGAGAAGAGCTTCATTGGAGAGGAAGAAGAGTTAGAAAAATGAGAAAACCTCCCTAGGAACGATCAGGGATTAAGGTATGTAATGGATGAACCCAAAGGTCTTCTCATCCTAACACATTGTTGGAATGAGGGTGTGAATGTGATTTTGCCCTAGTTTTAGTCATTTTGTGATGGTTTCCATTGTACGTTTTAAGAGTTAAGAATGTACATCTTAAATGAAATGTGATTAGTTTTCCTCAGATTCATTGTTATTTATGGACATTCGAACACATGGAACATGTTAGGTACAACCTAGAATGATTATACGTGCGAACGCTGTTGTGAACGATGGATTTAAATGGTGATTTCATGATTTTTGGCATAAATTGGTTGACCGACCGCATCGAGCAGTCGATCGATCCATAAGTGTTATTAAGTGTAAATGCTACTATTTTATTCGGACGTGTCACCAATCGACCGATTGGCACGATTGATCATCGGGTTGGAAGTCTATTTAAATTGATCGATCGACGAGTGAATCTGTCGACCGCTCCAAGGTTTAAAAGACCATGATTTTATTTGGTCGATTCTTTAGTCGGTCGATCAGTGTGATCGATCAATCAATTGTAAGTCTTTAGTTTAATCAGTCGACGGGTGGTATGGGATTGGTCGACCACTCCAATAGGTGGAACAAGGGCCAAAAGCCACTATTTCCATCAGTCGTGCAATCGGTCAACCGATTGGTGGACCGACGATCCGTTGGTCGATCAACCGACCAAAATGTATTATTTTGAAGATCGAACTCAATGATTCTTCTATCAATTCATTAGATATCATGCTATGTCATGCCATGTTTCATGCTTTTATTGATATGATTTCCATGCTATTGATTGAGTCACCTAAAATCCGACCTTGCATGCTAAGCTGTAGGATTAAAATGAATCATTATATTGAACTGACATGTTGAGGATTCACTTGGCCCTTACTAGATGAATATGTATCATTGTGTGTGCCCGCTTGATGAGGGTAATGAGAATGACATACCCGTCGAGTTGTCATTTGGGTGCTAGTGCGGCCTGTGGCTTGGCCGGCCAATGACGCAAAGACAACTAAGTACCTCAACATTTTGGTAAATGCTCACTAAAGATTGCTTGATAACTAATCAAGATAACTGATTAAGTGGCAATAACATATAGTTATTTTGCAATATTGTACATTAAATGGAGGAACGCAATTAGATGTTCTTAGCCACTATGGATACGGATATTGTGCATTAAAAGATGTTAATGCAATGGATATATGAAAATTGAAACATGAAATTGAGAAGTGGTTCTAATGGTTCATATTGAAATCTTTATTTCTCATCGATTATCATTTTCATCGAATCGTTTTATAGATTATTGAATTGCTTATGTTTATGATCTTTACATACAACTAATGGGAGGTGAACCTCTCTTGCATCTGGGTTCGTGCAAGTATGAATGAATAAGTTGAAGTCGTTGGCGAGCTCATGACGCTGGTTAGCACATGTGTCGGCCTTGCTTTGTCATAGACTTTGAATCTTGTACGAGTCAGCCTATGGGCCTTAGTATGTTATATTGTTTATGAGACATGTTTTAAGAGGCCTACGGGCCTTTATTATGAGTTATGTTATATGTCCTCATGTGAGAAAATATTATGGCGTCGTTACATTGTGGTATTCGAATCTCTTATGTATTTGGGTCATTCGTCATGGTATTATTGGGTTTTCATTTATGTTTCATCGCTTTCGCTATGTTTTCAAGTAGGTTAGTTTTAAAATGTTATTATTTTTGCTACTCATATTTCTTATGTTTTGACATGGTGTCAACTATTGTATTGTCCATACTATGGAAAAGTTCATGAGGAAGTACTTGTGGAGTATGTGGAGTAGGGATGGGATACACTTGGTAAATTGGAGCACTATCCTTCAGCCATCACACCTAGGGGATTTAAACATCCATAATATTGATTAACCACATTAGAGCCTCACTGTTAGGTAAGAAGATCATCAGCCTCCTAAATCAACACAATTCCCATGGACAAATCTAGTAATTAGTAAATATGGGTTACCTCATCCTTGAAACAACAATAACATCAATAACATAGTGTGGAGCTAGAAAATTATGCTTATGGCCTTACATGATATTAGGTTGGGCCTGTAAGCAAAAATCGCCACTTGACAAAAAAATTTTATCTAAATGCTTGGCTTTTCAATATTCCCATTACGCAGAAACCTACTTTTGTGAACATCAACATCTAGATGGATGACCTGTTTGTATCTAAGCTTATCCAAAACCAACGTTGGAGTATGAACATTTTGTCAATTTCTTTGGTGATACTATTGTCTTATGTATTTTGGCTATGCATCTTCCTACGAGAAATTTGGTCACTTATGATAAATTGTCCAACGGGAAGAAAGTAAGGGAATAAGAACTTGCAAAGATGACAGGAACGACCAACAAAGGAAGCGCAAAGTCAGATTTTGCTATGATCGTCGATTGCAACAATTCGACGATGATATAGAAAGGTGGTGGATTGATTATGTAGCAACACACCATATTGGTATGACTAAAGAAGGATTCATAAAGATCATCAAATTGGTTATTAGTTTAAGGCTGTTTGGTTGTGGATATTGATATTTTTATGTATGCTAGTGTTTCTTGTTGCCTTTGATGTTAAAGTTAGTTAAAAGAAATATAATAAAATATCATGAAAAAATTAATATGCAATAAATAATTAAATCATGATAAAATAATTGTTAAATTTTAGTAATAAAAAATGAACTATAATGTACCCATGATGAATATTTGATAATATTAGTTTAAAATAGTTGTGATAAAAGTAGCTGTCTAAACAATCTTAATTAATCTAGTCACGACCCTTTATTCTCAATAACAAATTTAACAAATAGTTATGGTAAGAGTAACTAACTAGCAATCACAAGAAATTTATATAAATTGTAAAACAAATTATGTGAATTGTATTTTAAAATTTAATGAATATTTAATCATAATTACTTAATATTTTAAAATAATAAAATAACATAATAAGGTTAGTGAAGGTTAGGGGTGTTCATGGGTCCGACTTGACATGATCCGACCCAACCCAACCCATCTATATTCGGTTGGGTCGGGTAAGCCATATTTGGGTCAGAAAATCTGACCCGATCCGACCTCTGAATGGATTGAGTTAGGGCTACCCTTTTTTTTGTAAAGAAAAAAAATCTCTAAAATTAAATGTGATCCAGGAGGAATGAATTCTCGAAACATATAATGGAAGATTGTTAGTTAGAATCTATCAGACAAAGTGGCTAGAAAGAAGTGCCTTATGACTTGAAATGTGATAAATCCATGGATTACAAGAATATATGATACATAAATAATTACAAAGATTACATGTAAGCCATGATTTGGATACTATCATATCATACATGATACATAAATTATTACAAAGATTACATGGCACTCATGCGTTAACTCTTAAAACCTAATTAATTATATATCACAAGGGTAGGCATGAAATTATGATAGATAGTAAAAGAAAATTCATATCTTCTGGTATACATAACCAAATTTTATAATTCTAATTTTTCTTATTTCCATATTATGGAGACCTTAATGTATCGAAGTTTCATATTTTATTTCATTATAATTTGTTCTTAGGAAAATCAACATACAATCTAACTTTTATGTTGTTTTTGTGTTGTGGCCCTACTTTTATGATTGATATAAAATAGTAAACATCACCTATTCTGGTAATTTTAATTTTACCTAAAAGTAGACTTTCTAAGGTGTAATCCTAAAATTTCTTTAATATATATCCCTCTGAACTGAGCACAATAATTTTAAAAGTACTAACATAATCTGTCCTAAGTTTCATTCTAACGGACTGAGTGAGATTTGGTAAAACATTTATAATCAAATGCATCAATTTGAGTAAATTTCATAATTTTTAAAGAAGAATTGATTTGAAGGAACACGTCAAGAATCCTAGGGTTAGAATTATCACCTTGATTAGCTATCCTTGTCAAATTTTCTTAGAACTCCAGAGAAGGATTCATTCTCTGCATTTTTTTGTACGTTTCCTAGAGAAAAAGATGCGACCTCACAAAGTTTTCCACAGTTTTATCACTAAAGGAGGTTGGTTAGAAAAATGTCCCAAGCATGAGATGACAAGCTGTTTGCTTTGCTGGCAGCTTGCATCTTATGAGTTAAAATTTTTGTCCAATCAAAATTTACCATTCCAAATCATTAATTTCATCCCTAATTAACATGGATTAATTATTATTAAATATATATATTTGTATAATATAATCTATAAAATTTATTCACATATTTTATGTATATTGTATATATATATTTCTCATTTGGCAATATTTGATTGGTCCTTTAGACTTAATCCAAATGTTAATAAATCACATGTATAATTAACCATATGAGTATATATTTTAGAATAATTTGATTATTAATCATATTTTAGTGCTTTAATTAAATTTAATAAATTCTTATTATATTAATACATGGCATTACAAGCTATACTACAACACATGTTCAATGGATTATACTCATATAATGTATAATCCAATATGAATTAGATCGTGGATATTACACATGTAGTCCATGTGGTATCATTGATAGTGGGATAGAATTAGTATGTTTTCAACGTTCTTATTCTTGTTATCCTAAATGATACAGGAAGACAATGTTAGATTACATCAAATTCAATTTAACAAAAAATGGTAAAGAGGAATCGAACAAAAATCAATCATCATTTGATATGAACGGATTCATACTAGTGTCTCCAGCCATTTTGTGTAGCTGCCAAAACATGTTCATGGGATTGGATTGTTAGTAGGGTCATTAATTATCCCTAAACTTAAATAACTTGAGATAGTTAAAAGAAAAGATAAACAAGGTCAATAGTTATCCCAAAATATATCAGGTTGAAATAATACCATCAACAAAGTCCAACCTAACTAGTGAGTTCATATCATCATCAGAATTCAGAAACTACATGGCTACCTCCACTCGAAGTCCACCAGACCATATTGAAATCTAACTATTTGAGTTAACATGGATGGAACTACAACAAAGTACTTCCATTCAATATTTTAAGGGCCACCAGCATTTGAACTTTCATAAAATCATAATAATCTATTAGTGGTTCCAAAATGCAAAATATAACATTAGTATGCAAATACCAAGTCTACAAAATTAGCATTGCTCGTGATGAGCTGCCAACTAGTATCTAGGATTCATTAAGAATTTAAAAAAAAAAGTTGGCTTAAAAAGGCACTAAGTAGACAACTTTGTTATATCGCATCTTGCAAAAGAAAATTTTTAAAAAGTTAAAAGATTTGACATGGAAATTTTTAAATGCATTGAAATCAATGCATTCTGTGATTTACCTTATGCGTAAAAAGTACTAATCAACCAACTGCATTATGCATGTTCCTTTACTCCAAGTCCAACTAATCCTACATTAAAAATGGCACAATAAAAATATTAGTGAAAATTAAAAAATATAAAAAAGCAAATTATCATCACACAATTATCATCACACAATTCTCTCTAGTCCATCAATTTCTGCTCCAAGATCGATGTCATTTTTCTTGAGTTTTTAACCAATTATGAGTGTAAATCAAAGCCTCATCAATGATAAAAAATGAGGTACTATGGAATGAATCAAGAACTCGATTTCCGATGCTAAATACACTCTAAATTGAAATAGTGAACACCTGAACAACTAATATATTTCTACTCGTACGAAAAAAACATAATACTTTAAAGATTTTGTTTTCCACTACTTAAAAATATAAAATCAATCTGTATTTTCTTCAACATCATCCTCGATGTACCTATCCGATTCACTTTTTTTTATTTCAACTTGTTTTTTTCTAACTTTCAATCTAAATTCATCATTCAAATCACCATCATTCTTATAAGAATGGGATGTTGAATTCATCATGGAGGTTAAGGAATCACTGCTATCTAAAGAAGTTAAAGTTCTATACTACTCAAATAATAAATGGATGTGCATATATAACTTTTACAGCATTTCCTTGCTTCTATCTCTATCATAATTCGAGTAAAACAAAACTTAATGTATTCTAACTTATAACATGAACCAAAAGAAACAACAACAAATAATAAATAACTCAACATTTATCATCATCTCAGTGCTCATCAAACTTTAGTTGCATTTTCATTATCCTTGCTTGTAGCACTGCATCATCAATTTGTCTCCATCTTTTCAATTGATTTTGAATATTAATGAAACTATGTAAGAAAGAGTTTGAATTAAATGATCCTAAAAATGAAAAAGTAGCATCATAGAACACCTTCAAAAAGTTAGCAAACATTCGAACACGAATCCAATCTTCACTTGTAGGATGTGCTTCTTTAGCATCATTAAAATGTAATATAATCATGCTCAAGTTGTTTGAATGCCTTTTCAAACTTTTTTTACGACTTTTAACAATAAATCTATAAGGTGAATATTTAACATACTTGCATGCAATCCGTACTCTTCTAATAGATGAATCTATTATATTCATTCTTTTATGAACAATTAAATTTAAAACATGGGAAACATGTCTCAAATGTGTTAACACCCCACTTACAAATGTAGCATCACCCCAATCACTTATGCTATCAACTAGGTAAGTAATTGTTGTCTTGTTGAAATATGAATTATCCACTATAACACAACCTATTTTCAAGATTTCTCAACATTTCAAGCATGTTTACAAAGCTTTTCCAATGGTATCACATTTGTGATTGGCAATCAAATCAAAACTCAATATCTTCTTATACAATTTCCACGTGTCATCTATGTAATGAGCAACAATACACATATACTTCGTATTCTGAATTGAAGACCAAGTATTTGTTGTTAAAGAAATTATTTGTCGATTCTCAGAAAATATTTTTTTTATTTATATATCTCTGGCAGTAGTGATATGAGAAGAAAGTTGAAGCCTTGGTTGAGATTCTATCATGAATTCTTTAAAATCTTGATTTTCAACAAAATTGAATGGAAGTTCATCAATAGCAAGCATTTTGCAAGTGCTAATATGGACCCTTACTAATATAATAGTGTTAGGATCATCCTCACTTTGTTTACCAATAATAGTATTTTTGCTTTTTGTCAAGGCCCCTCTCTAGATGTTTGTCACAAATCTTTATATGCTTGAATCAGTTTGAAGTTCCATAATTAGTAGCATTTCAAGCATAAGATTTGTGACAATAATTAGAAATGGTTCTATATCTTTCTCTTCTAAAATGAGTCCAAGCATTAGAAGGAGGTCTAGTTGGTTTTCTTTTTAGTACCCCTTGTTCTTTTTTTTAGGTAACCACTTTATGTGTTTGAGCTTCAAGTGGTTATTGCAAACCTTGTTGTTTCTATAAATCAAGAGAAGACGCTCCTTATAGTTGTAAATTAGACGAAGTAGTTACACTTCCAATTTGAGTTTTACTTGTATTTTGAATTGTCATTACTACAAGTTGACAAGTGACAATGAAATAAATGGAATCATGTCAAGTTATAAGATTCCAAGTATTCATACTACATACAAAACACATGCATGCTCCCATGCTCTAAAACTAATGCAAGAGTAGAATGCTATAAGTCATCACATCTTTGTTGTATTTTTCTTTTTGTAGAAAAAGTGCAGGGAAAGCTAAAAGATGCTAGTTCAAGGGTAGATCACAAACTAGTACTTTCCTTTGGAGAAAAATGGTCATAATATTTGGAGGTTAAGAGACTTAAGTCTACACAGGCAACGACAAACATATATAAAATATATTGATTCTACCAACAAGAGTTAGGGTGGAGTGGTAAGCGGCTCCTCCTCACTTAAGCAAAGGTCTCGAGTTCGAGTCTTGTGAACGTAGAAAATTTTTGTTGGGAGCCTCACCTGCCACTGCCAGGTACGCGACCCGGGGCGACCTTACCGGATTAGTTAGGCTCGATGATGGGCCGGCTTCCAACCTGTGGACAGTGTGCTCTTTAGCGTCGCACGGGTTGGGTCGTCGGCTCTGCTTCCTAGATATTGGAGGCTGGCTATCCAAAAAAATATATTGATTCTAAATGTAAACATAATCTATAAAAAAAATAGACCAATCATAACCCTGCATATATTTTATAAATAAAATAGTTTGTGATTTTATAAAGATTACTTGACAAGTGGGCAACGTCTATCTACTATGAATAACATGTAGGATCCCAAGGCACCAAGAGGGGAGTGAATTGGTATTTAAATCTAAAAATATTGATTTCACAAAATACTTCGCGGAAGCTTAAAATTAACTTTAAACCAATGCAAATAATATCACAAGCATAATACGAGGAGAGGGAGAGAGAATGCAAACACAAGAACACAAGGTGGTTGTTGACAAGGTTCGGCCACACCTTGGCCTAAGTCCCCACTCTAACTTCTCGACCTCGTGACCGCCGGAGATTTCACTAAACTCTTCCTTCGTTCCAAATGGGGCAAGGAAGAATCTTTTACATCAAATCACCTTTTCTCCACTTCGAGAGGTAAGCACACCTCTCCTCCTAGGAAGCTTATTTTTTCTCTCGCTCGAGAGGTAAGATATGGAACCTCTTTTACACAGGAGCTCACTCAGTTTTCTAAACAATGGTTTCTCTCTTTTACAATATCATGGTCACAAGAAAAGAAGAGAAAAATAAGAGAAACTAGAACAATAACTTCAAGAGAATGGTATTCTTTTGATAACTTGAAGTTTTTCTTCAATGCTTGGATGGGTTTATTTTCTTCAGTCGACCGGTATAGCCTTCTATAGCCTTCTACACGTGAAAAATTCATCCAAAAAATGTTTCACATATTTCTCCTTGAAAAATAGTCGTTATTGTTCATCTCAGCCTAGGACTGGTCGATCGGTCAATATGACCATTGCACGATTTCCTTAGTGACCACAGCTGACCAGTCGATTGGACTATCATCCAGTGTAGTCTCATCATTTTGGATTATAGCTGTTGAGCTGATCGGTCTTCCGGTGCAACGATCGAACTGTCGACCGGTATAGTCTCGACATTGAGATTTACAATCTTTGCGTTGACCGATCGACCGGTATGTCTAATCGGTCGTTGCACTATGTCTGATCTATCGACCGGTGCCTAGACCAGCCTTTATTGCATCGACCGGCAGATTGATCACCCTGCACTATTTTGATCATAACTTTTTGCATGGTTATTCAAATTAGGTATTCTTGGATTCTATGGACAACTAACAGAAAACTTTGATATTCATCATTCATCCAAAATCTAATGAGATTATAGTCAATTATTCTATCAAAGTTTAGTTCATAAAGTTGTCCATTTCTATTTAAACTTTTTCAGCATATAACTTTAATCTTTCGAGGTTTGTATCGTCAAAATATAATTTTATAGGGAATTAAAACTTTGCTCCAACAATCTCCCCTTATTAAGACAAACCGAGAAATATAAAAAATATATAAGTTGCAAAAAAATTGTAAAATCTTGTAAAATCAATTTTACTCCACTAAAACTAAGCTTTCCTTACCATGATAGATATGCACATAAGTACTAATTGTAAGGTGGTTTTCATATAAAGTTATATTCATATCATATTTCTCCTATTTTTCTTCCCCTTTTATTTCATCAAAAAGTAATTTGAATATGAAGTATATATAGCTCTCCCTTAATCAAAAAAATATTATTTATTCTCCCCTTTTTTTCATATAAGAAATATGTAAAGTATCACATCATAAGATTTTGTTCATATAATATATGTGATACTTAAAAAATAGCTCCCCCTAAATTCATGACTAATTTATAATAGCAAAATGAAATCAAATGTAAAGCATGTCTCATATCATAATGTATCAAAACATTTCATAAAACTTTTAGACAACAATTAAATTGGATTAATGATACCAATGATATTAATGATATGTCAAACTTAAATTGGATTATTTTAAATAATCAGGATTTTAACTATAAAGATAACTAGATCATATTTAAGGTGAGTGAATGACACAATATTTTAAAAAAAAATTAACATGCTCCCCGCCCCTATCACTATGACCAATTTTCTTTTTCTAATTTATATGTCCCTCTTTTCTTTCAAAGAAATAATAATTTTGAACTTTTGAGTGAGAAATAAAAAGTAAATTTTAAAAAAAATGTAAGAGTATAACGAATGCTCATAATTTTAAGTAAATGATACTTTTACCATAGCATTTGTGCCTTCACATTTTCATATCTACTTGTCCTTTGCTTCATATCTACCTGAAAAATAATTATTTGACCTTTGGTACCTAAACTTCTTTGGGTCCAATTTTGTTAGTCAAGGTTCCTTTTGGAACCCATATCATTCCATGTTCATATAGTTTTCCTACTGTACATTGATAAGCATAGTGGTCATAAAATCCACATGTAAAACAAGAATGATTAAATTTTTTTAAGGATTTATCGCAAGAATGATTAAACTTACAATAAGTATGTCCAAAGCATTTCCTAGAATTACTTTTCTTTGCATAAGAGCTAAACTTATCATTCTTTTGTGAATTTTTCAAAAAAGTATTTTTCTTCTTTACTTTTTTTCTAAAGAACATGCTAATTTTACAATTTCACATGCATGTGTAATTTCCAAAGAATCAATTTCATTTTTCAAGTTTCATTTTCCACAAAATATGTATTCTTTTCTTCTTTTAATTTCTCAAACTCATGTAATAACTTTTCATTTTTCTCTTTAAGTGAAAGATGCCTTTTTATAAGAGAGAAAAATTCTTTATGCACATCAAAGAAAAGATCTTCCACTACAAGAAAATCGCGATTTTTCGACGGATAATTTCCGACGATTCTAAATCCGTCGCAATTTGCGACGGATTTTTCGGCGGTTCCATTTTCGACGGATTTTTCGACGGTTATGACCGTCGGAAATAATTTATATTATTATTTAATTTTTCGACGATTAGGAACGTCGATATTTTCGATGGATATCCATCTGTCACAATTTCCGACGACTTTTCTGACGGTTACGACCGTCGGAAATTAAAAAATTAAATTATGTATTTTTTATATTATTATTAAATTTTGTCGATGGATTTTCCGACGGTCATGACCGTCGGAAATAAAAAAATTAATTATATAATTTATTATATTATTATTTAATTTTTCGACGATTAGGAACGTCGATATTTCTGACGGATATCCATCCGTCGTAAAATCCGCCGCAATTTCCGATGTAACCATCGGTAAATGTATAATAATATCATATAAAGAGTATTTTATTAATATAACGATTACCGACGGTTCAAACCATCGGTAAAATAAAAATATAAATATTATATATAACTAAATATATTTTTGACGGTCACAACTGTCGGTAGTTATAAAAATATTTAATATTTATGTTTTCGACGGCCGAAATCGTCGGTAATTAAAATTTCGTTATCCCGCTTTTTTTTCCTTTTCCCTCATTCTTTCCACTTTTTCCCTTTATATATATTCCTCCTCCCTCTTCTCTCTCCCTCCTCCCTCCACTCCTCTCTCTTTCTCCCTCCTCTCCTCTCTCTCTCTCCCTGCCGCGAGCACCCTCTCCCGCGCGCCGGACGCCGGCGACCCTCTCCCGCACCGGCGACCCTCTCCCGCGCCGGCGTATCTCTCTCTCCCGCTCTGCGCCGGCGTCTCTCTCTCTCTCTCTCTGCTGTCGGCCGGATCCGACCGTCGCCGTTCGGATCCGACCCCCAGCGGCCGGATCCGGCCTCCAGCGCACGGATCGGCTGCCGGATTCGGCCGCCTGGCGCCGGATCCGGCCTCCAGCTGCCAGATCCGGCCGCTTGGCGGCGGATCCGGCCTCTAGCGGCCGGATCCGAATGCCAGGCGGCCGGATCCGGCCGCTAATATTTTTATATTTAAAAAATTATTTGCGACGATTGCGATCGTCAAAAGATTGACAGTTGTGATGCCCATCCAAAGTTTCGACTGTTGTGACCGTCGAAAAGTTGCGACCGTCAAAAAGTTACGATGGCTCGAACCGCCGGCCTTTTCTGGCAGTTGCAACCGTCGGAAATATCGACGGTTCGGACCGCCGGCCTTTTCCGGCGGTTGCAACCGTCGAAAATATCGACGGTTCGAACCGCCGGGGACTTTTCCGGCGGTTGCAACCGTCGGAAAATTTTGACGGGTCGAACCGCCGGGGACTGTTCTGACGGCCAGAACCGTCGATATTTTCGACGAATTTTTTCAACCGTCGCAAATCCGTTTGTGACGAGCGTTTTTTCGACAGATTGATTCCGACTAAAAAACCGTCGGTAATTACATTACCGACAATTTTTGGGCTGATTACCGACGGTCCGGACCGTCGGTAATCCGCGTTTTTCTAGTAGTGTTCTTCCGAAGACTTTGATGAGTCATTATTTGAATTTGAAAAATTAGAAATTACCTCATTACTGTGTACCATTAAGCATAGGTATGCATCCTCACTAAAAGAGCTTGATGGGTCATTTGCTTCACTTGATTCTTCATATCTTTTCTTCTTCCCTTTCTAAGATGTTTCTTCTTTGTCATTTTTTGTGAGACTAGAATGTCTTTCATGGTGATGTTTATATAATCTTCTGGTTGGTTTCTCATTCTTCTCTTTCTTTTTCACTAACTTGAGATACTTATCTAGCTTTCATGTGTAGCATGCGAGTCTCTTTTCGTCGACTTCTTCTTCATTTGAATCTTTGTTTTCAAAGCCAATGTCTTCTTTTGGGGAACATTTGATTCTTCTACTTCCTAGATTCTGATCTCATAGGTTAATAGTGAACCAATTAGATCATCAAAGTCTAGACTGTTCAAGTCTTTTTCTTCAATTATGGCCCAAGGAGGCTAAGCCATTTACAATATCGTAAAACCGTACAATCATATAATTAATGGATTCATTTTTTTTTTTGTATTTTGAAGGAATCATATTGATGATTTAAAATATTTAATCTAGATTCTTTAACTTTATCTGTTCCTTCATAAGTAGTAATGAGTTTCTTCCAAATCTCACACTACAAAAAAATCCTCAATTTGCGACCACCAAATTGTGGTCGTAATATATCGACTATTTTGCAACCATTTGATCTCCAAATAATTCCAATTTTTTGCTCAAATTATCTTAGAATTATAGCGACCACATTGCGTCATTCTTTTCATTGGTTGTAGTATTTAATAAAAAATTAGTGTGGTTCTTCTTGGCAAAAATACAAAAAAAATAAAAGTGCGACAAATTTGCAACAATGTCATATTTGTTTATATTTTAAAAATATTGCGACCATTTTTATTTGATAGCAATCATTTGTGATATTTCTTTCCTTTTTTAATAATAATATAATAGACAAATATTTAGTTGCCACCTGGATTTACTTGGCAGAATGTTGCAAACTTTCCTACTTTCCCTCTTAATCCCGTCTCCCTTTTTCAGCCCGTGCCTAACTTATTTCCTTTTTTGTGCCTCTTCTTGTGAGTTATTTCCTGCACATCTGCCATGATTTGGTTGGTATTCTTAGGAGGGTTCTCTTTTCCTCTTCCTCCTTTTGATTCCTGTTCGCCATTTTTGTTTCATTATTTCATAAGTTCTCTCATCATGATCCTACAGTTCCCCACGTTGAAGGTATTCAAATGCCTTAGAGGCTGCTTGTGACTAGTGCTCATTGTCTCTCCTTGCCAACATTAAAGTGCTTTTGGGCATCTGGGAGCTGCAAGTGTTCATTGTTGTCAAGTTAATTCTTTTTTTTTATAATCTCCTTTTAGTTTTTTTTGTTAGTTTTTATAATCAGATCCTACATTTCTTTTGTTCTCTTTTTTATTTTTTTCCTCAAACTAGTGATTAATGATTTCGTGCTTCTTCTTGATGGCTTCTTATATTCTTACGTTTCAGTTAAAAAATTTTATAAATATTTATGTTGTTGCTATGTTAACTATTCCCATGCCCTGAAAATTATATATGCTATCATAATGATAACGATCTGCTTTAAGTACACTTATAACCTTTGTGGAAAAAAAACCATGTACTTATGTGAAAAATGAAATGATTTACTTTGAGATAGCTTCACAAAATGATTTTAAGTTCATGCAATGGCTGCTGCCATCCTTCATTTCCCCATAAGCTTCAAATGCTTTCTTTTGGAGTAGAAAAACCAACAAAAAATCATTAAACCATTTTATATTTTGAACATGGCAATAAGAAATGAGAATGTAAGAGGATTTATCTCATTGGTTAATTGACTCCTTAGTGGGTAAATGAGTTTACTCTTTGGTATTAAAATAGTGAACTTTTTTCTCTTAGTCAAGACTTATGATGAGTTGTTCTTTCAATTGCAGACAGGAAACTAGTTTCTTGGTGCCAAAAGTTAAAAAAATAGAAGAGGAAATATGTGGTATAGATGTTCTTGATGACCCACATGTAGAATGCAATTCCACCTATCAAGCCCTCTCTTGTAGATGTGCTTGATGACCACCTATTAATTGTGCCTCAAAAGTTCCTAACCATTCAGAGCAAGCAAGAAAGGTCTCACTGGCTCTGCCTTATTTGTTAAAACATCTACTACGTCTGAACAATCCAATTCCACATATTTAAATCATTGTTGCCATGCCAATTGGAGCTCCATTAAGGCTCCACATGTTTCTACTTCAATTAGAGTGGCAACTTCAAGCCTATGCATGAACCCCAAGAATCATTGTCCTATATCATCTTAGAGAAGACCACTTGCACTTGATCTTATGCCTAAAGCCACTACTGCCCCACCAATATTTATCTTGATCCAAACCCCTGGCGATGGGTTTCACTTGGTGGGTAATCAAGAGGTCCCTCCCTCTACTTATGACTTCAATTTAGTGAACTTGTGTGAAACTTGCTGCTTCATTTTTTATAATCTCCTCTAGGTTGTAGGGATTTAAGGTATTGATTTTAAGATCTTTCTATTTCTCCACATGCAAAATCTCCAAGTGCCATAGCAAAAAAGTTTTCCTTCATTTCTCATCTTTTTATTCAACTTAGTTTTTTATCATACCTGAAGATGAGATCAAAGAAAATATCATGTCGCGAGGAGGGAAGTAAATGAATCCATAATTTTATTACTCAATTACATTATTGATGGTGTGGATAATTGTTTCCTTGAAATTAGCACATCTTGGACACTTGTTTGTCTCCATGTGTCTTCTAAACTTCTCTCCATTGGTCATTAGATGCCCATGTGTAGCCATCCACAAATGTAGCACAGCTTCTCTGGCCCTTTGACATTTCAAACTATTTTTCAAGTATTTTTGTGGAAAATGACATGCATACTTAATTAGTCATGTTCAGTAGAACTTAATATATTAACTACCCATTACCTTAAGAAAAATATCAACATGCTGTGTTCTATCAAAAACTCAATATTAAATCATGGATATTTATTAATTAAATCAAAATATTGGAGGTATCTCTTATTCTTATAGTATTATTTTTTACTTAATTTTATGGCATCTTCATAGACAAGATATTTCATGTAATAGAGCTGAAAAGCAGTTTGATTTGTTTTCTTTTCCTGAAGGACAATTATAATATTTCTTTTGTGATGTGTCAATTTTTTATTATTTTTAATTTTAGAAAATTATGGTCTCTGTGATTTCATTTCACCATATATATTTTTGGATTTCTTATACTTTAGATATGTGTCATATTTGTTTCTCTACTAAGGTTAAGGAAATTAGGATTCCTTCCAAACTAATACTAAATGAGTTGCTGACCAATTTTTGTCTCATCTCCTGATTATATTGGTTAGAATAAATAAGTCAGAAATTCATGTCATATTGCATGCGCACTATAACTAACTTTGATTAATAGGAAAGTCATCATTGGTTTATGCTAACTTTAATTAGTTGACTTTGTAGGGAAAATGAGTAGATAAAATAGGATGTGGATGTACTGTAGGCGAAATTCAAGGGGGTTATTAATAGGCAGTTTATTGAGGGTTTAGAAAATTTTGTTAATTTCGCGTGTTCTCAGTCTTGATTTATGGATGGGGAAAAGATTCGTTGTCCATGTCAAAAGTGTAAAAATCGTAGGTATCTCATGCCAGATGATGTCCGTTATCATTTGGTAAGCAAAGGATTTGTTGAAAAATATTATGTTTGGAATTGTCATGGAGAAGAAGATATACAAGTAGAACATCATAGACACTTGATGACATACAAATGAAAATGAATCTTTTAATCCATTTCGCCATGTTAATAATGCCTTGAATCTGAACCCAATTGGTCCCCCTACATAGTCAGGCGCTTCAGCAGAATTCCCCTACGGGGGTCTCGCTGTGATAGGTGTTTGTGATTCGGATTTGATTTATTTCCTTATCACGAGATAGGTGTCCTATTTTCAGGGGATTTATTTAGAGTCACAGTCCGTATGTAATTCCTATCATCTGTCAAAGGGAGTGCCTATATAAACTCCCTAGGGGTCTAGACCGAGACCTATCCTTGTAATCATCATTATTCCATAACAAAGAGCCGCCGCCGTTTTTCCTCTTCGTGTTCTTCTGTATTTCGTGCGATCCCTCTCTCCCCTTTTTCGTAACAAACTGGTATCAGAGCCTTAGGGTTTGTCAACGATTCTCGATCAGTAGAGAGATGGCGTCGCACAACGTGAGCGTGGAGAAGTTCAACGGCAGAAACAGTTTCGGGTTGTGGCAAATCAAGATGCGGGCACTTTTGAAGCAACAAGGAGTCTGGGCGCCGCTCTCAAACGTGTCGAAGAACAAGCCAAAGGAGGAAGACTCGAAAGGCAAAGAAAAGGAGATCGACCTCGCAACTTTGGCGGCACAGGAGGAGAAGGCGCACTCGATGATCCTGTTGTGTCTGGCGGATGAGGTGATAATCGAGGTCGCAGATGAAGAAAAAGCGGCCGGTCTGTGGTTGAGACTCGAGAGTCTATATATGACGAAGTCTCTCACCAACAAGTTGCTGTTGAAGCAACGTCTGTTCTCTCTCCGCATGCAGAAGGTACCCCTCTGAAGGAACATCTTGATCAGTTAAATTCTTTGTTGATGGAACTCAGAAATATCGATGTTAAGATCGAGGATGAAGATGCTGCCCTAATTCTGTTAGTTTCGCTTCCTCCATCATATGAAAATTTCGTTCAGTCTATGATTATCGGGAAGGAAACTATAAGTCTGGAAGAAGTAAGATCGAGTCTCCATACTCGTGAACTTCGGCATAGGGCATCTGGAAATTCTGTAGAGACTCAGGCCGCGGGTTTGATATCAACCGCAGAGAAGGGACAGTCCTCGAATTCAATGAAATCCAAGTCGAAGAAGAAGAAAATCACTGCGTAAGACATCTGTAATTACTGCAAGGAACTAGGTCATTGGAAGAAGGATTGTCCGAAGAAGAAGAAGGCCCCTGTCGCTGCGGTGTCACATGAAACAGGAAATTCCGAAGATGATTTGGTTCTAGCTGCTTCTGATCAAGGATGTCTGACGGATAGTTGGGTTCTGGATTCGGGGTGTTCCTATCATATGACTCCGAATAAAGAGTGGTTCTCAACTTATCAGAATATTGATAGTGGAAACGTCATCATGGGCAATGATGCAGCCTGTCAGATAGTTGGGATCAGTTCTGTGCAGATCAGGACTCATGACAATCTTGTGAGGACGCTGACAGATGTCCGCCATGTTCCGCAACTGAAAAAGAATTTGATATCACTTGGAGTCCTCGACTCTAAAGGGTGTCAGATCAATGTTGCTGGAGGCATCCTCACAGTCATGAAAGGTGATGCTACGGTTCTGAAGGGAGTCAGACAGAAGTCCTTGTATGTATTACAAGGCAAGACAGTCTCTGGCGTTGCTGCAGTGGCTAGTTCATCCGAATCAGAAAGGTCCAGGCTGTGGCACATGCGGCTTGGGCATATGAGTCAGAACGGGATGAATATCCTCAGCAAACGAGGTCTTCTAGGGGAGAAGAAGATATCTGAGATAAACTTCTGTAAGCACTGCGTATTCGGTAAACAGCGAAGGTCTCAGTTTGGCAAGGCAGTGCACAGGACGAAGGCGACACTTGACTACATCCACGCCGATTGTTGGGGTCCCTCTCGTGTTCCATCATTAGGAGGTGCGAGATACTTCCTATCTGTGATTGATGACTACTCGAGGATGACTTGGGTATTCATGATGAAACACAAGAGTGAGTCCTTCAAGGCCTTCAAGCAGTGGAAGGTTCTGGTGGAAAATCAGACGTCGAAGAAAGTGAAGCGTCTTCGCACTGACAATGGTTTGGAATTCTGTTCTGCTGAATTCGACCAGTTCTGCAAAGATGAAGGCATTGCCAGGCATCGCACAGTCAGGGATACTCCACAGCAGAATGGAGTTGCAGAACGAATGAACAGGACACTTCTGGAGAGGGCAAGGTGCATGCTCTCTAACGCTGGCCTAAATAGGACATTCTGGGCTGAAGCTGTTAACACAGCTTGCTACTTGGTGAATCGAAGTCCGGCGACTGCGATTGATCTCAAGACTCCAACTGAGGTATGGTCAGGAAATCCTGCTGATTATACTTGTCTGAAAGTTTTTGGTTGTCCAGCATACTATCACGTCAGTGAAGGGAAGTTGGAGCCAAGGGCCAAAGAAAGGGTGTTCATGGGATATGGTGCAGGAGTGAAGGGCTACAAAATCTGGTCTCCTTCAGAACACAAAGTCATCCACAGCAGAAGCGTAACCTTTGATGAAGCATCAATGCTTCAGTTGAAGGTGGAGGCTGAAGAGAGTGTCAGTAAACAGGTGGAGGTTGAAATCACTCAAATTGAGGATGATGCTGAAGGATCACATCAAGAAGCAGAACCAGAAGGTGAAGAATCTGATGAGCAACCTGAAGAGGAGTCAATTGCTACTAGACGTCCTCGCAGAGAAGTGGGTCCTCTTAAGCGATATGGTTTCGAGGACATGGTTGCTTATGCACTACAGGTAGTTGAAGAGGTGGAGTCCTTGGAGCCGTCCTCTTATAGGATGCCATCACATGTGCCGAATCTGGACAGTGGATCGCTGCTATGGGTGAGGAGATGGAATCTCTTCACAAGAATCAGACGTGGGAGCTGGTCAAGTTGCCTAAAGGCAGGAAGGTTGTTGGCTGTAAATGGATCTTCAAGAAGAAAGCAGGAATTTCAGGAGTTGAAGGCACGAGATACAAAGCACGATTGGTTGCTAAAGGTTATAGTCAGAAAGAAGGTGTGGACTACAATGAGATATTCTCACCTGTTGTCAGACATACTTCTATCAGGGTGCTACTTGCTCTTGTAGCACATCAGAATCTAGAGCTCGAGCAACTAGATGTGAAGACTGCTTTCCTACATGGAGAACTTGAAGAAAATATTCTTATGAGCCAACCAGAGGGATTCTCCATTCCTGGAAAGGAGAATCAAGTTTGAAGTCTGAAGAAATCTCTGTATGGCTTGAAGTAGTCTCCCAGACAATGGTACAAGAGGTTCGACAGCTTCATGATCAGTAAGGGATTCAGTCGAAGTCCCTATGATTGCTGTGTATACCACAAGAAGGTGAAGGACGGCTCCACCATCTATCTGCTCTTGTATGTTGATGATATGCTTATTGCTGCCAGAGACATGGCAGACATTCAAAATCTGAAGAAGCTCCTCAGTGCAGAATTCGACATGAAAGATCTTGGTGCAGCACAGAAGATTCTGGGGATGGAAATTCTAAGGGATCGCGCACAGGGTAAACTCTTCTTATCTCAGAAAAGTTATATTGAGAAGATTTTATCCAGGTTTGGAATGTCTGGAGCGAAGCCTTTGAATACTCCATCAGCTGCAAATGTTCATCTTTCTGTTGCCTTCGCACCAAAGTCAGATGCAGAAAAGGAGTACATGTCTCGGGTTCCATATGCTAGTGCAGTTGGAAGTTTGATGTATGCCATAGTTTGTACAAGACCAGACATTGCTCATGCAGTCAGTGTTGTCAGCAGGTTCATGAGCGATCCAGGAAAGGAGCACTGGCAAGCAGTGAAGCGAATTTTTCGGTATCTGAGAGGAACATATGATATTGGCCTCATCTACAGAAGTGATAAAGAGTGTTTGGTTGCAGGGTACTCAGATTCAGATTATGCTGGAGATGTTGATGGAAGACGATCTATGACAGGCTATGTCTTCACTTTGGGCAGTTCAATTATTAGTTGGAAGACTACACTTCAACCATCAGTTACATTGTCCACTACAGAGGCTGAATACATGGCACTGACGGAAGCTGCCAAGGAAGGCATCTGGTTAAAAGGCTTAGTTGGAGATCTCGGATTACATCAGGAGCAAGCTATAGTGCACTGTGACAGTCTGAGTGCAATATGTTTAGCCAAGGATCAAGTACATCATGAAAGAACCAAACACATTGATGTGAGATATCACTTCATCCGCACTGAGAAGAGGATCAAGGTGAAGAAGATTGGCACTGAAGATAATCCAGCTGATATGTTCACCAAATCTGTTCCTTATGGGAAGTTTCAACATTGTTTGGACTTGCTTAACATAAATACTTGGTAATAGCTTTAAGATGGGACTGGCGGCGGCATGGCGTGCTTTTGTGCTCTGAAGATGATTCAAGTCAAGGTGGAGATTTGTTAATAATGCCTTGAATCTGAACCCAATTGGTCCCCCTACATAGTCAGGCGCTTCAGCAGAATTCCCCTACGGGGGTCTCCCTAGCGGTCTAGACCGAGACCTATCCTTGTAATCATCATTATTCCATAACAAAGAGCCGCCGCCATTTTTCCTCTTCGTGTTCTTCTGTATTTCGTGCGATCCCTCTCTCCCCTTTTTCGTAACACGCCAAATGATCATAGATGTGGCTGGTCCAAGCTTCAATCCTAGTAGTGCCATTAATATCGATGGAGCTGAGACATCAATGGACTTCAACACTAATAATGGAGGTCCATCTTCTTCTTTTGAGCCTCCAATTGAAGAGCTACCTAATCCAGAAGCTCAACAATTTTATGACATGCTTGCCGCAGCTGATTTTGAATTGTACAAAGGGTGCACTAATCATTCTCAAATGTCTATGGTTGCTCGTTTGTTGAACATTAAAGCTGAGAATCATTTATCATAAAAAGTGCTTTGACAATATGATGCAACTTATTTGTGAGGCTTTACCAAATGATAACATCATGGTTGATAGTTTTTACCAAACAAAAAAATTAGTGAAGGGATTGGGTTTGCCTGTTGAAAAAATAGACTGTTGCAAATTTGGTTGCATGTTATATTGGAGAGAGGACAAGGAGCTCACAAATTGCAAATTCTGTAGTTGCCTTAGATATAAAAGAAGTGGTGGATCATACAAGAAAAAGAATGTGCCATATAAGAAAATGTATTACTTTCCTTTAATTCCATTGAAACGTTTGTATGCATCGCAAGCAACTACTAAAGATATGCGATGGCATGCTGAGCATGCACAAGAGGAAGGAGTTATGTGCCACCCATCTGATTCTATTGCATGGAAACACTTCAATATAATACATTTTGAATTTGCTGCTGAAACTCGAAATATTAGACTTGGCTTATGCGCAGATGGTTTTCAACCATTCAGACAATCTGGTAAGCAGTATTCATCTTGGCCAGTAATTGTCACGGCTTACAATTTACCTCCATGGATGTGCATGAAAGAAGAATACATGTTCTTGACCATTATTGTGCCCGGTCCTGATAATCCAAAACAAAAGCTAGATGTCTATTTGCAACCTCTAATATATGACCTAATAATGTTGTGGGAAATAGGGGTTGAAATTTATGACATTTCAAAGAAATAGAATTTTCAGTTACGTGCAGCACTTATGTGGACAATAAGTGATTTTCCAGCATATTCCATGTTGTCAGGTTGGAGTACAGCAAGCAATTAAGCGTGCCCTCATTGTATGAGTGAGTCACAAACATTCAGATTCAAGTAAGGCAAAAAAATAACATGGTTTGATAATCATAGAAAGTTTCTCCCTAAAGAACATTCTTTTAGGGAGAATAAAATAAACTTCCTTCATAATAGACAAGAAACAAGGCAAGCCCTCGAATTAAAAATGGTGAGGAAATTTTATATGAGATAAGTAGGATGTGCCTAGAGAAAGTAACTAAAGTTGGCTTTAAAAAAGTGAATGACATCATCATAAAGAATCATGGTTGCGGGTGGAAGAAGAAAAGTATTTTTTGGGACTTACCATATTGGAGTTCACATTTAATTCGTCACAATCTTGATGTCATGCATATTGAAAAAAATGTGTTTGAAAATGTTTTCAACACTGTTATAAATATTGAAGGAAAAACTAAAGATAATGCCAAAGTAAGGCAAGATGTGGCTTGGTATTGTAATCGTAAAGAGTTGGCCATAGATCCACAAACAAGAAAATATAAGAAAGCAAGTTATAGCTTAGATAAAAACCAAAAACATGTCCTATTTGAATGGGTAAAAAATCTTAAGTTCCCAGATGGGTATGCTTCTAATTTGGGAAGATGTGTGGACATGAAAAAATATAAGATGTTTGGCATGAAAAGCCATGATTGCCATGTATTTATGCAAAGATTGATTCCTATTGCTTTTTGTGAACTGCTACCAAGCCACATTTGGAAAGCTTTGACAGAGCTGAGCCTATTTTTTAAAGATCTTACTTCGACTTGTCTTCGCGTAAAAGACATGGAAAGATTTGAAACAGAAATCATATTAATATTATGTAAATTGGAGTGCATTTTTCCATCTGGATTTTTTTATTCCATGGAACATCTTCCAATTCACTTACCTTATGAAGCAAAGATAGCTGGACCTGTGCAATATCGATGGATGTAACCCTTTGAAAGGTAATTGATGCAACATGAATTGTTCTTGCAAGTATTTGATATGTTAATTTTAAAAAATAAATAAATTCAAATTTTGTAGGTACCTCCATTTAAAAAGAACAATTGGTAATAAAGCTTGCTTCGAGGCATCAACGTGCAATGCATACTTATTAGACGAATCCTCAAGATTCTTTTCTCACTACTTTGAACCTCATGTTGTACCAAGAAATCGATTGGTTCCACGTAATGACGATGGGGGAGAAATGGATGTAATTGCTGAAAATCTTGCAATATTTACATATCCTAGACGATTAGGAGGTCAAACACATACAAAATTTTTAGATGATGTTGAATATAAAGCTGCTCAAACATATGTGTTGTTAAATTATGAAGTGGTTAAACCATTTGTAAGGTGAGAATTTAAGTATGATATGTAATTTCTGCAATTTACAAATTTAATTATGAAGTTCTAACTACAATGTTATATATATTTATTTGATTCTCAAAGTATATACAAAGAAAGACTACAGATGGAGTCATCCTTTCTAAATGATAGTCAAATAGAAGATAATCTGGAAAAGTACTTCTGGATGTGGTTCAAGGAATATGTAAGTGTTGATATGACACCCTTTGGTCTAATTGTTAAATAAAGTGATTAATTTTTTATCACTATGTAGGCACAAGAAAATCCGTTTGACAATGTATTTCTCCAAAAGCTTGCAGAAGGTCCAAATAAGAAAGTCAATTGCTACTCAGTGTGTTTCGTTAATGGTTATAAATTTCACACTATGGATCGCACTTCAATTAGAGCTTCGATGAATAGTGGGATTTGTATAAAAGGGTCAAACTTTATGGAAGACGATGTTGACTACTATAGTCGCATTCTAGAGATTGTTGAGCTTGAATATGCTGGGTTACCAAAGAAGAGAACAATATTACTTAAGTGTGAATGGTTTGACCCCAAAATAGACATTGGTACAAAGGTGCATAAACAATACAAATTTGTCGATATTAACCAAAGGAGAAGATATGCAAAGTATGAGCCATTTGTATTGGCTATGCAAGCAAGCCAAGTTTGTTACGTGCCTTATCCAAGTTTAAAAAATGATAAAATTGATTAGTTAAATGTGTGTAATATAAAGCCAAGGAACATGGTTGAAATGCCAAAGGATGATGAAGAAATAATACCTACAAATATCACCCCATTCCAAGTAGAAGTAACTGAAGGCCATGATATTGATATGGAAGATGATGAAGTGACCTTGGTTGACCCTTCAAATGAGCTAATAGATATGAATGATCCAAGTGGTGAGGAATTATTTTTAGACAATGAAGAATTGGAAAATTCTTCTAGCAATGAATACGAGACCTCGAAAGATGAAGAGAAAGAATTTGAGGAGGAAACAGATTCTGATTAGACTTCCTATATACTATTTTTTCATGTATGTTATGAATTTTCACATGGTAGGTAATGATTCTATACATAAACATTAAGTCTATTACTTGATATGATTATTTTCTTTTTTTGCAATAATTATGCTTTGAACTAATTAAAATAATTATTTTGTACTTATAGGTCATGACACGTGGAGAAAGATATTATCGGGGTACACGTGGCGCAAGAAGACGATTGGGTTTAGGTCGGGGTGTTACATGTGGAAATATGCCAAGTATACCTTCTCAAGCTTCACCTACAATGGTGAATGTAGTGGCAACTAATTCATCTAATACACCAACCAGTAACACATCAACTCCAGCATCAGATTCAACTAATGCAGCTGATCCTCTTGAAAATTTAATTGATTCCATGTCTCATAACACAAACAATGAGGATGGACGAATGTTTATTACACTTGACGGCAAAATGTATGTATTTTTATTCAATTATGTTTAACTAAAATGATGGCATGCAATCTATTTTGTTAGTTAACTATAGTATGATTTCAATTTTTATGTTGATATTTATTTTATCCTTAATTATTCATCATAATGTCAATGCTATTAGGATAAAGCCTTCTGAGTCATGCTCAAGACATATAAGAAAAATATTTCAGCAACGACTAGATGAAGAAGGAATTCGATGGAAGGCAGTCTCCCAAAACACCAAGGATTTTTATTTTGGGGAGTTTAAGGTAAATATTATAACTTCAATATGTTAGTTAACAAGTAAACATCAGTTTTGTTTCAAAATATTTATTTCAGCATGGTTTTCAATAATTGGACTTCTCTTTCAACATGTAATATATATCAAGAAATATACATCCATATGATATATAATAGTTTCTATTGCATTTAATTTGTTAGTCTTTAAAAGGCTATGATATCCTCATAATTCAACTGGAATCCAAATCTTGACATCAACCAATAATTTTTTTCAGAAATATTTCAAATGGAACCCACTCCTTGACAGCAATGTAAGAGTAGCATTCAACCATAAGGCAGCGATTCGATACAAAGATTTTATTAGTAGAATCAAGTCAGAGACTCAAAGACCTTATTATGTTCCTGAAGCTGTATGGCTGCATTGGAGACAACTCTGGGACAATCAGGAAGTCCAAGAAATTATTGCTCATAATTATGCAAATCGTCGTGCTAGAAATGATGGTGGTGCACGTGGGTTCCATACTGGTGGTTCCATAACTGCAACAGAACATAAAAGAAGATTGGTTAGCTTAAAACCTTTTAAGAATGCATTGTCTTTTTTAGGATCGACGAACATGCACAAATTGATTTTATCATCGCATAAATTCTTGCAGATCTAGTATAACATCTTGCTTGTGAAAATTTAAGCCTAAATTGTCCCCTTAAATATTTAAAATTTTGTCACTACAATTGTGTTGCCTATGATCAATGCATTAAAATGTTGCCTAGATTGTTTGTTTCTTTTCTCTTTTTTTTGCATGATAAGAATTTGCAAGTTCTTAAGAATGTTATGGATTAAGTGTATTTACTTATGCTTATAATTTTGTAACAATTACATGAAGAAACATTACTAGCATCCTATGAATGCATTTTGTTATCACATATGAGCAAATATATGTAGAGACTATAGTCATTAGAAACACCATATCTAAATTGGACTGAAATATGTGTACCAGTTATAGTCACATACAACATATTTAGTAATAGGACACTTTCTTGTAAAGAGCTCCAAACAAAGACAGCAAGGTAGAAATAATATTACAAATGCCAACAATTATGTACAATGAATAGATTCCCAGCATGATATTTACTAAATTGTGAAAACAAGGAAAAAAGGTCTTAGTTGTCAAAACAATTGTTACGTTGACAAGGAACTAGTGCATTAAAATAGAATAAATGAACAAAAAAATAAACATAAAAGTATTCCAAGTAACAGTCCTTAGTGAATTCTTTCTTTATGCTCATTTAAGTCCACATGTGCATAGTATAAAATATTTGTCTTCAAACTCTCCATTACTTAAAGGGATCTCTCCATCTTTGTAGGGTCTAATTCTCACTAGCCATAAATCATATATGAAAATGATATTAGTTGTAGCCATTCAAGAATAGTCATTCTGGTTTCGTTTTTATTATTTATGATTCCCCTAATTGGAAAACATATTATAAAACCTGTAAGTGAATTGTTATTAATGAATCATCATTGTTTAGAATATTTCCATCAAGTTATTTAACATTAACATATTTGAGTAGTTTGAATCTTGAATGTCCTCTCTCATAATTTTTCTAACCTGTCTTGGTATTTTTGACTTTGTGCTTGTTCTTCAATGTTAGTCTATACATTGAGTTGCTCTTATTTTTTTTAATACAGATTGAAATTGTTTTTATTATAGTTTGTTACCTTACTATTTTAGTTGATTTCATTATATAATAATCTGTTGATTTTTTTTATTTTTAATAGGAGGAAGAACTTGGACTAGAGATGTCATTCTATGAAGTGTTTGTACATATGCATACAATCAATCATGATGGCACTAATTTTGTTAATGATAGGGCTCGAGAAGTCAATGTTAGTAATATTTAACGTGTTTTTAGTCAATAGACAATTGATGATTTTATATACATTAACATTGATGGGAACTATCTATTGTAGGAGAAATTTAAGCAACTTTTAGAAGAAGCCGATGATACCTCTGTCGATCAAAGCGAACTATATTTACATGCCATTGAAGCTCGTCCAAATAAGAAAGTGTATGGCATTGGATCACATAATAGTCACATTACTCTTGGTTCTTCTTCTACAGTGCCACTTCCTTCGGATCATATCTCTTTGGCTGATTTGGATCGTCGGATTGCGGATATTGTCAAAAATGTTGTTGGACAAATGGTTCCTAATATATTAAGCCAGCTTGGTATTCATTCACCCATTGTTCAAACACCACCATCAGGTTCTTCTCGAAATGAAAGTAATGATGTACAAGAAGGTTCTCCTATGGGACAAGCAAATGGTTCTATTGAATGCCCTTATGGCATATAGTGATTTTGTTCTAGGTTCTTATTTTGATGACGATGTATTTGAAAATGTTCTTTCAATATTTGCACTTTTGGTACTATTATTTTGAACCTGATGTAGTCATCTTGATCGAATCGACTTGTTTGAATGAAATAGGATCATCATTTTCAAATTTATAATGATGTGTATTTTTTTGATTAATTTATAATATTAAATCTATGTAGTTAATGTTATTTTAACAATTCAAAGATTAGGTTTTAAAATAAATTGCGACCAAAACATCATAGTTTTTTGTCGTAATTTTTTTACATAGTTTTTTTAGTAAAAATTGTTCATAAATGATTGTGACCAAACTACAACCAATAATAAACTACATGGGAAAACAACTTTAAATATTGCGACCAAAATGTAACAAGTTGTTTTGGTCACAACTTTTTTCTATTTTTTTTCTAACGACCAAAGATGAACCATATTTTGCAACCAAAATAATTCAATTTTGCAACCATAACTATGGTCGCAACTTTGCGACCACATCACCTTTGGTCTCGATTTTTTTGCAACGGCCTAAAATGCGACCATTAGGTGCGACCACCAGTTTTGGTCACAATATTAAATTTGTGACCAAAAACCATTTATTTGCAACCAAAGTGGTGGTCGCAAATAGCAAAATTTTTTGTAGTGTCATTTGCACTTTCACAACTAGAAATCCTATTAAACTCCATTGAATCCAAAGCACAATAAAAAATATTTTTAGCTTTCCAATCAAGTTTTACAAAAAAATTATCGTTTGATATATTCTAAAGGTAATTTTTAATGTAAATAATAATATTTTTCAATAATGTCCCACATGTCAATATCAATAGAACATATGTATGCCTGTATCCTAATTTTCCAATATGCAAAATTTGATGCATTAAAAAATGGAGGATGACTAATCGATTGTCCTTTGAAAAAATTGAATCCACTTGATGTCATAGCTCTAAAAGATTATTAAATCTTAAAAACAAGACCAATCTCGCTTTGATACCAATTGTAGGATCCCAAGGCACCAAGAGGGGGTGAATTAGTGTTTAAAATTGAAAATATCAATTTCACAAAATATGTCGTGGAAGCTTAAAATCGATTCGTTAAACTTTAAACCAATACAAATTAAATCATATCAGAAGCATAATATGAGAAGGAGAGAGAGAGAGAATGCAAACACAAGAACACAAGGTCGTTGTTGACGAGGTTCAACCACACCTTGGCCTACATTCCCGCTCCAACTTCTCGACCTCGAGACCGCCAGAGATTATACTAAACTCTTCCTTTTGTTTCAAATGGGGCAAGGAAGAACCTTTTACATCAAACCACCTTTTCACCACTTTGAGAGTTAAGGCACACCTCTCCTCCTAAGAAGCTTATCTTTTCTCTCGCTCAAGAGGTAAGATATAGATCATCTTTTACACGGGAGCTCACTCAGTTTTCTAACAATGGTTGCTCTCTTTTACAATATCATGCTCACAAGAAAAGAAGAAAAAAAGAAGAGAAACTAGAACAATAACTTCAAGAGAATGATATTCTTTTGATAACTTGAAGTTTTTCTTCAATGCCTAGATGGGTTTATTTTTTTTCAGGCTTTGACACTCTTTTTATAGCCTTCTGCATGTCAAAAATTCATCTAGAAAATGTTAAACATATTTCTCCTTGAAAAATAGCCATTAATGTTCATCTCAGCCTGGGACTAGTCGACTGCATTAATGGATCGATCGACCGGTCTATATAACTGTTGCGTGATTTCCTCAATGACCACAGCTGATCGGTCGATCGAACTATCGACCATTGTAGTCTTGTCATTTTAGATTATATCCATTGAGCTGATCAGTCGATCGGTGTAGTGTTGACATTGAACTTTAGAATCTTTGCATTGAGCGATCGACTAGTATGTCTGATGGTTCGACTGGTGCTTCGACCGACCGACCTTTATTGCTTCGACCATCAGATTGACCGTCCTGCAATATTTTGAGCATAACTTTCTGTATGGTTAACCAAATTAAGTAATCTTGAATTCTATGGATAGCTAACAGAATTCTCTACAATTTTTATATTCATCATTCATCCAAAATCTAATGAGATTATAGTCAATTGTTCAATCAAAATTTAGTTCATAAAGTTGTCCATTTCTATTTAAACTTTTTCAGCATATAACTTTAATCTTTTGAGGTTTGTATCATTAAAATATAACTTTATAGGGCATTAAAACTTTGCTCCAACATAACACTAGAGTCAAAATAAAACTATAGAAACCATATCATTGGCATTGCAGCTCCATGTACAAAATTAGGGTGCACACGAATCAGTATGTTTTCCATACCATTAATACAACTAACATTGTATGCTATGTTTTGACTCAAATTAGGACATCTAGCAAGATCAGAACCTCAGTGACCTCAGTATGATGAGGAACACACTGTCTAAGACTCTAATATCCCAAGTATGATTCAAACAGAACATAGATGAAGGATTTTATATAGAGGACAACCTAAACATTGCTTCTGTGCTTCCCACCTTTGTAAGTTAGTCTGTGCTTCCCACTTTTGTAATTTAGGGATGAGGTCGAGTGGAGAGGATTTGAGGTCTTGAGGTGTAAAGGCAATGTCAAAGTTGAAAACATTGAGGCAAGAGGCTAACCAACTTCAAAAACATAACATGGTGGCTGGCCGAATCGCCGATGATGGACGAGATGAGATGATGACCAGAGAGGAGGCGACCAGGCACTGCTTCTCAAATTTTAGAAGCTCGGGCAATCCACATGGCTTCAACATGTTCTGCACTACAGAATCTTCTTGTTCCATGTTGAGGATGACTGAATCACCGATGATCGATAAGACGATGAGACGAGAAGATAATGACTGTCACTAGTCACTGATGATCTTCTTGCTCCTTCGCCGGCCCGCTTCGTGTTTTGTCCAGGACAGTCCATGTGATATTCCTAAATTAATCATGCATGATTAGATATATGAATGTTATGTTATGCTATGTTATATTATATTATTGACAAGTATTATGAAGGTCAAGTTAACACACAAGCTTCATTGTTAATTATTGGAGAGCAAAAGGAATAGAAATTTGCTTGAGAAATGAAAATGTGATTTTAAAAAAAATGGGAATTTGGAAAAATAAAATACTGGTAATTTCTCATATATGTCAAGAAATTCTAGAAGTGATTTTTAACAATTTTTAGAAGGTCTTTTAGTTAGATAAAACATAGGCGCAAAATTGAAAAATCCATAAAAAAGTGATTTTTGTTCTTCGGACAAAAGATAAGAATTCCATTCCTTGGTTATTTATTTTTATAAATACTTTATTTGAATCCAAATTGGAGGTAGTTTCTTATATCCAATGTCTTAAGTAAATGAATGAATAAAGAAATAAATAAATGGAAAATGCAAAATGTGAATAAGGAGAAGATTAAGGGTATTTTCGGAACCAACTCATCACCTAATTAAAGTCGGTTTACCAAGGCCTTATCATTTACCATATGCATGTTTACCATCTGTTTTCACCTGTCCACCTGTCCAATCCAAATTCTAGATGAAAGAAGAGGAACTTCCACTAGTAGTGAACAAATTGAAGAAAGATTAATGGATTAGAGTTTTTTAAGTTATATTCCTGATTCTTTTATGGATTCTAATTACATAATTCCCAATAAACCTTTCTATCTTACCCCTTCTCTGATTTTAGTAACTATGAGGTTAAACCCAAGTTATTTATGAGCAAGAGTAACCCTAGGCATGTTCAATTTGTTCCCAAAACTTTAGCTACATATTTCCATACGTTCGAGTGCTAAAAAATTCATGAAATTTAATTGATCTACTTTGAGTTTAGTTTCATTGACATGTAGAATAAAGTTAATCATATGTATATAGAAAAAATTATTTTGTCATAATTGAGGTATCATCATTCTGCACGCCAAAATTGTTACTCGATTTTGTAATTATGCATTAAATCCAATTTATTATATGATTATTTGACAATATAGGGTCGGTAAGATACTGAAGGTTTCATCTACAATTGAAATCACTCAACAAGAATATGTCCAGTGAAATTTATAAATGTTTTACCGAATCTTACTTAGGGTAGATCATGTTAGTATTTTTTAAATTTATTGTGGTCAATTCACGTAGATATAAATTTAAAAACTTTTTAATTGCACCCAATTATGTTTAATTTTATAGAAAATTTAAATTATCATAACATGAGTTGTTTACTATTTTATATAAATAATAAAAGAAAGGTCAATCAATCTGTCAGAGTACAGAAACAATATGAAAGTTAGGTTGAATGTTAATTTTTCAAAAACTAAATCACAATGAAATAAGATTTAAAACTTTTATAAATTAAGGACTCTATAATATGGAAGTAAGACAAATTTGAATGATCAAATTTGGTTATGAGTGTCAAAATTTGTCATAATGTTAGGCCAACCCATGTGATAAATAACTATTTAAGTTATAAGAGCAAATGCATAAGTGCCATGTAATCTTTGTCATTGATTATGTATCATATATGATATGTGGTTCATATCATGTAGTCCTTATTATTATTGTTATAGGAGTAGATGAGTAAAGTAATGAGAAATAAAAGGAAAACTTCTGTTAACACTTATAGGTAAGTTGGTTTTTTCTACTCTATGTATTCACCTAATATGAATTCGGTATGATATTGATTGTAATATGTATTTTGATATATTGTTCATTCTTATGAAAAGTATATATGAATGATTATTTTGTTGTGCATTTGAAAAGTATATATGACATTTCATGGATGAATTTTATAAAATGTAATCCTATTCCGTTTGAATGGGTATTCGATATGACTCATCTTTTGATATGCGATATACAATTGTTATATCATAAATCATGCATCTGCATCTGTTTGTATCATGCATCTGCATATATAGTGGTTAGAGCTAAGTGCAACATTGTTGGTCACGATGGGAGCCACTTCTAGGTCCAATCCATAATTTTGTTCTCTAGAAATGAGACGAAATAAGATGGAGCTGTGTTCTGCAAAACTAAGTGCTACATTGTGAGAACTCATGATGGGAGCTACCTCTATAATTCATATGGACCGCCTCTAGAAATCATTTATCATTTATTGATTTGTTCCCTGGAAATGGATTGAGATAAGATGAAGCTAAGTGTAATGCGAAGTTAAGTACAACATGATGAGAAATCATGATGGGAGCCAACTCTAGAATCTATCTAGGTCATCTTTGGAAGTCATCTATCAATATTGCTCAGTTGGTGATCCGTGTTGCATTCATCTGTTTGATATTTCTTAAATGTTTATAAGTGTGATGTTGATATGTATGAGCCTTCTATATGACCATGAAAGTTGTTACGTTTGTAACTAAATATATTTCCTATTGTTCGTTGTTCCTCCGAAATGATTAATTGGTAAAACATATTGATGACATGGATTTCTTACTCATTATTGTTAGGGTAGAAGCATGATTTTCTTGATTTATACTGCAATTAAATAACATAAAATCTACATTTTTAACTTTTTACTTGCTACATGAAATCTCCATGTCATCTTAGCACTTTTGCTGAAAACATAGATAAAATCCTCTAAATTTATAAACTTTTGTCTTTTAGTAGGTACCCTCACGTTGCATGGGGATATCCGGCAGCCAAATTAAAAGAGTCCCTGCATGGGAGTATCTGAAGCTGCTAAGACCATAAGCTGAGCTGGTAGAAAAAGACAACAGTCTAAAGTAGTTTGGCAGAGAATGCAAACTGTCTCTATAGAAAAAAGGATAAAGTTGCTGCATGGTATGGACAAGTGTAACACATCCACTTGACTAATGGAAAAAGAGAGGAATCAAAGAAAATGTGATATATCAAGCTATACAGGTGTCACACATCAGGTGGGTGAACAAAAAGTAGATGTTGAACAAGGGACAAGTGTCAAAAATCCAATGGTGGACAAAAGTGATGTCAGGATATAAAAAGGAAATAATGTCTCAAGGAAGAAGGGGTTGGCTAGCAATCATCGTGAGGCAATGTAAGACACTAGAGGCTTGGAGAAGGCCAATCTGTAGGAAGGGGAGAAGCCACTTTGGAGAGGAAGAATACCAAGGGGAAGTTGGAACTCTAATCATAGTGCTGCTTGCTGCATTTCCTATTTTTCCTACTTTTCGATTGTTATTTCTTTAGTTTTCTTTATTGAACAATGGTTAGTGTTAGAATGATGATGTTTTGTGTTGTGATCTCCATAGTTATGTATAAATAATCATCCAATGAGGTTGAGGGATCATTTGATGGGTTTGGACTCGGTTTGATGTTCTTGTTCGATTTCGGATGATTTGCTTTCATGACATTTGATCTTATCGCTCATCTTATGAATGCCCTATTTGCAAGTTCTTCTTCATGCAACAGTTTCCTTGAGAGGGGCATATGTCGTTAACAATATGCTATGAGCCGAAAGGTTAGCATGGTTGTGAGGAGGAAGAATCCTAGTATTGATTTCTATTTTCCTAAGTAGAACGAATCGAGAGAGGGTTTCTACGGACTTCTAATCTGATATCACCTATTGGTGAACTAGCTTGGTTCGAATACGAGAGTAGGAGAATCTAATGATACTTTTCATGAGAATGAGAAATACCTGCTATTAGTATCGTCATCTGAATGCAACCTTAAAAGAAATAACATTTTTTTGCCAAGTCCCCCCATAAGAATGATCCCTGGTACCTCTATTCTATATATTGTTGAGCAACGACACTTTACTCTAGGTTTTTTCCTCGAGTTTTATAGTTAAACACGAAAACAAAAAATAAATTACAAAATCTAAAATATAAAAATACATCCTTACTTCTTTTGCTATCAAAATAAGATTCTCTTCTCTCATTGTTACATAAGTCTACAAACAAATGCAACTTCTCTCTCTGTGGTTCTACCACAATCTATACATCGACGACGATTGTATACTTGCAACCTGAGAAGTTTAGTTGAGATTATAAATTTAAAACTTATTTACATTCAGGTAAAAGGGAATCCAATCTTCACATACGTGTATCTAGTATGCAAATACCAACTATTTCCCATATCTGCAAAGATTTCTCACAACACATTTTTGACACCGTTGTCGGGGAGAGTTTTGAATTTGTTTCTAGATTTTGCTTTGTTTGATTTGAATCCAATATCATTATTTTATACCACCACATTGTTTATAATCATGTTCTTGTCCATTTACATTTACATTTACATTTACATTTAAATTCTCTTTTTCTCTTTACCTTCGTTCTGTAGATTAGTTTTTGTTTATATTTTCCTCTATTTTTACTTATTCCATTGTTTATATCAAATCCTTGCTTTTTGGTCTATTATTTTTTTATTTAGCCTAGTTTTACTTTTCTGCATTTTATTTTTTTACTATGAATCTTGTCTTAGTTTCTGTGTCACTTCATATTTGTTCATGTCTTGATGTCTCTGCACCTAACCTCATTACATGACAAGTTGTAGCAGTGCAGAAATTTTTGAATTTGTTTCTGGTCACATGTCAAACTAAGAAGAAATCAACTAGTACTTTGAGGTTAAGTATAAGATGGATATGAGTTTGCCGATTTGGCCTCAGAACTATTATCAACCAAGTGGAATGTCAATTAATAAAAACTAGGATGAAATGTATTCCAAAGTTAAAGACATCATATCCAAGTCTATTCAGAAATTTAGTTTCAATGTTGAAGGATCATCACAAGTTTACTGCAATCAAGTACATTCTGTCCAACAGTCTTCCAATGCTTACATGTCTCTCTCACATGGTCATAAAAGTTCAAGTTACTGAAATCTTGAACAAGACTTATAAATTCAGTCATATTATCATCAAAGTCAAGATCAAGTTTCAAAATTTCATATTACAGCCATGGATATTTCAGCAAATCAGCAAATACCTACTCGAACCATATGGAAATCAGATTTTTCGATTAAGCTGGAGAACTTCTTGGAGCATCAACAAAAGAAAAATGCAATTATGGAGCAACTGTCTATGACATTGGATGCTCTACAAGTCGGATCTCAAGTCCTGGAGACTCAATTTTTTCTACAATTTAATCCAGAAATTTTGCAAATCCAACCTGCTCCTCTGAAGGAAGAATTTTAGGAAATAAAGATGGGAATTGAGAAAGAGATACATCAAGAGAAAAAATTGATTGTAAAGAAGAAAAGTGATGAATCATCTATATCTAAAGCCAGCAATCAGGAAGAGACTTCATCAAGTAGTATCAACTCTGGAATTTCACATTCAACCTTGAACATTACACGAGCTGAAGTTGAAAAGAGAGTTGTCATACTTAAAGCACAAGTCAAGAGACAAGATGAAGTTGCAGAAATGACTAAAGATGTTACTTCAATGATACCAATAGGGAATCACATCGAAGATCCACTTCTAAATGACCTATCCGATGAAGGAGAGATTCTAGAAAGCTCCAATTCAGATACTCCCACCAGTTTGCTTTCATATTGTCCATAAGTTACAAGTACGTTCACCTCGGATGAGCATAGCAACTCAATTTACATATTGACTATCCTGAAAATGAGTTACTTAGTGCACCCAAATCAGAGATGAAAATACTCTCACCTACTCTCATATGTGAGGTTCTTGGATCTACCTCTAGCTGTCCAGTTGAGGTTTCACTTGATACAATTTCTTCCATGGATCAGCATGAGATGCTACCAATTGAAGAATCACCAAATCTTACAATCAAAGATGAAGGAACATCAAAAGACAAGAAGTGGTCCGAAGTTGAAGTTTGCTGCATTTTTTGAGAGGATATCTAGAGTTTCAAAGTCTCCCACATGCCATTACTCACTGATCAACAAGAAGTTACAACAGCAAAGAAACACAATGAAATTGAAATGACCAATATGGATTTGAAAGTTGAACATTTTTCTTTTCGAGCAGAGGAGGCTACAACATAATTCAATTTGCAAAAGGCAATGGATCCTTCTAAGGAATATCATAATTTGTCAATTGAAATCTGGTCCAGGAACTTGAAGACTTTTCAGCATTCACACATTTGAGGAGGCCATTGAAGAAGTGGCTATTTAGACAAGACGATGATCCGGAAAATTTAGAAGTTATACATGTGAAATTAAGTCCCACTAAAGGTAGGATAGAGACAACTGCAAGGAAGAAGTTTGTGAATGACAAGCTAAGATACTCATCTTGATTGTTGAAGCTGTCCCAAAATTGAGATCTCTACCTGATCACATGATACTTTTTAAACCTCCTTGAAGTGAAGAAGGAAGAAAGTCTATTCTAAGACTATAAAGAATGATGCTTACTGGGAGGCAACCTAGTCTAATAATACTTTTCATCTTATTTTTGCAGGAATCAAATAGCAAGTGCCCCAATTGTTGTTTCTGATACAGCATTCAATTGCATATACCTCCACCTACTGCATCAACTACCACCGATTATAACTCTCTTACTTTTGATTTATCAATTGCTATACCTTTCGGTTATACTTTGATTAAAGTCTTCTCTACAGACATAGAAGTCGAAGAAGAAGAAAACAAGTGAAGAAAGATGACAGAGCAACATACTCCCATCTGAACTGAAAGAAAAAAATCTGAACCATACCTGCAAGTTAAATTTTTTTTTTTACATTTTACACTCTCCCAACTTGTTTCAACACTAAGGACAATGTTGGAATTAAGTTTGGGGGAGTCAATGTTATGATCTAACTCTTTTTTTTTATTACCATGATTTTGAGGTCAAATTTTAACATTTTTCACAACGTGCTTGACTTTTACATCCTAGCTACAAATTTTCATTTTTTATATACATTTGCTGCTAGGAATTAAAATTGTGATCGTATTCTTATTTCTGAACTAAATTTGCTTAGTTTCTCATCCATTAATTAGAAAGCATTAGGAAAAGTTGTGCATGCATGTAGGAGGTTCTCTATGCATGATCTGTCCAATGCATCCCTAAATATGTAATATTTCAATTGTTAAAACCCTAACTTGGATCAAAGTGACAGTTACATGTTTAGAAATATCTTCCATCCCCTAGCACTAAGAATCCATAAGAACTGCAGCTTTAAATTCCCAAAGTAAAGTAAAGTGAAAGTGAAAGTGCAATAAGTTTAAATTATAAAACTCCAACCCCCGTCTTAAGTAAGAGTACCGGGGGGAGTAAAAAATTCTTTTTCAAAATTTTTTTAGCTTGCTGTATGAAATATGCACGGCCACTATGTATAATTATAAAGCTGTTGATATTTTCATCCAAATGGTTACTCTTGCTTTAAGTTTGGGAGAGTCAAAAAGGGGAAGTAAATGTAAAGTTACAAAAAGAAAAAAAAGGAAAGAAAGGGGACAAAGTTAAGAATGTTGTACAAAATTTCTAAAGAGGATTCTTAGAACTAGAGGAATGTGCTGAAAGTTAGTATGGACTTGTTAAAGGGGTAAATTCTTTCTCAGAATTGTTACTTTTGTGATACAATCGTACCTAATTGACCTAAAACTTGTTAATTGATGCTTGAGCAGTTATGTATGGTGAGTTTTTTTTACTATGGCTAACTGTTTCCTTTTGTGGCTGTTGCAATTATTGTATCTTACCTTAAATTTCTAACTTTTGTTTGAGGACAAGCAAAAACTCAAGTATGGGGGAACTTGATGACATGAATTTCTTACTCATTATTGTTAGGGTGGAAGCACGATTTTCTTGATTTATGCTGCAATTAAATAACATAAAATCTACATTTTTAACTTTTTACTTGCTATATGAAATTTCATCATCTTAGCACTTTTGCTGAAAACATAGATAAAATTCTTCTAAATTTATAAACTTTTTGTCTTTCGGTAGGTGCTCTCACGTTGCATGGGGGTATCCGGCAGCCAAGTTAAAAGAGTCCCTACATGGGGGTATCTGACGCTGCTAAGACCATAAGCTGAGCTGGTAGAAAAAGACAAACAGTTTGACGTCTGGCAGAGAATGCAAACTGTCTCTACAGAAAAAAGAATAAAGTTGCTGCATGGTGTGGACAGGTATAACACATCCACTTTCCTGATGGAAAAAGAGATGAATCAAAGAGAATGTAATATATCAAGCTATATAGGTGTTCCACATAAGATGGGTGAACAAAAAGCAGATGTTGAACAAGGGACAAGTGTCAAAGATCCAATGATGGACAAAAGTGATGCCAGGATACAAAAAGGAAATAATGTCTCAAGGAAGAAGGGGTTGGCTAGCAATCATCGTGAGGCAATGTGAGACACTAGAGACATGGAGGAGGCCAACCTACAAGAAGGGGAGAAGCCACTTTGGATAGGAAGAAGAACAGCTGAGCTGAAAGGGGAAGCTGGAGCTCTAATCCTAATGTTGCTTGCTGCATTTCGTGTTTTTCCTACTTCTTTTCTATTGTTATTTCTTTAGTTTTCTTTATTAAACAATGGTTACTGTTAGAATGATGATGTTTTGTGTTGTGATCTCCATAGTTATGTATAAATAATCAACCAATGAGGATGAGGGATCATTTGATGGGTTTGGACTCAGTTTGATGTTCTTATTCGATTTCGAATGTTTTACTTTCATGGCATTTGATCATATCGCTTATCTTATGGATGCCCTATTTTCAAGTTCTTCTTTTTCATGCGACGGTTTCCTTAAGAGGGGGCATATGTCGTTAACAATATGTTATGAGTCGAAAGGTTAGCATGGTTGTGAGGAGGAAAAACCCTAGTATTGATTTCTATTTTCCTAAGTAGAACGAATCAAGAGAGGGTTTCTACGGACTTCTAATCTGATATCACCTATTGGTGAACTAGCTCGGTTCGAATACGAGAGTAGGAGAACCAAAGGATACTTTTCATGAGAATGAGAAGTACCCACTATTAGTATCATCATCAGAATGCAACCTTAAAAGAAACAACATCTGTTTGCCAAGTTCCCCCATAAGAATGATCCCTCGTACCTCTATTCTACATACTGTTGAGCAACGAGACTTTACTCTAGATTTGGTTTTCCTCAAGTTTTCTAGTTAAACACGAAAACAACAAACAAATTACAAAATCTAAAATATAAAAATACACCCTTACTTCTCTTACTATCAAAATAAGATTCTCTTCTCTCATTGTTACATAAGTCTACAAACAAATGCAACTTCTCTCTATGTGGTTCTACCACAATCTATACATCGACGATAGTTGTATACTTGCAATCTGAGAAATGTAGTTGGGATTATAAATTTAAAACTTATTTACATTCTAGTAAAAGGGAATCCGATCTTCACATATGTGTATCTAGTATGCAAATACCGACTATTTCCCATATCTATTATTTTCTCACAGTATTGTCGTCCATTCCTTTTCAAATCAATATGAACTTTGGGATTGTCGAGTGACTAGCCTTAGTAGGATGTGATGCCTTTTGCTACTAAAGTAATGAGAAGTCAAGTGCCCCACCACGTGTAATAGATAAAAGACTTGTACCTCTCATATCTTTCTGTTGAGATATCGAGAGAGTGCGATGTGTATTATATACTTGGTAGTATTTTTGTATCGCATAAAAGAGTCTTTTATGACTCTATGGTTGTGTATATCCTTCGTATGTTAACTGCTCTGAATGATGAATCATTGATTTGATTATCTGTATTATCATTTTCATGTGTTATTTAGAGGATTTATACACAATTTTTTACAAAATATTATTTGATCGTTTACAATGAGTTTCCAACTGTAGTTTAAATTACGATTTAAATTAGGGTCGTGGTAGTCGACAAAATAATTATGATTCATACAACTAAAATTTGGGAAGTGATTCACATATTATAGGGGTTTAAAGGAGGGGAATCGATGGGAAGAGAAAAGAGAGGAATCATTTTCCCCTGTTTGTTTGAAGTTAAGTTAAGTTAAGTTATGTCCTCTCTTTTCCCTCCATTCTCTTTCATCATTCTATTTTTTTTTTCAATCCCAAATCGAGATGAAGAGGAGGAAAAAGATATATTTAACACGTGTTTTCATTTTTTACCATATAACCTAATTATATAATTATATATATAAAGAATAAAATTGTCTAAATAATTATTTATCATTAACATTCATTATGTTTCTTTCTCATTAATTATGTCAACCAAACAAGGACAATCATTCACTTTCATTCTCCTACATTTTCTTCTCATCATTTTCCTTCCATTGCTTTTAATGAATTTTGAAACAAACATACAGGTTTTTGGTGCCGGAATAAAATAAGAATTGAAAGCTTATTCTCGTCTTTGTATCCAAACATCATTCAAGTGAAGGTGTGGGACCCACGAATAATCATTGCAAAAAAAAGTGGGAGTCTTTTTGTTATTGCCATCATCGAAAACTTCCGTGTTCTCACTCTAGGAATGACAACTCCATCATCATGGTATTATTTGAAAAAAAAAATTGTATCCGAATTCGTTTGGTATTAGATAATTAAGACAAATTACCAATTATTTTATTTAAAATTCTCTAGGCCATCACATTATCTAGTTTGGATGTGATTAATTGCTCATAATTTTAATTACTTTGTTAATTTTATTACTATCTCACTAATAATCTAGATAGCATGTAAAAAATGTACCTTTTCATACTATCAATTTGTTGGAATTCATTTTGACTAAAATATCTTTTCAAATAAAATTTTAAATAATTTATTCATAAATAAATATCATTCAACTTATCTTTGACGAATAATTCTTAATTTTGTCTCATCTTCTTTTATCTTTATTCAATTTTTACTTTATTTATTTATAATAATGTACTATAAAAAATTAAAATAAATTTTAAAAATATGTTGATAAATCGATCTCTAACTATTTTAACTAAATTTATTTATTAATACTTACCAAACACTATAATATAATATTATTAATAATTTAAATAATGATATTTATTCGAGTGGTGCCATATTGATTAATTAAATTAGTTATGTGCCCTAAATGATCCTCAATGAATAAGACTTTGAAATAATCTGATTTTGAAATCATGTGTACACTCTGAAATCTGATGTTTATACCGTTCTTGTAGCACAACTTTTTTTTAGAAGAAAAAGGATGACCATCTCATCCAGCAATCTTGTAGCACAACTTTAATTAAATTATCGATAATAAAATAAAATAGATCTAAAATAAGATGAACGGAAGTTTGATCAAGGCTGGCTCTAGCCTAAAGTCAAAATATAGCATATGATGAAAAAATAATATTTATATTTTTACGTTCTAATTGTTGATAATATTTTGAATCTGAATTCAATTGTAATCTTATATGTTTCCCTTCTTAGTCAGGCGCTTCAGTAGATTTTTCTTATGATTCGGAATTGATTTATTTCTTTATTACGAGACAGGTGTTCTATTTTTAAAATTAATTCAGAGTTTCAATCGGTCTGTAATTTCTATCGTCTGTAAAAGATAGTGTTTATATAAATTCCTTAATTTTTCATCAAATAAAATTTTGCGTCACATTAAATTTTTCGAATTTTCTTACGATGCGTAATTTCTTTCGTATAAAAATTCTAGCACTAAAAAGTTTTTATAACTAATAAATAATAATAATTACTGAAAATAAGAAATTTTAATAATAAAATTTTTATAACCAATCAATAATAATAATAATTGAAAATTATGGAGCCTCGACTTAACGGTGGACTTGAGACGGCTCTAGTTTGATTAATTCTACAATCTCTGAAGAGAAACCCGTCGATTTTTTTTTTTTTCGATCGGGAGAGAAACCAATCGATTGATAGCATGTTGCATAACATTAACAACATTCATCCTTCCTCGTCTTCTGCAGAGACAAACGCAAGGGAAGGAAAATAGAAGGCAATTGCTCCATTAAAAAGCCGGAATCATACAATAACACGCCCTCGTCATAACGTGCCGGAAAACGACTATAGAGAACAACATTAACATCTTCCAAAATACGCCTCTAAAACTACAGCTGGAAAGCCAAAAGATTTCGTCGACACCTCCTCCTCTTCCTCTTCTTGGACGAGGAGCCATGGATGAGCGGCGCCGGCGCCGTTACAGCGTAGACCTCCGCGATCGGTCGGTATCGCTGCGCCGCCCTCCGGGGGCCAGTCTTCTCCTCCTCCTCCTCCTCCTCTTCCACGTTCTCCAGAAGCACCGACTCAGGAGGCAGCGGACGCGTGCCCACGGACCGCGGGGACGATGACGAGTTTCGGTCCTCCTCTTCCGCCGCCGCTGCGGAGGTGTCCCCGCTGCTCTCGCTGAGGTGGACGAGCTGCGCCGCCGCGGCCAGCTCGACGGGGGTGAAGAAGTCCAACGCCGTCATCGGCCGTGGCTGCTTGAGGTGGTGCTCTGCTGCCAGGGTCTCCTCCATGGAGGTCGCTTGCTTTGTCGGGGGTCTCGTTTTTTGATTCGGTTTGGGGGGGGAAACGAAATATCTTGAGATTTTTCATTTTTAAAATTTTTCTGAACCGAAACCGACTTAGGCGAGGCGAGGCGAGCGATGCTTACGGTGACTCGCGGTAGATTTTCAACTCGTCAGATTGGGGCACGGAGTGGGTCTGCTGCACCTGGGGCAGTCGACGACTCCTAGATTGCCACGTGTCAAGTAGGCGTTGTGCTCAAACTCAAAAGGAACAAAGAATAGATGCAAAGTCTGTCCGAAGTTTCTGGCGGTCGGGACTTGGGTAAACTAAACTGATATATTATATATATATATTATTTTCAACATACATTTTGAGCAAATCTGGAATGTCCAAACATGAATCCACTAATATAAATTTAAATGAGGGAGATGTGAGATATTGCCGCCATTATCATCTTTATTCTCTTCCTCTTAACTCCAACAATTGCCGCCGTTATCATTCGTGAAAGAATGACTAGTTTCGATGGTCCAATGAATCTCTAGCAACTCCTGCACTGCTCATGGTTGTGATGCATCCTTAGATTCAGATTTCGAAGAACGAAGATGAGTTGTGATGGTCAGCAACACCTTGCGAAGAATGAAAAAGGATAACACGAGCAGTCAACCTCGTGAAAATTGTGTATAGAGGCAATTCAACAGCAATTTCACAGAGAGGCATGCACTTGACGAAGGACGACGCATGCCAATGGCGATTCAACAAGGATTTCTCAGAGGCACGCACCTGGCGACGAACATCTATTGGGATTCAGCAGCGATTTCACATTAGACGCACACACATGGCAAAGAATGAAGAACGTCTATGAGATTCGGCAGCAATTTTGCAGAGGCACGCACCTGACAAAAGAAGAACAGTGATGGAGATTTAGCCGCAATTTGTTGGAAATGTCGTCTCCTGCATCATCATTTCCAGCCTTCTGATCATCTCCGACAGATGCCAAGTGTTGCAGAGAGTACCCGTCATTTTCTGTTTTGTACTAGCTAGTTAACATTTGTAATACCGGCTTCTACGGACCAGTTTATTACTTGTTTTTTACTATAAATACATATGGTTAGATGTTTCTGGAGCGTGAGTGCGTTGTAATTGTTTTTTTCTAGTTGAATAGAGTTCTACTTTTCCCTTTTTCCCTCTGCTCTTTCTTCTTCTTCTATCGGGTCTTTCTCCTTCATCTTCTCCATCTCGGCAGCACACAGGAGCTCATGATGTCTTGACATGGTATCAGATCCACCACATTGAAGATCCTGTTGATCTCTTCTCGACGTGCTTCGTCGTCTGCCCTGCTGCTGCAACTACCGTAGTCGCTCAAGTTCGTTGTCGCCGGACGAGCAGCTCCCATCAGCCTACATGTCTCCGGCAAGCCCTGGTTTGCGGAGATCTGGTCTTGGCCAAAGACGATCTAGTCGATCTGATCTTGATCGACGAAATCTGGTCGCTAATCTCGACGATGATGCTGAGCTTACCATCGACCGAAGCACTAATCGCAATGGAGTGCCAGATCGCTTTGCCTCTTGATCTTCATCATGTCCGTTGATCAGCAAGATCTCTGCGTCTGCATCCTCGACAAGTTGATGTTTAATCCTAGTTTTTCATCTCGTTCTTTATTTTTCCTCTTTACTAGTGTTCTTTCGATCATCACTGTTCTTTCCTCTTCTACGTTTTCTCTCCGTTTCTTTCTTCACAGATCGTCAATCTCATTTTTCCCCAAATTTTCCTTGATTTCAGATCTTCTATGTTTTCTTGTTCTCAGTTCTTTTTTTCTTCTTCGTCAAATTAATTTCCCTTTTCGGTTTCATCATCTCGTCGGATGTCCTCCGGCATCTCATTTCGAAGTTTCGACTTCTCTCCTTCTCCGATCGTAAGTTCGATCATCACTTCTCGACGTCTTCTTCTGCAGTTGTTAAGTTCTTCATCTTCTATGTTTTCTTCTTCTTCTTCGGCTATGTCTGTCGGGTCATTCTCCAGTGCTTCGTTGGCCTCATTCTTCTTCAAGTTTCGGTTCTCATATTCCTTTTCGACTACGGTCGTGTTCAATTATCATCTTCAAACTTCAATTTATTTTCAATACTTTTTGGAAACTCATGCTCATCTCATTTTGCTCTACATTTTGTTTTTTCATCTCTGTCCGTTGTTGTTCTTCTTTTGGATCCGATCGTAGCTCCTAGCTCCTAGCGGTCATCTTTCGGATCCAATCGTCTAGTTTTCTTTATCTTAGCTTTTGTGTGTTTTTCCTTCGATTCGATCTATCTCTCCAGTGCCTGGCAAGTTTTCGAGAAATGGTTCTTCAATGTTTCAGCAAGTGAGCACGTGAGCACGCTTTCTTCGATCTCCAGCTGCAGCTTGTTGTTCTTCAAGTTGATGTCATTCAAGATCTTCCCGCCATCGGCATCTTCAGTCAGCTCATATCGCCTCCTTCGACCTCCCCGATCGGTAACCAGAAGCTTATCTCAATTTAACCGTCAGTGCCTGCTTTGCCTTGACGACATGTGCAAGTTGCTCTACTCGATTTTTTCTCGTTGTCAACTTGAGGGGGAGTGTTGGAAATGTCATCTCCTGCATCATCATTTCCAGCCTTCTGATCATCTCCGGCAGATGCCAAGTGTTGCAGAGAGTACCCGTCATTTTCTGTTTTGTAGCAGCTAGTTAACACTTGTAATACCGGCTTCTACGTACCGGTTTATTACTTGTTTTTTACTATAAATACATGTGGTTAGATGTTCTGGAGCGTGAGTGCGTTGTAATTGTTTTTTCCAGTTGAATAGAGTTCTACTTTTCCCTTTTTTGCTCTTCTCTTTCTTCTTCTTCTATCGGGTCTTTCTCCTTCATCTTCTCCATCTCGGCAGCAAACAGGAGCTCATGATTTCTTGACACAATTTTGAGAAGAGGCACACCTGGCGAAGAACAATGAACACCGATGACTATGTGCAGTGTGTATAGGAAAACCTCACAATTCAGATTGGCTGACAGTTGTTGTGAGTGGCAGTGAGACGTGCGCTTGGAGAACGATGATGGCGATTCAACAACAATTTCTCAAAGAGGCGAGCGATGATGGCGATTCAGCAATAAATTCATAGAGAATCACAATTCAGATCTGGTCCGTTGAAATGAAATGGATGCCTGCGATCATCTCACATCTCCCTCACTTAAATCTATGTCCGTGGATTCATGTTTGGACGCTCCAAATTTCCTCAACATTTATGTTGAAAATAAATGCTCAGCACCTACATTGTACCCATATATATACATATATATATATATATATATATATATATATATGTGGAATGAATCCACGTGATGACTTTTACGTGGCCTTCAGCGACTTCTCGCTGTGGGTGGGTCCGAAACATATGGGCCTTTTCATGTTCGCTATCCCCCAATGCAGTTAACTTTTTTATTGACTTTTAACTGCCGCTGAGTAATTTCCTTTTATTTTTTTTTAAAATCGTCAAATTAATCCAGGCATAGTTTTATTCTATTCTGTCATTTAAAATTAAAATTTTAAATTTAGTAATATTTATGTTTTTTTTGTAATCGTCTAAGTCCATTTCATTAAAAAAATAACATATTAAATAAAGCCTTTTTTTATTGATGCAATCAAACTAATATTTTTTAGGAAACAAAATTAAAAATTAATCATTCTATCTCAAAGTAGGAATATTATAGAATAAGAAAATAACTCACCCAGTCATCAAAGGTATTATTTTATATATATATATATATATATTATAAATAACTTTTAGCTACGTTTTTTACACTATTAGAATTTAGACCTGTTACTATTATATACTATATAAATTTTATAGATTATTATTAATTTTTTAAATTTATCTTTATTATATGTGCTTTCGATCTATGGCCTCAATCAACGCTTTTTATCAAAGTTTACATAAGATATATATGTAAAATAACATAAGGCGGATGGATTTTTGGAAAAGAATGAAGCCTCCAAGAACATAACTAAGTATATAATAGTAACATGTCTAAATTCTAATATTGTAAAATGTATATCAAGAAATCTACTAAGATACACAAAATTTAAAGATAAAAAAAATTCAAAATTCATAATTTAACAAACACTTCACACCTTTCATTCTTAAAATAAATATTAGCAACATGACATGCATCCAAGGTCTTGAGACATGAGACAAAGTGTGTCATTTTAGAGAATTTATCAATAATCACCACAATTGAGTCTTTGTTCTTTCGTGTTTTGAGTAATCCAATCACAAAATTAATACTATTTTAAATTTTCAGGTAATCCAAGCACAAAATCAATACTATTTCCAAAGTCTACATAAATAGTAAATAATATATATTTTAATTTTTTTATAATGCAACATGATATTATCATCCTACAATGAGACAAATAGCATAGTTCTATATGCACATAAACATCTCATAGCTCATACCAACCAAATAAAAGTGTTAAAAATTTTATCACAATGCAATCCATAGCCTATAATTAGGCATTCAATTAATCATATGGTCTTTCATCGGCGTTCAATCAATCATATGGTCTATCACTGACATTCAATTAGTAAGCAACTTGCTTTTATTTAATCATGCACAACAAGACATATAATAAAACTTTCTCATGTTATGCAACATGCTTTCATTTATTTATCTACCAAATACATAATCTCTCTAAGCGAATAACCACGGCAGCTATCTCATTTCATGAACATCAGCATAGCATATAACAATTCATTTCCTTTAGCCATATGTAGGCTCTTATGTTTTTTATCACCTATATTCATATAGCGTTTCATTAATTTATTTTAACCTATAAATCTAAAGATAAACATGAACTGTAAACTAAAGTATAATTAAATATTAAGTCTCATGCCGAAATATTTTAGGAACAGGTTCTACAACATGATGCTAGACTACTTTCGAACTATAAAAATATTGTTTTAATTAATAAAGATATAACTTACATTGTTTAGAGTAATACACATAAAACGTATGCTCCAGTAATAAGAGGGACTTTATGAGTACTTTTATCTCTAAAAGGTGAACGTACAATTTACCATACAACAGACTATATGACTAATCTAGGTTAGAAGGGGAAGCATATCAATTCATAATTTACATAACGGAATCTAATCATTACATTTTCATATGAGTTCTACAAATAAAATACATATTTCATCCGTGAACAGCAAATCAATATGGACTAATATCAGATTCATAGCAACAAGACTTGATGAAATAATGTAATATTATTCCCTGAACTACGAGACATGATTACTACTAATCATTCCTATGATAAACATACAGAATGCATGAACACCACATAAAGATATGAATTAATAGTAATCAACCATATGATCAGACGCCAAATAAAATGACAAATATGGGTATGCATTATCCATATTTCAATTTAATAATTTAAAATCATTCTATAATAAATCCGAGAGCCATCATCATTTTTCAAATTAAACGAATTGGATCCCCATTACATACCATTTTGATAATGATTTCTTTCTCGTGTCCTTCATTCTTCCTCTTCTTCTTTGTCTCTCCTCCTCTCTCTACTTGTTTCTCCTCAATCTCCTAATGCACGTCCTCAGCAGTGAGTGAAGAGGAAGTGGGGAAATAAAACTGTCGTGTGGGTGTGGATATGGGAGAAAGAAAGACAGAAGGAAGGCTTTTTACATGGGGATTTTATGTGGTGTGGGTGGTTATTGGCGTCATAATAGGCATGAGGATGGTGGTGGAGTGAGAAGCCTCATGACTTATTCTTTTTTACGCGCCGTCACAATGTGTGTCCCATTCCCTAGTCTTCCTCATCAATATTTTTGTCATAAAAATATCAATAACAAAGTATAGTTTTTCGGAGTGTTCGATTAATTCTGTGTTCGGATGAGAATAATATAGATAAATTCTAATTGTAACATCTCGAAATTCGACTCCGTTACGTGACGAGATCTCCTCTCGGATCGGTACTGCAGTGTTCTTCTTTCCTTCAATCATATTGAACCTTTCTTTGACTAGGGTGGTCACAAAGGGTGCCACATAACCGGAAGACTTAGAAAATAAAATATACAACTTTTAAAATATAAATGCGGAAGCTGAATAGGTAGAAGTCCATAAATACAAATACATAGTGCGGAGCTCGGTAATTATAAGAGGTGGATCACATGACATAATAAGGGGTCCATGAACCCCGGCATAATACAAAATACACATAGGTCTCACGTACAACTCGATGACATAAAATAGTAAAGACCAACTATTATATCCATATGCACATACACCATCCGAGCAGAGTCTCCGTGCACACATCAACTGAGCATGACAAGTAAATCAAGTATCTGCGGGAATCAACACAAGGGAGGAGGACCCTCCTGTTAGCACAAGGCTAAATGTGATATCATATGAGTCATAAAGATGATTCAGAAAGTATGAGCATGATAAGAATTCATAAACAATATCATAAGAAATCATGGGGATCATCATATATGGAACTATTTATTCATTTCATTATTTCATGTAGTATCTTTAATTTCCATTCCTTTCATTCATGGACCGTGATGGGAAAGAGGACATCATCAATGGTCAATAACATGACTCATGGTAGCATTCATCTTTCCATTGGAAAGGCATAATCATTTATTGTTCCATTCTTCTTTCTTATTTTCTTTCATGTTCATGTTTGTATTCATATTCATGTGGACATAGTTTGTTCATTCATCTTTCATGTTCTTCATGGGTTGAAAGAGCTCTCCACTTCTTTAGGATACGTCATGCGCACACAAGATGCAATTACCTAGCCCATAACATGGGCCAGGGGACGACAATGCCCCTGAAAAGGATGGGTGACCTCACTAAGGCAGCAACAACCGTATGAATGACCTTGCTCAAGATGGAAATATTCATATGAATGACCTCGCCATAAGGCGGAAACATCCGTAGACACTAGGAGAAGGGGCTAAAACTAAGGTCAGGAGGCCTTCTCAAGGGAAGCACAACGAACAATAGACTTCCCATCTAGGTAAGCATGACATTTTTCCATTTCATTCTTTACATTTATTAGTCCATTGACCTATATTTTGATCGTAAGGATCAATCAAGGCTTATGAGGAATAAGGTTGGCTCCAAGTTAATGTTCATAATCATGAGATGTGGGAACAATCAGGTAGACATGAGTAAATAAGCATTTTATCTTATGTTTAGGGTCATTCTCTGTCCACTTCCGGACGCCCAAAAGTCGAGTGATCTTCTGGTCCATAGGTTTATCCGGCGCCCGATGATAGAGCGGTCGCCCGGCCATAACATATCTCTTAGCCGTTCCAAGGCCGGGCGCGAATCGGACGTCCAAAAGGTCGGGGGTTGTCCAATCCTTCTGTAGGTAGAACTGTGAGTTCTCGGCCTGGAACTTCCGATCATCCGAAAGTTCACCGTCCATCCATTTTTACCCAAGTCGCATACAAGTCATGCATTGATCAATCGGTTGAGTCATTAGGTCGACCGATAACGATATCGAAATATCAGAGCGGACGTTCGAAAGGAATTTGTTCGTTCGTTCAAATAGTCCGCTAGCTTCTGCCATGTCAATAACGGGCGCCTGATTCGAGATCGGTCGATTGCTCCTACTAGGCAGAACCGTAGGTCATTGCAGAGTCCTTACGTTTTCAATCAGTTTTAGGTAACAACATTATGCAATCAATCTAAACTATGTCTAATATTATCTAACAAAACAGAGGGCATGTGACATGATTCATGATCCATGGTTTCATCATATGCATCACATTAAACATGAAGGCATCATAATTCATCATTATCTTCATAGCATACACTAATACTTTTCATGTGATCATGCATAATATTTCAGCATCTATGATGCCATAACTATCAATTCCATTAATAAAAATCCATTCATATCAAATCTCCTTAACGCAAGTTAATACACGCTATAAAACATTAATGTAAACATTCCTAAGCATGTCAACTATTATAAATCCGAGAATCTGAGCACTTAAAACCCTAAGCATGCATAACATCAAGTACATTATCATCTCATAATATTCAATATTTCAAATGTTCTTGGGCAGCAATCATTTCAGCATGCTAATATTAAATTTAAGCATCGATAACTAGTAACTTGGCATGCATATCGACATAGCAATCTAAAGCATCATACTACCCACTTCCTAGCATGATACTAAGCCTAGATAGTCCTTAGATAACTTGCTAAACCCCATGAAAGAACCTTATGACTCAGATTCTGTTAACACACCTTTTAGCCTAAGTTTTAGATTGTTTTTCTTCAATGGTTGAAGCTTTAGTTCTTCGTCCTTGTCCTCCTTCATGATCAATTCCTGTGGATCCCTCTTCAAAAGCTTCTTGCCGAGCCCAAGCAATGGAGTACACACAAGAAGAATGGTGGATGAGAAGATGAAAGGAAAGGGTGCAAATGAGAGGTGTGGGATTTATAAAGGAGATGGAGAATGGGACTTTGTACCCCCACAACCCAAGGATCATGAACATGAAGGGGTTGCACAAGATTCCAAAGGTTGTGTGGGAAAAGATGAGTCAAAATTTTTCGATTGACTGATGGGCCGATGTATTTAATGTTTTAATTTTTTTAATTTTTTATGAAAGTTTCGGAGTGCTACACTGATCAAAGTGGTGACTCTAAAAATCGAACTGGTTCGAAATTACTAGCGATCCCATAATTTGTGAAGAAATAATTGGCCATCATCGCTTCTTGAAAGTTAGTCTCGAGGATCCAAGAATATATATATATATATATATATATATATATATATACATGTGAAGGGCATGGTTAACATTGGGTTCGGTTGTGGAAGATCATGTTTTGAGAAAAAAAAATGGTTCACCTTCCCCCCTCTCCCCAGTCTCTTTCTCACTCAACTACAAGCACCGTCACCCTCTACTACCGAGAAGCGAGAGACAATTTCATGATTTTCTTAACACATAAAAAAAGCTTACACTTGCTACATTGCATTCAAGTGTCCATTTTGGACTTATTAGTTGGCTATCACTTGGAAGTTATGTTTTCTTTTATCTCTATGTGTTGATAATGCCTTGAATTTGAACCCAGTTGCAACTTTATATGGTCACCCTACGTAGTCAGGTGTTTCAACAGATTTTCCATCGTAGGGTTTCGTTGTCCGGACAACGAGCTTGAGGGGGTCTAGGGGGATCCAGGGGATCCCGCTGTTGGGGCTCGGGAGCAGAGCCCTCGAAACCTATACGATTTTAGGGTACCATTTCCTATTTTGTATTAGAGTTCCCTATATAAACTCCATGACGGTTAGTTTATTTCACATCCTTGTAATCATCATTATTCCATAACAAAGAGAGCCTCCGCCACCCGATGACGTAGCCCGATTTAGGGTGAACTTCGTAAATCTTTGTGTTCTTCCATATTTGTGCGATTTCTCTCTCCTTCTTTTTGTAACAAACTAGTATTAGAGCTTTAGGATTTGTCGGTGATTCTTGATCAAGCAGGGAGATGGCGTTCCACAACATGAACGTGGAGAAGTTTACCAGCAGAAAAAATTTCGGGTTGTGGTAGATCAAGATGCGAGCGCTTCTGAAGCAACAAAGAGTCTGGGCACTGCTCACAGATGTGTCGAAGAACAAACCAAAGGAGGAAGACTCGAAGGGCAAAGAAAAGGAGATCGACCGCGCTACTTTGGCGGCACAGGAGGAAAAGGCGCATTCGATGATTCTATTGTGCTTGATGGATGAGGTGATAATGGAGGTCGCAGATGAAGAAAAGCCGATCGGTCTATGGTTGAGGCTCGAAAGTTTGTATATGACGAAGTCCCTCACCAACAAGTTTCTTTGAAGCAACGTTTGTTCGCCCTCCACATGCAAGAAGGTACTCCTCTGAAGGAACATCTTGATCAGTTAAATTTTTTATTGATAGAACTGAGAAATATTGATGTTAAAATCGAGGATGAAGATGCTACCCTAATTCTGTTAGCTTCGATTCCTCCATCATATGAAAATTTTGTTCAATCTATGATTATCGGAAAGGAAACTATAAGTCTGGAAGAAGTAAGATCGAATCTCCATACTCGTAAATTTCATCATAGGGCGTCTGAAAATTGAGACTCAGGACGCGGGTTTGATATGGACCGTGTAGAAGGGACATGCCTCGGTTTTAAAGAAATCCAAGCTAAAGAAGAATAAAATCACTGCGAAAGACATGTAATTATTGCAAAGAACCGGGACATTGGAAGAAAGGTTGCCTAAAGAAGAAGAAGGCCTAGTTGCTGCGGTGGCACATGAAATGAAAAATTTTGAAGATGACTTGGTTCTGGCTGCTAATGACCAAGGATGTCTTGAGGATGGCTGTGTTCTTGATTCAGGGTGTTCCTATCATATGTCTCTGAATAAAGAATGGTTCTCATCTTATCAGAAGATTGACGATGGAAATGTCATCATGGGCAATAATGCATCATGTCATTCTATACAGATAAAGACTCATGACAATCTTGTGAGGACGCTAATAGATGTCAATCATGTTCCGCAATTGAAGAAGAATTTGATATCACTTGGAGTCTTGGACTCTAAGGGATGTTAAATCAATGCTGCTGGAGGCTTCTCACGATCATGAAGGGTGATGTATAGTTTTCAAGGGAGTCAGATAAAAGTCCTTTTATATACTACAAAGAAAGATAGTCTCTGACATTGCTATAGTGATTCATCCAAATCAGAGGTGTCCAGGTTGTGGCACATGCGACTTGGGCATATGAGTCAGAACGAGATGAATATTCTCATCAAGCGAGGTCTTCTGGGAGGTCAGAAGATATCTGAAATTGATTTCTGCAAGCATTGCATATTCGACAAACAACGAAGGCTTCAGTTTGGCAAGGCAGCACATAAGACAAATGCGACACTTGACTACATCCATGTTGATTGTTGGGGTCCTTCTCGTGTTTCATCACTGGGAGGTATGAGATACTTCATATATGTGATTAATGACTACTCGAGGATGACTTGGGTATTCTTGATGAAGCATAAGAGTGAGTCCTTCAAGGCCTTCAAGTAGTGAAAAGTTTTGGTGGAGAATCAGGCGTCGAAGAAGGTGAAGCATCTTCACACTAATAATGGTTTGGAGTTATGTTCTGCTGAATTCGACCAATTTTGCAAAGATGAAGACATTACCGAGCATCACACTGACAGGGATACTCCATAGCAAAATGGAGTTGTATAATGAATGAACATGACACTTATAGAGAGAGCAAGGTGCATGCTCTCTAATGTTAGCCTAAACAGGATATTCTGGGCTAAAGCCATTAACACAGCCTGGCTACTTGGTGAATCGAAGCCCGATGATTGTGATTGATCTCAAGATTTTTACTGTAGTATGGTCAGAAAATTCTACTGATTATACTAATCTAAAAGTTTTTTATTGTCCAACATACTATCATGTCAGTAAAGGAAAGTTGGAGCCAAGAGTCAAAGAAGGGGTGTTCGTGGGATATGGTACATGAGTGAAGGTTTATGGGATATGGTATCCTTCAGAACACAAAGTCATCCACAATAGAAATGTGACCTTTGATGAAGCAATGCTTCAGTTGTTGGTGGATGCTAAAGAGAGTGTCAGCAAACAGGTGGAGGTTGAAGTCACTCTAGCTCGGGATGATGCTAAAGGATCACATCAAGAAGCAGAACCAGAACATGAAGAATTTGATGAGAAACTTGAATAGAAGTCAATTGCTGCCAGACGTTCTCGTAGAGAAATGAGTACTCCTAACGATATGGCTTTGAGGACATGATTGCTTATGCACTACAGGTAGTTGAAGAGGTGGAGTCCCTAGAGCCGTCCTCTTATAGGGATACCATCACATGTGCCGAATCTAAATAATAGATTGCTGCTTTGTGTGAGGAGATGGAATCTCTTCACAAGAATAAGATATGAGAGCTGATCAGATTACCTAAAGACATAAAGGTTGTTGACTGTAAGTGGGTCTTCAAGAAGAAAGTTGAAATTCCAAAAGTTGAAGACACAAGATATGTGACTAGTTACAAAAGGTTTAGTCAGAAAGGTGTGGAATACAATGAGATATTCTCATCTGTTGTCAGACATACTTCTATTAGGGTGCCGCTTTCTCTTGTAGCACATCAGAATCTAGAACTCGAGCAACTAGATGTAAAGACTACTTTCCTCCATGGAGAAATTGAAGAAGACATTCTTATGAGACAACAAGGAGGATCAAGTTTGCAGAATGAAGAAATCTTTGTATGGCCTCAAGCAACCTCCCAGATAATAGTACAAGATGTTCGACAGCTTCATGATCTTTAAAGGGATTCAGCCGAAGTTCCTATGATTGCTGTTATATCACAAGAAGGTGAAGGTTGACTCCACCATTTATCTGCTCTTTTTATGTTGATGATATTCTCATTGTTGCTAGAGACATGAGAGACATTCAGAATTTGAAGAAGCTCCTCAATGCAAAATTCGACATGAAGAATCTTGGTGCAGCATAGAAGATTTTGGGGATGAAAATTCTAAATGGTCGCGCACGGGGTAAATTCTTCTTATCTAAAAAAGATTATATTTAGAAGATTTTATGCAGGTTTGGAATGTCTGGAGTGAAGCCTTTCAATACTCTATTAGCTGCAAATGTTCATCTCTCTGCCACCTTCGCACCAAAATCACAAGCAGAGAAGGAGTACATGTCTCGGTTCCTTATGCTAGTGTAGATGGAAGTTTGATGTATGTCATGTGCACAAGACCTAACATTGCTCATGCAGTTAGTGTTATCGGCAGGTTCATGAGCAATCCAGGAAAAGTGCACTAGCAAGCAGTGAAGCAAATCTTTCGATATCCGAGAAGAACATCTGATATTGGCCTCATCAATAGAAGTGATAAAGAGTGTTTGGTTGCAGGATACTCATATTCAAACTATGCTGGAGGTGTTGATGGAAGACAATACATGACAGGTTATGTCTTCACTTTGGACAGTTCGGTTATTAGTTAGAAGGTCACACTTCAGCCATCAGTTACATTATCTACCACAAAGACTGAGTACATGATAGAAGCTGCTAAGGAAGACATCTGATTAAAAGGCTTAGTTGGAGATCTCAGATTACATCAGGAGCAGGCTATAGCGCACTATGGCAGTTTGAGTGCAATATGTTTAGCCAAGGACAAAGTGCATCACAAAAGAACCAAATACATTGATGTCATATATCACTTCAATCGAAGTGAGAAGATGATCAAGGTGAAGAAGATTGACACTAAAGATAATTCAGCTGATATGTTCACCAAGTTTATTCCCCATAGCAAGTTCCAACACTATTTGGACTTGCTTAATATCAATACTTGGTGCCCAAGGTGAGGCTGGCGATGGCGTGGCATGGCATTGAAGCTTTTGTGCTCTGAAGATGATTCAAGTCAAGGTGAAGATTTGTTGATAATACCTTGAATATGAACTCAGTTGTAACTCTATATGGCCCCCAATGTAGTCAGGCGTTTCAACATGGTTTTTATTTCCTATTTTGTATTGGAGCTCCCTATATAAACTCGATGACGGCTAGGTTATTTCGCGTCCTTGTAATCATTGTTATTTCATAACAAAGAGAGTCGTCACTGTCCGAGGACGTAGCCCGATTTAGGGTGATCCTCATAAATGTTGGTCCAAAGATAAGTATTTTGACGATAGCAAACAAGGAAGATGATGTATTAATTGTGCTTGAAGTGTTAGTGTGAAAAAGTTAAATATTTTACAAAGAAAAAGGAGTCCAAATATTTTTTAGCAGCACAAACGGACGATCGTGATTATAACCATTTTGACTTATAATGGACAACCAACGCAGAGCTGGAACGACCGCAAATTACATAGAAAATGACATTCTTAAAATGGGCGACCGCTTTACTTTTGGTCGACCGTTATATGTGATCAAGTACATAGCGGACGACCGAAGTAACAGATGGAATGACCGCAAATTATAGAGAATTCGGACCTTTTAAATCGAACAATCGAAACTCTAACGGCCAACCATTCTGGGAAACAAAGATAAAAAATGTTAAAATCGGATGACCGAAGTCATTGCATGAACGACAATAGAGCACAGACACTTCTAAATCGGACGACCGAGTCACTTTCGGTCAGCCGTTATGGAAGCAAAAATTAATTAAATGACTAAAATCTTTCTACGGACTACGATCAACGAAAAACTGCACAGAAAAGATAAACACAATGGCTATTATTTTATATAAAACGGACACCCGATACTATAATGGACAACCGCTGAACATACGACAAAGGCTTAACGGTTAGTTCATGTACAAAACGGATGACCGATACTAAAATGGGCGACCATTTTTGAAGTGACAGCACAACACTTTTTAAATTGATTTACAACGGTCATATTTTCAAGAGAAGCCTATAAAAGCGATTCAAAAGACTGAAGGAAGATTATCTAAGCAAGGCAAATCACTCTAGAGCTTCCTTCAAGTCCAATGCATTTATCTTGAGCTTAATCTTGCAAATCATCCCTTACCTCTTGTAGTTTTTAAGTGTGAGCATCCTTTGTAAGAAGAGAGAATTGGAAGGAATTCTTGTGTTCTTGTTTAGTGAGTTTGAGATCCCCTTGTAAGAAGAGGTGTGCCTTAACTCTTGAGTGAAGAAGAAGGCATTGTGGTGTAGAAATGGTTATTCTCTCCCTACAAGAAAAAAGAAAGCTAGTGATTTTTTTATGGTCTCAAGGTTGGTAAGTTGGAGCAGGGATGTAGACCAAGAAGTTGGGCCAAACCTCGTTAACATATTGCGCCTTCCTGATTTTTTACTCTTCTTATTTATCTTTTACTTGCTTGTGATTGCATTTTCTAAAAATTGACTTTTATGTCCTTTTCGGTTAAGATTTTTATACACCAATTCACCCCCTTCTTAGTGGTTTCGATCCTACATTTGGTATCAGAGCAATGTTGCTCTTGTTTTAAAGATTTAGATATCTTTTGATCTATCACATAAAATGGTTTTGCTTTGGATGAAGGTCAATCCATGAATCGTCCTCCACCTTTTAATGATTCAAATTTTGCCTATTGAAAAATTAGAATGCAAGCTTATGTATGCTCTATTGATATTGATATTTGGGATATAATTGAAAATGATTTTGATTTGTATGGAAAGTCACATTTGGAATACACCGAAGGTGAGAGATTACTTGTGAAATTAGATTGGAAAGCGAAAAATCATTTTTTTTGTGCTTTAGAGGCAACGGAATTTAATCATGTTTCTAATTGTGAAAGTGCTTATGAAATATGGAGAAAGCTTATCATTACACATGCAGGTACCGATAAAGTTAAGGAATCGAAACTTAATATTTTGAATCACTCTTTTAAAATGCATGAAAATGAATCTATAAATGAAATGGTTGTACGTTTTAATGATATTGTGAATGGCTTAGCCTCCTTGGACGAGCCACTGACTAACTCTCAAAAAGTGAAGAAGTTTCTTAGGTCCCTTTCTTTCAACTGGCACACGAAGAGAACCGTGATTGAAGAGAAGGATTTGAACAAGTTAGATTTTGATGATCTTATAGAATCCCTCTTGACCTATGAGATTGGGATCAAGAAAGATGAAAAAATAAGTATTTCCAAAAAGATGACATTGGCTTTGAAAGCAAGGATGGACGAAAGTGAAACAAGTGAAGAAAATGAAGATCTAGATAAAAAGAAGCTAGCCTTGTATGGCAAGAAGTTTGACAAATATCTTAGGTTTGTCGAGCAAAAGAAAAAGATGGCTTCTCCAAAAGAAGATCATCAACAAGAAAAAAAATCAAGTAACTTATTTTAAATGCAAAAATGTTGGACACTATAAGAATGAGTGCCCAAATCTAGCTAAGAAAGAAAGGATGGAGAAAATATGAAGATGACAAAAAAAACTCTTCAAGCCACTTGGGATGGAAGTGAAGATAAAGAAAATGACTTCAAAGCCTCCTCAAATGATGATGAAGAAGCCTACATATGTCTAATGACAAATAACCATGAGGTATCATCTAATTCATTCGAATCTAGTGATAGCGAATCTTTTGATATGCATGATGAGTTTAGAATTCTTATAGATAAATATAGATACCTTAAAAAAGAAACATGATGATTTGAAAGTAGAATTTGAAAACTTGAAAAGTGAACATGATTCCAAAGTTTATGAAAATTGTAACTTACTAGATGATGAGAACTCTAGTTTAGAATTCATGATTGAAGCCTTGAAAGTGGAGAACAATACCTTAAAATTATCTTGTGAAAAACAAACTTGTAATATTAAACTTTGAAAAATAAGAACAATGTTTTAAAAAGTGAACTTGAAAAGTTTACAAATGGTGAAAAAATGCTAGATGCAATGCTATCAACATAAAGAAAACCCTTTAATAAAAATGAACTTAGTTTTACCTCATTTGATACTAAGAAGGATAAAAGGATTCTATTTGTCAAAGCATCACAAAATCTTCATGCAAAATCACATATCACTTATTTTCATTGTGGTTATGAAGGACATTATTCTTATAAATGTAAAGTTAAAAAGGGGATAAATAGTGGTATGAAAAAAGATTTGGGTCCCTAAAAGGGCCATCACTAACCAATTGGACCCAAGCAAATTTGGGTACTAAAAAGATGAAAATCTTAATATCTTTCTTGTAGGGAGCTCCAAAGGATAGTGAAGACAAATGGTATTTGAATAGTGGATGCTCAAAACACATGATCGGTGATCCTTCAAACTTCATTACATTACAAAAGAAAAATGGAGAGAAAGCCACTTTTGGAGATAATATCAAAGGAAGAGTAATTGGTATAGGTAATGTTGGTAAGAATGATAAAGTATACTTGGAAAATGTTTGACTGGTTGAAAACTTAAAACATAACTTAATAAGTATAAGTCAATTATGTGATAAAAACTATTTAGTAAAATTTGAAAAGAACAAATGCTTGATACTAGATGAAAACAAGGAAGTGTTACATATGGGTTTTAGATACAATAATGTATATAAGATTGATTTTGAAAACTTGAAAAGTGAATCATGTCTGTGTGTTATGCATGATGATCTAAATCTTTGACATAGAAGATTATGATATGTAAATTTAAAGTTATTAAACAAACTTTTGAGTCATGAATTGGTTAGAGGTTTACCCAAAATTAGATTTGAGAAGAATAGTGTTTGTGATTCATGTCTTAAAGGCAAACAAACCAAAAGCTCTTTCAAATAAAAAGTGTTATTAGTACACATGAGTCTTTAGAAATTTTACATCTTGACTTATTTGGACCTATTGATGTAGTAAGTTTAGGTGGAAAGAAATATGTATTTGTTATTGTTGATGAATTCTCTCATTTCACTTGGACTATCTTTCTTATAAGTAAAGATGAAACTATAAGCATGTTTTCTAAATTTGCAAAAATAATACAAAATGAACTTGAGTTAAAAATTGCAAAAATTAGAAGTGACCATGGAGGTGAATTTAAAAATTACAAATTTGAATTGTTTTGTGAAGAAAATGGAATTACACAACTTTTTTACTCCTAAGACACTTCAACAAAATAGAGTAGTAGAAAGAAAAAATAGAACCATTCAATAAATGGCTAGGACAATGCTAAATGAAAGTAATTTGCCTAAGTATTTTTGGACGGAAGTCATAAATATAACATTTTATATTTTAAATAGAATCTTACTTAGACCACTCGAAAAGGAAACATGTTTTGATGCTTTATATGGAAAAAAGCCAAATATTTCATATTTCAAGGTGTTTGGTTGTAAATGTTATATCTTGATTATTAAAGATAAATTAGGCAAATTTGATGCAAAATGTGACGATGATGTGTTTCTTGGATACTGTAGTACAGGTAAAGCATATAGAGTATATAACAAAAGAACATTAGTTGCTGAAGAATCTATTAATGTTAAATTCAATGAAACTAATGATTTTTTGATGAGCAAGCAAGTGAATAATGATGAGGAAGAAATAGTTGAAGTGGAAAGACATTTTGAATGAAGGCTTGGAAGAAATGAGAACCTCAAATGTGGAACAAATAGATGAACCACAAGTGGAAGATAATCAAATTATTCCAAAGAATTGGAAACATGCATCATCACATCCACTTGATCAAGTTATAGATAATATAAATGAAGGTATAAAAAGTAGAAATTCCTTGAAAAACTTGTGTGCTTTTTCAATGTTTCTTGCACAATTTGAACCTAGTAACATTGATGAAGCTTTGAATGATTCAAATTGGATAAATGCCATGTAGAATCAAGTTTGAACCTAGTAACATTGATAACATGAAGCTTTTTCAAACTTGAATGATTCAAATTTGATTGATTCAAATTGGATAAATACCATGAAGCTTTTTCAAACTTGAATGATTCAAATTTGAACCTAGTAACATTGATAAATATCATGCATGAAGAATTAAATAATTTTGAAAGGAATCAAGTTTGGAAACTTGTAGAAATGGTAAAAGATTATCCAATAATTAATACTAAATGGGTTTTTAGAAACAAACTAAATGAAAATGGCATCATAATAAGAAATAAGACAAGACTTGTAGCAAAAGGTTATTCACAAATAGAAGGAGTTGATTTTGAAAAAAATTTTGCTCCCATTGCTAGACTTGAGGCTATTATAATGCTTTTAGCTTTTGCATGTTTAAAGGATTCAAACTTTTTCAAATGGATGTAAACTTGACTTTTCTAAATGGTTTTATAAATGAGGAAGTCTATGTTGAGCAACCTTAAGGTTTTGAAAATCCAGATTTTTCTAATCATGTATTTAAACTTTCTAAAGCTTTTTATGGACTTAAACAAGCTCCTAGAGCTTGGTATGAATGACTAAGTATTTTTTTTATTAAAATTGATTTTCAAAAGGAGAAAGTTGATACCACATTATTTTTTAAGCATTTGAAAGATGATATTTTAATAGTTCATATTTCTGTTGATGATATTGTTTATGATGCTACTAATGAATGCTTGTGCAAAGAGTTTGAGTCTCTTATGCAAAAAAAAAAATTGATATGAGTCTTGTAGGTGAGCTCACATTCTTCTTAGGATTACAAGTCAAGTAAAACAAAGATGAAATATTTCTTAATCAAGAAAAGTATACAAGGGAGTTGCTAAAGAGATTTGGAATGGATGAATGTAAGCTAAGTACAACTCCCATGAGTACTACAACTAAATTGGATAAATACGAGAAAGACAAATCCATTGATCAAAAGAGATATAGAGGTATGATTGGTAGTTTGCTTTACTTGATGGCATCTAGAACGGATGTAATGTTTAGTGCATGCTGTGTGTAAGATTTCAATCCGCGCCTAAGGAATCACACTTAGTTACCGTTAAGAGAATATTGCGCTATTTAAAGCATACTTGTAATTTAGGCATTTGGTATGATAGGAACTCATCTTTTGACTTATATGCATATACCGATGCGGATTTTACGGAATGTAAAGTTGATAAGAAAAGCACTAGTGGGACGTGTTGCTTTCTTAGTAGCTCTCTTATCTCATGGGCTAGCAAAAAGCAAAATTCCATTGCACTCTCTATCGTCGAGGCCGAATATATAACAACCAATGGTTGTTGTGCACAAATATTATGGGTAAAACAACAATCACTTGATTATGGTATAAGTTGTTCAAGTGTACCCATGAAGTGCGATAACACAAGTGCAATAGAAATGACTAAAAACCCAATTCAACATTCTAGAACCAAGCATATTGATTTGCGCTATCATTTCATTTTGAGAACATGTGACACTTAAGCACATTGCTATTGAACATGTGTCTACCGAAATTCAACTTGCGGATATTTTCACAAAATCCTTAAGTGAGAAAAGATTTTGTATGCTTAGACGTGAACTTGGGATGTTAGGAACCTGATTGCCTCTCAATTCAACTCATGAGTGACTTGGTTATGCAAGTATCATTTGTGAATCGAATTGAATATAAAATTGTGTTGCACAACACATACATCCAGACCGGTCGACCATTATTATATCGGTCGAATGTTATAGCTCTGCCAGACAACCATTAAAGTTACCAAACACCCGATTTTGCTCTACGAAGTACGCCCTTCCAGAATGGTCGCCTAAAAGTATTTCGGACGACCGCCAAAAATGGAAATGGATCAATTATAATGCGCATGGAATGTTGGTCACCTGACATAGTATCGGACGACCATTTTAACGCAATATAAAAGGGCCGCCGACCAAATTTTTCCCAAATCTCTTAAACCACCAATTTCAGACGACTGCTATGCGCCGCCGCCATCGATTCACTCTCTGATCTCACCGGCGACCTTTGTCGGCGATTTTTCCTCGATGACGTTTGCTCACTCGACATTTCCCAAACACCGGAGAACTTGACTCCGAGGTACTATGAAAATCGATGCAGCGATTCTTCCCAATCCTGTGGAAACCTTCGAATCCATCCGGCGATCTCTCTCGATCATCTTCCGGCGATCTTCCTCATCGTCGACTACAGTCTGCCTCTGGTCGAAAGTTCTTTAGTCGCCCATCACCGGCAAACTTGACTTCGACAAGACTGAACGTCGACGCAGTGAAACTAGGGCAGTTTAATTCCATTCTTCGAATTCGTCCGGTGACCCTTTCCAATGACCGGTGAGTCGAATCTTGTTGCTGGCGAACACGAATAGATGATTTGATTGTTTGTTTTTCTCAATTCCCTCTTACTTTTCCTTTCTAGCCCTAACATTCTCCGGCGCCATGATTTGAGATTGCAAGTGCTTTCAGACGTGTGATTCAACATTGATATCAATCGGTCTCTCATCTCTCTCTCTCAAAGCTCTTTCGATCACGAGTTGATCCACACACGAATCTACTAGGGCACAAATCTCCTTTTCTTTGTCGAAAGATTGTGTAGAATTGATGATCTTCTCTTGCTCCCATGACATCAATTGTTTGATAAATTCATTCACCTGTGTAGTAATTGTACTCAATTTTGATTGATCGAAAGGATCGTTTTCTTTGTCCTGTACAATAACGGACGATCGTTTTCTAGAGCGGTCGATCGTTTTTCTTTTTCTGATCCTGTTAGTTCGTCTCCAAATTCTCTCTCGATTTGATTCTTGACTTGATCTGGAAAACAAATGCCACCAAAGAAGAAGGTTGTTGCTGGTCCTCGAAAGAGGAAGGAACCAAGGTCTTCTTCTCGCCCACCGTCAGCCTCTCTGATACCACCTCCCAAAGAATTCGATTCTTCTCTATTTGCTAACATGTCTATTGTGTTAAACTTTGAACAACTGTATTCCTCTAGAGAGGTAGCACGTGGCATAAGAGTTGATTGGAATTCCCTTAACATGAACTTTGTCCATGACTTGTTTGATGGCATTGGTTGGCTCCCACTCCTTGATGTTCAAGAACCTATCTATCCTAGGTTGGTTCGACTTTTCTATGCCAATCTATCATTTCCTGAATCTCGATCTTATGTGACTTCTCACATCTTTGGTCGTACTATTAAGATCACTCCATCTTTGATTTGTGATACTTTTGATGTTCTCAAAGGAGGACTCTAACATTGCGACTCACAAGTGGCCCTCCGATATCTCTATCACCGAAGCTCTTGAGATTGCCTTTTGTGGTGAAGTAGATTACTTTCCGATAAAAGGGATTCTGAAGAAGTTGACCCCTTCACTTCTTGTTGCTCATCATATTGTTAGTCGCATTCTATTTCCCTGATCCAGTCATTACACTGATATGACTTTTTATGACCTATGCCTTCTCTATTGCCTTCTTCGAAATGACCTTCTTCCGGTTAACTTTGGAGTCTACATGATTTATCACTTCATATCCACCAAAGAAAAAATAGACCCCAAATGCTCTCATAATATGATTCTTCACTTCAGTTCTTTTCTTACTCGGTTCTTCGTCAAAATTATCAATTCCTGAGACAGAGGCACACTATTCTGAGAAACCCACTGATATCATTGGGAAGGTCACCTTGAAGCGTAAGGGACTTGTCCTACATGGAAACAAATGGATCTTTGCCAAGAAAGGACAAGAGACACCACATGACTCGGACTTTGATGATGCAGTAGGTATAGCGATACCTACGAGAGCTCCTATGGAGGATAAATGACCTTCATGGGAGCAATATATACGTCCTCCATCTGCACCGACTAGTGCCTGACGTACAGTTCCTTCACGTGATGAGTGGGATGGGATGATCACACGCATGGACGGGATCGACAGACGCTTGGATGATATGACTGCACACATGGAGCACTTGGAGATTGATCATCATCGCACTCAGGATTGTCTATTCGCATACTTTCGCTCTCAGGGTTTCGACACTTCATCATATGAGGGAGTTGCGCCTCCTCTGCCCGACGATGCTCCGAATGTTTAGTTTTCTTCATTTACTTTCTTCACCTTGTTCTCCACTTTGATGATGTCAAAAGGGGCAGAAGATGTGTGATGGAGATTGTGTATTTGTGTATGGATATGTGTATGTGTGACTTTGTGTATGGATATATGTATGTGTGTGATTATGTGATGAAGACTATGTTTGGATATGTTGTTGAACTCCTATATGTTTATATATGGATATGTTTTCTAGATGTTAATTTGGATGTCATTATGATCTTGTTTCTTTTGATATGATTATGTTTTATAAAGAGAAAATATGCTTTGATTGAGGGGGGAGTTATTAATATTTTTGATATCACAAGATAAGCATTAATTAAGGGAGAGGAATTTACATTTTGTTATTTATTTACCTCATCATCACTTAGTTTGCCATCATAAAAAAGGGAGAGATTGTTGGTCCAAAGACCATATTCTAACTATTTTGATGATAGCAAACAAAGAAGATGATGCACTAATTATGCTTGAAGTGCTAGTGTGAACAGGTTAAATACTTTTACAAAGAAAAAGGGGTCGAAATATTTTTCAACAACACAAACAGACGACCGTGATTATAACGGTCGACCGTTTTGACTTATAATGGATGACCAATGCAGAGCTGGAATGACTGCTAATTACATAGAGAAATGACGTTCTTAAAACGAGTGACCGCTTTACTTTCGGTCGACTGTTATATGTGATCAAGTACATAACAGACGACCGAAGTAATAGAAGGAATGACAGCAGATTAAAGAGAGTTCAAATTTTTTAAATCGGACGATTGAAACTCTAACGGTCGACCGTTCTAGGCAACAAAGATAAAAAATGTTGAAATCGGACGACCGAAGTCACTACATGAACAACTGTAGATTACAGAGAGCACAAACACTTCTAAATCGGACGATCGAGTCACTTTTGATCAATCGTTATGGAAGCAAAAATTAATTAAATAACTAAAATCTTTCTACGGACTACGATCAACGGAAAATTGCACAGAAAAAATAAACACGACAGCCATTATTTTATATAAAACAGACACTCGATACTACAATGGACAACCGCTAAACATACGACAAAGGCTTAACGGTTAGTTCCTGTACAAAACAGACGACCGATACTAAAACGGGCGATCGTTTTTGAAGTGACAGCACAACACTTTTCAAATTGATTTACAATGGTCATATTTTCAAGAGAAGCCTATAAAATAGATTCAAAAAGCTGAAGGAAAATTATCTAAGCAAGGCAAATCACTCTAGAGCTTCTTTCAAGTCCAATGCATTTATCTTGAGCTTAATCTTGCAAATCATCCCTTACCTCTTGTAGTTTCTAAGTGTGAGCATCCTTTGTAAGAAGAGAGAATTGGAGGGAATTCTTGTGTTCTTGTTTAGTGAGTTTGAGATCCTCTTGTAAGAAGAGGTGTGCCTTACCTCTTGAGTGAAGAAGAAGGCATTGTGGTATAGAAATGGTTATTCTCTCCCTACAAGAAAGGAAAAAGCTAGTGAATTTTCGACGATCTTAAGGTTGAGAAGTTGGAGCGGGGACGTAGGCCAAGGAGTTGGGACGAACCTCATCAACATATTGCGCCTTCCTGATTTTTGACTCCTCTTACTTATGTTTTACTTGCTTGTGATTGCATTTTCTAAAAATTGACTTTTACGACTTTTGGGTGTTTTCGATCCTACAATAAATCTCTGTGTTCTTCCGTGTTTGTGCGATCTCTCTCTCCCTCTTTTCGTAACACTATGTTTATCATATTGTTCCTATTTGCATATTTATTCTTCAAATTTGTATATGTAACACCTTGGAGAATTGAGTTCATGGAGAGTAAAAATTGAAACGCAATCCTTCTCATTGAACAAAAAAGTATCAAATTTGAGTCGATAAGATGACCACAATTAGCAGAAAAACTAAAAAACCTCAATTTAAAGATGAGTGCCAAGGGACACAAGGAAATCTTTGAACTCCCGCTTCCTTTTCTCCTAGATCCTCAACATCAATGTCGGTGCTTGTGCCCGATCCTCTTCGTCACTGATGAATTTGAGGCAGCAATTTGAGGTTGTGCCACCCTCTTCAACCATTATGTGTCATTGCAAGAACCAATAATCAAATAATACTTAGAATGTATTGGAATGTCATATATTCTTTGCCTAAGCTGAACAAATAAGCCTCGCTTCTTGGCAAATGTGACAACGCTCTTGTAGTGGAGCGGCAATGATAGGGAAGAGGGGGAAGGAGGAAGGCGGAAAACACTCCTTCCTGAGCCGATCGAAAAATCATCGATTATGATCGGACGATTGTGATGGTTATGCACCCTAATATACTTGTCTCTCTTTGTGCGTATATATATATATATAGTTGGTATAGATATGTATAGATAAAATGAATTCATTATTTATTATTTTCATTTCAGACGGTTGTAACTGTCGGAAATTTCATCGGAAATTGCAGCGGATAAATATCCGTCAAAAATATCGACGTTCCTAATCATCAAAAAATAAAATAATAATATAATAAATTACATAATTTATTATTTTCATTTTAGACGATCGTCAGAAATATTTCCATTGCAAAATCCGTTGCAAATTGCGACGGATTTCTATCCGTTGAAAATTGCTCATCGGAAAATGGCATTTTTTTTGTAGTGGAAGGTGTTTCCTACTTCAATTTGTTCCCTATCCTCTTCACCATCAAATCTTCATCCAACAGTGATAAACTATTTGAGAGATTCAATTATGAACCGTTGAATGAAGATCTGATGGTGTAAAAGATGGGAACAAGGGTAAGGAACACCAAAATTGAACCCTATATGTATATATATAAAGTTTGTACATTGAAGAGCCTCACATTGCATGATTCAATTTTAGTTTTTTGTAAATACTTTGAATTTTCTAAATATTTTAATATGATTAGACTTTTTATCTTTATTTTATTTATTGTGTCATCCCTCCATTAATTTTTATCTTTTTCGTGTAACTCCAATACACCGGTAATAACCCACCATAATATAAGTAAATATAAACTTCCATCTAAAACACTCATGATTGCATTTTTTTTTCTTTTGCAACTTTTCTTCTTTTAAAAGACTTACTCTTCTTCTCATCTTTCCCTTTTTTTCTATGCAAATCATCTTGATCTTCATATCTACATGAAGTTGTCATCATGGAATCATCTCTTGCAACTTGATAAGTTTAATTAGCTTCTTTTGAGCATTTCTTTCTCTTGGATGAAGGTAATTATTCAGCTATGAGGATGATGATCAGAAGGATCATAGGCTCAAGAGAAAAGCAAGGTTTCATATGTATAGCTGGCATTTTATTTCTTATTTTTTTCCCTCATCTTACTTATTTTATTCATTTAACATAATGGATCTTAGATATTCCTTCTCCCTGAAAATTTTATTTCAATTGTTGTATTTAATCTCTATTATGTTTTCTTTTTGCTCTTTGTAATTTTGCTTCATATTATTACCATATATTTGAATTATTCAATTTTATTTATGGCCTCACTCCTCTTTCCTTTCATTTTTTTTATTTATCTTCCTTCCCTTTGATCCAAAAATATGGGTCCTTCTACTTTCCTTTTTATCTTTCCATTTATTTTACATATGATTCAATCATATGATCAATTTCATTTTATTTCTTCTCTTTAATTTCCCATCTTTTTTCTTTACATTTATTATGTACAATAATTTTTTCATTATGCTATTATTAACTATTGTGTTGTGTCATAATAAAAAATTGTCCAAATAAATATTTTCCATCCTCGAAATTTTTTCTAAATGCCAACATTTTATTTTCTTTCATCTTTCACAAATTTTGTTGTGTACACATTATACCTTAGAATAAATTTTGTTGTATACACATTTGTGAAAATTAACTTGAATTTTAGTTAGTATATCACGTGCAATCTATCTGATTTTTTTTTAACTATATCGACATATAAAATTTATTTGATATAAAAAATAAAAAGAGGCTTTCACTAGTTTATATAATATATAAAAAAATTCTCATATTTCTCCTAATTATGTAGTAAGAAATATTGTAATATATTTAAAATTGCACCAAGTTTAAGAGGCTTTCACTAGTTTATATATATTGTAAATCCAATAAAATTAGACTCACTGTTGAGGTGTCAAATTGTATGGAAATTACGTGATCCAATCAAAATATACATGCCTGGATATTTCCAAGTCAAAATATATATATTATAAGTCAATGGCTGGCATTAGGTGCCTTTGCTAAGTCCACGAAAAGGGCAAAAAGATGCTTCAATCTGAGCCTTCAATGAGGCAGGCACATGTCCCACTTTGGAGTCCAAAAGTTTTAACCATGCAGTCCTCATCAACCAATATGTGACAGCCCAAAAGATGCTTCCGTGTACATTTCTTTAGCATTAGACTTCCAGCCCCTCATTAATATATACTATATAGGCACAATGCATGCATCACCATCTCTTTCTTAATTCTTCCAATCTGCTGCCTGCAAGAAATGGCGTCTCTGCATCTCGCATCACCCTGCAACTTGGTTTCTCCAATTGTTCTGATCATATTCGTTCTCCAATCACAGCATCATCATGTCAAGGCTGCTGAATACATAGTGGGCGACGAAACCAACGGGTGGCGCACTGGAACTGACTACCTCACCTGGTCGGAGAAGTATAACTTCACCGTCGGCGACGTTCTTGGTGAGTTTGTTTATGAAGAAAAAAATATAGTGCAGTTTGTTCCCTATTTATTCCTCAATTAATCTTATTGACTGGACTTGGCTCAAGTTCTTTTAATCTAAAGACCTTTGAAGCTTGAACACAAGTTCTGGTTTGTGTGCAGTTTTCAGCTACGTCCAGGGGCAGCACGACGTGTACCAGGTGACGGAGGCAACGTTCAGGTCATGCGACGCGACCGCCGGAAGCGTCGTGAAGACCTATGCCAGCGGCGATGACCACGTGACCCTCACCGAAGCCGGCAGCTACTGGTTCATATGCAACGTCAAGGGACATTGCCAGGGCGGCATGAGGTTCGGCATCACCGTGGCAACAAACTCGAACGGAACGACAGCTCAAGCGCCGAGCGTTCCATCATCCCCGCCGCCGCCACAGGGCAACGGGGCAGCAGGAGGCGGCCTCGGATGGTTGCGGCTGTTTGGATTGGCATTAGGGGCGTTCTGCTGTCTGTTCAATTAGAATTAGTCCACGGAGAGCGACAGGGACAATCCATCTGTTTGCTTGCCTCTACATTGTACTTAGCCCTATATTAATATCAGTATTGGTTCCCTCTATTAATTCTTTTTACTTAATTGCCTACAAGAAAATTGAGAATTTTTTATAGAATGTTTTTGGGATGATCCAAATTTCTCACAAATTTTATTTTTTTTATTTTTTTTGAAAGATGTTGCGATCAATCAAATATCCTTGTGAAATATAATACCTAGGACGTGCGTCCATAATTGAGCCCTCGCAACTTAACTGTATAGCAGTTGTCCAGCTATGGAATTGTACTCTGTCATGCGACGTCTATGATCCACCGCAAGGCTGCCGTAATTTTCGATGTAGTCTGGTATCTTGGATTGTTGGTTGTCTTTTTTGTGCCGTAATTTTGTGGAATAGGAGTGTTCACCCGGTAAAACTAATCCGATCGGATCGGATTGGGTTCGGGTTGAAAATTTTCAATTCGAATTTATTCGATCCGACTCGATGATCTATTTTTTTATTTTAAATAATTTTTTAATTAATTTAATAGTTTTATATAATTAAAATTAAAAATATAAATTAAACTATTTTAAATGTAGAAAATGCATAAGACGTGCCTCGAATTAGTCCCACATGCATAAGTCATGTGAGAGATGTTTGGTATATATAGAAGCATAGTCTTGATTTGATAAGATGTGTTTTGTGCGGGCCGAGGCCCAAAGTGAATAATATCTTACGCAAGTGCATAGATGTTATTAGATATTTAAAACAATATTTTTTATATTTAAAATACTTTATTTAGTATTAAAATAAAATATTAATTACTTTTTATATCTAAAAATAAAAGAAAAATTAAAAAAAAGAAAAGAAAATATAACTCGATCATCCGACCCGGCTCAGCGATCCGGCCTGGGTTGGGTTTGATTAGGTCATAGCAAAAAAAGGGAATCGGACCCGACCTAACTAAACTTTGTCGGGTCGGATTTATTCATGAATCAAGTCACACCCCTACTTGTGAACAAATGTCTTCTTTTCTTGTGAGCGAGTTCTAACAATGAATCTAAAATAACGTAGAAAAGCTTTGATAATCTTTTTTCTACTCGATGTATTTCGAAATACTCTGTTATTTATTAAATCAATTCCTTCAATTGATATCTATATAGAAAAAGCTTTTTTCGATTTAATTTTTTAGACTCCATAAATTTTACACCTTCAATTATAGACCATAATCGAAGTATAAAATATGTCACTTTTGTACAAAATTCGCCCAGAATTATTGTACACTCGTTTTTACTATTTCTCCAAATTTAAAAAAAAAAAGAGAAACATAAACTGTTAAAAAAAGGACGAAAGAAAATTGTGCGCAAGGCCCGCTGTATACAACCTGTTGTACATATATATAAAAAAATAGCAGAGCGCGGCCTCGGCCCGTTGCGCCGCTTCGGCCTTGGTCGCGCAGGCCCCGCGTACTGCAGCTCGCACAGTTGCACATGGGTGCGGGCTTGGGCCCCCAAGCCCAAATGAACAATACATTTTTTCTAAAAATCAGATTTAGAAAACCATGGAAAAATAATAGGAAAATGAGATAAATATGTTTTTATACTCAGAAAAAAATTAAATTCTGAATAATGTGTGATTTATTTTTGACATAAATGTATCAAAGTTTTCTTATTATATAATTTTATATTTATTTTATGCATGATGAACAGATTATGATAAATTATAATATTTGTCATTTATGCACATTAAGGGGTTAGAAAATTATGAATAATTTTCTGAAAGTTTTGGAATATTTAAATATGCATATTTATTATTTATTCATATGTGATTTTACATATTATGACACGTTATAAGAACATATTATATCACATTTATTTAAGTATAAGTGAAATATACTTAAATTCAAGATTATTACAAAAATGAGCATTTCATGATTGCTTATGTGTTTCAAATTTTCTAAATTATTCTGTGATGAATTGTCATGTAAATGAATTTTTTTTTTGAAAAATAATCATGTAATGTAAATTAGAAAATTACTTGGATATTTTTTTAGAAAATTGTATGACTTGTTTTTATGCATATTAGTGTTTTATGGATATTTATTAGTACATGAAAGTGTCATGTTATTTGGTCATACATTAAGTATGATTATGAATTTAAAGTAATATTCATTAATATATGTTAAGTGTAGTATGCCACACTTAAATTAAATTTTCATATGAATTAGATTATTATGCACATAATTATGTTATTTTTTACTTTAAAGTATATTTTTAAATTTGACACGTGTAAATTGACATGATAATTGAAATATGCACGTTATTAGTTCATTATGTAAATTTAGCTATATAATAAGAATTTATATTTTTCATAAAAGGATATGTTCATTTATGAGATTATGATACATATTAGGAATAATTTGTGTTATATGAATTTATGAGTAGTTAATTCACATAGTTATGTTAAATTATGCACAATATTTTTGTCACATTTATTTAAATTTTCATGTGAAATATTCACACTACTTATGATAAATTATATTTTCTTAATGAAAAGAAATATGTTCATATATGTATTTGGTTACACATGGAATGTTTTGCATATTTTTTGATATGATGAAAATTTATGCAATAATTTTAATTGACAAGATATGCATGATATTATGAAACATTTATTTATGTACATAGTTGAGATTTATGTGAGATAAATGTTGAATTATGCATGTGATAATAATCATGTGATTATTTGAATGTTTATTATTATGCTTACATTAATAATAGCAATGTAACAAATAATATTCATTTATATGTAAATAAATTGTATGTGTGCCTATTATACATTCACATATGATGACTGATGTTTTATTTAGTTTGAATACATAAATATTTGTGGATTATGAATGTAACAAGTTTCATAAAATCTTAGGATGAAATAATTATATTTTTGTCAAGTTTGAAATAATTATGAAACATCGGTAGTCTAAATAGGACTAAGGCAATCTAAATTGTATGATGACTATGGTAGTAATTTTTTTATTGAGTTGTGCATGACATGTGCATGTCTAGCAAGTACCGTAAAGATATTGTAAGTGAGAAATTTAGTACCTTCTTTTTCTGAGAACTTACCTAGTGGACAATTGAAAAATTATTATGTTCACATAACACGATGACATTTTTTTAATTATTCTTGTGTTGAGGTGAAAGTGTAGTGATTTTCTAGTTGGCACCTTGCAAATGCAAAGAAGAACTCCCATCGTAGAACACTCATTGTCTTGGCCAAATATTTGGAAATGGTATGTTAATCACATTATATATATATATATATATATATAGATGATTTTGGATGTTTGTTTTCAAAATTATTAGAATAATACCTTGGCGCAACATATTATTTTTAATGAATGATAATTATTTTTCAAATAGTGGGGGATGAGTGGGAGCATAACGATTATCTCGATATCACTGCCTTAAAAATGTAATTATGTCATTATTTATTAATATATGTGACAAAAAATATGCAGAAGACTATCTCGTTTCCCTTATGTAATTTGACATCAATAATGATGCGGAATTAAGAGTCCAAGTAAAAAATGAGACATGGCAAAAGATTGTATGTAGAGCATGATCACTGTGATGTTCTTGGGATATTGAGACAACGAAATCATCAAGAAAAATATTACTCTTACATAAGTTTTATTCATACTAGATATGTTCTACATCTGTGTGTGATGATAAAATTAAAGGTTGAGCTAGAAAACTTTGGTCATGCATTTTTAAGTGGCCATATAGTATTGATCTTAAGTTACTCAATTTTAGAGAGCATGGTAAGCTTGTGCATATATTTGGTGTTTAATGAAAATATTAAATGTTTTCAAGAAGTTTTCCTTTATTTGATGAATGATATGCCATCTTCAACTCTAACATTTGTTGTCCAAATCAAAATAAGTCTTAAGAAGGGATCATGTTTCTAAAAGAAAAATGTATAGATACTAAGAAGGGCTCAGGCTACTCATTGCATTGAGGGAAGCATGGTGGCAAAGTTAATGAAAGCAAAATAATATGCTACTCATGTGGCAAATATGATATTTTTCGCTCGTGATTGCATTGAGTAAAAAAATGTTAGTATGATCGTATGTTATTTATGCTTTATGATAATATTGTTCAGTGTTGAAACTCGTCCTTTGTGGATTGTTGATTCTTGGATCAACTTATCATGCGGTTAAAGAATGATGAATTTTTTATATGACTTAGCCTTGAAGCCCAATGACATAGATGGAAATAACATGAAAGTGGGAGTTCAAAATATTATGACTTGTTGATGGCCGATGGATTAAAAGAAGAGAATGAAGCCTCAAAAAACAACAAGAAAACAACTATTATAACATTTAATGACTTCCTTTTAGAAACTCCAAAAGCTTCCATGTCACTTCATCTTCAAGCATTAATTTTCCATCAGTTGAAAAAAAAAAACTTAATAAATAGTCTTTTTTATCTTCATTGTCACTATTTCAAAAGTGGATATGCGTATAATATCTACATTTTTTTAGACAAACATAGTTGTGTATTTAGGTTTATCATTAAATTTCGTATTCAATGAAGTTTATTTATAAAAATTTTCTAAAAAATGATTTTCTATGTCTTAATTACTTTAAGTATTCAAGTTGAATATTTATGTTAAGTATTTGGGACATTTTGAGGAAATATATATTTAAACTGCCTAGAGAAATGTCTTTATTTTGCCTATTTAGACTACCTAGGAAATATATATTTCTGTCATATGTGATGCAAATAAGTTATTTTGCCTATTTTGTGACAATGCCTAATTGACAAGAAAGTGAGAAAATAATTTGAGAAGAAAATGTGTAATAATCCATTTTGTGCTTTATCTAATGTCTAAGATCCTATATGGTTTCTTTCATCATATTTTCGCATTATAAAATCATACATATAAGTTATCTAAGTTAGTAACACAAATTATTTTATACAAATTCAAAATTCATGAACTTAGATGGTGACTCAATTATGATCACAAGATTAATGCTTGTTAACTAAATTGATATTGCGAAATAGTTGAGACTTATTCAAATAGGTTAGTGATGAAAATGTTATAGTTCTGTGGCTAACTATATTCCACAATAATATGTATTGCATATATGATGGAACCAAAATCTACTTGAATGTATTTTTTAAGTAGAACAGTGCAAATAAATTTCAAATTTTTGTATTTGGAATGTTGTTGCATTTAGTGTTGCCTACAACTTCTAAATCAGTACTTACTTTGTAGGCAATACTGTACTGAAATGACAAATAAAGATGTGACACTCATGTATATATTTTCTTGGCTCAATGAGATTAGTTGATATCCTAACTTTAGAAATTAAAGATTTAGAGTTGGCAATGTGTATGAATTGATTTATGGCTAGTCCGTATTATATTTCCACACCTCAATCTGAGTGGGAGCAATTTACAAATAACTCATGATTAATGTTCATTTATTAAAACATATAAGTTTTACATTTTCAATGTTGAAATGACTATAGGAAATGAACATGAGTCTCAGATAAACGATGGAGGCTTTCTCGTGCCTAGATAAATGGATTAATGTAAAGAATTAGATCTAAAGAAGAAAATCAAGTCAAGAACTTGTTCTAGATTGATACTCTTTAATGATACTTTTTTATGACCAATTTATTCTGTAATATAGTTTTATTATTTCAAGAAAACTGCACAAACTCGTCAAATAGATTTGAATTAAAATAGTTGTTTCAATTTCTTTTGATTATAATTGCGATGTTTGATAAGATTATTATATTTTGAGATGAGACTACAAACCAAATGTAGGGTGGTTAGTTTTATGATTTAATAATTTTTAGCTAATCGATTTTTAACTTGAACTTGAAGCAATTATAACACAAATTCAATAATTTAGCGATTGTCCTAAATTTCGTGCATTTTATCAGCCCAGCGTGGATGACTATTAGTTTAGGACTTACATCTTAAGATATTTTAACATTTTGTTTAACTGAAGATTAACTTAGTGTTTGAGTTAAGATAGTTTGACTTATTAAGCGTAGAGGTCATTAATTTAGGTAATCTTCATCCATCTCAGGAGCTGAACCTATTTATCATGTTACAATTCGATCATCATCGTTATGCATGCTAGTTTATTCTTATCTTTAATCATTCAAAATTTTGATCACTGCCATTTTTTTTAGTTTTTGTTATCTAATTTTCTGCACACTTATTTTCTATTTTTGCAACAGAACACCTTTTCTTCTCTTAGTAGATCATAGGGATAGAATAGATTTATGTAGTTCCTCATGCGATCGACAATTCTACTCTACATTTTTTTACTTGATACGACTTGTCTAATTGATAGCAAATTTATTTGTTACAAATTTAGCGCATCAAGTTTTTGACACCGCTGTCGGAGAATTATAATTCATAATTCTTAGTCTATCTCATATAAGCTACTTTGAGAATTTTTGTTTTTCTTTTTATGTCAGTTATCTTTTAATGTTGTATAAGCTTTTTAGGAAATATTACTTGTACACAACGTGATCATAATGGCTCACATCATTACATCGTCAACAAGTTGAGGGAAACAACATTGCTATCCAACAGGTTGTGGTCAATGCATCATCATCAAAACAAAACACCACAAGAAAGCCTCAGCAAGCTCAAAAAGAAGATTCATCACGAGATGTATCTACAATATTCAAATAGTTGTTAGAACATCCTCTAAACAAATTCTCCACTCGGAATTAGCAAATTGAAAATATGGAGAGGCAAATTGACAACATTCGGCAACAAAGCAAGAGGACCGATGGCGCTATTACATCAAATCTAGAATCTACATCATCAATTGAGTCTAAACCATCCTCCAAGAGACGTTCATGCAATCAATTCTTTGCAACAATTGAGAAGAAGTTCAAAGCGCAAGATCAATTAATATGCAATTTGGAGGCACGATTGACTCAACTTAGAAGTCAACACATCGTTGTTGATATGGCACCTCCTTCTATACAATCTTTAGATATTCAAATCAAATTCGAGGAGATGAAGATCAAAATTCACATCATCATGCGAAGGACCTATTCAATCACGGACATGCGCAGCTTAGGAACTGTGTCGAAAGGTCCTTTGAAATATTAAAAAAGAGGTTTAAGTTGCTTCGTATGCCTATTCCGTATCCGTTGAAGGTTCAGAAGCTTATTGTCATTGCTTGTTGTGTGATACATAACTTCGTGAAATGCAACCAAGGCGATGACAAGCACTTAAACAAGACCATCCGACCTGAACCTGATGAGGTGTGTGCTGATGACTTGTCGCCTTCTATGCCCGCCTCTGCAACCGAGAAAACAAGAGGCGGCATGCTTCGGGATGGGACAACATCCAGGCTGTGGAGTGATCATCGACGGCGCAATAGTAAGATTGTGTTATCTAATTCTTTGCAAAAGTAATGTTTATTTCATCCTTCATTGTGTAGTAATAGATAATCAATTTTGGTATTCCAATTTCAATTTCCTTCCTTCTTTGATTTCATTTTCTTACTTCTATTGTTGTAGCATTCACTGATTACTGCACTTGATATACAATCCATATTAATTGCTTCCTGTCAGTTTTTTTGCTCACCTAAATGTTACATATTTTTCGTTACTTAATGCTCTCAGAATCTTATTTTTTTGTGCTAACATATTCAGGAAATCAGGACACACCCCACTAGGATGGCGGCGCCACAAAAATACTATGCCGTTTACGAAGGCCGCAAACTAGAGGTGTACAACACTTGGGCAGAATGTCAGGCCCAAGTTACGGGTTATAGTTTTTGTGCTTTCAGGAAGTTTGACTCCTTTGAAGAAGCCTCAAATTCCTACACTGCGTATGTTAGTATGCAATATGTGCCACCCATTCAAGTTGCTGTGTGGCCGAAGACATTCTTCCATCAACCATCATCTCTAGTTGCAGGTGTAAGAGGGATGCACTTGTGCTGCTGTTGTGTTCTTTGTTGTCTTTGGCACTTGGGTTTCTGATTTGTAACTGTTGTGGTGAAGGTTCTAAGTGTTAGTGGTGGACAGGTTATCATTCATTTTGTAGAGCATCCGGACTGATGTGGCATTTTGGTGCTCATATGGGAATGATATTTGGTGTAATGTTATGTTTTACAGTATGTTAACAGTCCATCTTTTAGGCAGACGGGTCGCCGGATTTGTAGTTGGCATCTTTTATGTACTTGGTTACCTTGCATCTTCTATGTTGTGAATTGATGTGGTCATGTCGGGGATTCATGTTGGACTGCCCCTTGCTAGTTTTTGGCATATGTATGTTCTATTTAATGTTGACGTATGTTGAAGTTAATGTCATTCTAATATGGCACCCCTTGCTACCTACTGAACTTATGTTTCTAGTAATAACCTGTGTTGTGGGACCGATATTTATGCTTCTTTTTGCCATATATATAATCTGTAAATTTCCTATTGATTTCTAATTTTCACACGGACAAAACTTCTACAACCATGTGTTTAAGTGTTAGAATCTAACTTCTGTTGGTTTGTGAGTTCCTAGTATGCTTATTTTATTGGTTGAATCTATCATCGATTCTTCCCTGATGCACATCCTCAGTTTACATTCACTTGTCTTGCAATTTTTTGTTTCATGGGGTTAGTTTACTTGTAACTTTGCTGTGGATGTCATAGTTTGTTTTACTACACTTTGCTCAATAGCTGAAGACATGAAATTAGAGCCATTTCATTTTTTATAGCCATCAACTAGAACCGTAGACAAACAATTAAGTTCGAGAACTTTGAAGTATTTAAACATCAAATCAACGAAAAAAGTTTCCATAGATGCTGAACTTGTCCAAACACTCGTTAATTACAAAATTGTCATTTTAATAAGTTCCAAGAACTTAGTGGAACTTTTGTTCATCTATCCAAACATAGGCTAGATGAATTTGGGGAAAAAAACCCTAAATCTTAATAATGAATAAAAATTAAATGTTCTAGTATAATCCATGATTCTAAATACCTGCAACATTTGTGATTTTTTATATTGTTTCTACCGAAGTTTTGATCTCAAAAATCAAGATTTTTGTATTGGAAATCGGATTCTAGGATGCTGGCACGGCCATGCCAATCCTAGGAATGGCCGTGACCGAACGGGCGAGATGCTCTCGGTCGCGCCCGTGATAGCTCTATCACGGTCCTGACAATCTGTCACAGTCATGACAAGGCCAAGCATGGAAGTGACCAACTTGGTCACAACCGTAAGTGAGAGCGACAAAACTGAAATGGGGTTAAGTAGCCTGTGGACCCAAAAATGGGTCCACAGGTGTGGCCCGCCATCGATCACACGATCGACGGCGGGATGCAGATCGCATGGTCTGACCACATAAGGAGCGGCTTTCGCCACATTTGACCGGTCGGTTCTTGGTTCAGTTTTTTCACATCCCGCGCGACTGACCCCCTCTTTTTCCCCAAACCCCTGGAACTGCCCTAGAGTCTGATAAGGAGCTTGAGGATCGTGAGATTTCTTCCTTGTTGCTCGCTCATGCATTTTGATCCCGACAGCCATCGACTCTATTCAAGACTTCGAAGACATCATCACCTTCGCTTCATCCCTCTTTTCCTCCAAGGACACCCTCGATCACGAAGGTCAAGCGCTTGTATGGAGTTGATAAAATATGTGCTCTATCTGACCTCTCAGCAACAGTAGGAGCGATCACAATCTGCTGATGCGGGAGATCATTAAGCTACCATGGAGGGAATTACAAGTCAATTACTCATGTGTGGCAATTGTCTATTCTCCAGACTACTGGTTTAAAGGTTACAGGAAGTAAAGAAATGGTGAGACAATTTTGAAGTTCGAACAAATTACTTGCTTGCTGTTAAGCACCACAAATACACCTTCCTTCAGAAACTACAAACTCAAACTATATATGATATTTATCAAGTCAATAACTAGGAAGTACTGAAATTCATGCATTTGGCTGTGGCAAAGCATTACAAAATTAGTAAATCAGTCCTCCCGTGGCATTTCCATCTTCTACATATAGCAAGATCCAAGGGGGCGTCGGTGGAGAAAAAATGAAGAGAGAAAGACATTATAACTCTTGTCTACTCATAAGCGGCTGCTGAGCCAATTTGCCTGAACCATCGAGAACCAACCTTTCTTCATTTGTTCCATTTGACCCAGCGCATTAAAGAGGACCCTTGATCTCCACATCAATGGTGTCCCCACAGCTGTGGAGTAAAATAGGCTTCACAGCTTACTTAACCCCAACTGAAATTTGGCTAAGGTTGGGATTGGCTAAAAAGGTTGAGCACATTCATGAAAAATCTAAGCATGACCGTGACAACACTTGGCACGGCCGTGAATGTATTGGGCACGGTCATGACATTTTCGAGCACGACTGTGACACTCGAAAATAAATTTTATGATGTTTTAAACATATTTTCTGATGTATATATGTTATGTGTGGATGGGTATTGATTATATATGACATGTAGATACATGTAAAGCATGCTTATCTGTAATTAGGCTAAAATATGAAGGATGATTGATATGAATGATTGATGTATTGCAAAGCATAATGTACATAAAGTTAAAGAATGTCCTTGTCACTCATCAATGGTGAGAAGCAAAGTCCTGCACCTATGTATGTACTTCAAGGGAATCTAAGTTCGTGAAGTAAAGTTCTACATTTATGTATGTGTTTCTTAGGGAACAAAGTCTCTCATCTGAAAGTGTGTATTCCTTGAAATAAAGTCTCTCACTTTTATGGTGTGCGTATTTCTTGAAATAAAATCTCTCACTATTATGATGTATGTTTCCAAGGATGTGGCCTAGCTAACTAATGTGATGATGTTGATATGCTTCTTCCAACTATTGCAAACAAACTCTCTCATATGAAAGTATCCGTATTCCTTGGAATAAAGACTCTCACTATTATGGTACGCATATTTCTTGGAATAAAGTCCATCGTTATTATGATGTGCGTGTTCCCAAAGATGTGACCTAGTGAACTAATATGATGATGTTGATATGCTTCTTCCAACTATTGCTAAGATCAAAGATGTTATAAGATAAAGTAAGAATAAAAGTGAAGTTTAACTTTAAAGTATCTTATAACAAAAAAAGTTAAAATGATGATGAAGTAAAGATGGAAAGTAAAGTCCTACGCTTATGTGTGTATTGGTGATGCATGCAAAATATAATATATTTTAGATTATTATTTTAGTTAATTTTTCTATAATTTGTTCATGGCATGCATCATTTTTAGTCACTTTTAATCGTAATTCCGGATTTATCAATTTTAATTATTAAATTCTCTGAATAGTTTAAATGTGGATGGATTAACTATATTTTGATAATTATTTTGCAAGAAAATTCGAATCTCGGCCGAAATTCAAAGAAATTATTTCTTACGACCGAGATTTGGCTTTACACCCAAGTCGTTACGGCCGAGATTCAAAAGGAGTAACAAGATTTAATTCTTTGTTACGGCTAAGATTTGAAGGAGTAAAGATAAATGATTTTATCTTTTGGGCGTAACAAAAATTAAATCCCAAGTCCTTACGGCCGAAATTTGGAGGGCGTAATGGCATGAAGATGAAGGGTGTAACAATCAATCGAGTTTATCTTTGGGCGTAACAAGATAAAAATGAGTTTATCTTTGGGCGTAACAAGATATATGAAGGTGTAAAGATAAGAAATTTTATCTCTTTAGGCGTAATGATAAAATGATTTATCTTTGGCCGAGTTTATCTTATAATTTTAAAGTTAACCGTACGATGTTACGGCCGAGATCAAATTGAAGGCCGTCCGCACCCTATAAATACGTGAAGAATCCATCGTTTCAATTCGTGCTCTGAAGTTCAGGTTTCTTCCACGGCGAGTCGTGAGCTCTGCAGGCTACGACCAAGAGGAGAGAGGTGCGACGGCTGGAAGTTGATCGCGACCCTGATCAAGTCCGAGAGGCTGCCCGACTGTCTGCCCGTGATCCGAAGCTTCGACTTTTGTCTATTTGGGTGTAATTCTTCCAATTATTATTACTTTGTTATTATCTCTCCAGAATTTCTAGGATGAACTCCATATTTTTATTTATTTCATTTTAGGAGATTATTATTGAAGGGAAATTATTTGACCCTATATTATTTGTTTTAATCTTTTCTGATCAATTAATTAATTGTGCTTAATGCTTTTAATTTAATTATTTGGATTTCTGAGTTGAGTACTTACCAGTTTGTGGATTATTTAATTTCAGAATTCATTAATTAAATTAATTGATTTTATGTGAAATTAATAATTGACATAAATTTGATAACTAGCGTGTGGAGAATCAAGTTTATGTGGTCTGTTAATCTAATTAGTTTGTGGAGTGATTAATAGTCTAGGATTTTCATATTAATGCATCTTAATTTTAATCTTATCTGATGAATACCAGTTTGTGGGACTTTAGGTTTAATTAAATTTAAGATAGTTTGATTTACCGGATTAAATAGCAGAATTACCAGTTTGTGGACTCTGTGATGTTAATCTTGTAAATTAATAACTTGAGAAAATTCCTAATCCATCTTTAAAGATTAAATTTATCTTTTATGGTTCAAATATTTATCCTAATCTATTTTCATCCTAAGGCCTAACTTCAACACCATTATCTTATCTTTATCTTATTTTCCTTATTTTATTTCATAAAACCTTTTTCCAAAAATTCATATTTTTCCTCTCTTAAAAATTTATAAATCCAGATATTGAATTAATATTATTCCTCGTGGGTTCGACACTCTTACTCCTATTACTATATTACTTGATCGACTAGTGCACTTGCTAGCAAATTTTATTGTTACAAATCAAACGCATCAAGTTTTTGGCGCCGTTGCCGGGGAATATTTTATTAATTAATTTCTGATTTTTTATGAATTATTAGGAGATGTAAATAAATTGTAAATAATTCTCTGTGCATATGTATTAATTGTTTTAATTATTTTTGTGAATAAACTGACATTTTTTTTCTTCTGCAGATAAAGGTCACAACATTTTTTTTATTTATCTACTTTCGATTTAAAATCTGACGCCGATTGGATTTTTCCAAATTACACTGTCGACTTATGGATTTACGACTTTAATTTGATGTGTCGGCTTTATTAATTTTACGGCCTCGCAATGAATGATTTCTGAATTCTAAACTTTCAATCTTTACGGCCGTAATATTTTTATCCGAACGTTGTTTTTACGCCATGAGTAATGGATATTGATTTGACCTTGTTACGCCCGGTTTATCGATGGTTTAAATTTTTTACGCCCTATTTGAATCAGTTTTCATTCTCGGCCGTAACATTTTTGTTTGAACTTTTCATATGGATTTGATCTGATTTCGTTGTTTTACGACCGTAAGGAATTGACTTAATTCACTTTCGGCTGTAATGATTCAATTTTTATTTCAGCCGAAACCCTATTTTTCTTTACGGCCTCGTGTTATCTCGGCCGATATGACCTCATCTTAATTGACAATTTAATCTTTTTTACGGCCGAGAATTGATCTCATGTTTTCTTTTTACGGCCGTAAAATTTCTGAACATTTATTTTTTACGCCATCTTACGACCCCAACTTATTTGTGATTTTTTCATTCTCGGCCGTAACATTATAATAGTTTGAACTTTTGATTTGACTTTGTTTTGGCCGAAGCGATTTAGTTTGTCTCGGCCGTAATGGATCATCCGACATGGATTTTACTCCTTTTTGGCCGATTTATATGTGTTGATGTTTTACCTCTCATTGTTTTACGGCCGATATGAACTATATTCTTTGTCGGCCGTAATGATTCATTTGGCAACATTTCATTCAATTTTTTTCGGCCGAGATAATTCATCACCATGCTAATTTTTACGCCTTCACATTGAATCCCTTTCAACACTGTTTTATGATTTTTACGGACGAACGAGCCTCGGATTAATTACGATCGTAAACCCTATTTCTGTATTACGGCCGATCAATCTTATTTCTTCTCTGAAAATAATTTTTGATTATGTCTGATTATTAACTCTATGACCGCAAATTAGTTCGGACTTATTTTGTGCGATTTCTTACATCATCATAAATTCTTTTGGTCGATATTAATATTTGGTATTCGTATTGGTTTGAAGAATTTCTGAAAAGTTCCTCTCGAAAATTAATTTTAATGACGAATTTTCAAATTCTATCGTGCCGAAAGACTTTATTAGTAAAAAACTCATTTTTCGTGACCTATTATCTGAATTTCTTTCTTCTTGTATATATTTTATTTTATTCTTTTATCTTACTGAAAATTGGTTGTTGCAGGTACTAATTGAAAATTAAATCACAACCAATCCTGGAATCTTCTGATAAGCGCACTAGAAGTTCAAATCCACTGTTGGAATTTGATCCTGAAATTGAAAGAACCTATCATCGATTACGAAGAAATATAAGAAAAATGGCGGAACAAGCACGCGACAATCAGAGACTGGAGCAACAGAATGAACTGGTTCCACCAAATAATAATCGGCGAGAAGATGAAGCAGAACTTTCTATGAGAGAATATGTCTCGGCCAGATACAGTGACCGAGAATCATGCATCGTGCTGCCTGATATTAACGCAAATAATTTTGAGATAAATCCCGCAATCGTGAGGATGATACAAGCATCCCAATTTGGAGGAGGATTTCATGAAGACCCTCACGATCACCTTGACAAATTTCTTGCTACTCTGAGCACCTTTAGAAATAATAATGTTTCTTCTGAAGTTATTCGTTTATTATTATTTCCTCAATCTTTACGTGACAAAGCTTCCACCTGGTTTAAAACTTTGCCTGCAGGATCGATTCATTCTTGGTTGGAGCTAGTAGAAAAGTTTGTTGGAAAATATTGTCCACCACAAAAGGCAGGCAAATATCGAAGAGAATTGAGGGCATTTGTTCAAGACGATAACGAGACGTTATATGAAGCCTGGGAACGATATAAGGAACTGCTGGCCAGAGTTCCTGACAATAGAATTCCAAAGTGGCAAGTGATGGAAGATTTCTACCATGGATTACGACCTGCAGATCAAGACAAGCTCGATCAATCAGCAGGAGGAACAGTACTGGGATCTAAACATCCTAGTGAGATACAAGATATAATTGAAGCTATAGCACTCAAGTCAAGTCAAGAAAGGAGACCACCTCGCCGAACTCATGATGTACATGCTACACAAGGAATACAATCTTCAGAAATAGTGGCTCAGCTGGAGTCACTTAATCAAAAATTCGAGCAGATGATGTCACTAATGGGAAATTCTAGCAATTATAGCCCTACAGGTAACACTTCAGATTCAAATCAAATTGAAAATGCTAACTTTATTTCCACTCTATTTTACAGGAACAACGATTATGGATGGAGACATAATCCGAAGTTTGCCTATAATCAGAACCAAGGCCAATCTTCTGGTTCATCAAAAGATTATATACTGAAAAGACAACCTGATACTCCCCAACATCAATCATCAAATCATATGCAGGAGATGATGGCATAGATCATAGACACAATGCAAGCATTGCAGAAGAATATGAAATCTAGAGCCACGAGTCAGGATGCATCAATTCGAAATCTGGAAAGACAACTGGGCCAGATGGCGGCACAACTAACTGGACGTACACCGGGCTCTCTCCCAAGTAACACAGAGAAAAATCCAAGAGGGGAAGAGCAAAATAGGCCTTGATTTTCATCAGAACTAAGTCAAGCTGATGACTATAAATCAGAATTTAGCCATTGATATTTAATGTTTTGTAAGGAGAGATAAACTCAGGGGCGTCAACTCCAAGCATGGGCATAAATTCCAAGAATTGATTCTCTTTACGGCCGAAGCTCGGACATTACGCCCTGCCACCCTCGTTACGTGTGCATTACGGCCGAGTTGTCACACATGCATCAAGCTCGGACATGACAAGACAAACTGCCACACACCGTTTCCATTACGGCCGAAGAGACCGAAGAAAAGAACCGTCGTTATGCCCTGCCACCATTCCGTTACGGCCGAGATGTCACACCAGCAGACCACGGACGTCTTGGAAATCGTCAAAGCTCCGACATGACAGGGAGACCACGGACGTGCCTTGGAAAAATGCATGCTTTTACGCCCGGACATGACTTTTCACTGCGTCGTCACGTGGAACAGGTATTACCCCATAAATTCATTTATAAAATACTTACCCCTTCTCGTGTTATGCAGATCAATCACCGCCTCGCCATTTCATCTCTCTTACGGCCGAAGTTGCAACCCTACTGTGCATTACGGCCGAAGTTCCGGAGCCTCAACACCGCGCCGCCCTCTATGCATTACGGCCATTTCTTACGGCCGGAGACGACCCAGCGCTTCCGGGGTTCGTTACGGCCGGTCTTCCACCGCACACCGACACTTATTACGGCCGAAGTTCCAGCGCTTCCGGGTTCGTTACGGCCGGTCTTCCACCGCACACCGACACTTATTACGGCCGAAGTTCCAGCGCTTCCGGGTTCGTTACGGCCGGTCTTCCACCGCACACCGACATTTATTACGGCCGAGTTTCCACCGCACTCCTACCATCTGCGCTACGGCCGAAGTCTCAAACGCCAACCGCCGATCCTTACGCCCAGTGCATTACGGCCAAGCTTCCACGTCGCCTTCGTTTTACGGCCGAAGTCACGCCATCTCCGCTGCTCTCTTACGGCCAAACTCCGGGCGAGTTTTTCACTTTACGGCCGAAACCACACCGCCATTCCTTACGGCCGAAATCTACAGGTTCATCAACTCCTTACGGCCGAGTTCCGAGTCACGCCTCGGCCAAACTCCAATCTCCGGCCGAGCTTCATCAATTACGGCCGAAGTTCTTCGTCACCTCCGACCTTCAGCCGGTTCTTCATCGAATACTACGGTCGAAACCTCAGTCGCTTCCACCGAGCCGGTACCTTTTCTTTGTTTATTTTTGTCCAGATCAAGATGAGGCGATTTGCTAATATATGGAGGAGACGTCATGAACGACGACATCCGAATGCTCAGCCGACCCCACAGCCCTCACAATTAATCTCCTACCCCGGAGATTATTATTGGACTAAGCCGGAGTATCAAGCTCGATATGAACGGATGTGTGATATTCGAATTCATGCCACCAGATTTTCAGATACTGAATTGCTGAGGGAGTATAATTTACTTGCAGATACTCATCTATTATTTTCTCAAATTGGACTATCTGACTTTGTGCATTCTTGGTGGCCAACTTATGAAGTACTAATTATGGAATTCCTCTCATCTCTGGAAATCTTTAATTTAGATGGCAGGAACTATGTTCAGCCCCGCATTTCATTCCAACTTTATGGACGACCATTTACTCTCACTCTAGGAGAGATTAATAATATCTATGGATTTCCCAACCATGGATCTCTTTCTGTACTTGCTGACTTTGATGCTGAAACTTTTTGGAAACAGATAACAGAAGAAGATCGATTGGTTTGGAACACCGCTAAAGATAGCTCAATTCAAAATCCTGTTCTGCGCTACGTCCATCGCATGCTAAGCAACACCATAGGTGGACGCAGTGATAATGATGGTGCCGTCTCAAAAGGAGAGTTATATCTCATCCACAGCATGCTTCATAGAACTCCCGTTAATGTGGGTGCCTTCCTCATTCGTCGATTTCAGCGCCGCACTACTCATTGTGGCGGTAGCATTAATATGGGTGCCCTTCTCACACCTATCGCTCAGCACCTACAACTTGACTTGGATGATCTTGAAGCTGTGCCAGGAAATACTCACCTCACTTGTAGGACCATTCAGGCTATGGGTCTCGTGAAGACCAACAACTCAGGGATCAAAGTTTTTATTTTTAAAGGCCACCATCAGGAGGTGCCCTGCTCAGATCGAGATGCTTTTACGCCGATTAATCCAAATAATTGGCTCCTTTTTAGGCAGGTCATAGCTCTAGTAATCCCACCTGCAGGACCATCTACCTCTGTCGGACAACTACACCAGGATGAACATTTCTCCTGGTTTGATTCTACTGATTATGCGGCAGCCCAACCCTACCTTCAACAGCAACAAGGATTCCAGGCTATATCACCGGCAGCTTCCCAATATGCCACATCCGTCCATTCGCCTTATATGTCGGTACCTTCTCCGATTCCATCTCCAGTACAAGAGAGCTCTTCTGATTCCTCGTTCATACCTTCTACTCCTTATGAGGAACGCGATTCGATGGAAGTATCTGCCCCTTTACAAGAACCTGTGCAGAATCGCTATATAGCACCAGAGCCCACCTTTACTTCAGCTCCAGAGTAGACTTACTATCCACCTCCGCCACCTCAGCCTGACTATGCTTCCATGCAAAACTTATGGGAATCAATGTATGATGAACAACTTCGTCAAGCAGGGGAGTTTCACACTTTTCAAGAAGAGCAACTTCGTCAGTCAGGGCAGTTGCACGCTATTCAGGAAGAGCAACTTCGACAAGCACAATAGCTGACCAACATTCGAGCTGATTTTAGAAATATGGATGATCGTCAGGGTCGCTTCGAATCCCTTCAAAATCAACATGCGCGCATGACGAGACGCATCCATGAGTATCATATGCGCCAAGGAAATCTCAGCTACTATCCACCATCGCCACCCCGCAGACAATAAATCCGGTTGTGTCTTTTCCCTTTTCTTTATTTTTGTTTCTTTAAATTTTCCTTTTTATTGAGTATGTATCACTTTCCCTTGCTGACTTAACACTGAAGACAGTGTCTGGTTCAAGCTTGGGGGAGTTTGCATTCCATGCATTGCATCTTTTTGTTTATTTGCTTATGTCTGCATCTATTTATAAAAAAAAAATCCAAAAAAATTTGAAAATTTTCAAAAAAATACCATTGCATGCATTTATTTTTGCTACCATCTTACTAACTTTTGTCTTACTGTTTTAATTATCTTTAAGTAAAAGTTCAAAGACATGTCGTTAATTGATGAAATTTGAATACTTTTCTTTCTTATCACTTGCTATTTTAGTATCAAACTTATGGACTATGTGCCTATGCTAAGTAGAACTATGAATGACTAGACGACAAAATCATATTCATGCCTTTTTATTAATTTCTTTTAAGTCTTGATTAGTAGTAGCCTTCTTATTGATCATATCAAGTACTTTTTGAGCTTATAAAAATTGAAAGTGAATAAGAAAAGAAGGGTTAGTTAAACCCCAACAAATGAAAATAAAAAAAAATGATGAATAAAATTATGTGTAGGTACAAAAGTGTTATCCGGAACCAAGGTGTGTTCGGGTAATTAGATCCGTAGGGGTTCATGCCTTGCGACCTAAGGGCAACTGCTCTGGGATCCGTCGATCGAAAACCTGCTACATGGACCATCTTGTGGAATATGGAGAAGCACATGAGTACTGAATCATGGCTAAATTCGAACTCTTCATTCAGAACCTTGGTTGTTCGGGCAAGTAAACTCGAGGGGTGCTTTATCACCTGGTGCCCTAAGATCATCTGGTCTGGGAGTCATTAGTCCAAAGCCCGCTACATGGACTTCCTTGTGCAATCCTGCTTGAAGATTAGAACTTTTAAAATGATTGAAAATAAAGTTGAAAAAGAAAAAGTTTTAAGCTCAATTAGTACTTATGTGTTCAATATCAATGCTATTATTTGATAGACAATTTATTTTTCTGCAAGGCTGAATTTGAGATTGTTTAAATTTGTTTAGCATTCAGAACCTCTATGAAGCTAAGTGCATGGAAAATAATAAGATGCTGAGTAGTAGGTGTGCAGATGAACTGTGTGAGAAAATTAGTCAGTTGACAATGTGGAGGCTACGATGGAACTTTCTTGAGCCTTGCTTTGAATTTTTGCTTGAGGACAAGCAAGACTTTAAGCTTGGGGGAGTTTGATGCATGCAAAATATAACATATTTTAGATTATTATTTTAGTTAATTTTTCTATAATTTGTTCATGGCATGCATCATTTTTAGTCACTTTTAATCGTAATTCCGGATTTATCAATTTTAATTATTAAATTCTCTGAATAATTTAAATGTGGATGGATTAACTATATTTTGATAATTATTTTGCAGGAAAATTCGAATCTCAGCCGAAATTCAAAGAAATTATTTCTTACGACCGAGATTTGGCTTTACACCCAAGTCGTTACGGCCGAGATTCAAAAGGAGTAACAAGATTTAATTCTTTATTACGGCTAAGATTTGAAGGAGTAAAGATAAATGATTTTATCTTTTGGGCGTAACAAAAATTAAATCCCAAGTCCTTACGGCCGAAATTTGGAGGGCGTAATGGCATGAAGATGAAGGGTGTAACAATCAATCGAGTTTATCTTTGGGCGTAACAAGATAAAAATGAGTTTATCTTTGGGCGTAACAAGATATATGAAGGTGTAAAGATAAGAAATTTTATCTCTTTAGGCGTAATGATAAAATGATTTATCTTTGGCCGAGTTTATCTTATAATTTTAAAGTTAACCATACGATGTTACGGCCGAGATCAAATTGAAGGCCTTCCGCACCCTATAAATACGTGAAGAATCCATCGTTTCAATTCGTGCTCTGAAGTTCAGGTTTTTTCCACGGCGAGTCGTGAGCTCTGCAGGCTACGACCAAGAGGAGAGAGGTGCGACGGCTGGAAGTTGATCGCGACCCTGATCAAGTCCGAGAGGCTGCCCGACTGTCTGCCCGTGATCCGAAGCTTCGACTTTTGTCTATTTGGGTGTAATTCTTCCAATTATTATTACTTTGTTATTATCTCTCCAGAATTTCTAGGATGAACTCCATATTTTTATTTATTTCATTTTAGGAGATTATTATTGAAGGGAAATTATTTGACCCTATATTATTTGTTTTAATCTTTTCTGATCAATTAATTAATTGTGCTTAATGCTTTTAATTTAATTATTTGGATTTCTGAGTTGAGTACTTACCAGTTTGTGGATTATTTAATTTCAAAATTCATTAATTAAATTAATTGATTTTATGTGAAATTAATAATTGACATAAATTTGATAACTAGTGTGTGGAGAATCAAGTTTATGTGGTCTGTTAATCTAACCAGTTTGTGGAGTGATTAATAGTCTAGGATTTTCATATTAATGCATCTTAATTTTAATCTTATCTGACGAATACCGGTTTGTGGGACTTTAGGTTTAATTAAATTTAAGATAGTTTGATTTACCGGATTAAATAGCAGAATTACCAGTTTGTGGACTCTGTGATGTTAATCTTGTAAATTAATAACTTGAGAAAATAGCTAATCCATCTTTAAAGATTAAATTTATCTTTTATGGTTCAAATATTTATCCTAATCTATTTTCATCCTAAGGCCTAACTTCAACACCATTATCTTATCTTGATCTTATTTTCCTTATTTTATTTCATAAAACCTTTTTCCAAAAATCCATATTTTTCCTCTCTTAAAAATTTATAAATCCAGATATTGAATTAATAATATTCCTCGTGGGTTCGACACTCTTACTCCTATTACTATATTACTTGATCGACTAGTGCACTTGCTAGCAAATTTTATTGTTACAAATCAAACGCATCAATTGGGACCTAAGTTTGAGAAGTAAAATTTTGCATCTATGTATGTACTTTTCAAGGAACAATGTCCCTCATCATAAGACGTGTGTATTCCTAAAGATGACTAGGAATAAAGTCCCTCGCTATTATGATATGTGTGTTCTTAAAATATGACTTATGATATGGAAATGAAAGTCAACATGATATTATGTGATAAAGATGAAGGATGATAATGATAAGTGAAGGATCACATAATAAAGAATGAAAGAAAATCTAAAGAGTTATAAAGCAACCATGAGGAAATGTAAAGTATGAAAGAAGTCAAGAAGTAAGTAAAGATTAAAGAGTTATAAAGAAACTCCTAGGATGTTTATGAAAGTGAATTTAAATGATAAGTTATGACATAATATAAATGTATGTTTATATTGCATGATACTTGCAGATGATGGATCTGAAGTTAAGTAGATATGACATGATGTTTATGTTTCATGAATGTTGTATAAAGAATGAATGCAAGTATGATATAATATCATGTAGAGTTCATGATATAGTTCATGGTATGCATGTTCGTATGTTATTGTTATTATGATGATGATGCAATTGCATATAGTATCACGTGATAGGATATCATGACATGCATAATTTATACATGCTTTAATTGGGAAATTAATTGATGGATCCGTGCAGGTAACCAAAATGCACATGCTTAGAGTTTAATAAGTTTATGGTTCTAGATGAACATTGAGACTAATAATGTAATGAAGGTTTTAATCATTTTAGTACATGAGTAATAGAAGGGTTTTGTTTATAATGATTTTTGCTAAAATGTTGAAGTGTTCTGCGGTCAGATGATATATGACGAACGAGCTAACGACGTGAAATTTTTCTAAATGTTCAAAACTTTTAAGATGGATTTTCGGGTTGTTATATTCTTACTATGAAGTTTTGTTGTAGCCATCATCCAAATTTAATGGTGAGAAACTCCGGCTTTGCTATTAATTTATTGGGAATATGACACGAATGATCGATCAATAAAAACAAAAAGAAATAAAAGTGAAAAGTAAGATGGACATTGAAATTTATTATGATAATACCTTGATCAGTATGAAGAAAATGAAACATTCCCGAATATCAACTTATAGAAGCAAAAAAAAGTACACTATTTCATGAACATCAATAGTAGCACTCTTCGTACTCGTTTAAATGAATTCGCGGGCAACTAAACATCTAATATAAAAACTCGGAATAAGGCTAACACATATGGTGTTTTGGCAAATATCCAAAGGGATGCACTTTTCCTTTAGGTTGTCAATAGGTCCCAATTGACACTATCAAGATTTCTTTTGAATACAAAGAAAAAAGATGAATCCACTACAGTGAAAGTGGGTTTTTCTTATGGTAAGAAATTAAAGCGCATGCACTTGCAAAACATGGTTACATTTTTACTAAAGAAGAATCAGCCGTTAAGTTTCCTTTGGAACCCATGAATTAAATGCTAGTTAATTCAAGTTATTGTTAACCAGTAACAAGTAAGCTCTTCTGGAGCTTTGGAAATATGCAAATTGAAGAAAACAGAAGCTAGGGATGAAACCACGTTAGGGTTAATTTGTTTGGACTCAGAGTTTGAACACTACAAGAAAAACCTCATTTACCGACGGGTGAAAATCCTTCTGAAGTACCGAAGGGATTTTCGATGATGAAATTATCCATTGTAATTATGGACGGAATAGTTTTCGACGGTCGCGGCCATCTAAACTTACGACGGTTTACTAACCGTCGAAATTTTCGATGGTTACAACCATAAAAAAATTAGAGGGATGAGTAACCGTCGAAACTTCAGATGCTCGTAACCATCGAAGTAAGGTGGATAAGCATGATTAGTTTTTCATGGAATTTATCAATGGCTCAGACCGTCCAAATTTTTGACGATTCTGTACCCGTCGATAATTTCTACGGTTACAACTATCAGTAATGTCATTATAAGATTAATATATTTACATTGTAGCCAACGTTCAATGTATACATTATTATAATAAATTGGTAAATTAGTAAATTTATATATTATTCAAACATGGTAGATTCATCTGTATAAATGAGTTCACTTATTCTTTAAGTTAATGTTCTAAAATCATCGTTATAACTATAGAGTCATCCATTCATATAGCATATATAAGTCAAATGTTATATGTCATATAAGTTCTTTCATATATAAAAAGTTATACCACGATATATCATTTCTTATACACAACGAATTGTCATCAAAGATTAATTAAAATTAAAGTTGAATTAATTAAGATTTCAACTATATATCTTGATATTATAATAAATTGAGTTAATACTATAGTAATTTAACTTCATTATTAAAGTAATTCTAACCGTCGATATATTGAATAATATATATTATACCTATTAAATTAATAAAGAATGGGTGTTCTTATAGTCAGGATCTTCGAAACTTTCGAGGGTTAAGACAACCGTCGAAACCTCCAATGGTCCGGCACATCCGAATTTGAATTACTATTTTATAGTATTGATTTAAGTTCTGACAATTCTAATCGTCGAATGTTAGATAATGTTTTTTTATGTACTGGCAATATACCTATTAATATAAATATTTTTTTATATTTCGACGGCTCGATCTGTCGAAACTTTTGAGGGTTCGACGAACTGTCGAAACTTCCAACGGTTGTAACCGTCTGAATTTGAACTTATATTATATGTTATTTCTTACGTTCCAACGGTTCTGATCGTTGGTATGTTAGATTACGTATATATTATATATGTAACGGTAATATACATACTAGTATAATTATTTTTTTACATAACGACGGTTTGGGCCGCCAAAACTTTTGACGGTTCAGAGAATCGTCAAAACTTTCAACGGTTAAAACCGTCAGAGTTTGAAGGGATATTTTATATTATTTATTGTCGAAACCTAAGATATACTATATTATATATGTAACAGTAATATACCTATTAATATATATATAATTTCTCTGGTTGAGGGAACCGTAAAAACTTTCAACTATGATATATGATTTATTTACTTTTCGACAGTTCTGACCATGGAAATGTAAGATATACTAAATATATATGTAACGGTAATATACCCAGCAATATATATATATATTTATGTTTCGACGGTTTGAGCCGTCGAAAGTTTCGAGGGTTCAGAGAATCATCGAAACTTTCAGCAGTCCAAACCATCAGAATTTCAATTGACATTTAATATTATTTATTTATGTTTCAGCGGTTCTAACCGTCGAAACATAAGATATAATATTTTATATATGTAACGGTAATATATCTAGTAATATATATTTTTCTTTTAGGTTTCGACGGTTTGAACCCTCGAAACTTTTGAAGGTTTTGAGAACCTTTGAAACTTTCGGCGGTTTGGACCGTCGGAATTTGAATTGATATTTTATATTATTTATTTACATTTTGACGGTCCTGACTTTCGAAAAGTGACAAACTCTTCCCTATAAGTAGCCGACCCTTTCGTTTCGTCCTACGATTCTTCTACCCCTGCAAAAATCGCCGTCCGGTAGCCCACGTTCGCCGTTGCCTGTTCGGTCATCCGGATGCTCTCTCTTCGCTCTGCTGGCGACTTCCGATCCAGCCTGTCGCTGCAACCGCGTAGCTGCGCCACTGCCTTCCCCTGCAAAAAATCACATCGCCGATCGCCCCCGTCCGTCGTCGCCTGATCCGTCGATCCCTCGCTGCAGCTGCTCCGCTCCGCCGCTGCTGCAATCTCACCAGTTCGCTGTCGGCCCGTCGTTGCAACCTCTCTGCCACCGGCCGTAGGTAATGTTTGACCACCCCCTTCCACCCGCTCCCCTCCGCCCTTCCCTACGTCGCCATTTGAGCCAGCTTCATCCGGCAGCAGCGACCGCATTCGGCCGCTCGCGGCTAGATCCTGCCGTGCTGTTCGCGTTCGCGGCGGATGCATCCGGCCACTTTCGGCCAGATACGACCGCTCGTAGCTGCGGCGGCCAGTTCCGGCCATTCGTGGCCGCATTGAATCCGGCAAGTTGCGGCTAGATCCGGCCGCTCGTGGCCGCCGTGGCGGCCACATCCAGCGGCTCGCAACCGTGGCGGCCACATCCAGCGGCTCATGGCCGTGTTGGCCACATCCAGAGGCTCACGGCCGTGGCGGTCAATTCGGGGCATTTGCGGATGCGGCAGCCACTTCGGGGTGTTCGGTATAATTTTTTTTTAACTCATGTATGTTGTTGTACTTGCATTTGACTAACAGGACCTAATACTCTGTTTGATAAGCATTGTGAGCTTTCTCGTTTCGACAACTTCAAAAGTGTAAGAATGCTAATTGGGTGTTACATAAGTATAAAGATAATATTTTTGTTGTCTTATGGTCCATTTATATGCAGGTTATTGGAATTCTCTTATTATCTATGTTAGTGTTGTGTGTCATTGCAAAAGATGTAAGTTATTTATTTTTGACAAATTATTCTTTTTATGATTTGGTTGGTAAATATTATTTCTATTTAGATTGTTATTTATAAAATACATAATATCTTTAGATTCTCTATTTAGTTTTTATTAATTAGTAGCAATGTCTCATTTTAGATTGCAAATGTGATTACTTTTTGTTTAAGATGATTTTTTAAAATTTAATTTAGAACATTTTTTATTCACAAAGATTCTTAGCGATATTTAATATGTTTTTTGATGTCTGAAATACATGTGATAGCGATGGTGGTAATATGTTCAATTTTGATGTCTAAAGTACATTCGTTTGTTTATTCAAGTTTTAGCATCATTAAAATACTTTGGTAGTCTAGAAATAAGAACAAAAGTAAGTGAAATGTCTGGAGACACAGATGAAGATAAAAATGATTTGCTTCTTATTCCAAGACTTAAAAAATTAATTAGTCTAACCTACAAATGATGCAAAAATTATGTTCCCACCGAACGATCGTCGATGGATGTACAATAGAAATAATTTCGACCATAGTGGTTTGACACAAGAGTTCATAGATGGCGTTGAATATTACACAAGTGTGGCTTGTCAATCTTTACAATTTCAATGGGAAGGAATAATTAGGTGTCCTTGTCTGAAATGTTGTAGTACAAAGTTGCAATCCTTAGAGACAGTTGAAGTTCATTTGTATAGAAAGGGTTCAAACCAAATTATTGGCATTGTGATGATTTTGGTGAAGAAGCACCATCAACAAGCGTGGTAAATCAAGAATTTCATTCAATCGATCCTCATGAAGGATTTAGTTCGTGATACCAACAATTAGTTTATTATGACGCTGCTGGAACTTAGTATGGTAACATATGATTTGAACAGGAGGAAGAGACACCAAACCCAGAAGCAACTGAGTTTTCTGAGTTGCTAAACACATCAAGCCAACCCTTGTGGCCCGAGTGTGAAAGTCATTTTGAATTATCACTTGATATTAGAATGTTGAATCTAAAAGCCGATCATAATATTTCACAGGCATGTTTCAATGCATTTATAGATATTTTAAAAGAGGTCACATTGTCTAGGGCTCGCATTCTTGAAAATTATTATAGGACAAAAAGACTTGTTTTTAAACTTGGCCTAAGTTCAATCAAAATAGATTGTTGTCGCAATGATTGTATGTTATATTATGGTAACGACGTCAGATAATGCAAATTTTGTGGGGCCGAATGATATTGAGCAACTAATAAGACTCAAGTAGCTGCATGTGAAGAGAATGCATTACTTACCTCTTATTCCGAGACTTAAAAGATCGTAATCGTCCCTATGAATAGCATCACAAATGAAGTGGAATGCACAGCATAATACTTCTGAAGATGTCATGCTTCACCCATCTGATAGTAAAGTGCGAAATCATTTTAATCGTATGCATCCAGATTTTGCAAGTGATGAAAGAAACATAAGGCTCAAATTATGCGCGAATGGTTTTACACCATACGGTCAAACTTTAGTTTCTTATTCATGTTGGCCGGTCATAGTTACGTCATATAACTTGCCTCCTAGAATTTGTATGTCCGCACGTTATATATTTTTGACGTGCATTATTCCTAGTCCTCACAGTCCTAAGAAAAAGATAGACATATATTTACAACCTCTTATTGACGAGTTAAAAGAGTTGTAGGATGGCGTCGTAGCTTATGACGTGTCCAGTAAATAGAACTTCACCTTGAAAGCTGCATTATTGTTGACAATTAATGATTTTCCTACCTATGGAATGTTATCTGGTTGGCAAACTGTAGGGAAACTAGCATGTCCATATTGCATGGAACACTCAAGTGCATTCACTTTGAAAAATGGCGGTAAAAATAGTTGGTTTAATTGTCATAAACAATTTCTTCCAACAGATCATCCTTACAGAAGTAATAGAAATAATTTCGGCGAAATAGAGTTGTGTACGATATGGATCCGGTCAAGCAGTTAGGACTTCAATTATTTAGCATTGTCAATGCTCTATGTAAAATTATTGACAATCCAGATGTCACATACAATGAGCATGGTGTTTCTCATAATTGTCATAAACGAAGTATCTTTTGGGATTTACCATATTGGAAGGACTGTTTGATATGTCATAATTTGGATGTCATGCACATTGAGAAAAATGTGTTTGATAATGTATTCAACATGGTTGTGGACATTAAGGGTAAAACAAAAGTCAATCTCAAAACGAGACTAGATTTGAAGAAGTACTGTCGACGGCCAGAGTTGCACTTAATTAATTTACCTAACGGTAGAGTATCTAAGTCGAAGGCAAGTTATGCTCTCACAAAAGAGCAAAAAATGAAAGTGTATCGATGGATCCAAGAGCTTAGAATGCATGATGGTTATGCATCAAACTTGACAAGATGTGTGGATATGACTAACTCGCATTTATTTGGCATGAAACGTCATGACTATCATATTTTTATGGAAATCTTGCTTCCTATTGCATTTTCATCTCTGCTAAATAAGATTTGGAAGACGCTCACGGAACTAAGTCAATTCTTCAGAGAATTGTATTCAACAACATTAACTGTGGAGAATATGAGGCAATTGGAACGTAATATCCCGATCATTTTGTGTAAATTAGAACGAATATTTCCGCCAGGATTTTTTGATTCCATGGAAAACTTACCTATTCATCTGCCATACGAAGCAAGGATAGGTGGACCAGTACAATATAAGTGAATGTATCCATTTGAAAGATATCTTAATCGAATTAAAAGAATGGTGAAGAATAAAGCACGTGTCAAAGGCTCCATATGTGAAGCTTATACGATTCAAGATGTCTCTTGCTTTTGTTCATAGTAATTTGAATCTCATGTCAAGTCCGCGAGGACTAGAGTTCATCGAAACGATGAAGTTCCGGAAGAAAGGTCTACTGGGCTAGCGTTGTCGATCTTTAATCAGTTGGGACGACATTATGAAAAGCCAAAAAATAGATGATTGAGTGATGCGGAATACAAGTTGACCATTAATCATATTCTCCTAAACACACAAGAGGTGCAAGGCTACATTAAGTAAGTCTATGTTCTATGCATTTTTGTTTGTATATTGTAAAACTATAAATTAATTAACTAGTCATTTTGTATGTAGTGCTTTTTTGCAATACTACAACATACCTGGAGAACATATACAAGTTAGAATAAAAAATGATTTTGCATCGTGGTTTAAGGATCAGGTAACTCCTACGATGTTGGTGTAGCAATTGTCGACGATGATATCTTGACATATTGATTTTCATTTTAGGTCCTCAGTCACCATGATTTGGCATGGAGACCGAGTCGAGAAGTTGGGAGTTTGTCGGTGTATTTTGTGAACGGTTACAAGTTTCATACAGAAAGTTCGTCGAGATGGAAGAAAACCGTAATCAGTGGCGTTTGTGTCAAAGGATCCACTGACGAGAAAAATGAACGTGATTATTACGGTATTCTTAAAGACAAAATTGAGTTAGAATACACTAGAGGTAATAGAGTCACATTATTTGAGTGTAATTGGTTTGATCCGAAGGAAAAAAGAGGGACGCGAGTTCATAAAGATTTCAAAATAGTTGAGGTACGTCACAGTAGGCATTATGAACGTTTTGATCAATTTATTATTCCATCGTCTATAAGGCACATATATTATGTTAACTATCCAGAGAAGATGAGGGACAAAGCTCAATGGTGGGTTGTAATTAAAACGAAGGCAAGAAGTAGGATATAAGTTGATGGTGCGTTGCAAACTGCATATTAAGATGACTTGAATTCTTCGGTGGTAGCAATTGTAGACACCGTGTTAATTGAAGATCTACGAGATTCAGAATAATTATTTGAAAACTTTGTTAATGCTAAAGTACAAAATGATGATGATAGCGCGAAGGAAGATGAATTTGAAACTACCTCATCTTCAGAGGATGATGATAATGAATATCAATCATGTAATTCGAATGATGACGAGTGATGTTATTATTATCCATTGTTATCGATTGTAATATGAATCATGTTATTACTATCCATTGTTATAATATGAATCTGTTATTTAAATGTTTGTTTAAGAGTTTTATTTAATATGTAAACATAGTTCGTGATGCATGCTGACGGTCATTCGGACCGAGGAATGCCTGACGAGGAAGATTCATTTCCATATTTAATTCCTTCTCGTGAGTGTTTAAAATAATGACTACAAATTTAAAATTAAAGAAAAGGTAAAATAATTTGTTTATTTTTCAAAAGCGCCTCTGGATTATTAGGAATTGGTTCTCGAGTTATACCAACAATTCAATTCTTGAAGATGCGACACAAGATGTAGCCGAACGTCAGGTTATTATGGTGCAACTGTAGTAATTGATGTATGAAATGTAAATTTATTGTGCAATAAATTTTGTTTCATGTAGATGTTTCATTTTAGGAAAGGAAAAAATAAGGGAAAGGAGAAGATCGTTCCTAAAGATACTTCTTTAGACATGATGCCTGGACCACCCACGGGCATTTGCATAGTTGAATGGCAATCTATACCATCGGCTCCTTCCTCCTCCAACGATGATTTACCAAAGCCCGTTCGAGCTCTTGATATTGTGGACATGGAGACACTATTACCAGAAGAGCTTTTAGATGCGGGCTCATCAAATCGTGGGTATAAAGCATACGTACAACCAGATGGTAATTTAGGGTAAGTGTTATTCTATGTTTTTCACATCTTCTTATTTTTAGTTTTTGTCATCCTCGTAATTTATAATCACATGTTCGTAAAGATTTGTACCGTTGAAACCTACGGCTGTCGTTGTTACCAAGGTATTACGTCATAGGTATATTGAAGCATGGCTTACATGGAGGGAAGTTCTATATGCCACAAGATAGATGTTATTTAGAGAATTTCAGGTATCCTCGAAAGCCAATATGGGTCATTTCAATTTATCTTCGTATTATAATGATTAATTTTTATGTACGCGAAGGCTGATGTGTGGTGTGATCCCGAGCACACAGAACGAATGTGGAAGGCTATTAATTCTCGATGCTTGAAGAGATTGTCCTTGATGCTTTCGGAAGCACAAGTTGCAGGAGAATGATCCAATTAGGTCCCTAGAGCTATTTGGGTTGAATTTCTAGGGAAGTGGTCTATCGAGGAGTACAGATCTAAATGCAGAAAAACAAAGACAAATCGGGAGTCTGACTAGGGAGTCTGCTTGCATGCGGGTGGATGTATATCTGTAATATCTCGTTAGCTCCGTCAAGATACTGTTCGCTTTGGACCTTAGGTCCGCCCGAATTTAAAACGCATCTTGATAGGTAAAGGGGATGTCACTTATAAGCCCATAACCTCCTTCGTATTTTTTCCATGTGGGACTAATCTTCTCCCCTTTGGTCCTTTCACCTTGCGGCCTTACAATCACCCCTTCCCTCCCCGTAAGGGACTCAACGTCCTCGTTGAGTGGCCCGTGGGCCGGGTTCGTTTCTCACATGGTTCAAGTGAGCACGCAAGGTAGGCTCTGATACCTTTTGTAACACCCCCTTAGTTTCGTCAAGATACTGTTCGCTTTGCACCTTAGGCCCGCACGAATTTAAAATGCGTCTTCATAAGTAAAGGGGGATGTCACTTATAAGCCCATGATCTCCTCCGTGTTTTATTCATGTGGGACTAATCTTCTCCCCTTTGGTCCTTTCACCTTGGGGCCTTACAATAACTGTAACGCCCCCAAAATTTGGCCCTAATTTAAAACTTTTTGCCGAACCTTAGGCGACGTTACTTACTCTAGACATGACCTAATTTATAAAACATTGCAGCGGAAATATAATCATAATAAACATGAACAATAATATCGTAAAATAGTGGAAGACTTCATAATTAAAAACCCTAGATACATAAACTGGCCCATGGGCCTAATAGGCTCTAACGTATACCCAATAGAGGGTCCATCATACATAAATGAGTTCAAGTGGAGTACATGACTCAATAAGAGGCCCATAAGCCATACATACTTAACTCTTATCAGGGTTCATCATCATGACATAATAAAAGTAAGATGACTTGGACCTTAGCCCGACAGACCCATGTGCAATGTCGCCGTCACGAAGCTCTCGCCGCTGAACCTAAGCCTCCTCCATACCTGCACGGATCCATGGGGTGCAGGGAATTTCTCCCGTTAGAGTATGTTGAGGCTCATGCATGCTATGATCTTATAACATGATTACCATATGTCATGGCATATGCATTTCATTATCATAGAACATAAGTCATGCGTGTTATGAGCTACTTATGCATACTATATGACATGTGAACATATCATCATGGCAAGATAAGATAACATATAACATCATAGTCATTAGTTCATACATATCATAACTTATCATCTTACTTATCATTATGCTATTGAATATCATATATTATCATCATACTTATCATTATGCTATTGCATATCATGATCTTATCTTACTTTACTTGGTCATCTTTATTCATGACATCATATGATGTGACAAGTGGACATTCATAATGCATCCTCATAGGTGCCTTCTTCATACTTGTTTATCATCTTTAACTTTATGTCCCAAGTCATTCATCATTCATCTTTTCATCTTTCATCTTTACTTAGATACTTTCTAATCTTATTGATTGAGAAGAGTGATGGCTCATAGGTCATAACCCTCACCCGTGGGTGAGGTCTTAACCCTCATCCTTAGATGAGGTCTTAACCCTCCCCGTAGGCGAGGTCTTAACCCTCTTCTTTAGAAGAGGTCATTACCCTCACTCGTCAATGAGATCATTACCCTCATTTGCCAATGAGGTCTTCCCCCACCCATCGGTGGAGTCTTAGGTAGGGTACCGATTGGTCCTAAATCATAAAGAAATGCCACACCTTCACCAATCCGTCTTTTAAACATGTTCATCAATACATACAATCATTCAATACATGTTGCATCTTTTAACCCTATTTAAGGTCATGCAAACTTCAAATCATGCTATATGTGGACATTCAATCATAACCAATCATATCTCAGAATCGGACGACCGTTTTGGTCAACCACTTGTCTTATATCGGGCGACCGGTCAGGTTATCAGTCAACTGTTATGGTCCTCTCGGACGATCGAAATAGGGCATTCGGTTCATCCGCTAATCACAGAATGTGATGACTCCCTAAAACGGGCGACCGCTCGTATAACGATCGACCATTATGGGTCCTTCGGACGACCGAAATTGGGTTCAGGTTCGTCCGCTAATCACAAAATGTGATGACTACTTAAATCGGACGACCGGTGGCATATCGGTCGACTGGTTTGTAACTTTCGGACGACTGAAACAGGGCATTCGATCGACCGCTAATCACAGAATGTTTCAACTGTTTCGACTACACATATCGGACGACTGTTCGATTATCGGTCGACCGGTACTTGACTTTTCGGACGACCGAATCGAAGTGTTCGGACGTTCGCTAATCAAGAATGTGTCTGCCCTTCCAGAACGATCGACCGATATAGAATCGGTCGTCCGTTCTAAGACGACAGACACCCGATTTTACATGTTTTCTTTCCCAAATTTTACATACATTAACATCTTGAACACATATTAACTTCCATCCATCATATGGGACACTTCTTAACATTCTAATCATGAAACATAAAGAGGTTTTCACATAAGGCATCCAACATGCTAATCATACTTATAGATGTATATAAGCTTTACATAACTCCATAATGAATGAACATAAGAGGAATACGCATTCTCATGATAAGTATAATGAGCAAAAGAGCATTTAGATATGATTCACATGGCATTCTAAGCATAATAGCAATAGAGCATAAATCTTATTAGAACATGAACATACACATTAATATGCATAACCCTTAGTCATCATTCCAAGAACACAAGTTGGTTCTTCATGCCCTACTCCAAACATACACACATCATTAGGGGGTGATTAGGGTTTAGGATCCCCTCACACATACCTTGATTAGCTAAGCCTAAACTCCTAATCTTCTTCCTCTTTTTCCCTTCCTTATTCTCTTAGCTTCCTTCTTCTCTTGCTGTCCACATAAAGAGAAGAGCTTAACACTAAGCGAATAGCACAAAAGAGAGAGAAAGAGTGTGTGCCTACTGTTGCTATAGTAGCCGAGTTACTGTAGCTCGTCACTGTAGCTGAGTGGGGTTGGGGAGGTGCTGGCCGAATGCTGTTAGAGGGAGAAGTGAAGAGAGCTTACTGTAGCAATTAGAGCACTGTAGCTTGGGGTTTAGCTCCTTGGGGATGTTTTCGGCCGAGTGATACGCATGGGGGAGAGAAAGAGATGCTTTTTAGGTCATCATGGTATGTATGGGCTTGGTGGGCTGGGTGCGCGTTGGGCTCTTGGCTCCTTTTTACTTCTTTTTTTTGAATTCGTTGAGGATGTTACAATATCCACGAGCACGATTGCGAAAAGAATGGTAAATTTTTTTAACAAATTATTAGATTTAAGTGTAAGAATACTTTATATGAAATTTTTATCTGTAGGTGAAAGAGCGGGTAGAGCACCTAATTAGGATGAGATATTTCTCAAAACCCATTAGAAAAAAATAAGGAACGGGTTTCATCGTTTGCTCGGGAGACATGGGTAAGAAATTAGTTCATAATCATTTCAAAATTAAATTCATCATGTGAAAATAGTTGATATATTTTTTTGTAATTTTCAGGAGGGTTACAAGACAAGAGAAACCGAGCATATTACGTAGGCCACGCAGGAGGGGACGACACCGCTGATCCCTCGACAACTTTGGACAGATCACGTCGGCATCAAGAAGGGTCGTGTTTACGGTCTCGGATCATCTATTAGTAGTGCAAATATTGGATATGGTCATAAATCAGTATCCGGTTCCCCAAGTCAAGATATGCAACGAATGTTTGACAATATGTGGGATAACGTTTATACGATGTCCGGCAGGAGGTTAGATAGGAGCTCGGACAAAAGGTCATCAGGAGCTCAGAACAAAGTTCGAACAAGAGTTTGAAGAATACGAGCGACACATGGCAAGAGCTCAAAAGAAAGAGATGAAAAAAATGATGCGTGGCGAGCTCGACGAGGAGGAGGACGACGATGAGTGAAATGAATTTCAATTTATTTGCTATTTTGTTTAATTTGCATTTAATTTTGAAATGATTTTTTAAATATATTTAATCTAATTTTGAAATGATTTTACAATTTTTGAAATATATTTTAAATTTTTTTCTTACTTTTAATTATTTCGACATCTCAGACCATCGAAATTGTCAAATTCGATGGTTTTAGACTTCGAAAGGTTTCGACGGTTAAATCCGTTGATAACTATCGACTGTTCGAGCCGTTGAATGCTATCGATGGCTTAAACCGCCGATACATATCGACGGATTAGACCATCGATACATATAGACGGCTTGAATCGTCGATACATATTGACAGCTCAAACTGTCTTAACTGTCGACGGCTCGAGCCGTCGGTGCTTTTTTACCACCGTCGATTATTCGACGTCTCTAACCACCAAACTAACCATCGAAGGTTTCGACGGTCCTTCGTTAACTGTCAAAAATAATTTGTGATGCCCAATTTTCGCGCGAATGTCATCTGTTGAAAAACCCGTCGAAAAAATCCATTTCCGACGGCTTTTGTTCGATTACAGATGGCCATACTATCGGTAAATGAGATTTTTCTTGTAGTGGAAGGAAGGGTGTGATGGAGCTAGAAAAGATTTGACCTATTAGGATAGAAATTCCAAGGAGTTAAGAAATGAAGAAAGAGTTTTATATATGATCCTTTTTCCGATATCATGGTTACGAAATTTTAACCCTTCCAAACTAGTGACCCACGGTTTTGTTTAGTTTGTTTTTTGTGTCCAAACATACAAATAATAATTAACATAAATAAAAAAGTAACTTATTTTATATTTTTTCACATTAAATATACATGAGGCGAATGAAAAAAATAAAAGAAAAATAGTTTTAATTTTCTTATTTTTCTTATGTGTGAGAAATGACTAGCGAATATCTGAACAATAATGAGTCATTTCTCACAAATTTTTCTTCTTCACTAACCATATACTCCTCTAGCCCTGTTATCTTTTCACTTATAAGTACCACACAAGTATACATAAACATATAGAAACAAATTCTTTAACATGGGAAGAAGAGCAATTTCGTCGAGTACTTTGAGATAGGAAAAAAATATCTATTCTATTTTATGGAGCTAGAGCTATATGGGATAGTAGAAGATCAGATTAGTCGTTAACTATTTTAATTTGAATTGGTTATTAGTAAATATTCTATCGATCCTCTTAACACTGGAATTCTGTATGCAATTGCTTTTGGGGTCGTATGATTGGGAACAGGATTGTCTTCTTCGAGAAGAGCTACATTTTTTTGTAACACCTCAAAATTTCATCTCCAAATGTCAAGAGCAATAGGATCATTCAACTGTGTTAGCCTGTTCATCATCACATAATAATAACAAATTATGATCATCTATTACAGCGGAAGCATAAAATCATTAAATAAGATAAAAGAACCCTTCAATTAAATGTTAAAAACTTCATGAAAACATTAAAGTGTTGTTATAGAATTGAAAACACCTCTAAACATAATTTCTAATAACAATTAAAATAATTGAAAAACCATAGTCAAACGTCTCATTGAAAATATAATTAGAAGACTTCTAAAACATAAAGACTCTAAGACTTCTAGACTAGTGTGCAATCTTTATTGTTATGAGCTGAGTCGTCATCCATCCAATCACTGTGCACCTGCACAGATCCAAGATGTAGGGGTTTTTCCGATTAGAATATGTAAAGATCATGTATGCAATGCTATGATCCTAAACAACATACTACATGTATGCATAATCATCTTCATATAAAAGAAGAAAATAATATGCATGCTATGTTATTAACATATGAACTACACGTCATTCATTCATTTCTATCGTCATGCGATAAATAAAAACATGGAAAGACATGTAATCATTGTCATCATATCAGAAGGTATGGACATTCATAGCAATCATTCATTCAATTCCATAGGCATATAAGTGAAACACTTATCATAACCATTTTCTTCATAACTTTTTTCAGGTTTGCTTTATAACCCTTTGGACTTCCACTTGCGTGGGACATCATTCCATTCGATCGATCATTGGTCCTTTCATTTATGTTATATCTTTCAATACTTGGAATTTATGATGTTGCCCTCTCAATAGGCTAGCTAAGTTGTGGAGACAATGCTCACCTCTCATTCGAAGGTGACTCAGAATGCACACACTTTTGTCGATGTATGTAACGATTATTCTGGTCTTTCGTCCGAGGGTGACTTGGAATGATACACCATTGTCGATGTGTGTAACAACCATTACGGGTAAAAATCCGATAACGGGCCATAGAGGGTCGACATGTAACATCATCCACAACTGAATTCATTATGATTTTTAATCAACAAACAATTGCGTCGCTCAATCTTTAGATTTTAACCTAGTTATGTGGGAGATATGCATATACATATATTTAGATTCTTATACAATCATCAAGCATCAATACATATTATTAATACATTGAAAATAATGTTTAATATGCCATATAAGGTTTCACCATCGGTTACAACTATGAAACAAGTCATCACGACCATCATAGAAGCCTTGAAAAAACCTGTCCACTCTGTCACGGCCGTGCCGTAGGCTGTCACCGGCGTGACAGAGGCCCTATTTTTTGTTGTCACGACCGTAACAGAGCTCTCGAACTCCGCCGTCCAGCACGATTTTACATGATTTTTTATTTAGAATTTGGGAAAATTGATCCATAACATTCAGAATCAAAACACATATGTTTCCTAGGCATTCTAGGATCAAAAGAACATTTAAAAATATAATAATCCATGAATTGCTCGGATCTAGGGTTCATCTCTAAATCCTAAACAATATGAAAAATATGAACCTTAACAATTAAATCTAATCATAAAACTCTATATGTGCATAGATCTAATGCTTTCAACAATAAGCACTTTCCTCACAATCCAATATGAGGAGAAGGAGTCCTCATGCTCTCAATCCAATCATGAAAAACCATTAAGAAATGAGAGAAGGGTTTTTTTATCCCTTTTACATACTTTTCTTTTATATTTTCTTCCTCTTTCTTCGTCTTCTTCCTCCTCTCTCACTATAAGAAACTTGAGCTACTGTGACAAAAATTTCTATCACAAAATAGTGAAAATTCGTCACTAATAATGATTTATGACAGATCTGTAATAAAATGGGTCAGTCACAATTGATTAAGCCACAAAAATTTTTTGTGATAGAATTATGAGAGATAAGACATTTCATGACCATATTTCTATCACAAAATTGACACTAACATTTCAGCAAAAAATTAAAAAATTGATTCATCATAATTATGTGACTCTTTTATCATATTTTATGATGAATTTTTTCTATCAAAATTTTTCGTCACTTAAAGTCATGTTTTCTTATAGTGATCTTCTCTTTCTCCTTTCTCAAATTCTAGTCGCAAAGTGAGAAATTTAATAAAAGAGGTTAACAAGAAGATTTAGAACCTTTATATAAGAAAGAGGATTTGGACAAAAAGTCCAACTTACTCTTAATGAAAATGTGAGGTATTACATTTTTTTTACATGCGGAACCTTAAAATAAATAATATGAAAATAATCAATAAAAGAGGTTTCTAAAATGATTGTTGTGTGTCCCTTTTTGTCCTTCAGTGTGGCATCCGAAGGCTTTCGTTTCCAGGTTCCAAGTGTCAGAACAAGTGGATCGACACTGGACTGGACGGATCCGCCGTTTCTTGTCCTTTCCCGCCCGGGTATCCAAAGCACCACCGACCGCCCTCGAGCATGCAAGTACGATGTTCCCTGTGACATGTCAGATATATAGCTGCAGATAAGTACTCTTTGCCCTTTGTATATTTTTCTTTTCTTTCCTCTTCTACTTCTTCTTTTCCTTCATTTGGTTCGCAACATCATGATGTTTAATTATAACGTTAATTATCTTGTCGTGCTGGAGATTGGAAATATTGGATCCTGTAATAATGCGCTCTGAAAAGAAAAAAGAAAATTAATTTCTTTCGCTGCATTCAAGTATATGGACTCTTCTTCTTCTTCTTCTTCTTCTTCTTCTTCTTCTTCTTCTTCTTCTTCTTCTTCTTCTTCTTCTTCTTCTTCTTCTTCTTCTTCTTCTTCTTCTTCTTCTTCTTCTTCTTCTTCTTCTTCTTCTTCTTCTTCTTCTTCTTCTTCTTCTTCTTCTTCTTTAGTTGGATCAACATAATGCAGATGGCAGCTAAAGTCACAATCCATAAAGTTTTGCATCGTCTTCCAGGTTGGCAACGAGAGGAGCGAAGGGTAAGTGGCCGAAGTTCCAATAATTGTTTCGCAAGTAACTTAATTAATTAGTGTTTTCATAGAGATTGTTTAAACAGCTTCAAAGGGTAGAAAAATACTCACCGCATGCATGGAAAGTGCAAACCTAATTAAAATGGCAATATATATATTTATGTGTCAATTGACAATGTATATTTATTTGCATATTGTGGAGAAACACACCACTTTTAATTTGTTTCGCCGCTGCTTGACAAAAATTAGATTTCTCATATAAAATTCAGTTAACCTAATTACTTAAAATTTTGCACGATAAATTACTACCTGTAACATAAAAAAGATCGATTAGTAAGTACATGCATATCAGCACATCGTAAGCTTTCAAATCAAACAATTAACTTTTGCCTCTCCGGCAAAGAAACTTTGGCCTGCAATAAATTGTTTGTTCTGTTATTTTCGGTATGTACTGTTATTCATCTTAATACACAAATCTTTTTTGGTTTCTCTGTCGTTCGTTGTACCCAGAATTTAACTACCAAAACTCGTTCACTCCCATCGTGTCGAAAAGATGTAGCTAACTTTCTTATTAAAGAAGTGGAAGAAACATCCTTCAACAACACTTCTTGATGCAACTAAAGCTTTTGTTTGTGGGATGCCAACAGAAACATGCAACAAAAAAGATTGGATGTTGTCATGTTGAAGGCAATAATATTTCCCTACATTCACATCATTCTTCGCTGTATTCGGGCTCTGTCTTGTCTATTTTTATATTAATTCACAAATAGTTTATATTATCATATACACAAGAAAAAGAAAAAAACTGGATTAACACACAGACTATAATTAGTTGTTTCTACTAAAATTTCACTTTAAATACCTACCCGCGCCCCCTTCACCCTACCACGCTCAGATCATCCTGAATTCAAAGAGATCGATCACCAAAAAAAAAGCCCTGTAAACATTTCATTCGACGATCAATGTCTAGAGACATTCCGCTAACGCCGGAACATACGCCGGTGAAGGACTACCACGACCCTCCCCCAGCGCCATTCCTTGGCTTCAACGAGCTTGGCCGCTGGTCCCTCTACCGCGCCGTCGTCGCAGAGTTCATTGCCACCCTCATTTTCCTCTACGTCACCATCGCCACCGTCATCGGCTACAAAGTCCAGTCCCAGTCCGAGCAATGCTCCGGCGTCGGTATCCTCGGGATTGCATGGGCCTTCGGCGGCATGATCTTTGTCCTCGTCTACTGCACTGCCGGCATCTCGGGTATTTATGCAAATTCCATCTTTTAATGCTCTATTCGGTCTGTCGGACTTCATGGCAAGATTGCGAGCCATCCTGCAGTATATATAACATGTATGCTGTCTTTGGGTCATAGTCAACTAATGTTCATGCGCGCAGGAGGGCACATTAACCCGGCGGTGACCTTTGGCCTTCTGCTGGCGCGTAGGATCTCGCTAGTGCGCGCGCTGCTGTACGCCGTGGCACAGTGCCTTGGTGCTGTCTGCGGCGTAGGGATCGTCAAGGGCCTCATGAAGCACCAATACAACCAATTCGGCGGAGGGGCCAACGTGGTGGCGCCGGGCTACTCCAAAGGCGCCGCGCTGGGCGCCGAGATAGTCGGAACCTTCGTGCTCGTGTACACCGTCTTCTCTGCAACCGACGCTAAACGCAGGGCTCGCGATTCCCACGTCCCGGTCTGTTTGATCGACTTCACTCCGTTGCGTTCTTGCTAAGGAAATAGCACCTAAAGTGGCATGCATGCATGGATACATATGTGATATCTTTGTCCACCTTGCTGTACCCTAATTCTCTTCATGCAATTCTTGGTTTCTTTCCCGTTAATATCCTGGTTTGACGCAAATGTTAGCGCGCACGCAGGTGTTGGCGCCGTTGCCGATTGGTTTTGCGGTGTTCATGGCGCACCTGGCGACGATTCCGATCACCGGAACCAGCATTAACCCCGCCAGAAGCTTCGGAGCCGCCGTCATTTACAACCACCACAAAGCCTGGCATGATCACGTAAGTGCTGTGTTTCCACTCGATGCAGGCGTTGATTTATGCAAATTTCACATATCAAATAAAAGTTTATACATTTTTTCTACGTACGTACAGTAAATATATATAACTTATGACGACGTTTATCATTTTACGTTGATTAAAATATAATTACAAAGACAGCTGCAAGATATTTATGAACTAAATTAGTGCAACATATCTGGTGCATCATTCAGTGGATCTTCTGGGTTGGTCCGCTGCTGGGAGCGCTGGCCGCTTTCGTGTATCACCAGTACGTGCTCAGGGCGGCCGCGGTGAAGGCTCTGGGATCCTTCAGGAGCAGCCATGGCACCATCTGATCTGAGAGGAGCGTAGTATTCTTCTCCTTGAAAATAAATTAATTAAATAAAACTTGTGTGTCTGCGAGTACTTTTTTTTTCCATTGCCAATAATTCATTGATGTACTAATTATATGATTGGTTGCCCGATTCTTGCAAGAATTTGTCTGTATGAACGTTATCTTATAATTTTTTATTTTATTTCCATTTTGAGTTTGCACTATGCATGTGACCGTGTAAATTATTATAAAAATTATTTATTTAGATGGATTTTATGTTCTTTTCTTATGGAGGTTCAATAATGAAATAAGTGTGTGCAATGTTGTCAAGTTGGAGAGTTTATAATAGACTAGTTTTTTGTTATGTAAATTTGTATCGTAAAATTGACTCGTGAATTCGTAAAATATATGTACCAAATAAATTTAATTTATTTAAGCTATAATTATATAATCATAAGCACATATCTATTATTCATATATATTAAACAACTAGCTTATTTTACTAATTTCAAAGTAATCAAAACAAGTACTTTGACTTACAACTAATAAATGCCAAGTAGCTATCGAATATTATGTTTATTAAGTTAGAAAGCTTATAAAAAATGAGTAATATAATTGCATTAGAATTTCTCATCACGAATTACTTTTACTCTCAATTATAAATACATTAATTAAATAAAATATTTAAGATTTTCAAAATCTTTATTAACAAATAATAGTTTTACGTAATCGTATAGAATCGTACAAACTCATTAGAATCGTGTAGGTTTTATAAGGTTATATCGAAATTTTGAAATTAATGTTTAGGTAAAATCTAAGAGTCCCACTGAATTGATTCGGTTTACTTACCTAAACTCTTAAAGTCATAAGAGTTTAAGAGTTTTACTCAACATTGCATATGAGAGTGAAATAATAGAGAAGGAAATTAAGAACTTGATCAAGAGAAAATTATTTTAGAACTCTATAAATACACATATTATTTAAGTTGTTGGGCTATGGTTCCATCAATTCTACTGGATTGTACTGGATTTTCATTGAAATAATATTATTTTTATTACTTAAAAAATTATATTATAAATAAAGTATTAAAGATGAAAAATAATGAAATAAAATCGTATTAACCATCATTTTTAAATTAATCAACTGTTAATAAATTATTTTTAAAATATAAATTATTTAAATTTATCATTTTCTTGTTTAATAAATTCATGAATATTTTTGTTTAGATTTTTTCTTATTACTATCTTCTCACATTTATTTTTTAAATTTAAATTTTCTTTCTATATTATTTGTTTTCTTTTTTAATTATAAAGTCAATAATATATTTATATTGCTATATTTTTAATATCTATTATTTATAGAGATTTAAATTTTATCAACTTGTTAATTAACGTCATTAGATTTTATTTGTTTCAATTTGTCTGTTTAATATTCTTTCCACTTTTATCTTCAAATTCAAAATTACTTTCCTTATTATTAATATCCTTTTTTACTTCATCCTATAAAAACTAATCACTCTTTTTTTTCTCTCTTTCTTATTCTCACTTTGCAAACATTTTAATAGGCTTTTGAAAATTCCTAATAGGTTTGAAAGACGTAACAATTTTATCATTTAAAGCATTTTTGCAAAGAAGTTTTTTTCATTTATGATTCATTTTGTAACATAATCAACTTTGAGATTTCTACTTTCAAAACTTCATAATTTTTTTATTGTCAAGGAGAATGAGTCAATTCCCTTTATCAAAACTTAATTTTTAATTGCACATGCATCATATTCTTATTTCAAATTTTCAATCAAGGTGACATATTTTCAAATTTCACATTTCATCACGTCACAACATGTACAGATTTGACAAGAAGAATACATTTTTCTTCTTGTAATATCTCTTTCATTTTTCAAAATATCAAAGTCATTTTTCATAATATGAAAATCATTTATCAATATTTCATATTTCTTTTTAAGAGTAAGATATTTTTAGATTAAGGAAGAAAAATCCTTATGTACATCAGAATTGATAGTATCATCATTATCACTATCAACACTACAACAATAAGAGGTGTTGGAGGATACCTCGTCATCCTCGCTTTTTGCCATCAAATACAAGTCCAAATTGGACATTGTGGATGATGAATTATCACTTTCTTCTTTGCGCAATGTGCCTTTTTTTATCAAAATTGCTCCTTTCATATCTACTTAACAAAACTTGCCAAATCTCATGAGAAGTGAAGCATTTAGAAATAAGATTCATGCTATGAAAATCTAAAGAGGAATAAAAAAATATTTTTGACGTTGTAGTCAAGTTTTTCAATCAACATTTAAAAATAATCATATTCAAAGAAAGAAGAATCAGTGTAAATACCATTCAAAATCTTCTTTGGCTTTTCAAAACTATTTTCTACAACTTCCCACATGTCAAAATCAATTGAACATAAATATTCCTTCATTCTTATTTTTCAATTAGCAAAAGAGTAGTACTGAAAACTAGGGGTGTTCACCAGGTTAGGTTGACTCGATGACTCATGGGAACAGATTGGTGGTCAGGTCGGATCCGACCCGACCCGAACCCAGCCCGATGGGGTGTTCGCGTCGGGTACGGGTTGAGATTTCGATCCGACCCAACCTGATGATTTGAACTTGTTTTTATTTTTTTATTTACATTTTTTATTAGTTTTAGTTCTATATTTGATTTGAAAATTTTAAAATAAATCATTTCAACTATGGAATAAAATTCTAATACTCAGAAAGGTTATTTTTTCTGAAAATGAATATTAAATAATATTATTTACATTAAATAATATAGAAAAGTGAGAAAAAAATTTAAAAAAAAGAAAGAAAAATGGGTGGTTGGTTGACCCTATCATCCGACCCAAACCAAGTCGTGTTGGATCGGATTTTCTGCCCCTAAGGTCGTGATCTGACCCGATCCGACTCGACCCAATTCTAATTCGACCTGATCAAATTTGGTTTAGTCGGATTGAATTTGTTCACATGTTGAGTCCAACCCAACTTGTGAACACCCCTATTGAAAACTCGATTGGGCGAAAATGAAAGATCCTTATTTAAAAAATAGTGTCATTCTCTAAAAGATGGTTAAATATTTAAAATAAGAGCAATCCTACTCTTAGAGCAATTGCTGGATTAGAAAGCACTAAAATAAGGGGTCAATTGGTGTTAAATCAAAAATACTAATTTTATGAAATTCATCGTGAAAGCTTAAATCGATTTGTTAATCTTCAAGCCAGCACAATAGCAAACAAATCACATGCATAATAGAGTAGGAAGGAGAGAGAGAGAGAAACACAAACAAAAGAACGCAAGATAGTTTGTTGACAAGTTTGGCCACACTTTGAATTATGTCCCACTCTGACTTCTCAATCTCAAAATCGTCAAAAATTTCACTAATACTCTTCCTTCGTTCCAAATTGGGAAAGGAAGAAATCCTTTATAACATTTGTCTTTTCTCCGCTTCAAGAGGTAAGATACGCCTCTTTTATTCGAAAGTTTTCACCCGCATTTTCTTCTCTCAAGAGGACATCTCTTCACTCAGGAGCTAAATAACTATTATAATATCACCAAAACACTCTTCAATCTCTCTTTTACAATTTGGAACCTCACACAAGAATAAGAGAGAAAGAAATAAAATATTTACGACATGGAACTCAAATGGACTTCACAAATGTTCTTCGCGCTTTTCCTTGGAAGTCTTGGTCATTCTTTCACTTTTGGGACCACTTTTATAGCCTTTTTAACTCCATTTAATCGTTGGGTCTTGCTTTTCACTTTTTGGACCAAAATATGATCGTTATAGTGTATTTTGTGCACTCTCCCACTAACAGTCATATTTTTTCAATGACTATGTGGAGCGGTCGACTGATCTGCTCATCGGTCGACCGCTCCACATAGTTGTTGAAAAAATATGACCGTTAGTGAATTTTGCATACTGATTAGTTGAATACATGGTCAACCGACGCTTCGACCAACATTGTCTCGACATTTTGTTAGCTTTAACCTATCGATTTTTGCATTTTCTATGCTGACTGGTTGAATGACCAATCGACCAGTGCTTCGACAGACATCACTTGACAAGTTTCTAGCTTTAACCGGTTGATTTCTATGTTTTCTCTGTTTTCACCGGCGATTGATCGACCATCCTATATATTTTGAACATAAGTTTCTGCGCAATTATCCAAATGAAATGATTTTTTACTCTATGAAAAGCTAACAAGATTTTCTACATCAATCATAAAAAATTAATGATATCATAGTCGAATATTAATTCAAAGTTCAGTACATAAAGTTATCCATTTTAAATTAAACTTTGAGGACCTTTACTTTTTTATACATAACTTTTCATTTGAGTATCTAAATGAGAATATATTTGATTCTATGGAAAGCCAACAACATTATCTATAACTTTTATATATAATATCTTGATCAAAATCTCATGATAAAATACTCAAATATTAAGTGCAAGTTTAGCACATAAAAATATCAACTTCAAATTGAACTTTTTGAGCTTCACTTACTTAAACTTAACCTTTTATGTGGTTGTCCATATGAGGTGATTCTTGATTCTCTAGAAAGAAAGATAAGAGAATTATCTATAACTGTTATAATCACCTCTTAATGTAAATATTATTGTAATATAAACAAATGCTAATCAAAAGTTTAGTGCATAAAGCAACGCATTTTTCTTTTAGATTTTTTGGCATTTTAAATATAATTCTAAATCTTTTGAGTTTTGTATCTACAAAATATAATTACATAGAGTATAAAAACTTTGTTCCAACATTTATAACATCACGATTATCGAACTTCAGAAATATTTTAGTCGCACACATCGCGACCGCTTATTGCCCCTTTATTGGTGGATTGCTAACGTGGATGTCAACATGGTATCACGTCAATGTTTTTCTCTCATCCACATCATATTTATAAAAATTTAAAAATATTACAACCACATTTTTCTCTCTCATTCACTCAAGCATAATTTTGTATTTATATGGTTATTCATATTTTTCAAAATTTATAAATATAGCCATTCAATTTTTCTAAAATTTTAATCATTCACATTATTAAAAAACTTCAAAAAATAAAAGAATGGAATAAAATAATCAGAAATCAGAAATAAAAAAAGATAGTAGTCTCTTAAAAGGGACTGCCTAAAGATGAACTTTCTAGTCATGTCAAGCTATGCTTGAATCGATCTAATCAGAATGCCTCAGGGCGGGTCGTGTCAGAAAGACACTTGAGCTGACCAATTTTTTTCTATGTAAATATATATTATAATTATTATTAAATTTTAAAAATTAAAAAAATGACATTTTGTGCCCTAAAATTTGGACTAATAAAAAATTAAAATATATGATAATATGATTATTAGATATAGAATCAAATATATTTATCTATAATATAATTATCGTATATGATTAAAGATGTAAATATATAATAAAATATAAAAAAAATATTCTATATCTAGTGGGGTCGGGCCGAGCTCATGTTCGTAGGGCTCGTTTTGGGTCGTGCCTAGCACCCCAATGAGCATCCTGACATGATCTAACCTAGGCACGACCAGACGATCATCTAGGGCCGACCCGGTGAAATCTTGTGTGGGTGCCATGTCGGGCCGAGCAATATGGAAGGCCACCTTTATGGCTATCATTCCTCATCAATAGATGATAACCTCTTTATGGGGTTGCTTCTCTTTCAATCTTTATGTATATCACTAGGAAAACTCCTCGCGCTTTGCGCAATTAACAAAGATGTGATAATATTAACTATTTATCAGAGAAAATATTAGATAAGAGACATTTTTAGACTACTAAAAGTAATAATATTTTTTGAATCTAAATTCACATATTTAATTGAGCCAAATAATATATTTAATTATTTTTTCTAAATTAAAAACTTAAAAAGATTCAAACATTAGAGTATGTAGAAATTTATTTTTCTATCGTATAAACTTTCTTAACAATGTTGAAATGCTCATGTAATTTGAGTAGAGGGTGCAAAGAAAAAAAACATAAGAATAATAAGGAAAAGCATAAGATGCAATGCTCCTAAACATAATTAGAAAAAAATACCACAATTTTTACTAGTAGAAAACACAATGTAGTTATATAGTTTTATAATGGGTTTAATGAGGTGCTCCCAAGATCATGGTCCTTCAGTTTTTCATCAAGGGTTTACATTGCGCGGATGATTGCGCCCGTCCGATTAGATTTCAAGGGCTCAAATCCACTCAATTTTTTCCCATTTTTTTCCTTCAACCCTACGACCGCTGACTAGCCCTTTGCCATTTTCCCCTTTTTCCCTTTTCGTCTTCTCTCTCTTCCTCGACCTGATCCATCTTTTGCATGCCGGCTGGCCCCGCCCACTTCACGAACCACACGCCGACGCCCCCTCGATGCCCCCCGCCATGCGATCTCGCCTGCCGACGCGCGAACTCGCCTGCCGACGCGCGATCTCGCCTGCCGATGCGTGCATGCAGATCTCTGGCCAGATCTCACGTAGATCTGCGTCCCCTGGCCAGATCTGCACAATCTCTAGCCAGATCCGTCGACCTCCAGCACGCCGATCTCCGGCCAGGGGATGCAGATCTCGCCCTCCACGATAACCTCCACGACGAACTCTCCCCTATTTCATCTCGACCTCTTCGCGCACGTCGAGCTCCGCCTTTGCCGATCTCATGCACCGCCACCGTCGAGTTCACCCACGCCGCCGCCCGTGACCCTCCCGCTCGTCGCCGCTGACCTCACCCGCCCCGCCGCCCGCGATCCATCGAGGTTGAATTTTTATTTAAGGGGGGTACGTTGTAACATTCTAGAAAAAAAAGGAAAAAGGGTAAGAAGCCCACACGCCTACCACAGCCCAAAGCCCATCTACCTAATGCATTAAACTAATGCCCTAATATTCCCTTTCCACCTACCAGCCGACCTCCTCCACTAAACCCCCCTAATTGCTACAACAATCAACCCCAAACCCACACACTCTCTATCACTTGAAGCTCCATTCGGCCAACAACAGGGGAAATAAGTAAATAGTGTAAGAATTCATCCTCCCTCACTCATCTCAATATGGCAGCTCACTCACCCTTTTCTCACCATGGTAGCAGCCCCATTAGGAAGTTTGGACAGCAATAGTTCGGCTAGGACAGGAACAAGAGAGAAGTGAGGAAGAAGGTGGAAGTTCAGGACATTGCTAATTAAGGTATATTTGAGGGGATCCAAACCTCCCTAAACCTTCCCTAATGATGTTTGAATGTATGGATTAGGGCATGAAGAACAAACCCTTTGTTCTTAAGCTTAAGGGTTGGGGAATGTGCATTAGGGATTCATGTTCTTTGCTAATCATGAGTAGAGTGTTATGTGCTTCATGTTTATTATAACTACTGTTCTATTGCTAATCATGTTTAGATGTAGAATGTTTATTGTTTCCTATGTTAGCTCAAAAAGGATTAGTTCAATGTTCATGTACCTCCATGATTGTGATTAGCTTGTTTGATATCCTCATGTGAATACCCTGTTTACTTCACTGTTAGAATGCTAGGAATGTTTCATATGTTGTGTGGAATCACTTTTATGCTCAATATGTAAAAGTATGCAAGATTGTAAAGAAGATATAAAAATCGTGTATCTGCTGGCCCAGAACGGGCGACCGATAAGGTATCGATCGACCGTTCTAGAGACCATTACAGTGTTAAACTCTATTCAACGGTTGATCGATCCATCAATGGACGTCCGTTTTGGAAGGGTCATTAGATTCTATGATTAGCGGATGTCCGAACGCCGTTTCGATCATCCGAAAGTCATGTGATGGTCGACCAATTTTCTAGCGGTCGTCCAATTTGAGTGGTCGTTATATTATGTGATTAGCGGATGACCAAAAGCCTTGTTTCGGTCATCCGAAAGACCTATAGTGGTCGACCGATATCCCAACGATCGTCTGTTTCAGAGAGTCATCGCATTCTGTGATTAGCGGATGACCAAAAGCCTTGTTTCAGTCGTCCGAAAGACCTATAGCGGTTGACTGATATCCAAGCGGTCGTCCGTTTCAGAGAATCATCACATTCTGTGATTAGCGGTCGAACCGAAGCACAGTTTCAGTCGTCCGAAAGGACCTTAGCGGTCGACCGATAATCTGACCGGTCGCTCGATACTAGTCCAGCGGTCGACCATGACCAAAAATGGTCGTCCGATTCTGGGGCTGATGATTGGTTATGATTGAATGTCCACACTTAGCATGATTTGAAGTATGTATGACCTTAAATAGGGTTAAAACATGCAACATGTATCGAATGATTGTGTGTATTGATGAATGCAAATAAAAGGTGGATTGGCATGAAGGTATCTTGTTATAATCGAGAAGGGAAAATGGGTTCCGCCCCTAAGTGGTGGCATTTCCCGGGGAAACGAGTTCCACCCTAGAGTGTGGTGTTTCCACAAGTTGAGACGAGTTCCATCCTTGAGTGTGGCGTCTTTATTGGGCCTACGCGGAACCAGGAGGCGAGTTCCACCCCTAAGTGTGGTGTCTCTATTGGCTACCCGTGAACCCAATTATGGCTTTGCTAGCCAATTCCCACGAATTCAACGTGGTCTTCCCAATCAACAAGATAAGAAAGTATTTAAGTAAAGATGAAAGACGAAAAGATGAATGATGAATGACTTTGGACATAAAGTTAAAGTTGTTAAAGAAGTATGCACCTATGGGGATGCAATTTGAATGTCCACTTGTCACATCATATCATGACATGAACAAAGATGACAAAGCAAAGTAAGATAAGACCATATGCATTAGCATGATGGTAAGTTATGATATGCTTGACCTAAAGATTATGATGTTACATGTTATCTTATCTTGCCATGATTATATGCTCACATGCCATATAGTATGCATAAATAGCTCATAGCATGTATATGATTTATGTTCCATGATGATGACATGCATATGTCATGACATGTAGAAATTATGTTATAGGATCATAGCATGCATGGGCCTCAGCATACTCTAACGGGAGAAATTCCCTACACTCCATGGATCCGTGCAGGTATGGATGAGGCATAGGTTCGGCGGCGAGGGCCTCATGACAAAGACATTGCACATGGATGGGTTGGGCTACGACCCAAGTTATCTTTTAGACTTTTATATATATTATGATGATGAACTCTTGTAAGAGTGGTCTATGTATGGCTTATGGGCCTTATGGAGTCATATACTTTTACTTGAACTCGTTATGTTGTATGAACCCTTGTTGGATATGTTAGAGCCTATTAGGCCCATGGGCCAGTTTGTTATCTTGGGTCTTTATTTACATACGAAGCCTTCCGTTGTTTATGATATTAATGTTGTATGTCTATTATTATATTTCCGCTGCTATGTTTTATGAAATTAGGTCATGGTTAAAGTAACGCAGCCTAGGGTTCGGCAACTCAAATTGGGACCGAATTTTGAGGGCGTTACATCGTCACTGACCTCGCTGCCCCGGCGCCGATTAGCAGTTACCGATTTCGCCCACTCGCTGCCGCCGCCGACTTGCCCACTCGTCGCCCCCCGAGAACTATAGCCGCCGCCCGTTAATCTTGTGAAGATTAAGGCATGGATGTAATGGAAATTCGTAGTTCAAATTAATGATAACCATATGTTAACTTGTTCTAAATTTCTTTCGGAGAAAGATGCATCAGTGCAAGTATGCACTTTCATGTGGTTTCGTTCTTGTATCCATTTATTTTCAAGTTGAATGTGTACTTTGATGTAGTTCTTGTAAGTTAGAACATAATTATCGACAAAATGAAAATGGACTGCACATTATCATTAGCAATGTTCAGATTCATAACCATTGGTTTTTAATTCTATCTCATTTGCCTTCAACTCTTGAAACATCATCCCACAAATGCATAAACATTAACCAATTATAACATAAACATCCTTGCTACTCATATAGTACATCATGTTATGAGCATACAACAAATTTGTAGTACATCGTCACTCGAAATATTTGTAGTACATCATCAAAATTGAGAAATTCAGCAAGAAACTACATGTTGCAACTCGAAATTGCAGTCGCGGCAGCGGCTTGCAGTCGCAGCGATAGCAGCGGCGACTCTAAAGGAGGTCGGGATCTTCTCGGGCGGTGACGGCGGCGAGGGGTTGCGAAGGCGGCATCGGTGAGGGTTCTCAGGTCCCAAAGGCAGCAGCGGCAAGGGTTCTAGGGTCACAAAGGCGGCAGAGAGGGTTCTCGGGCAGAAAAGTCTCGCGAAGGCGACGGCGAGGCTCACGAACACGGTGGCTAGGTCTTGCAATGGTGAGGCTCACTAACGTGGAGGCAAGTGTTCTTGGGCAGCGAGTAGGTACTCATGAGGGCGCACGAGGTCAGTCGACGCGGAAGCGAAAGCGGCACCGAGAGGTCGGTCGATGCAGAAGCATCACCGCGAGGTCCAAGCAAACAGCGATGGCTGGTCTCGCGTAGGCGACGGCGAGGCGCTTGACGTGCGGCGAAGCTCGGAGGGGGGCGGTGACACACGAAAGCGGGAGTCACAGCGTGTTTGGATCGGCGGCGAAGCTCGGAAGTCGTGCGTCAAGCTCACGTGAGGGACGAGATCTGGCCAGAGGTCCCATAGATCTGGTCGAAGATCGTGTAGATCTTGCCGGGGGATGCAGATCTGCCCGAGATCTGGCCGGAGATCAGTGAGATCTTGCCGGGGGACGCAGATCAGCGCGAGACCTGGCCGAAGATCAGCGTGCTCGCATCGGCGGCGGGCGATCTTGGCGAGAGAGCGGGCGCCGGCGTGCAGATGAAGAAGAGAGAGAAGAAGATGAAGGAAAAGGGGTGCTACGACATGTCAGATATCAGAGAAAAATTGGAAAAAATCGGACGCATCTGATCCTGAATCGGACGGGCGAAATCGTTGAAAATATTTCAACCCTTGTGCATGAGTTATATGTATATTTCAACCGCGGAGGGTGTCGTCAGGCGTCGTCAGAATGGAGGCCATCGTTGGGCATCGTCGGAGCAGAGGACTGTCGGAGTGGAGGGTGTCATCGAAGCGTCGGGCGTCGTCGGTGATAGTAAAAATCGGCGAACAGTAAAAAGTGAAAACGCAAAAGAGGGGTTAGGGGTTTAAGTTAAGTATTTAGTGCCTCAACTAGAAGCGACGCTACTTAGACGCTACATTGCACCATAGTCGAAATGCTATTTCGGGGCTATAGGGACACTATATTGAATTTTCCTCTTAATTTAACATTATAATAAGTGACAATAATATGTATATGTGCATGAGTTATATGTATATTTATATGTCAATATGTGCCCGATTAAGTGAAATAAAAAGTCAGCTAATGCGGCGCTATAGAGAGGCTAATGGATCACTAAGAAATTTAGCAACACCATAATGTCACAGTAGCATCTCCAAAAACTTAGCGTCTCAACATGGTGATGCCAGGGTGACACTACGAGTTTTTCTATATTCTAATTTTTTATTATATGTATGTAATTTTCTTTATAAAGATAGTGTCTCATCGCATTGTGCCCTGTTTCAGTTGTTTTATTTTCTTCCCACAATCTAAAAATTATGGAATGCATATACAATTATTCATGTATATTATATATATATATATATATATATATGCGTGTGTGTGTAATATATGCGTATGTATATGTCTACGTGTGAGGGATTAAGTCACAACAATATGTTTATCTATACGTATTATAAGTATATACGTGCATGTATATGTCTATGTATGTGCGAGACATATATAGATAATGTGTATATGTATACGTATTCCAAGTATATATATGTATTTATATGTTTATAGGTGCGAGATTAAGTGATAATAATATGTATATGTGTACTTATTATATATAAGTATAAGTATATACGTGTATTTATATGTCTATATGTGCCCGATTAAGAGAGTATGATAAAAAGTCGGCCACTACGGCGCAATTGAGTCACTAAAGTGTATTAGTGACACAATAGCGTCGAAGTAACGTCTCAGTCGTTTTAGGTCTCAACAAGCCGACGCTATAGAGACGCAATAGTGTCTACTTATTATTATTATAAATAAAAACTAATGGAATATTTATTATTATAAATAAAAACTAATGGAATATAAAGAGTCAATATGTAATTTGCAATGTTAAAATTTAATATGCAAGTTAATAATGAACATACCAATTATTACTACAAAGAATTAAATGATGAAATTAATTAATATTGTATTTAATAATGTGAAAGCCAAGTTGGAACAAGAAAATTAAATGATGCAATAATTTAATATGATATTGAGATAATAATTACAAAAAATAAGATAGCAAGGATAGTTATATATATATATATATATATATATATATATATAAGAATAAATTGTAAGAAAATCCTAAAAGAGATAAAAAGAATAGTGAAAGGGGAAGAGCCTTTGATTCCTAGAATTATATATATATAATATTTAATCATGATGTTAAAGATTTAATAGACATAAAAAGTTATGAAATTAAAAATTAAAATTAATAATGTATGAATTAAAAATTTAAAGATTTAATCATATAAATTTATTTATTTGTAAATCAAAATTACAATAAAATATAAAGTTAACTTATAATTTATGAAATTTTAATCCTAATGTTAAATTTAATACACATTAATTGAATACACATTCATATATGACTATTTGTTATTATAAATAAAAAAACTAATGAAATATAAAGAGTCAATATATAATTTTTAATGTTAAAATCTTACATATTAATAATGAAAATATCAATCATTGATACAAAGAATTAAATGATGTAGTTAATTAATATTATATTTAATAATGTGAATATAAAGTGACAATAAAAAAAGTTAAATGATTCAATAAATTAATATGGTATAAAGATAATAATTATTAAAATTATAAATTATATAGAAATCATAAAAGGATAGAAATAATAGAAAAAAGAAGAAAGATGTTTTGATGCCTAAACATCACAAGCAAAGTTGGGTATAAAATTGGAGGAAGACCACTATTAATTGCTGCTAAATAGTGGCAATCGTGCATTAGCATATAATATAATTCTTATTGAATGTGGATAGTTACAAATTAGGAATTTCTTAATATAATTTGTGAAATTGCTGTAAATATCCAAATTCAAATCTGCTAATTAATTAGCCATCAATAATGAAATATAATGATACCTTTTCATTTTCCTTTAAATGTTCTAGTTAGATTTAGTTAAAAATATATTAGTCTACCACAAAGAAATTAAATTCAGATGTGCTAATCGGATTTAGTTAAATATATTTATCTAGTAAATTTAAATGTGCCAAAAAGAATTGATATTAAATGATAAAAAATCCTTATAAAAATAATAAATGGTAATTTTATCAAAACACAAACGCGTGCCTTCGCCCTCCACGTCCTATTCCTCACAATTCTCTACACCTTCTCAATCTTCCGACCGGCAGTTGTCTCTCCTTAGGTCCCTTGTACTTGTGTGTGCCATGCAGACCAAGCAGCGCCTATTGGAAGGTCTCATGGAGGTTGCAATGCGAGCAGAACTTGCATGAGTTGCGGGTGAAGGGTGCTTCGTAGCGATTCAAGAGTTCTAGCGTGGAGTGACCGTGGCTGCTCCGCTAGTGCACTCGGAGTCTGCCCAATCTCGACGGGGACCACGATCCATAGTCGAACTTCTCAAGGGATGCCACCTTCGACGTGATGCTGTACCCACCCTTGTATATCGACTCCCTCTCGTACAGGCTCATCCGCTGCTTCACCGAGCTTGAATGCATGGTTCTTAGTTGGCCATCGGCGCGCAGTCGGGCCTTCTTCTACAATGACGTCTTTTTGCTAGTTGAAGCATCACTTGCTTCTTCTTGAGAGACAAACCAGGAAAAAACACGCAGCCGCACTTGAAGCTGTCATCTCTCGATGTGGCCGGCAACTATGGGGATTCTTTCATGCTTTACATCATGCTGCTTCATTCATCATCGGAATAGTAGGCCATGTATTCGTCGTCGTCATCGTCACCGCCGACATCTGCATGACGAAAGTATGCTGCATGATGAAAGTATGTCAACGAACTTGTCGGAGGGTGCAGAGGACCCCCTCCCCCTCGCTGCAGGATTTGCTCCGGCAGAGTGATGGCTTTTGCTCGAGGGCGAAGCGGGAGAGGGCCACTGAGTGTTGGCGAGCCAAGGAGTTGACGGCGGTAGGGTGAACCATCAATGTGGGATTGTTCCACTTCTTGAAGCTCTTGATCACATTGGAGTGGAGTCCTCATGCTTCTGCGCCGAAACCACCTACCTGAAGGTACTGCTGAACATCCTCTACAATGTGCGAGTGGTCAATATTGATGACGGACCGATAGAAGAACTTTGTGCAGCATACACAAGAACATCAAACATTTTAAATGGAACATCAAACATTTTAAATGGAATTAGACTCTTTAAATGCAGCGTTATGGAATGCAAGAAGTCTATCCTATGGATTCTGCTAAAAAGAGGAGAAAAAAGGTCGAACGCTTCATGCAATCACTTAAAAGACACTAGATTCAACAGAAAAAAGGAGAAAAAATAAACAAATAGAGAACATGGAGGGGATTTGAAACAAACAGGTAGGTCATGGGTTGGGGGGGAGAAAGAGAGAGACCATATCGGTTGAGAAGAAAGAGAATAATTGTAAAGCATTAAACTAATGTTGTGTTGTGGTATGGTTACAGAAGTTGGACGGCGTGGGAAGTTCATGGGACGAGATGCTATGGAAGGTCATCATTTAGAAAATTTGATAATGCATTAAAAATATAATTATTAAATAAAAAATTAGAAAAATCATAAATAACAATGGAAGAAAGAGAAGACACCATAACTAATTACACAAATGTCATCAACTCTTGGAATTATATATAAAGTTATTTCCTCTAACCACCCCTAAATTATCGTGTTTTTTCAGATCTAATCCCAAACTACGAACTTCATTTTTTGGGTCCCTAAACTATCGCGGTTTTTCCAATTTGGTCCTTCCTTCCAATTCCATCAACTTTTCAGATTTGTGAAAAGTCAAAAATGCCCCTGTTACAAGTGTTACTCTATTTTTCTTAAAATAATATATAATAAACATATAAAAAATAATTAAAAAATGACTGTGGGGGGCGTCGCCCCCCGTGTCACCGGAGTGAGGGGGGCAACCCCTTTCCTCCCTCGCTGCCCTGAACGAGCTCGCTCATGAGGGCACTAGCCCCCCTAATCTCTCTCGCCGCGTGCAGGGAAGAAAAGGGGGGCTAGCACCCCTTGAACGAGCTCGCTCGGGGGGGGGGGGGGGGGGGGGGGGGGGGTGGGTGGGTGGGCGCACTTCAAAGTTAGTGCTTTTGTTCCAAGTTGTCCTCCCTATCTTCATCATGAATTCACCCAAAACATATATAATCATATTAACTTATTAAAATGGGAATATATTGCATTTATTATTATTATTATTATTATTATTATTATTATTATTTAACGAGTGCCTCTTCGAAAGATCGTGGGACTACAAATTGGTCGATTAAGATTTGAACCATCCTGAGATGAGATGGAAGTACCTCATCGATTTTGTTTTATTTAAATAGTGAATAATTTAATTTAATTTAATTGCATCCCTTAACTCTTGAATCAAATTTTCTACGTCCTGGTAGGACGAACCACCAGGCTCCACCGCCATCTTCGCCATGCAACGCACTTCTCTCGCCCTCGCTCTCATGGCCACCGCCTCCGGCTCGTCCGCGTCCATCAATCGCTTCACCGCTTTGCTGATCTCTGCGGCACCCAGCAGAGTCCGCTCCTCCGCCTTTGCGGCGTACTGCTTGGCGCCGGCGGGAACTCCGATCCCCAGCACGTCCACAATTAGCCTCTCGTTGTAGAACTGGTCCGCGAACTGCAGCCATGTCGCCGGCGAGCTTGTTCAGGGGGGCACCGGTCCCCCCTTTCTCCCTCGGGCGCGGCGAGGGAGAAAAGGGGGGCTGGCGCCCCCTTTCGCTCCGGCAACACGGGGGCGACGCCCCCCGCCATCTTTTTTTTAATTTTTAATTTTTATTATATATTATTTTAAGAAAAATATAGTAACATTTTTAATAGGGGAATTTTTTACTTTTCATAAATTTAAAAAATCAAAGTTAACCGAAATTGGACGAAAGGCTCAAATTAAAAAAATCGCAATAGTTTAGGGACCCCAAAAATGAAGTTCGTAGTTTAGGATTAGATATGAAAAATCACGATAGTTTAGGGGTGGTTAGATGAAATAACCCTTATATATATAGATAAGATTTGTGATATATACATATTTTTTTATTATATTTTAATTGGTAAATGATCCTTAAAATTAATTGTGAAAGATCTTGTATTGTATAAAATTATAACAAATTTTAAATTAAAGTGTTAAATAGCTTTAAATGCATTAATATATATCGATATATAATTGTCGTAGTTTTAAATGAAATGGCTATTAATGAATAATCAAAGATAAACAATTATATAATATACAAAATAATTAGGGTATTCATGAAAATGAAAAATAAAATCATAAAAATTCAATATCTTTTTAATTTTCAATTGGTGAATGGACTATAAAAGATAAATTGTGGTATTAAATAGCTTAAAATGTATTTTATTGGTGTACTTTTAAATATATATACATTTTAATTGGTGTAGTTTAAAAAATAACTTCAAATAAAATATTAAATAACTATAATATTTTAATTAAACTTAATAATAATTTAAATAGGATGTCATTAATGATGACACTGTGAAATTTAATGTCTTCATGATGCAATTAAAACAAAATAAAGTGGGAATTATACCACAAATAATGAATTAAAAATTTTAATAATTCAAAAAAATGAGAAAAAAGATAGAAGGAATGCTGGAAGGAAAGAGCTCCAAAACTAATTACAAAAATCTCATGATGCATGACTTTATATTATATATAGATATAGATATAGATTTACTTGGTGTAGTTTAAAAAAATAACTTCAAATAAAAATATTAAATAACTATATTATTTTAATTAAACTTAATAATAATTTAAATAGGATGTAATTAATGATGAATTGTGAAATTTAATATCTTCATGATGCAATTGAAACAAATTAAGGTGGGAGTTACACTACAAATATTGAATCAAAATTTTTTATAATTCAAAAAAATGAGAAGATAGAAGGAATGGTGGAAGTTGAGAGCTCCAAAACTAATTACAAAAATGTCATGATGTATGACTTTATATTATATATAGAATACAAATACAGATATAGACTAGGGAACACTCCTAGTCTAATATACAAATATTTCATACAAACTAATTTATTTTTTTAAGAATATTAAATTATTTTAAAATATGTTAATTTTAAAGTAGTTTTTTATAATATTTTTAAATAAAATAGTTTTATGTTTTTATGCACTAACTACTCCTCCCATCTCATATGCACAAGGTGTCATTCTTCGTAATATTGGAGGCATCGGCCATGATCCTACCTTCGCGATTTGATCTCTCAAGTTCACCTTTAGGTGTTGTAATGTCAGCTCCTCATTCTCCCACCTTTGTCTGAGCTTTGCATTCGAAATTAGTCCCAAAAGCAAGCTTGTCATCCATCTCAGTGTCTCTACTCCAAGAGGATCTCCACGATTGGATATCTAAAGTCCGACTTTGGTGTCACAATTCTAACTTCTCCTCCTCACACCTCCTCGGTCGGATCCTCTCGTCTGGCATTGACCCTCAAAGAGGAGAAGTCAATGATTATGAATTGTGATTCCACGATACAATCATTGTAACATCCCCAAAATGCATCCCGCCACGTGACATAATACACCCCGAGGACGTCTCAAGACATTACATACGTGTACAACAATTTGAAAAAAATATGATTTTGACTGGTCAACAAAATATAGGCATAATTGAAGAAGGAAAAATAGCTATCATTTGATTGAAAAGACACATACTCAAAATGAGTGCGGAAGTCTTAACAAAATAACATAACTGAATCCCAAATAACATAAACATAAAAGTTTGCATAAGATAAATATAACTCGATAAACATAAAAAAGAAATTGAAAAGACCTAACTTCATATGCAAAGGTCACCATGAGCTCGATCTGTCACATGCACCATCTATAGGATCGAAAGAACCGAAAGAGGGGGGGGGGGGGGGGGGGCGAATTGGTGTTTTAAAAAAAAACTTTTCGTAAAAACACTTTTAAAAAATCAATGAAATCGATCACAACCAAATAATGATAAAGAGTGAGTAAGAGAGCAAACACAGAGAGACACGATATATTGACGAGGTTCGACCTCAACTCTTTGGCCTATGTCCCCGTTCTGACTTTTTGTCTTCGAGGCCGTCGGAGATTCACTAGCTTTCTCTTTTCTTGTAGAGAGAGAATAACCCTCTTTACACCACACGCCTTTTTCTCTGCTCATGAGGTAAGGCACACCTCTTTTACAACGAGTTCTCAATCTCACTGGATGAGAGAATAATGATTCCCTCTAACTCTCTTCTTTTATAAAAGTTTCTCACACACAAAGCTTAGAAGAGAAAAGGGAAGAACTTACAAATTTGGGCTCAAGAAGTTAAAAGGAACTTTTGAATGATCTTGCTTGCTTGGATGAGTTTTCTTCGAGATTTGACACCCCTTTTATAGGCTTCTACAAGTGAAAAATTTATCCAAAAAATCTCCCACAATTTTTCCTTAAAAAATAGTCATTATTGTTCATCTGTCACTGACCAATCGACTACTTTAATGGACCGGTCGATCGGTCAATACGACCGTTGCACGAAATCTGTGATTTTATCTACTGTCTCATCGATCGGTGTAATGACCGGACAATCGACTAGTACAGCCTCAACATTTCTTGAATGCGCTCTTCTATTGGTAAGTCGTTCGGTGTAGTAATCGGAACATTGACCGATATTGTCTCGACATTTCTACAATTCATCCATGTACTGATCGGTCAACTGGTGCAACTATCGAATCATCGACCGGTATAGTCTCGACATTTCTTCATCTGATATCAATTGACCGATCTCCATGGTCGGTCGACCGGTGGGTTGATCGGTCGTGTGCTGAGTTTTTATTTTTATCATTTGATTTGGCGATTTCTGCGAATAAGGTTATATCAATCATACACCTGCATTGTCATCATTTGAGCATAGATTAGTGATGTGATTATATGGAGTGTAATTAATGGATTGATTTATAGCACAAAATTGAAAATGTAATTAAATGATATATGGTCTAAACTCCTTCACTTCACTAAACTGCAAGTGCACAGATCAGAGTAGTAGACTCGAATGTCGTATCCACAGTGATTTGAAACTAAAGATTCACTAACTAATCTAGATTAATTCTAAACTAAGTTAACTCTTTTTGGTGTTTTTACGTGACTAATATAACAGATATGAAATGTTCTCTTAGGAAAGGGGTTCATCTAATATTCTGTTATGGAATGGATTAGAACAACTTAGCAATACAAATCAAACCAGATTCAACCTATAAAGACTGCTCTCATAGTGCATTAAAGTTAGAACTAAGTATCATACTTTCATATGAATATTAGTTAGGTTGATTTAACAAGGGTTTCTACTGATATTAGATTATCATGAAACCTCTAGCCCAATGCATAAATACAATCAAATACACAACTAGTGCTGATGCTCTTGGTTTATCTCTAAACAACAAGGGAATCTAAAATCAACCTTTCGGCTGCCCATTCCAATACGAGATTCACATCAACAAAAGTAAATGGATCCATTCTCAGCATGGATTACTTAGAACCAAGAAACCAACTCAACATAAATCACAATTGAAATCAAAATCCAGAAACTAATTGTTAATGTTCTTGGTTTATTTCTAAACATGAAGAGAATCTAGAATCAGCCTCTCAGCTGCCATTACAAGATGAGATTCACATTAACAAGAAGTAAAAAGATGTATTCATATCTTGACAAGGATAAAACTAGAAAACAAATGATGATGATCTTGACTCATTTTTGAGCAAGAAAGAATCAAACATCAACTTCTCAGTTGCCATTGTAAAATAGGATTCACATCAACATAGAACTTATTTGAAAACATTCAGAAATACACTAACATCAATGGAAAAAGTGTTATTCAATCATCCATCTATAAACATAAATTAAACTACTATCCTATCCTAAGAGAGCTAAGATTTAGCTCCTCACAACTAATCAAAACAATACAAAGCAGATGAGGAACAAAACCAAAAACATCCTAAACATAAAGAAGAAGAATAGCTCTACAACTCCAACAAGAAAACTCCAGCCTCCAGCCAAAATGGCTAGGAGAGAAGAGACCTCTTTTTGCTCCTCAACATCCCTTTTATATATGGGATTATCATCACCCTTTGATCGTCATTAGAACCTTTCATTCTATCTGATTTTGCCACCTGTCTTTGGTCCCCTCTTCTTTTCAAAAAGATTCCTTCCTCATTGCTTTTGGTTGGCAGCTTGCATTGTGGTCCCCTTCTCCTTTTCCAGCAGCATTGTTTGTCTCTTGTGCTTGATTTTGATGTTGCAAGAACATGAACAACAAGCATCAATTACTTAAATGAAAATTAGACAAATAAGAACTAAATCAGTATATTGTTCAACTCAAATGTGCAAATGTAGGATAATATTATGCTGAGAAGATAAATGCATGTAGAATAGGCATAATTATCATAATATGAACATTTCAGGGCTTATATGCACATGAATTGAGATGAAAAATGAGTAGAAATGTAGTATGATCAGCTTGTGGTCAATTAGTAACTTTTATGTCCAATTTAATTTGTTATCACCAATATATAGGATTCAACAATCTCCCCTTTTTATGATGACAAACTAATTGGACGATAAAGAGAGAAAGATAACTTGTAAGGATAGAGAATGAGTAGTAAGTAAGCTCCCCCTATATTCATGCATATTTCATATTTTCTCCCCCTGAATAAGTCATCACATTATATTCATTGTCGATACATATATCGTTTGTTCATGCACTAACAAATGTGATTATAGTCACTACAAAATGGTGCACGACACTAGTACAAACACATAACATCGATCTAAAAGAAACTGAAAAAAACACATAACTTCTCCCCCTTTTTGACATCATCAAAGAGGGAGGTAACTTAACTACATCTCATCTGGACTATCATCCTCTCGATCTACAGGCGGAATAAATCTCTGCAATGCATAGTAGGCCTGTAGCGAGCCAACAAGGTGAAGAAATCTCTGCGATGCATAGTCACGCTCCATCCGTCGAACACGATGATCCATCTGGGTCACACGATGATCTATGGCATCCTCCTGCTGTGTCATGAGTGTCCATCGGCGCTGGCTCTACATCTGTGGTATCATCTCCATCGCTAGAATCTATCGGTGCCACCTCACCAAACCTAAGATGTTTCCGGTGCAAAGTTCCAGAACCGATGACGTCAGTGGGGTGGGGTCAGATGTACTCTTCGTCTACAGGGATGTTGACATCAAAATGGAGTAAAGTTTTAGTGATCCAGGATCCAAAATATAAGTGGTACCGACCACGAACACCAGACGAGACCTTCTGGAATGTGTAATCTATGTGATAGAAAAGAAAATGGCCAAAATGAAGAAATGAGGCATCGCGGATACAAAGACTGTGAAGAAAGAATAGATCAAAGTGAATGACCTCTGTATAGTGCGACTAAGAATGTGATGAGCCATTTTCATGGTTTGATGAAGATGTCGATGGGCCATTTCGATGGTATAGTGGATATCCTGTCCAACAAAAATCGTACGAATGTCATCTGCGATCGGAAGATAATCAGAAGGCTAACTATGGGTGACAAATGAATAGAAACTAGGTAAGGGGCACAGAATGCCAAAGATGTGATAGAGATGGTCAGGATCAAAGCGAATGGATACGCCAAGGACATAGGTGATGATGGCCTCTCGCGTCATGTTCGCATAGAAATGACGAACAAGACGGGGATACACATGCTCTGGGAGAGAGAAGTGGCGGCCAACCGATGGTTGTGAACATCTCATAAACATCTGGAAAGTTCAGGGCGTCCCAATCAACAATGTAGGCAATCCGGACTTCGCGAGAGGTGTACAAGGCATCAAAACTAGTAGAGATGGCCCTAGTGACAAAAAGGTGACTATTGTCAATGGAAGGAGGCTGACGAGCATGTCCACGGGATCGTCCTTGTCCACATTCGATAGGCGTGGGTTTCGGTTTCGGTTATGGGTCAGGCTCGGGCTCATTTGCGAGTACATGAATGCGACCACCAGAGCCATAATAACGATGATGACGACACTGAAAGACTAGTCTTAGGGGTGGAATCCCTTCGTCGTCCGCCATGATTCAACAATGGTTGCAAGGAATGGAAGGGGTTTCTGATGGTCGAAAGTGGCACCGGAAGGAGACAGTGACTACGAGGGGTGGCGTCAGGAAGATAACAACTATGACAGAGGGATGGAGACCATGATGGCGATCAGCGATGACAGACGGTGGTGGGAGACTGAGTGATCAAGTGAAGAGAAGGAGAGAGTGGTGTCAGTGAGAGATGGTGGCTGACGACGTCGGCGAATGATGAAGGAAAGAAAAGAGATGGCAGCTGACTGTAGACGGGGAAGATGGTGATAGTTCACCAGCAAAGGGGGCAGCCGGCGGAGAAAAGGGTGGCGCAGTGGCGGTCGACAAGGAACTCGATGTCGCGGGTGGTGTGGATGAAGGAGAGAGAATGACGGCGAACGAGGGAGGTCGGCGGCAAGGGCGATGGCCGGATGGTCAGTGGCGGCAAGGGCGATGGCCGGATGGTCAGTGGCGGCGTCGCGGATGAGGTGGACGGGCGGTGGCTAGGGTAGCGATCGAGGAAAAGATTAAGAGGAGGTCGACCGGCGGTCGAATGCTTATACGTGCACGATTTGTGCATATACCGGTCGACCAGTCATGTTCATTGGTCGACCGAAAAGTTATTTTGCAATAAACAATCCATCGATCGATGGATGTCAATCGGTTGTAGTCATACACCGGCATATTGGTGGACCGATCCTAGTTTGACAATCACTTTTTCACTAATTTTTTGAAATTTTAACCATTGAGATTTTATTCCAGGGATTTATTTCACATAAATGTAAGTGTTGTGCAACACTTTTAACGTTCAATTCATGTCAAAAGTGATATTGAATAACCAAGTCACTTTTACTTAGAATTGATATGCAATCAAAATTCAATCATTCTTAATTCCCTTCTAAGCATGTAAAACCATTCTTCACTCAAGTGTTTTGTAAATATGTCTGTAAGTTGGAATTTAGTGGACACATATTCAACAGCAATGTCCTTAAGGGTCACATGCTCTCTAATGAAATAATATCGCAAATCGATATGTTTAGTCCTAGAGTGTTGAATCGGATTTTTGGTCATTTCTTAGCACTCGTCTTATCGCACTTCATGGGTACATTGGAATAATTTACACCATAATCAAGCAATTATTGTTTTACCCATAATAATTGTGCACAACAACTACCGGCACCTATATATTCGGGCTCGTCGGTAGAAAGTGCGGTGGAGTTTTGTTTCTTACTAACCCATAAGATGAGAGAGCTACCAAGAAAGCAACACAAACTTTACACCCGACAAAATATGTGTTGGTGTAGGCATGTAATTCAAATGGGGAGTTTCTATTATACTAAATTCTTAATTCACATGTATGCTTTAAGTAGCGCATAATCCTTTTAACAATAATTAAATGTGATTCTTTGGGTGGGAGTGTATTAAAATGTAGCACACAAGCATACACTAAACATGATATTCAGCCTACATGCCGTTAAATAAAGCAAGCTACGTATCACCTCCGTACCTATTTTGATCAATGGACTCGTCTTTTTCATCTTTATCTAATTTGTAGTAGTGCTCATAGAGGTTTTTATTCGTTCATCTCGAATCTTTTAAGCAACTCTTTTATATACTTTTCTTGATTAAGAAAGATGTCATCCTTGGATTGTTTCACTTATAGGCCTAGAAAGAAGGTGAGCTCTCCTACAAGACTCATCTCAAATTCTTGTGACATAAGAGTTTCAAATTCTTTGCATAGGCATTCATTAGTAGTACCATAAACAATATCATCAACATAAATGTGAACTATTAAAATGTCATTTTCAAATTTTTTTAAAAATAATGTGGTGTCAACTTTTCCTTTTTGAAAACCATTTTCAATTAAAAATGAACTCAATCTTTCTTACCAAGCTCGACTTTCAATCCATAAAGAGCTTATGAAAGTTTGAAAACATGATTAGGGAAATTTGGATTTTCAAAACCTTGAGATTATTCAACATAAACTTCTCCATTTATAAAACCATTTTAAAAAGCCGATTTTACATCCATTGAAAATGTTTAAAACCTTTATAACATGCAAAAGCCAAAAGCATTCGAATTGTCTCGAGTCTAGCAATGGAAGCAAAAGTTTCATCAAATTCAGTCCCTTCAATTTGTGAGTAACCCTTGGCCACTAATCTAGCCTTGTTCCTCACAATGACACTGATCACTAGCTGATCATACTAAATTTCTACTCATTTTCCATCTGAATTCATGTGCATATAAGCCCTGAAATGTTTATATTTGGTTAATTATGCTTAATATATATGCATTGATCTTCTCAGCATAATGATATCTTACATTTGCACATTTGAGTTTGATAATATATTAATTTAGTTATTTGTCTAATTTCTATTGGAGAGTTTTGATGCTTGTTGTTCTTATTATTTCAGCCTCCAAATCAAGGATAAAAGACACACGTCTTTGCTGGAAAAGGAGGGGGACCACAAGTGGCAGGCTTCCAAAAAGCAAGAAAAGGAATTTTTTTGAAAAGAAGAGGGGACCAGGACAAAAGGAATAGAAGCTTTTGATTGGGATCAAAGGGTGATGAAATGCCATATAAAAGTGGTATTTCTTGGAGGAGAAGAGGGCTTCCACCATTTTCAAAATCTGCACCTTGGAGCTGAAGGAAGGGGAAGAAGAAGTCTAGAGGAGATTTCAAGCTGATCCTGTCATTTTTCATACTTCAGAATGATTTTTATTATGTTCCTCATCTATTTTGTATTGATTTCATCATCTATGAGGAGCTAAATCTTAGCTCTCTTAGGATAGGGTAGTAGTCAAATTTATGTTATTAATGGATGATGAACAACTCTAATTTTATCACTGATTTTAGTATAGTTCTAAATGTTTTAGAATATGTTCTTATTGATGTGAATCTTACTTTGTAATGGCAATTGAGAAGTTGATTTTAGATTCTTTTCATACTTAGAAATGAGTGAAGAACATTGATATTGTTTCCTTATTCCAATCTATCCATGCTGAGTTTTGATATATCCATCTAGCTTTTGTTAATGTGAATCTCATATTGAAATGGCAATCGAGAGATTGATTCTAGGTTCCCTTGATGTTTAGAGATAAACCAAGAGCATTATCATTGGTTTGTGGATCTGATTATGTTTGTATTGTGAGATGAATTATTATGTTGTCTTGTGATTGCTACTACCTCTAGTTCGTGACTTTACTTGTTATGCTTATATCTGAAAGGAATGTTGGCATACTAGTAGTTGTCATAAGTTCCATGATTTGAAACACTTTTAAATCAACCTAACTAACATTCATATGAAGGTATGATATTAGTTCTTATTTTAATGCACTGTGAGAGCAGTTTATATAGGTTGAAATTGGCATGATTTTATTGTTGAGTTATTCTAATCCATCCATAGCAGAATTAGATGAACCCCATTCTTAGGAGAATCTGTCATTAACTATTAATCCCCTTTAAGGCTTTCATCTAAGTAGTTAGATTTCATTCCATATTAATCATTTTAAACATAAAAAAGAGTTATCTCATAGTTATAGTTTGATTCTGGTCTTTATCCTTTCCTTTTTACTTACTTGTTACTTTAGCCCTTTTAGTCTAGGATTAATTTAGATTAGTTAGTGAGTCTTTAGTTCTCAAATCACTGTGGATACGACATTTGAGTCTACTATTCTGATCTGTGCACTTGCAGTTTAGTGAAGTGAGGAGTTTAGACCATATATCATTTAGTTGCATTTTCAATTATGTGCTATAAATCATCAAGTTAATCACACTCCACACAATTCACATCAGACACCATTTTCATCTAACTTGTTTCGAAAGACCCATTTGGTTCTAATAATGGGATGGTCCTTGGGTCTTTCCACAAGTTTCCACACTTGATTACTTCCAAAATTGTTTAATTCCTTATGCATTGCATTTATCCAATTTGGATCATCGAGTGCTACATCTATAGTGCTGGGTCCAACATTAGCAAGAAATGTTGAAAAAGCACATATATTTTTCAAAGAGTTTCTTGTTTTTATACCTTAATTTATATTACCTATGACTTGTTCAAGTGGATGTGATGAGGCAGGTCTCCAATTTCTTGGAATGATTTGCTTCTCCTCAATTCGAAGTTCTTCCATTTCTTCCACATTTGGAGCGTCAACTTTAACTTCTTCCAAGTCCTCATTTTGCACATCATCAAGTTCTTCCTCATCATCATGTGCTTCTTGCTCATAAAAAAAATCATTAGTCTCATTGAATTTAACATTAATTGAGTCTTCAACAACTAATGTTCTTTTATTATACACTCTATAAGCTTTACTTGTACTTGAATAACCAAGAAAAATACAATCATGACATTTGGCATCAATCTTTGACATTCAAAATATAGCATTTACAACCAAAAACTTTGAAATAAGAAATATAGCATTTTCATCATACAAAATTTCAAAACATGTTTTCTTCTCGAGAGGCCTAAGTAGAATCCTATTAAGAACATAGCATGATGTGTTTACGGCCTCAGCCAAAAATACTTTAGCAATTTTCTTTCATTTAAAATTATTCTAGCCATTTCTTGTATAGTTCTGTTTTTTTCTTTCTACTACTCTATTTTGTTGAGGTGTCCTAGGAGTGGAAAAGTTATGAGTAATCCCATTTTCTTCACAAAACAATTCAAATTTATGATTTTCAAATTCTCCTCCATGATCACTCCTAATTTTTGAATTTTTTTGTTCAAGTCCATTTTGAATTCTTTTTGCAAATTTGGAAAACATGTTTATTGTTTCATCTTTACTAGCAAGGAAAGTAGTCCAATTGAAACTAGAGAAATCATCAACAATCACAAATACATATTTTTTTCCTCCTAAGCTTACTACATCAATTGGCCCAATTAAATCAAGATGTAAAAGTTCCAAAGACCTATGTGTACTAATGACCCCCTTTAATTTAAATAATTTTTTGGTTTGTTTACCTTTAAGACATGAATCACAAATATTGTTTTTCTCAAATTTACCCTCAGGCAAACCTCTAACCAATTCTTGATTTGAAATTTTATTTAGAAATTTGTAGTTTGCATGTCCTAATCTTCTATGCCACAAATTTATATCATCATGCATAGCACTAAGATATTTTTCACTTTTCAAATTATCGAAGTCAATTTTGTACACATTATTGTATCTAAAACCCATGTGTTAAACTTCATTATTTTCATATAATATCAAACACTTGTCCTTTTCAAATTTGACTAAATAGTTTTTATCACATAGTTGACTTATGCTAATTAGATTATGTTTTAGGTTTTCAACTAACCACACATTTTCCAAATACACTTTGTCATTTTTACCAACATTGCCCATACCAATTACTCTTCCTTTGCTATTGTCTCCAAAAGTGGCTTTTCCTCCATTTTTTTCCAAAGTGATAAAGTTAGATGCATCGCCGGTCATATGTCTTGAGCATCCACTATCCAAATATCATTTACCTTCATTGTACTTTGGAGCTCTCTACAAGAAAGAAATTAAGAGTCTCATCTTTTTAGTACCCAAATTTACTTGGGTCCATCTTGGTTAGAAATGGTCCTTTTCGGGACCCAAATTTTCTTCATCATTTTACTTACTCATTTCTTCATTCTGCAATAATAAGAATAATGCCCTTCACATCCACAATGAAAACAGGTAATATGTGATCTTGTGTAACTATGTAATGCTTTAACAAATAAAATTCTTTTGTCATTCTTCTTTTCAAAAGAGTTAAAACCAAGTCCCTTTTTATTTGAAGACATTCTAGATCTACTAAGCATGACATCTAACATTTTACTTCCGTTAAAAATTTTTTCAAATCCATATTTTAAATTCTTGATTTCTTTGTTCAAGCATGCACATTCTACATTTTGTTTTTCACATAATGATCTTAGTGTACTATTTTCCATTTTCAATTATCCAATTAAGAATTCCAAGCTAGAGTTTTCTTCATTCAATATATCACACTTTTCACATGCTTTAACTTCCTTAATTTTCTTTTGCATGTTTTCAAACTCTATTTTTAGATTATCATATTTCATTTTTAGGCATCCATATTTATTAATAAGAATTCTAAACTCATTATGCACATTAAAATATTCACTATCACTAGAATCAGATGAGTTAGATGATACCTCGTGGCTATTAGCCATTAAACATATGTAGGCTTCTTCATCATCACTTGAGAAAGTGTTGGAGTTATTTTCTTCATCTTCGCTTTCATTCTAAGTGGCTTGAAGAGCCTTTTTCTTCATTCTTGAGTTTTCTCCATCTTTCTCCTTTTTGGCCAAATTCGGACACTCATATTTATAATGTCCAAACTTTTTTACATTCAAAACAAGTTATTTGATTCTTGCTCAATGGCGATCTTTTCTTGGTGAAGCCATTCTTCTTCTTTTGCTTGGCAAACTTGATATACTTGTCAAGCTTCTTTGCATATAAAGCAAGCTTCTTTTCATTAAAATTCTCATCTTATTCACTTGTGTCTTCATCAACTTTGTTTGCTTTTAAAACCAATGTTTTCCTTTTCGAAGCATTTTCTTCTTCATCTTCCTTGATCCCGATCTCATAGGTTAAGAGTGAACCTATAAGATCATTAAAGTCTAACTTGTTCAAATCTTTTTCTTCAATCACCGTCCTCCTACATTCCCCAGGATGGTTCAGCCCACATAAATCGCATGCACCTTCATTCTATGCAGGTGCTTGCCGCGGAGGCAGTTGACACAATGGCTGTGGTTGGCGATTCTGTGGAGGCAGCTAGTTCCTTTGTTGAGGAGGCCTCTGTGGTTGTTGCTGTGGTGGTGGAGGAGCATTGCACGAAGGAGGGTAGGACCTCTGACAATTATTGTGACAATTATCCCATCGCTCTGGTCCTCTACCTTGGCGACGATCATCCCACCTCTGTTGGTTCTGTTCAATGGGGCGTACTGGTGCCTTGCCCCTGAGTTCCTTGAGCTCTTCTTGCTCTCTCAAATAATCTCTTTCTACTTTTGTGCTCAATTCCACATTGTCTTCAGAGTCTTGCAATGGCCAGATAGTGTGTTAGTGTGTTCTTCCTATGGTGGAGTTCAGGCCTTGTGCGAACTGATCAGCCCTCTGGTTTTACCCATGTTTTGAGTGTGGTACCTTTCTAGTTGCACAAACCGGATATGATAATCCTCAACAGTCATTTGACCTTGGGTCAGTGTCAGAAACTCTCGTTGTTTCTGAATGCGAAAGTACTCGGGAAAATAGCGTCCTTCAAATGCCTCATAGAAACTCTGCCAAGGAATTACTCTCTGGCCATGAAACTTGGTGGCTCTAGTGGTCCTCCATCAATCTCAGTGCGTGATCAGTTAATCAGCTCACAACATATAAAACTTTCCTGTCCTCAGCGTATCTCAATAGCTCAAACGTTTCCATCATGCTTGTCAACATCTCCTTTACCATCAAATTGTGGAGGCTAGAGTTTCAAAAATGCTTGGATAGTATCCTTAGTAGGCGCTGGATGGAGCTGAAACTCCTAGTGAGGTGGTCATGCTGGTGATAGCGGTGGTGGCAGCGGCAATGACTGGCTTTCACCAATGTAGCTAGACTCATGTGGTATCTCTTTGTGCTGAACTCTCTACTCGTGACTACGGCGACGACCACGACCTCTACCTCTCTACTCAGACAACTATGGGCCCCTTTGGCCCACAATGTTACTCCATAGCCAGCCCAGCAGCTCTGCGTCGGGTCATCATCTACAGATATAGGAAACAATGCAATGATTCTTACTTGATTGGATCGAATGGCACAACGACTTGTTCGTGATGCGTGCACATGGGAATCTAAATACTCTAAGTACTTCGAGCATGTCAAGAGAGTCTCCACGTCTAGCTCTAGTACCATAAATGTAACGCCCCCAAATCATCACTTGCCACGTGACAAGATCCAACCTGGAGGTCGCTACCAACAATGCTATACCTTGACTAAAACATTGACTTTGACTGATCCTTTGACCCAAATAAAGGCAGAAGACTTAGAAGCAGTAAAAACAACAATTAAAAATGAAGATCTAAATAATAGTCTTTAATATAATTCAAAATAGTTTAAAACATCGTCAAACATAAAAGTAACGCGGAAGCCCAATGACATGAACTCAATATATCTAAAACAGCGGAAAAAGAAACACTCTAAAACACCACATGTGCACTGGACCATCACAAACATCATCAGCCGTAGCTCTTCATTGATTATCATCATTACGTGCAGGGGAAACAATAACCGTGAGCTTTGTAGCCCAATAGGTGGATAATAAACCAATGGATAAATGCTAACAATATATAAGCATGGAACAATAGGCATAGGTAGAAGAATCAACAGAAAAGTAATCTATGCTCTGTTTTATCTGAATCAGTAAAATAGATCAATACGATGATATGGATAAGATCAATGTGCCATGAAAGGTGAATAAATGCTCTAGTCAATGTCATCTATGCAATGTCATCTATGCAATGTCATCTATGCAAAATGTCATCAATGAACGTTTTTGTTATAATAAGGTGCCATGTACTTCATGAGGCCAATGATTGTACGCATCACGATAAGTCATCCTATTTATAAGGGAGAGTATCCTCTTTCGTTACACGATGCGGAGAAATCATGAACAGGGACAAGGCCCAGTCAATGCCCCAACGATGCGATGAAACAATGTCATGAGCTCCCGTCAATCCGTAACATGGGCACCCAAGCTTTTATCTTAATTAATTATTTAGGTTATCATCTTCACCCAGATTGGGACTTCTGATCGTGCAATGAAATACTATTCTACGTGACAAACATCATGGAACAACATTAAAATAATAATAATAATCTAAGATCACTGCACACTAGAACTTCTCGACAGAATCCGAGCCGGGTTGGGTCTGACTCGGGCCGAGTTCTTCAATGGACGACTCCTCGGCCTAGCAATGGCCGAGTATGAATCGCACTCGGCATCTTTGTCGGGACTCGGGCCGAGTTTCGGTGGTTGTGCGCGCGTCGGCAGTGGCGCGGGTTGGGCGACAGAGAGCCCAGGTCAGGCTCAACGTCGATTCTTCCCGATGGCAGTTATGCCCGGTCCGGGTTCTATGAAACCCCATCCGGGTTCTGTGATTCCTGCGGGACCGTGGTCATGGCTGCACGTTCTTCCAAGCGGTTCCGCCGGAATAAACCTCTTATGCATAAAGTAATTACATGGATCGATAAAGGGTACATAGAAGACGATACTAGGGTTCTAAGTGAGTCCTTAAACATGCAAATCTATGGTTAAAATCGATCCACCTACCTCTGTCAGCGTTCCATGCGGTTTTCCTCTATTTCTTCGGGTTCGATTCGTTCGTCCTCATCGCCGGCAGTCCCAGACGGACCCCCGATCTCGAAGGTCATTCTCCCCTCTTACCATTCGTCCCCTGGTCGCCCGATTTGATGAAGTAATCAGAGAGAAAATGGATTAGGAAAATAGCAACTGAAAGCATGGAAAAGTAGACCAACTATGGCTGTTGTTCACCTCGGTTCATTCGGGCTCGTCTTCGGCGATCTCTCCAGCATCCGGCAGCGTGCTTCTGGGTTCTTGGACGTGGGGGTATGAGAGGGACACGCGAGGAGACAACGGCTAGGGCAAAACTTGTTTAATGTTGGTAGAGGGTAGTTATATAGGGAGGGAAAGTTGGTTATTTTCCTTTAAGTTGGATAAATTTCCAACTCAAATAGAAATATGATTTAATTTTTAATTTGTTTTCATTTTTTTATATTAGGGTTGGATGTTACAGCTGCTGATGGCATACATCAACCAATGGATCATTGTTGAGGACATGGAAGAATCCAAGCTGAAAGATAAGAAAGAAGAAAATGATGTTGAAAATCTAAGCAGATGCATCCATGGTGGATGTATGTATATATGTTTACCTTGGCGTGCATTGTGTAAAGCCTCGTCCGAAGTGGTTGAATGCTATAGTGATCTGCATCTTGCTGTCATTTAGATTCGAGTCTCTAACCCCAAAAAGCATCACCTGAAGTCCTGAATGATATAATAGTGCTAGTGGGGTATGTGAGTGGTTCACGTCGTTGTGGGCAGTGTAACGACCATTGGAAATGGTGACGCCGGTGGAGGTTTCAATGATGTAGATAATGTCATCCCCGCAGTTAGACATGGAGACATGATCGATCCAGACGTTGGTGGAGCTGATGATGAAGATGCTGACTCTGTACTCCGGGTCCTGAACGGCTCTCGGAGTTGATGATCATCCCACCTCCGTTGGGGCTGATGTCATGGATGTGGAGGTTGTGGATGATGATGTTGTTCACACACTAGATGGTGAGACTAGTGTCGAAGGTGCCATGGCCATCGATGGTCTTGTCGTTGGCACAACTTAGAATAGTCTAAAGAATGATTCAGAGTAGAGGGAGATACAAAGGTAGTAGAGAATGGGGAGAGGCGTTGGTGCTCGAAGAGGCAGAAGGTGTTGACAATGTGGTAGATCTTAGAGGTCAGGAACTTCTGTTGGGGCTCGTCCGGTGCAAGAATTGGTCAACACCGCTGACGAGCTGCATGAGGTGGAAGAGGTAGATGCAGATGGGGGACTTGCATGAAGGGTTAGAGATGTTGGATCAAAGTTTTAATGCCTTACATAATTATATTTTGATGATACAAACATCGAAAGATTAAAGTTAAATGCTGAAAAACTTTTAAGTAAAAATGGATTGATTTGTAATTTCCATGTTTTCAGGAGAATTATTTCCTCCAGCTGGACGGTTTCTATTCTTATGTTTTTTTCACAGTTGTTACATTATTACCTCCTTAAAAGAAAACTCGTCCGCAAATTTTGTACAAGGTAGGGAACATACCGAAAAGACGTCGAAACTCTTGACGCATTTTTCACTCGAGCTCCCATGTCGCCTCCTTATCGTGATGAAAACGCCAGACTATCCGGACCATGGGTACATCCTAGAGATGGAAAAACGGGCCGTGCTCATGCCGGTCAACCCATGTATGACCGTACCGCGGATGCCAAACGAACTATTTTTTATGTCGACACGGTCTGAGCCCGACCTGTTCGGGCCGGCCGGGCCGGGTCGTGCCGAGTCGGGTGGCCCATTTTTTTTCTTTCAATTTGAACTTTTGTTACTTTTCCAATATTAAATTTACTTATTAAATTATTATATAATATAATTAGTATTATTATTTATTCCATAATACACAACTTATAATAATTATATAGTTAAAATTTCAAATACATTAAGTCATTAATTCATAATTATTAAGTAAATAAATTTGTCAAATGAATAATTGAGTAATAACTAATAAGTTATAACCTTATAGTCTTATACATAAAATCAATTGATAAGTATTTATAAATATATCTTTGACATTGTGCAATTATATATAAGAATGAAACTACGAGAGAAGATAATAAAAGAGAGAGTGAGAGATTGAGATTTGAGAGAAAGAAAGAAAGAATATAATATAAAGTAGTACATTATATATAATTTATTGTATAATGCATAAGTAGAGTAGTATAGGGAATTAGGTACTTAGGTAGTATAGATAGTTAGGTACTAATTTATTATATAGTAAAATTAGTAATAACACCGAGATTAACGTGGTTCGGCTATTTTAGCCTACGTCCACAGGAGTTTTAATGTTTTATTATTATTGATTATTATGAAATAATCAATAAATGAAAATTTACAAGAAAATTAAAAATTACATCTTCTACAACAATTATTTTATGAAGAATTATAGGCGGAGGAGACATCTGTTTCATCGTCATCTTCCATATATGGTAATATGGATTCCTAACCTTGTCTTCGAGTATCTGCATCAAACCAATCTTTTAGTAATATACAAACTTCCATCGACTTAGAGCTCATTCTATTTCTTCTCTCGTCCAAAATCTTAGAACATGTATAAAAACATTGTTATGATGCCACTGTAGACATCAGAACAGCTAAAAAATCTCGAGCTAAGGCAGAGAGAATTTGTTACGCACGATTATTTAATCTTCACTAGGTCAAGACATCGATTTCACTATCACATTCATTTGGACATGATAAGTAATCTAGCACTTCATTATACAAATGGGTAGCTGAATTGAATGAACATTCATCCGAGCCTCTTGATGTGTCCCCTCTAATAGAAGACATGAATCTAGAAAATGATCTATTATTGGAAGGTCTAGGTGCTACTGGTGGACGTGATGAAGATGCTTGCCCTCTACGTACACCAAATTTTGTTTCATAAATATTATATAAGTTATTTATTATATTTCATAATCATAATCTGGATTAATAAAATCGTCAATTTGTAATTCTGGATGACTTCTTATATATTTTTCAGGAAAACAATTCTTAATTTCTCTCATGTACCATTTAGGACCGGATCCCTTAAATCTAGGATCCATTGTCATTGCTAAAATTCATATGAGAGGCAAATTATTGTAATATTCTAAAAATTTTGATTCCATCAAGTAAATTATTTTAGAAAATTCATTTGATATTCACGATTTTCATTAAATGAACTTGTCATTTCATGAAGTTGATTAAAAATTAAATGTCAAGTAGGAGAATAAATAGCAGATAACTCTAAAGTAGCATTATAAAAAACTTGTAATAATTCCATAACTACGTTAGCAACATCCCATTCCGAATCAGTAATTCGAATTGTTGGACATTGCATCATAGTTAAAATATAATTATCAAGTGGATATCTAAATGGATTACATAATTTAAGCATGTCGTAAGTACTATTCCATCTTGTAGACGTAGCAGTGTTTAATTTTCTATAAGGAATATTATAACGATGAAAAATTTCTTTAAATGTTTGTCTCCTAGGTCTAGAGTGACATAAATTTACAATAACTGATCTAAGAGTTTCAAGTACTCTAACAACTACTTTTAATCCTTTTTTAACACACAAATTAATAATATGACATGAACATCTTTGATGAAAAAGAATTTCATTTAAAGGAGGATTTAATATTTGAATAAAAAGTTGTGCAGCGGAATTATTAGCACTTGCATTATCAAGAGTAAGACATAGAATTTTATCTTTAAGACCATATTCGTTAATTACTTTTTCTATCATGTTGGCAATTTGCAAAGCATTATGAGGATGTTCAATTTCTTTAAATGCAATAATTCTTTTTTTCATTACCAAATTTATATCGTAACACATAATAAACCATCATCACCATTTACAGAAGTTCATATGTCACTAGTCAAAGTATATATGAATTTAGAATCTAAAATATAATTAATTAGTTCATTTTTCTTCTTGTGATATAATCGAATCAAATCTTTTTTAACAGTGTTTCTACTAACATTTTTTAAGGCACCTTGTACACAATTTTGTTGATAATATAAAAATTTTTCATCTTCAACAAATGTGTAAGGCATTTCTGCATGTATAACATATCTTGCTAAACCTTCACACATATTTTCTTGATTATAAGCAAATAAAGAGTTCCCACAATACCACGATTGGGTGCAACTAGTTGAGTTTATTGTGGTAATTAACCTGCCAAAAATTGTTCCCTAGTCGTTATAGGATGCAATTCTAAATGCCGTTTTGAACTACCAAATTTTACAAATAGATTTATCTTTTTTTGGATCATTTTCATCTATATTTTTTTCAAGATAATTCCAAACTTCACTAGTTAACTTTGATGTTCTTCCGTTTTTACCTATTATCTCACATTGCGTGGGAGCATCTAAGCTTGACGGACCTGTGGGTGTCGCAGTTGCGATTGCACAATCTCCTTCGTGCAGAACTTGAAGTAATATTAAGATTAAGAATGACAGGAAGATTAACATATGTAGTAGCAATAATTGGGCAGTTAGTTGATGGCGTCATAGTTTCCATATAACCCGACGAATCACCACAACTGTGCTGAAAAAGAATTAGAATCACTACTACTATTAGTATTATATGGTGTACCATATGGACATACAGGTAGTGGTCCATAAGGTGAATAAGCAGCAAAATTACCATATAAACAAAAGGGATCTCGCGGGTCCATTATGTAGTTATATATAAGAAATTAAGAAAGAAATATAATAATAATAATAATAATAATAATATAAAATACTATTGAATAAATATTACAATGTAAATATAAATTAAAAGTGAGAAAGTTTGAGAGCACGAATGGAGAGAAGTGAATGAAAATCGGTCACCAAGTGTGAGGGAGGCAAAGAGAAAGAGCACTTTGAGGCAGAGAGGAGAAATTGAGAGCTTGAAATTTGAATGAAGATGGAAGAAGGGTCGGCCGTGACTTTTATAGGTGGAGAAATGCAATAAAAATACTTAGACACGACCCGCGTTGGCTTTAACACAGTCAGTGTTGTACCCTTTGACCGCGTCCGTGATTCTACGGTCCATGTTCGTGTTGTCAAATCGCGAATGTTGTTTGAAATGGAAAACCGTTGTCCTCTTCTATATACGGACCATGTTAGGTCCACAAGGTCCGTGTTACTTTCAAATATGTCATCCGACGTGCCCATCATCGCGGTGCACGGATCGTGCTGATATTGCACGCCCCATGTTTGTACGTTGAAAAAAGTAACTTGTGCCAAAATAGGTCGTGTTGTGTCGGGTCCGTATTCACCATGCGCAGACCGTGTCGAGCTAGCAGTGCGGATGGCCGACTCTGCAAGGAATGGCATGACACGGCTCATTTTTTTGTGCATGGGTTGTGTTCGTGCCGAGTACTTATTCTTATTCTTTATACATCCTTATTCTTCCGGCGTTGAACCTTGCGCTCGATGATGTGTGTCGAGTACTTAGTAAAGGTGAGGGCTGTAGCTAGATCTGGCACTTTTATCCGCTAAATCATGCTTGTACTTCTTATGCATGGATACATGAAATGTGTTATGTACTCGCCCATAAAAAGGGGGCAGAGCCTGCTACATGTTGCTTAACCTCATGACCCCTTTCATAGGGGATACCTTTAGCAAAACTTCTCTCTCCTGCCCTTATCTGCATAGCTTTTATGTCTGCCATGTGCCATCTTAATTCTTTGCTTGATCAACTCGACCTTCTCAGCATACTCCGCTACCTCTTTCACCTCCTCCTTTCTCAAGATCTTCTCCTCGCCTACTTCACCCCAATGGGCAGGTGAATGGCAAGGTCGGCCATACAAAGCCTCGAAGGAAGCCATACCGATGCTTGAATTGTAACTATTACTATAAGCAAATTCTATCAAATGAATATGTTCTCCCAGTTATCCAGTGCACATGTCCGAAACATATCCTCTAACGTCTAGATGGTCCTCTCTGTCTGAGGGTGGAACGATGTACTATAGCTAAGTCTCGTATCGAAAGCCAGCTACATACTCCTCCAGAACCTGACGGTGAATCTAGGATTTCAGTCAGACACAATCAATGCCGGGATGCCATGTAGTCTGACTACCTCTTTAACATACAGATCCAACAAGATTTCTACTGACTGCCTCCATCTGATGGAAATGAAGTGTGCTGCCTTCGTGAATCGATCTACATCTACCAATATCGCATCATGACCCTTTTTAGATCCGGGAAGATTGGACACAAAGTCCATAGTAATGTTATCCCACTTCCACTATGGAATCTCCAAAGGCTTCAGCTTGTCATATGGTCTCTGATGCTCGATTTTAATTTGCTGGCATACTAAATATCTTGACACATACTCTGCCATCTCCCTCTTCATGTCAGGTCACCACTAGCTGCGCTTTACATCCTATACATCATGGTGTTGCTAGGGTGGATGATGAATTCTGACTTATGAGACTCATCTAGTGCCTCTTGTCGGACGGCTACATTTGTAGGAACTCATAACTTGTCCTTGTATCAGATCCCTCCGTTTGTTGAGATCTGAAAATTTTCCAATCTCATTCTGGCACCATTCAACACCTTTTGGATATGCTGTCAATCAAGTCGGGCCTCATTTGCATCATCCATAGAGCTCCATTCTTGCCAAGTCTGAGATATGATCATTAGCTGATCACTATAGTTTTTTATCCCATTTTGGATGCATTTCACCCATATCGAGCTCCTAAATTGCCCAACTTTTGACTAATTATGTTTGGAATGCATGGATTGTGATAACTAGTTGATCTTCCTCATTTTATACTTAATTCCATGTGCATAGAGGTTCTGAATTGCTAAAATCCATAAATATTTCAATTCTATGCCAAGTTATCATTTTTAGGACAAGTTATTACTCCCATATGCCAAGTTATCATTATTTTGAGTGAACTGATTTTCAATGATTTTCTTGCGCTAAATCCATTACTATCATGAATGAATCATATTTGGATGATCATATCTCAACTTGTGCAAAATTATAAATCCATTTGAACAAGTTATCATTTTTCCAATGCCAAGTTATCGTTAAAGGGCAAAACTATCATTTCGACATGCAAAACTATCAATTCTGCACAAAGGCCTTAGGCAATCATTATATTATTGTCTTAACTCATTGCTGTTCAAATTTGATCACATTTAGATAACCACAACCAAAGTTATGACAAGTTATCGTTTTTAAGGCAATTAAGTTATCATTTTGGCACCCAAGTTATCATTCTTATGAAATCTTATCTATATTTGATTTATGGCCTCATTCACTTGCCATCCTACTCCCTTTTATGCCTTCAATGCTCTGAACCATCCATATTTGATCATTTTCCAAGATTTATGTAAAGTTATCATTCTGGGTTTTTAAACTTATCATTTTAATTACTGATTTCACATCTTCATAACACCAGATTTTATTTGATGTTTGAGCTGACCCTGGTGGCTTTCCTTATCCTTATTTGTTCATTTCCTATTTGATGACTTTGATGCTTGGTGTTCTATCTCTTCTAGCAGGGAAAAATAGATTGCAAAAAGGTGGAAAAAAGGTGGGGGGACCACTACTTTTGCTGTCCAGAAAAGCTATCTTTTGCAGCTGCAAGCAGGACCAGGACACATGGCACAATCACATCACCATGGAAATCCTGATGCTGATCTAAGGGTGATTAAAGGTCAGATATAAGCTGAAAACCCCAAGGAAGAAAGGGGGGTCGGCCATTGCAAACCAGGGAGGAGAAGGCAGCAAGGGTTTGGAGCTAGATTGAGCAGGAAGGAGCTGAAGGAGAGGAGATTGCTACCAACATCCCTCATTCCAGGATGATTAGCTTATGTTCTTCACTCTATTTTGTATCTAAGTTTGTAATTATTAGGAGCTAAATCCTATGTCTCCTAGGATAGGGTAGTAGTCTAGGTTAATTGTGGATGGACTAAGAACAATTCTGATTTCCTAAACTGTATCAATTCTGGTTGCTGAAATTTGTATTGATATGAACCTGATTCTTGTCATTGTAGGTCCTATTTGTATTTACAACTGAGAAGTTGTCATTTGACCTAATCTTTATTCAGAAATGAATTAAGAACCAATGCCAATTTTTCTGGATTCCATCTTGCTTATAAATCTGATTTCCTAAATCTGATTTTTCCTGAATTCTGATTTCTGAATTGCCCAAATCTGTTTTCATCATTGTGGAGTCCTAATTGATTTATAACTGAGAGGTTACTTCTGGTTTCCTTCTTGTTCAGAAATGAATCAAGAGACAATGGTGTTTCCAAGGTTTAACTCTTTGAATTGTTGCAATTCTTCAATTCTGATTTTCTGAATCTTCAATTCTAATTTCCTGCTTTGCTAGTTGTTAAGCCTCTGTATCCATTAATCACTGAGAAGTGAATTTTAAGGTTTTCTTGCTGTTCAGAGATGAACCAAGGAGCAATTGCATGTGCTGAGTCCCCCATATATGAATTAAGTGTTGATTTCTATCCAATTCATTAATTAAAATGTGGATTTCATTAGAATTTGCAACTGAGAAGCATTTGCATTAATATTGGATTAATTTTAAATCCTCTTGTAGTTTAGAGATAAATCAAGGAGCATTTGCATTAATATTGGATTGATTTCATCCCTGTTTAGTTGATTGAAGCATTCCTTTCATTTTCAAAGTGCAATCTAGAAGTTATCATTTAGAATTTTATTGAATTGCCAAAAAATCAGCAAAGTGACTTGGATTGAACATAATGATAACTTGATTTTCAGTGGGGATCCTCTTCTAATTCAACTTGGCTAACAATTATGTGACAATATATTGTTTAGTTCTATCTAATTGAGCTGTGAAAACAGCCATATTGAAGGTTGAATCAGATTTGACTAAAAAGTGATAACTTGTCCATTTCCATCCATAATTAAATTAGATGAACCCCAATTCCTAGGAGGACCTTCCTCATTGATAGATAAACCATTTTAGCCTCTAGATTAGCATTTATAACCCAGTTTAGTTAACTTTTCATAAACCTCTAAACAGTTAGCATTTTGCTTTCCTGAAAAATTTGTTTTCATTTCCATTAAAATTCCTATTTTTGCCACTTTAAATTAGATTAGTCTAAATTATTTTTTGGTAGTCTAGGACTTCAAATCACTGTGGATATGACATTTAGGGTTACTACAATTGACATGTGCACTGCAGTAGAGAGTGAGTTAGGGAGTTGAAATAAAAATTGAAAATTTTGACTTTTGACCCAAAAATCAGCAAGTTATCACTACACTCCTAAATTTCACTATCAAGTTTTTGGCACCATTTCCAGGGATTTGAGGTCAATTAGACTAACTTAGATAGTTTAGATTAGTTTTAGACTAGTTTTCAGTCCATTTATTAGGCCAATTATCAGTTTTTGCAAGTTATCATTCCCAATTTTCCAATTTTGTCTAGTTTTCTTTCTTTTCTCAATGTGATACTTCTGAATTCATTTATGCAGGATTTGGACAATCAAAAAGACCATTATCAATCAGATCCTGAACCTGAAAGAATATTCTTGAGAAGGAGAAGATTGCAAAGAATTGAGGCAAGAAGAAGGATTTTTGAAGAAGAGGAAGAGGAGCAAGTAAATATGGCTGCACCAAGGACATTAAAAGATTGCTATTCTCCTAGTAATGTCAGAAATCAACAAGGAAATGGAGTCCTAGCACTAGCTACAAACTTTGAAGTGAATCCAGCCTTGGTGACAATGATAAGGCAATACCAATTTTCTGGTTTAGGGAATGAAGATCCAGCCTCACACTTGAATAATTTCAAGGAGATTTGTAGCACTGTCCACTTCAACAATACACCCATGGATGCTGTCTATATGAGGCTATTCCCATTCTCACTCAAGGACAAGGCCAAGACTTGGTACAAGACCCTCAAACTAGAAGAGATGGCTATTTGGGAATCTATTATTCAATTATTTCTAGCTGAATTCTTCCCACCTAACAAAACTGATAACTATAGAGATCAGATTGTGAGGTTCTACCAATTGGAACAAGAGAATATATGTGATGCATGAAAAAGACTCCAAGACTTGTTAAGGGTATGTCCACATCATGGCTTTGAGAAATGGCAACTTGTCAACTATTTTCACAAAGGACTGGATTACCCCAGCAAGGTTGCATTGGATAAGTTGCAGGAGGGATATTTGCATCAAAAAACATTGATGAAGCCTACCAATTGATTGAGAACATGGCTAAGAACCACCATTTCCTTACACATGACAGGACAAGAAGGCTATCCAATGAAAATCAAGTCAATAACATTGCTATCCAGATTGAAGAAGGATTGAAAAAGGCATTGGAGAGCTTGAATTTGTCCACTAATGTAGGAAAATCTCCAAATCAGGAATCAAGGTGTGATGTATGTGGAAACCAGGGCCATGTCACTGAGAGTTGCAACTTGATAATGCAGCAATATGAGCAATCCATAGATCAAGTCAATGCTGTGGGGAATTATGCAGTCAAGCCACCTGCTGAATTTTATACTCCAGAGAATAAGAACCATGCCTACCTCTCCTACAAGGCCAATCACTATCAAGGGCCACCTATGCAAAATTCTAATTGGCAACCCAAGATTTTGCCAACGAATCAACCTCCACCATACCAGCCTCCACATGTTCCAATGCAAAGACCTCCTTTTGAGCAACCACCACCAACTCAACCTTCTCAATTCTCAAAAATAGAGGAGATGTTGCAACAAATTCTGAAGAAGCAAGGCAATCAGGAGGAGGCAATTTTGAAAATTAATTCTAGACTTGATACTATTGAGAACCAAGTTGCTCAGCAATCTAGCACATTAGCTAGACCTCCCACATTCTTCCCTGGACAACCTTAATTGAACCCCAAAGAGCAAGTCCAAGCTGTCCAGCTTCGGAGTGGGAAAATTATAGAAGAACCAATGAGGAATGTTGAGGGAAATCCAACTGAAGTCAGTACAAGTTCAGGGCCTACAGAAAAATCAAATGAGAGGGCTGTCTTGGAAAATCAGACTCAACATCCTCAAGGTGAAGTCAGGGCTAGAATATTTGATAAGGTGCCTTTCCCTCAAAGGCTAATCAAGGCAAGGCAGGACCAACAATATGGAAGATTTATTGAAATCCTGAAGAAGTTGCATATAAATGTGCCATTTGTAGTGGCAATTCAGGAGATGCCTTCATATACAAAATTTTTTAAGGAGATCCTTACCAAGAAGAGAATAATTATGGAACATGAGACCATTGCCTTGACTGAGGAAGCCTCTGCAATCATTCAAAATAAATTACCACCCAAGTTGAAAGATACAGGAAGCTTCTCCATGCCCTGTGAAATTGGAAATAGGAAGATTCAAAGGGCAATGTGTGATTTGGGTGCATCAGTGATCACTTGCTGATCACTATATGATTCTAACCCATTTTAGATGAAATTCATACATATGGAGTCCCACTTTTACCTATTTTTGGGCCAATTATACTTGGAATGTAAACATTGTGATAACTAGTTGATATTCCTCATTTCATACTTAATTACATGTGCATAGAGGTTCTGAAATGCCAAAATCCATTAATATTTAAATTCTATGCCAAGTTATCATTTTGAGGACAAGTTATTATTCCTAAGTGTCAAGTTATCATTATTTTGAATGAACTTATTTTCAATGGTTTTCTTGCCCTAAATCCATCATTATCATGTATAAATCATATTTGGATAGTCACATCTCAACTTGTGCAAAGTTTTAAGTCCATTTGAACAAGTTATCATTTTTCAAGTGCCAAGTTATCGTTAAAGGGCAATTCTATCATTTCGACATGCAAAACCATTAATTCTGCACAAGGACCTTAAGCAATTATCTTATTATTGTTCTAACTCATTGCTGGTCAAATTTCATCACATTTGGATAATCAAAACTCAAGTTATGATAAGTTATCGTTTTTAAGTCATATAAGTTATCGTTTTTGGGGCACTCAAGTTATCACTTTTAGGAATCTCTTTCATATTTGATTTTTGACATCACTCACTTGTCACTCTAATCAATTTGATGCCTGAAATGCTTTGAACCACCCATATTAGGACATTTTCCAAGATTTTCATAAAGTTATCATTCCGGGCCCTTGAATTCATTCATATCTATATAAGTTTTCATTCTTGCACAACACATAAACCCATCTGATAATTGAACTAGTTACCAGCATTATCCTAATCCTTATTTGTCAAAATACTACTCAAGAGCTTTGATGCTTGCTGTTTGGGTTTTTGTAGCAAGAAGAAAAGATGGCCAAAAGGTGGAAAAAGTAGGGGGGACCACTACTTTTTCCTGCACAAAAGGGAAGCTGTCACTGCTGGAATTTCTGCAGATGGACAGGTGGCTTAATTAGGAGGATTAGGACATTTAGATGCTGATCAAAGGGTGGAAAGGAGTGATATATAAGCTGGATTTTTCTGGAGGAGAGGGGAGGCTGGTCATTCAAGGGTTTGAGCAAAAGAAGGAGGCTGTTGTTGCTGGATTTTGGGAGCTACTGCCGAGAGCTTGAAGGAACCATGAATTGTATCTATTTCTTATCCCATTTGATGTCACATCTTGTAATTATGAGGAGCTAAACTCCATTTCTTCTAGGATAGGGTAGTAGTTTAGATTAGTTTTGGATGGATATGGACTGATTTGTAATCCTGCACTGAAATCAATTCTGGTTTTCAGATTTTAGAACTTTTCTGCACTGATTCATGTTATCATTAGATCCATTGTAAACCATGATTGAGATGTGTTATTTGATCTAATCACCCTTCAGAATGCATTAAGAGATAAAGTCATATTTCTTTATTCCATTTAGTTGCAAATCTGATTTCTGAATTTGGTTTCCTGAAAATCTGATTTCCTATTTTTTCTGAATCTGTTCTTCATTTCTAATCTGATTAATTGAGTCTTTGGGATGTTGTTATTGTCTCTATCTTGTTCAGAAATGAATCAAGATTGTTTGGGCAATCATTTGACTCAAATCAGATTTTCTATTAATTCCTGAACAGAAATCAGAAATCTGATTTTTCTGGTTTTACATTTCTGAAATCTGAAGTGTTATAAATCTGATCTTGTCATTTGAAGACCCTATTTGTATTTATAACTGAGAAGTTATCATTTGGTCTAACCCTTGTTCAGAAATGAATCAAGAATCAATGCCAAGTTCTAGATACAAACCCAATTAGAATTCTGATTTCTACTTTCTGAAATCTGATTTTTTTCTGAAATCTGAATTCTGATTTTCTTGGGCTGTTTGAATCTGATTGTCATTGGGGATTGAATTAATTGAACAACTGAGAGGTTAACATCTATCCCAATCTTGTTCAGAAATGAATTGAGAAGCTTTGACATTCCTATGATTCAAATCTGATTTGGTTTTTCCTGATTTGAATGAGTTGAATGAGTTGCTGATTTCTGGTTTCCTGAATTTCAAAATTTGATTTCCTGGTTTTTTGGATCTGATTGTCATCAAGGATTGGATAATTGAATAGTTGAGAGGCTAATATATGCCATGATCTTATTCAGAAATGAATCAAGATCATTGACAATTCAGAATTCAAATATGATTTTTCCAAAATCTGATTTCTTAGTTTGATTCTAAATTCTATTTTCTGATTGTTTGGAATCTGAATTGCCAATTGTTAATCCCTATTTTATTCAAATCACTAAGAGGTGTACTCTAGGAATCCCTTGTAGTCCAGAGATGGGTCAAGGGGCATTTGGCAAACTTGAATCCCATCAATACACATTGCTGATTTTCCTGGAATGCTGATTTCTATTTTCTCATTTTTCTAACTTCTAATTTTCATTGTCAACCCTCATTTTAATCCACTACTGAGAGGTAGTCTTAAGGGCTTCCTTGAGATCCAGAGATGGGCCAAGGAGCAATGAGAATTATGAACTCATGTGGCCATATGGTTTGCATTTCCAATTGAGTGTGTTTGTGTGGATTCCAATTTATTTTGCAACCGAGAGGTTGACTTTGAATCCCCCTTGAATTCAGAGATGAATCATGGAACACAAGCACCATTATTGAGTATATTTTATCCTGGTTTGGTTGATTGGAATGATTCCATCTTTTTATGATTGCAAATGCAAGTTATCATTCCAAACTTCCTTGGATTGCAAAAAATCAGCATTGAATCTTTCTTTTGAGCCCAATGATAACTTGATTTTCAGTGAGGACCCTCTTTTGATTCAACCTAGCTAACAATTATATAATCATATATTGCTTAGTTAGAGGCCAATTGAGCTGTGGGAACAGCCATTTTCAAGTTGAATCAAAAGTTGGACATTTAGTGATAACTTGTTCCATTCCATCCTTAATTAATTTAGATGAACCCCAAATCCTAGAAGAACCTTCCTCATAGATAGTTAAACCTTTTTAGATTTCATTCTAGCATTTATAATTCAGTTTTGATAAATTTCCAAAACCCAAAAATTTGTTATCATTTCACTTTCTATAAAAAAATCTGTTTTCACTATTCATTAAAAATCTATTTTTAGCCACTTAAGTAGAACTAATCTAGATTGTTTTAGGATGTTTTAGACTTCAAATTCTTGTGGATACGACAACCTGAGTCTACTACAACTTACCTGTGCACTTGCAGCTAGTGAGTTGGGAGACCAAAAAAATGAAAAATTGACATTTTCTTAAATTTCAGCAAGTTATCACTAGAAAACCCAAATATCACTATCAATCAGTAAGTGTCATACCTCTTTCGCTTTGTAAGAAGCTTGAAGTTGAAGATTTGAAGCCTACAAACATGTCTCTACAGCTGGCAGACAGATCCATCAAGTACCCACATGAAATCATTGAGGTCATACCCTTCAAAGTTGGCAAATTTTACATACTAGTAGATTTTGTGGTACTTGACATGGATGAGGACTTGAATACCCCTATTCTTCTTGGGAAACCCTTCTTAGCCACTGCTGGGGCTGTCATTGATGTCAAGGAGGGCAGATTGACATTCCAAATTAGGGAGGACAAGATAGAATTTAATTTGGCACAAGTTATCAATAGGCCAAATTTTCAAGAAAATGACTTTGAAGAGGGGCAGCTAGACCAAGTTGTTCAGCAAGTCTCTGCCATAATTTCCATTGAAGATCCATTGCAAAGGTGCCAAATGTTTAATCATTTGAAGGAATTGGAGGATCTAGAGGCTGCAGCATACCAATCAGCGCTGAATTTATCCAAATCAGTGGGAAATTCAAAAATTCAGTGTGAGGTGCAACAGGTTATCACTACTGAACTCCAAGGCAATTCAGCTCAAGCAAATTCTTCCAAATTGGAGCTCAAGCCTCTCCCTAGCAACCTAAAGTATGAATTCTTGGGGGAAAACTCAACATTTCCAGTAATTGTCAATGCAAATTTGCCAAAAGATCAAGTTGAAGAGTTGCTGAAAAAACTAAGGCTGTACAAGGAGGTAATTGCCTATTCTATTGATGACATTAAGGGTATCAATCCCTCAATTTGCATGCATAGGATTCCCATGGAGGACAGCTACAAGCCCTCCATTGAATGCCAAAGAAGACTCAACCCAATTATGAATGAAGTTGTCAAAAAAGAAGTGTTGAAGTTGCTGAATGCTGGAATTATTTATTTCATTTCAGATAGTGAATGGGTCAGCCCTGTCCAAGTGGTGCCAAAGAAAGGAGGGATTACAGTAGTGAAATCAGATACAAATGAATTGATACCCACCAGGATAGTCACAGGTTGGAGAATGTGTATTAATTTTAAGAAATTAAACAAGGCAACCGGGAAGGACCACTTTCCACTTCCTTTCATTGATCAAATGTTAGAGAGGTTGGCAATGCACTCCCACTTCTGTTATCTAGATGGATATTCAGGCTTCCTACAGATTCCCATTCACCCTCAAGACCAGCACAAGACAACCTTAACTTGTCCATATGGGACCTTTGCTTATAGGAGAATACCCTTTGGTCTATGCAATGCACCTGCCACTTTCCAAAGGTGTATGATGTCTATCTTCTCAGACTTTATTGAAGACATAATGGAAGTATTTATGGATGACTTTTTAGTATATGGAGATTCATTTGAAGCTTGCCTAGAAAATTTGACAAGGGTCCTACAAAGGTGCAGAGAATCAAATCTAATTCTGAATTGGGAGAAATGTCATTTCATGGTCCAGGAAGGGGTTGTTCTAGGACATATTGTGTCTAGTAGAGGAATTGAAATGGATAAGGCAAAGATTGAGGCAATTGAGAAGTTGCCACCCCCAAAGAATGTCAAGGCAATTAGGATCTTTTTGGGGCATGCAGGCTTCTATAGGAGGTTTATCAAAAACTTCTCAATGATAACCAGGCCTCTTACCAAGTTGCTGGCCAAAGATGTTGAGTTCAAATTTAATGAGGAATGCTTAAAGGCCTTTAACCACTTGAAGGAAGCTCTCACTTCATCTCCCATAGTGCAGCCACCAGATTGGGCATTGCCCTTTGAAATCATGTGTGATGCATCAGATCATGCTATAGGGGCAGTGTTGGGGCAAACCAAGGATAAGAAGCACTATGTTATATGTTATGCTAGCAAGACATTGGATGAAGCCCAAGTCAACTATGCCACCACTGAAAAGGAATTGTTGGCTGTTGTGTTTGCCTTGGACAAATTCAGATCTTATTTGATTGGATCCAAGGTGATTGTATTCACTGATCACCAAGCAGTAAGACACTTGATTAACAAGAAGGAATCAAAACCAAGGCTCATAAGATGGATCATATTGCTACAAGAATTTGATGTTGCAATCAGGGATAAAAGAGGGACAGAAAACTTAGTTGCTGACCACTTATCAAGGATGGAAGGAGTTCAGGATTCTAATGACTCACTCCCCATCAACGACTACTTTCCTGATGACTCTTTTATGGCAATATCAGCTGCCCCTACTCCTTGGTATGCTGATATTGTTAACTACTTGGCATGTGGGATTATTCCTTCTGACTTCTCCTATCAACAGAATAAAAAGTTCTTCCATGACTTGAAGGACTTCTATTGGGATGACCCTCTTCTATTCAAAAAGTCCCCTGATGGCATTTTCAGGAGATGTGTACCAGAAGTTGAATTCCAATCAATTTTGTATGAATGCCACTCATCTCCGTATGGTGGACATGGAGCCACTCAAAAGACTGCTGCCAAGGTGCTACAATCTGGTTTCTATTGGCCTTCTTTGTTCAAAGATACATATATGTATGTAAAGAGTTGTGATGAATGTCAAAGGGCAGGTTCAATATCAAGGAGGAATGAAATGCCTCAGAATGGGATTTTAGAAGTTGAAATATTTGATGTTTGGGGCATTGATTACATGGGGCCCTTCCCTAGTTCATTTGGATACAAATTTATACTACTTGCTGTTGACTATGTATCCAAATGGTTAGAGGCAATTCCAACTTCAACTGCTGATTCCAGGGCTGTAATCAAGCTTTTCAAGGAGATAATCTTCACAAGATTTGGAATCCTAAGAGTGGTCATAAGTGATGGAGGCAGCCACTTCATTGAAAAATGTTTTGAGAACCTTATAAACAAATATGAAGTCAAGCACAAGGTCTCAACTGCTTACCATCCTCAAACAAATGGCCAAGCAGAAATTTCAAATAGGGAAATCAAGGCCATATTGGAGAAAATAGTTTCCTTGACTAGGAAGGATTGGAGTTTGAGGCTAAATGAGGCACTTTGAGCATATAGGACAGCCTATAAAACCCCTATAGGCACTTCTCCTTACAGATTGGTTTATGAAAAGACATGTCATCTACCAATTGAGTTGAAACATAAGGCATATTGGGCAGTGAAGGCACTCAATTTTGATATGCAAGCATGTGGTCAGAAGAGGCTTCTACAAATGGATGAGTTGGATGAAATTAGGCTAAATGCCTACCACAATTCTGAATTCTACAATGAGAGAACCAAGAGATGGCATGATAGCAGAAATTTGAAGAAGGATTTCAAGGTTGGAGACCTTGTGTTGCTTTTCAATTCAAGACTTAAGTTATTCCCTGGTAAGTTGAAATCAAGGTGGAGTGGACCCTTCAAAGTCCACAAAGTCTATCCTTATGGGGCTGTGGACCTTCTGAATGATAAATATGACATATTCAAGGTCAATGGACAGAGGTTGAAGCCATATAATCCCACAGCTCAAGATTCAGCTAAGGAGGTGCTGAAATTGCAAGATTTGCCAATTCTTCCTAGCTGAATTCAAGTGGAAAAATGTCCATCCTAAGACATTAAAGTAGGGCACTTCTTGGGAGGTAACCCAAGTCATTTTACACTTAACTTTTCTATTTTGCAGGAATAAAGAAGGGAGGAATCAGATCCATCCACAAATTGACAAGAAGGGAGTATCCCTACCCTTAATTTTAATTCTTCTCATTGAAATCCTATTGATAACTAATATTATCTTTTCATTCATGCTGAAATCATCATATTAATATTTGAATCATCATGCATATCAGTTTTCCCAATCCATCTTAGCTGAATTTCAGTGCATTTTAGGGAATTCCATCGCATTGTTGAATTGTGCACCCTAAAATTCTAACATTACAAATTTCACTGATATCTCTTGTCTCTCTGCAGGAATTGCTGCAACCCATGAAGAATGGATCACCCTAAGCCCCTAATTGAGATGCAAGAACCATTGGAAGGGATCAAATGCACAAATTCCATTAATTTCATACCCTCCCAACCCTCTCCCTTACCTTAATTTCCAACACTGTGGACAGTGTTGAAGCTAAGCTTGGGGGAGGAAACTTGGTGCTTTTCTAACCTTTACACCATGTTTTTAATCTATTTTAATACTTATAACATCATTTACCACCAGGTTATCATTGTTTGAACTAGTTATCACTCGGTTATCATTTTTTGGGCTCAACTCAATTCTGAATTTATTTTAACCCTGAAATGGGTAAAATACTTCATTATGACAGTTGGTACATTCCAATACCAAGTGGCCAACTTGGCCATTAGTCTTGTTGCTTTAATTGGCTATTCAATTCAGATGCACTTGCATAAATTTTCAGCTGAAAATTTTCCTTTTTGTGGGTCACACTAGCTGATACTTATGGATTGAATTAGTAATATCAGATGTGTAGAAGGGAGTCAAGGCTCTTGCTGTCATGTTAAATAGGAAAATTTGATTTTTTTGGACAAAGGGATCTAAACTATACTTGAGTTTGAACTATTGCTCTCTTCATGAACAGGATAGAAAAGAATAATGGAGAAAAGAAAAAGTGAAAAGTTGTATTTTTGCATTGCATGAATGCATAAATAAAGAGAGTGAAATTCCAAAAAGGAACCAATCCTGAATAAAGCCAGGATTTTTATCCTGTGACCAGGATGAATAAAAATCAGACCTTGACATGTGTACTTGCATTTCATGAATAAAAGGCAGGTGTTAAACCTGTTTAAGTAATGAATATCTGTTCATGAAGGGATTTGTAGTTCAACCTTGTAGTAAAGTTGACAATTCCTACTATTCAAACATGTGATTGCTAGTACTTCTTCCATGGCTTAAATTTTCTTTAGCCTCTGTGATTCCCTAGCTAGAAATTGAGCTTTTGGAAAGAATGAAGTGTTGGCAAAGTGGGAAACTCATTGGATTCAATTCAGCTGACTTTTACTTCATTTGTGGACTTTTAATTCAAGTTTGTCCTTAATTTCTGAATGTTTTGCTTGAGGACAAGCAAAAGGCTAAGCTTGGAGGAGTTTGATCAGTAGCTGATCATTATAGTTTTTTATCCCATCTTGGAGGCATTTCACCCATATCGAGCCCCTAAATTGTCCAACTTTTGGCCAATTATGTTTGAAATGCATTGATTGTGATAACTAGTTGATCTTCCTCATTTTATACTTAATTCCATGTGCATAGAGGTTCTGAATTGCTAAAATTCATAAATATTTCAATTCTATGCCAAGTTATCATTTTTAGGACAAGTTATCGCTCCCATATGCCAAGTTATCATTATTTTGATTGAACTAATTTTCAATGTTTTTCTTGCCCTAAATCCATTACTATCATGAATGAATCATATTTGGATGATCATATCTCAACTTGTGCAAAATTATAAATCCATTTGAACAAGTTATCATTTTTCCAATGCCAAGTTATCGTTAAAGGGCAAAACTATCATTTCGACATGCAAAACTATCAATTCTGCACAAAGGCCTTAGGCAATCATTATATTATTGTCCTAACTCATTGCTGTTCAAATTTGATCACATTTAGATAACCACAACCAAAGTTATGACAAGTTATCGTTTTTAAGGCAATTAAGTTATCATTTTGGCACCCAAGTTATCATTCTTATGAAATCTTATCTATATTTGATTTCTGGCCTCATTCACTTGCCATCCTACTCCCTTTTATGCCTTCAATGCTCTGAACCATCCATATTTGATCATTTTCCAAGATTTATGTAAAGTTATCATTCTGGGTTTTTAAACTTATCATTTTAATTACTGATTTCACATCTTCATAACACCAGATTTTATTTGATGTTTGAGCTGACCCTGGTGGCTTTCCTTATCCTTATTTGTTCATTTTCTATTTGATGACTTTGATGCTTGGTGTTCTATCTCTTCTAGCAGGGAAAAATAGATTGCAAAAAGGTGGAAAAAAGGTGGGGGGACCACTACTTTTGCTGTCCAGAAAAGCTATCTTTTGCAGCTGCAAGCAGGACCAGGACACATGGCACAATCACATCACCATGGAAATCCTGATGCTGATCTAAGGGTGATTAAAGGTCAGATATAAGCTGAAAACCCTAAGGAAGAAAGGGGGGTCGGCCATTGCAAACCAGGGAGGAGAATGCAGCAAGGGTTTGGAGCTAGATTGAGTAGGAAGGAGCTGAAGGAGAGGAGATTGCTACCAACATCCCTCATTCCAGGATGATTAGCTTATGTTCTTCACTCTATTTTGTATCTAAGTTTGTAATTATGAGGAGCTAAATCCTATGTCTCCTAGGATAGGGTAGTAGTCTAGGTTAATTGTGGATGGACTAAGGACAATTCTGATTTCCTAAACTGATAAAAATTCTGGTTGCTGAAATTTGTATTGATATGAACCTGATTCTTGTCATTGTAGGTCCTATTTGTATTTACAACTGAGAAGTTGTCATTTGACCTAATCTTTATTCAGAAATGAATTAAGAACCAATGCCAATTTTTCTGGATTCCATCTTGCTTATAAATCTGATTTTTCCTGAATTCTGATTTCTGAATTGCCCAAATCTGTTTTCATCATTGTGGAGTCCTAATTGATTTATAACTGAGAGGTTACTTCTGGTTTCCTTCTTGTTCAGAAATGAATCAAGAGACAATGGTGTTTCTAAGGTTTAACTCTTTGAATTGTTGCAATTCTTCAATTCTGATTTTCTGAATCTTCAATTCTGATTTCCTGCTTTGCTAGTTGTTAAGCCTCTGAATCCATTAATCACTGAGAAGTGAATTTTAAGGTTTCCTTGCTGTTCAGAGATGAACCAAGGAGCAATTGCATGTGCTGAGTCCCCATATATGAATTAAGTGCTAATTTATATCCAATTCATTAATGGAAATGTGAATTTCATTTGAATTTGCAGCTGAGAAGCTGATTTTAAATCCTCTTGTAGTTTAGAGATAAACCAAGGAGTATTTGCATTAATATTGGATTGATTTCATCCCTGTTTAGTTGATTGAAGCATTCCTTTCATTTTCAAAGTGCAATCTAGAAGTTATCATTTAGAATTTTATTGAATTGCCAAAAAATCAGCAAAGTGACTTGGATTGAACATAATGATAACTTGATTTTCAGTGGGGATCCTCTTCTAATTCAACTTGGCTAACAATTATATGACAATATATTATTTAGTTCTGGTCTAATTGACTTGTGAAAATAGCCATATTGAAGGTTGAATCAGATTTGACTAAAAAGTGATAACTTGTCCATTTCCATCCATAATTAAATTAGATGAACCCCAATTCCTAGGAGGACCTTTCTCATTAATAGATAAACCCTTTTAGCCTCTAGATTAGCATTTATAACTCAGTTTAGTTAACTTTTTAGAAACCTCTAAACAATTATCATTTTGCTTTCCTGAAAAATCTATTTTCATTTCCATTAAAATTCCTATTTTTGCCGCTTTAAATTAGATTAGTCTAAATTGTTTTTAGGTAGTCTAGGACTTCAAATCACTATGGATACGACATTTAGGGTTACTACAATTGACCTGTGCACTGCAGTAGAGAGTGAGTTAGGGAGTTGAAACAAAAATTGAAAAATTTGACTTTTGACCTAAAAATCAACAAGTTATCATTACACTCCTAAATTTCACTATCAAGATACCACTGATTAATCTCTTGCAGCATCTCATACTCGCATAGCCTGATATAAGTTAGCGAGCCTTCCCATTTTTTGCTCAATGCATCTGCAATTGAATTTGCTTCACTAGGATGGTAATTGATAACAAATTCATAGTCCTTTAGGAGCTCTAGCCATCGGCGCTGCCTCATATTAAGATCCTTCTGGTCGAAGATGTACTTGAGGCTCTTGTGGTTGGTGAAGATCTCAAATGTCTCCCCATATAAATAATGTCACTAGATCTTCAAAGCAAAGACCACCCTAACTCTAAATCACGGGTAGGGTAGTTGGCCTCATGATTCTTCAGCTGTCAAGAAGCATAGGCCACTATCTTACCATGCTGCATCAGTACAAAGCCCAAGCCTATCTCGCATGCATCGCTATACACTACATAGCCTCCACTATCTGTTGCGACGGGTTTTTGCCTTCGAAACTACCGATAGTACATTAGTCATCGCGACTAGCGAAGGAGTATTCCCATAAAAAATTTAAAGCGTGCCTCATCATATGTAAGTTTGTTCCACACGTTGCGACGGTGCGTTCCCTTCGCAATGAGCGACGGATCTTCGATCGTCTGGTTTTGAGAAGAGCAACCCCATCGGAACATCACACGTAGTGCTCCTCGACTCGGGGGTCATTGCCTTCGCATCCACCGACGGATACTTTGTCGTCGGTAATAGCGAAGAATGCTACTAGCAATTTAAAATTTTTTCATCCCATTTATTGTTATGCTTTTGTATTTTATGTAGGAAAACAGGGTTGGCGTGTCGAGCATTTCCACAACTATAAGGGTGGAGGCAATGGTCGTGGTGGACGCAGAAGAGGGGGTGGTGGGTACATGAAGTTCTATGAGTGTGGTGATCCTGGCAGACTTGCCCATGAATCTAGAAGATGTTGAAGTCCCATTTCATCCCGCTATCATCGGAGGCCACTGCCTATGGGCGTGGGTGATTTTGTTCTCCTTCACATATCATTCATGTTGTCTTTTCTTAATTGAGATGGAATGGTTGAAAATGAAACTCTTATGTTATAGCACATTAACATGACAAATGCACGAGCGATTTTGTTCTCCTTCACATATCATTCTAGTGTTTGGTTGTGAGTAACATTATCTTTCATGTTAATGTACTACCTACTGGGGGACATATTAAAGAAATGTCATTCTGGTGTTTGCATATGTAAACCTGCAAAAATAGGTGGGCATCCTCTTTCTCATCATATATATATGTTGAATCATAAATGAACATTGGCATGTGATAAAGAAGTTGAATCATAGTCCCTCCCCGAAAGGAGTAGAATAAAAATTTTCTGTGTAGCTAGATAGTAAGGAGTCAGAGTCCGTCTCATCATCACATTCCGTCACCTCGACGTGGTACTCAGTCACCAAGTTATTCATTTGGTGGATAATGGTTGTATACTTTGCTGTCATATTTTTACATAGTTACCACGTTTATTTTGATTCCGATCGATTCTTTTGATATTTCATTAAAAATGATTACAGTAGTCCTGTAAGGGGGAGGTAGCGCAGATATTCACCCCGTCCTAGAAACAATCGCAGTCGGTAACCAGCAACATATCGTCGTCCATAGTCTCCCTATACACTCGGTATACATAGAGAATTGTTACTTTTTATACGCTAGAGACTTATTACTTTTTATACTCAAGCGATGCTGCTGCATAAGTAGATGTCCGTTCTCATAGCCAAAAGCCATCCCTATCGAAAGCCGCCCATCATACCTCCTTTACTGGTGTGGAAGAGTGTTCGTTGGTTGCATTTGGTTTTTCGGTTACATTCATATAATGCCTCTGCCAGCTTTGGTAGTGAGGCTACATCTTGTTTCTCTTCAAGCTTTACAACATTGTTAATGCATCTATCTTTCTTTACCTTATTATTCAACACCATATTAACGCATACTCTATTTTTCTGTACAGGTCCAGAAGGCATTCTGCTTATAATACATCATGTAATGAAGGCATACATTCAACTGCATATTAAGGCATACATTCATGTAATGAACAGTTTTTTAATGATGGCCATTTTCTCCATACTTTCTAATCCATCAATTGGAAGGCATTAACAGTTTTACAACCTTGTTAATGCATCTTTCTTTGTTTGCAATAGGTCCTTTCTTTGTGTATAATTTAACTCCATACTGATGTGCCATGTGATTATAATGCTTCTGCCAGTTTGGTACCATGATTAGTATTTGTCATTATAATTTTTTTTAAAAAAATCTATAAGTTTCCGACAGGTTTCCGCCTATTGAAAAGCTTTTTTAAAATTTAAATTTGAGGGTTCCGATGGTTGAATCCGTCGATAATTTCGAAGAAGATAGGCCCGTTGAAGATTTCGAAGAAAAAGATCCGTCGAAACCTTCGAAGGCAACCACCTTCGAAGCCTTTGACTAAATAACCCATCGAAAACATCAAAGGCTGCCCACCCGTCGACAAATGCCGTCGGATATTTCGAAGGGACACCCCGAGCATGGCAAGCTGTTTAGGACCTTCCAACGACAAATCCGTCAAAAGAAGCGAAGGAAAGCTCTTCCTTCTTAACTTGCGATGGGTAATGTCCGTTGAAAATTATGAAGGAGACCATCTAACAAAACTTAAAACGGATCACGCCCATCAAAAGTTTAGAAGGCGCTCTAGCCGTCACAGAGGATTGCCTAAACTTCCGAAGGAATTTTATAGGACCATCGTTGTTTCTTTCCAACGGCTCCATTTGTTACTGATAGATTACCGTCGAAATATCCGTCGAAAACCCTTATTTGTGATGGATTTCATGATTTTGTGAAGGATTTATCCATCGCAAATAGGCATTTTTCTTGTAGTTGGGGTAGGGGTTTTATAATTTGAACTTATTGCACTTTCACTTTCACTTTACTTCACTTTGGAACTTTAAAGCTATAGGAACTTATGGATCCTTAGTGCTAGGGGATGGAAGATATTTCTAGACCTATAACTGTCACTTTGATCCAAGTCAGGGCTTTAGCAATTGAAATATTATATGTTTTTAGATGTATTGGACATATCATGCACATAGGTCATCCTAATTAATGCACAACTTTTCCTAATGCCTTCTAATTAATGCATGAGAAACTAAGCAAATGTAGCTCAGAAATAAGAATATGATCACAGTTTTGATTCTTAGCAGCAAAGGTATATGAAAAATGAAAATTTGTAGCTAGGATGTAAAAGTAAAGCACGTTGTGAAAAATTTCTAAATTTGACCTCAAAATCATGGTGATAATAAAATGGAATTAGATCATACCATTGACTCCCCCAAACTTAATTCCAACATTGTCCTCGGTGTTGAAACAAGTTGGGAGAGTGCAGGAAGAAAAGTTTTGTTAACTTGCAGGTATGGTTCAGATTTTTTTTCCTGAGCCGTTCAGATGGGAGTATGTTGCTCTATCATCTTTCTTCACTTGTTTCTTCCTGAGCCGTTCAAATGGGAGTATGTTGCTCTATCATCTTTCTTCACTTGTTTCCTTCTTCTTCAACCTCTATGTCTGCAAAAAAGACTTAAATCAGAATATAACAAAAACGTATAGAAATTGATAAATAAAAAATAAGAGAGTTATATCGATAGTAGTTGATGTAGCAGGTGGGTGTATATGCAGTGCAATGTTGTATCAAAAACTTCAGTTGGAGTATTTGCTGTTTGATTTCTGCAAAAATAAGATGAAAAGTATTACTAGACTAGGTTGCCTCCCAGTAAGTGTCATTCTTTATAGTCTTAGACTGGACTTTCGGATGTCTTCAGTCCACAGAGGTTTAAATAGTGTCACGTGATCAAGTAGAGATCTCAGTTTATGGACAACTTCATCAATCAAGTATGAATATCTCAGCTTGTCATTGGCAGACTTATGTCTTTCAGTTGTCTCTATCCCTCTTTTGGTGGGAATTATCTTCACATGTATAACTTCCAGATTTCTTGGATCACCATCTTGTTTAAGTAGCCACTTCTTCAATTGCCTTCTCAAATGTATGAATGCTGAAAAGTCTTCAAGTTCCTGGACCAAGATTTCAGTTTAAAAATTATGATCTTCCTTAGAGGGATGTTCCATTGCCTTTTGCAAATTGAATTCGAAAACAAAAACTGTTCAGCTTTCAAATCCATATTGGTCATTTTAGTTTCATTGTGTTTCTTTGCTGCTGTAGCTTCTTGTTGATCAGGCATGAGTGAGACTTTGAAAGTCTGGGTATCCTCTCCGAAAAGATTGCAACTAACTTCAACTTTGGATCACTTCTTATTGTAAGTTTTGGAGATTTTTCAGCTAGTAGCATCCCATGCTGATCCATGGAAGAAACTATCTCAAGTGGAACCTCAATTAGACACCTACAGGTAGATCTAAGAACCTAAGAGTAGGTGACATTGTTTTCGTATCTGATTTGGGTGCACTAAGTAACTCATTTTCAGGGATAATCCATAAGTGAATTGAGTTGCTCACTTATCAGGGATGAAGGTACTTGTAACTTGTGGACAGTCTGAAAGTAAACTGGTGCGAGCATCAGATAGTTTTTTCATAAATTCAGAATTTGAGCTTTTCAGAATTTCTTCTTCATTGGATAGGCACTTTAAAGATGGATCTTCAATGTGATTCACTTTCAGTACCATTGGAATAGTCTCGGTAGTCATTGTAGTAACTTTATTTTGTTTCTTAGAATTAGTATCAATTGTTGAAGTATTTTCCCGATTGTTAACTTCAGTTTCAGCTCCATATGATTTCTCATATGTCTTCTTTACCAATTCTTTCTTTTGATTTACCTCTTTTGGAATTCCTATTTTCATTTCCTGAAATTCTTCCTTCAGAGGAGCAGGTTGGGTTTGCAAATTTTCTAGATTAGGCTGTAGAAAAATTTGAGCCTCCAGGACTTGAGATTCGGCTTGTAAAGCATCCACTACCATAGATAGTTTCTCCATGATTGCATTTTGCTTTTGTTGTTGCTTCAAGAAGTTCTCCAACTTAATCTCAAAATCTGATTTCCACTTGGGCTGAGAAGATATTTGTTGATTTGTTGAAATATCCATGGCTACATCATGAGATTTTGAAATTTAATCTGACTCCGACGATAATATGGCTGACTTTGTAAGTCATTTACATAATTGCTACTGCTTGAGAAGTCTTGTTTAGGATTCGAGTAACTTGAACTTTTTCTGACCATGTGAGGTATACATGTAAGCATTGAAAGGCTGTTGAACAAAAGATACTTGATTGCAATAAACTTGATTGTAGTAGACTTGGATATGATATCTTCAACTTTGGAATACACTTCATCCCAGTTTTCATTAATTGACATTCCACTTGATTGCTAATTGTTCTTAGGCTAAATTAGCTAATCATATCCATCTTATACTTAATCCTCAAAATGCTAATTGATTTCTTCTCAGTTTGATATGACCATTCATCACTTCTTCTTTCTATATCAAAAGACCAATTAATAAATTTCTGCATGCTACAACGTGTCATACAATGTAGTTAGGTGCAAAGATATCAAGACATGAACAAACATCAAGTGAAACAGAAACTAAGATATGATTGATCATAGAAAAATAAAGTGCAGAAAAGTAAAACTAGCGAAACAAAAAAATAATAGACAAAAAGCAAGAATTGGATATAAACAATGGAATATGATATAGACAGTGAGAGTATAAGGTAAGTAAAAACAAAGGCAAATATAAACAAAAACTAATCTAGAGAAATGAAAAGAGAAAAAGAAAACTAAAAAGTAAATGGACAAGAAATATGATTATAAACAATGTGGTGGTATAAAACAATGATATTAGATTCAAATCAAACAAAGCAAAATCTAGAAACAAATTCAAAACTCTCCCCGGCCATGACACCAAAAACTTGTTGTGTAAAGATAATGTAGTTATGGGGTAATCGGTGTTTACATGCTAGATATAGGTATATGAAGATCAGATATCCTTTTGCAGAAATGTAAATAAGTTTTAAATTTATAATCCCAACTGCACATCTCAAGTTGCAAGTATACAATCGTCGTCAATGTACATATTGGGGTCGAACCACAAAGAGAGAAGTTGCATTTTTTTTTAGACTTATGTAACGATGAGAGAAGAGAATCTGATTTTGATAGTAAGAAAAATAAACTAAGATTACTTAAATCAATATTGCAGGAATGTAATAGTTTTATGATTTTTGTTTTGCATAATTTTTTTAGCTTTTTGGTTAAATGATAAAAATAGAACTATGAATCCAAAACTGTCACAAATGATGTTAACTATCAAAACTAGAGAATTTTCTTTAGGGATGAATAGTAATTAGCTATGCCTAAGGCTCGCATTGAGGATCACTTTAGCCTCTCCACTCTCGCTTCGAGACTACATATTCAAGCACATATAGGACTACTCCTCTGAGCTCTCCCCTCTTGGCTTGATCTCAGTCTCCCCTATCTCATTAGCTGGTTGCCCTAATACCCTTCGGCTCATTGCTAAATTGTCTCACAAATACCCTTCTCAAGGTCTCATTGCAGAAGTAGGAGAAATCAGACATGAAGAAGGGAGATGGGAGATTACAAACAAAACATCAAATATAGGTTCTCATCACTCTTGTGTTAGGAACATTCTAGTTTCTCCGCTTTTGCTTCGAAACTATGGATTTAAGCAATTCAGATTATGATTGAGTCATTCTCCACGATATCTCAAGTCGGAGTGACCAGCCGATTAATTATTCCAGCGTGACCAGCTAAGCCTCTCAGCTCAACATATGCTCCCTCTCAAGAGTTTGTTGCATGGAGGAAAAATCAACTATCGACAAAGAAGATGAAATCCAGCAAGTAAAATAAGTATTGCAGAACAAAAAAATATGCTTTCAATCCATAAGTGACATAACCAAAAAATTTGATCCCATCAAGAAATATCCCCTAGCCTTGATGGCTAATTAGTTATGCATAACTATGAAGATCATAGCACAAAACAACATCATCCTAACACTAAACATTGTTTAATAGAGAAAACTAAAGAAATAGCGATCGAAAAGAAGTAGGAAAAGTAGAAAATGCAGCAAGCAGTACTAGGAATAGAGCTCCAGCTTCTCCTCTCGGCTCAACTGGTCTTCTTTCTCTCCAAAATGGCTTCTCCCCTTCTTGTAGATTGGCCTCCTCCATGCCCTCTGATTGGTTCATCACATTGCCTCTCTAATATTACTCTTGATAATTGTTGGCCTCCCTCTCTCTGAAAACATTTTTTCTTTTTATATCTCATCAAGACTTTTGTCCACCATCTATTTTTTACACATGTCCCTTTTACAACATCAGCTTTTTGTCTAGCCATTTGATGTGCAGCACCAGTCCAGCCTAGTATACCACATTCCTTTTGATTCTTCTCATTTTCCATAAGGTAAATGGATGTGTTACACTTGTCCTAGTGCTTTTTATCTTTTTTTGCACCTCTTTTTTTTCCCTGCTCGCGTCAGGTGGCCGCTACCATTTTTTCTTTTTCTGCCAGCTCAGCTTATGGTCTTAGCAGAGCCAGAGACCCCTATGTAGGGACTCTTTTAACTTGGTTGCCAGATACTCCCATGTAGGGATCCTTTTAACTTGGCTGCGGGATACCCCTATGAAATGTGAGGGTACCTACTGAAAGACAAAAGTTTATAAATTTAGGAGATTTTATCTATATTTTTAGCAAAAGAACTAAGATGACATGGACATTTCATATAATAAGTAAAAGGTTAAAAATGTAGATTTTATGTTATTTAATTGTAGCATAAATCAAGAAAATTATGCTTCTACCCTAACAATAATGAGTAAGAAATCCATGTCATCAATGTTCATACAAAAAATTGGACTTTCCAAATAATTCAGTCATGTAAACTTTGATACCAATTGAAAGAACAATAATAACAAAACTAGATCTAATCAATGATCGATCATTAGGAAATTTAATAAACTAAATATGGAAACTTACAGTTGTTCATCGCTCTCTTTCGATCATGAACATGTTGTTCATTGTCTTTTGTATTGATGAACACTTCATGGAATGAAATTTCAAAATGATACCATAAAAGTATGTTCTTCTTTGTAATGATGGGGAATGCAAAAGAAGAATTTTTCACCAAATAGATGACATCCAAGTTGTTATGTATTTTGAGGACCACGACCATTTATTTATCATAGGCACAAGAGGTTTGAAGTTTCACCCATCACGAAACTTTCAAATGCACCCCTTTGATCTCTATATGCCTTTTGGCATTGATGCACCTTTTGATGATTATGTATATATCCTTTCATTCTCACACACCTTTTGATATATGAACACATATATACCTTTAATCTTTATGTATTTTTTGGCATATATATACACCCCTTAAACTTTATACACCTTTTGATATATACACCCTTTAACCTTTTGGTATATACACTTTTTGGTCTCTACACTTATAATTCCATATTAATAAATATGTCCATAAATACTTTGATCACCACAACCTTAATTCATTTTGAAAATTCATAATAGTATAATTATGCTCATATTAAATCCAATGTTGGATTTATGTTCCAACAATACCATCATTATACATGACCATAAGGATCATCACTAGCATAGTCATATGTCATGCATAGAATCATTATCATACATAAGATAATCTTTAAATAAAATAATTGGCATTATGCATCATCTTTTTATTTAAATATTTCAATTAATTTAAAGTGTCTTTCAACACCATTTAACATAGGATGGTTGTAACGCCCCCAAATTGACTCCCGCCACGTGGCGAAGACCAACCTCGAGACGCTACGGACGCGACTTTGACCATCATGTTGATCATATCTCAGTAAAAATTCGAGACACGTCAGCGGAAGAAAGAAAAATAGGGAAATAAAGAAAAGAATAACTTTAATTACGGAAGTCTAAAAAAATGGCTACATCATCTCTAAGAAATATCATAAGCTTCTACATCAAGAGTTCATAAATGCGGAAGGCAAATGAAACTAAATAAGCCCTGTTGTTCATGTGCTTTGCTATCGCCAGAGCCTCGTCGCAGCACACCTACTCCACGTCATCATTGACCTGGTTCTGTGAAAATCAAACACAGGGGAGGAGGTCCTCCCGTAAGCTTTACAGCTTTGTGGGGAACCACATAAGTATACAATGTATAACTTGAATAGAGAAATCAGAAATAAAGGAGAGTACTTATCTTGAATGAAAAGTGGAACATGAGAGCATCATAAATAATCATAAGAAAGATAAATAGATATCACAAAGCAATAGAATCAAATGATGCTCAAATCTTAGAATCATGACATGAGAATACCAATAACTTGACTTGATGTTCATACTTGCTTGTCTTATTCATACTTCTTAATCTTGGTTCATGTTAGAAGTCAGGGTGACTTTAGGTGCCTTTAATTCTTGGGCCATGCCGAGCAAACGATACAACCTTGTGCGAGTTAATGGGTGATTAAACCATGTCCAATGGAGCGACCCTTATCTTGAAGCACTTGGCTTGGACCGGCAACTCATTATTCATATTTCATCTTAACTTATTAATCACTTTTTGGAACTTGTTATTCTTTGTTCTTCATACAATGGAGGCGATAAGATCAATATGAAGCAAATCAGAAAAAAGGATTCATGTTGAAATCATAAGGCAAACCGACAACGTTCAAATCAGGGTCAAGGGAAACTTATGGGTGAAATCAGGGACAGTTCTGTGGCTTGGCATAGTCCGGACATCATAGTGGCACAGTTGTGCCAATGAGAACAGCACGGTCGGATTCTACACAGGAGCTAGCACGGGCATGCCATAAGAGGGCACGACCGTGATAGAGGGTGAGGGCGGTCGACCGATACAAAGGGGTCGATCGATCGATTTTATGCTTTGTCATGTGGTTGGGTACTTGGTCATGGCACGTGCCAAGACCGGTTGGGCGCTCGGTCGACCAGTGTTGACCGATGTTTTACTTAGCATCGTCGAGTGATGGCACGGGCATGCCAATAGGTTGGCACGGGCGTGATGGTGGTGACATGAGCATGCTTGGAGATTGCACGGTCATGACGGCAGTGGATTCCAGTCGATTTCAACACGAAAATTCCTTCAATCCTTAGGAGAACTTCATTATAAATTAAATCCTACATCCTAACGATCATTCAAGCATATCAACAATAATAGAAATCAGTTTCCTATAAGAAATCAATCAAACAAACACACAATCAAATAGAAACAGGGCAATAGGAATCAATAGCATATCAATCTTCATGTTCATGCTTTTAAACGTGGAATAACCTTGAAAGAGAGGGCATGGATTAGATCTATTCAAATCATGCAAGGTGATTTCAATTCACCCACCTGATTTCACATTTTCTATTGGGACTGCTTGGATTAACGTCGATGTGTCCCTCTTCCTCCTAGCATCTCGATCTCTGCCCTCCTCCTGCAGAACAGATCGGATCTTCCAGTGCGTGAGGAGATGTCTCATGACAAAGTTACTGGAATATAGAGAGATGGGCATTCGGTCGCCCCTTATCAATTGAACGAAGATGGGACTCTCGTAGGGATGACCTCAAGGTCACAGGCAACATGATAGAAGAGAACGATTGATTTCTATTTGGGTTGGAGGAAGAGTTTGAGTTTTTAGTTGTTTTATTTTTCTCTATTTATCAATCAGATCTGATTTTTATCTCCCCATAATGCTTATTCATTTCCCTATTTATCACCCCCATTAATAGGGATTAGTGGATTTTATCTTCTAATAATGATTGGATCCCTAAGAATCTGGTTATTGATCTTATCTCCTAATCTTTAGGATCCAGATTTTTCCTGTTGTTAGTTCCCTTCTTATCTGGTCCTTACTTAAACCTAATGTTTATCTCTTCTGTTGGTTTGCTTTGATTTTATTTCATTTTTTTTTAGCTGTTATAATATAACCTCCTTAAAATAAAATTCATCCTTGAATTTTGCATGAGGTAGTCTTATCAAAAAATGTATGAACTCTTAGCGCATTCCCTTCTCAAGCTCCCATGTCACCTCTTCGTCGTTGTGGAACGCGTGGCTACTTGGACCATAGGTACATGTTTATTCTTTCGATGTTGTACCTTGCGTTCCATAATATGAGTCGGACAATTGGAAAAGGTGAGGTCTGCGGCTAGATTAGGCCCCTTAATCCAAATGATGTTAATGTTATCATGCTTGTACTTCTTGAGCAGTAATACAAGAAATGCTTAATACACTCCTCCATAAGAAGAGAGTAGTATCAACCTATATGTAACCTTGCCGATTAACTTTATTATTTAAATGGTCCATCACAGTGAGGACTAATTGCTCCTTGCTTACTTACCTGCATCACCTCTTTCATATAGGAAACTTTCAGTTCACCAGCATTAACGATATGCTTTTGTATACCTTCGTTTGTGTATCTCTTCTGCTTTTAACATTTTCTTAATTAGTTCATCCTTCTTAACATATCCTCTTCATTCATGATTTTCTCTTTGCCTATTTCACCCAATTGAGTGGGTGAACAATAAGGTAGTCAATATAATCGAATAGTGTCCTAAAATATTTGAATGGTGGCCGTTATCATAAGCAAATTATATCAAATCTAAATGATCATTCCAACTACTATGCCAATCAAGTGTACATACTGTCAGCATGTGTTCCAATGTCTGAATAATTTCTTTTTATCTATCTAACCTTTAGTGTATAATACTATAATTGTTTGGGTCAATAACCTCCTTAAAAGGAGTGTTAGTGACCATAAGTATATTTGAACTTAATAAACAAGCACCTATATTTATTCCTCTGAAATTTCATTCAATTAAAATTTTCACCATCACATGCACTTACTATCTATTTTATTTATTTATTTATTTTATTATTATTTTTCACTCTTTCCTCAGACAATGATAATTGTAGTGTAGGCACACTTAATTAGTCTCCCTCCAATGTCATCTTGGGCCTCTATATTTATCAATTATCATTAATTAAGCCTTTTAACATTTTATCCATTCTCATGAAATCGTCATATTTCCTAACTATCTGACATTAGACTTTACTTTATCACCATTCCATAATTTTATATGCCATGTGGATCATTGCATTTGTGAGTTGGATAATTTTATATGCCCTGTGGATCATTGCATTTGTGAGTTGGATCTTAATATAGCTATTGATCTGATAACATACAACTAATCCTCCTGAGAGTCTAGGATCCCAATGTCAGTCAATCGTTCTAACTCAATGGAATTCATCGTTTAACATCGTCCAATGTCAATGTTCTGGTGATATAGTGTGTTGTAGTAGTTCATGGATATGTTCTCTTGACTTCCATCTTAGATCAGATGTCTTGAGATATTGTTCAATGTCCAAAAATGGATAATTGTCAAATGAGACAATTTTATTTGGAATAATTCAAGATTCTTATAACTCATTTGAGGAGAGTTCATCCTTGGTATAATTACACCACTTTAAATAAAGTGGTTCATTAATCAGATTAATCTCATTCGATGTCCTTCCTATATCTCGATCACTTGTATCAATTTTTTATTCGATAATTTGATCATGGGGGATTCTTTCAACTTCAACTTCTTGGTTTTCCTTACTTTGCCTATCTTTTCGTTGCAACTTTCATATCACATAATTCCATAGAAGTCTAGTGGTTACACATTACCACGCCGAGTCCTTTGCTTCTTGAGTGGAGTATCTTTCAACTCCATGCATGGTGAAATGAAACGGTATAATAATCATAGGGAAGTGAAAAACACTCCGAATTAATATCAAGATCGAACGATATCTACGGTGAGGTGTCAGTACATAGTACAATCTAATCCATAATGAACAAAACAATTATGCACACTACATAACATAAGTCCTTAGTACAACCATCATGCATGCAGGCAAACACATGGAATGAATTCAAGCAATAAGGTAGGAAAACCAAGCAATCATCCAAATACAAGACAACAATCATCTTTAACCTTTGCACATTATTCCATTATCCTTTACATTAATGATATCTTGTAGCACATGGGAGATGTTCGAGATAACTTTATAGTTGACAAGGAACACCAATCCATATATAAAACTTATCATCAAATCACGAATCATCCACTTGATCATGACAAAATCTTGAAAATTACCCCCATTACCATTTGCTTTAACGATGTTATTCATTACCTTGAAGTCGATAACGAGATTCATCCATATATAAGACTTATGATTAGGATCGTAATTTGATCAATTTGGTTGAGGCAAAACTAAGAAAATTATTCATCACATTGACATGGAGATATCTTGGAGAACATCCTAAACATGATAGGATTTCATTTTATCCTTTCTTTAACCTATCATTATATGAATCCCATTTGTATCCCCTGATGACTTACACAATTACATATCTTATTTTCCCATTTGAACTATGAACATGATTATATAATTAATTACCTTATGAAAATCATAAATTGATATAGTCAAGATAAATGAATTTAAAATTTTTAGTATACTTCCTAATCATCCTTCTCAGGTGCATAAAATTCCTCATACTTTACCTTAACCCTCCATACTTTTTAAAATTTGCTCACTTGATGTTTTGATCTTTTAATACTTAATGGTTGGGGGCTCATATCTTCCTTAAGCATATCTCAGTTAAGTCACTTTAAATGTTTTCAAAATTTATCCCATTCATTTAACCCTTTCATGATTGCATGTTCTTATATAATTCTTTTATTTTCCTTGTATCTACCATATTAGTCTATCTTGAAAATATATTTACACTGTGATGATAGATAACTCATTTCATTAATAATACAAAGATATATACTTCATATTATGGTAATTTCAAGTCTACTATATACTAAACTAAGTTAATTAAATCTATTTATTTATATATATATATATATATATATAAGTATTCTATGTTATATGTACATATGCATATGAGTATGCTAGATAAAAATGTTTGATTAAGTCAGACAATCACTTACTTATTGATAATTTCTTCTAACATTTATTCAAATCAATGTGACCTCTGAACCTTTTAAACTTCTATATTTGCCCATCCATACATTATACATGATTCTTGGACAGCTCACTAATACTTAAATATTTGTCTAACCAACATTACATAATTTGAACATGATTAATAATTCTAATTCCTATTTCCAATATAAGATAATCCAACTAGACATTCGTATAACTAATTTGGATTTGCTTAGGACCTTAATTAACATAATATAGGGGTCATATGTAGTCTAAGGCACAACGAGCATTAAGAGTTCATACTTATCAATATAAACATATACGATAATTCATTAAACCCCTATCTTGGTAAATCAATGGGACCACATAAGTCGTAACAATAAATCATAACTTAGGCATGCTTGGTGATGCATGCAAAATATAACATATTTTAGATTATTATTTTAATTAATTTTTTTGTAATTTGATCATTGCATGCATCATTTTTAGTCACTTTTAGTCATAATTCCAGATTTATCGATTTTAATTATTAATTCTCTAAATATTTTAATTGTGGATGGATTAACTAAATTTTGATAATTATTTTGCAGGAAAAATTGAATACATGATTATCCAAGGATTATATTTGATCAAGAATGTTCGTATCGACCGAGAATCCCAACATCAAAGTTCGTATCGGCCGAGAATTCTATATCATCCAAAGTTTGTCGGCCGAAAAATCCAATGTTTATCACTATCGGCCGTAATCGTTGGGTGCAAAGAAGTATTTTATCGTTTTGGCCAAGATATGAAGGGGGTAAAGATAAAAAGATTTTACCTTTTTGGGCGTAATGGCAAGGAAATCTTCGTTTTGGCCGAGATTTGAATGGAGTAAAGATAAGACGAATTTATCTTTTGAGTGTAATAGCTTTATAGTTTTGGCCAAGATAAAGAGAGAGAAACAAAGTTTATCGGCCGTAATCAACTCAAATGTTATCTCACAAATTTAAAGTTGATCGTACGATATCACGACCGTGATCAAATTGAAGACCGTCCACACCCTACAAATAGAGGAGAGAGCCATCGTCCCAATGTTTAAGTTTGATTTTCTTTCACAGCAAGTCGTGAGCTTCGCGGGCTTCGATCAAAGAGAGAGATTTGATCGGACGGCTGTTCCAGATGTTCCGACGACATCTGAGGATTCGAATTATTTTTTGGTGTAATTCTTCTGATTATTATTGTTATTTTGTTGTTATCTCTCTACAATTCTAGGATGAACTCCATGTTTTAGTGATTTTATTTTTAGGAAATTATTATTGAAGGGAAATTCTGTGAACTCTGATTTTATTATTATTAAATTTCTTTTGATCAATTTTAATTGTGTTTAATGCTTTTTATTTAATTATTTAAGTTCTGAGTTAAGTAATTACCAGTTTGTAGACTACTTAATTTCATATTTTATTTAGTTAAATTAAATGATTTTTTGCGAAATTAAAAATTGACATAGGTCTAATAACTAGTGTGTGGAGAATTAGATCTGTGTGGTCTGTTATTCTATACCAGTTTGTGGAGTGATTAATAGTTTAGAATTTTCATAGTAATGCATTTTAATTTTAATCTCATCTGACGAATACCAGTTTGTGGGACTTCAGGTTTGATTGAATTTAAGATAGTTTGATTTGCCGGATTAAATAGCAGAATTACCAGTTTGTAGACTCTGTGATGTTAATCTTGTAAATTAATAACTTAGGAAAATTCATAATCCATCTTAAGAAATTTAATTTATCTTTTCTGGTTCACATATTTATCCTTAAATTATTATCATCCTAAGACCAACTTCAACACCATTATCTTATTTTATTTTCTTTAATTTAGTTCATAAAACCTATTTTTCAAAAAATCCATGTTTTTCCTCTCTTATTAATTTATAAAATCAGATATTTTATTAATAATATTTCTCGTGGGCTCGACACTCTTACTCCTATTCTCTATATTACTTGAACGACTAGTGCACTTGCTAACGATTTTATTTTGCTACATGATTTTACGCAATCAAGTTTTTGGCCCTATTGCCGGGGAATATCTTATTAATTGATTTTTTATTTTTATAAATTATTAGGAGATGTAAATAAATTGTAAATAATTTTCTGTAATTTCTTCTTTTCTGTAAATACGCATTATTACTCTTTATTTTAAACATTTGTGTAAATAATTTAATATTTTTCTTTTTGCAGATAAAGAGGTCATGACATTTTTTGTTGACTTACGGGTTTTTCGGATTACTGTCGACTTATGAATTTACGACCGAGATCTAATTTTTTCTGCTTTACTGTTTTACGGCCTCACAGATTATCGATTCTGAATTCTAAACTTTTTGCGGCCGAAATGATATAATCTTCTGAACGTTGGATTAGACCACGTTTCGGCTTTAATGACTTCGAAAAAAAATTTTACGCCCGCAAAATACTCTGTTTATCTTATTTTTACGGCCGAAATTTCACTTTATGCATATGATCGAATTGATTTCTTTCTCTGTCGCATAGGATTAATTAAGAATTCGATTAATGCATGATTTTACGGCCGATAAATCTCCCGCAGATATCTCGTGTACTTTTGCGCCTTGGATTTTCTTACTGCTGATATTTATTTTCTTAATCTTGTTCTACGGCCGACATGTTTCAATTTTTTTGAACCATTATTTTTACGCCACCATACAATGGTGATTTGACCTTGTTTCGGCCAGTATTTGTAGGTTATGTTTTACCCCCTATTTGGATCACGTTTCGATTTAATTCACATTGGTTGATGTCTGAATTACGCCCGATATGAATTTTATTCTTTCTCGGCCATAATGATAGATTTGTCGACTTAACAGTTGAATTCATATTAATCGACTAGCTGATACAATTTTTTATTCGGCCGAGACGATGCTTTTTGTTTGGCGGTCAATAAATCGAATTGTCGACATCATTTTTGGTTCTTACGCCGAGGGTTTGTTTACAGGGATTTATTTAATTTTATTTTGGCCGAGATGATTAATTTTTCGCCGAGCTTACACCTTATCTGATTTTTGGGATTATCCGATAGTATAAATTTATATAATTATTTTTGGATACGGTTCGAGGACTTTTGAAAATTTTACTCTTGCGATTAATTTTCTTTAAACATTTCGGTGTTATTTTTATTCGTAAAATTTATTGAACTTATCTCATTCCGTCGAATTTCAGATAATTTATTATGAAATTTTCTCTTTATTCTAATATGCATGAATTTGGGTTGATCAATTCATATTGAGTTTCTTTTCATATTTTCAACTCATTTACATATCACGAAAATAGTCAATGCCAACAAGTAAATCTTTATTGATTATTTGTGACTTTTTATTTGCATGTATTATATTTGTGTATATTTTTTTTTCTGACAATTAGTTGTTGTAGGTATTATTGAAGATCTAATCACAACTAATCCTGGAATCTTCTGATAGTTCCAGACATCGCACCAGGAGTTCAAATCCAATTTTGGAATTTGATCCTGAAATTGAAAAAACTGCTCGCCGATTAAGAAGAGATATAAGAAAATGGCTGAACAAGCACGCAATAATCAGATACTAGAGCAACAAAATGAACTAGTTCCGCCACAAAATAATCGACGGGAAGATGAAGAGGAACTTTCTATGAGAGAGTATGTTTCGGCCAGATACAGTGACCGAGAATCATGCATCATGCTACCAGATATTAATGCAAATAATTTTGAGATCAATCCAACAATCGTGAGGATGATACAAGCATCACAATTTGGAGGAGGATTTCATAAAGACCCTCACGATCACCTTGACAAATTTCTTGCTACTCTGAGCACTTTTAGAAATAATAATGTTTCTTCTGAAATTATTCGTCTTTTATTATTTCTACAATCTTTACGTGACAAAGCTTCCACTTGGTTTAAAACTTTTCCTGCAGGATCGATTCACTCATGGATTGAGCTGGTAGAAAAGTTTGTTGGAAAATATTGCCCACCACAAAAAGCAAGCAAGTATCGAAGAGAATTAAGGGCATTTGTTCAAGATGACAACGAAACATTATATGAGGCCTGGGAACAATATAAGGAACTGTTAGCCAGAGTTTCTGATAATAGGATTCCAAAGTGGCAAGTGATGGAAGATTTCTACCATGGATTGCGAGTTGCAGATCAAGATAAGCTCGACCAATCAGCAGGAGGGACAGTGCTAGGATCTAAACGCCCTAGTGAGATACAGGATATTATTGAAGCTGTAGCTCTCAAGTCAAGCCAAGAAAGGAGACCATATCGCCGAACTCATGATGTGCATGCCACAGAAAGTAGAAATTCTTCTGAAGTAGTGACTCAATTGGAGTCAATAAAAAATTTAAGCAGATGATGTCATTAATGGTGTGCAACAATTGTGGAGAAGGACATGCGAGCAATTATTGTCCTCAAGGTAACATTTCTAATCCTGATCAAATTGAAAATGCTAACTTTGTCTCCAATCCATTTTTTCAGGAACAATGACTATGGTTGGAGGAACAATCAGAAGTATCCTTACAGGTCAAATCAAGGGCATGTTGTTGAGAAATTCCAAAATCAAGGACAAGCTCATCCACAAAACTATACACTTTTGAGAAGGCAACATGAAGCTCCTGCTCAACAATCAACTAATCCCATGGAAGAGATGATGGCAAGAGTTATTGACACTATGCAAACCATGCAGAAGACAATGGAAACAAGGGCAAACAATCAAGATGCTACAATTAGAAATTTGGAAATGCAAATAGGGCAGATGGCCAATATGATGGCAGGTCATGCACTAGGGGCTCTTACAAGCAATACAGAGAAAACTCCTAAAGAAGAGACTAAAGCTGTGACTCTTAGAAGTGGGAAATAATTGAGAAGTTTAGTATCAGATCCCCCGCCAAGAGTAATTGACCATAATGAAAAAGCTGAAGCATCAAAGACACAAGATCAGACCACTGGAGATATCAATCTGAAGAAAAAAGAAACTGACAATTCAATAAATACCAGCAACATAGAGGATCTGCCCTATCCACAAAAATTTTGCAAAGAACAACTAGATAAGCAATTTTCTCGCTTTCTTGATATTCTGAAGCAATTATCTATTAACATTCCTTTTCATGAAGCTTTACAGATGATGCCGAGCTATGCTAAATTCATGAAGGATATATTATCTTCAAGAAGAAAGTTTGAAAACACTGGGAGAATAATGTTGACATCAGAGTGTAGTGCCATTTATGATCGAGATATGCCTAGAAAAATGAAAAATCCTGGAACCTTCACCATACCTTGCACTATAGGAAAATTCTTTTGTGCACAAGCTTTATGTGATCTTGGTGCTAGTATTAGTTTAATGCCATACTCTATATTTGTGCAGCTAGGTTATGGCGAACTTGAAGAAACAAGCATGACTCTTCAATTTGCAGATTCTTCATGCAAGAGACCCCGAGGAATATTAAGAGATGTTTTGGTAAAAGTTGACAAATTGTTTTTCTTGCAGATTTTATTGTTTTGGATATGAAGCAGATGAAAAAACCCCATCATCCTCGGGAGACCATTCTAGCAACAGGAAATGCACTCATAGATGTTCAACAAGGGATGCTCACACTTCGTTTCAACAACGAAGACATCACTTTCAATATAAAAAATTCTCTCAAATAACCTTTTGATCACTCATCCTGTTATGCCATTGATTCTTTAGAAGATGATACGACTGATGCTTTTGATGATATTGTTCCAGATTTTGTTTCAGATCCATATACTAAGGAAGCTTTGGAAATGATGGGGATCCCAGAGAAATTGTGAAGAGGATAATGCGCCAATAACAACAGAGAAGCTTGAGGAGGAAATCGAAAAATTAGATTGTCCTAAAAAATTTGAACTTAAAGAACTTCCATCTTATTTAAGATATGCCTTTCTTGAAAATGACACTTACCCAGTTATCATATCTGCTGATTTGACAGGTGAAATGGAAAACAAACTTTTAGAAGTGTTAAGGCAACACAAAAGAGCAATTGCCTGATCGATCTCAGACATCAAGGGAATATCGCCTACTATTTGCATGCATAAAATTTTGATGGAGGAAAATGCCAAACCAGTTGCTCAATATCAAAGAAGGCTCAACCCAACTTTAATGGACGTTGTGAAAAAGGAGGTCATCAAACTCCTTGATGCAGGTATTATATATGCCATTTCTGATAGTTCATGGATAAGTCATGTGCAGGTAGTCCCTAAGAAAGGAGGAATCACTGTGGTAAGTAACAAAAATAATGAATTGGTGCCTCAAAAGAACAGTTACAGGTTGGAGAGTTTGTATAGACTATAGGAAGCTTAATGATGCTACCCGTAAAGATCATTTTCCTTTACCTTTTATTGACCAAATGTTGGAGCGTGTTGCAGGTCATAGCTAGTATTATTTTCTAGATGGCTATTCTGGATACAATCAAATAGCAGTAGCACCTAAGGATCAAGAAAAGACAACGTTCACATGTCCATATGGAACGTTTGCCTATAGAAGGATGCCATTTGGTCTATGCAACGCTCCCGCAACATTCCAAAGATGCATGATGTCAATCTTTGCAAATATGAATGAGAAGATACTCGAAGTTTTCATGGATGATTTTACACTTTTTGGTAGCTCTTTTAATAACTGTTTGGATAACTTATCTCTAGTTTTGTAGCGATGTCAAGAAACGAATTTGGTCCTTAACTGGAAGAAATGTCACTTCATGGTTAAGGGTATAGTGCTTGACCATAAAATCTCAGCAAAAGGAATTGAAGTGGATAAGGCCAAGATAGATGTTATTGCAAATCTGCCTCATCCAACCAATGTGAAGGGCATTCGAAGCTTCCTTGGGCATGCAATATTTTATCACCGTTTTATCAAATATTTTTCAAAAATGGCTAAACCCTTAACTAATCTTGTTGCTAAGGACACAAAATTTGATTTTAATTCAGATTGTCTTGCTGCCTTTAATCTATTAAAAGAAATGCTAATTTCTGCACCTATTGTTGTAGCACCAGACTTGTCTCTACCATTCGAGCTGATGTGTGATGCGAGTGATGGTGCCGTAGGAGCTATTTTGGGGCAAAGAAAAGATAAAACCTTTCATGTTGTATATTATGCAAGCCGAACATTGAATGCTGCCCAACTAAATTATGCAACAACAAAGGAGTTTCTTACTATTATTTTTGCTTTTGACAAGTTTAGATCATATCTAATTTGTTCAAAAATTATTGTCTACACAGATCATGCAGCCATCAAGCACTTGATGAGCAAACAAGATGCCAAACCTAGATTAATTCGATGGATACTACTTTTGCAAGAGTTCGATGTTGAAGTAAGAGACAAAAAAAGGGACTGAGAACTTGTTAGCTGACCACCTATCCCGTTTGGAGTCATCTCCAGGAGAAGTCACAGACATACTTGAAGAATTTTCAAACTAAAAACTTTTTTCTATCTCTACAATTTTTCAAATCTGTAACACTACACCATGGTTCGCTGATTTTGCTAATTATCTTGCAGGACAGTACATTCCAAAGGGCATGACCACTCATCAAAAAAGGAAATTCTTATCTGATGTCAAGAATTATCACTGGAAAGATCCTTACCTTTTTAAATTATGTGCAGATCAAATAATTCGAAGATGTGTTCACGAAGATGAGATTGAGAATATCCTAAGTCATTGCCATGATGGACAATCTGGAGGTCACTTTGGACCTAATCGAACAACAGCTAAGGTACTTGAATGTGGATTATATTGGCCAACCATTTATAGAGATGCAAGACACTACTGTAAGTATTGTGACAAATGCCAAAGGACAGATAATATTTCTCGTCGAGATGAAATGTCACTCACAAATATTTTACAATGTGATATTTTTTATGTGTGGGGCATTGACTTTATGGGGCCATTTCCTAAATCCTTTAACAATCAATACATCTTAGTGGCGGTTGATTATGTGTCTAAATGGGTAGAGGCTGTAGCCACACCAACAAATGAAGCTAAGGTAGTTGCCAACTTTTTAAGAAAAAATATTTTTACTCGATTTGGAACGCCTAGGACTATCATAAGTGACAATGGAACGCATTTCTGTAATAAAATAATGTCAACTCTTCTTAACAGATTTGGAGTCAAACATTTTTTTAACACACCTTATCATGCCCAATCTTGTGGACAAGTGGAAATTTCAAATAGAGAGATTAAAAGGATTTTAGAGAATACTGTGAACTCATCTCGGAAGGATTGGTCCTTGAAACTTGACGATGCACTTTGGGCATATAGAATAGCTTTTAAGACACCCATAGGTACCTCTCCTTATAGATTAGTTTTTGGAAAATCATGTCACCTTCTAGTGGAACTAGAACACAGGGCTTATTGGGCAACAAATTTTTTAAATATGGATGCGAAATCATCACAAGCAGAAAGGTTATTACAATTTAATGATTTGGATGAATTTAGACATCATGCTTATGAGAACAGCAAACTATATAAAGAATGCACTAAAAAATTACATGACCTGCATATTAAACAAAAAGAATTTTACCTGGTCAACGTGTGCTTCTTTACAATAGCAAACTCAAATTATTTCCTGGAAAACTCAAGTCAAGATGGACCGGACCTTATGTCATAGTCAATTGTTCACCTTATGGAACATTTGAAATTGAATCATTGGATCATAAGCAAAAATTTAAAGTTAATGGACATAGGCTTAAACTCTATCATGATGACACATATTTTCAAAATTTGTCTATGATTAAATTGTTTACCATCTAAATCTCGATTCGACTAAGTCAAGCTAATGACTATAAATCAGAACTATTTTTTTCTCTCTCTCTCTTTAGTTTAGTTTTTAATTAGTTGTTGATTTTAGTTAAATAGAATTAGTTGGGTGATATTTTTATGGAGTCATCTGATTGATATTTTATTTTGCGGAGAGAACTTTGGAACTATTATTCTGGACACGTTACGAGATGCAAGAGCGTAAAATCCAACACTCGCCATGATCACACATCAGGCGACAAACTCCATGGCAGAAGTCGGACACGACATGACAAGGCGAGACGACCTAGTTCCACTATTACGCCTTTCTTCCTTACGGCCGAGTACCACCTGACATCGACATGAATGACTCGTCAAGGCAGCTATTACGCCCTGCCACCCTCATAAATGCCACCTGTTCTTGTACGGTCGAGCTATCACATCATGCATGAGCTCGGACATGATAGGGCGAAATGGACAAATCACCTTGGAAATTGGCCGATCACTATGCGCCATCACATCGGAATAGGTAATAGCCCCAAAGTTTCATCTATAAATTCTTACCCTTCTCGTGTTTTGCAGATCAAGCACCGTCGTCTCCGCCCTTTCTTCCTTATGGTCGAAGTTTGAACACCAGCACCACCACCCTTACGGCCGAAGTCTCACCAACGTCGCAGCACCGCTCTCTTACGCCCGGACCATCGCCCCTGTGCGTTACGGCCGAGCGCCTACCACCACTAGGCACACACCCTATTCCTTACGGATGAGCTTCCACCGGAGCTGACTCCTTACGCCCTGATGAGTGCCGAACACTAGCGCCATGCCCCCATTCCTTACGGCCGAAAACTACAAGATCATCACCTCCGGCCGAGGTTCCTCATCGCTCTACTCCTTACGGACGAGATTTCAGTCGCCGAGTCACCTCGCTGAGCTCTTCATCGAATCGGCCGACACTTATACATGTCTTAAGGCCGACACTCCGACTTCGGCCAAAACTTTAGCCGACCGATCCGCCACCATTCTTGATTTCTGTCCGAATCAAAATGAGGCGATTTGCTAACATATGGAGGGGACGTCGTGAACGACGACATCCGAATGCTCAATCGGTCCCACAGCCCTCATAATTAATCTCCTATCTCGGAGATTATTATTGGATCAAGCTCGATATGAACGAATGTTTGAGATTCAAATTCATGCCACCAGATTTTCGAATACCGAATTGCTCAGGGAGTATAATTTACTTGCAGTATTCATCTATTATTTTCTCAAATTGGACTCTCTGACTTTGTGCATTCCTAGTGGCCAACTTATGAAGTACTAATTATGGAATTTCTCTCATCCTTGGAGGTCTTTAATTTATATGACAGGAACTATGATCAGTCCCGCATTTCATTCCAACTTTATGGGCGGCCCTTTACTCTCACTCTAGGAGAGATTAATGATATTTATGGATTTCCCAACCATGGATCTCCTTCTGTACCTGCTGACTTTGATGCTAAAACTTTTTGGAAACAGATAACAAAAGAAGATCGATTGGTTTGGAACACAGCTAAAGATAGATCAATTTAGAATCTTGCTTTGCGCTACGTCCATCGCATGCTAAGCAACACCTTAAGTGTACATAGTTATAATGATGGTGCCGTCTCAGAGGGTGAGCTATATCTCATCCACAGCATGCTCCACAGAACTCCTGTTAATGTGGGTGCCTTCATCATTCGTCGATTCCAGCGCCGTACTACTCATTTTGGCGGTAGCATTAATATGGGCACCCTTCTCACACCTATTGCTCAGCACCTACAACTTGACTTGGATGATCTCAAAGCTGTGCCGGAAAACACCCACCTCACTCGTAGAACCATTCATGCTATGGGTCTCGTGAAGACCAACAACTCAGGGATCAAAGTTTTTATTTTTAAAGGCCACAATCAGGAGGTGCCCTGCTCAGATCGAGATGCTTTTACGCTAATTAATCCAAATAATTGGCTCCTTTTTAGGCAGGTCATAGCTCTAGTAATCCCACCTGCAAGACCATCTACCTCTGTCGGACAGCCACACTAGGATGAGTCTTTCTCCTGGTTTGATTCTACTGATTATACGGCGGCCCAACCCTACCTTCAACAGCCACAGGGATTCCAGGCTGCATCACCGGCAGCTTCCCAATATGCCACATCCGCCCATTCACCTTATAAGCCGGTGCCTTCTCTGATTCCATCTCCAGCACAAGAGAGCTCTTCAGATTCCTCGTTCATACCTGCTACTCCTTATGAGGAACGCGACTCGATGGAAGTATTTGCCCCTTTACAGGAACCTGAACAGAATCACTATATAGCACCGGAGCCCACTTTTACTTCAGCCCCAGAGCAGACTTACTATCCACCTCTGCCACCTCAGCCTGACTATTCTTCCATGCAAAACTTATGGGAATCAATGTATGATGAGCAACTTCGTCAGGCAGGGGAGTTTCACACTTTTCAAGAAGAGCAACTTCGTCAAACAGGGCAGTTGCATGCTATTCAGGAAGAGCAACTTAGACAAGCCTAAGAGTTGACCAACATCCGAGCCGATTTTAGAAATATGGATGATCGTCAGGGTCGCTTCGAATCCCTTCAGAATCAGCATGCCCGCATGACGAGGTGCATCCATGAGTATCATATGCGCCAGGGACATCTCGGCTACCATCCACCATCGCCACCCCACATACAGTAAATCTGGTTGTCTTTTCCCTTTTCTTTATTTTTCATTTCTTTATTTTTCCTTTTATTGAGTATGTATCACTTTTCCTTGCTGGCTTAACACTGGGGACAGTGTCTGGTTCAAGTTTGGGGGAGTTTGCATTTCATGCATTGCATTTTTCCTTATTTTTCTTTTTTATTGGCCTATGTTTGCATGAATTTCTAAAAATTCAAAAAAAATTGAAAATTTTCTCAAAAATACCATTGCATGCATTTATTTTTTCTACGATCTTACTAACTTTCATCTTATTGTTTTAATTATCTTTAAGTAAAAGTTCAAAGACATATCATTAACGGATGAAATCTGAATGCTTTTCATTCTTATCACTTGCTATTTTAGTATCAAATTTATGGACTATGTGACTATGCTAAATAGAATTATGAATGACTAGACGACAAAATCATATTCATGCCTTTTTATTTATTTCTTTTAAGCCTTGATAGTAGTAGCCTTTTTATTCACCATATTAAGTACTCCTTGAGCTTAAAAAAATGTGAAAAAAATAGTGGAAAAAAAAATAAAGTTATGTGTAGGTACAAAAGTGTTATCCGGAACCAAGGTGTGTTCGGGTAATTAGATCCGTAGGGGTTCATGCCTGGTGACCTAAGGGCAACTGCTCTAGGAAAACTTGCTACAAGGACCATCTTGTGGAATATGGAGAAGCACAGAGTACTAAATCATGGCTAAGTTCGTACTCTTCAGTCAGAACCTTGGTTGTTCGGGCAAGTAAACTCGAGGGCTGATTTATCACCTATTGCCCTAAGACCATCTGGTCTGAGAGTCATCAGTCCAAAGCCCGCTACATGGACTTCCTTGTGCAATCCTGCTTAAAGATTAGAACTTTTAAAATGATTGAAAATAAAAGTGAAAAAAAGAGAAAAAGAGAGTTTTAAGCTCAATTAGTACTTATGAGTTGAATATTAATGCTATTATTTGATAGATAATTTATTTTTTTCACAAGGCTGAATTTGAGATTGTTTGAATTTGTGTAGCATTCAGAACCTTTATGAAGCTAAATACATGGAAAATGATAAGGTGCCGAGTAGTAGTTGTGCAGAAGAACCGTGTGAGAAAATTAGTCAGTTGACAATGTGGAGGCTAAGATGAAACTTTCTTGAGCCTTACTTTTGAATTTTTGCTTGAGGACAAGCAAGACTTTAAGCTTGGGGGAGTTTAATGCATGCAAAATATAACATATTTTAGATTATTATTTTAATCTAAAATAATAATCCGTAGGGGTTCATGCCTGGTGACCTAAGGGCAACTGCTCTAGGAAAACTTGCTACAAGGACCATCTTGTGGAATATGGAGAAGCACAGAGTACTGAATCATAGCTAAGTTCGTACTCTTCAGTCAGAAACTTGGTTGTTCGGGCAAGTAAACTCGAGGGCTGATTTATCACCTATTGCCCTAAGACCATCTGGTCTGGGAGTCATCAGTCTAAAGCCCGCTACATGGACTTCCTTGTGCAATCCTGCTTAAAGATTAGAACTTTTAAAACGATTGAAAATAAAAGTGAAAAAAAGAGAAAAAGAAAGAAAAAAAAGAGAGTTTTAAGCTCAATTAGTACTTATGAGTTGAATATTAATGCTATTATTTGATAGATAATTTATTTTTTTCACAAGGCTGAATTTGAGATTGTTTGAATTTGTGTAGCATTCATAACCTTTATGAAGCTAAATACATGGAAAATGATAAGGTGCCGAGTAGTAGTTGTGCAGAAGAACCGTGTGAGAAAATTAGTCAGTTGACAATGTGGAGGCTAAGATGAAACTTTCTTGAGCCTTACTTTTGAATTTTTGCTTGAGGACAAGCAAGACTTTAAGCTTGGGGGAGTTTAATGCATGCAAAATATAACATATTTTAGATTATTATTTTAATTAATTTTTTTAGTAATTTGATCATGGCATGCATCATTTTTAGTCACTTTTAGTCATAATTCCGGATTTATCGATTTTAATTATTAATTCTCTGAATATTTTAATTATGGATGGATTAACTAAATTTTGATAATTATTTTGTAGGAAAAATTGAATACATGATTATCCAAGGATTATATTTGATCAAGAATGTTCGTATCGGCCAAGAACCCCAACATCAAAGTTCGTATCGGCCGAGAATTCTATATCAACCAAAGTTTGTCGACCGAAAAATCTAATGTTTATCACTATCGGCCGTAATCGTTGTTATCATTTTGGCCAAGATATGAAGGGGGTAAAGATAAAAAGATTTTATCTTTTTGGGCGTAATGGCAAGGAAATCTTCATTTTGGCTGAGATTTGAATGGAGTAAAGATAAGACGGATTTATCTTTTGGGCGTAATAGCTTTATAGTTTTGGCCGAGATAAAGAGAGAGAAACAAAGTTTATCGGCTGTAATCAACTCAAATGTTATCTCACAAATTTAAAGTTGACCATACGATATCACGACCGTGATCAAATTGAAGACCGTCTGCACCCTATAAATAGAGGAGAGAGTCATCGTCCCAATGTGTGCTTTGAAGTTTGGTTTTCTTTCACAGCAAGTCGTGAGCTTCGCGGGATTCAATCAAAGAGAGAGATTTGATCGGACGGCTGTTCCAGACTTTCCGACGACATCTGAGGATCCGAATTATTTCTTGGTGTAATTCTTCCGATTATTATTGTTATTTTGTTGTTATCTCTTTACAATTTGTAGGAGATTATTATTGAAGGGAAATTCTGTGAACTCTGATTTTATTATGATTAAATTTCTTTTGATTAATTTTTAATTGTGTTTAATGCTTTTGATTTAATTATTTAACTTCGGAGTTAAGTAATTACCAGTTTGTGGACTACTTAATTTTAGATTTTATTTAGTTAAATTAAATGATTTTTTGCAAAATTGAAAATTGGCATAGGTCTAATAACTAGTGTGTGGAGAATTAGATCTGTGTGGTCTGTTAATCTATACCAGTTTATGGAGTGATTAATAGTTTAGGATTTTCATAGTAATGAATTTTAGTTTTAATCTCATCTGACGAATACCAGTTTGTGGGACTTCAGGTTTGATTGAATTTAAGATAGTTTGATTTGTCAGATTAAATAGTTGAATTATCAGTTTGTGAACTCTGTGATGTTAATCTTGTAAATTAATAACTTGAAAAAATTCATAATCCATCTTAAGAAGTTTAATTTATCTTTTCTGGTTCACATATTTATCCTTAAATTATTATCATCCTAAGACCAACTTCAACACCATTATCTTATTTTTATTTTCTTTAATTTAGTTCATAAAACCTATTTTTCCAAAAATCCATATTTTTCCTCTCTTATTAATTTATAAAATCAGATATTTTATTAATAATATTCCTCGTAGGTTCAACACTCTTACTCATATTTTCTATATTACTTGAGCGACTAGTGCACTTGCTAGCGATTTTATTTGGCTACATCATTTTACGCAATCACTTGGTTTCATATAAATTCACTTCAACTATCTGGAACTATCTCACACCTACTTGTTGTGTGAGGCAAATCTTTCATTTACTCTTATAATTTCCTCCTTTCTCTCGTACATCTACATCTCTTTGCAACTGGTATGTTTACTCATTTTCCTCTTCATACTGCTGTAGTCAGCAAAAGAAGTCCATGAATAGGACTATCAGGAAAGAGATGGAAAACATGAATTATAAGAAACAAAATCATTTCTTACATTTTATTCTTTAAATATACTAATTCTTCATGTAGGTAATAATTATCCACATGCTTGTCACTTATTCTTTCCCAATTTTGTTTCATAACTTTTATGACCCTTTTGTATAATTACTAATACTATTTAGGTTGATTTCTACCATACAAAATAATCTCCTTAGGAATCAACCACTCATATGAAATGTGTATCAATACATCAAATAAGAATAACATAAAGAAAGAGAGACCTTACTTGTACTTCACGGTGGAGAGTGTGGCGACTGCTCGGCGAAAGCACATGAACCATTATCATACTATCATATACAATAGGACATCAAGAGAGTCCTGACTTTAGGCTCTGATACCATAAATGTAACGCCCCCAAATTGACTCCCGCCACATGGCTGGAGACGCTACGGATGCTATGACTTTGACCATCATTTTGATCATATCTCAGTCAAGAATCGAGACACGTCAGCGGAACAAAGAAAAATAGGAAAATAAAGAAAATAATTGCGGAAGTCTAAAAAAATGGCTACATCATCTCTAAGAAATATCATAAGATTCTACATCAAGAGTTCATAAATGTAGAAGGCAAATGAAAATAAATAAGCCCTGTGGTTCATGTGCTTTGCTGTCGCCAGAGCCTCGTCGCAGCGGCCACCTACTCCACCTCATCATTGACTTAGTCATGTGGAAATCAGACACATGGGAGGAGGTTCTCCTGTAAGCTTTACAACCTAATGGAGACCCACGTAAGTATACAATGTATAACTTGAATAGAGAAATCATAAATAAAGGAGAGTACTTATCTTGAATGAAAAGTGGAACATGATAGCATCATAAATAATCATAAGAGAGAAAAATAGATATCACAAAGCAATAGAATCAAATGATGCTCGTAATCTTAGAATCGTGACATGAGAATACCGATAACTTGACTTGACGTTCATACTTGCTTGTTTTATTCATACTTCTTAATCTTGGTTCATGTTTGAAGTCAGGGTTACTTTAGGTGCCTTTAATTCTTGGGTTATGGGTGATCAAATCATGACCAAGGGAGCGACCCTTGTCTTGAAGCACTTGGCTTGAACTGGCAACCCATTATTCATATTTCATCTTAACTTATTAATCAATTTTTGGAACTTGTTATTCTTTGTTCTTCCTACAATGGAGGCGATAAGGTCAATATGAAGTAAATCAATAAAAAGGATCCATGTTGAAATCATACGGCAAACCGACAACGTTCAAATTAGGGTCAAGGGAAACTTATGGGTGGAATCAGGGACGGTTCTATGGCTTGGCACGGCCGTGACATCATAGTGGCACGACCGTGCCAATGAGAACAACACGGTCGGATTCTACATAGGAGTTGGCACGGACGTGCCACTATGATGTCACGGCAGTGACAGAGGGTGAGGGCAGTCGATCAATACAAAGGGGTCGGTCGACCAATTTTATGCTTAGTCGTGTGGTTGGGTACATGGTCATGGCACAGGCGTGCAAGAAGGGTGGAACGGCCATGACCAGTTGGGCGCTCGTCGACCAGTGTCGACCGACGTTTTACTTAGCATCGTCGAGCGAAGGCACGGGCATGCCAATAGGTTGGCACGGCCGTGATGGTGGTGACACGGGCGTGCCTAGGACATGGCACGGCCATGACGGCGGTGGATTCTAGTCGATTTCAACACAAAAATTCCTTCAATCCTTAGCAGAACTTCATTATAAATTAAATCATACATCCTAACGATCATTCAAGCATATCAACAACAATAGAAATCAGTTTCTTATAATAAATCAATCAAACAAACACACAATCAAACAGAAACATGGCAATAGGAATCAATAGCATATCAATCTTCATGTTCATGCTTTCAAACATGGAATAATCTTGAAAGAGAGGGCATGGATCATATCTATTCAAATCATGGAAGGTGATTTTCAATTTACCTACCTGATTTCATGTTTGTTATTGGGACTGCTTGGATTAACGTCGATGTGTCCCTCTTCCTCCTGGCGTCTCGGTCTCTGCCCTCCTCCTGCAGAACAGATCAGATCTTCCAGTGCGAGAGGAGATCTCTCATGACAGAGGTACTGGAATACAGAGAGATGGGCGTTCGCTCGCCCATCATCAATTGAACAAAGATGGAACTCTCGCAGGGACGAACTCAGGGTCATAGGCAACAGGCAAGAGGAGAACGATTGATTTTTGTTTGGGTTGGAGGAAGAGTTTGAGTTTTTTGTTGTTTTATTTTTCTTTATTTATCAAACACTAATTTTTATCTCCCCATAATGCTTATTTATTTGCCTATTTATCTCCCACATTAATAGGGATTAGTGGATTTTATCTTCTAATAATGATTGGATCCCTAAGAATCTGGTTATTGATCTTATCTCCTAATCTTTAGGATCCAGATTTGTCGTATTGTTAGGTCCCTTCTTTTCCGGTCCTTACTTATTAAGATAAACCTAATGTTTATCTCTTCAGCCAGTTGTTTTGTTTTGATTTGATCTCTCTCTTTTTTTTTTTTTGAGTTACAAAGGTGGAATGTATTTTCGACTCCCTTCACTACAAGAAAAAACACTTCTAACAATAAGATTTCTCGTCGTTAAAAAAACAAAACTGGTTGTTAAATACATTTAACGACTAGGTGGATCTGGTCATCACCCGTCGTTAGTGCCTTCACCGTTAAAAGAAATAGGGACGAGACAAACTAAAAAGTAAAAAAATATAGAGATGCTGCTCGCGGCGCCAGCGAGCACGACCAAAGGCGGGCCGGCCGCCCTCGCGTCTTCCTCATGAGCGTCGAGGAAGAAACAAGGGGTCAGCACCCCCTGTGCGAGCTTGCGTGCGGCGAGGAAGAAATAGGAGGGCGTCAGCCCCCCTCGCGTCTTCCTCGTCGTGCGCGAGGAAGTCACGAAGGGAGTCGATGCCCCCCCTGTGGCGAGCTCGCACAGGAGGGCCGATGCCCTCCGCGCAACCCTCTGCGAGCTCACACGCCGGTGAGCTCGTAGAAGGGGGCGTCGACCCATGTTTCTTCCTCGTCGCGCGCGAGGAAGATGCGAAGGTGGCCGGCGCCCCCTTGTTTCTTCCTCGCCGCGCGCAATGAAGACACAAGGGGGCCGGTGCCCCTTGGCCACCCTTTTCTACTTCGCCGGCCGCGAGGGAAGGAGAAAATGGGGGCTGGCGCCTCCCTTTCCCTCTTCGCCGGTCGTGATGGAGAAAGGGGGGTGCCGGCCTCCCTTTTTTGCTTCGCCGGTGAAGGAGGAAAGGCGCCCCCCGCCCGGCGCCGATAGAGAAGGGGAGGTGCCAGCCCCCCACCCAAGGCCGATGTAGAAGGGGGGCTGCTGACCCCCTTTTTTATTTTTTTATTTTTATTTTAATATTATTTTATTATATATTTGCATTATTTTATTATTTTTTAAATGACGTGGATGAAAAAAATGATGTGTGTGACGGTCACATAAGCGAGGTGACCGAAAAACCCACTATCAATGGTCAAGTGGATGAAGCGTGCAAGGAAATCAAAGTAGAGAAACATTCCAGTCACAAATTGAAGTTGAGGGACCGCTAAGATATTGACTCAAAGTTGAGGGACCGTTACTCAAAGTTGGGGATGATTCATGTAATTTACCCTAAAAATAATATGATCAATAATATTTTGATTAGGATAGGATCATAAGATGAAATAATATGAGATCAGTAGCTAGTCAAGTGCATAAGACATCATTGCCATGCTTTTGAAATAAAATCAATTTGCATTACCATTTATCACCATATAAGGATCCTTTAAATCATCACTATCATAGTTGAACTTCGTGTATAATATAATGATCATTTGACAATAAATTAGCATACACTAAACAATATAATATTATAGTAAATATGTGGAATTTAAAAGAGAGACAGCACATAACTTGTATTACAATTATCAATCGATGATAATAATATGTGTTATCCATCAATAGCATGGACAAAATAATCAAAAAATCATTAATAAAAAATGTTGACAATGTATGAATGAATTCGGCCTAGTGTATGTTGTTTTGACATTATATTCAATTGAATTCAGTTTTCCATAAACATAGACAATATGTATATATATATATATATATATATATTGAAAGGAAAGAAGTTTTAGGATAAATTGTGTTAGGACAAAAATTAAAAAATAACATATAATTTTGTTAAAAGAATCATCATTTTTTTGTTTGAATAGGAAAGAAGTCACTAATAGTGTTACAACAAAAAGTCAATATATAATTTTGTTTGAAAACGCCATTTTTTTATTGAATGATTTGAATAATCTCATGTATCTAAATTTGTTATGAACATATTTGAAAAAATATATTAGAAACTATAATTTATTCATTAAAATTATATTATCTAAATATAAAAATCATAACTCTATTGTATCAATATCTAAATACTTAAACTATTAATTTGTTGAAGTCGTGTGTATATTATATTATACATTAGATGAGAGAAACCTTAAACAAAAATAAGCCATGTCTCATAATAATATGCTGAAATATATGTAAATTGTTATATATTAGTTATTTAAATAAATTTAAATAGGAAAAATATGTTTTTTGTAGAAAACCATGGGTCTTAAAATCATATTTTATCAGTTAAAATAAGATATTGTTTTTTAAAATAATTAAATGTTTTTTGAAGGACCATAAGACAATTTCAAATAATAATTAATTTCCTTAAATATTATCTAAGTAAAACAATTTCTTGGAAGAATAACAAGGGACCTAAAAAGATGTGTGGATAGTTAAAATATGATATTATTTATTTAAATAAATAAAATTTATTTGAAAGAATAATCACCAACATAATAAAATTTGTTAAGTAATATATTTTAGTATTTAAATAATTAAAGTAATTTGTTGCAATAATAATCATCACTCTCAAAAAGATTGATAATCAGTTGCAGTATATTATTATGTACTTAATATTAATGAAGTATATATATAAGAATAATCGTTGATTCTAATAAAAAAAGGAAAAAATGTTGGTCCTAGTGAGAATGTCCTTACCGTCCTCCCTCCTACGATGGGCATTAAATGCATTTTGGATGCTGGATGGAATGAAGCACGGTTCAATTCTCGTGTGAAGAAAAAGATGGAACGTGTTGGGCCTTGGATCTCTCAGTCGAATCCAACTTAGCCTGTAGCCCACCGACAAGATGATGCTCCTGGTTGAGATTATGATTGGAGGATGAGTCTTGATGGCCACAGCAGTATCACCAACTCACGAAGACTCTGCACCAACATGAAATGAAGAAGAAAAAGGATAAGAAGATGATTTCGAGTACCATGAACTCCAAGCAAGAGAGAGAGAGAGTGACGTTCCTGTTAGCCAAAAACCAACCAGGCATCTCCTGCCTCCTTTCCCTTTTTATTTCATTTATCCTCTGTTAAAATGTTCCTCATAGTACATGTAACTGAATGTTGCTAAAATGTTCCCCACAGTACATGTAACTAACTAAATATTGTCTACACTGTCTACGTATGACATTGCCTAACAATTGTATCTGGTCTCTTATTTATTTTGCTACATAATCCTGCAAGTAGTGAGGCCTCTTCTTCTCTTTAGCTGGTAGCTTCTTCTCTTTAGTTGGTAGCTTCTGAGACATAACATTTCCCTCCCTCTTTAGAGAATCCACCTCGTCCTCGAGGCATAGGTCAGGAAATTTCTTTTGCAACCCAGAGCGATCCTCCCAAGTAGCATCTTCTAAGTTTTGCCCTTCCCATTGAATGAGAACTTGCTCAACAAAATTTCCCTGTCGTTGTATAACTCTGGAAGATAATATGGCCATTGGAACCACGATAGGACCATCAATGGCAGTTTCCTTGGGTAGATCCACAGTTGGCTCCATAATACCATGAGCTTTTTTCAGCTTAGAAACATGAAAAACAGGGTGGAGTTTAGAGGAACGAGGCAAAGACAACTCATAAGCCACTGAACCTATGCGTTTAGAGACAGGAAAGGGGCCATAAAATTTAGGAGAAAGTTTGTGAGAGTTACATATACCGAAGCCCAAAACGGATAATATCCTATGCAAGCGCAAGGATGTTACATATAGTATCAGAGTCACTCCGCTCAAGTCTCTATGCATGATGGGGTGCGATTACTCAATAAGGACGTTGAGTCCCTATGGGAGGAAGGGTGCATGAGGCATGCCTTGGATTAGTCCCACATGCATAAGTCACGGGAGAGATGCCGGGTATATATGAGAACATGACCTTGGCACGGTAGGACACGTTTTGGTAAAATCGTGCGGTGCATAAGTCACGGGAGAGATGCCGTGTATATATGCGAACATGACATTCGCTTGGTAGGACACGTTTTAGTAAAACCATGCTGGCCTAGGACCAAAGCGAATAATATCCTACGCAAATGCAATGGTGTTATATATGATATCAAAGCCACTCCGCTTGAGTCTCTGTGCATGGTGAGGTGCGATCACTCAACGAAAGCGTTGAATCCCCTAAGAGAGGAAGGGTGCATGTGGAATGCCTTTGATTAGTCCCACATGCCCAAGTCACGGGAGAGATGTTGGATATATATGGGAACTTGGCCTTGATTTGGTAGGACGCGTTTTAGTAAAACTGTGTGGGCCTAGGCCCAAAGTAAATAATATCTTATGCAAGTGCAAGGGTGTTACATATGTTAAAGGGGGAAGGGTGAATGAGACATGCCTTGGACTAGTCCCACATACATAAGTCACAGGAGAGATGCTGGGTATATATAGGAACATGACCTTGTCCTGGTAGGACACCTTTTGGTAAAACTGTGAGGGCTTATGCCCAAAGCGAACAATATCTTATGCAAGTGCAAGGGTTTTACAGTCGAGGCTCTCGGCGGTCAATGGAGCGGTGGAGGGGCTCATGGCTCGCGGCGGAGGAACGGCAAGAGAGCAGCTCACGGCGGATCAGCGACGGCGGCACGCGAGGTCATAAGAGGCAGATCGGGGCGGAGCTGCGATGGTGGCAGCACACGTGGAGGTCGCAAGAGGCAGATGGGGTGGAGGAGAGCAGCGGCGGCAACACGCATGGACATCACGAGTTCGCAGGAGGCAGATTGGGCATGAGGTCGCAAGGGCAGATCGATGGGTTCATGGTATCTCGAAGGAGGCACGTCCGGTTTTCAGCAATCATGTATCTCGAAGGAGGGGCGTCCAATTGTTTTCTTCACGCGAGGCTTGAACCGCACTTCACTCCATCCATTCATCCATTAGGACCGAGCCTGACCCAATTTTTGCCATGTCGTAAAAATTCTGTCCTGGTAGTGGTCCCGCGACAAACCCGACAATTAGGAATGAGATCGGGTACGTGTGGCAGCAAAGGTCCGGTCATGGCGACTCTAGTGATAAGCGGCCGATCGTGGGGAAGAGGCAAAGGGAGAGTTGCTAGCAAAAAAAGAGGGAATGTGAGTACTGTCCACAAACATGGGCCGGAGAAGGGGGAGGGAAGGGGGAGGGTAGCTATCGGGCCTACGAGCGAGAATGCTGTCGTCGAGCTTCCGAACGAGAGAAGGAGAAGTGCAGCCGTCGAGGTTGCTTGCAAGCGATGGAGCGAGAACGCCAAAATGGGGTGGTCAAGCTTGGACTTGCAAGCAAGAAGGGGGAGGGTAGCTGCTAGCCTGCCATCTGCTAACCTTGTGAGCGAGGGAAGATGGAGGGTTGTAGCCTACCGAGCTTCAAAGCTTGCGAGCGACGATGGATGGAGCAGACGGAGAGAGAGCAGCCGCGAGCCGCCATATGGTTTTGGACAGGCATATAGGGATTTAAGTTTTAGCTTTGGGCTAACTGGTTGAGGATCTAGGGTTGAGGGTCATGATTTTGCAACTACAAATTCATATAAAAATGTTACACGGGTCGGGTCTCGAGTCGGATTTCTAGGCGGTAGAATCGGTCCTAACTCGAAACCCGTCGGGATCCCATGATATTAGACCCGGTCCCGAACCAGGTCTACTCCGGGCCGGATTTTTACCCAACTTAACGGTCGGTGCAGTCCTGTGCTCAGCCCTAATGCCCATCATAGGAGGGAGGACGGTGAGGACCTTCTCACTTATTATTATTATTATTATTATTATTATTATTATTATTATTATTATTATTATTATTATTATTATTATTATTATTATTATTATTATTATTATTATTATTATTATTATTATTATTATTATTATCATCATCATCATCATCATCATCATCATCATCATCATCATCATCATCATCATCATCATCATCATCATCATCATCATCATCATCATTACTATATATATCTTATATATGTAAAAAAGAAAAACGTTATAGGACAAATATTATTAGAACATTAAAATTTATAATTATAATTTTATATAGCAAATTAAAGACCAACTATTATATATATTATAATTTATTCATTAAATTATATTATCTAAATATAAATATCGTAACAATATTGTACCAATATCTAAATAGTTAAACTTTTAATTCATTGTAGAGTATATTATATTATATTATTATTAAAAGGAGGATAGTATTAAAGGAGGGAGTGACATTTGGTATAACCATGTGTTGACAAGTGTCCTTAAAATATTAATGTTATATTAAGGATTTGTCAGTTACAATTATATATATAATAAAGATAATAAAGATAGGATTTTATTATTCATACTAGATTAATATTTTTATATAGGTATATAGTTTTACAAACTATACTAGATTAATGTCGTAATCATTGTTTATACTTGGAATATTATTATTTTGACATTTACGTTTTGAGTATGCAGAAATATATATTGTGTATGCAGAAACATTAAATCATTATAATAATTAGTTCAAAAAATCATTAATTATATAATTTATAATTTTATTAGACTAGTGGGTTATAACTATCCATAACCATCTAACATTATGGTATTTGATTATTGAGAAATTATTTTAATAATTAAATACTCCATATAATAACTATTTTAATCGGTGGCTATGATAATTATGAAATAATAACTTATTTATATAAAATAATAACTTATTTGCAGAATATTATTGGAAAAAATTTGAGTTGCTTATATTATAAATTTTAAATTAACTAGATAAAATACTACAAATATTACTAATTTATTAATTAACTTCTATATTACATACAAGTATATATGACAACTTTTGATTTGTTATCTTCTCCGCTCACACTTCTTCGTTTTCAGTATATCAGCAAAAAACATATAATATTCGTTCAGATTTTAAAGTAATATATAAATAATGTCTGCATTTCACAAATTAGAAACTACTTAATCAGTTTCTTGATAAAATCAACAACTACTTCCATGCATGATTCCTTCATGTACACCAAGTGATTATAAATACTCCCAATTCGATGCAACATTTCTTAATGCAAACTAATTACTTTAAGTACCCTAGAGAGGATCAATTGAATTGGCATTCCAAGCATCTTTGGTTCATTATTTGGTAACATTTTAAATTTTCATACTCATGTTCCATGCATGCTATTTCTCTCTCTGTCTCTCATTAGTCGGATGGCGACATGTTAAAGAGATGAATGTAGGTGACCAGATGGGGATGCATAATTCTATCCTTAACCATGGTCGACGTGTTGATCATGTGCGCGCTTGATATTGATTTTTTTGTTAGTCTTAAGGATTTTTTTTGTTTAATCTTTACATGATATAAATGCACTAATTTGTAATTATCTTTTATTTCAAATAGAAGTTTGTGTCAATCATCATATTTGATTAACTATGTTTCCTAATATTTTTCATCTTTTCTTTTAGGCTGATGAAAATGAATACATGTCTTTGGATCAAATCTTAAAGTATAAGTCATCCCATTATGGTAAAGTTGATCAGTGAATATTCAAGCAATAAGATCTCCTTCCAAATGAAAAGGTATAAAATATATGAAGACTTTTATATATTCTCTTTCTTTATGTTAAGCCCATGAAGAAGAATATGATTTTGGATGAAATTTTAAGCTATACTTCCTCCCATTAATTTAGGCAATAAGATCTCCTTTCAAATGAAATTGTAAGAAATGTCACAAGATTTTTTGGGGGGTAATGTGAAGTGTTACAAGATGAAAAGTTTTTCTTTAATTTTAAAATGTTTTTTGAATCACCATGTTAATTTTTTTTTTCTTGGACACATTATCTATCAGTTCAGATCCAATCAATAATAATTTTGGTCTCACGTAAAATATTCTTATGGTAGTCACCAAATACTTTTATATTGTATAATGATATTAATATAATGACATTGCCTTGTATTTTATGATATTGTACAAGTGCAGCAATTTTGCATGCATTACAAACACGAAGACTGTAATATTTATGATACAATGCTGAAATATTTTTCGAAGCATCGTTATTAGGAAAAAAATAATGTTGTTTTAGGCCTTCTTACTTAAAAACGTCTAATTCTTGAGATCCTTAGTTTTAATTTCAAAGATTGTTCGAACATGATATTCAAATGTTAAAATATTTTATTTGCAAGGACCATTGTTAATTACTTGGTTCGAATATATTCTTTGTAAATTTTTCTATAAAAATATGTATTATTAAGTTTTAAGAAATTTAACATGATAGTTAAATATAAAACTACTTTAATATAAATATTTTATTATATATATGTGTGTGTATATGCAATGATACTATGTCATGAAAAATACATGTGATATCAATTAGAATATCTATTATGTTTTAACTAATAAATGTAAATAGAAGTTGAGTAAATTATTATCTTATATCCATTTTATACTTATCATTTTATTAAGTCATTAACTTTATCATAGTTATCAAAATCATGATCTTAATCATAAGCTTTTAATAAAAATTTATAAATTTAATAATTTAGTTAAAATAAAAATATATCTTTATTAATATTAGAACTTTCTTTCACACCCGCATATCATGCGGGACTTACACTAGTATTATATTATATTATATTATATTATGAAAGATACCTTAAAACAAAAATAAGCGATGCCTCATAATAATGTCCTAAAATATATTTAAATAAGAAAAAGTGGGCCTAAAATGATATTTGATTAGTTAAAATAAGATATTATATATTTAAATAATTAAATACTTTATTGGAAAGAGCATTAGCCGTTGAAAAATGTGTTATCAGTTAAAATGATAATTATTTATTTAAATATTTTTTAGTGAAATAATTCGTTAGAAGAATACTAGAGGACATAAAAAGATGTGTGATTAGTTAAAATATGATATTATTTATTTAAATAATTAATTTTAGTTGAAATAATAATCATAAACATAATAAAATGTGTTGTGACTTTAAAACAATTTGTTTGAAGAGTAACCATGATGGTAAAAAAATTCATGATCTGACTATTATGTGTTTAAACAATGAAGTATGGGTGTTCCAATAAAATAGATTGATAAATAAGATAAAACTAACAAAATATAATTTATTATATAAGTGACAAGGAGATGATTATTATTATTATTTATTTAAATATTAAACTAATAACAACTATTCAGAGATATTTGATAAATCTAATAATCATACATCATTATATATCTATGATCCTTGACCTTGACTTTGATGATCTCAAACATATGGATGCTTTAATATAAGATGTCCCAACTTTTTTGGTCATGATCTCCTATTCTATATCAAGAAAAAAAATAGAATTAATGACTCCTAGCCCATGGTATGTATACATGTTCGAAATCTTATATAAATTGAATGGAGATTAAAAGATCGAATATTATTATATTGGATCGAGGATCATAAGGTTTCACCTGTCAATGAAGATATATATTTTAAAAAATAATAAATATTCTTGTGAGAAATGTTTACACTTAAATCTTAAACTACACATATTTTTATCAATTCTTAATTCAAATACATCAAGACATATTAAGAACAAAAAAAAATATTAGACTTCGTCTAAATCTACTATTATTATAAATATATTTATTTTTACTCAATTTTAAAGGATTATATTAGTTATATGAGATCATATATGATCGTATAAGATCGTAGGACAAAAGTTATGATCGTCTTGAATATAAGATCATCGAGATAAAATCGAGATCGGTAATGATAGTAAGATCGCAAAATTCTAAAGATGCATATCAAGATTTTGACGACTACGTGTGTAGCTAGATGATGCTATTAAAACTAAATTAAATAGTTATTATTAATTTTTAAATTTATTCGTTCATATTTTTATGATAATCAGAATGCATATTTTCTTTGTTACTAATTCATTTTGTTCATTCATACTAATATATTACATGTTGATTCCTTGTTTAACAATGGTTGGTTTTAGATGGTACATAACTAAAAATATTTCTATAATTTATTGAAAGTATGTACTATCATTGTACAATATGTATGTAATTAAAAATCTCTCAAGAGAAAATAAAAAATTGTTTTAGATATAACTATAATGACTAATATAATAAATTCATATATATTATTAAAATAAATATAACCTTATTGTAAGAATAAATATATTGCTAGCCAAAGAAAACAATTTAAAAAATCTAAATAATTTTCATATGATCATATATAAATAATTAAAAGTATTTAACTTATTCATCTATTTTTAACTATTATCTATAATTAAATTTCACTACGAATATGCGTAAATTGTTAAACCACTTTATCAATTAGAAGTTTCTATAAATAATTATAATATGGAAATAAACATATTTTTAATTTGACATACTTACTTATATTATTCTTTAGGGATGACCAAAAATAAAAGAAATAAAAAGAAAAATCAATAATATATGATCATACGATGAGTTTCATTTTCTACCACCTATGCATCGTGTGGGGTAGATACTAATTATGTTAAAATGTAGTTTGCAAGGAAAAGTGACATTTGACAAATTCTTGAGTCGCCACATGTCTTGTGCATATATAATTAATTAAAATTTTGATATATCTTGTGCATATATAATTAATTAAAATTTTGATATATTATTATTGTGAGTGAATGGTTAGTCAGTTAGGAATTAAAATCTATTTTGCACAATTATGTCTCGATTGATGGTATAATTAATATTTGAATACTTATATAATTGATACTTATTTGATTTGAATATGTTCATTAGATAACTGAAAGAGAAAAGATATAATCATAAAAAATATTTACCAAAACTTTTATGAACCATTCACTTGACTTGCGTAGTGATTTTAAATTATTTGAATAACAAACTAATTAAATAATTGCAGTAACTGGATCAAAATTAACATGCATTAAAATAATTTGTGCCCTCCACCCCCAAAAGAAAATAATTTTAATACTTTTATAATTAAAAAATGTACTCATGTTTGTTTATTTTTATATATGAGATCATTGTGTCAGTTGAAACATATGATTTATTTCATCTTTGATTGCCAACATTATAAATTAACTAAATATAAAAAGTATTGGATAGTTATGATTATAAAATATGTATTCGTTAAATGATTAACCAACTAAAATATTGTAGTAACTGAATCAAAATTATAATGTAATATAAATAGATTAAAATGTAATGATAGATTAAAATATCTTACCCAAAAAAAATGTAAAGAAAAGTTAATATTATATTATATTTAGTTAATAATCTAAATTATATTTGTCATTTATCAATGGAAAAATATGAAAGTTATTTAATCTTTGGTTACCAAAATTATAAATAATTGATTATTTGTTTATGAAATTAATTACATAATTACATTCTTTATTTCATGTAGTTTATTTATCTTAAAGATTAATTTATCTTGATTAGATAATTAAGTGATTATCTCAATAAAAATATGAAATTAAATAGTTAGTTATTTAGTAACTGATTGGATGGTTTACTCAAACCAACCATGCACTTCACTATATATATGGAAACAATCCAACTTTTTCCACAATTTAACGGGAGAAATTGGAGTTATTTTTTGCAACTCTATTATTGGTAGATCATGTAAGTGTTATCTTTTGTGGTTAACTAGTTCTTTTTATTCTTCTTCTTTCTTCTTCTTCTTCTTCTTTTTATATCAATTTAATAGTAATATTTCTTCTTTAAATATTACTAGTATAGACCCACGCGATGTGTAGTGAAAAAAATGCATCACACCTTTTAAAATAAATTATTTTATTAAAAGTATGTATTTAAATCAAGCATAATAACAATATATAATGAAAATGTAAAATATTATTTCAATATATTATTTTTTATTTCAAATTCTGATTTGTTATTTGACCCTTATTAATAGCTAAAACAGATTAAATAATAGTTTGAAAAATACAATGTCAAATTAGTGTATATAAGTTAATTTATTCCACAGAAAATACCATTTAAAAGGTAATCCTAAACACCAACGTTCACAATTTTTAATATGATTATTATATCAAAACAAAAATTTATTGACTTACTAAAATGTGTGTTATGGAATTATAATGGAGTTTTAATTATTTAAATAAATTCTTTTCTTATTTTCTTAAGTACCATTTTTTTATTTTCATATATAATTGTAATTTTTCACGTTCATTCAAATCAATATATGTCATGAGCTTAAGATCATTATACATGGAGTTTAGATTTAAAGAAAGTAATTAAAGAAAATAATTATTTTTTCTATATATATATATTGTCATTACCGGTCTATCATATGCCTGCAATCTCAAAAACCTCTTGATCAAATTAGATCACATATATTCCACATTCAAAAGATAAACCGATGTAAGCAAATATTGCATAAATAATTATTTTAAATCGAGAATGTGAAAGACATCTAAACAGTAGAAAAAAAGTAGTAAAAAAAATAAATCATGTAAACATGTTTCCGTACCATGCAAATGTGTTATTTTTTTTTTTACAATCCACATTTACACTATCAAAATACAACTGTGCTAGGGTATATGCATGCAATCAAGAACTTGCACATGAGAGATCCTCCCACATTGTCATATATCAAACAATATCTGAGAACTTGGCATATTTGCATCGCACACACTTGAATATTAAATGGGATCAGTCATTATCACTAATAAAATATATATTCAAAATATGGATAATGCTATAGAAGAAAATGCATGAGTGCAAGAAATAAATATAAAACTTGAAACAAATATCCTTTTGTTTTTGTCACAAATGAATTTGTAGCATCCCGAGGGGCTTGGCCCCGCCACGCGGCGCGACCTCCTCCCCCGAGGGACGCCACATTCGATTCTTACCTCTACTTTGACTCTTTTTTTTACCATTACGTTGACTAGACGGTCAACACTAAAGGAATACGAAGCGGAATATTTAAAGAGATATAACATAATAATACAGCGAAAGACTTAATGAATATAATAGTATACAACGGAAGATTCTACGAATGTAGCGGAAGACGTAAGGAATAGAATAATATAGCGGAAGACGTAAGGAATGGAATAATACAACGGAAGACGTAAGGAATAGAATAATATAGCGGAAGACTAAATAACATGAAGAAAGTGACAAAGTAAGGGAAAATGCGGAAGCTTAATATATCAAATGTTTAACTAGCTTTCATGAGAGGCAACAATGCATAAACCACATATACCCAAAAAGTGACCAAAATACATTTCAAAAAGGTACCTTAGTATGAATGAACAATCTCATTACTAAGCACAATATGGGAAGCAAAAAGGTGTACTCGTTCACCCAAAAAGGTAGTAGCTCATGAATGCAAGACTAGTCTAGATAAAGTAACGACTCCGGTCCATAAGGACACGGTAGGACCTATCACCATACACGACCCAACATATACAACGATAATACAAATAACTACTACCCCTCTCCATGAGGACCATATGCAACAAAATGCCACCTCGTCGAGACCTCCGTACATACAGCACCACCTCCCGGATAACCATTATGCACCTATGGGGATCACACAGGGGAGCAAGCTCAACCGTTAGCATAAAGCTAAGTGCGGGTTCATATAAATCATAAATCACTTCTATCCAAACATAGCATGAAATGAGTATGTAATCAGCATAATAGAAGGATCATGGATAGAATACATTAGTCATGGCATGGATAGGGATCATAATAACAATATCATGTAAGAAGATCATAATCATAAAAGAGAGCACATTTTCACATTCATTTGTCATGCTTAACTTTCATACATGGGTACTTGTTTGCTTTCATACTTTCCATCTCATTCGTCTTTCATTCATTCATAACTTTACATATTTACATTCTTTGCATTTTTACATTCATCTTTCGAAGAGCTCTTCATCTTTAGGGGAATATCATTGCATAAAACTGATGATACAGCTATTTAGACATCATATGCACGTGGGGGATCAGTGCCACGGCGAACCCCGTCGGGTTTGGATGACCTTGCCACCAGCGAAAGGAACCATCCGTGCAAGAAACTCCCGCCTAGATAGAGCGAATGGTAACCCATGAGGGGGCCTGTTATCGTACCTGCGCTTGTCTTTCGATTCGTACATCATCCCTCATCGTACCTGCGCTTGTCTTTCGATTCGTACATCATCCCTCATCGTACCTGCGCTTGTCTTTCGATTCATACATCGATCAAGGCAACGATAGGTCTTCATCTTTCGATGGATCTTTTTTTGCTTAGACAATCTAGTGAATGGAAGTTTATTTAGAAAATCAAGTTTAAGATGACAAGGTCATGACTTCCAAGCCACACGATGGATGCCCAAAGGTCGCGGGTCATCGATCGAATCATTTCGATTGACCGTAGGAGTGCGATCGCCGCTTTTCAATGCTCTTAATCATCATGCCAAGGTTCATATTCATTCTTCATCATATTCATGAAAGTAATCATTACTGTAGCATCATAGTCATTATCGTACATCATTATTGTTCTTGGCATAATTAGCATAATCATACTTAGTTTATTTCGTAAAGAGGGGTTGATCATCATAATCAGGTAAGAGGCATAGTTTCATACAGAATCAGGGGGAACAATATTCATAAGATCCATATAAAAATAGATCAAAGGGTTTCTCGTTTGTTCAAAAGTCAAAAATCACAATTATCGAAAACGGGGGCCATAACCCGGGCCGAGTTGGCCTTAACCGAGCTCGGTTTGTCGGGGTGAAAACCGAGAGGAAAAACTCGAGCCGAGTTTGGTTCACACCCAAGCCGAGTTGGAAAGATGATTGAGTCGGGAGAATCGATTCTCCCAATCGTCTTCTCCACGGCAAACCCGGGCCGAGTCGTGGGTGACCCGATCCGGGCACCTGGTTCGCCCCGAGCTCGAGCTCGGCATCCATGGAGGACCTGGGCCGTTCTCGGGGTGAACCCGGTGCGGTCGGACAGAGCCCGGGCTGAGCTTTGGGAAGCCGGACCGGGTTCTGTTGAGTCAAAAAAATAGATTTCAATGGTTCGTACTTTTCGGCAATTGCAGGCGTGATACAATGGAACTAGTCAAATCCTAAGCATTTCCATTACGAAGTATACAACATCTAAAGCCTAATCACAAAGCAAAAGTTATCCTAACATGCATCTTAAGAAAAGAAAACATCAACAACATATCGTACGTTCATTTGATTTCAAAACAATTCGATCATACATTTAAATCAAGCATGCTTCGTTCTTCGAGAGACATGATTTATGAAGTAGACCCCGAATCCACACACCTTAAAGCCTAAGAGGTTGCGGTTCGTCCTTGCTCGGCTCTTCATGTCATCGGCGCCGGAGATGGTCGTCGACGTACGCCCGTGCTCGCTGTTGTTCGCTCGCCGAGGAAGGAAAACAGAAAAGGGGTGAGACGTGAGGTTGGACGACAAAACAGGGGAGAGAACGGAGAAGGAACAAGGCCCTTACTGTTTTGATGTTCCTCTCTGAGTCTCGCGTCGCCCTCGCCAAAGAAGGTCACCAGCGCTGCCTTTTGCTCGCCCACTGTCGTTCGTCGGAGAGAAAAGAGGATGATCGAGTGAGAGAGAGGTGATCGGAATCATTCGAACAATAAAGGAAAACAGGAGTGTTTCTCTCACCATGCCGCCGCCCCTGCTGTTCGCCTGCGTCGAAGATGATTTCCAACGTTGTCCGTTGGCTGCCTGCTGCCTGCGCCCCGGAGGAAGAAGAGAACACAAGGTGAGACGTTGCTGCTCGGTTTGGAGAAATGAAGAAGCAGAGGGGGTAGATGATGGGGTCGGGTGCTTCATATAGGGGAGGAGGAATGATGGCCTCCTCAGAAAATTCGGTGGCCGGATTTTTCCCTGCCAAGCAGCAAGCTCGGCGGTTGGGGGGATTGGGCGGCAGGAGGTGAGAGATGGCCATGGAGGAAAAACGTCAGGGAGAATGAGAAAAAGAATATAAAGAGAGAGGACAACACACAAAGGACAAAATGAAGAATCTTTGCATACGTTTCCATCATTTATTTTTTATCATTGACCGTGTTGTTACAGAATTACTTAAAATAATTCATCTCCTATAAAAAAACAAAGGAACAAATCTTACCAATCAGACAAACACTTCAAGACATCTACAATTTTATTACTTACCCTGTTACTTTTTTTTTCTCCAATGCGTTTAGTGTTTACTCCTAGGAGCAAAACAGGATGCATGGTTAACTGAGGGTGGGGGTGGATAATGTTCATCCTTTATATTATTGTTTTATAACTCTATTCAGTTATATGTATAGGAGTGGTTGCTAATTCTCCGTTGGTTAACTCTATTCAGTTGTTTTCTAACTTCTCAGTCTCACAAACATGTGTAAAGGAAACGTGGAACATAAAAAATTCATATTATTCTTTTCTATTATATTTATTCTATTTTTAATACCTTAGATAAATTATGAGTATCATGATATTGACAAAATTCTTAAATACATATTTGGTGACATAACTATGCTATGTGACTTTTAATAATATACTTTTCTAATGATAACCAATAAGCATTATCTTATTATATTCTTCAATACATTCAAATTATAATATTTTATACTTTTTCTCTTACTAATTATTATTATTAAATAAAACCAATTTTCTAAAGTAAAAAAATGAGAAATTTACTATAATTTTTTTCAGATATTTTATCAATTATATAACCTTCATTATTGAGGAATTTCTGAGATATTGTAAAATTACATAATTATTATATAACCTTTATTAGTGAATTTGCTCTAAAATATTTTAAAATTTTCAGTGGAGTTTTTTACTTGAACGGTTACACATTCCAATTTCTATACACGCTAATCATTTAGATGGTGGAGTACGTGCACATATACATTAATTGTTATTTATAATATTTTTTTTTCAAAAGCATTTCAACAATACACTATTATGATGAAATTATCGAATTATCTCTCTCGCGTTTAACAAATTATTTTATATAGTTACAATCGTATAAATAATTAAAACATAAAATAATATCTAAAATGGTTATTAGAAAAAAATAATTCATAATAATATCATAATTTTATAATAATATCATAATTTGGATTTAATATACATTCTTATTTATGCTGATTTATTCGAAAGCTGACATCTTGCACATTATATTTTTAAATTAAGTAGATGTATTTTAATCTGGTTGATCATGGGTTTCATTAACTATATATAAATTTCTAATATTTAAATCATTATTTTGTAAGATTTATCTATATAGCTGCCTATAATTATCATAACTATCTAGTTATTTTTAGAAAATATATATTTAATATTATTAAGGACACTTGTCATTACATAGCGCCAAGTGTCAACTTCTCCTCGCATGCTATTCTCCTTTTAATAGTTAACTAGTGTGATGGCCCGCGTGATGTGCGGATGATGTGAATCTAGATGAATCGAATGTTTATAAATAAATAAATATTAATTTTGATATATTTTAATATTAATTAATGAATATGATAATTATATATTAGAAAAAAATAAATTATTAGTATATCTAATTCCCTTTGTATCTCATTTATTTTCTCTCTTCTTAGAAAATAGTATTAACATTTAAATTAATATAAAATATGTTATCCAAATATTAATAATATGGAGTTAATAATATAATACAGTCATAGAAGTATTATGGTAAAAAAAGTTAAATTGTTTGTATTTTTTATTTATTAACATATATATAAATTTAGTATAATAAATAAAAGTTGAGCAGAGATGGCAAATTAGAAGAAATCTAATTCTCACAATAAAAATATATTGGACCTTTTGATTACAGATACAAATAGATCACGGTGAGGCTTATAAATATATAAATAAATAAAATAATATACTGTAAAAAATGATTGCATTTGGTCAGTGATTATGTTTCAAGAAGAAATACAATTATATTAAAATGTATAAATAGATATGATAATGCTTAAAGACAAATAACAAAATATTCTTCAAAATGAAAATAAGTAAACAAATGTCTAAGACAATTTAAAAGGAATCCAATTATCACCGATGAGAAAATGCCAGATATAATATGGTTATAAAAAAATATGGTCAGAAGTTAAATAGCAAGGTGAATGAAATATCTAAGAATTGATCCTTTGTATCAATCACAAATTAAAATCGTTTGATAATTGAAGATACATGTTTATAGAAAATTATTACATATGATACCAAATAGCAGTGATAATATATGCAATTATTAAAACTGTTTGGTAACTACTCACTGAGAAATTATATTTCGTAATTGAAGATGAATCAACAACGTAAAAAACATGCATGAAGAACACTTTGAATACATAATAAAGCATTATCTCCTAACTGCATTATCCAAGGTCTAGTAAATGAGTCGACATGTCTACTTGGGATATTTATAGGTTGTTGTGGAAGAGTGGAGTCGAGTTTAGTTATATGAATGGTTATGGATTATTATCACCCGCTATCCAATAACTGATAGTATGTTTTTTTTTTCACTTATTGATAACTTTCGATAGTTGTTCAATTACTAAATTTTATGAAAAAAATATTTGAAGACCTTTTTTTATTGTTAACCACAATTACTTTTATATCCTTTACAATATCAATATGTTGTTAATGGCATGTGTCTTTATGTCCTTATATTACTGTTATATTGTTTTTATATTTTTAACCTTTTATTTCCAATAGATGGATAACTTTTTTTTTTGCTCTTAAAAATAGAAACAAATCTTTAAAATTGTGAGAAAAAAGCTGTAACTAATATTTCATTTTGGGTCAGTTAATAAGTAGGTGAATATTTATTTATTTGGTTGGATAGATATAGATAATTACCGATATCTTGTAACTAAACCATTATTTTCTTTTTAAAAAAAATCAAATTAGGCTGCCATGATCTATCTAAACAAATATTGTAAGTAATTCTAATATATTAATCATAGGGCATGTCACATGTGGCACTTCACAATTGTGGGACATTTTATTTATGTTTTATATATTATTTTTTCATGTGGCTCTCTTTCACATAACATTTTTTATAACATGTATATTTATTTATGATTACGCAATTAGTTATTTGATTCAGTAAATATATATTAATAGGGTTATGAATAAAGTTATCCATTAATCCAATTAAATTATATAATTAATGAATCTTGTAACTAACTCGAATTATTATATAATTAGCATATTTATTCTAATAACTGATATATTTTAATTTATAATTAATATTTTAAATAGTTAGATTGTGTTGTTACATTGCAACGTTCACTTTAGTTTCAATTATTATTTTTCTAATAGATTTTTTTGGAAAATTTGATGAATGCCATGTGGAATAGTTATCATATTTATAATCATAACTGATATATTTTAATTTATAATTAAATTTTAATTAAAATTTTATAACTAATATACTAATTAGTTATTTATAACTGATTTAAAAAATGAGTGACAAATAAAATTTTCATCAATAATTAGACTGTTAATAATCTACATGTATTAATAATTCCAATTAATTAAAATTTTATAACTAATATACTAATTAGTTATTTATAACTGATTTAAAAAATGAGTGACAAATAAAATTTTCATCAATAATTAGACTGTTAATAATTTACATGTATTAATAATATTTCAATTAATTATACTTCACTTTCTACTTTTGCCAAATGTCAAGCTTTCGTTGCAAACTTTTTGCTTTTAATATAGTATAGACTAGTATAAGGTCCCCTAGGATGCGGATGGTAATTATAATTTTATATTTTTTCATTTAAACAGATAGTATATATATTAACTTCAATTATTTCTTACTCATAAGACAGAAGAAAAACCTTCAATATCCAACAAATAAAGAGAATATTTTATATCTAAAAAAATGCAAATATTTATAACAAAATGATAATCTTTCATTCTCAATACCATATTTTAAAGTCAAATCCCATTTTAGAATATTTTTCTTTAAGGGATCATTATTATTATTAAACTAATTCAGATAGGTCATGTAAACGAAAAAAAGAACAATTTCAACACAAAAACAGTGCAGAATCTTAATTTTTAAAAATAAATAAAATACATAAATAATGTTTATTAACTTAATTTTAGGATAATAAAAGTTACAACAATGACATTTTCCAATTTGGAACAGATAAATATTACCATGACTTTAGGATTTTTATTATAAAGTTCAAACATGTGCCTTGTATGATGGACGCTATGAAAAATAATATTAAAATAAATATATATTTCTGGAATTTGAAAGAATAATATTCATAAAATAAATATATAAAGAATACTTGTTTTGTAAGAATCAAAATAATTTATAATGTTAAACTTATACATAATACAAATAATTTTCTGTAGCACTAATCTAACATTCCCTATTCTTCTAAAAACGGATTCCATTTTTTAATGTTAAACTGATTCCTATAAAATTCTATAATACTTATCTATTTCATTATAGTGCATAGCAATGAATAATATTCAAAATAATAACAAATCATGAAAAAAAATATCTGCTTAAGTATCTAAAGATAAGAAATTAACTTACATTGTGTCTTCAACAATGAAAATGCAACAATGTGCCCTTTCCATGCAATTATTTATAGCATAGACGGTTATAACCGACAAAATTTGCTAATTGGAAGTTGATCATTCCTCTATGCAGTTATTAATTTATTTTAATATAATCATGTTTCTATCATTTTATACGGTTATGTTCCTATGCAGTAATGAGTTTTAAAAATACATTCAAAGATAAATTACATAAATATATTATTAATTTTATATATCATTTAAAAACTATTATATTGTAGTATACATACTATTACTTCTTTAGTCAATTTAAAAGGTATTAAAATTTTGAAAAATTATATTGAATCGAAAAGTTAAAAAGACGATGGTATAATTATATTAAATCACATATATATATATATATATACATATATGAATAGTATTTGGAGATATAGACAATATTTTTTATCACTATATCTTTCTTTATAAGATATTAATTTAATTCAAATGTTTTATCAAATTGGATTATTTTTTTATATTTACTTTTAGTTATACATATATTATTATTATTATTATTATTATTATTATTATTATTATTATTATTATTATTATTATTATTATTATTATTATTATTATTATTATTATTATTATTATTATTATTATTATTATTATTATATATGTATGTATGTGCGTATTTAGAGACGTAGACAATAATTTTATCAGTATATTTTATTTAAAAGATATTATTTAAATAAAAAAACTTTTTCGATCAAATTGGATTAAACGTTTTTATACTTAACACCCTCTCCTTTTAGTTATACATATATTATATAACCACTTTTTATTTTATATTATGAAAAGGTAATTTTTTATTTAATACAACAAAAACACCTACTTATACATATCTTATTAACTCATGAAATAAACATTTATTTAATAAGTTCTATAAACAGAATATACATATATATATATATATATATATTAAGTAGAAGATAAATTAAAGTTATATATATTATGAAATTATCATACTTAAACAAAATGTTAAAAAATTTCAAATATTTTATGTGTATTATGTGGCATAATGAATTAATGTCATATGGTTATTTGTCTTTATTATTTTTAATAATATACTACATTACGTATTTTAAACTAATTTGAAAAGAAATGGTCATGAGGGAGTGACATGTATCACCATCTACATTTCCTTTTAATATTATGTATAATATTATTAATTATATTCAAAATATTATTATAATATATTAATCATGAATAAAATAATTTGATCATGAATCGATCGAATCAATTGCATATCATTATTTTATAAACCTCTTTAATTGTCTTCATGCGATGAATCTGAAATGTTGGATTACATAAATAAATTTTATATTATATTATTATATTCTATGGATTCATGAGGGAGTGCTACTTGGCATATTTTCCTAATTAACATAGACAGATTCATACTAAAAATAGACTGTTAATATTATTTTAAAGATAATTATATAATGATTTTCTGCATTTTATTTGCATAAGAATAGATAGAAAATAAATATAGAGATAAGTTAATAACTTTAGTTTATATGATGTATTATTCTAATTTATTAACAACGCATATCTAATATTTATGACACTCATTCCAATAATAATTAATATAGATAATATATTATAATTTATTTAATATTTTTATTCTAGTAGTGACGTTGTGTCTCTAATCTGACCATAAGTTAACCCAATTCATTCTACACATTCCCAATTATAAACCTATATTTCTTATAAGTTTATAAGTTTTTTTTCAAATTTTATTTATTTTATTATTTTTATTGTTATAAGTCAACTAATATCATATCTAAATAATTTGTAGAATATTTAAAATAATTTATTTTCTTATGCAGCTCTTGAGAGCTTGACATTTAGCACTTTTTCCTTTGCTTTTATATGTATATATATGCTCAAAATAAAGTAATTTTTTTAAATAAAAAATAATGAATTTTTAAATACTTTAACTATATGTATTAACAATATTTTACAACTATCTCCCACAATTACTCATAAAAGTTATTGTGATTACCAATGAAACGTTAATCTATTTAATCAATTATAACATGGATGATTTGCTCCCAAGTGAGCTTGAACCCTACAACGACATATAGTAATGATTAGACTACTGAATGGAATGGATGTACATATAAGAAATAAATAGAATTAGAAGTACGAAATAAACAAATGGATTTAATGGGGTCCTCCCCCTAAAGGGGGAGGAACCCCCTCCCCCATCCGCGCCCGTCGGACGCGGTTTGTTCATTTTTTTATTTTTTTCCGGTTTTTTGAGCTTTAGACTAGGGAGATGGGCATAGGGGCGGTTCGTGTTCGTCCGGTCGTATAAAAGCTACACGCGAATAAAATTCTTATATTTTATTCTATTTTTTTCTCTCTCCCTGCCCTCCTCTCACGACGAACGCCGCCGGAGACGATCTCTGCATCCTCTAGTCGCCGACATCCCCCGCGCTGAGATCCGCAACAGCCCCAGCCAGATCTGTGCGTCCTCTCACCGCCGACGTCCCCCGTGCTCAAATCTGCAACACTCCGGCCAGATCTACGCGTCCTCTCGCTGCCGCCGCCGACGGCTTCGCCTTCGCCGAGCACGATGACGACTTCGTGACCGCCAGCAATGGTTCTCGCCCCTCGTCGAACCCTCACCGACCAGGTGCCGCCTCAGAACTAGATCTGCGCACTGGATCAAAACCAAGGACCTCCAGCTAGATCTGCCACTGTCGAGCTCGCCCGCCCCTCTCGTGCACCTCCCCTGCCGAGGTCGTGCACCGCCGCCGCCGAAGCTCCGCCGAGCTCGCTAGCACCCCTTCCGCCGCCGAGCTCGCCCGCACCATCGCAGTCGAGCTCGTGCATCGCCGCCGCCAAGCTCCGCCTCCCTTGTCGAGCTCGCGCACCCGCCGCCGAGCTTGCCCGCTCTCTCACCCCGCCTCCGCCGCGCTCTTGCCCGCCGCCGCCGCCGCCGCAGTGCTCTCTCGCCCCTTTCCGCCGCCGGTCTCGCCCCGCCGCCGCCGTGCTCTCGCCCACCGTGGCCGCTCTCTCGTCCCGCATCCGCCGCGATCTTGCCCGCCGCCGCCGCTGCCGCCGCAGTGTTCTCTCGCCCCTTTCTGCCGCCACGCTCTCGCCCGCCGCCGCTGTGTCATGCTCTCGTCCGCCATCGCCGCGCTCTCTCAGCCTCAGCTCTCAGCCCCGCCGCTGCCGCAATTGATTCTAAAATGTGTTCGATATTCGATGTTGATTCATGAAAAATGTAATTTGAGAATGTAATTGATTCATGTTGATTCATGAAAAATGTAATTGAATCATGTTGACATTGTAATGTGATACAAATGTGGTTATGAGCTCGACGTTGTTCCGAGATACGAATGTCGTTCCGAAGGTTATGAGCTCGACGTCGTTTCGAGTATGTGATACAAACGTTGTAATTTGATGTGCGATATGTGGACGACAAATGAAATTCACCCCTTCGACAATCATGTTCATATATAAAAATTGAACAACATCAAAGTGCATGTGTATTCAAATTCTTTGCCGACAAATGAAATCAAATGGAATTTCATCTTTTCGACAATCATGTTCAAGTGTGTATACAAAAAAAAATCGAACAATATCAAAGTGCAAGCGCATACAAATTTTTTGACGACAAATGAAATGGAATTCAATCTTTCGACAATCATGTTCAAAGGCGTATACAAGAATCAAACTACATCTAAGTGCATTTCAACCACATCAAAGTGCAAGGGCATACAAATTCTTTGACGACAAATGAAATTAAATACAATCATGTTCAAGTTCAAACCACATACAAATGCATACAAATTACAAATTCGTTGACGACAAATGAAATGGAATACAATCATATTCACATTCGAACCACATCAAAGTGCACTTAAACTATATGAAAGTGCAAGCACGCCATTAGGCTGTCTTCACAAGATTAACAAAATTATCATTAATTTAAATTACAAATTTTACTAATTATCGGATGCTCGGGGCGGGGGCAGTCGGCGGGCGAGGTCGGCGGCGGGGCGAGGTCGGCGGCGGGGCGAGACGGCGGCGGTGGGGCGAGACGGCGGCGGAGAGGGGGCGAGGCGAGACGGCCGCGGAGGGGGGCAAGGCGAGATGGCGGCGGAGGGGGCGAGGCGAGACGACTGCGGAGGGCGGCGAGGCGAGACGGCGGCAGAGGGGCGAGGCGAGACGGCGGCGGGGGCTTCGAGGGCGAGATTGACTGTTGAGGGCGGAGCGCGAAGGGTGCGGGGCCAGTCGCGGGCGAGAGCGGCGGTGGTGGTGTGCGAGATCGGCGACGGTGGTGATGCGGCGAGATTTGTCGTCGTGCTCGGCGAAGGGAGAGATTTGTCGTCGTGTTCGGCGTGGTGAGATCTGGTGCTGGCGGTCACGAAGTCATCATCGTGCTCGGCGAAGGCGAAGGCGACGCCGTCGGCGGCAGCAGCGAGAGGACACGCAGATCTAGCCGGAGTGTTGCAGATCTGAGCATGGGGGACGTCGGTGGTGAGAGGACGCACAGATCTGGCTGGGGCTGTTGCGGATCTGAGCGCGGGAGACATCGGCGACGAGAGAACGCAGAGATCATCTCCAGCGGCGTTCATCGCGAGAGGAGGGCAGGGAGAGAGAGAAAACAGAATAAAATATAAGAATTTTATTCACGTGTGGCTTTTATACGCACAGGCCAGACCGGACGAACACGAACCGCCCCCTACGCCCATCTCCCTGGTCTGAAGCTCGAAAAACCGGAAAAAAATAAAAAAAATGAACAAACCGCGCCCATCGGATCTCCATCCGACGGGCGCGGATGGGGGGAGGACCCCATTAAATGTTAAACAAATAATAGAAATGCATTTTAAATTTAAAAATACAACAAAAAAATAACATGTTGCTAATATCAATGCTCTATTTTGATAATAAATTCATATTAGTCAAAAGAATAACAATGTGATATACGAATAATTAAATTTATTAGTATAAAATAAACATCACTTTTGTGATGCTATCATAGGAACAACTAATGTGAATTGTGTTATGACATAGATATAGTTATGACATACAACAAAAATGCTAAATCCTCCTAATACTCACATTCTTAAATTGTCTAAAAAAATTGATAAAATTACACTCAATGTCATTGTGAGTGAGTTAGGAGGATAATCCTCCTAATTTAGGAGGATATAGCATCTCCCAATTCTACAATGCATGGAAAGTAACAGTAAATAATGGAGATGAAATAGCAAAAGAAAGATGCATAAATATTGAATTTGACATGCCAATATCAGAAATTTTGATAAATAACAGATAGACATTAAGAAAAAAAAAAGAGAAACAATTCAAGATATATGGCAAACTTTACTATTATAAAATAAATATTTTCTGATATTATCATATAGATAACTAATAAAAACTACGACACAAATATCACTAACAGATTATTTCAATATTACAAAATACTTTAATAGATATAATATAAAAATCTATAATGCTAGCAGAAAGAAATTTGTATTAGAGATGCTTTCGCGATCTAATACTAAGTGATTGGTATAATTTTTTTAAAAAAAAATAAAAAACCAACAATAAGTTAGTTTTTTTTTTCGACGCCCAGATGACGAAATTTAAGATTTCTCTCTCTCTCTCGTGGAAAGAGTTTCTTTCCTTAGTTTCAGTAAACCATTTTTGTCTAACCGTTTAATTATTTAATTATCTTACCTTTCTTAAATAACTAACCGAGAAACCGCCCCATTCTATATTTTAGTTGGAATAACCATTTCATTTTTTCATCATCAATTTTTTTAATCAACCCTAACCATTAAAAGAAGAACAGTGGAAAATGTTGCTATTTGCTAATGAACCGTATTATTAATTAATCATTAAATAAATATTATGACAAATTGATTAATGTTTTAATTATTATGATATAATATGTATAGATGCATATTTAATATGTTAATATATTGAATAACTATATATATTCGGATTTAACCGGTTTAAAAATAATTGGATATATATATATATATATATATACATGATTACTAAAAAATAATTGTAAATTGAATATCTAATGAGAGCGTGCGATATTTATTACTCTATCACCATTAATTATTATTATTTCATGCCACAACTAATATTTAATTATTTCATACAACACTATCTCGTTTTTACATCATTAAAGCTGAATATTTAATTCATACTCCAATTAACTTGTATAATTATATAAGTAATGAATCTTGTAATCGACTCTCATAATTAATCATTAAAAAATATGATTATAAATTATATTTTATATATCACAAGTAATTAAAATATGTTGTTATTATAATTGATAGATAATAAATTATATAAGTATTATGTCTTATATCCATAGTTGTTCAATATTTTAAATTTTTAACTAATTCACTAAATAATTATGCCAAGTGTCAACTCCTCCTTGCATACTATCTTTCTTTTAATATAGTATATAGATAGATAGATAGATAGATATAGATATAGATAAATAGATAGATAATTAAGCTTAGTCTTGAAAAGTTTGACACGTAGGATTCATGCAAATATGATAACGTATGCACGTACAAAAATATAATTATAGGGACTAATAAACATGTATTTAATTATTTCAATAGTAAAATAGATCATCTGTAATCGCCATTTGCACATAACTTATTTAGATTTTTTTTAGTTACACAATTAATTATCCAACTTATAAATTAATGTCACTAAATATAATAGTTATCATTTAGCCTATTCGAGAGGGTATTAAAAAAATGGTTCATGAGCCATTTTTAATATAATATATAGATATAATGATATAGAATATATATATTGCAGTTATTACATAACCATGGCTGATGATGTGGTTATTATAACCTTATAGATGATAAAATCATATAATTAATCATCATATTTTATAATCATAACAGTTCAATAAATTTTTAACTTAATTAATGTTTTTAGGGACACTTTTCACCATTTCCTTATGCCAAGTGTCAACCCCTCCTTGCTCACTATCTTCCTTTTAATAATACTAGTGTGACTAATTTTGTAAAAAAATATTTATTTTTATCATAATTTTATATTTTTGTTTAACTAAATAATAATATTTATAAGTACAGAAAATAATTATGCATTTCTTATATATATATATATATATGAATTATAAATTAATTATCTCTTTTCATGATCATTTATGACTATTTTGTTCAAAATTAACACATTAAATAAAGCCTTGTAGGTACAATAAAAATAATTAAATATAAAATAAGAAGAAGTCATTAAATCACTTTATATCTAAATCATAACTTGTCACGGACGTGCTCCACAAATATCATTTCAACATAATCTTGATTTTAAATAGAATTTTAAGTAAGTTTAGATGCTTATATAGTCATGGTTGCATGTAGCAATTAACCTTTGGATTAAAGCATAATCAAAATTAAATTATCAATAAGCGTTATAAAGAAATTATATAAGATTATTAGGAATAAATTCTAATATTTGTCAATATTATAATAAACATGTTTAATTATGATTAACTAATGTTAATTAGAAGTTTAACACTAATTTGTAACCAAATAATATGATTGGACATCCATTTCAACCAATAGGGTTTCAAGCAGCTGAAGCAGGCAGCTCATTAGCTGTTTAGAAAATGATTTTTTCAAACCATCATATAACGTGTTAAAATTCTGAAAAAAATATATAAATCATTTATTCGTATTATCTGCAAGCTGAAAATTTCCAAGAACAGATAAGTTGCTGAACAGCCTGAGAAAATTCGACAAGTTTGCTGGGTTAGGGTGAATCTGCGGATTTGAAACTGACCTATAACTTCATAAGATCATATCTTCGTGGATAGTTCTTCATAAATCCTGAAATTTTGCAAGATTCATCCTCCCGATGTTAGCTTTCCATAACCCTAAGAATCATACAAAAAGAACTTCTGTAGAGGAAGTTATGAACCGAGAACTGTAGGTCGCTCACTCTGTCCCGAGTCAGAGACAGGTCTGCCTTGTAGATTAGGGTATGATTAGGGTAAATAGAATTAGGATTTGAAATTTATACATGTTAAATTATACTTTACAAGAGTTCGGTGAAAAGTGGAAGCATCCAATTTGGATGTGTAGAGGCGGAGAAATGAAATTTTCATTTCATAGTGAGTCTTCTGTCAGATTCCAGGACATTGACAGATTGCGACACGAATTAACTATTTTTGTTATAAATCTATATAGCGAGTTAAATTCTTTAATTTTTATTAAAAATATTAATGAAGTCTAGTTTTCAGAAAAATTATGTCCTAGTTAAATGGATAAGAATGAATAAATATATAAATTAATATTTCAATGACACACAGTCTGTCAGGGCACAAACCCTAGGTCAGATTGCTTGGGATGTCCTAACTTACTCACTTGGAATTTGATAATGATATTTGGATATTGGAAACCTTAGTATGTCTAGTTTCTAATTAATCAAGAATCATAAGATTTGCCTATGTAGTTAAGAAGTTATGAATTATTGATTGATAGACACTCAATCTGAAATCCTGAAACAGCACTTAGTTAAGCTTTGGAGAATTAAAAAGTTTTAAGTGTGGAATAGCTTATGAATATAAATGTCTAAAATTAGAAATTGGTATTAGAGGAGGTTATATGTATTTTAGGGTGCATAAGCATTCATAAATCATGAGCATGCATTGCATATTACCTTACTAGTGATTGGAAAGTAAGAAGACATTATTGTTTGTAGGAAAATCTCAAGTTGCAAGTGAAAGGGAGGAAATCTAATAAACCTCCTTGAAGTGATAAAGTACAAGGTGAGTGGGTAAATTTACAACATAGTAAAATGTTATATGTTAGTTCTTTTATTTATGATATTATTTCAAGCAAAGATTATTAGTATTATTATTATTGAAACATATCTTGAACTATGAAAAGTATTTATGATATGTTTCAATGATTTTATATGAGATGGAGTAACATCTTATACAAAAATGTTTTTCAGGGAACAATGCTTGTGAAGTGGAAATAAGTTTTACTTGATAATGATATGTGATTATGACATGTGTATTTTGATATTATTAAACTCCATGTGTTCATTAGCCATGCTGTTTGATAAAGGTATTTGGGACCGCATTCGATATACATGAAGCCTTTGGGCGTATATCAGATGTCTTTGCCCTCTGGGGGCTGCTCTGCGTGCAGTATTGACCCATGATCGCTTTGCGTATCTGAGAATCATGATTGGGTGACACACAATCATGGTTGGGATATGTATTGACCCATGATTTGTTCTGCGTATCTGAGACTCTTGATTGTGAAGCTCTGCTTAACTGTATGACACACAATTATAGAGGGATACGTATTGACCTACGATTTGCTCTGCGTATCTGATAATTATGAAGCTCTGCTTAGCTGTATGACACATGATCATAGAGAGATACGTATTGACCCGTGATGAGTATGTGCAATGACACATGTGTGGAGTCTAACTGTGAATATGACGATATCTTGAATAATTTGTATTTATGGTAAAAGTTCATATGATTTGAAAAGTTGTGTGATAGTAGTTATGTTTTAAACATTTTCTCATATGAAAGAAATATGATTATTTAAATGTTATATGCATTCGTATTGTTCCCCTATATTGTACATTTATTTCACTCACTGAGCAAAGGATTGTTGCTCACATTACCCTTGTTGAATTTTTCAGATAATTATAAGTTCTTGAGTTGAGTCAACTCGAAGCTTGCCTTTGATGCATATAGAAGAGGTCGAGCCGTTGGAGCACTTTTATTTTCTCTCCACTTTCATTTTTAAAAAGCATGCATGTAATAGATAAATTCGAGAGTTGTACTAGAGTTTATTAGAATCATTTTATAAGGTTGTATGAGACTTGATCCTGTGGGATTATATGTGAAATGGTTTGTGGAAAAAAAAATATATAATGACCATATGCGAATGTCATATCTTATAGTTTTTTTTTAAAAAAACTTTGATGAATATATATCCATCTTTTGTATATGTTGGCTAATAATACAAGAAAATAAGGGAGGGAGGTTTTGCCGATTTTATTTTTGGAATGGCTAAACGTAACTAAGATTTATGATAATTGTGATTAGCACTTAGTCACGGAGTTGGGTGTGACATAACTAATATATATTATAAAATGATAATATGTTTTCTCCCATATCTATTTTTAGTCAAACTCTCTCTCTTAGAGTATTTATCTTCTTGAGGATCCATTATTATTATTCAACTGATTCAAATAGCAGTTAAAATGAATTATTAATGTTTATTAACTTAATTTTAGTATGCACATTTATGTGTTTAAGAAAATATATAGTAACGATGACATATTCAAATTTGGAACAAATAAATCTATAGGACTTTAAATGATACACAAAAGAATAAAACTAAATTTCATATATATGCCTTGTACAATGCACCTTAGATATAGAAAAGTAATTGATCAAAATATTTTTTTTATTTTGTTATGAAAAATTATAGACTATGTTTAGATCTTTTTAGATTTTGAAATAATAATATTAAAAAATAATAATTAATATTTATTTTATAATAATATAAATGAATTATAATTTAAACTTATACATAATACAAATAGTTTTGTATCATTTTGATATTAGTCTATTAATATTTCTCCGATCATCTAAACAATTGAATCAATTTTATTATTAAAAACTTATACCAGACTTATGTTTATATTATTCTTTGGATCTAAATAAATCATAATTTTCCTTATCTAAATGAATTATTATATATAAGATTGCAATATTAGTTTTTTTACATTGCTTAATCTGCAATAGAGTATTTAGGAATTTCATTAAAAAGTAATGATTAGTTGATTGATTAATTTATTGTATTCTCCTATACACCCTTCTTTTATATATTTATCTCATTAATATATATTTAATTTTTAAAAGAGTATTTTACTACTATAAAGTATGTCACTTATATTACGAATAATAGATTTTCAGGTTTCAAATTTATATATCTAATTAAATTTTTTTACATCTCTGAAATAATTTTATATCTAATTAAATTGTGGGGATACATGAATATAACATGTGACTTTCTCTCATTGCATATTGCATTCTTTTTAATCTAAATTCTTATTTGCGATTTTAATTATAGTGACATAAATTAATTATGAAAATAAAATTGTTTTATATATTAATATTTATACTATATAAGATGATTTTAAATTCCTTATTTATTTGAATGGAATGAGTGACTTAATTGGATATTCTCACTGACTTCAACCTCTCCATTATTTTTTTATTTAATTGGACTTAATTGGATATTTTTTTATTTAATTAGTCTATATAAGGCTGTGATATTATTTTTTGTATTGATTAATCCATTGTTGGTGTGATACCCTTCGATTAAGAAACACATGAAAAATTTCCTTACACACTAATACATACAATAAAGAAGGCTTAAATTTAGAAAATTGAAAATAAAATAATTCTTATTATGAAAAAGTTAAGTAAATGTGGTTCATTCTTGTCTTTCTCCTTTTCTATAATTTTTTTCTTCCTATTTAAAAATTAACCTTGTTGGTAATGAGATTTTATTCATAAATAAAAATATTTAACCATCCTTTTTTAAACTAACATATTACACACCCCGTGCATTAAATAAAAAAAGATCATACACAGTAATAATTGTATATTTACTTAATGTTTATATTTTTATTTAACTTTATAAAAAAAATTATACCTCACAATTAGTGTCTATGATCGCAATGGAAATTGCCACATGGAAATAAGAATAGTTTAACCAAATTAAAAAAATACTATAATTAATTATTTAATTTGTCTCAAATCAATCTTCTTTGGACATTAGAAACTTGACATCCTACTAATATCCTGTTGTACATGTATATATTCATGCAAAAAAGTTCATGTAGTTAAAGGTCAAACACATTTATACATTCACATTATACATTTAACATAATAGAATTTCAATATATAAAACACGTAATGTTAATGTAACAACCGGCAGAAAATAGATAAAAAAAAAGAGAGTTTGAGTTCATTTGGATCAAAACAACCAACAGGAAGATTAAATGAGGGACTCCAATTACAATTGGATAAACTTTAATCACATTACCTATATTAGACTTAAAGTAGGAGAGAGGAGTTTCTTTTAAAACAAAAAAAAACTCTGTAGTACCCCTCTCCCCTCAAAACCTCACAAATGGACACTTTGGAGCACCTGGTAACACCCAAGAAGAAGCCGACAGGTTCGGATGTGCATCAACGAGAAAATAGATCGATTTTTTCCCTCTCTCTTGTTCACCTTTGACTTGCAATCCATAGGATTTCAGGAGACAAACATCAAGAAGAGGGAGGACAGGGAGGTCACGACCGATAGTTTTTCCAACAATTTCAGAACAGGGGATTCGAGCGTTAGATTTCAGTGTTCAGATCGAAGGACGGATTAATCGTAAACAGAGGTGGGTGAATCGAAATCACCTTGCATGACCTCTAAATTATCCAAATTCATGCCCTAACCGTTATGGAAAGAAAAGAATATGAATAGGGTCCAAGTTATTGTTTTTAATTGTTTGATTTCTTGAATTCTTCGTTTGGTTGATTGTTTGCATGCATAGTTATTTCTGGTTGTTCTATTTCTGTATTATTGATTGCTAGGATGTAGAATTTAGAGTAGGGCGAAAGTATGTTAAAGATCCATGTGATTTTCGAATTAAAATCGATTGGAACCCGCCGCCATCACGGCCGTGCCACCCTATGGCACGCTCGTGCCATGAGGGTTATGGCCGTTCCACGCCATGTGCACACCCGTGCCATTATCGACACGACCATGCCACCCTGTCGGCACGCCTGTGTCATGACTCGATGAAACCTAAGTAAAAGGTCTGCCTATGCTGGTCGATCGAGTGCCCAATCAGTCATGGCCGTGCCACCCTTCCGGCACGGCCGTGCCATGTCTAGCCTAACTGCACGTAGGATAATCGGTCGACCGACTTTAATCGGTCGACCAATCTCACCCCTGTCATAGCCGTGCCCTTTTTATGGCACGCCCGTGCCACCCCCTATGTACCCATCGTGCCGATATGTTGTCACGGCCGTGTCAGGCCACATCAGCCCTTGATTTTCCATCCATCAGTCTTCCCTTATTTTGATATGAACATTATTGATTGCCTTATGATTCTAACATGAACTCTTTTTCCTGATTTACCTCATACTGATTTTCAGGAACCTTTTATTAGATTTATTAATTAATTATCTTTTTAAATCTGAATATTGTCTGTACAATTGATCCTATGTTCCTGACCCTACAGAGATCCCTCACTGGTTTCCAAGATTTAATCTCTCATTGATTTATTTTCTTATTGATCTCATTGTATTCATTGAACAAAGAAGAAAGAGTTATAAGTTATTCAAAGTGATTAATAAGATCAGATGAAAGATTAACAATGGGTTGCCAGTCCAAGCCAAGTGCATCAAGATAAGAGTCGCTCCCTTGGTCATGGTTTGATCACTCATTGACCCGCACAAGGTCGTATCGTTTGCTGGGCATATCCTAAGAATTAAAGGCACCTAAAGTCATCCTGATTGCTAATTAATAACCAAGATCAAGAAGCATGTTCAAGTCAAGTCAAGTTATCGTTATGATTTTCAAGTATGCATGATTTCAAGTTTGCAAAGCATCATTTAATTATCATGATTTATGATATCCTCTGATTCTTATTATGATCTATGATGCTGCCATGTTGCCCTTTCAAGTTCAAGTTAAGAATTATTATTTATCTCTAATTATTCTATTCATGTTATGCATTGAATATCATGTGATTCCCCACTAGGCTGTAAAGCTTACGGGAGGACCTCCTCTCCTGTGTCTAATTTTCACAGGACCAAATCAGTGACGAGGTGGAGGAGGTGTGTGGTGACGAAGTTCTGACGATAAGACAGCACATGAACCATAGGACTTATTAGTTTCCTTTTTCCTTCCGCATTTATAGCTTCATGATGTCGAACCTTATTATATTCTTCAGGAATGATGTAGCCACTTTTTAGACTTTCGCATATTCATGTTATTTTCTTTTATTTTATTATTTTCCGCTGACGTGTCTCGGTTCTTGACAAAGATATGGTCAACATCATGGTCAAAGTCATAGCATGTCGTAGCGTCTCCAGGTTGATCTTCACCACGTGGCGGGGGTCGATTTGGGGGCGTTACAGTTAATATTTAGATTTTTATCAAGTTAGATATTATTTTTATATTAATATGTTATAAAAAAAATTCCATTTGCTATCTTCTAAGTCTAGATTCATCTAGATATGTTACATAATTTGTGGAAAATATTAAGATTATTTTTTTTACAATGCTTAAATGATATTTTATAAAATCATAACTACTTAATGATTTGGCTGAAGTTTTAAATTATTTTTTCCAATGTATCATTATTATAATTTATTATAATTATTAAACTTATGCTTATAATTAAGTTTAACTCAAAATAATGAGGTCTGTGTGGAAAATGTATGCACTATTTTAATTTAATCAAAGATATCAAAATAACCCTTTAACAATTAATTAACTAAATAAACAATGACTACATATTTGAACCAACTTATTCTTTTGAAAAACAATTCAGTTAGACATTTTAAAAGTAAAATAATTTTATATTTTTAAAACATAGTAATGTCACGTGGACAATCCATGAAAATGAGAGCTAAAAATATATATAAATAGAAATAGTATATATATATATTGAAAATAGATTCTATACACATTAAATATGATATAATTTGTTGTACAAAGTACTTGAACATATAAAATAACTTATAGGTTTAAGAGACAATTATATCTATTTCTTACATAAGCAATTGTATATAGAAATCTTACTATTCAATCTGAGAATTGCCATGTCTAGGAAAAAATAATAGTAAGATCTCACAATTTATTTTATTTGTAAGTGCATGATATAAAAAAGGAGACACAAATATAGATGAAAAAATATAGAAATAAAATAAAATATATTAATAAAAAACACCGAGTAACATTTATGATAATACATGAAGACAAATTATACATAATTCAAATTGATGTTACAGATTCATAATTTTATATAAAAAATTTTAGTAAAAATTGTTGGCATCATGCTAATTAATTATTAATAATTTGTTTATATATAGTTATGACATAATTTAACATTGTCAATCCCCAATTATTGTTGTGATATTATTTTGATTATAATTTATTTTCAACAATACATTAATATGCATAGTTCAAGAGAAGAATAACTAACATCCATAACACATTGCTTTGCAAGGAAAAATAGCCAACTATTGTATATATAATTCCAATCATTAAAAAAGAGCTAGCTTTCAACAATACATTAATCTGCACAATACAGAAGAAAAAAAGCAACCCATAATACATTAATTTGCAATAAAAGGAAGTATATATATATATATATATATAGAGAGAGAGAGAGAGAGAGAGAGAGAGGATTTTGAGAGGGCAGATTTTGAGGAATGGAAAGAGGATACGTATGGGTAGGACTTCAAGTTAGTTTGCTCGATATTTATAATGTGAGATCTGAAGACAGTTTCTAGCGAGAGTTTAACTTTTCACTAAGTGGTCGATTATAACTACCGATTTTCAAATTTTCTATTAAGAATTAAATTTACATTCAAAATGATTATAAAATAACTAATAGATTTTCATTCTCATGCTACTATAATTAGAAGAATCTTAATAATAAAGATATTTATTTCTTATATTTTTATTTGAATGGATTTTTTGTAATTTAAATATAATTGTTTAGTCTTGATTGTTTAGATTTTACTTAGTACAAATATTTAGTGTTAACTATATCTTTGTACTTGAAATACATTCATTGGATAAATGTTCTCTATAGATTTTTAAAAAAAAATTTATTAACAGATAAGTAACTAACTACCTTAAAGTTTTTATTTTAAAATTTTGAGAACATGCCATTTCGCATGAGACAATAGAGAATAGATATTTTATAATTTTTTAATTTCAGTTTTAATGATTATTATTATCCTTAAATAAAATTCAACTTATAAAATACGAATGGAATTGATTATAATTTATTTTATATATCATGCACTAATGTATTGTTGTAAAATTAAAATTATGATATAATCTTCATTAATATCATATAAAATTTATAATGTGAGATCTGAAGACAGTTTCTAGCGAGAGTTTAACATTTCACTAAGTGGTCTGTTATAACTACCGATTTTCAAATTTTCTATTAAGAATTAAATTTACATTCAAATTGATTATAAAATAACTGATAGATTTTAATTCTCATGCTACTATAATTAGAAGAATCTTAATAATAAAGATATTTATTTCTTATATTTTTATTTGAATGGATTTTTTTGCAATTTAAATATAATTGTTTAGTCTTGATTGTTTAGATTTTACTTAGTACAAATTTTTAGTGTTAACTATATCTTTTATACTTGAAATACATTCATTGGATAAATGTTCTCTATAGATTTTTAAAAAAAAATTTATTAACAGATCAGTAACTAACTACCTTAAAGTTTTTATCTTAAAATTTTGAGAACATGTCATTTCGCATGAGACAATAGAGAATAGATATTTTATAATTTTTTTATTTCAGTTTTAATGATTATTATTATCCTTAAATGAAATTTAACTTATAAAATACGAATGGAATTTATTACAATTTTTTTTGAGATGTCATGCACTAATGTATTGTTGTAAAATTAAAATTATGATATAATCTTCATTAATATCATATAAAATTATATTATATTACATAATTGATAATATATTATGAACATTTCTCAAAATTAATCATTTAATAATTTTTTAGTTACTAATGAACTATCTAATCAATTTATAAATAAATGACAATTAGTTATAAATATGGTTAGAGGACACATGGCATGCAATCCATTTGCCAAATGTCACTCTCTCATTTCATACTACTCTCCTTTTAATATAGTATAGATTTTTGTTTATATATAGTTATGACATAATTTAACATTGTCGAACCCCAATTATTGTTGTGATATTATTTTGATTATAATTTATTTTCAATAATACATTAATATGCATAGTTCAAAAGAAAAATAACTAACATCCATAACACATTGCTTTGCAAGAAAAAATAGCCAACTGTTGTATATATAATTCCAATCATTAAAAAAGAGCTAGCTTTCAACAATACATTAATCTGCACAATACAGAAGAAAAAAAGCACCCATAATACATTAATTAGCAATAAAAGGAAGTATATATATATATATATATATATATATATATATAGAAAGAGAGAGAGAGGATTTTGAGAGGTCAGATTTTGAGGAATGGAAAGAGGATACGTATGGGTAGGACTTCAAGTTAGTTTGCTCGATATTTATAATGTGAGATCTGAAGACAGTTTCTAGCGAGAGTTTAACTTTTCACTAAGTGGTCGGTTATAACTACCGATTTTTAAATTTTCTATTAAGAATTAAATTTACATTCAAAATGATTATAAAATAACTAATAGATTTTCATTCTCATGCTACTATAATTAGAAGAATCTTAATAATAAAGATATTTATTTCTTATATTTTTATTTGAATGGATTTTTTTGCAATTTAAATATAATTGTTTAGTCTTGATTGTTTAGATTTTACTTAGTACAAATTTTTAGTGTTAACTATATCTTTTATACTTGAAATACATTCATTGGATAAATGTTCTCTATAGATTTTTAAAAAAAAATTTATTAACAGATCAGTAACTAACTACCTTAAAGTTTTTCTTTTAAAATTTTGAGAACATGCCATTTCGCATGAGACAATAGAGAATAGATATTTTATAATTTTTTTTATTTCAGTTTTAATGATTATTATTATCCTTAAATGAAATTCAACTTATAAAATACGAATGGAATTGATTATAATTTTTTTATATATCATGCACTAATGTATTGTTTTAAAATTAAAATTATGATATAATCTTCATTAATATCATATAAAATTTATAATGTGAGATCTGGAGACAGTTTCTAGCGAGAGTTTAATATTTCACTAAGTGGTCTGTTATAACTACCGATTTTCAAATTTTCTATTAAGAATTAAATTTACATTCAAAATGATTATAAAATAACTGATAGATTTTCATTCTCATGCTACTATAATTAGAAGAATCTTAATAATAAAGATATTTATTTCTTATATTTTTATTTGAATGGATTTTTTTGCAATTTAAATATAATTGTTTAGTCTTGATTGTTTAGATTTTACTTAGTACAAATTTTTAGTGTTAACTATATCTTTTATACTTGAAATACATTCATTGGATAAATGTTCTCTATAGATTTTAAAAAAAAAATTTATTAATAGATCAGTAACTAACTACCTTAAAGTTTTTCTTTTAAAATTTTGAGAACATGCCATTTCGCATGAGACAATAGAGAATAGATATTTTATAATTTTTTTTATTTCAGTTTTAATGATTATTATTATCCTTAAATGAAATTCAACTTATAAAATACGAATGGAATTGATTATAATTTTTTTTATATATCATGCACTAATGTATTGTTTTAAAATTAAAATTATGATATAATCTTCATTAATATCATATAAAATTTATAATGTGAGATCTGGAGACAGTTTCTAGCGAGAGTTTAATATTTCACTAAGTGGTCTGTTATAACTACCGATTTTCAAATTTTCTATTAAGAATTAAATTTACATTCAAAATGATTATAAAATAACTGATAGATTTTCATTCTCATGCTACTATAATTAGAAGAATCTTAATAATAAAGATATTTATTTCTTATATTTTTATTTGAATGGATTTTTTTGCAATTTAAATATAATTGTTTAGTCTTGATTGTTTAGATTTTACTTAGTACAAATTTTTAGTGTTAACTATATCTTTTATACTTGAAATACATTCATTGGATAAATGTTCTCTATAGATTTTTAAAAAAAATTTATTAACAGATCAGTAACTAACTACCTTAAAGTTTTTCTTTTAAAATTTTGAGAACATGCCATTTCGCATGAGACAATAGAGAATAGATATTTTATAATTTTTTTTATTTAGTTTTAATGATTATTATTATCCTTAAATGAAATTTAACTTATAAAATACGAATGGAATTTATTATAATTTTTTTTGAGATATCATGCACTAATGTATTGTTGTAAAATTAAAATTATGATATAATCTTCATTAATATCATATAAAATTATATTATATTACATAATTGATAATATATTATGAACATTTCTCAAAATTAATCATTTAATAATTTTTTAGTTACTAATGAACTATCTAATCAATTTATAAATAAATGACAATTAGTTATAAATATGGTTAGAGGACACATGGCATGCAATCCATTTGCCAAATGTCACTCTCTCATTTCATACTACTCTCATTTTAATATAGTATAGATAGAAGATATAGAATATAGATAGACTAGTAGTATAATGCCCCTGCGACGCAGGGGTGTTATAAAAAAATTAATAAATATAAAAGGAATATTTTTTAAAAAAATAGATGTTATTATATTTATAAATAATACAACATAAAATAAATCCCGCACGATATTTAAAGTTAAAATTTAAACATAAGTATTATACATATTTTCACAATAGTACAAATTACATATGATAGTTATTATGAATAATTACATTAATAGTTATCATTAGTTTTAAAAAATGATGAGTAACCCATAACTATATTGCAATTAGTTATCATTACTATCTCTTTTGTGATAATAATAAAATAATAAACCATATTTACTATAATACATTTATTATATAATGTTTAGTATTAGCACATAAGTTACTTATAAATTAAATACTATGTACTTTGCATAATGGCTGCTATTATGGTCTTGTGACCTCCCTTTACAGGATAGCGAAGAAGAGGGTTGATCAGGATGGCTCCCTCTTGTTATTGGTCTGTAGTTGCTTTTTGTCCCCCATCCTCACTCGTCGAGCTGCTTTTTTGTTCATTCATTTATTTGTCCATTTGCTCTTAATTCCTTACAACTGCTCGAAGAAGTTTCAACCTCCCTCCACAACACACAACCACATTGGACGTGACCTCCCCCTCTGCAAGGTCCCTCTTCCTCAATTTGTGTTGGCAATAATCATTTGTTGATGAAAAGTGATGCATGCAAAATCCAATATATATTTAGTATTGCATTTAATCTTATTTCGAATCATTTTCTTATCACATGCATCATTATATGAGCTTATTTACATTAATTTTACAAAAATGAAAATCTATCCAAATGTTTTATTTTACTAGGAAGCAAGAAAACAGAATAATGAAGCCAATCGAGAAAATCATGCTCAAATCGAAGTTAAAACGGAGTCAGAAATTGAAAAACAATGAAGTTGGGCAGAGCTGAAATTGCGCTGTCACGGGCCATGAAAGACTCTTCATGGGCCGTGAAACATTTGAACAAGTCATTAAAATGCACTTTTCCACACCAAAAACCTGCCCTAGGCACGACCGTGACCAGCCCATCACGAGGCATGAAATCCATAGTTTTTATGCGAATTGGACACTGTAAGGACCGTAAAATCCCTTTCATGGGTCGTGAAAATCCATTTTTAACACAATTCGGACATTATTTAAGCCGTTAAATCCCTATAACAGCCTGTGATGAATATCAAATCCAAGTTTTCGATAAATTTTTGAAGGAATTTCAAGTACACAAGGATTCCTACTTATATTATATGATCCTAGGATGATTTGGATACATATTATGGACTAAATTTCGGAGTTTGACAAGCCCAAAATTTTAGAACTAAATTAACTCCCCTTATTTTGACATAGAAAAAGGTTTTCATTTTTTTCCAATCACATGAAAACCTGAACCCTATAAATAGAGCCTTTATACCACCTGGAGATAGCATGCTAAGGCCTGCGACCGAAGCTTTCAAGTTAATAACCAAGGAGAACTTCTGAAAGACAAAGGAGAAGATTTTTGCATGGTAGACTCGTGTCAGGATTGCACAACGGTTTCATCATTGTTTCTGAAGAGTACTCTTTGTTCGACATATTGTTGGGATGATAATTTAGATTTTTATGTTTTATCTATTTGTCTTAGCACTCTCGATTATTAGTTTTAATTTTACCTTTATGTTTGATTATTAACTATGTAGTGTAATCAATTCTTAATTCATAACTTTTTGATCGAATTGATTCTTAACTTTTATGTTGAAGTATGTCATAATCTAATAGAGCCGTGCGGATATTAGATTGTGCGGTCTGCATAATTGACCCATGTGGGCAATTAAGCATTTTACGAATTACAACATATTGCATCTTGATTTCGATATAACTGAGGGTATATCCGTGCGAAATATTTTCAGATTATTATTGTCTTAAGATAGTTAATTTACCCATTTAGGGAGATCATATTTTTAGTGTCCTTAATCTGTCTAAAAACTAAATATGCACTTCATGTTTATACTTGATTTTACAGAAAAATATAAATTATTTTAATCATTATAGATCATCCTAAGAACCTACGCATCATTAGCTTTGGATATTTTATTTTCTGCAACTTCTTTATACCCAAATCTATGTCATTAGCCTCTGAAATTAGTTTAGCTAATTAAGTTAATTCATCGTGGATTTGACACTCTACTCTTACACTTTATTACTTGAGCGGCTAGTGTACTTGCTAGCATTTAAATGTTATCAATTCTAGCATCAAAAAGCATGATTTGTATTAGTCCATATGTTGAATGTAAACATGGATGATTTGTAGAACTTATTGTTTATTGTGCATAATGTTTTTGTCATAGTAATGTCGAATATTAAATTTATTGTATTAGAATGTGATTGCCAAGAAAAAGCCATCATTAAGACATCTTGGACTATGAAAAATTCAGGTCGAAGATTTTATGGTTGTAAGAAAGTGAGGACTCTTATATACATATGACATTTGAATGAACATTGCTTATGACGTTGACATGTTTTATTTATTTCAACTTTTAATTTTTAGAGAAATAGAGCTTGCAATTTCTTTCGTTGGTTGGATCCACCCGTGGAACCTTGATACAAAAGACTCATCAATGGGTTATTGAAGTGGATCAAATTTTCTAATTGTGACCTTGAAGATGAAAGAATGAAGCTCGAAGCTGTCATTGAAATAGAAAAAAGAAAATGTAGATTGTTTAAGTTTATAATAGCATGTATGTTCTTAATGATACTATATCTTGTCAAGTGAGCTTCGAAAGAAAATGTGTATTGATTAGATCTTTAAATTGTATTGTAATATGTTAAGACTATCGATGCATCTTATTATCTTATGTAATGCAATGTTCTTGTTAAGACTTCAAATTGTTTCTTTATATGTAATATGTTAACATCATTGCGGCAGCTTTTTAATTGATGTTATTTAGTTTTTTTTCATTAATTCGATGAGATGCGGCATCTTATTTTCAGGCCTTAACCTTGTAAAAACTAATCCTTCAAATTGATAGTGATATACAATCTTTGACCTATAAGTTTTTTAGTCAATGAAATTGGTGTACATTTGAACAATAATACATGAGTTTCTAACAGTAAGCTACCTTGACATGTCGAACAATGTCAATGATGCTTGCTAAAAAGCAAGCATCAAAATGCATTGATATGATAACTTGCTGACTGTTAAATTTGATGTACTAATCAGTTTTTCTAAAAGCTTAAGCGGCTTAAGCTTTTAGGAAAACTGATTAGCACATCGAATTTAACATGGTATCAGAGCTAGAGATCTTGAGTTCAAACCTCATTAAGCTCTTATTAAAAAAATAATAATTTCCTCCCTTAATTGTCCACGTGTTGGGCTTGGGCTAGACCAAAGTTGTCAGCAGCCCACACGTGAGGGGAGTGTTAAGAATACAAAATCAACGATGTTGCTCTTCCTAACGCTGACAGGAAGAAGAGTTGTAACAAAGATGCAAAAAGAAAATATGTTACTGCATTTATCGAACCAACATTGATGTAACCCTTGTAAGGATTGAATGTTTACAAGCTCACAGATGATAACTAGAATTGAGATAATGTTTACAAGCTCACATCAATAATTGTAAAAAAGATGCACCCAAAAAAGAAGGCATGTTTCTCATTTGCTCATAAATCCAAGAATTTTCTCTTGAAATAGGATACACAACATTGGTACATATGGATTTGCAACCAAATCCTTAAAAAGTAGCAAAAATAAAACACATCCTTTTGGTGAGAATGACTCGACCTCATCCTCCAAGGTGTTCATATGGACTGCCTATAAGCAAACTTGACTTTCTCCCAATACCTGTGAAGTTAAGGAAAGAACCAATATTAAAATGGACACATAACAAAACAATTTTTATCATAGAAACTTTGCCAACCTACATTACATAGAGTCCTCATTGAGTGAATCTTCATGGTCTTCCCCTTTCTTCTTTTTTTTTCATTCTTTCATCGATTCAAAAAAAAATTAGAAAATGACATTAGTAAAAACCAGTTTCAGAGCAAATAAACAATAAAGTTTATTTTTACCTTTCGATGACAAATAAATCTATAATGATCCTCTATGCCACACTCACCACATATCCGCTTTTTACGCTCTCCTTTTGATGTGGATATTTCAACACCAGATTTAAGTCACCGTACCTTTCTTGGCCTACCTTTAGCCTTTACAAACGATAGCTCATGTATGATATCCTTATCAAATCCTTGTGAAGTTTGGCTTAAGATAGTAGGAGCTTCACTTATAGTTACTCAATTTGTGCAAGTCAAAGTTTCTAACTTTTCAATAAGTTCTCTCATAACATAAACCCCAATTTCTAGAAAAGTAGACAAACTCATGGAAAAATCATTACTTTGCACATATTTGTTCTCCATATAAATTTTTGAAGAGGAGTTATGAAATTGGGGTCATTTGTACATGTACTGGCGTTGTCATGAATTGCATGTGCCTTCGAATATCGAGCGTCCATTGTCCATCCATGAAGTATATATTGCTTGGATAAACATCTAACCCTCTTCTTATTAAGAACATTCAAAATATGAACACAAAAGATACCTTCTTACTCAAACTTCTTACACAAGCATCTCATTGAATGATTTTCTTGATCGCTATATTCCATAAGGTATTTCCTTTGATTTTTTTCCCATCAAATACACAGAGTATACTACATGATGACCATCCTTCGAAATTTTCTCAATAAGGAAATCATTAATTTGTTTGAACTCTTTTTGGAATAGAGCAAGCATACTTTGAGTGTATACCTTGCCCGCATGAATTTCCAAAAGTTGTCTCGATATCAAAGAAGTCGTAGAGTTCATGTTTTTAATATCTTCGCGTTCTTGGGCTTCACGATGTGAACGAAGGGCTTCATCATACTGAAATACAAAATTTGTTAATGAAGTATTTGAATTTGACATACCCATAAAAAAGCATTCATACTTTTTGATGTCTGCGAGGAAGACATTCCCGCAAAGAAAACATCAGTTAAGTACATTGGTTGTCGCTTATTGTACATATTTTCAACCCAATAACCATTCGGAATATTATAAGCTTGCTTCGATTTTGTCCATCTCTTTTCAAATTCCTCCATTTTTTACATGTGTATCCATTCCTTGAAATCTTTCATAAAGTTCCCTCCACACAATTTTTTTGTGTGGATCACTGCATTCTTTTTAACATGTCAGATGCAAAATCAATCTGTTGTGTTTGGAAAAACTTTGCGAATTGCATTACCCATTGCAATGTCTTGATTAATAATAGATATAGGATGTTTGTCATTCATGCACTTCAACTGGTTTTGAAATAACCAAGCGAATGATTCTCATCTGTGAGCAAAGTAAAACCAAATAACATAGATAGTCGATGATGATTAATCCCTGTAAATGGCACAAATGACATGCAAAACTTGTTAGTTTTGTAAGTCGTATAAAAAATGACAACATCTCTAAATGTTAGGTATCTATCCCTTGATTTACTATCCGCCTATTCTTATAGTGTTTGTTTCATCCTTTTGCAATCTAAAAAAGAATTCATAGTCATCCTTTTTTTCTTTTTTAAATAAGTAATAAACCCATGCATTCATGACCACTGTTATTGTTTCTTTTTTGTTTTCAAATGATTCATACATTCTTGGCTTGTAATTATTGGTTCACCATAATAGTTAAGAACTCTAGCAATACCCAATGGACCAATCCAGCATCATGTAATTTGTTAATGACCCCCTTCGAAGTTTCGAATAACATAAAATGTGAATGCATTTTCAATACTTTAGAGGGCGTTGCTAAGGAATGATTATGCTCTTCCTTAAATCTTTTTACAACCCACTTTCCATCATCAATTTCTCCAATGAATAAATGCGCACCACATTCATTCCGTGTTTCTCTTCTATGTTTTACTTCTATTCCAACATCCTGCTTAATGTCTTCATGCCCTTGTTTCGAACAAACAAGCATTAATGTTTTCTATGTTCATCTGCCGAGAAGCAAACTTCCGTATCAAAAAACCAATAGCTCGAGCATAAAATTATAAAATCATATTCTGCCTTTTCTGAATCAAATGTCATACCCAAATAAGGTTTGACTATAAATTGTTCAAAAGTTTGACCTATAGTTTCTAGTCTAATGTTGTCGTTTCTGTCAACATATTGCATGATACTGTAGAACAAATAAACATATCATGAGTCCATATGTGACATTAGAAAATGCAACATAAATAAGTTTACACATACCTTTCTTCTATGCTAGATGAGCTTTTCATTTGTTGATCTTCACAACATGCCTCCTCAATATTAAAATTGTTGCTCATGTTGGATGTCATTATTAGCCTCCTCAATAGCACAATCTATAATCTGGATAGCAGCAAAAATTAAATAGGAAGGAAACAACATTCGAGTAAACCTTGGGCAAGAGTTATCAGGCAAAACATGATAATAAGACGTGTATTACTAGTTCAACATGACATTATATTTCTAGGTTCTTGTATCTGAACATCAGGACATGATAATAACATATATATGAACATCCGAGTAAACCTTCGGCAAGGTTTTTGTATCCCTAATAAAAAACTAAATAGCATGCCATTATATTTCCAGGCACCAGAAATAGATAAAACATACACCAGGACAGATCTCACGTATGTTCTCAAATGACTAGGACAGATCTCATTTATGTTCTCAAGCGAGAGGACAACACCTCAGCGAGTTCGCCGCCACCTCATATGCACAAAGAAATCAAAGGATGTGCAACTTTTCGAATGTTTTGTCGTCATATGCCTTAAGCACTTACCAAGATGACATCGCTATGAGTTCTTCCTGAAGGAGGCACAAGTGAAAGCGTAGTTCTTCTTGAAGGAGGTGCAGGCGGAGCACAGCTAGAGTTCACGAGGTTGCTCAGCCGAGGTAAAGGTGTCGCCCAGCAAGTCGCTCAGTCGGAGGTCGCTTTGCCGGAGGGTCACTCAGCCGAGGCATAGATCTACGGATCTGGGAAATGTTTTGGCAAGAGATGGAGTCACACAATTTTTGGAAGATCTAAATGCTTTTTTTGGCAACACGACAAAACACTCTAAATCGAAAGATCGGAGGGAAAAAACCAAAAAGAAACCCAAAAAAAGGAGCAGTTCTGGGACAAAAAAAGGAGCGTTTTAGGGCGCAAGGTTTCAACTGTCGATCTTCAATCGAACGATTGTGAGCGATTGGTTACAAGTGTTGGAATTTGAAGGTTTCAGATTTCAAATATATTACTTTTGTCAACATTGAAAATGTGTTCATACAAATTAGTTAAGTATGAAATGTATCATCACATCTTTTCATCAATGAAGTGTTATAATATTGAATGAAAAGATATGTTCTCATGTGTTATGATGTCATTAATGAGTTATCTCGTTAATAAAAGGATATTCTTAAATGAAGAGTTACATTCTTTCATTATAAGATATATCCTTTGAGATATGTTCACATATCAATAGGTGTGTCCTTTCGCTATAAGGTGAGACCTTATATGAAAAGGTGAATCCTTTCATTAATAGGTATGTCTTTTGGATGAAAAGACAGTTGATGCATCCCTTCATGGAGCATCCTTTCAAGCCTATAAATAGACTTCCCCTTCTTGCATTTTCAAGCAATCAAATGCAATCGAAAGCAATGAGAAGGCATTGAACATGTGATAAGTTCTATGCGTACATCACATGAAAATGCATTCAAGTCATTGCAAATTACTAAACTAAGATACTGAGTTCTCCAACAGTTACAAATTGATGAATTCGATGACTTCGTTGTATCTTGGGAGTATTAGTGTTACAAACCCAATAGCAAACTTCATGTGGGGATAAATAATTCTCTAAAGATAGCAATTCATCGTGTCTCGAAGTCTTGATCCTTATTTATTCTCTTTCCATGTACCCACTATTTTTAACAATTTTAGCGAATTATTTTGTTGAGATGGCTAAAGATCACCTGCAAGATGATGGATCAAAAGTACGTGAAAATTCATTCAATTTGATTATGTGAATTTCATCAATTAAGGTATGCTTTCATATTCATGTTTACTCTTAAAGTATGATTTGACATTATTTCTTTTCTGTATTTTGAACATTATTATGATAAATGTTCTAGATCTTGTTCTTGTTCAAATCGTAAATTTGATGTTGTGTTTTGAACTTATTTGAGTTATGTGCTGAGAAAATAAATTATATGTCAATATATTTATTTAGATTGCATTTTGTATGTGATGATGATTTCTATTCGATTCTTTTTATGAATCTGTCGAATGTGTCTTTTTTGAAATTTGTTTATGAATCTGACAACATCTCATTGCCTCCGTCCCTCACCTTTGGGTCCATGTATATTCGTTTCTCATATGAATAGAAGATACATTTTAGTACCATTTTGTGGTCAATGTTGTTCCCGAACGTTCGTCTAAGCATATCTTATGCTTTCAATCTTTGTAGTGCCTACCATTGTGACAAATATCATTTTAGATAATTTGTCCAACATGTTGAGTGCATGTTGTATTTTCTTGTGATGTTTATCGATAACATCACTATCTTTTCCAAAAAATGATGAAAATGTAGGGGCACATGTTCTATTTTATTTGTGATGTTTACCAGTAACATCACTATCTTTTCGAATAATTAGTGAACATGTAAAACACATGTTCTATTTTTCTTTGTGATGTTTACCGGTAGCATCACTAGGCAACACTTTTTTATTATATCTGCAAGGTGTTCACGAGCAACACCCTCAATCATAGATTTTGAGAAAAGATGTTACTAGTAAACATCTCAAGAGGCAAAACACATAAATGTATGCTTGCACAAATGATCAAAGAAAGTCTATTCAAGATTAAGCATGTGGGGGTGAATTGATAAGAGGAGGATGTTCAATTATAGGATATTATAGGAAAAACATCCAAGAGATCCCAAGATATTGTGCGATCAAAGTCAATGACATTCAACGATATTATAATATATTGTTGGTGTAATTAAATTATGATAGATGAAATATCTAAAATTTCACTATTATAATTTATTACTATATTTTCTAATTTAATCATGGTGCAATTAAATTATAATGGATAAAATATCTATGATATTTCAAAATTATAATTTATTATTGGATTTTCAAATTTAATCATGGTGTAATTAAATTATAATGGATGAAATATCTGTGATATTTCAAAATTTAATTTATTACTAGATTATGGGATATGAAAATATATTTGCACTTTAAACTCTATTTGAGTTAGCAAATATAAGAAAATTGTGAGCATTATCTTATTGGATATTAAAATATATTTGCATTATATACTCTATAAGAGTAAGAAAATATAAATGTTGCCAAAAGTGTAGGTATCGAATTTTTAAAATATATTTTCATATATACTCTATGAGAGTAAGCAAATATAGATGTTGGTAAAGCGCGAATCACTCATTTGCTTTATTACAAATGTGAGCATTCGAGGAAATTGACTAATGAAGTGTCAAGAATTGAAGGTTGGAAAAGTCCAAGAAAATTGCCCATGAATGCTTAAAGATATCATATTTATAAGGATCCTGAGTTGGATTATTGTTCGAAGAGTTAGTAATGCGGACTAGCCATCTGCGTACAAATCGCGAACTTGAAAAATGCATTCGAAGCGACAAAAATGACACATGAATTATATGATAAATTAACCATTTGATGATCATAGAACAAAAGATGATTATATCACTAAAGTAATAAACTATGTGGGAGATTTGATTAATAATTCAATCTCGAAGTGATTATATATGTGATCATAGAAACGAATTGATCACTCGTGACATGACGCTTGAAATGTGTATAGACTGAAATAAAGTCTATGAAGAATGACAACTTGAATGATTGCTTTCTTGATGAGTGTGAAAAACTTATCATGAGAATATATGACAGAGAAAACTAGAAGACTATGGAAAAATCTGTTTGTGGATATTTTATATCTATTGAACATAATGTGAAATTATACTTGTGCCTATGTGGCAAAGGAATGTTTGAAATAAATATTGAGATTAATTTTTGAAGTAAACTAATTATGATAAACCTTAGTGGAAAAGTATATCATAGATTGAAACTATGTAGACAAAAAAAGAACTAGTATACAATGTGAAGAAATTGTATTGGTGGAGTTCACATGATGGTAAGAATTCCTAGTGATTACATGGTTTATGAGTTTCTGGTCATCTCGTTAAAACCATAAATGTAGATATAGTTCTCTTTTTTAGTAAAGAGAAATAAAGTCGCGATTATCTTAAAATGTGGGGGTACACCACCTCAAAGTCAATGAAACATACATGTGAAAATGTATGTAAAATTGTTTTGTGCTATAGAAGTGAAGTCATGTGTTGAAACATATTTTCTTGTTGAATTTGTGTAATATCAACAACTGGAAAGAAGTGAAATGGTTTAGATATTTTGAATAAAAATATTGTGGTCATGATAACCATTTCTATCCTCTACTATTTTACATTGGCAAAAGTGTGCAATGTTAAGTACTTAAATGCCAATAAACCTATGGTTATTAGTAATGGAAACCCCTTCTTATTATAGTACAAATCTGGTCTTAAGATTCAAAGGGTAATAACAAGTTACTTAATAATCGGTACACTAAGAGGATCATTTTGTGCAAATATTAATTGAGAATGAGTTGAAAGCTCTTAATGGATGGATATGAGTAATGTTTCAAATTTAATAGATATCATTTACTTATTTGAATTTTGAAACGTTTACGCTAATGAAAAGTTCAAATCTAACGATACATTTCACTGTGCATGATTGTACAACTTAATATTTTAAATTTGCAACCTTGTGGGGGATTGTTAAAATTTGAAGGTTTCAAATTTCAAATATATTACTTTTGTGAACATTGAAAATGTGTTCATACTAATTAGTTAAATATGAAATGTATCATCACATCTTTTCATCAATGAAGTCTTATAATATTGAATGAAAATACATGTTCACATGTGTTATTGTAACGCCCCAAATCGACCAACGTCACGTGGTGAAGATCAATCTAAAGGCGCTACAAACACTATGACTTTGACCATTATATTGACTGAAACGTAGTCAAGAATACAGACACTAAAATAAAGAGGGAAATAGAGAATGAATAAATAGCGAAAGTTAAAAAGTTATTACATAATCTCTATGTAGAATATAATTAGAAATACATCAGAGTTTTAATTACTGAAATAAATAAACTAGACAACTAGGCCCTTTGGTACATGTGTTTTATCATCGCTTGAACTCTGTCGTAGTACACTATCTCAACACTATTATTGACATGGCCCTGTGGAAATCAAACACCATGGAGGAGGTCCTCCCGTAAGCTTTACAATCTAGTGGGGAACCAGTAAAAGTATATAATGCATAACTGTTAAATAGGATAAATTAAAATCGGAGAAATAACTTATCTTGATCAAAAAATCGAGCATGGAGTCATTAGAACAATAAAGGTCAGTAAATAATGGTAGGAGTAATATCATGATGATACATGGTAAATTTGGAATCAATAGGCAGCTCATTAATCATAACAGAGATCATGACAATACTTGACTTGACATTATACTTACATTACTTGGACATTCTTCTTAATCTTGAACTTTACTTATAAATCAGGTGACTTTATGTGCCTTTAAATTCTTGAGGTTTTGCTAAGTAAAATAATATAGCCATGTACGGATCAATGGGTAATCAAGTCATGACCAAGGGAGCGATTCTTATCTCGAGGCACTTGGCATAGGTTGGAAACCTGTCATTCATCTTCTATCTCCACTTATTAATCACTTTAAAATCTTGTCATTTCTTATTCTCATATGATGGACAAGATTGAATCAATAGAAGGATAAATCAGTAAAAGGATTCATATCATGAGACATGAATGGATCTCAATGAAATCATCTTTAATTCAGTCATAATCATGATCAAACAGAAGGGAAACAAACAATATCTAGACCAAAATTAAGGATTAATTATAAACAAAAATAACGGTTCATAGTCTGGGGGTCGGTCGATCGACTCTATGGATCAGTCGGCCGGTCTATAGTTTGGAACGGGCATGCCGGTGGAATGACACGGCCGTGCCGGTCTATTATGAGTACAAAGGGAGCTGGCATGGGCGCGACCCTAAACTGTCACGGGCGTGCCTGGGCATAAGGTCGGTCGACCGATCTGATCGATCGGGTTTAGAGTTGGCCGAATGCACTCGTCCGAGTCATGGCACGGGCTGCCTGTGAGGTGGCATAGGTGTGCCTGGTGTGAAGGCGATCGACCGATTTCGTGGATTGATCGATCGTGTTGGATTTTCATTCGACTAAGTTACGGCACGGGCGTGCTTGTAGGATGGCACGGGTGTGCCAAAGGAATGGCATGATCGTGTTGGTTGTGGCATGGGTGTGTCGGCGGTGGCACCGCCGTGAAAAGAATATCACAGCCGTGACGGCGGGGGTTCGATGGTAGATTTTACAATAAAATCATGCAGAATTTATAGATACTATCCTAGATGCATTACATCACAACAATGATCGAAACAAGGCAATGGCGAACAGAAACAAATTTCCTATAAGCAAACAATAAGCAATTTCGAAATCAGAAGGGAGACAAATCTAATCATGGCTTTCTTTCGTTTGATCATCATATTGATTCGTTAACAGGATCAATTACAGTAGATTTCTAATCAAATCCTATTTATAGTTATACAAGGTGATTTCGATTCATCCACCTCTTTACGTGTTTGTCCTTGCAAATTTTTATTGTCCTATGTCTCTGCCCTTCGTTTCTACTGCTGCAATTCGCCCTGATGTTCTCCCCCTGTAGATCAGCCAATAGCACAAGGAAAAAAACGTGAGATGTGGGCATCCGGTCGATGTGTACTTGTGCGGGGAAAAATATGTATTCTGATGATCCTCTCAAGTTGTGCAAAAGAGGTGCTCACCTGTGCTTTGTTTTCTTCAAAACGTAAGTGGAAAGAAGAAATCAAAAGTGGATCTCTATTTTTCAGTGTGAGGGAGGGATAGAGGGGGTTATGGGGTTTCAGGTATGCGTTTCTCTATTTGATTCTCGGATCCGAATTTTCCTCTCACTCTCTCCCATTACTGCCATTATTCCCCTCGTAATTTGCTTATTTCTCTCTTTAATATTATGATTTGTAATCCCTGATTTTTTGGCTGCCACTAATTGTTGGTACATTTGAATTCCTCCACATAACCAGGTTGTGTTTGAACTAGCTGACCATTTCCTCATTTGGTCATTTCCCTTTTTTTCAGGTGTTACATTATTACCTCCTTAAAAAAAATTCATCCTCGAATGTTGCACTAAGTAGAGGACTTACCGAACAGATATGGGAACTCCTGGCGCATTTCTGGCTCAAGCTCCCATGTCACTTCATTGCCGTGATGGAAACGCCAAGCTACTTCCATGAGTACCTCCTTGTTCTTTTTGTCATTTCTGGTGTTGTACCTTGCATTCCATGATATGTGTCAAATACTCGGCGAAAGTCAAATCTACAGCTAGATCTGGCTCTTTTATTTTGATAAAATTAGTGGCATCATGTTTGTACTTCTTGAGCATGGACACATGGAACACGTTATGCACTCTCCCATAAGATGGAAGTAGAGCCAGTCTAAATGTTGCCTTGCCTGTCAACTCCAGTATCTCAAAGGGATCCACATAGCGAGGACTGAGCTTTCCTCGCTTGCTGAATCTTATAACCCCTTTCATAGGGGATACTTTCAGCAGAACCTGATCACTAGAATGCTCTCGTTTGCCCTTATCAGCATAGCTCTTCTGCATGCCATGTGCCGTCTTCATTCTCTACTTAATCAATTCGATCTTTTTAGCATATTCCACTGCCTCCTTCACTTCTTCCTTGCTCATGATCTTCTCTTCGCCTACTTCACCCCAGTGGGCAGGTGAATGGCAAGGTCGGCCATAGAAAGTCTCGAAGGGAGCCATACCAATACAAGAATGGTAACTATTATTATAAGAAAATTCAATCAAATGAATATGCTCATCCCAGTTACCCTACCAGTCCAATGCACATGCCCACAACATGTCCTCTAGAATTTGGATGACTGCTCGTATGTCCGAGGGTGGAATTCTATGTTGTAGCTAAGCCTCGTGTCAAATTCCTACTACATGCTCCTCTAGAATCTGGCGGTGAATCTGGTTCCTCGATCATACACGATAGATGCTGGGATGCCGTGTAGTCTGACAACCTCTCTCACATATAAGTCCAGCAAGCTCTCCATAGACTACTTCCATCAGATGGGGATGAAATGTGCTACTTTTGTGAATCACGATCCATGACCACCATATAGCAACATGACCCTTCTTAGACCTAGGCAGATTTGATACAAAGTCCATAGTAATGTTATCCCACTTCCATTGTGGGATCTCTAGAGGCTTCAGCTTACTATACGATCTTTGATGCTCGATTTTCACATGTTGGCATATCAGGCATCTTGACACATACTTTGCTATCTCCCTTTTCATATTAGGCCACCAGTAACTCCGTTGTACATCTTGATACTGCCGGGATGGATACCGAACTCCAACTTGTGGCACTCATCTAGTACCTCTCGTCAGACAACTGCATCCATAGGAATCCATAATCTGTCCCTGTATCTGATTCCTCCGTTTGTTGAAATTTGAAAGTCTGTTGGCTCATTTTGACACATCTTCAGTACTTTATGATACTCTGAATCTACCTTCTGAGCTGCTTTGATCTTGTCAATTAGGCTGGGCCTCATATGGTGCATCATCCACAGAGCTCCATTCCTTCCAAGTCTCGGACACCAATGATCAATCTCTTGCAGCATCTCGTACTCCCGTAGTCTGATGTAGGCTAGTGAACCTTTCCGCTTCCTATTTAGTGCGTCCGCTGAATTTTCTTTATCATCGTGGTAATTGATAACAAATTCGTAGTCCTTCAGGAGTTTTAGTCATCGGCGATGCCTCATGTTAAGGTCCTTCTGGTCGAAAATGTACTTGAGGCTCTTGTGATCGGTGAAGATCTTGAATGTCTCTCCATATAGATAATGCCTCCAGATCTTCAGCACAAAGCCCACTGCCGCCAAATCTAGATCATGTGTGGGGTAGTTAACCTCATGCTTCTTCAATTGTTAGGAAGCATAAGCTACTACCTTACCATGTTGCATCAGCATACATCCCAAGCTATCCCACATGCATCATTGTAGATCACATAACCCCACTGCCAATCGGTATAGTGAGAACAGGTGTCAATGTCAGACAATCCTTCAGAGTCTGGAAGCTCTGTTCACACTTGTCTGACCAAATGAATTTTTTCGCCTTCTTCGTGAGGTTTGTGTGAGGTGCGGCGATCTTGGAGAAATTGCTAATGAACCTCTTGTAATAACCTGCTAAGCCAAGGATTGCACAGTTAGTCATTGCCTCTACCTTTGTTGGGTCCACTGAAATACCTTTCTTGGATACTATGTGTCCAAGAAACATGATTTTCTTCAACCAGAACTCGCACTTTGATAGCTTGCCATAGAGCTTGTGCTATCTCAGGGTCTCTAACACCATTATGAGATGTTCCTAGTGTTGCTTTGGACTGGACGAGTAGATAAGGATGTCATCTACAAACACGATGATGAACTGATCCAGATATGGCCGAAAGATCTTGTTCATCATATCCATAAACGCTGCGGGAGCGTCTATCAGTCCAAATGGCATGACCAAAAACTCGTAATGACTATACCTTGACCAAAAATTTATTTTCGGTATGTCCTTCTCAACAACCCTCAACTGATGATAGTCACTACGTAGGTCGATCTTGGAAAACACCGGCACCTTGGATAGTTGATCAAAGAGGTTGTCGATGCGAGGCAAGGGATACTTATTCTTCACCGTCACTTTATTGAGCATCCTATAGTCGATGCAGAGCCGCATTGAGCCATCCTTCTTCTTAACAAACAATACTAGTGTGCCCTAAGGTGAGATACTCAGTCTGATAAATCCTTATCCAGTAGCTCATGTATTTGCTTCTTCAACTCTTGCATCTTGGCGGGTGCCATGCGGTAAGGTGCCTTGGAGATGAGTGCAGTTCCCGTTAGCAACTCTATCTTGAAATCTATTTCGTGCTTCAACGGCCGCCCTACAGTATCCTCTGGGAATACGTTTGAAAACTCACGCACCATATCTATCTACTGAAGCTATGTGATAGGTGAATCTATCTTGATGACACTTGCTAAATGTCCACAGCATCCTTTCTGAAGTAGTTTTTGTACCTTAATTGCTGAGACAATCACTTTCTTGCTTTATGATGGAGTGCCTCTCATAACTATCTTGGGTTTGTCTTGTGCACCTATAATGATTTTCTATTTAAAGTGTAGAGCTACATTGTGATAAGAAAGCTAGTACATCCCTATAATAACTCATAGTCCACCATCGAGATGACAATAAGATCTACAGAGAAATTTTTCTTCTCTAGAGAGATTGGTACATTTGGGATGTACCTGGCAGTATGAAGAGTCCCCATTGGAGTGCTCACTCTCATGGGATGGGGCATCTACTGTACAATACAAGAGCTTGGGCACATGACTCCAAAATAAATGAGTGCGTGGCCCCTGAGTCAAATAATATAATAGCAGATACATCAGCAATGAGGAGGGTATCTTTGATGACATCATTATCATTAACCACTTGCATTGGCCTCTAGGTTGTGCACACGGCCCTGTACAACGGGGTTGGCGCCTCCTGCGCCCCGATTCTCTCGACCACCTCTAGCAAGTTGAGGGTAGTTTCGGACGGAGTGTCCGAATTATCAGTACTGGATACACGAGTTGTTCCTTCTGCAGCACTCTCTGTCATGATCACAACCACACTGAGGGCAGAGGGGCTCCTGCTGTGGTGCTTAAGGCTGACGCAGTGGTGGCGGCAGTTGTCTCAATGGCTATTACATCAAGCTTTATATTAGTCACTACATCTTTAACATACATTAAGGATTAACATATTTGTAATATTACCTGAGGTTGCAATGGTGCAGGACGTGGCTGCGCATGAGCCTGACGAGGAGCCTCCCTCTGTGGGTAGGGTCTATGGCGGCGATCGCTGCGATCGTCCCTCCTGAATGGTCGGCGATCATCTGTCCGATGCCGGTGCTGCTCTACTGGCCTGACTAGAGTTTTGGCCTTGCGTTCAGCCTGATCCTTCTCCATACGGATGACCAATTTCACTGCCTTCTCTAGAGTATCAGTCCCCTGAGAGGACTTTAGTCTTCAGTGCCTATTGCAGGCCATTTATAAATTTGTTGGCTCTGACACGCCCCTCAAACGACATGGGGCAGTACTGCTCTAAAAAGATGAACTTGGTATGGTAGTCTGTTACTGTCATGGTTCCTTACTGCAACTGCAGGAACTCCTCTTATTTGTCAATACGCTCGTGTTCAGGCGTGTAGCGAGCCTCGAACGCTTTCTTGAATTCAGCCCAAGCTATCTCTTCTTCTTCTAGTCCTCTGAACCTAGTGGCTCTTGTAGTCTTCCACCATCCCATAGTGGTACCGCTAAGCATATGTGTGGCATACAGAACCTTGCATCCGTCGGTGCACCTCATCAGCTTGAAGATGCGGTCCAGGGTCTCTATCCACTGTTCAGTGAAGAAGTTCGCCTTTCCATCGTAATGTGGCAGATGCAACTTCAAGAATTCCTGAATGGTATCCTCTGAAGCCTCATGTCGTGCTCCCTGTGTGCGACGTCTAGGCGCTGGCTGGCTGCCTCTAGTCTGACTACCCTCATGTGGGGTAGTCTCATCATAGTATTCGTCCTGTGACTGTGCTCTCGCACCTCGGTCTCATCCTCATCCATGGCTTAGAGTACGACCTTGGCCACGACACATTCGCGGTCTCACTGAGTGCTCGGAAGGTCCACTCACTAGAAACACATCATTCATCTTCTATCTTCACTTATTAATCACTTTAGAATCTTGTCATTTCTTATTCTTCGTATGATGGACATGATTCAATCAATAGAAGGGTAAATCAGTAAAAGGATTCATATCATGAGACGGGAATGGATCTCAATGAAATCATCTTTAATTCAATCATAATCATGATCAAACAGAAGGGAAACAAATAATATCTAGATCAAAATCAAGGATTAATTATAAACAAAAATAAGAGTTCATAGTCTGGGGTCGGGCGACCAACTCTATGGATTGGTCGGTCGGTCTGTAGTTTGGCACAGGCGTGCCAGTGGAATGGCACGACCATGACAGTCTATTATGAGTACAAAGAGAGTTGACATGGGCGTGCCTGGGCATGAGGTCGGTCGATCGATTCAGTGAATCGGTCGATTGGGTTTAGAGTTGGCCGAATTCACTCGATCGAGTCATGGCACGGGCATGCCTAGTGTGAAGGCAGTCGACCGATTATGTGGATCGATCGACCGTGTCAGATTTTCATTCGACTAATTACGGCACGGGCATGCCGAAGGAATGGCACGGTCATGTTGGCTATGGCATGGGTGTGTCGGCAATGGCACAACTAGGAAAAGAAGATTACGGTCGTGACGACAGGGGTTCGATGGTAGATTTCATTACAAAATCATGCAGAATTTATAGATACTATCCTATATGCATTACATCACAACAATCATCGAAACAAGGCAATGGCGAACAAAAACAAATTTCCTATAAGCAAACAATAAGCAATTTCGAAATCAGAAGGGAGACAAATCTATTCATGGCTTTCTTTCGTTTGATCATCATATCGATTCGTTAGCAGGATCAATTACAGTAGAGTTCTAATCAAATCCTATTTATAGTTATACAAGATGATTTCGATTCACCCACCTCCTTACGTGTTTGTCCTTGTAGATTTGTTAGAATTACTCATTCTACGTCACTGCCCTTCATCTCTGTTGTTGTAATTCATCCTGATGTTCTCCCCCTGCATAGCATAAGGAAAAAACATGAGATGGATAGATGGCGTTATGGGGTTTCAGGTATGTGTTTCTCTATTTGATTCTTGTATCTGAATTTTCCTCTCACTCTTCCCCTCTTAATTTGCTTATTTCTCTCCTTAATATTATGATTTGTAATCCCTTATTTTTTGACTGCCACTAATTGTTGGTACATTTGAATTCTTCCACATAACCATGTTGTGTTTGAGCTGGTTGACCGTTTTCTCATTTGGTTGTTTCCCTTTTTTTTGGGTATTACAGTTATGCTATCATTGATGAGTTATCTCATTAATAAAAGGATATTATTAGATGAAGAATTACATTCTTTCGTCATAAGATGTATCCCTTGACATATGTTCACATATTAATAAGTGTGTCCTTTCACTATAAGGTGAGACCTTATATGAAAAGATAAATCCTTTCATTAATAAGTGTGTCTTTTGGATGTGACGCATCCCTTCGTGAAGCATCCTTTCAAGTCTATAAATAAGCTAACATTTCTTGCATTTTCAAGCAACCAAATGCAATCGAAAGCAATGAGAAGGCATTGAACATGTGATAAGTTCTATGCGTACATCATATGAAAATGTATTCTAGTCATTACAAATTATTAGAATAAGAGACCGAGTTCTCCAATAGTTGGTAGTTGATGAACTCGGTGACTTCGTTGTATCCTGAGAGTATTATTGTCACAAAGCCAATAGTAAACTTCGTGTGAGAACAAATAATTCTCTAAAGACAACGATTCGTTATGCATCGAAATCTTTATCTTTATTTCTTCTCTTTCCATCTATCCACTATTTCCAACAACAAGTTGTAACCAATATTTCTGGGCACACCCTACTTAATCTCTTAATAATATTCATTATGAAATCTAGGCATAAAGATTTTCTCCTTCAAATAATCTCATACTTCAAAATACAAAAATCTGAATATGAAATACATGCAGGTGGCCAAGAGCACATACTGATTGTCGCACATGTTATGAGTTAAGTGTCAGATGATTGTAGCAGATATGTTGATTCTCCAAATATTCAGAATGCTAAGAACTGTTGAATGTTAATGTATTTAGTTCATTCTTATTGGAACTTATGGTCATTTATGATTGTTTACTTTTCGTTAATTTTTCTTTTTTTTTAATTCAACTCTTCCGTTGTTATTATCTTAATAAATGTTAAGGCGTACATGTGTGATGCACCAAAGTCCTTCAATGACATGTATCATATTATATATATTTATATAAAGATAAAAGTAGAAATGGTTAAGAATTCAAATTAACTTAATTGAGGAAGGGGGGAGTTAGTGAACCATTAAATGCCCCTTGGAAATGCATGCTTGGAAATGTTACTTGAAGGCTCCACCATGACAAAGAAAATAAGTCCGAGTGGATCAAGAATTTGCAAAAGGAAGCAACTTTCTTTGTAAATATACGAAGGAGATGTTAATATTTGGGATCATGATCTTAAACTTTGATGGCAAACACGTTTTCTAATAATTTCCTTATAAGATATTTCTCCTTCGTGTTTAAAAAATAAAGTTGGCACTTAGCAATCGCATTTCACACTTTACTGATGTGTTTGGCTGTGAGGATTTGACACTTATCAATTATCATAGGAGGAGGATTTGAGGATTTGACTGTGAGCATTTTACATTATATATATTTTAGTTTAGTGAGTCCGTCACAAGTTTGGTGAAAGCTCTTAGTTGGCGTAAATTCCCATGCATTAGTTCTTGGGGGCATAAGAAAAATTAGATTTATCCCATAAATTTATCCGACTAAAAAAAATTGAAAATTAAGAATTCAAATAAGATTCATGATGATTTTTCATAAATTAAAATTCATCTACTAAAATTAGAGCTCGTATAAAAAAATCATAAGATTGTGAAGTTCATTTTTTATTTATATAATTAATTTATATATTATTAATTATTTTTATTATAGATACACTATCTTTTTTTTTATAAAATTTCTTTTCAATCACATTATCGAACTCTAATTTAATAAGTTTAAAATCTTAGTAGCATATTTTATATTTAGTATAAAATTAAATATTTTTTATTAATTTAAATTTATTGTATATATTTCTAAAATATAATATATAAAAGTAGGATTTTGAAAAAATCATCCAAAAAACCCATTCCGCTATAGGATGATTTTTATTTTTTAATTTTTTTAGAATAATTTTTTAACAATTAATGTAACATCTCCAAATCGACCCTCGCTACGTGACGAAGACCAACCTGGAGACGCTACGGAACGTTATGACTTTGACTAACATGTTGATCATATCTCAATCAAGAACCGAGACACGTCAACGGAAGAAAGAATAATAGAGAAATAAAGAAAAGATTAACTTTAATTGCGGAAGTTTGAAAAGTGGCTACATCATTTCTAAAGAATAAAATAAAGTTCTACATCATAAATCTATAAATGCGGAAGGAAAAGAAAAATTAATAAGCCATGTAGTTCATGTGCTATCTCATCGCCAGAGCTTCGTCACCGCACCTACTCAACACCGTCACTGACCTGGTCCTATGAAAATCAAACACAGGGGAGGAGGTCCTCCCGTAAGCTTTACAGCCTAGTGGGAAACCACATAATATACAATACGTAACATGAATAGATAAATCATAAAGGGATAATATGACAGCATCATAAATCATGATAAGAGATGAATAAGAGGATATCATAAATCACTAGAATTAAGTGATGCTTAATAAACTTGAAATCATGAGCATACTTGATAATCATCACAGTAACCTGACTTGTCTTGAACATACTTTTTAGTCTTGGTACATAATTAGAAATCAGGGTGACTTTAGGTGTCTTTAGTTCTTAGGGTATGCCGAGCAGACAATACATTCTTGTGCAGATCAATGGGCGATCAAACCATGACTAAGAGAGCGACTCTTATCTTAAGACACTTGGCTTGGACTGACAATCCATTATTCATCTTCTATCTGAACTTATTAATAGCTTTGAAATCTTGTTATTTGTTGTTCAATCATGACATGGGAACAGAAAGAATCAGTGGTAGAGTAAATCATCTTGTTAATTCATGTCTTGAATCATGGATGGATCATGAATAAATCATATAGTACTAATTTAATCATTATTATAATAAATAGAATAAGGATAGGCAAGATTCAAATCAGGATCAAGAATTATGGGTAAACAAGATAAAAAGGGATCACTGAAGATCGGTTGATCGATTCTGGGGAGTGGTCGACCGGTGGTCTTTGGGTCGATCGACCGATTTACTCAGATCGGTCGATCAGTGAATTCAACAAATCTAATTCTAGGATAAACAGCTCGGTCGATCGGTTCTATAGAACCATCGACCGATCGGCTAGTAAGACCGATAAATCGATCGACCGATCGATCGGAGAGGCTACTCAGTCGGTCAACCGATAGGTTTAGGCAAGTCAGTTGCGGATTCAATAAATTGATCGATCGATTTCTGGCAAAGCATGCAGGCCAGTCAACCGGTTGACGTCCTAATAGATTCCAGAACTCGAAAATTCCTGGAAACCTCTAGCATAATCTGATCCTAAACTAGTTTCTACCTCCTAGCAATCAATCGAAATAGTAACATAACAACAGGAAATAAAATAATATGCAATCAATCAATCAATCAAAAGAAATCAAGAATCAAACAATCAAACGATAACTTTGGAGCCTTCTTCTTATCTTCTTTACCAAATCAATTAGGGCAGGATTTAATTCTATTCAAGGGTCATGCAAGTGATTTCGATTCACCCACCTCTGTTTGTGATTAATCCTTTCTTCGGTTCATCGAAAAACTATCAACAGCGCCCCCTATTTCCTCCCTGTTCTTCCCCTCGTTCTTCGCTTGCAACCATCCAGTGAAGAACGATAAGTAACTTTGCTATGGATTCGCCACACCGCATGGAACACGTGAGAGGGAGAGAAGGAGGGGATCGATTGATCCTATCGACTTGCCTCATGAACGTTGGTTGTCCCAGTAAGAATCCAGAGAAGAGGGGTTTTGTGAGGTTTGAGAGGAAGAGGGGTAAGGCAGAGTTTTGTTTAATTAATCAAAACTCTTCTCTCCTAGTTTAAATTTGATATAAGTAATTAGATAAAATTTATCTACTCTAACTTATGGATTCTATCCACTCTTGATTTCCTTACTTTGATTGGGATATGGATAAACTCCCCCTGTTATCCGTCGAGTCCCTCTCATTTTTTGTTCTTTTTTTATCTTTTCTTTTTGTCGGTTGTTACAATTAATATTTTGAACCGAAAGTGAACCCACCCGATTTACTTTCACCCTATTATTTCTTACTGCAAGAACTCGTCGAGTTCTAAAAGGCCAAGCCGAATCAACTTATTTTTTATCCATTTTTTATATTTCTCTCTTCATTTATTACTAACTTTTCTCTCTTCATTTTTTATATTTCTCAATGAAACAAAGTAGTTCAAGTTAGGGATGTTCAACGGGTCGAGTCGACCCACGAACCGACCCGACCCGACCCAAACTAGTTTGGATAAGGTCGGATCGGACCCGACCTGAACCCGACCCAATCGGGTCGGGTACGAGTTGGAGTTTTTCAACCCGAGTTGATCCGACTCGACCTGATTGATTCAATTTTTTATTTTATTTATTTTATGTCTTTTTTATTTAAACTTAAGCTTATATTTGATTTAAAAAATTTTAAAAATTGAAATAAAAATATTGTAAGTATAGAAATAATTTTAAATGGTTTAAAACTTTATTTTATGCTTTAAAATAAATATTAAATAATAATAAATATAAAAATAGTAAGAAAAAAATTTAAAAAAATGGGTGGTCGGTACCTGACCCGGCCCGATTCCGGGTTGGGTTGGATCAAATTTGCCCCCCAAAGTCCATTGACCCGACCTGACCCGAGTCGGATTTGTTCACCAGTTCAACTCGACCCGTGAACACCCCTATCTCAACTAACTTTTCACCTCTCTTCAATTATTTTTAATTTAATTTTATACTTTTACCTTATTAAATAATAAACTTTTTTCACGTATTTCTTTCCTTTTTTTGCTTTTAGCATATGCTTCACTTTTTTGCTTTTATCTATTAGCCTAATAATAATATATATTATACATGTATATATATGTTATATGTATATTATATTATGTATGCACATAATTACTTATTTAAATTTCATTATCACAAAAATGGTAAAAAAAATATTTTGATCTAATAATAATAAGTATTTTATTAATTATTTATTATAATTAACTTACTATTTTTCCTTTATTTTTACTTTTAATTATTTTTATTTATGATTAATACATTATTATTCAGCTTATAAACTAAATTATTTAATTCAATATTAAGTTTTTTTATTATACTTTAATTAGGACTATACTATATTATATTTTATTAATTGATATTTATTATTAATATTATTTCTTAAACTATTTTTTACATTATTAAATAACAATCAATTATAAGATAAATTAAAATAATCTTTTTAATATAATAAAAATAATCTTTTCTCTTTACTTCTTACTTTTTATTCGGACACCCACTAAAACTTATCCATCAAAATAATTATTTTTTAAATCTTCATCATTATCTAAACCTAATTTTTTCTATTTAATCGATTAGTTCTAAAAAAATTAATAAGAAGTTAAATTTTATCATCCAAACATCCTACTGTATTAATGGTTATGATAATGGATCACATCTTAGGCTACTAAAGTTCTGAAAAGGCGTTCTGAATATTAAAAAAGATATATAAGTTCTTCATATTTTAATAAGTTATCACACACAAATTTTATTCCAATTTCATAACTTCATTTTTAATATTTCAAGAAATATTAAGATATTTTAATATACATGACTAGTATGATGATCACAAATGCTTTGGCCTCATATGATATTTTTGGATTACCAAATTAGTCTAGTAATTGTATATTAACTCATCATTCATAATCATTAAAGCTAGAACAAAATGTTTAAATATTAATTGATAATTTTGAAAAATTCATGTAAACGGTCATTCATTCTAAAAGTATATTAAAAATTGGGATGTTATCATGTTTAAATAAGAAGAAATCACTTATCACTCCACTCAAATAAAATTTTGTTAAGCACATTATTTTTTCTGTTTTATGATGTAGCAAAAAGGTAATTTCTCGTCCAGCAAAACAAAATGGTGAGTGCAATTTAGCGTTATTACTTATTACGCTAGAAGAGGAATTCTTTTTTACTTTTTTGAAAATATTATTAGAGCATTTTTTAGATAATAATTATTATTATTATTTTTTTATTAAAACACAATGATTTTCAAATAGGAAGAAAAATGATAAGGGTAAATCAGGAAATTCGGGGGATGGATGACAGAGGAAGTTATATTTTGCAATCCACCATGGCAGAGAGAGAGAGAGAGGGGACCCCACAGGTGGCATCCGGTCATAAAAGGCGAATTTGAAGTAATTTCTTTTCTGTTTCTCTCTCCTCCAACCCTCGAACTCTCCTCGACTTCTACTCCTCCTACTACTCTAATTCCTTTTTTGTTACATATATACCGATACAAACCAACTCTTTTTCTCCTCTCTTCTCTTTTGTACGCGTGAGAGGGGAGAGAGAGAGAGAGATTGAGAGGAGAGGTGAAGAGAGAGAAGGGAGAGAGAGAGAGAGAGAGAGGGAGGCTTCTCTGCTTCTTCTCTTCGCTCGTCCTCGTCGAATCCCCCAACTCGCAAGCTCTTTCTTACAATCTTTGGAATCCATAAATATTTATCCTAAGTTTTTGCGATCAATACCCTTGGAGTCTCTTTAATCGCCAATTTTCCTTATCTTTTTTGTCTTCTTTTTATTCTGTTTCGTCGATCATGTCGCCGGCTCCGGACCAGTCGTCCTCTATCGATAGGGCCGTCGCCGCCGCGCCGCACCCTTCGGCCGCCACAACCCGGGTGCTCGCCTCTCCCTGGACGCACGTCGTCCGTGGGGATCCTGACGCCGTCCTCACCGCTTCGTCCTCCCCTCCGATCGCCGCTCCAGACCCTGCCGATCCATCGATTCCCCTGCCGGTCGATCCTGACACCGCCGCCTCCGCTGGCCAACACCCGCCGCCGCCGTCTTCGGAGGTGGCGGATCAGGGCTGCAACGGCAATGCCGGCGGCGCCGCGCGGGGAAAGAAGCCGGCTTGGAACGTCCCGTCCAACGGGGCCAATGAGGCCGGTCCTGTTATGGGTGCCGTGGCTTGGCCTGCCCTATCTGAGTCCGCTAGGGCTTCTCCCAAATCCGCGTCTTCTGACTCCTTGAAGGCGCTCTCTGATGGATCGGTCTCTTCTACTCAGGTGAGATTTATTAGTTCTTTTGCTTTTTTTTTTAAACTGAGACGTTATGCAGTTCGTTAGAAGGCTTTTATCTCTATCTAATCATTGGCGCTCGATTGAGTTTCTTATTGTTATCTGATGAAGAAAAAGAATTAGGAATCCATGTATGTTAGATTTTCCCTGCATGCCAAGAGAAAAAAAATGTTCTTCATGATTGTCTAATTGTATTGGTGTGATCATATTTACTAGGTACCTGTCATCCCTTCTCCTCAGCTGAAGATTAGTACTAGTAATCCAAGCAATACTGGCTCTACTGCGAACCATACTGGTTCTGGTCGTCATAGACCATCCACTAACCCAAGTTCGATGAAGAGGGGCGGTGGAGGTGGCAGTGGTAGCATTAGTTCTTCTGTCAATGGAAGACTTGCATCCCCTCAACAGCCTCCCACCTCTGCGGAGATGCCGCCAGTTGGTTTGGAGAAAGGCTCTGAATCTTCTCCCAAGGATATCCCAAACAAAGGCAATGGCGATTCTGATCATTCCATGAAGGATGCCCTAAACAAGGGAAATAACAGTTGGGATCAACACCGTATTGGTGGATCCACTGTTCAGCAGCATACTGGGGGCGATCACCACCAGGGTTATGGTGGCAATCGCAGAGGTAATAATGGTGGGCGTGGAGGAGTGCATCATGGGGGGTATGGAAGTCGTCGAGACCAGGAACGAGGAGATTGGAATGCCTCTCGTGTTTTTAATGGTAGAGAATCACACATGCCTGTTTCCATGCCTCAGCAACGTGGTCATTCGCGGCCATTCGCTCGGCCTCCACCTCCACCTGCCGCGACACCCTTTATGAGCCCATTTTCGCAGGTCCGACCTTTTATGGGACCCATGGGTTATCCAGGTAACTTATCTTATGATGGTTTCTGTAATCTTTGCTTTGTCATTTGAGGTTTCAATCCTCTTTTTGTTCCTATCAGAGATTCCTCCTATTTATTATGTCCCAACGCCTCCACCTCTTGAGTCATTGAGAAATGTGCCTTTGGTTGCTCAAGTGCCCCCGGCAATGCCTCCTCCAGCTTTTCTTGCCCCTGTAGATCATCAGCGTGATATGTTACTGAAGCAAATAGAGTACTATTTTAGGTAAATATACAAACCAAAGTGCAGTGATTCAACGTTGCTAATATCTTTTTGGGTATTTGATATATTATATTGTCTGTTTTTCAGTCCTCAAAATCTTTGCAAGGATACCTTTTTGAGGAGTAAAATGGATGCAGAGGGTTGGGTTTCTATCTCCCTAATTGCAGGATTCAATCGGGTGAGTTTTTTTCATACTGGCGATATCAAGTTATAGTTTCCCTTTTTTTCTGAACTCACATTTACCATCAAAGAAGAATCAATCTACTTTGTCTCTCTCACTCTTAAAAGCAAAGTCTACCTTCTTCCTTTATGGTTGTACCCATGGCCCATTTGTGTTGCTCCAACAAACTCTGCCACATTCTCCTCTTGAAACATCATTTGCAATCATTTTCTTTCCTATGGGAGTCATGAGCACTGCTGATGTGTCAATTTCTATGTTTCACAACTAGCACATTGCGAGCAATTTTTATATAGTTGGTGTTGGTAACTTGATATAGTTCTTATCTCTAAAAGAACTTGATATAGTTCTTTTGTGCTACTTCTGATTATTTATTCGATGGGCTCTAATGTATATTCTTTCCAGTTAGCTGGCCCATGTATAAGTTGAATTAACATATTGTGGGGGGCCTGTGCAATTTGGTTTTGTACTGCTGATGATACTGAGGACTACATATGCAAATGGCTGTGTAGATCCTCATTAATTTGGCATGCACATGCATGCAACTGGCTTAAGTATTAACGACCTTTGTTATCATTTATATCTTTGTCGGCCTAAATCCTTTTTTTTTCTTGAGAGGACGTGGGCCTAAATTCTACATCATCTTTGTCATATGCATGCTACTTTTAGTTTGGTGTTCTTTAGAAAATTGATGTAGTGTCTTAGTTATTTCGTTGATCAGTAAACAGCTTCATATTGGAAAGTCAAAAGAGTGACATTATTCAGTGAGAACCAACCTGGGAACCATTTTTTATCTTCATATGTTAGGGTATTTGTCTTGATAGCTTGTGCAAGACAATTTTTTGAATACCATCATTGGAAGACCTTTGCTATCAAATCTAGGAGTTATGCATATAATGGTTGCAATAGTAAAGTTGACTACTACCCTTTAAGTTTGTGAGATGAGATTACATGCAATTCATGAATGATCTTTTGATATATTTGTAAATCTTATAGCTTTAAGTTCCTCTTTATCTTCAAAAGCTTTCCATAAGTCTTACTACTTTTTAGTTAACATTGTCATTATTTTCCACAAAAGTTAGTCATAATATGAACATTTATACTATTTGATATAAGCTTATTTGCTTTCTTTACCTGGCAATACTTCTTTACACGTTCTTTTGTTTTGATATTTTTTACTTTCCACCTCCATTTACCACTTTCTTTCAAGACATTTATTTGCTAGTTTATTTGAGGGATTATATGTCATTTAATCCTCAGCTTATATTTTAATTTTTTAGATTTTTTAGGGTAAAAAGGACAGTTGACATGTTGTCAAATATTTATATCAACCTTTTGTGGTGGGTTTTTGTTGTTAATTGTGTTGCTTAATTTTTTGTACGTTAGAAGATGTTTGTTGACTCTCCCATTGTCCATTGAATCTACTGACTTTTATGTTCCTCTCACAAGAGAATCATTTTATTCATCATAGTATGTCAATATTTTCTTTGAGACATATAATGTGTTAATATATTGGAAGGTTGGTCATGATTGTGTTGTCTCAATAAATAATCAACATGAACAAAGAGTAGAACAATGCTCTCGTCAAATGAACATTGTGGGGTATATAATCCAAGAGAAAGTGTGGCATAGATGAATGAATAGTCTAGGTTGCCAAACTGTAGTAGAAACATATGAAATTGCAAGAATCTTAATTTTTACAGAAGCTAGAGGAAACTAGAGCATGCCATTGTCAATGGAATTCATAGTGTTACTAGTAATTATGCTCTCCATATATTTCTGTAAATCAACTCAAAATGACAAGCCCGACTTAAGTTAAAGATGGAAAGTTGATTAGTCATTTTAAAGGAGGTCTACCATTTTTTGGAGCTACTGACCATATCCTTATAATGAGAATATTTCCACAGATTCATTTTTAAACTTGTAACAGTTACCTTCTAGTTGATATTGATGATTCAGCCCATATGTTTGATTCCTTAGTTGATGTGGTCGACAGTTTAACTACCTAGTACTAATCAAGGGTTTTTTCAAGAGCCTTAATTCCCAGCAGTGGTGTATTTGATTTTAGTAAGATTTCTTACTTCAGAACTAATGAAAGTTTTCTTCTTCCATGATAGGGTCATTCTTAATCACCTCATAATTATGTCATGGGCTTATATAACCATGTCATCCTATTAATCTCTTCTACGATGAGAACCTCTCTTATGTTTCTGTCTGTGTCACTGCAGTAGTCTGTAATATTGGTGTATTATTTCTCTCTGTCTCTCTCTCTCTTTGGGAGGATAAAAGGATAAGAGTCATCCAGTTTTATTCATGCATATGAGAATTACATCATGAGGTTACAATTAGAAATATCATATCATAGCTCATTCCAGCAAAAGTTCATCTATTGAGCTAGTATTTTCAACATAGCACTCAGTCTCTTTTAGAGATACAACCTTTGCCTTGACACCTAATGGACCACAGAAAAGCTAAAGCATGGATCGCCATCATCTTGACATATAGGGATTCCTGCCAGATACTGATTCCTGCCACAGATCCAATACAAAACATACACACACATACACACCACACACATATTGAGAGCCACAGATCCAATATATTGTGCACATATATACATGCATACACACAATATATATATATATATATATATATACACACACATTTATATATTGAAAGACAGATCCAATATATTGTGGTGTTTTTATTTCTAAAATTTGTCTTGAACAATGTTTTCCATTCTGTGTTTGACATCCTATGTTCCCTTACTTGAAGAACCATCTGATGAGAAGCACATAATGAGAGCCACAGATCCAATATATTGTGCACATATATACATGCATACACACAATATATGTATATATATATATACACATTTATATATTGAAAGACACAGATCCAATATATTGTGGTGTTTTTATTTCTAAAATTTGTCTTGAACAATGTTTTCCATTCTGTGTTTGACATCCTATGTTCCCTTGAAGAACCATCTGTTGCTTCTCAAAAAAAAGAAGAAAAATTTCTGATGCTTATCTTCATTCAAATTTATGTCTCAACGCCTGACTTTGTCAGCTTTATCTTACTGAGGACACTCTTTTACCATTTGTGAAGTTTCGCAAGGCACCTGATGCTAGATATCATTAGTTTGTGGTATGACGCCAAAGATGAGATTAAGCACTGGAAATCATGTTTCTCAAAACAAGGAGAAACACTAAATTGTGCTAAGATGCATAGTTTAGTTTAGGCATTATAGGTTAATACTGTAAATGCTGTTTACTAACCATTGTAGTATAGTACTGATTTTCATGCGTAGTTGATCTCGTTGATTCCAAAATTTTTTAATGTCACCTAGTTAACTCTCAATTTTAGGATGAAATTTCTTGGTCTCAACAACTGTTACAGAGTTTGTCTTTATATTCCCTTTTTATTTCCATAAATATGAGTTCTTATGTGGCAAGTTTCCTCTGAATTTTGGTTGTCATTCTATATTCAAACGGATGGAATAATGATGCTGCTATTACTAGGTTATCGGGTTGCAAATTAGATCCAAGGATTCCTAGACTGTTCTTATCTGAATTCTGTTGATTGTTCACTTACCAATGTATTTGTTCCAAGAGTTTAAGGGGATTGTTTAGTTGGCAAGCTTCTGTTTCTTAACGTGTGAGGATTGCTTGGAAGATACTATTTTGTTTCTCTTTAACATAGATGCCTGAGAGATATTTTGCTTCTTTCGTAACACCATTTTGATTAAAAATTGAACTACTTTTCTTCGTTTAAATCATTTTGATAATTCTTTCAATTTTGCAGGTTAGGCAGTTAACTAATAACATACAATATATACTGGATACTCTGCGAGTATCAACTGAGCTGGAAATACAGGTAAAGATGGACATCAGTTTAATATCTTTCCATATTTTGTATGCTTTAGGAGCCTCTTTTGATACATGGCCTTGTCTGAACAAAATAGCTGTTTATCATCTTTTATAATTTGTCCAATTAATCAATTCCATCATGTGTTTCTGAGCATGATCAAATTATAACTTGGTTACATTTAAATTTTCAATATCAGGTTTCTTTACCTTGACAAATTTCTGTTGCAGGGTGATAAAATACGAAAACGGGGTGACTGGATGAACTGGATTATGCCACCATCTCAAAATCAGTACAGCACTGGTCCTAGTTACCACACTCAGGCAACACCTGACATTTATCCGCTGCCAATGCAGTATGGCATTGTATCTGGACGTCCTTTTCAGGCAACAAGTGACTATGACTCTTTATCTGCTCGTATGCAGGCTGTTGGTCTGGAGGAGGCTTCTAGTCAAAGAGGTACAAGGGGGCAGTCCCATGCGGAGGTTTATGAATCGACATCCGGAGATTTCAGTAATCAGATGCGACATGGTCATCTGTCTGGAGAAGGGAATGGACAGGCCTCTGGTTAAACAGAATCAGATGGATCTGCTTCTGTAAGTCTGGGAAGTAGTAGAATGCATTCATGAGGGAGGATGGCTCTTGAGATATTTTTGAGCGAACCTTTGCTTAGGCATGGTCTTTGGATGCGTTGCTTGAAAATGTTGGTCTACAAACAAACAAAAAAAAATGAAAAAAAAAACAAAATAAGACAATTAAAAGATAAAAAAAATGGAACAGCTAGGCGGAACTGCTACTTCTATGGTTGTATAGTTTTTTGGTCCTTTTTTGGTGGAATGATGTTTTTTTAATGGGGGTGACGACCTCACTGGTATTATGCTCGCTCGCTCGCTCTTTGGGTTGTTTTCTCAAGTAACCCCGACACTTCTATTTTCCATTTTGTGGCATGCCATCATTCTTTTTGAGGGAGGAATTGGGGCACAAGGCAGAGCCTGTCTCACGGCTTTATGAGTTTGCACTTTTGCGATAGATGGAAACGGATTTAACTTCCTATTGATTCCTTCGATCGACATAGGGAGAAACTTGGTATCGGATACTCGCCGCATTGGAGAGGAGCATTTATCTCACAGCAGGATATATCTTATTGTTTTGATAAATAATTTTGCCCATATACCAGGTTCAAAGTCAAAACAGCTTGAACTGCATGAAGATATGATTTTTGGTGTTGGATTTATTCTTTTTCTTTTCTCTGGTGGGATTTTTGTAACCAGGTTTTGAATAATGGAATTCTGAAGTTTTGTCTGTTTAATGCTTTTACTGTTAGAGATGATCTGTTATGTTCTGTTCATATCCCAAGGAGATGTGCTGCAGCTCAAATTGTTAGTTCTCTGTTGCCTCTTGCTCCTCCAGAGAGAGAGAGAGGAGACAAGGGCAAAATTACTTTCAAAAAATTGCTTCGGGGCTCTTAGTCAAAGTTACCACGACTTTTCTAGTTGAAGGCAAGAGGAGGACATCCAAAGAAAGAGGTGTCGCTTTTTATTGTTACACTTTTTCCACCTCGAATTTATTCATCCCGAATCACACTTGGATGGATGGTCAACATATAATGAAATAATGTTCCAAGTTTTTCAGCACGCATTGGAACGACCAACAAAGCCATTTCTTTTTTTTTCTTCTTTTAATTGTAACAAGTAACAACTATAAGCCCGAGGGGCGGACCAAGAGTTGCTCAAAATTTCTTTGTGGCCGAGTCCCCAACTTAATGACGACTGTGCGAGCTCACTACTGCTGATCGATCCAATCAACCGGCTCAATTTTAGCACGTAACGCACAAGACCGTAAACAATTCATAAAGACGAAACATAAAGTTGAGTTTACTGATAGGTATCAATTTTTTTTTTATTTTTTCAAATCACTCATAAATTATTACGATTTTTCAATATAACTTTAAACTACGAACTTTATTTTTTTATTCTTAAATTATCATGATTTCTCTAATTTTATTATTTCGTTTAATTCTGTCAACTTTTCTACTATTTTTTATTTTTTATATTTGTGAAAAATTCATTATATTTCTGCTTTTTACTTAAAATAATATATAATAATAGATATAAAAAATAATTAAAAAAGGAAAAGGTAGGGACGACGGCGCTCCCGGCTGCTATTGTTGTTGCCTCTTTCCGTTGGCAGCCAACGATGGCGGGGGTGGCAATCCGTCCGACGAGTCCGGAGACGAAGCCCCATCTTCGGACTTGGACGACACCGACGATGGCGGCGGGGTCGACGTCCGCATCTTCTTGAAGGCTGGGTGGCTGGAAGTCTGCTGCCGCTGCGGGAACTGGGATCGCATCTGGGTGGCCAGCGTACGGATCAGAACGCCGCGAGAATCTTCTGGTGGCTGTTAGGCTGCAAGGGAGGGGGCAGCGGCTGAGGCATGAACGGGACTGGACTTGTGATTGGGGCCGAGTAGGTGGTCCAGCCAGTGGAAGAACGGCCAACTGGAGGCGCCGGAGGTGGAGATCTTGTTCTTTTCGATCTTCTACTTCTTCTTGAGGGTGTTGATGCGGTTCTTGCATTGGACGTCCATCTTGGATGGTTTGGTGTAGCCGTCGCGACTGGTTATGGTGTCCGCCTCCTCCTGCCAGCTTCTGCTTCAGATTGCCGCGGCTGAGCTCCATATACCTCTCGACCCAAGCGTCGATCAGCGTCGAATAGCCCCCTCGCTCCAGCAGTCCTCGCGGCCACCGCTGCTGCCGGCGTCTTTCCCGGAGGAGCGCGGCTGCTGGACGGGGAGGGCTATTGCTAGCGCCCGCTGCGGAGAGGCAGCAACGGTGACAGGCTCAGAGATGTGGGCGGCATCGACTGAGTGGTGGTGTAGGTGCCCGGAGCCGGAGGTCACCGTGATGGAGACGGAAGGGTGAGATGGCGAAGGTGGCGTCATTTGCGCGTCCATCTGGGATTCCGACGAGCTATGGGAGCCGGAGGGAGGAGGTCGATGATGGAAGGAGATCGAAGCGAGAAGGTTTGAGGAGCGCTGGCAACGACGGTGGGGGAGGAGAGGGAAAAGGTGGAATTTTTGTGAGGAGCGACGGGTTTTGCCGACTGGCGAGACATCTTGCCGGTGTGCGATCGCTCGGGGGAGTGTCGGCCCCCTTTTGTCCCTCGCGCGCGATAAGGAAGAACAAGGGCGGCCAGCCCCCCTCGTGAGCTTGTCGGCGCACCCTCTCCCCGGTGATACGAAGTAGGGGGAAGTAGGGGGCGTCGCCCCGTGAGCCATCACCGGCAATTGCAAGGGGGACGTCGTCCTCCCTACTTTTTTTTTTTTAATTATTTTTTATATCTATTATCATATATTATTTTAAGCAAAAATATACTAACACTTAAAAAGAAACGTATAATAAATTTTTCATAAATGTAAAAAATTAAAGATAAACGAAAAATTGAAGAAATTGAATGGAAGGATCAAATTGAAAAAATTATGATAGTTTAAAGATTTAAAAAATAAAGTTCGTAATTTAATATTATATCTAAAAAATTATAATAGTTTAAAAATGATTTAAAAAAATAACTTTTTTTAAAAGAGCAGTCAGACTCTCTCATTCACTTTTACTTCTTATACAAGTTTAAATTACATCAAGTGTTATACAAACTCAACACTCCAATCATGCTAACAATATTCCCTTTTAAATATGCATATATTGCTTTGGAGCCAAATAAACTATAAGAACACAATACGAGTGGCACGAGGAACTCTTGACATATAAGTTTGTAATATCCAAGACCATGATGCAGATTGTAGATCAATCCATCCACACCCTGATTCAAATCAGACTTTTTTTTATATCGGACAATAAAAAAGAAGTGATTAATGTCCTCTCTACCAGACTCTTAGATAAAATGCAAAAAGTATCACCCTCCAGATTCCATCTAGGTCCATATGCTTGAGTAGACAGTTATCTTCTCATGAGCCAAGCAATAATTTAATTCTTAGGGGGAACTTTAGTTGTCGTAGAAGTCTACAATGTGTAGTTCAATATCCTGTAGGAAATTATTAGTGTCCGATCAAACACACCAAGAAGCGCGGGAGTTGTGAATTGGTGTATAAAAAATTAATTATAAATACAAGAGGTATGATCTGTTGACGAGGTTCCGCCCAATTCTTTGGCCTATGTCCCTGCTTCGACTTCTCGTCCTCGAGATCATAGAGATTCATTAGCTTTATTTTTTTCTGTAGAGAGAGAAAAATATTTTTTACACCACACACCTTCTTCTTCGCTCAAGAGGCAAGGCACACATCATCTTATAAGGAGCTCTCAACTTCACTAAATTAGACTACAAGGATTCCCTTCAACTTTCTTCTTTTACAAAAATGCTCACACTTAACTAGAAGAGGAAAGGGTAATTTGCAAATTTGAGCTCAATGGAATGTCTTGAACTTGGAAGAAGCTTTTGAGTGATTTTTGCTTAGAATTGATTTTCGATCAAAGCCCAATCATTCCCAATTCTATCGAAGCATTAAAAAATGCTCTTCACTCAATGGTTTTGTAAAGACATCTGCAAGTTAAACTTCAGTTGACACATATTCAATGACAATGTCCTTAAGAGTCAATATCGCAAGTCATATGGTTTGTCCTAAAATGTTAAATTGAATTTTTGGTCATTTCTATAACATTCGTGTTATCACACTTCATGGGTACATTTGAGCAACTTATACCGTAGTCAAGCAATTATTGTTTCACCCATAGTATTTGTGCACAACAACTACTGATGGCTATATATTTGACCTCGATGGTAGAAAATTCGATGGAGTTTTACTTCTTGCTTTTCCATGAGATAATAAAACTATCAAGAAAGCAACATATCCTAATAGTCCTTTTCCTATCAACTTTACATTCGAAAAAATCGCATTGGAGAATTTCTATCATACAAAATGTCTAAATCACAAGTGTGTTTTAAATAATGTCTAAATCCTAATAGTGCTTTTCACTATGATTAAGTGTGATTCTTTGGGTACGGATTGAAATCTAGCACACAAGTATACACTAAACATGATATCATGTAGCACTTCATTATGGATCCATACATTATAATAATGAGATATACAAAAAATTATTTATATTACTTGTTTAGTTCCACATCTGATATTCACGGTATACAATAATTATAATAGAAATGATGTGTAATTGACTACGTTGATTTATGATTGGATTAGAAATGATGATTTATTGTTAAATAAAAAATTTTAGAATAATTTTTAACATTTTATTTATATTTATTATTGAAAAGAGATTCAGATATACATTTTTAACTAATTTGTGATAATAAATCATAAATAAGTAAAATTAATAAACATATGAATGTATATTTATCGTATATATACTATTATGTGATTTAATATCGAAATATTTAGTGTATAATTATATAAATAAGTATTAAGACACTTTTAGTACGAATGTATGTATCTATATGCATGCATGCATATCATGCAGCCACATATTATTTAGACTATTTTAAGATTAAAGAATATAATATTAGTTATGATAGAAAATGATAATTAATATGAATTATATTCATGAATTATATACATTCTAACAATATTTTGAGTAAAGTTAACAATGTATTAATTTATGCTAATATTTTTTAGTTATATATGCTGATTTTTTATGATATCAATATGAGTAGTTAATAGAAAAAAATAATTCTTAGATACATATATGTCTATGTGGGATGCATTGATTATTAATCCCACATTTGATATTCACCAAATGGAGAAAATGGGGAGGTATATAAGAGAGAGTGTATGATAATAAAAAGATATTAACCATTGTCTTAAATAAAGGTATTAAAATATCATTTGAAGGGTGTTATCAATATTAGAGAGCCTGGAATATGAATAGTTAAAGAAGATATCAAACTTTATAAATAAGATAATTTAAAAAATAATTATAATTTTCAATATTTTTTACTTATTATTTTATAAGTTATGTGTTTCAAAGAATACTGATAAAAGTGGAGTATATTTTACTAGTAATAAATTAACCATTATCTTTTACGATAGGAGAGAAACGTGAATAAAATAATGATAATAAATGCTTGTAATATTTTAGCGTGACATGACGCTGAACGTTACAGAAGTAACTCGATATGACATGTGAAATAAACGGAACTGAGCGATGGTGAGACTATCACCCTATAGAAGACTCAAAGGAACAGAAAAGATAACTTGCCAGAAGTCCCCAAATATTCTTGTTGTTTTTCCTTTGTTACGACACGAAGGCAAATTATCACAATGTAAATTTTTTTATACGGTAAATGTTACTAGAATGGGTGGAACTCCAAAAGCCCAAGTTCATTGTATTCATCTAAAGTAATATTTTGATGATAGAAAACATGAAAGCCAAGGAATAATTGGTCGACTTCGATTAAATGAAGAAACGAGACAGAGTGTATATGGCAACAACACATATCTAAGCACTGTTAGTGTTAAAATTTATAAGCGGAATGTGAGCAACAACTGGTAAATTGTATACTTAGTGATAAGTCGGAATCTCATATATGTACTTGTTCTTCAGAAGAAATTTGTTTGAAGTCGATTTATTGTTTGGATGTGTATCTATCAAAAAGAACAAAAAGATTGATTAAGGAAAAGTTTGTTCTAGAGATGATCTTTTTGTCTTTCCTTGATATGAATGATCAATGAATGTGTCTTCCAAACATTATGTGTATCATCTTTATCTTTGTTAAGAGATTACAAACTCAAAAAAATTAGAACTTAAAAAAAATGTGAGAATGAATTTGAGGCTTAACATATCATGTGTAAGGTGTAAGAACATTGTAGTTTGGCTTATTCTTAACATACAAATGCAAGAATATTGCATTGGAATGTTCTTTTGACCCAAAAATGATTTGAAATTGTTTTTTTGAAAGGAAATATTGTCCAAAGAATTGTTAACTGATTCATTCAAACATTTATGATTCAGTGAGTGCAGTTACACGTAAGAAGATGGGATAGTTCATTACATTCATTTATGACTATTTGAAAATCTCTATTGTCAATTTTGTGATCTCTTGGAAAGATAAAAGTAAATTTTTGGTGTACAAGAGATGTAAGATGGAATAGGAGAAGGAATTGAGAAAACCAACTCTAGAAGTACGAATAAAAAAAAAGGAAAAGAAAATATTTGTAGGGAATGGGTGATTATTGCATTCAATATGTAGGAATACTACTTTTATTTTCTATGTGTTACAACAAGATAGTGTGGTGGAAAGAAATTTTGATGAACGCAATAATGTGTATGTTATCCCACTCGTGGCTGTCAAAAGGAATTTAATTTTGAGAGTGAGTTACATACAAAAATTCACACAAAGTCCACAAAATTAATGCCATACAAACTAGTAATGGCAAGAAGCTTGAGTCGAGCCATCTTCGAAGAGGAGATGTAAAATTGCATGTGTTGATCCAAGTCAGTTTAGGGATAAACTAAACTTTATGGTGGTAACATGTGAGTTTATTGTATGTGTCCAAAGAGTAGTGATTCTTCTACAAAGAAATTTGTCTAAGCGAGAGTCGTGATGCAACCTTTCAATAAAGAAAAGGTGCATGAATAAAAATGATGATTATTCTTTGTTATATTAAAGTTTACACTGGAGAGACATAATGGACATAGGTCAAACAGTGGAAGAGAAAGTTAACACAATAAGAAAAACCTTTGGAGGAAATAAAAAAATTAAACCTTTGGAGGAAGTGGAGGAACTCATATACTATTCACAAGTATAATTGGCAACAAGAGCGCACACACACCCCCCCCCCCCCCCCCAATCCCCCCCAAAAAAAATGAAACTCACACATTTGGAATCTGTACAGTATTACATCATGATGTTTCAAGAGAATCATACATATTCTATCACAAAAGTGATGAGTTTTAGGATCCTAGAATCATGACCAACCAGTATGAGAAAATTGGACTCAATTTGTCGGCAGTGAATGGGCACTATCTGATTTGATGGAAGTGGACATACGGTGCAAATGGGTATTCAAAAAATGTACTGAATTGTTCACACTATTGAATAAAGAAATAACTTGGAGTGATACGTAGAGATGACCCACCAATGGATCGCCTACTATCTGTCGATCCAGCTACGTGCTTAGTCGGCAATGAAGCAACTGACATTATTAAATGTAATTATTATAAGCATGACAATAAATATATTACTTAGTGGTTGTGATGGCTCACACATATGGAGTGAATGCCTAGAAGAGTGAGATGACCCGTCAACGCCAATACAGTGCTACGATTTGCCGCGCAGGCAGTGCGCCATTTTTCTATATTGCTAAATCGATGCTAGGTTGACGTTATTGGTAGGCAGTGAGCATCGTGCTTTGTTAACGCAATCTCGGCGCTATGGAGACACTTTTGGCCTTGACTTAGCGTCTCCTTTTTCGGCGACACTAATTGTTGTCGCTATTCGGTGATTTTCTTGTATTGATCAATTAAGCATGAGATCATACCAATAGTAAGTAGAGCAGAATATGAATGAATTACTGTCTGGTCCTCATCTAGAGTCAATCATGTAGAAAATTTTCCAATGAGCCTTTTGAATTCTCTCATATTCTTGGCTTCAAAGTTCTGTTTGCAGGCCCTCTGATGCGTTGAATTTGTAACAAATAAATTTTCTATCAAGTGCACTAGTCATATCAAGTAATAAAATAGAGAGTAGAGTGTCGAACCCACAAGGAATTAGTTAAATATAATCTATCTCATTAATCCACTAAGATAAGAAAAGGGTGTTGTGACATGAAAATAGAAAATTAAATAACAAAAAATAAAATAAATGGGTGTTGAACCTAAGGATGATGAATGATCAAAGATAAGGATGAATTAACATGAACAACTATGAAGATTAAATTATAACAATGATAAATAAGTTCAGTTCTTGAGACAAATTAGGATTACCTAAACTAATGACATCGCTGAGTAAGTCAAACTATCTTAACTCTCACAAAACTTAGGATCACAAACACCGGGTTAATGTTTAGTTAAGAAAGATATTAAGATGCATTAAATTGTAAATCATAAACTAACAGTTATCCTCGCCGGGTACAAACTAATAGACTGCACAAAATCAAGCATGTTATGATTGCTTCAACTTTGAGTTAAAAATCGATTCGCCGAGAATTATTAAATCCTAAAAGTAACCACTCCACACCTGGTTTGTAGTCTTATTTCAGAATATAATAATCTCATTAAAAAGTATTAAGCACAACAATCATAATCAAACAAAACCAAAATAACTATATTAATCCAAATCTAACAATCGAGTTCATGTAGTTTTTTTTAAACAATAAAAATCACTATTATATAAAAGGTAAAAATAATGAAATATGAGAAAAGAGCATACGAACAATTATTAGAACATCAAATTCATAGCCTCCGATGATCTCTGGATTGCTGCAGAGTACACACGCTGAGTTGCTTCGTAGTTTCTCCCGAACAAACACCGAAAATCTTTGAAATTCTTCCTCTGTAATGTAGCATGGCTCTCAGGTCTCCAGCAACCCTAAGCACACATTTTTCTATCTCCTAGGGCCTCTATTTATAGCTTCTAAGTGTCCCAAGGATTTTGATAAAGTTTCAATTTGATTAAGAGTCTTTTTATGTCAAAATAATAAAAATAAAATAAAATAGACTTTGATTGGAATTTAAAATCATCCACAACCTCTTCAAATGTGAGTAAATATGTTTCCTAATGACCTCTGGGACTTAGGATAAAATTTGAAATCAAAATCAGCCTTCGTAACGCCTCATATGAGCTTCGTAACGGCCTGAATATGGATTCTCACGGTCCATAAAGTTGATTTTATGACCCTTACAGTCTCCAAATTGGAGTAAAAGTTGTGTTCTCACGGCTCGTAACATAGCTTTCACGGCCCGTAACTCGAGCAAATTTTTTATCACAAAGTGAAATTTTACCGGATCGTTACAAGCCTGTAATGCCCGACAATTTCATCACGGCCTGTTACAACTTCATCATGGCCCGTTATATTAAATTTCAGCACCCTCCACTAGTTTTTACTTTTTGGCTCCGTTTTAACTCCGATTTGAGTGTGATTTTCTCCAATGATTTCGTGATTCAATTTTTTTGCTTTTCTGCAATAAAACATATAATTGGGGTAAATTTATATTTTTATAAAATTAAAGAAAATAATATCAGAAAATGATGCATGCTATATGAAAAGGAATCGAAATGTGATTAAATGCATAGTTAATTATATGTTGTATTTTGCATGCATCATCTTCGCATCCTCTTCAAAATAGAAGATATGATCTATTTGCAGGAGTTCAAGTTTCCATGTGATTGGAGAAGAAACAAAAACTTTTTTCTATTCAAAATAAGGAAATTCAAAATTTAGTTATGAAATTTTTGCCTTGTCAAACTTCGAATTCTGAGTCCATATAATATGAGTAGGAGTCCTTGTGCACTTGTATTTCTTTCAAAAATTCATCCAAAATTCAGATTCATGTCAGTCACAGGTTGTGACAGGATTTTCACGGTCCAAGTATTGCTCGAATCACATTAGAAATGGGTTTTCATGACCCGTGAAAGGGATTTCACTACCTAAGAGTGTTTGATTTGGAGTAAAAACATGGATTTCATGACTCGTGAAAGTCTGGTCATGGCCGTGCATTAGACAACTTTCTAAAATGAAAATTGCATTTTAATGGACCGTTAAAGCCTTTTCACATACCTTTTTAAGGCTGTTGACAAATAACTCATGTCCCTGCGTGATAAGCAAATTTTGGCCCTTGACAACTTCAATATTTTTCACTTTCTGTCTTCTTTTAACTCCGCTTTGGAGTGATTTTATTTGTTAGCTTCATAATTCATTTTTCTTGCTTCGTAAACAACAAAACACAATATTTGTGTAAATTTTAATTTTTTAAAATTAAAGTAAATAAGTTAATAAAATGATGCATGCTATAAGAAAATGAATCAAAATAACATTAAAATGTAATACTGAATATATGTTGTATTTTGCATGCATCACACGTTCCCTAATCTTGTAATAGACCTAATTTGACCTTCAAATTCTATAATCTAATCATCAAACGTCATTAAGGGTTATATTAGGATTGGATTAGCAAGCTTGAAACCCTACCTTCTTTCCCTCCTTTCTCTTCTTCCTCCTCCTCCCCTTGCTTCTTCCTGCACCAACTCTCCTCCCCTTTGTTCAACTACAACAAATGGAGAGAGTGGTTTTTTGGTGAGTTGCCATTAAATGGGAGTGTTACTGTAGCTAAATGAGGGTTTTTTTTCTTTTTGTTGCTGCCGACTGGGAGTAGGTGAGAGGCTTTTAGGGTGCTACTATTTTCTATTGGTACGTAGGCCACCTTGGAGTTGCGCTCTACTTGGCTACCCCCACCCCCTCCCCCCAATAAAAATTCATCATCGAATTTTATGAAATTTAAAATACTTACCGAAAAGCTTTGAAAACTTCTTTGTCATTTCGTCCTCGAGCTCCCATGTAGCTTATTGTCTACGATGGTGCTTCCATGCCACTTTGAATCCATAGGTATTGTCTTACCTTTTAGAATACTCCACAATCTCAATCGGTTAATATCCGCTCTTCAATTTGAATCACATTGGCTTTATCATAGATATATTTTCGGAGCATTGATACATAGAAGACATTGTGTAGTCTGGCATATGATACGCCGCTTCTCCAACTTTCTCAAGAACTTTAAATGGGGCAATATACCGTAGAGTCAACTTTCCTTTTTTGCTAAATGTTATAATTAACACCCTTGATTGAGCATCACATGTTTTCCCACTTCATAGGTTTGCTCTCTTCTTCTTTGATCCACATAGATCTTTTGCCTACTTTGTGCCGTTAGCATCCTTTGCTCAATTAACTTCATCTTGTCAACATAAATTTATACCAAATCCGATCCAAGATATCTTTCTTCCCTGGTTTCACTCCAACATGCTAGAGAACGACAATTAAGGCCTTCCCTTCAAATGGTGTCATCTTGATGGTGGAATGATAACTATTATTATTGATAAATTTCACTAAGGAAAGATAGTCATCCCAATTTCAATGCGTGCACAAGCTCTAAGCATGTCATCAAGAGTTTAAATTGTCCTTTCGCTTGGGCCATTGGTTTGACTATGAAACGGCATTGTGCTAAAATTTAGGTTTCTTCTAAAAACATTTTGTAGACCTCTTCAAAATTTTGAAGTGAACCTTGGGTCTATCCGAAGCAATGGATGTCAGAATTCCATGCTAATGGATAAGTCCATTCACATAGAGCTCAACCATGCTATTTATGGATTGATTCACCTTCATAGTGATGAAATGAGTCATTTTGTCAAAAGATCGATAATGACCCAAATTGCATCATGATCTTTCTGAGTGTGGGGTAATCCCATCGCAAAGTCTATGGAAGTACTTTGTCACTTCCATTTCAAAATAGGCAATGGTTGAAGTTTGCCGTAAGGATTTTGGTGTTCAATTTTAACTTGTTGGCAACTTATGCACTTAGCCACATATACAACTACCTTCTTCATCTCTTCCCAGCAAAACAATCTTTGCAAGTTCTTGAAAGTTTTGGTGCTTTTGGGGTGAATTGAGAATCCAGACTTGCGGTACTCATTCAAAATCTCCCTTCTTAATGCTTTGTCCTTTGGAACCCACAAACGGTTCTTGCATTTACCATACTTGAAATGATTTCTTTCCCTTTTACAAATGTTGATCATCCCTGCATATTTCGAGCCCTTCCTTTGAGCTTCAATGATCCTTCTTACCAAACTTGACTCAATTACGTGATTAGCCATGTATATGATTCTTTGGTAACAAATTCTTAGGTCCCATTGCACTATGCTTTCCAAAGGTTCTACTTGTGAACTCTTAAGCAACTAAGTGATCCTTTTCACTTTCGGCTCGATGCATCAACCACTACATTCGTCTTTCTCGGATGATACATTATGACGAATTCATAGTCCTTAAGAAATCTCAGTCGTCTTCTTTGGCTCACATGTGTATTGATTGTCAAAAGAGTTAACTGAGCTATGGATGTAAGCAGGAGTGAACCCAGCCCAAAAAATCAGGGGGGCCATATGTATAAGTATTATACTTATTTTATTTTTTTACAAATTTTTATATGAAAAATGGATATGCAGTGCATACACTACAAACGATTTGGGTCGTCCATTCTAGATAGCTGTTGTGATCTTTGCATTTTCTTTTAAGTCTCATGTGAGTAGGCCTAAAGTAGATGTGACCTATCCTTTGTTGTTTCCTATAAAAAAAAGAAAAATTGTTCATCTTCCTTCTCTCTTTAGTCCCTCTCCGATCAAGAATAAACAGTTTAAGGATAGGTTCCTTCCCTCTTTGTCAAGATTATCAGAGCTGAGAGCGCAAGGATCTGCTCTACTCCTCTAATTAAGATCATGACAATCCACCCCTTACCGCAAGGGATAGCGGCGACGTCAGGCTCACCTCCGAGAACAAGGATCCGCTCAAAGTGGCTACTCAGAGTGTGCTATATATGCTTTTTTTGGATCTTTGTGGTTAATGCTAGAGGGTACCGAGCCAATCTTTGGGATTTGTTCTTGATCCTCATCTACTTTTATTATGATTACGTTGAATGGGACTCCTACGTATGTGATTTTGGATGTCAAATCTTCTTTTATTGACAAAAGAGATGTGTAATTCTTTCACATTCTCACTCTTTCTATGTGTGTTCTATATGAGTTGATCAAGGAAATATCTTGCTCAAATATATTTAATGCAATGTACTGCAAAGTAAACGACTTAAAATGTTGCAGCATTGTTGCACTTTTTTCTGAACTAAACTTAGTGTTCCAGCATATTTAAAGCAAGAATTTTCAGTAATTAAGGGGGCTTAAACCAGAGAATTAGTAAGACTTTGGGAGTAATATGAATAGAATGATCTACATTGAGAAAACTAATGATGCAGATGTTATGAGAGATTGAAAATTGTTTATTTTCATCTCTTGTTTCCTCATTGGGTCTCTTCTAATCACCAACATGTTTTGCAGACAGTCAATAATCATGGATCTAGAGGCTAATTACTCTAATTGAGAGGACCGTGGACTGAGGAAATCTTCCACAAGAAAAGAAATATATAAAAAAAGAGATAGAAGAAATCGTTTGATGAGGACGACTCATGCAATGCAGTAATGGGGGAGGGATTTTAGGGTTAGGATTAGTCACGTGAACTTAAAAAAAATAAAGAAAGATCACAATCGTCCGTTCAAATAGACGATTCTGAATGGCCTGCAGTCTATACACTGCATTTTGCAATGCAGTATATTCAGAGGCCTCATATAATATTATATAGGGGATAATTTGCAAGTCTTACAATGATAGGGTCATGTTAAGTAGCTATATAGTGAAACTACAGTCCACTAAAGACAAAAATACCTATGATATTTATTCTTGTTGTGTAGGACTACTTCACTCATGCAATGAAAAGGATCTTATCAAAATGGTGTAATGCTTCCTTAAAAGAGGGCAATGTCAGTAGGTTGATCCAGCATTGATCATTGGACATGAAAGTAACATGACATCCTAACATAATTAAAAAGCTATCTTGAGGACAAAAGATACAAATAGAATGAATTGAAAATTACTCACATGTACAATTTTTTATTAGCACATAATATAATTATCTTTGTATCTTTACCCATACAGTTTCGTTAAAACATGTCCCACCTGATCAAGGTCATATCATTACAAGAAAACTGACGAATAGCGACGCAATATAGCATCTCATATTTAGGTGATGCTAAGTCAACGCCAAGAGCATCCCGATAGCGTCTAAGTGGAGCCACAACTATGCGACATTACGTGCCTCCCAATAGCATCACATTAGCGTCGACTTACCATCTACAAGCTATCGACACAAACTGTGGCACCAAGGGGATGCTACTTAGACGGTATTATTGTACGAGAGATAGGGTAAATGCACGGCAGATCGTAAAGTTGTACTAGCGTCTAAATTTGTTGACGCTAAAATAGTGTAACATTAGCAGCGATGCGATGTCGACACTACGAATGGAGTCGATATGGGCGCCGGACCTTTACGCTATCTTGGCGCCACGAATTGTGATGCCACTTGGCATCTCAAACTTTGAGACGCTATGTTGATGCTAGGTAGATGTGAAACGAATAAAATATTCCTATATATATATATATATATATATGTATTCGTATGCTTACCTACACATGCAACACATATACAATGCTTAATTGATGCTATCTTGACACTACTTTGCCGATGTGTATGAAGAAATAGATTAATTGGCGCTATTTTGACACTACACATGTTAACATATATGTTAATTAATTAGAAATAGATTAACTATATGTTATCTATATATTTGTAAAACTATATGTTATGTATTTTGATGCTAATTCATATAACCCCATAGATGTTACTATATATATTATCTATACTATACTTTAATGAATAAATAAATATTATAATATATGTGTACCTTCAACATATATCACATATAATTATAGATATATTATTTTATATTTTTATTCATGGAATTATAATGGTTGAATTAAGTGACATGATTTATTATTTATTACAAAATAGTGCCACCGAAGCGGATTGAGACACTGCTTCGACGCTAGATGGTCGCTAATATACCATAGCGACTCATTAGCATCTCTATAGCGTCGACTTTTTATTATTCTCACTTAATCGCTATAGTTTTAGCCAACTTTTTATTATTCTCACTTAATCGGGCACATGTAGACATATACATACACATATATACTTACACTTATAATATGTATACATATACACATTACTGCCACTTAATCTCGCGCACACACACACACATGTTAAGATGAATGGCTTGCTACCCCTCTTATCCTCCAATGAAAAGAGGAAGTAGAAGTCCCCAATTAGAGTCCAGAGAAAATTCACCGAGCTTATCAGTGAACAACCTATTCCAAAGGTTTGGAAGGGGGCTCACATACACACATGATAGCAGAAAATGAAACTTATCACAACAAACACAGCATGAAAGAAATGAGTGGAAGTGAGTATAGAGGTAACCTGAGTGTCCTACCCACACAAGGACAAGACAATTCCTCCAAATGCACCCAATCCCACGCGGCAGATATCGATCCAATAGCGCCCATAGCAGATGACCTATTTAACTTTTACAGAATTTACATGGGATTCAATTAAAATTACAAGTTCTAGCTTTTGAGCCTTAATTATGTCATCAAATCCATCTCTAATATTGGACCTATCTAGGTGGCAACTATCATTTTATCCTTTTTCTGCTAGCTCAACTTCTCCTTATTAACGACATTAGGTACTCCCATGTCAAGCTCCTTCCAGAGCAATTGTCGGACACCCCCATGCATGTAAAGGTGAGGGTGCCTACTGAAAGATAAAAGTATATAAATCCAGAAGATTTATCTATATTTTCAACAAAAGAACGAAGATGATATGTAAACTTCACATAGCATAAAAGGTTAAAAATGTAGATTTTATGATATTCAATTACAACCTAAATCAAGAAAATCATGCTTCTACCCTAGTAATATGAATAAGAGATTGTTGTCATCACTTACTTAAAATATTACTATAAATAAAAGAAGTATCATTTTGTCATGTTGTAAATTTACCCACTCACCTTGTACTTTATCTTTTCAAGAAGGTTTACTAGATTTTCTCCCTTTCACTTGTAATTTGATGATTCCACTTATGCACCTGCACATGCATGTAATATCTTCTAAACGTTCATGTTTAATTTTATATATTTATGTTCATATGCCAATAATGCCCTACTTAATCTCAAAATTTCAAACTAGACTTAGGCTCTGTTTGGCAACATCAAAATTAGTGTTTCAAGTATCGTTTAGTGGATCAAAAGCTAATTTTTTTTATAAATGACAAAAATAAGTAGCGTTTAGCGTTTCGTATGAAAATATTGAAAAGTTACTTCTACTAGCATTTAGCATTTAGATGTTAGGGGTTTATAATTTTTTCCAATTCTATCCTTGTTCAAATACATTATTTCTTTCTCAACTTATCTTATTATTTCTTCATTTTTCTTTTATCATCATTTAACTATATTTCTTTTTATATTCATGCTTAATTAATTACAAATTATTTATATGTTAATAATGAATAAAAAAATAATTTAATAATTAAAATTTTGATATCATGTGTGCATTATATAAAATTTATTGTCAATATAAATTTCTATATGTTTTAATAAAAAATTAATTGTGAGATTTTATTTTATTTTATTTAAATATAAATAATTTATTTATTGAATTATAATAAAATTTGTATAGTGTTTAAATTAAATAATTTATCATATATTTGATTTTGTAATTTTATATTTCTCATATATCTAATTATGTCATTTTATATTTATCAGCTAATTTTACCGTTAAATTTACTAAACACTTATTTGTTAAAATATCAATTTGTTAATCATCATCCGCTATACGTTGGTTAAACTATTATCTGCTACAAACCGCGCTTATCAAACCACTAATAATGCCAATCAGAGCCTTATTATAACCTATGAATATTATCAACTAATTATGATTGAGCAAATATAAGAGTTTAGACAATTGGACCTAGGGTATGTGTTCTTGGAGAATGTATGCCAAATAACAATTACATCTTTCTCCTGCTCAAAAAACAATTATATCTTTCTCAATACTTGTCTATATGATAAGATTAGAATTTTCCAAAAAAAAAAAAAACTAGACTTCAGTAGTAGTTAGGTGTAAAAAATATAAAATTAAACTCCATGAATATCCTTATAACAAAAATAATTAATCCAACCTAGAACAACCAACCTTTTAAATAGTTTTTCAAAAATTTTAACGAGTATTCTATTTGTGATTCAAATTTGTTTTATTTTCATATATTGTGATGTGTTCTAATTTTGAAGAATCAAAATCAAGTAAAATTTAAATCATATATAAAGGCAATCTATATACACTTCCTACAATTCGACATAGAAAATTAGTTGTAATCATCATCTATTTACGTATCAAATATTCAGTCATCGTCTGAAAATTTTGTGAGTTGCATAATTTCTCTCATCCAAAATTTCTAACACAAATCTATGCTCGAAATTAGTCTCATCAGCTTACTTTTGAATGTATGCTAAGTGATTATTAGAGAGTCCTAGGTTAAATTACTATTACCTATAAATGGAGCACCTATATAAAATTTCTGAGGGTAGAGACAAAAAAATAACGTAGTTGTGATTCTCTTCTATTTACATCTAATAATATTAGCCTTATTGTGTCTTGAGTAATTTCTCTCATACAAAATTTGTAACACAAATCTATTGTCAAACTTAGAACAACAAGACTTCTACATAGTTTATATATCTTTTAGGGAGCATTCTATATGTGATTTGGATTTATTTTAATTCCATATATTCTAATAGGTTTCATATTTTTAAGGGATTAATAGCAAAGTCCTAGTCTAATTAAATTCTATCGCCTATGAAAGGCATCCTAATTTTGAGTGATTAAATGCAAAGCCCTAGTCACGTTAAATTTTTTTATCATTTATAAAGAGTGTTATAAACTCTTAGGAAAGAAAATTAATCTAGTTGTAATTCTTCTTTGTTTATGTCCAATAATATTCAACTACCTTGCATAATTTCATGAATTTCTAACACAAATTTATTCTCAAACTTAGAACCACCATAAGTTTAAATAATTTTCTCAATGTTTAGGGTGTATTCTACTTGTGATTCAGAATTATTTAAGTTTCATATATAATTGTTGATGTCGTAATTTTAAGTGATTAATACAGAATCCTAGTTAGGATAATTTTTTTATCATTTATAAAGGAAGTGGTATATCGTTGGGGAAGGAATCTTTTAAATAATTATTTACTAGTAACCTATCTAGGTGGCAGTGAATTCTAACATGACCCAAGCGATTATTACACCTTGTGTGATTAAGGCTGGGCTTTACATCGAAGCAGGTTTCTAAATATGCTAATAGATTCAGTTAAGATGAATGGCTTACTACCCCTCTTATCCTCCAATGACAAGAGGAAGTAGAAGTCCCCAATTAGAGTCCAGAGAAAATTCAAGCTTATCAATGAACAACCTATTCCAAAGGTTTGGAAGGGGGCTCACATACACACATGATAGCAGAAAATGAAACTTATCACAACAAACACAGCATGAAGGAAATGACATGAAGTGAGTATAGAGGTAACATGAGTGTCCTACCCACACAAGGACAAGACAATACCTCCAAATGCACCCAATCCCACGCGGCAAATATCGATCCAATAGCACCCATAGTGGATGACCTATTTAACTTTTACAGAATTTACACGGGATTCAATTAAAATTACAAGTTCTAACTTTTGAGCCTTAATTATGTCATCAAGTCCATCTCTAATATTGGACCTATCTAGGTGGCAGCTATCATTTTATCTTTTTTTCTGCTAGCTCAACTTCTCCTTATTGACGACGTTAGGTACTCCCATGTCAAGCTCCTTCCAGAGCAATTGTCGGACACCCCCATGCATTGGTAGGGTACCTACTGAAAGATAAAAGTATATAAATCTAGAAGATTTATATATATTTTCAACAAAAGAACGAAGATGATATGTAAACTTCACATAGCAAGTAAAAGGTTAAAGATGTAGATTTTATGATATTCAATTACAACCTAAATCAAGAAAATCATGCTTCTACCCTAGTGATATGAATAAGAAATTGTTGTCATCGCTTACTTAAAATATTACTATAAATAAAAGAAGTATCATTTTGTCATGTTGTAAATTTACCCACTCACCTTATACTTTATCTTTTCAAGAAGGTTTACTAGATTTTTTCCCTTTCACTTGTAATTTTATTATTCCACTTTTGCACCCACACATGCATGTAATATCTTCTAAACATTCATGTTTAATTTTTATATATTTATGTTCATATGCCAATAATGCCCTACTTAATCTCAAAATTTCAAACTAGACTTAGGCTCTACTTGACAACATCAAAATTAGTGTTTCAAGTATCGTTTAGTGGTTCAAACGCTATTTTTTTTATAAATGACAAAAATAAGTTGCGTTTAGCGTTTCGTATGAAAATAATGAAAAGCTACTTCTACTAGCATTTAGCATTTAGATGTTAGGGGTTTATAATTTTTTCCAATTCTATCCTTGTTAAAATACATTATTTCTTTCTCAACTTATCTTATTATTTTTTCATTTTTATTTTATCATCATTTAACTGTATTTCTTTTTATTTTCATGCTTAATTAATTACAAATTATTTATATGTTAATAATGAATAAAAAATAATTTATAATGAAAATTTTGATATTACGTGTCCATTATATAAAATTTATTGTCAATATAAATTTCTATATATTTTAATAAAAAATTAATTGTCAGATTTATTTTATTTATTTTAAATATAAATAATTTATTTATTGAATTATAATAAAATTTGTATAGTGTTTAAATTAAATAATTTATCATATTTGATTGTGTAATTCTATATTTATCATATATCTAATTATGTCATTTTATATTTATCAGCTAATTCTACCGTTAAATTTACTAAACACTCATTTGTTAAAATCTCAATTTGTTAATCATCGTCCGCTATACGTTGGTTAAACTATTATCTGCTATAAACCCGCTTATCAAACTACTAATAATGCCAATCAGAGCCTTATTATAACCTATGAATATTATCAACTAATTATGATTGAGCAAATATAAGAGTTTAGACAATTTGACCTAGGGTATGTGTTCTTGGAGAATGTATGCCAAATAACTATTATATCTTTGTTAATACTTGTCTATATGATAAGATTAGAATTTTCCAAAAAAAAAAAGTAGACTTCAGTAGTAGTTAGGTGTAAAAAATATAAAATTAAACTCCACGTATACCCTTATAACAAAAATAATTAATCCAACCTATATTTTGTCAATGTTCGAAAACTTGAGAAGCCAACGAGATGAAAAATTCATTTCTCATATATAGAAGTCCAAATAACATAATTCTACTTCTCACTGAACCATTATAAAATTAAATTTAACATATTTAAATTTCAAACTCTAATTAGATGTATCCTAATTATGTCCTAAGTTAAAAGTTTTCCACCTGAATCTAACTCGGGATAGAACGAGTGGCCAATGAAGTTAAATTCATAACTTCCTCTATAAAAATTCTATTTAGGTGATTCCAATGGTCATGGAAAGATAAACTCAAATATATTAACTATACAAAATTTATGGAGAAAGAACCATGAAGAAATGATCATTTTAATTAGAGGATTAGTTTCAAATAAGGGAACTTACCTCAAACAACTGACCTTTCTGTATTTCTCCGGCAAGTTCGCTAGGGCTGGACCTCTGGTAATTTTTTTCCATGAAAGGATAATTATTGGTACCTTATGTATTTGTTTTTAAATTTTCTGAGGTCATATGGTAGTTTAGAAAATTGTCATATTAAGTAGCTTTTGAGTTATTTCCTTTAGTTGCTTGGAACCTTAAGTGGTAGTACCAATGGCCAATCACCTTATTTATCATAACTAAGTGTTTTAATCATAATTGAACTTATTTAATTATATATATGTATATATTATGTTATTTATTAATTCTATAATTTATTCCTAATAACCTTATATAATTTCTTTACAATGTTTATCAATAATTTAATAATCATTATGCCATAATTTGAATATTAATTACTATATGCAAACATGACTAGATGAGCACTAAACTAACTTAATAGGTTAATTAAATGCATGATTATGCAAAAATGGTGTTTATGGAGCACATCTTTAAAGATTTTATCCATAATTTGACAATTATCCCCTCCTTAAAAAAATTTATCCCTAAAATTTAGTTAATTGTTTCAAGGAATAAGAAAGAATACTTCTTTCTGCTCCCAAGTTTCTTCTTCCCTTGAATGATTCCTCCAAAGCACCAAAACTAAAGAAATTTTTTGATTTCGTAGTTTTTTTTTCTTCCAACAATTTGTATTGGATTATCTTCATATAACAAATTCTCTCATACTTCAATACATTGGGGGTCCAACACATGAGTCAAAGCATAGACACATGAAAGAGATCATGAATACGAGACTCTGATGATAGGTCTAACCTATATGCAACTGGTTCAATACGCTGTAAAATTTCATATTGACATATATATCTCGGGTTTAACCTTCATTTCTTTCCAAATCGTATAACACCATTACTGCTCACTTCATACTCCATTTTTTGATGATTTTGATCTGCATAACTCTTTTGATGCCTTTAACTTTTGTTTGACGATTTGAGGTTGTCAATAGTCTCCTGCATTTTTTGTAGTCCCAAAAGGAATCTTGTATCTTCTTCATCTCAACATATAGGTGTCCTATATTTTTATTCATATAATGCTTCAAAAGAAGTCATCTCGACCAATAGAGGGTTGGAGTGGAGTAGTAAGCAGCTCATTCCCGCTTAAATATGGTCTCGATTTTGAGTCCTTATGAATGCAAAAAAAATCATGTTAGGAGCCTCACCTATCACTACCAGGCACGCGATGCAGGGCGCCCTTACCGGATTAATCAGGCTCGATGGTGGATCGATCTCCAACCTGTGGACCATGCCCATAACCATTAGCACCGCACGAGTTGGGATGTCAGGACCATTTTCAAAAAAATGGGAATGGCTGCTCAAAAAAAGGAGCTATCTCGATACTTGAATGAAAACTATTATTAGAGGCAAAAAATAGCTAATGGTAGTGTTCATCCAAGATCCATTAAATTCCATAATATAAGCATTGAGTATCTCTTCAAGTGTTTGAATTGCCCTCTCCAGTTGACCATATGTTTGAGGATGACACGAAGTACTAAACTTTAATTTTATTCCCTTAACTATGTTAGAATTGAGATGTAAAAGGAGAATCTCTATATGAAATGACAAATGTTGGAACACCATGTAGCACTCACAATTTCATCAATATATAGCTTGGTTAATGTATTTAAAGAGTCATCATTTCGAACTAATATGAATTGTGCAGATTTGGTAAGGCGATCAACAATTACCCAAATAGTGTCATGATTTCCTTTGGCGGTGATCAACAATTACACAAATAGTGTCATCATTTCTTTTGGTTCTTGGAAAATCCATCACAAAATCTATAGTGATTTCATCCTACGTCCTTTCAGATATTGGAATTTATTGAAGAGTCTACCTGCAACTTTATGTTCTACTTTTGTCTGTTGACATACTAAACATTGAGAGATATACTATACTATATTCTTCATACCATTCTACAAAAGTTTCTCCTCAAATCTCTATACATTTTAGTACTACCTGAATGCGTAATATAAAGTGAACAACGAGCTTCATCCATTATTTCTTGCCTAAAATTTCTAACATTATGAACACATAATCCACTGCCAAACATTAAAGTCCCATCATCATTTAATAAAATTTGAGTTTGCTCTCCATTATTGATCTTGTACTTCACGTATTCTCTCATCTAGAATGGGTTTACCTTTAGAATGTTCTAAGAGTGCTCCTTCCTCACTTATCTTCGAGTCCACTTCTAAAGATTTCAATTCGAGTAATAATGGTAATTGATACACCTTTACATGTACTACAAGACTCGATAATTTGCGGTGGCTTTACACAAATAATAATCAATTGTGAAATCATAGTCCTTAAATAACTCCATCCATCTTCATTGGCATAGATTCAATTTTTTTGTGTAAGCAAATGTTTCAAACTCTTGTGATCCATAAAAAAGTGGCATGCCTCTTCATAAAGATAATGTCTCCATATTTTAAGAGAAAAAATTATCGCTACCAATTCTAAATCATGTGTGGATAGTTTAACTCATGGGGTTTGAGAAGCAAATGCTATAATATTTCCATATTGCATTAGAATGCAACCCAATCATTGTTGAAAAGCATCACTATACACCACATAACCTCTTAGGAGTATCAACACTAGCGTAGAGGTTAAATATATCTTTAATTTTTTTAAGTTTTTTTTTTACATTGCTCTGTCCACTCAAACTTTACATTTTTCCGAAGACGGCTGATTAATGGAATTGCAATCATAAAGAAACCTTCAATAAAACAATGATAATATCTTGCTAAAATAAAGCATATGAATAACCCCGAGCTGAAACCAACTAAACTCTGAGGTTATTCAGTTTCAGAGAGGGCATACTTAATAACATGTTAGATAATGGATGCAACCACATACGAATTTGTTTTGGCATAATCCAACTGCATACCAAGTCGAGAACTGGTAGACAAATAAAAAATCTTATAGACATAATCTAGAAAATTCTTTATTTAATGAGAATTTCCCAACACATTCACCTTTATAACATCGCTTGCCAAATACATTTATATTTATTTATAGAATTACATGCTAGTCACTTGAAGAATCAGTTTATGCGTGTTTTAATTATTGTCATTGATATGAGAAGGTGTGCATTCTATTTTCTCAGTTCCTTGTATAAAATGAGGAGACTAATCAATTTTTCTACATGATATTAAAAATATATATTTTTTAGAAAAAAATGAAAAGATAGAGCATAACAAATAGGTCGGTTGGATCAGTTGAACTGTGAACAATAACCCTAAAAGAAACAATAGATAAAGTCAGTTCCATGGCTATTCCATTTTCGAATTTATTGGATGTTTTCTACAATAAAATCGATGTATCTCGTTGGTAAATCTTCCAGTTTGAAGAATAGAGAGTTTTTTTTATGGACATGTTCTTTTGAAAAGTTTGAGGATAAATTAACATAAATATGTGGATAGTTTAACTCATGGGGTTTGAGTTGTCGATAAGCAAATGCTATAATATTTTCATATTGCATTAGAATGCAACCCAACCATTGTTGAGAAGCATCACTATACACCACATAATCTCTTGGTAGTGTCAACACTAGCGTAGAGGTTAAATATATCTTTAATTTTTTGAAGCTTTTTTTTACATTGCTCTGTCCACTCAAACTTTACATTTTTTTCGAAGAAGGTTGGTTAATGGAATTGCAATCATAAAGAAACTTTCAATAAAATATTGATAATATCATGCTAAAATAAGAAAACTTCTCACTTCTGTCACACTCTTTGGAGGCTCCCACCTTAATTTTGTGTTGGGTCCACATAAATGCCTTATGTTGAGATTACAAGTCCAAAAAGTTCAAATGAATTGAGCCAAAATTCACACTTGCTGAATTTTGCAAATAATTATTTCTCTTGTAATATATGCAAAATAATGCTTAAATGTTCATATTCTTCTTTGCTTAAAAAATAAACTAGTATATCATCAATAAAAAATTAATCACAAACTTGTCCAAGTAAGATCTAAAAAGTCGACACAACACCTGGGTAATATAGATCAAAGCAAACGTATGACACATAGATAGCATGGCATCCATAAGATAATACTAAATATTCTTAAAACAAAACGATAACGCCGAATACAAAGGCTTTACAAAATTGACTACAACCAAATTATAACAAAAAGGATCACAACTGTGATTAGGTGCTTCTCCGGAGATGCACAAAAATAAAAGATTATACAAGAAGTTGCTAATGCTGGACATGAAAGAGAATTCATATGCCAAGCCCAACATTTCTTCAATCACAAATAATTTATAAGATTCACTTTGTTATTTTTTATTGGTCGAGGAAGAGATGAAGAAACCGAAACCCTGCCAACAGCATTCTTTCAACAGAAATGATACATTTTGTGCAAGAGTTTGCACCAACTGTAGTTCAAGCAAGGCATATCAAAAGTGATCCCTCATAACATGCTGTACCAATAATACTCTTAGACTACCGGTCATTATGGAAAATGCATTATGCATATGCACATTTAGGCAAGTCCACGAAGCATACACCACTCAGGATAGTCTTTATGTTTCTTCTTCTAAGCAGTTTATGACAAAAATAAAACTTATAAACAAATAAGACAAAAATTGCACGCACCTCAAGTTTTTTTTTTCTGAACAAAAGAGCTATGTGATAATTTCTTATAGACGTAAGCTAGAAAATTCTTTATTTAATGATAATTTCCCAGCACATTCACCTTTACAACATCTGAATCGTTTGCCAAATGCATTTATATTTATTTTCAGAATTACATGCTAATCACTTGACGTTCACTGTGAAGAATCAGTTTATGCGTGTTTTAATGATTGTCATTGATATGAGAAGGTGTGCATTCTATTTTCTCAGTTCCTTGTATAAAATGAGGAGACTAATCAATTTTTCTACATGATATTAAAAATATATAGTTTTTTTAGAAAAAAAATTGAAAAGATAGAGCATAACAGATAGGTTGGTTGGATCAGTTGAACTGTGAACAATAACCCTAAAAGAAACAATAAATAACGTCAGTTCCATGGCTATTCCATTTTCGAATTTATTGGATGTTTCCTACAATAAAATCGATGTATCTCGTTGGTAAATCTTCCAGTTTGAAGAATAGCGAGTTTTTTTATGGACATGTTCTTTTGAAAAGTTTGAGGATTATAGCAAAATAAATTAACATAAATGTAAAATTAAGCACATTTCTATTTCATTGGAAAAGGAAAAAAAGGAAACAAACATCAATGCTTAAAAATTAGCCCAAATCACATACACTATAACCAACTGTTGGATCCAGGATGTATTCCATGTTGGGTAAATAAAGATAACAAATTATCTAAGGAATATGAAAATGAGGTATTGGGAAAAATAAAATAAAAGCAATAACTCGTATTAGTGAATTTACATAGAACCGGTAAGCTCTGAAAAAGATGAGCTTTCAGAAATAATGGTTACCACAGTGATAAATATGGTCCCAAGTAAATGTTAAATAATTACTGAAGAAGCGATATGATCAAATGAACCTGAAAATAAGACAATATAACACAGAATAAGGTTGTCGAATCATTAAGGTATGGCAGCTACAACTAGAATCTATTTAGACATGCAAAGCAAATTTTATGAAATCATAAAGTTCAGTGATGACCATGATAATGGAATGAAGGGAAGAATTTTTAAAATGTGAATTGATAACACAACCAGAATATTGAGTTATGATCATTTTCCAGCAATGGCACATTTTAAATTTTCAGCAGGTCAACCTGGAGTATCCTTTGTTTTCACTGTATAAATATAATAAATTGATCTGTTGAACAAAATGTAGTTTGAGATAGTCTTAGCTTTTGTTTAAGATTATTGAATAGGAAGAAAAGACTAATTAAAGCTTAGAAACTATTAGGTTAACTTTTATCATAGATATCCCAGAATGATCACAATCCTTCAGAGCAGTTTTTTTATGTGATACTTCTTTGTGCCCTATTTACTCATCTTCATTACTTCCTCGAGTCCACAAATGATGACTTATGTTTTTCTAATATGCAACAACATAAAAAAGGTCTAATCTTATCTCACATTGAGTTGAAGTTAGCATATGGATGCAATTTGCAACTTAGGCATACTACTGTTGTAGATATGGAAATAAAATCCTTTGGCTTCCATGGCAGTTGCTACATCCTTCATTGTACGAACATTTCATATAGTAATATTTCAGGCGACAGAGAAAAAAGGGTATAGCTTACAATGTTATTTTGAGGACTCTTCCAATAGAATCCTTGAATTACAACGACAGCAATGTTGGATGCTACAAGAATGAAGATGCTCAGAGAATGTTTTCCCATCCACTCCAGCACCATGGTAGGAAACCTATATTCATAAACATCAACCTGTCCATAAAAATAATTGTGTGTCAAATAAATTAAACAGTACAAATACAAACAACATGCAAGTGCATTTATCATAAACTAACAACTTGAGTTAGTTCAGTAAAAAATCTCCAAAACCATTAGGCTCCATGTTAGCAACATCAAAAGAAATCCAAACTAGCGACTTATTCTTGCGTATTATTTTCTTTCAAGCTCAGGACACAAAGAATAAACCATTATGAAACAATGAAGATATGTTGAACTGGCACAAATCTACAGTGGTGACTCACAGGAATCTATGCAGTTATTTAATCGATGAGGTATCATGACAACTATTCTCTAAACTTACAATAGAGCAAAGTTCCACCCGCATGCATGAAGTTTATTGCATATACCAAGATAAAATATCAGTATTTCAAATATCAGGAACTCACCGATATGTATAGAACGCAAAATGTAAATCCTGCTGAACCTGTTGTTAGCAACATGTAACTGATTGTGTATAGTGATTTGTTGAGAGGAATTCCTACAAAGATTTGAATATGTTTCAGTCTCAAGCATCTTCGAGCGAACTGAGAGACCAACAAATCGTAATGATTCGGAAATAGGGATGATAGAACTGAATGTACCCATAAAGTTGGAGAATGCGCCAATAGCCATAATAGAAAGTGAAAACAACAACCAATTCATGAGGCGATCTTTATGATCCTGAAACAATTCATTCGAAGAAAGAAACAAGTCATTGTATGACTGAAGTTTATGAAGAAGCGGTGCACTTCAATACCAGGGACAAGTAGAAAAATGTCATACATATCTATATAGGTACATCCAAAAAGTCACATAGGCAGAGTAACAATGTTAACAATCATGACATTGAAATGATACTATTTTAAATAACTCAAAATTAACATGTACACATTAAGTGAGAGGTGGGTGATAAAGTAATTAGATAAAGCTTTTATTTCTAGATAATGTATTGCATGAGCAAAAGTTGTTAGGCTAGCACAAGATCATAAACTTTATACTACTTGCTAGATACAAAAACATGGTATCGGGTGAGATTGGCGCCCAACACAAACACCACCTGCGGTCTATGTGAGTCCGCGGAGGAGGCCAACAGTCACTTTTTTGTGGCTGCCCCACTGCAGCGGAGGTCTGGCGACAAATGCAGTACTAGATCATAGATGCGTAACACAGTTTGGGGGTTCTCGATGGGCTATTTCGAGTGTAAACGGGTGACTACCAAAAACTAGTTGTCATCCAAAGTAGATCGAGTTTAAGCTAAAATCCGGAATAAGCCAATAGAGACTGCCAAACAGATTGCAACAAGCATGGAAAAGAGCATAATATATAGTCTAGGTTCACTACTAGCAGAAGGAATACGAGTTTTTTTTTCAAACAATTTAGAAATCATTTAGCTAACATTTCAGATTACTGAAAATTAGGTTTCCACTAAAACAATTGTCACCATTTAAGTTACCAATAATGTATATTGCTTTCTTCACAAAGTTATTTACTTGTGTTTCACATTGGTTCCTTCAATAAACAAAAATATATATATATATTCTTATTTTAAAGTGATTTTGAAATTGTCAATTAGGTTATAGATGCTAGTCTCCTAAGGCAGTTCACATTGCCAACAGTTTGGTACATGTGAATAAGGCAATGTGGTGAATCATGTAATTTTAGAACAGTGTCAGAAAATGGAGAAATTTCAGATATGTTACCTCAAAAAAGCACCCCTTTAGAGATGTTGAATACTTTCTGCTAAACAAGATATTTTTTTTTAGTTCACATTCAGATATGTTATATATATATATATATATATATATATATATATATTTTAGTTCACATTCAGATATGTTATATATATATATATATATATATATATATATTGTCAAACTCGTAAGACGGACATGACATGGAAGGGATGCAAAAACCTGCAATCGTGGATATGTAACATGGAACGGCTGATTTTACCAAATTTTATTTTAATATAGACATATATATTAATTTGTAAAAAAGCTATATAATTCTACAATTTAGCATTGACATGAACTTACATTTCACGAGTCACATTTAGTGCAAACTTCTAAGTTGATATTGTAATTCATAGCAATAATACCTATAATGATAGTGTATTGAAACAATCTTTTCTTTTTTGAGAGAGAGAAAGTTTATTGAAACAATCTTGAGCTTTAAATTTGTAAGGAATTAATAAAACAAATCAAATTACCATAATAGTAAAGAATAAGATATAATAATAAAATTAAGAACTTTTTTTAAAAAATAATAACTTAACAATATAAATTTGAAAGGAATTAATACAAAAAAGTTATCAAATTATCATAATAGAAAGATAAAAATAACGATTGCATTTTTTCTAAAAATACACCAATAATACCTAACAATTAAATGTGGAACATAAAAGTTAACAATGTTCTACTCAAAAATGAAAAAAACTTCTCATGTCCACAAGCAGGGGAGGCAACTAGGCCTCCCTGCTCACGACACCCTCCTCGTAGGAGGCCCGTCCCCCTAGGGCTCTGCCTGCTCATGAGGGGGAGAAGGAGAGCCCTCTGTTCTTTCTCCCTCCTACTCATTGGTAGGAGGCACTGGGGGCTCCATCTGCTGTCGAGCAGGAAGAGGTATGCATGGAGAGGGAGGGGGGAAGAGAGGGGAACCTCAAGAGAGAGTGACGACAGCAGAAGCAGAGCAGGATGGCAACAGCTGAGTGGAGACAGCAGCAATGGCAACAACAGAACAGGAGAAAAACAAAAAGGGAGAAGAAATAACGGCATGCAGCAGTGTGATGTATAGAAATAACACCCAATCATGTCCAGGTAAAAAAATATGTTTTTTTTTTTAAATATGGAAGGATCCTACCAAGTTGTAGGCATCCAATTTTATTGAGAGGATTGTTTAGAAATTACAAACAGTAGAAATTATATACAAAAGGAGTGCTAACACGGTAACACCAACACCAAATGTGCATCAATCACCCAACCACAACTTTGTCATGCTCAAAGCATGAGATGTAATATTATCCTTCTAGCAACGTTCATCCCTATAGACACAGTCATTTCTCTATAACCAAATTATCCATATGACAGCCATCGGTATTCGGTAATAGCTTTTTACGTCTTGGACAATATGTTATGATCACTTGATGTCTGCCTCCTTGATGTAAAAAAAAAAATATGTAGGATGGATCGATGGAGACAGAATACAGGCCAGCAGGTAATCCCTACTACCTGCTGGCCAAAAGCGATCTGATCTCGCATCTAGCACCCAGTTTTCTGGCGTGGAGCATAAAATCGTCTGATTCTACATGCCAAAACGCGATTTTGACAATATTGTCCACAATGACTTATTTCAAATGCAAACAACTGTGCACTGAGTTTTCAAGCTAAATAAATGGTATATCTTTTTCTCTTGTCTGGTCATCAAAAAGGTTAAGAAAGGTGCCAGTTATGCATTAACAGAAAACGCAGATGACCTGATCCCCTTGCTACCATCATGCCAATGAAACAACAAAGAAATTTTTTGAAATGAAACCACAGAGAAATTAAACACTTTAAACTGTTGGAAGTCATGTAATCAAAACGCCTAAGTTGATGCACTTATAAAAGTAGACCACAGAACATTTTTTTTTTCAAACGCGAGAATCATTTCCAAAAACTTACCTCGAAGCGAGACAAAATATGACCAAAGTGAAGCCCAAGTATGCAGGACACAGCAGCTGTTAAAGAGCTGCAAGGATTTTCAAGTTTCATTTAAGAATTATAAAATTTACAGAATTCAATTGTCATTATAAAAAAGTTGGTCAAAGATGCACTTACAGAATTCTAAAAGTATTATTTGCAAAAATTTCTAACTGTTATAGACTAGTCACATAATGTGTCATATTCCTCTTGAACATGATTGTTACTGTACAAGAGAAACTTAAAGGTTAATGCTTTGAATTTGAAAAGGCCATTGGGTAATAAAATGGCTCCATACAGCTATAATACTATGTGGAGTGTACACCACTAGTAAAAGTTGCAGCAATGGTATTCTGTGCCAGTTTTTAACATAAAAAGAAAGATTAAATAAAAGAAAGCTAAGTTTATACCTTGAGTAATTTTTGGTGCTCATACATGACACAACAACAACAACAACAACAAAGCCTTATCCCACTAGGTGGGGTCGGCTACATGGATCATACGACGTCATTCGTTGATCCATGTTCATGAGATTCGACAGGGTTTTACGCTGGCTGTCGGGGCTTAACACAACCCTCCTCCTTTATCCGGGCTTGAGACCGGCTATAAAACATAGGCGGAGTTTGCTCATACATGACACATGAACACGAAATATATTCTCTTTAGTTTGCTCAGTGATGTTTTATTTGATTGACCACAATTGATGTATGGCTTCCATGACATGAAAACTAAAAAGAACAAAGCATGATTTCCACAACAGATATATAGCTTCCTACAATTTACAACACTGGGATTATGGGACACATACCTTTTGTACAACAATAACAGAATGGCATATGATGGGTGATGATAACAAAGAGTGACAACATTGTTATCCCAAACCATAAGAGGGGTAAAGAAAGAAAGAAAAAGAAAGGCAAACCCCAGCACTCCACAACTAGCAGCGATAGTGAGTGAACTGATGTTTACATGGCTCAGACCTTTGTTTTCTCAGTCATCAATGTAATAACTGAACTGTTACACCAAGACTTGCCCTGAAGGATAACTCTCTCAACAACAACAACAACAACAACAAAGCCTTATCCCACTAGGTGGGGTCGGCTACATGGATCATACGACGTCATTCCGCATTCGTTGATCCATGTTCATGCGATTCGACAGAGTTTTACGCTGGCTGTCGGGGCCTAACACAACCCTCCTCCTTTATCCGGGCTTGGGACCGGCTATAAAACATAGGCGGAGTTTTTTTTTGGTGTGGCTGCTGGGATATTTGTGCAAAGACTACCATGAAAATTTGTGCAAAGGCATTGGGCTAGAGGACGTTCAACCTGTATGCTTATTGAGTTATTGTGGATCATTGAAGTTCAAGCATCGTATTTATTGTCAAGTTTGATGCTATATTTGTAAGGTTGCAATGGAAACATCAAGCCAACTAGGAAGAGAAAGAAATTTAGCCTTCTAGGAACAAATAAGTATTATCTCGACTCAGTTAATGCCTAAATTCGGAAATAAAATGAGTTATGTATGAATAGAGATATGAAGTTCAAGCATCATATTTATTGTCAAGTTTGATGCTATATTTGTAAGGATGCAACCGCAAAATCAAGCCAACTACGAAGGGAAAGAAATTTAGCCTTCTAGGAATAAATAAATATTATCTCGACTCAGTTAATGGCTAAATTTGGAAATAAAATGAGGTATGTATGAATAGAGATGATGTTACTTGGCAATCAGGTTGGCCCTCTCTCTGTGGGAGGAGTTCACCTGTGTGCGGAACTCCCTGCCCACCTGTGTTTCCCTGAAGGATAACTCTCTCAAAAGAAAAAAAAAAGATGGGGAAAATAAATAAACACACTGATTTATAGATATTTCTCTTCCACTAAAGCATAATATTATAGTTCTGCAGCAGTTTATATCCTATTATTACAGCCTTTCTTAAATAATTATAAATCCTATTATTACAGCCTTTCTCTTTAAGAAACAAGAAAGGGAAAATGTTGCCAACCTACAAAGGTGAGCTACACATGTTATAGATACCACAGCTCCGATCATTATAGAAGCAGCAGGCAGGCTACAAACTTCTTCTTTTGACAGCTACAGAAATTTCTATTGTACTTAATAAACAAGCCAACTGGTGTACAAATAACAGTTTGCCTAGGCCTGATTCAGAATTAGAACTATATGATGTCCCCAAACATCAGGATCACCAGTCAACATACAGATGCAACAGATGTTACTTATAATAATTATCTTATATAGGTAAAATAGGACTATGCAATTGAAATTATGAAAACAAAATAAATTATAATGTGCATGAGTCTATATATTCTTATATATAAAATATGTAACATATTATTAATGACATTTGACGAAATGTTGCTCAATTGGTATAGTAGTTGTTACAGTAAATACAAGGGAACTGGACTTAAGTGGTATATTCACACACCTTAATATCCCTTCAGGGTCAAATGGAGCTTCACACCATGAAGGAGTACCTAAAGTTTTACCATCATCAAATCCTCTGCATTCCTATTCATTAACAAATGTGTTTTCTTTTTAAGTAATTAAGAAATGTGTTAAACACAGAGATATCAACGAAAAGTAGAAAGAGTAAAATAAAAGTTGAGTTACCATCAAATTTCTATATACAGGTTTTTTGTACAAGTGTTGAATCCCAAGGATGCCACGATCGATCATTCCAGCAGCATTGCATGCTGGTCCAAGGTCACCTCTTACATCACACTTCACCTAAAAGTGGCAAACACAATGAATTACATGGAGTTATTAGCAATGTCACTTGAAAACTGTACTGAAACAAAAGAAAAGCTTAAATGTACCACAAAAAATCTTAATGAACTTTACCGTCTTAAGGACATAATCAGTACCCAAGGTAGAGTTGAAAGGTGCTTGATCCACTTTAAACTGCCAGTCCGGAACATGCATGCTATATAACAATGTCGAGTGTATAACACATAGCATAATTGCTACAATCCTGGAAAGAAGGTAGAAGAAGCAACTCAAGTTGAGAATATCGATGGTTTAAAAGCAAGTGCGCAGTTCGAACAATACTAAAAGATAAATAACTGGGGACATTAGATCAGAACTTCTAGATGGCAAAAGAAACATGTAAACCAATAGTTGGTTGGTCCAAAGTCCACAGTGACATTGGCAACTTAGGGCATTACACCCCACGCCTCGAAATGGATTAATCAGATGCTAAAAGCCTATTGGATAATAGGATTTGCACCGAAAAAAGAAAGATAACCAGCTGCGGTTGATCAAATGTAATAAGAATCTAAAAGAGGCCATTACAAAACAGATGAAACAAATTATGGAACTTTGGTGAACCAACCATATGGAATCCTGACACAATCACATTAGCCATGTATATTTTTTAAATGGAAGTTGGCAGGAAAAACGTTTATGCACGTAAGTTCATCTTTACTTCAGACTTCCTTTTGAAGGAGAACAATACCAAGTCTTATCTAGCAACACGAATTGATGTCCTTTCAATCTATTTATAACTCAGAGAAGTATATTGTAGACATCAGAGTTACCTGAAATAGTTAATAAATGTGAAATCACAATAAAATGAATGATCTGAGGCATAACTTGTTTAGCACAAACTGATGCTGTGATAATTGCAACTTTGCAACTTCAGGCAGGCATTTTATTCATAAATATAAATGAGAAAATACCACATTTACATACCACTGGAGACAATAATTTTTAGTGGCCCAATATTTTACATTTGCAGTTGTGGACCTTGAGAACCATATTTCACATAGAGCAGCAGTGATATATCCAACAGCTATTCTCTGAAAACATAAACTAGTATCTATTAAATCTTGTGGAGTTTCAAAAACTGAGTAAAACATGCCACAAATGACAATTAGCTACGTTTTGCAACAGTACGCATCCTTGTGTTACCTGTAGAATTCCAAGCCAACGAATTTTCTCAATGTCAACACCATAACTCAGAGAATTTACTCCATGAAAGTAACCACCTGGCATGAAAAGAGGGTTAAGTGAAAACACAATTGATATATTTGCATTACTATGATTAGTAGTAGGATACGCTCAAGACAACAAGTTAGGATTTAAAAAGTATTAATTAGTAGTTAAGAGAAACATAACTTATTAGGTTTCTAATATTTTTTCATTAGAACAACATTTGGTTTGAAGGGGTTGAAATTACTGGTTGTTTCATTTTTAACTGGAGTTACTTTTAGGATTTGTAACAGTTGCAGTTTATTTGCCAGTGTTTAGATACATGTAATAAAACTTCCAAAAGTTATTCTTCGATAATTGAATAAGTAAAATTCCGGAAGTTGCTTATCGATGTTGGATAAACAAAAGTGGAAGTTTGTGATGTAATATTGTATTTAATAAATACAAATTATTTATTTTTTGATATTATTAATATTTTCGTTATTTTGCTTTTTATCTTTCATTCAATTTATTTATTTATTAATTTTCTAATATGTATTTAATGTTAGATTTTATATTCCACAATTAATATACTTATGCATTATTTTAACTTTGTAATTTTTATTTATATTTTTGTACTTACTCGTTTTCATCATTTTATTTTGTAGTTACTTTTATATATGTGTACTTACTTTATTTTTGACAAGTCATTTAGTTTTATTATCCTAATTAATATATTAGTGCATTTTTACTTATTTATCTAAATCTTATTTTGAATGTTCCGGAAATTTAAATCAAACCAAACTGGCCTCATAAATAATAAATCAGACAACTTCTCACATAGTGAACATAGTTCTATGGAAAAGTAGAGGGCTTCATGTTTTGTGCTGGATATGGTTTTACAATTTAGACAACAACAACAAAACCTTATCCCACTATGTGGGGTCGGCTACATGGATCATTCGACGCCATTCCGCTCTATATTCGTTGATCCATGTTCATAAGATTCGACATGATTTTATGCTGGCTGTCGGGGCCTAACACAACCCTCCTTCTTTATCCGGGCTTGGGACCGGCTATAAATATAGGCGGAGTTAAAAAAAAAAAAAAAAAAAAAAAAGATAGATAAAATATATTGTCTCACCAAAAGTACGAAGATAAAACTTGGTCTCAAGCTGGACAAAGAGGTCAAACCTAGTGCAAAATGTGGTGGCATCGTTCTAGCCAGTCTACGCAGTGCTGTCATCTCTCTGTCCTTCAAGGCATTTCGGGTCTTGTAAGGAAGAAGTCTAAAGGGTGTTTTATAGTCAGGAACAACAGCAGGAAGCAAATCCACATCAACAGGAAGTGGGCTGCGACCAGTCCAATCTTTGAATCGTGGTCCCAGTTCATTCAACAAATTATCAATATCAGAATCACCTTGAAATCCTTCAGATTTGTTTCTAGAAGAACTCAGAGGATTGACAGCAGAACTGGTTGAATCATTACATGATTCCCCCATAACGGCATTAATTTCATCAGAATCAGCATTTGCTGATTTTGAGTATGTTTGGACACAAGGTAGTTGATATGTTGTTCCCCTATAGAGCACAATGGATCTTCCAGACCTCCAAATAACCAGGCCTCCAGTTTTCATCTGTTTAGCAGACAACCACACACATCATTGAAAAAATATCTGGTTTTACAATTTAGACATATGTAAAAAATTTCATTTAATAAATTTTAACAGGATTATAGAGGGGACCAGGTCTCTAGACAGTAACCCGCCTCCCGTCTCCGGAAGCCCCTGCCGCGCTGCGCCACCCCCGTCTCCGGCGTTCCCCGCCAGCTGTGCCACCCTCCTGCGAACATCCTGACCAACTTTTCGTCCTGATGCACTGCAGGGAGATCCGCCTTAACGATGGCTGAACCACCCTGGCCTGCATCCCCGACGCCCGCATACCTCATCGTCCGACAAAGCACTGTTTCCGATTGTCTCCGCCAATGTTGTCAAAATCGCGAGTTAAATCGTAGAATCGGCCGCTTTTACGATCCTATCAGGGAAAACCGAGTTGGATCGGTTGCCAACTCGGTTTTGATCGTAGAATCGGTTGACACGGCGTGCTGCCGTGCCAACCTTTTTCTTATTAAGTGTGTACCTCATTTGCCCTAACGTTCTGCCATCGCTGTTGCCGGTCGCTGCTGCCCCTGCTGTTGTGGTCACCGGTCGCTGCTGCCCCTGCTGTTGCCGTCGCCGGTCACTGCTGCTTCCACTGTTGACGTCGCCAGTCGCCGCTGCTGCTGCCACCTGCTGTTACTGTCGCCGGTTGTGCTGCTGATGCCGCCGCTGCTTGCTGTTGCTCTCGCCAGGTTTCTCTCCTCTCTCTCTCTCTCTCTCTCTCTCTCTCTACGTCTTCTGCTCGTTGGGGCGCTCTCTTCCGCTTGCAAGCAGAAGAGGGTGACTCCTCTCTGCCCTTCTTCTTCCCTCTCTCCCCTCTAGAGCAGAGAGTAACTTTCTTTTGGATATGTAGAAGTCTCGGCCCTTCTACTGTAGCAGACGTTGTAACACCTGGAAAAAAATAAAATAATATAAAATAAAATATATAAATAAATAGATAAATATGTGGATAAGATCAAGAGGGGACAGCCATGAGTGGATAAGGTTATGGATAAGATCAAAAAGGGCAATGTGGACATTTCTTCCCATTCAAAACCCCTATATAAAGAGAGCCTCTCTTGGACAATCCTTTTCCTCTTCATTTGCCCCTTTGCCATCAAGAAGGTTGTTGTAGGAGCTCTCCATGTGCCATCAAGGGTCATAGTAATAAAGGTTCTTCTTCATTTCTGCACTTCCTTTGATTTTCAGCATCATCCCCTTACTTCCTTCCCCAATCGGAATGTTTCGTAGGTGGAGAATGACAAGGGGAGGGCGATTACCGGTGACCAGAAGAGTTTCAAGCTAGGATCAATCACGGAAAAAGGTGGGTGAAATCCGAAATCCCCTGCATAACTTGATTAGCATTAGGACATAATTAGGGTTCTTATCTTGCAATGTGTTCTTGATTAATGAAAGGATGTGGGAAAGGAATGATTGTATTCTTGTGTTTGATTCCTGATTTGTGGTTCCTTATGACTATAGATGTGTTTTGTATCATTCCTCCATGCTTAGATAATCGTTTGTATGCATTGATTGCATTTCTGGATTGAAAATCGCTAAAATTCTGATTCTGTCCGATTCTATTTTCGCAACGACCGGTCGACCGATCCAGAATATCGGTCGACCGGTGATATGAAAATCGGTCGACCGATCGGTAGATACCGGTCGACCGATCATTCCTTCCGAGCCCTTTTATAGGTCGGCCGATCGGCCGACCGAAGCTCATTTTACAAAACAAGCACTATCGGTCGACGGCCGATCCAGATATATCGGTCGACCGGTGCCCAGAAAGCTGACCGAGATCATTGAATGAACCCAACACCATCGGTCGACCGATCCAGAAATATCGGTCGACCGGTACAGAGTACAGAGAAATCGGTCGACCGGCCAGAGAGAACCGGTCGACCGACCCTTATCCAGAACTCATTTTGATTGCTGATTGACCTAGATTTATTCCATTATTGTGATATGCATTTCCCTACTGATTGAATTGTTTTATGACTGAATCATTTGTATTATGATCGATCTGTCCATTGATCCAATCCTCTTATAGAATGAAAGAATGATGAAATGATAAAAAGATTAAAGTAAGAAAGATTAAAGGATAAAGGGAGAGTGGTCAGCCCATGCTAAGTGCTTATAGTGAAGGATCCCTCCCTTAATCATGGCTTGATCAACCATAGGCTGCACAAGGCTGTATTGTTTGATCGGCGTAAAACCCCCAAAAGTTAAAGGCACCCAAAGGCACCCAAAGTCATGTAATGCTAAGAAAGAAGTACAAGCATAAAGAGTATTGTACAAATGACATGAGTATGATGATGATAAGTGAAGCATGATTATTAATCCAGCATGATTACTGTAACTCCTCATGATTATATGATTCATGATCTCTATCCTCTTTTATCCATTGATATCTTAAATCGAATGATCTTATGTTCTCCATCTGATCTTGTTATAAATGATTACTGATTCTGACTATTGTTATTTATTGTTATGCATTGAGTACTATATGGATCCCCACTAGGCTGTATAGCTTACGGGAGGACCTCCTCCCCTGTGTTGATTTCCACAGGAGCAGGTCAATGATGGTGATGAGATCGTGTGCCGTGATCAGCTCGAGCAATAATAAAGCACATGAATTGATAGAGGGCCTAATTATCATTTTTCTTATTTTCCGCATTTATGAACTTGGATGTAATTCATATGGTATTTTGAGACTTCCGCTATTTGATATTCTATTTTCCTCTTTATCTTCTATTGATGACATGTCATTGTTTTAATGAAGTTTTGATCGTTATTTAGTCAAAGTTATAGTTTTCCGTAGCGCCTTCAAAGAGATCCTCGCCACGTGGCGATGGTCGATTTGGGGGCGTTACAGACATGTTACAGTCTTTTGTTTTCTTTTTTTTTTTTTTGAGGAAGTCTTTTGTTTTCTGGATTTGCAAAAAACGCGTACTTTCTGTTCAGACTCGTCATTTTTGCTTCAGACTCGTCCTCTTTGCTGAGCAGAGAGAATACAGACTTTTAATTTTTGGGTTTTCAAAAGACGAGAAATTCTTTTTTTTATTTGCCAAGAGGAATGTCTTTTTTTGGTTCATATTTTTTCCATTTTTTAAATTATTTTGGTTTTCTGTTGCTTGATGTAATGTATTGTTAATTTATTCATTATTATAACTTATTAAATCATTAATTATTACTAAAAAATTTAATCATATTAAATAAATATAATTTTAGCACCCGAGCTTCGTGTCTACTCCGATTTACGAGTTTGATAACATTGGTTTTCTGTTGTTTCTCGTAATGTATTGCTAATTTGTTAATTATTATAACTTAATAAATCATAGATGATTAAATAATTTATTATTATTAGATTTTCTGAATCATATTGGATTATTAGTTTATAAGTAAATTAGGTTCTAAGCAGAATTACTATAATTTAATATAAAATATGATTTTGGTAGAATCGGCCGATCCATGTTACGATCTCACGTTTTACGTGTTTACCCAGCCTTTCCGTGTCGACTCCGATTTGCGAGTTTGACAACATTGGTCTCCGCTGTAGGGGTGAGGGACACCGAAGATCGTCGTGCCCTCACGTCCAGATGAAGCGCCCATCACCGACTATGGGAGGGCAGACACTGCAGAGCGGACACCTTCGACGGTTCTCACCCTCACCATCCCCTGGTCACATGAGATTCAGCGCAGCATCGACATCCTCCATGATTGCGTCGTCGGTAAACTCAGCCGGAGTGGGACCCTCGCCGCCATTCCATCTCAGCCATGTCTCCGTGTCATTGTGGCTGCATGTCCCTAGATCTGCGTAGCAGCGTGCTTCCCTCCTCGCTGTGCCGACCTGTGTGTCACCACAAAACAGTGTCTCCTGGCGACCGTGGAAAACAGGGGATGGCGCTGAGCAAACACCGCCCGGGAGACGCAGAGTAATCGTCATCCTCGGCCTTCCGCTTCACCTCCAATAACCGGAGGTGGCTCGTCAGCTTGGAACCCGATCTCTGTTGGTCTCCCAGTTCTGAGTTCGCCGGATTTGTCCATCACGTCCATCGATGTCGAGCTCCACCCGGAATTCCTCCACCCGCCAATGATGACTCTCCTCACCGGCGCCGACAGCTTTACCCCCAGGCTGCGGTTCTCGGCTGGCGCCGCCTCATGGGCGGAGGTCGGTCATCATTGACGGAAGCCACGTTCGTCAGCTGTCCGGTCGCCAGCTGCAAACCAGGCTCGCCAAGAGGAGCACACGAGGGACGGACTCGAGAGCCGTACCCAAATTCAAACCTCATCCCCACCAAACGGCAAACCAAACCCCCCTCCAAACCCAACCCTCCCCCGAACAGGAACGGAACCGAACCACCCTACAAACTTCCCCTGAACCGGACTGCCACTCACAGGTAGTCTCAACCCAACCCCATGTCGAACCCAACAGCCAAAACCCGACGCCCAAACTCCATGTCCAGTCTGAGTCCATCTGCCAAGCCATGCGCCGAGCCCGACTACGAACCAATCGTCGAGCCCGGGCGCACTCAACCCCAAACCAAATCACCTCCTCTCTCGCCTAGCCAGCGGAGGCCTCTACCCTGTCCGGCAGCCAACCGATCATTCTCCGGCGGCCGACCACCAGCTCCACCTCCACATCGATGCCACCACCAACACAGCCTCCTCTGACCGTCCATACCCAGACATCTCCCACAACCCAGGAAAGGCTCTCCACACCTGCGTGCTCTGCTCATATCTACGACCACCACCACCTTCTGGAGGAGCTTACGGTCCGATGCCAACTGACGCTGGACTGGGAGCCACCGGAGATTGGCGGCAGGCGCCCTTGACACCTGTACCTGAGTGGAGAGCAGCATGGTCTGGCCGACCCTCTTTTGGCTGGACGTGTTGACAACGAGGTCATCCTTGCGGCGGAGGCTGTCGGGTTCCGTCACACACACGGGTGTTTCTTCATCGGCCACTCCAGCGGCTCACACTCCCACGCTCAAGCTATGGGAGGACCTTGATGCTGGTCAGAGGTCGTTGTGGGAGTGACACAGTTTCCTTACGAAGGTCCTGGCTTGGAATGTGCGGGGCTTAGGGGATCTAGGGAGGAGTTGGACCTTGGGTCGCTACCTCAAGGAGTGGGAGGTTGATGTGACCCTTCTTCAGGAGACCAAGCTGGCTGATTGAAGCTTGGGGATCTAAGCTCAGATTGGGAGCTCACGCATGACGGAGCATCTCTCTCTCCATGTGGTGGGACAGTAAGGAGGTTGTATTATTGGTTGACGGGCAAACCTCTTCTCTCTGGTGGACTCTTGGACAGACAGATTTTCGATGACTGGTCACCTGCAGGCCCAGGTGGATGGTGACGACTATCCCATATCATGCGTATACGGCCCTTGCTCGACAGCACTACATGGCACATTGTGGGAGGAGCTGCAATCCCATCTTCCGGATGCTAGATGGTTGATTGGGGGCGACTTCAATGTCACCTTGGAGGACCGCCCTATCAGACGGCACGGGAGAGATGTTGGTGCAGAGGAGTATAGAGATTTCATTGATTCGCAGTTGTTGTCAATTTTTCGACCTCCAACTGTAAATTCACATGGAGGAGCACAGCCGCACCGTCCTCCAAATCGAGGATTAACCACTTTCTTGAATCTTTGGAGTTCGCAGAGGCTCACCAATTGGCAGTTCAGGCGCTGGCTCGACCATTCTCTGACCACACTCCTCTCATGTGGAGGTCCAATGATGGTCAGACTCAGCGCTCTTTCGTTTTTTAGGGATATTGGTTATTGGAGGATGGCTTTCGGCAATCGGTGACAAAGCACGGACAGACTGTGACGGCTTCGGACTCTGCAGCCAGGACACTGGTCCCGTTTGGATAGCCTGTGATCCTTCCTCTGTCAGCACCGTCGACAGATTCGGGAGGACCGGGCCAAGTGTAGGACGGATGCCTTGGAGGTGATTACTTGGATGGATTACTTGGAGGATTCCGGCCACCTCATAGAGGTAGACAAGCCTAGGAGACCATTCCTAGATAGTGGAGATCTAGTGGAGACAGCGCTCCCGACAGACCTGACTTTAGGAGGGAGATGCCAATACTTGATTTTTCAACTTATTTGGGAGCTCCCGTAGGAGGGCGAACCAAATTGACCAGATTGAGGTGCAGGGCCAATGGATCACTGGCCACCATAGTATTGGGGCAGGGCCACCATAGTATTGGGGCAGCCATCACATCCTTTTACCGTACATCGACTCGCCGACAGAATGGCGGTGGGCTCCTAGGGACATACCCCAACTTACTAATGCTCACTCTTCCATGTTGGTGGATGAGGTTACTGAGGCCCTCCGGGACCTCAATAGCAACGCCGCCCCGGGCCCCGATCTTCTTCTATTGTCCGGTCGTGCGCGAGGATGTCATGGCGGTTATTCGAGAGTTCATCGATGGGAACCAAGGCTTTGATCGCCTCAATTGTTTCCTGATGTTTTTACTCCCGAAGCTCACCCTGACGGAGCTAGTGGAGGACTTCCAACCGATCTCCCATGCATTGGTCCAGGTAAATCCATTATATATAAAATGGTGGCTTGGTTAAGGGAACCCATCGGAGCCGTAGCAAAAGCGAGTTTTCATAGGGCGATTGTCATTGCTTATGGACTCGAAGGTAGATTGTCATTGCTTATGGACCCGAACCTGGGTGACCTATCCATGACCAGGATGAAGCTTGGGTGAAAGTAAGTGGAGGTCCGAACCGACTGATGTTGAAGGTATTCCTGGACTTTATCCATTCAGCGCAGACAAGTTTCATCCAAGGTCGGGCCATCACCGACAGCTACACCATCACCTCAGAGATCATCACACATTGGAGAGGACCAGCTGCGTGCCTTCCAAATCTTCCTTTGGAAGGTTGACTTCTCCAAAGCTTACGATACAGTCTCATGATCTTTCCTTTGGCATTGTCTGCAGGACCTGGATCGTTTGGATGATCACTACCGCCTCTTTCTCGGTCCAAGTTAATGAGGCGAGGTCGGGAGACTGGGTGCAGCCACATAGAGGTATCCGTTAGGGTTGTCCATTGACTCCTATGCACTTTGTTCCGGCAGCCGATGTCCTTGCCAGATGTACTCAGGAGCAATGTTGTCAAAATCGCATTTCAGGACGTAAAAACGTACGACTTTACGACTCTACCATTGAAAAACGTGCTCGATTCCACTCTGGGACGTTTCCGGCCAGCACGCGGTAGAATCGCGTGCTGGAGCGTAGAATCGCTGGAGACGCACGTCTCCAGCGATCCCACCTTTTTTCCCGCCTATTTAGTGGGTCACGTGGTCACATGATTGCAAACCTAATAAGGACGAAAAAAAATCGATGATGCCCTAGGCCCCTACTTACCGCCGCTTGCTGCCGTGGCTTGCCGCTGCTTGCCGCCGGTTGTTGACGCCAGCTGCTGTGTGTTACAGTCGCATGCCGCCATGTTTTCCAGCCGTCTGCCGCTCTGCTGCCGCCTGCCATTTCTGCCGCCGTGAATCATCGGTACACCCCTAGTCCCCTTCTCCTCTCTCCCTCTCTCTCTCTCTCTCTCTCTCGCCGGTTGTTGCCGCCTGCCGCCTTGTGTTGATGCCTGCCGTGTGTGTTGCAGCCGCCTGCAGCCATGTTTTCCAGCCGCCGTGTGTTGCAGCCGCCTGCCGCCATGTTTTCCAGCCGCCTGCCACTCCCCGTCTCCTCCCTCCCTCAATCTCTCTCTCTCGCTGTCGTCAGTCTTTTTCTCTCGCGGTCTGCTCCTGCTCGCGCGACTCGCCGCCTCTCAGCGCCTCCCTGCCCACGAGCAGGGAGCGCCGAGGTCTCCCTGCTCGTGAGCAGGGAGCGCCGAGGGAGATGCTGCTCGTGAGCAGGGAGTGCCGACTCATCCGAGGTCTCCCTGCTCGTGGGCAGGGAGCGCCGAGGGAGATGCTGCTCGTGAGCAGGGAGTGCCGACTCGTCCAAGATGATGAGCATTATGATTCGGAATTAGGATTTAAAACTTAAATTAGGAATTAGGGTTATGTAAGTGCATACTTAGTTAGATTTTAATTACTGTATGCTTTGTTACTATTGTATGCATAGATAATAGATTTAGTGTTACAGTCACAGATTTAGGTATTGAAAAATGGCATCTGGTTAAAACTTATTCTAGTTTTGGTAATTTGGAATTGATCCTTTGACATGTTGCTTGATGTTTTGGTAACTTGATGAAATTATATTATTATATTCAATTTTGTGCTAATTAATATACAAACAACAACAACAACAAAGCCTTATCCCACTAGGTGGGGTCGGCTACATGGATCATACGACGCCATTCCGCTCTATTAGTAATCAAACCTTTCGGTATATTATTCACCAATAGATCTTGCTCTATTAGTTCGCCAAGTGTCCGTCTTGGCCTCCCTCTCCCTCTTTTAATCGGACTCCAGATTATTTGATCTACTCTTCTTACTGGCGCATCTAATGGTCTTCTCTTTGTGCTAATTAATATATTAAAAAAATAATCCGGTAGAATCGACCGTGTCGTGTTACGTGTTCACGATTTACGTTTTTTCTCGGCCCTCCGTGTCGTGTCCGTTTTACGAGTTTGACAACATTGCTCAGGAGTCTGTGGAGCAGGCCTTTTCAACGGCTTCGCCGGATGCCTAGTCCCTCTCCTGCAGTATTTAGACAACATAGTCTTCTTCATAGAGGGCTCCGAGCAGGAGGCTCGACGAGTGGCCATTCTTATTGAGGTCTTCGACAGCTCGACGAATGGCCATTCTTATTGAGGTCTTCGGCAGCTCGACGAGTGGCCATTCTTATTGAGGTCTTCGGCGCGATGACCGGCCTTTAGATCAACCATGCCAAGTCCTCCTTCATCCTTGGTTCTATAGGATGTTGCTCGATGTGCTGCCGAGCTTCGCACTCCCACCAGCTCTTCGCCGATCACATATTTGGACCTCCCTCTCTCCGACTGCCATATCAGCTCGCGCAAATAGACCCCAGCTATCGAGCACATGGAGCAAAGGCTCCAAGGCTAGAGCTCACGCCTTCTTTTTTTTTTTTTTTGAGAAGAAAAAGGATGACCACCATATTTGTGGTTGTCATCCATCTATATATATACTGTGAAATGGTGTACAAATGTAATGAGCTAGAAGAAGATAAAAAGAGGTCTCCAACCTAACCAAAACCCCACTCCCTGATAAGATAGGAGATGTGGTGTACAACACGCTAAGGCAGGCAACTCTCCTCACAAAAGATGATTCGGTTGCGCTGTAGCCAAATGGCACAAGCACCGGCCAAAAGTCGCCAATGGCGCTCTCCAACACTGTCTCTGACGCATGAGACCCCGGAGAGTCTGCCACATGGTCTCTAAGTCTGAAGAAAGGAGGCTCGCAATGCTCGTCTGCTGCCATATACTCCGGGATGTCGCGCAACCGGAGAATAGGTGAGGTATGTCCTCCACTGCCGTGCCACATAGAATGCACGAAGTGTCACTGTGTGGTGCCTATCTCACCCTATAACTCCTGGTGAGGAGCTGACCGCGCCACAGAAGCCAAGCAAAGATCTTGACCTTCAGCGGGATACAAGTGCGCCAAATAAGTCTACAGCGGCCGTGAAATCCTCTGGCAAAATGGTGGTGGGGAGAAAGCGGATGTAAAGACTCCATGTGGAGGACTCTGACAGCCAAACCCATCCGTCCATCCTGGACCGGTCCGAGCGTAGACCTGCCAGACGCTGTTGAAGGGCTAGAAACTCCATGAAGCGCTGATCAGATAGGTGCGATCTGAAGCCAGGAGACCAAACGTCAGATCCCGTCCAAGTCTCTGCTACTGTGGCCTCGGGAGATGTCGCCAGGGCCTAGAGGCGGGGAAAAGCCACTGCAAGGGAGTCCCCAAGGGACCAGGTATGCTGCCAAAAGGAGAAGTCCTCCCTAGGGCGAATCCGCGGAGCCGTAGCCGCAACGCCCCGCCAAAAGGATGAAGCTTCACGAGGTAATATGGTCCTCGACTCCCAGGATAGGTCCCGCCCATAGTAGGTAAAGAAGACCGTGCGCCATAAACTGTCCTCGGACCCATAATCCGTCTGAACCACCGAGCTAGCCTTCTATCCTGGGGGGCAACTCATCCTCCTCCGCTCAATCCTCTTGGCGCTTCCGACATACTTAATGACGGTCCTCCGGATGCCAGCTCGGGTCCTCAAGCGATTGGACTCCTTGCGGAGCAGGTTTGACCGTAGAGGAGCTCATCTTGTCGCAAGGCACGGCGTCTGTCGACCCACCTCCCAAGGCGGGCAGGGGATTCAGGATCTCCGCTATAACAACTAGGCTCTCCTAGCTCGGTGTGTTTGGCGGATCATGGGACCTGAGATCAATCTATGGAAATCAGTATTCTTCACTTGCTATGGGCAAGCAATGTCCTGGGAGTCGAGGCCTATCCTGCCCCGCAGGGCATCATCTTTCTGGCAAGGAGTGGCAGCACTGATCCCACGGGTGCGCCAACTCGTGACCCCATCTCTCGGATCAGGGGCAGACTTCTCCTTTTGGCGGCATGATTGGTCCCTTGGGGTCCCACTAGCGGAGGCTTTCTCTCATCTCTATGCCTAGCGATGCATCCTGGGGCCAGCGGAGGAGACTTGGTCAGAAGCTGGTGGTCCTGGCTCTGGTTCTTGGATCCCTCTTTTCATATCAGCGCTCCACTGAGCTCTTGGTGTTACATCAAAGGATAGCCCCCTTCCATCCTGACCACTCCAGGGCCGACGGATGGGTGTGGCTATCGGACTCCTGGCCGGCACATAGCCTTTACACCCGGTTCCTTCCCGACATGGCGGTGACAGAGGATTTCAGGGCAGCCTGCACGATCTCGGGTGCCGTTGAAAGTCAAGATTTTTGCTTGGCTTATGCGGCGCGATCCTAACGAGAAGGTATAGGGCGAGATGGATGCCTCATGCGGACACCTCATGTGTATTTTGTGGCGACGCGGAGGAGGACATCACCCATTTATTTTTTGCGTGCCCAACATCACATGGCGTGTGGTAGCACACGACCTTCGGGAGACTTTTCCCCTCTAATTCCGAGACCCTGTGGCAGTCTTTTCGAGTTTTGGTCCGACAGAGATAGAGGTGGAGAGCATCATTCGCATCTTTTTTGGCTAGTTCCTGGGCCATTTGGCTCTCGGAGAGAGATGTGAGATTGAGCGCATTGTAAACCACATCTCGTTTTTTTCTTCAAGAGTGGAGTTTGGGTTGCTGATACACTTTTTCCATCTTTTGTTGCTCTCTTTTCGAGAGCCCACATTTGTACATGATTTCCACTTCATAGTTATATATATACATGGATGACAACCACAAATTCTCATGGTCATCCTTTTTCTCCTCAAAAAAAATAATAAACTTTAACACTTGAGACGATTAACTGTAACCACCACCACCCCCTGCCAAGTGTGATGTAAGTTTCACCAACTTATAAATATGTCAACAATATTTCTTTTTCCTGAAGATTAAACACTCTGATGAGGACAAGAATGTAGAAGAATGAAGCTAGCAATACAAAGAGATGGAAAGATAGGAGAACCACACGGCCCATTAATGTACACAAGGACTGATCAACTGAAAAATAGGAGGGCCAAAATTATATTACAAAATTGTAAAATTATAATAGCTCACAAAAGATAATAAATATTGACAAATTTCAATCTGCATTAATTTGACAAGTGAGTTCCTATTTAATATTAAATATACATAAGCATGTGTATGCATACATACATATATGTATATATATAGAAAGGATGGACAGGGTCCTTTGTACATAGTTTCGTCCTTGACTGTATGCCCTATCTTGGTTGATACGACGTATGAGTAGCTTGGGCTTCAGTCTAGATAAAAAATTTAGAAATTTGGACTGGGGCAAATTTAATGGCCACTGCGGAAAGAAAAAGAAAAATAAGGGTGAGCCCGTCTTAGATTGTTATACATATCTATGAGTGCATTGGACTAATATATGCCCTCCAGCATAACAGTTGACAATAAAATTTTCTATGACAAATGAGTCAGTGACTCAAGAACTTATTATACAAGTATTACAATGTTTGACTGAAACCTGGGGTATTGAAAGGTTATACCTGTATGCATGCCTCAATGTGCAAAGTTTTGATAAAATAATAAGAAAATTCATAACTCAAGAAGTAGATCTTAAATGTTCATTATTGATACCAGGTCAAGCTTGCATAAATGTAACACTGAACAAAGTTTTGATAAAATCACAAGGAAATTAACAGTTCAAGAAGTAGGCCTTAAATGTACCCAGGAAATTCCCGTAATAACTGCTCAGAATCATCAAGACCGAAAAATTGCACAAATCTAGTACCAATTTTTGGGGGAAATGGATGACATTTTATGATGAGAACTCAATACCCGAGTTATGTGATATGGAGCCAGTATGCCATGTATGTATATAGAACAATTGGGGAACACATTGCCACGTATGTGACAGAACACATTTCCTCATTTCATATGTTTTACCTTTGGTTGGATGGTAGCTCTACTGAAGCAATAAGTTTCACAACACTAGTCCAGCGATAATTGTTACAGCACTAACATTGATACAGGATTATTGAGCAAAACTATTTTCATTGACTTCATGATGTGAGGCATCTTGTGAAAATGAATCCGGATGATAATTCCACTCCAAAAATTATTACCTTGGAGGAGAATTCCAAGAATGAATAGCTTCACTGCTCTTAGCATTGCCTTTTGTGTTGCTTGAATTTTGTTGGATGATCTCTGAAATCATAATATTCAAATAAGTTAGTGTTCTTTGAATTTTGGTGAAATTGAATTCCCTGATATTCATCAGTTATTAAAGGTGCCTCGTAAAAGGGGGAAAACTAATTACATGAAAGAGCATAAAATATCATATAAGACAACAGTGCATGATGGAAAAATATACAACTACGAAATCATTTCACTATATGATAGTTGAAATCCAATTCCCATCGACTAAAAAAGCCAACGGGATTGATAAACAAAACAAAAGAACAGGAACAATGTAGATACACACAATAATATATCAGAAGAATGAATCTTATGGAGTTTTAGGAAATAAGAGAAAATAAAGGGGATGGAAAGAGATGCTAGACTACCTTGTAGACAAGTGAAACAGAAATGCCTGCAATAAAGAGAAAAAACGGCATCACAAAATCTGCCAAACGTACACCGTTCCAAGGAGAATGGCCAACAGCCGGTAAAATGGAGCCAGCATAATCAACGAATATCATTAGCTGCAATTAATAAAAGAATGACAAATAAAAGATTGATAAACAGCATTCTATCAGATTGCATAATAATTCTGTCAAAGGCGATAAGGTATTTGATTATGAAGAGACAAAGTACCATCAACTGGATCTAAAGATTGGAAGCCACAATAATATATCAAGAAGACATAGATCAGCACTTCCAAAAGCTTTGAATCCCCAAATAGACAGAACAGCAATTGATACCCTAAATCAAGTTGTTAAGAATATAAAATCATAGATGTTGCTATTCCTAAAGGCTTAAGCTTTTAGTAAAATTGGTTAGCACATCAAATTTAAGATGGTATCAGAGCTTTAGGCTCTTTTCTGGAATTCTTGTTTCTAGCCTTCATTGTTGCGAAACTTGTGGCCTTCATTGCCACAGAGTAATCTTTGCATTCTCGAAAGGATCATCTACAAATTGTCATTCAAGATGTCCAAGATAGAGGAATCTACTCCAGGAATTCAATCAGCAGAGGCAATTCGCATTCAACAATTTGGAGAATTGCAGAATATTCATGCCTCTTACAGGTTAGATGGAAAAAACTATCTCAAGTGGTCTCAACTTATTCGTACGATTTTGAAAGGAAAGGGAAAGATTAGTCATCTTATAGGTACAGGTCCTAAGCAAGGGGATCCTAAGTTTGAAGCATGGGATGAAGAAGATTCTATGATTATGGCATGGCTGTGGAGTTCTATGATTCTAGAAATAAGTGATACATGCATGTTTTTGACTACTGCAAAGGATATATGGGATGCAATGCAGCAAACTTATTCTAAAGCCAGAGATGCAGCTCAAGTATATGATGTAAAGGTGAAAACTATGGCTGCAAAGCAAGGGAGTATGTCAGTCACTGAATATGCAAATCAATTGAAGTCCTTATGGCAGGAATTGGATCACTACCGTGTAATACAAACAAAATGCGCAGATGATGCAGCAACTCTTAAAGAATTTATTGATCAGGATCGGGTTTATGATTTTCTAGTTGGACTTAATCCCGTATTTGATCAAGTGAGGATACAAATTCTGGGAAAATCTGAAGTTCCATGCTTAAATGAAGTAGTGGCTCTAATACGAAGTGAAGAAAGTAGAAGAGGTGTGATGCTTCAATCACAAATTCCTGATAGTTCATCTATGGTGGCTCGTGATAGCAACAAATCAATCATAAACTTGGATAAAGGAACATTTGAAGGAAGTGGTCAACAAAAAGTCCCAAATCGAGATGGATTATGGTGTACTTGCTGCAAAAAGCCTCGCCACACCCGTGAAAAATGTTGGAAGCTTCATGGGAAGCCACCGAGTCGAGAATGGGGACAAAAAGGAGGACAACAACAAAATAATGGACAAGCCCACATTGCTGCAGGAATGCAAAATGCATCTTCGCTAGTACCACAAGAGTCAAGTGGTCTCAATCAAGATGAGGTTGATAGGCTGAGATCAATTATTAATAGTCTTGGAAAATCTAAAAAATCTAAAGGTACTTGTTCTTTGGTGCATTCAGGTGAACTTCCATCTTCCATTGGATTAAATGCCTCATGTACAACCTTCACCAACTCTTGGATCATGGATTCAGGAGCTACTGATCACATGACCCATTTTTCTAATATTTTCTCGACCTATACCCTATTGCCCAAGCAATAGAAAAATAGCCACTGCTGATGGATCCTTGACTACTGTAGCAGGATTTGGAGATGTTAAAATAAGCCCATCAATAATCCTAAGAAATGTTCTTCATGTTCCAAAATTATCCACAAATCTAGTCTATGTGCAAAAGCTTACCCAAGATATATGTTGCAATGTCATTTTTTATAACAATTATTGTGTATTTCAGGACAAGAGTTCTGGGAGGATGATTGGACATGCTAGAGAAAGGAATGGCTTGTACTACCTTGAAACATCAAGTTAGTTGGACATGATTAAGGGCAAATTATCTTCATCCTTCAAATCTGAGCTCATTTTATCCAATAAAGACAAGGCTTTACTTCATCATTGTCGACTCGGACATCCATCCTTTAGGGTTATTAAAGTTTTGTTCCCTTCTTTATTTAAGGATCTAGATGTTGAAAGTTTTCATTGTGATGTGTGTGAACTTGCTAAACACAAACGTGTATCTTTTCCAATCAGCAATAAAAGAAGCTCTGATCCTTTTTATCTCATTCATACAGACATATGGAGACCATCTCCTATTTCTAGTGTTTCTGGGGCACAATGGTTTGTCTCTTTTATTGATGATTGCACTCGTGTTACCTAGAGTTTTTTGCTTAAGCAAAAATCTGATCTTAGTATTGTGTTCCCAATGTTTTGTTCCATGATCAACAATCAGTTTGGTGTTAAAATAAAAAAGATTAGGTCTGACAATGCAAGAGACTATTTTAACCAAATCCTTACTCCATATTTTCATAAAGAAGGGATAATACATGAGTCCTCTTGTGTTAATACTCCACAACAAAATGGGATAGCAGAAAGAAAAAAATGGAGATCTCCTTGAGAAGACCAGAGACTTGTTGTTTCAAAATCATGTTCCTAAGATGTTTTGGGGAGAAGCAATTTACATCTACCTATTTAATAAATCGTTTGCCTTCAAGAGTCTTAGATTTTAAGAGTCCTATGGATATGCTATCAACATTCCATCCTGATATGAGGACTACAAACAATCTTATTCCAAAAAATTTTGGATGTGTGTCATTTGTTCATGTTCATAGTCATAACAGAGGAAAGTTAGATCCAAGGGCTCTCAAATGTATCTTTGTGGTTATTCTTTAACTCAAAAAAAGGTTACAAGTGTTATCATCCTCCATAAAAAAGGTTCTATATCTATGTCACTTTCAATGAACAAAAGTCTTATTTTCCTAATCCTCATCTTCAGGGGGAGAATTCCAATCTAGAAGATAAGGAAGATTCCTTGTTTGATTTGTTCTCAATTCCTTTATCTGAAATATCAAATTCCACACATGTACCTCTTTCGCAGATGCCTAAGAATTCTTCTGAACTTGGGGTTGAACCAATTGTTGAAACTCATGTGCATGAATATGTGACTGAGACAACAAATGCACCACATATAGAAGCCAATTCTGCCCCTAATAATGTGAGATTCGACAAGGTGTACACAAGGAGGAATGCAAGTGTTCCTGAACCTATGCAAATCCAAGAGTCCAACTCGAATTCTTTGAATAAGGTAAACACTTCTGAACCCACATTGCAAGAATATGAACCTTATGTTGGCAATCTTGAACAAGGCCTTCCAATTTCTATTAGAAAAGGAACTAGAAAATGCACAAAGCAACCAGTGTACCCTCTTGCAAACTTCTTATCATTTAAGAATTTCTCTCCAACACATAGAGCCTTTCTTGTAAGCCTAAATTCTATAACCCTACCTACTACATTATCTGAGGCTTTATCCAATGAAAAATGAAAACAAGCTATGAATGCAGAGATGGAGGCATTAGAAAAGAACAAGACATGGGAGTTAATGAAGCTACCCAAAGGAAAAAAGACAGTAGGCTGCAAGTGGGTATATCCAGTGAAATATAGAGCTGATGGATCAATTGAGAGATACAAGGCAAGGTTGGTAGCCAAGGGGTATACGCAAACATATGGAATTGATTATCTAGAGACATTTTCTCTAGTTGCAAAGATGAATACAGTTAGAGTGTTGCTATCATTAGCTGCTAATTGTGGCTGGGAGTTGCAACAATTTGATGTCAAGAATGCCTTCTTACATGGGGAGTTAGAAGAAGAGATCTATATGGAGGTTCCCCTGGATATAAAAGGAATTTGGCTGCACAGACTGTTTGTAAGTAGAAAAAGACATTGTATGGCCTTAAACAATCACCACGAGCATGATTTGGAAGGTTTGCAAGAGTTATGCTAGCCATGGAATACAAGTCAAGGGGATCACACGTTATTTATTAAGCACTCTTCTTCGGGAAATGTTACAGTCCTTTTTTTTTTTTTTTGAGAAGGAAAAGGATGACCACCAGTGGTTGTCGTCCAATATAAAAGCTGTGGAAAAAGTGTAAAAGTAAGCTCTCAGTCGAAAGGAAGTCTGACAAGTAACCTTTGTAATAGCATGCCGGTTCATTGTAGAGTAAAAGATTGATAAACCTGAAAATTGTTAATTTGACCATGCAATCAACTGTATTTCTCCTAGTGCAAATTAACCCTTTCAACAAAGGTATCACCCATCCGATCTCGAGAATACCCAACGAAGACAAGTAGCAGCATCGAAGCGTTGCCCGCAACACAAAAGCAACCAAATGAATTCCGAGAAAAGAAAGGAGCAAAACAGCTCGAGATCGAGGGAGAGAAAGGGTGCGCACAGCGATGGAGAGGCCTCGGAAGACGTCGAGAGAAGCGATGCGCGGGCGCCTGGGAGCGGTATCCACTCTCGTCGTCGTTTGGGAGGCTCCGACAGCTCCCCCGTCGCCGGCGCCGGCGCTCAGCGAGACGTAATCCGCCATTTTTTCTTCTTTTTTGTGGGGTAATGGACGAAGAAGCAGTGCCGAGCCGGAAGCGATTTGGGCAATGTGGAGTTGAAAGCGGAGCGATGTCGGAGTCCTTTAATTAGATTTCGAGATTTTTATAAAAAAAAATTAAAGAATGTACGATATATAAAATTAGAAAAAGATTATATTATGAAGTCGCACTTCGAAAAAGTTATTAGCACGAGTCTTTTTTCCAATATTTCTAAAATCGGATAAAAGTGAGCATAGTTTCAATCGATTTAACCGGATAAATCCTATTTTTAAAAAATAATATTATCTTTTATTACTTCTTAAGATTAATGTAACTTATAGTATAGAAAGTAAAAAATAATAGAATTAAATCATATTAACGATCATTTTAAATTAATCAAACATTAATGGAATATTTGTTACATTTGTAATATTAACTATTTATAATAATTTTAATTTTATCATCTCTTTTTTAAAATTTTGTGAATAATTTTATCCGTTGTTTACTTTTATAATGCTATTTTTCATTTTATTTTTGAAAATTAGTTTCCCAAATATTAGTTTCCTTTTAATCATCCTCTGAAATTTGTGTTAAGTTAGAAAGAAAAAGCGTAACGATATTATTCTAATGGACCATGTGGATCGATTCCGATATTAGTAGCAAACTGCATGAACGTATTATGCGCCAACCAGCATTGGTTTTTACTAACAAAACTTTATTAAATATACTTTTTCCATTTTTCTATCTATTCTACATGCTTTTAATGTGTTTTTTTTTAATTGGACTGAACTAAATTTCCAATATTTTTAAAATCGGATAAACTTAGCATAGTTCAATCAATTTAACTGGATAAATCTGATTTTAATAAAATAATATTGTTTTTTATTCGTTCCTAAGATATACTGTAATTTAAGGTATAAAAATAAAAAATAATATATTTAAATCATGTCAATCATCATTTTAAATAAATCAAACATGAATGGAATATTAGTGACCTTGCTTTTATTATTTATATTAACTAGTAAATAACTCATATTCTAGTAATTTCGATTTGACCTAAACTTAGACATCCTAAGATTTGTCTCATAAATTTTTTATAATTTTAGATCATTTCAAACTGAGCATAATAATTTTGACAAGTAGTAACATTATCTTTCCTAAATTTGATTCTGTAGACTAAGTAAGTTTCGATTATCCATTTATAACTTTCAATAGACACAATTCTTTCAAAGAAAAAATTACACCAAATGTCTTCCAACTTTGACTTTTGCTCAGCGCTATCACCAACTTCTCTTTGTAACACGAATGCCCTCCATCTTCGAACTTGTTACATGGAATGTCCTCCCGACTAGAAATATCTGGTTTTCCGATCGGTTTGCTAACGCGATAATGATCTCTCTCCGTCACGCAAGAGAGTATTCGATGTGTCACCCCACATCAGTAAATTAATAATAATATTATTAAAATATTAAAAAATATTTTCTCACTCTCTGACGTCCTCTTCGGAGGGAGGCGAGCCTCCCCCCCCCCCCTTGCTCTTCACCGGCCCGAGCGAGCGAGAGGGAGGTCGCAGAGCCCCCCCCCCCCCCCCCTTGCTCTTCGCCGACGGCCTCTGTGACCTCCGAGGTCGCAGAGGGTGGGTGGGGTGGGGTGGGGCGAGTGGGGTGGCCCACCCTCCCCCTCCCTAGAGTGGGGTCCCGGCGAAGACCCCCCACTGCCACCTCAGCGAAGAGTAAAGGCCCCCCCCCCCTCCACCCGCCCTTGCTCTTCGTCGGCGCGAGCGGACGAGAGGGAGGTCGCAGAGCCACCCCTTGCTCTTCGCCGACGGCCTCTGTGACCTCCGACGAGGTCGCAGAGGGTGGGTGGGGTGGGGTGGGGCGAGTGGGGTGACCCACCCTCCCCCTCCCTAGAGTGGAGTCCCGGCGAAGACCCCCCCCCCCCCTCCCTCTCCCCCTCCTCTTCTCCCCCCGGCGAGGACACTAGAGAGAGAGGAAATATCTTTTTTTAATATTTTATTATTAATTGTTGATGTGGTGGTGCAACGTTGAATACTCTCCTGCGTGACAGAGAGAGTATCACCATGTCAGCAGACCGATCGAAAAATTGGATATTTCCGATCGGAAGAGAATTTTTGGACAACCCAAAAATATGCAAATGTGTAACTAAAATTTCGATAACAACTTAGCCATACTTAGAATTTATTCATATTTCTCGTGAAGAACTTGGGTTCTACCCCACAATTAGCTAAAGATCAGAGGAGAGAAAAGTTAGAAAAGGTTGAGAGAAATCCTAATCTAGAAAATTATGAAATTCAAATCAGTAAAAGAATCAAATACAAACTTACCATAAATCGAAAACCCTAATTCCCCTCTCTTCTCTCCAATTTTTCTCCAAGTGTTTAGAAGATCATCTTATGAAAATTAACCTACATTCAGCTCGAAATTTAAATGATCCAAATATAATTATCACTAAATTTAATAATCTTTTTTATTATCAAAGAACTATTATAATTTTTTTAAAAAAATTAAAAATGGTACGTAAAACTGTTTTCGCATGTGATTGACATGTAGAAATGCATGAATTATGTCCATTAAACCAGGGGGCAGACCCAGAACGCTTTCTACAGCACATGAGATTTTGTAGAATTTTCCATTTATCTACTTACTTTACTCTCTACTTATAAAATAATATGATTTATAGATAGTTTATGTTGGTATGCTTATGAAAGTTTATATAAAGCAATAACAATAAAAACAATTAATAATATGTTTAAAATATAATAATTATTTATTAAATTATACCTATAATAATCTAATTTATAGTATATTTTATAATATATAATATGATATTTAATTTAATCACATATAAATAAATACAGCATATTGAATTTTATATGATATACATAATTGGATCATAATATATAATGAGTGATTTGAACCTTGTACTAAGTCCATCTCAGAGGACTCTCATATAAGGCCTGATATCGTCTCTATTACACGCTATAGAAAAAATTTCAAAAATATATGTCAATGCAGGGGTGGAATGATTTGACTCAGTCCTAAGTATAAAAATATAAATCATAAGAATATCTATATTGATTATGGCGATTAATCTTCATTCCTAAAATATAAATGTTGCAAATATAATTATCAATAATTCTAATAACTTTGTTATTATCAAAGAACTTTTATAATTTAAAAAAATGGTACGGAAATAAAATCATTTTGGCAGTACACCACCCGTGGAGATTCGCAAATGATATATTAAAATTAAGATATTAATCATGGTTTTTTTTTCCAACCAAAAGAGCTCTGAAGTCTTTGAAATAATGATTTCTTTTTATTAAACATTCGTTAAATTTTGAACCATTAAAGTACAATAACAATAGTAGCAGGGTGGAGTGGGTTCACAAATAATAATAATATTTTTAAGAGATATTTATTAATATAAAATATGAAGTTACATTAATTTATTTTCAATTTGAACATTCGTCAAAAAATATGTACGTTTTTAAAAATATTCAATTTTTAGATAAACAAGAAGATCGAACTTATTTTGATTTTATCTGTTTATATATACACGTATATATATATATATATATATTAACTAGAAATATTCATATTCATATTATATATATATATTAACTAAAAATATTCATATCTATCTATATATAAAAGCATAGGTCGAAAGTGACACGTGTCAAACTCATATAAATTAAATATATAAAATGATAATATTTTGATTATATAAATATAGATACTTGAAAGTTAGTTATTAAAAATATACAAAGTTATTATTTATAATTTAAAATTTTATATTTATAACTATAAATAGAGGGACTTTCAATGTTCATTTGCATACTCAACGCCTTATTTGAAGTCAAGAAATACGTGCGGACCTATAAATATAGGTCTGTGCGTGATAAAAAAAATTCTTATATATAATTTTTTTTCGTCAAAAAAATATTATAGGAAAAACTATTTATATCTCGAGTTAAAAACTTGCATCTCCCTATTCTAAATATGCTATTTGTTTTCGGTGATATAATAATGATGATATTTATTGGTGATTAATATTAATATGATTAATTTCTAAATTATATTATTATGATAATTTATATCTACATCTTATATATAAACAAATATTAAGATATGATATGAATAAAATTCTATACATATCTTTTGTTATAATTGTTAAAATAGAATCATGATATTAAAAAGTTAGTTATGAAAAAATATAATGTTGTTTATTTATATTTTAAGTTATAAATTTATAAATATTCTAAATTTTAATAATATACATTCTAATTTAATTTCACATTTTATATTAATTTCATGAAAACTGTTAAATAAGGTTGATTCATGATAAAAAAATATTTCATTGATGATTAATAATATTTTGGCTATAGTTAATAATAATATATGTATATTATTACAAGAAAGGATAGATGATGATACATGTCACTCGCTCATGATCTTTTCTTTTGGAATTAGTTTTGATATCATGAATAATGAAGTATATTATTAAAATAAATAATGAAACGTAATTAGTTCAAAATTAATTATAACTTGAATAAGGGTAATTAGAGTTGTTTAATTTAGTACCATATTTAAAGCTTATAATATGAAAAGAGATGGAATAGACTATAAAAAGTGTAGATTTACAAATATGGTAGTTATCTATTTGTATTAAGTCAATCAATATCAATTATTAGAACTTAAGTCAGAGACACGTGATTGATAATAAAATAAAAAGTAAATAAGTTTTACTACTCAGATATATATAAGCTAAATATAATGTTTATATTTCATATCTATATTGTATTATAAGGAACAAAAAACATTCACGTATTATAATATACATTTCATATCTTTTTTTAATGATGCATAAAAAAATAAATTTACATATTATAATATGAATTAAATTAGAATGCAATCACAATATGATATTGCACGTTTTAGGCCATCAAATTGACACTATTCTAATCTGACATTGGATCAAAATTTTTAATCCCACATTCAAAATTTGCTAAATCTTAAAAAACATTTTTAAAGGAGAATACAATATCTAATGTAAGAATTTTATTAAGAATGATTTATAACTAATTTAATAACAATATTAAAACAAGTTTTAATCAATTATTTATTTAAACTATTAAAATGAATGTTATCAACATTAAATATATAATTTTAGTCGTATTAAGATAATGAGGTAACATATTATATTCAAATTAAATATTTTTATTATATTCTTAAATAAAATATTATATATATATATATATTAAGGAGATATATTACTTATTTTCACATTTAAATTTATTAAATGAAAGAGTATGAATGTTTATTTAAATGAAATGAATTTGATGTACACATGAGTATTTTTTAAATAGAAATGTTAAAATAAACCATAATATTGATTAGATTAATTAGGAAAAAAATGAAGGTGTCCCATATTTAAAGGATGGAAACCGTGTCTCCTATGTTTCTATTCATTGGATTGGAAATATGTGGATCTTATTTTGTTCATTTCCATTTAAAGACTTTAAATATGATTCATATATTTTTGATCTGATGAATAAGAAGAGGGGAGACACCGTACACGCCCACTAAGTCCGAGATTATTATCCAAAAAGTTTAGCCACTATTTGATGTATATTTTTATTAAATTATAATAATAAATCATAATGGACTTATATCACAATCATATTTCATATTTATTTTGTATTATAAAGAATAAAATATATTCAGAGCAACACAAATGATGAATAAAAAAAGATAAATTTATGTATTAAATAATAATCCACGTTACATTTGAGAGGGGAAAGGAATAAATGCTACTGGTACATACAAAATAATATTTTTAAAATTACTTTTAAATACTATATTATGTATATATATATATATATATAATGACAACATGAATAAACTAAATATTAATTTATGTAAATATATCATATATTCTTTTAGTTCCTCACGTAAATATTATCAAACACTAAAAAGTAAAATATTATAAAAACTTATGATCAACTTAAAACTTTTCCATTCGTACTCAAATAATAATATTAAATATATATTACTTATATTTCTTATTAAAATAAATGCTATCAACACCAAATATACATTTTTAGTTATATTAGATAAAATATTTAACTTCAATCATTATTTATATCTAATGCATACATAACATGCATATATACACGTATCTTAAAGAGAGTTTATAGTTGGATGTAACCCTATCATGAATCAATTTAATATGATCTAGATAATTGATTTTTTAAAGTTAGATCATGTATGATAAAAAATAATATTAATTAATTTTTAAGAACGAAAAATATATAATTGTTTATATAGATTATTGGAAGAAAGTTATAACTATTAAGTATATTATAAAATAAATCATTGTAAAATATACTTACTTAAGAAGTAAATGCATTGTGGAGGACATTTTTTAAAAAAATAATCAACAAAATATAATTAACTACAAATTATAAAAAGATATAAGTAATAAAAAAATTTACATATCATTATCGTCTTTGTCATTTCATCATCAAAATCTCTCTCTCTCTCTCTCTCTCTATATATATATATATATTATGCATATATAATTAAATGGAAAGATAGAAGTTGACCTATGGCACTATTTCATTAAGTCACATATAAGGCTTAAAATATTTAAATATTTTTAATAGTCTATATAATTATTTAATTTATTTATGTTATATATCTTTAAATACATATAGCATGTCAAATATGACATTTTTACATTGTCACATAGAAAATGAAAAATAAAAAAATAAAAAAGCAAAATAATAGACATTGTTAAAAATATTAAAATAAATATTATTTACTTAATTCTAACATATGATGTTGTTAAAAAAAATATAGATATCAATTTCTATTTATATCTATATTATATCAAAATTAGAAAGGTATATAGTTTGAAAGGAGAAGTAATGATATTTCTATGTTGACATATGTAAATTAACAAAAATAAAATAAAAAAATTTAAGTAATAGATGTTAACAAAGTAATGAAGTTAAATGGGACAAGATAGAGTAAAAACAATTTAAAATTAAATAGAATGTAATAGATTTAAAAAAAAATAATTTCAAATTAATTTAGTTTATTATAACCTATTTACATATATACATTTCTAAGACGTGAAAATGATTAGATAATTTATACAATATATATTAAAATAAAATTTCTTATTTTATAATCAATTTTTTTTATATATAAGTTTCTGTGTCCTCCGCGCATCGCACGGGACATCATATTAGTTCATATTAAGAAGTATGAACTCGATCAAAAAATGTGTTTCCCCGGTGGCATAAACAATAATAGATAATGTAAATATTGAATAAAATAATAAATGAACATGTATAATTTAACATATATATAATTGGTTGTGAATTTTAAAAACTTTTGCATTTCTGTAAAGAATAAAATAATGAACACGTACTTCAACTTATTATGATTAATACAATATTATTATGATAATACAAATAAAGTATTATGAAGTTATAATATTATTATGATAATAGAACATAAATGAGATTAAATATTTGTTATGAAACTGTTGAAAATAAATACAGTAAAAATGTAGTGGCACATGAGATTCCAACTAGAACTCTCAGGCGTCGTTTAGTTCATGGATAAATACTAGAATGTCTCCATATTTTCGAGAATAGAGCCAAGCACGATACGAAATTGAATTACCATGGACAAACTTTGTTTTTCACAAAACTATTTAGCAAATGATGAAACCACTATTTTTTTTCACATATTGGAAAATAGCTATAACTATATATTTTTCACCTCTATATTCTCCTTTTTTTATTTTTTTCATCATTTTTTTTATTTTTCATTATTTAACTATATATTATTATATTATAATTTATATTATTATAATAAATGTAAACTATTTATAGTAAACTATTTTAATTATAAAAATATTAAATTTATTATTTTCAACAAACAGGAGTCAAAATAAAAATATAGAATACGATATTCTCTAAAATAAAATTTATTATTCTTCCTAAAAGAATTATTTAACCAAACGGCCTCGCGACACATGGCATAGCAAACTAGTTAAGCAAGCAACAACATCAACACAATATCTACTCTCATTCTAGTGGACATCCACAATGGCTCCTGTCATTTGTACAATATATACACAGCAATGATAATATTATTATTTTAGCTTCGACGATCAGATATAATTATTAGTTATGTAAGATAATTTTCGCTTATTGTATTTTTTTTAGAAAAAATATATTTCTAAAAATAACGTTCCGTAGTGTTAAAATTATTTTGATTAAAAGGTTGATAATTATTATCTTAATATTCAAATAATATAAATAGGAAATACTTATCCTCCTAATACTCAAACATGAAATGGTATCACGAACAATCATTACCTAATTATTAAATTTTCACGTTTCCCACCAGCCAGTCCCACCAGCCAGAAAGGCGTACTGGCCAAAGTTAGAAAGAAATTCTAATTTCTAATTTCTAATTTCTAACAATTAATAATTTGGGATCCGAATAATTTGCTTTTTCTAGGGTTTCTTCTCCTCTCTTGTGGTCCAAATCGATCCTTCTTCTTCTTCTTCTTCTTCTTCTTCTTCTTCTTCTTTGATCTCCCTTTGATAGGAGGAGACCTTGAATCCTTCCGCCATGGCCAAGAACATCACCCTCAAGAGCTCCGACGGCGAGGTGTTCGAGGTGGACGAATTGGTGGCCATGGAGTCGCAGACCATCAAGCACATGATCGAGGACGACTGCGCCGAGAACGGCATCCCCCTCCCCAACGTCACATCCAAGATCCTCTCCAAGGTCATCGAGTACTGCAAGAAGCACGTCGATGCCGCGGCGGCCGCCGCCTCCAAGTCCTCCGACGACGCCTCCAAGGCCGCCGACGATGATCTCAAGTCGTGGGACGCTGAGTTCGTCAAGGTCGATCAGGCCACCCTTTTCGATCTGATTTTGGTGAGAAATCCCTCTTCCTCTCCCTTGTTTCTAGTTAATGGTACCCATGTCAGATCTGATCTTTTTGTGCAAATTTTATTGCAAGGCATAACCTGAAGCATTAAGATCGCATTGGGGGTAGGTGTGCGAGATTTCATTTCCATTTATGTTATTGTTGGAGTCGATGTTTGTTTTTCATTCTTTGTTAGCATTCATACAAAAATGTCTGCATTTAATGTTTATCCATAAGCATCGTGATGTCCATTTGAGATTTCTCCAAAATTATCAATACCCTGAACTCCTGAGTATATTCTCCTGTTTTCAGATGTTATACATTACTTTGGAATGCCGTGATGAAAGCAAATTTCTGGTTTCTAATTATTTATTGAGTTGTTTTTATATTGGAAGTTTTATCTTGGGATAATCCAACTTGTTGGGTTTTGGCTTCTTATTCTGATATCCATTTATCTTGTGATTTTTCTATATTTCCCCGTTGTTTCTCTCTTTTGATGAATATTATAGTGGAATTTTGGTTCTCATGAATTTGAATAAAGATGAGTCAATGAGTACAGGGATTAAGAATCTAAAACTAGTCGTCTAGAAATTTATAGGACATTTGGTTGGTTTGTGGTTGTTTTTGACTTAATAGATTTTGAGTTGTTCAGCAGTTTGAAAATTGTCCTTCCACGAACTGGAGTTTAGCATTGAAGAAAGAAACCATCAGTTTTTCATAACACAGATATGTGAGAATGGTGTCTAATGTTGGAGGCACGTGGAATGGGTTAAGATATATATGATAAGGGTATCAAAAGGTAAAAGACTATTGTTTAGGTGGTTCAGTGTTCTGAAGAAAGTCGAGCAGTTGTTATCTATCATTTTATTCCACATACTTCTAACTAAAATGTAAACGTATTTTGTGGCCACGAAATATGAAAGTAACTTGTAAAAAATGATATGATAGTTGCCAGTTGTCCATTAAAGTGCTCCCAGAAATAAGCATCGAGCAAGACACTTCCAACTTTAGTAATCAGATCGTTGAGTTAGATTACTCTCTTGTACCCAAGAATCCAGGTCAGATATCCAGGAACCCTTTTTTTTTTACGATGCAAATTGTTTAATGCTAGATCGTCAGTTCTGAGTTGTGTCATTCGTTTGTTTATTCTGTATATTTGAGCTGTGTTTCTTTCATGCATTGTTCAATGTCTGGTTATGGGGTTATTTCTTTCATTCATTGTTCTTTAATGTATATTTATAAATGTATTTGCATAATGCACTTCCAACTCTTTTGGCAAATTTATTTGGCTAATGAAGATATGTTGGCTTTATTGAATATTTGAATCAATTATTCAAGGTGAGACAGGATGTAAAAGTTTGTGGTGCTGTTGAATTTATATTCATAATGGGTTAGCATAATTGGATTATCACATTTGGTTGCAACATTTTATTTATAATTTTTTTTCATATCTAAATTATCACCTAACAGAATAATTTAGTATACTAGTGGGTTGGGGGATTTATTTTGACAATACTCAATCTATCTTAACTATTTTTTTTGAAAGCGCAAAGGATGATAGCCATTTTTGCAATCATCTAACTTTCTTGCCGTGGACTAATATGTACAAGTTCAATGATTGGTTGTACAATTTTAATAAAATTCATTCATTGCTTGTTCGCCAGTGTCAATATCTTAGCTATTATTCTCGAAAAAGAATCTTACCTATGATTATATAAGAAGTCAATGTCATTAATGTAACGTCCCCAAAATTCAGCCCAAATTTTTAAATTTTTGCCGAACCCTGGATGGCGTTACTTCGACCTTGACATAATCTAATTTCATAAAACTTTGCAGCGGAAACATAATATAATAAAACTTAAGACATTAACATCATAACAGCGGAAGACTTCATGGATAATTAAAATAAAAATCCAAGATAACATAATCTGGCCCATGGGCCTAGTAGGCTCTAACGTATACCCAACAATGGGTTCTTACAACATAATGAGTTCAAGTAAATTACATGACTCCATAAGGCCCATAAGCCATACATAACAGACTCTTACAAGAGTTCAACATATGACATAACATAAGAAAGATAACTTGGGCCATAGCCCGACTCGCCATGTGCAATGTCTTCGTCAAGAGGCCCTCACCGCCGAACCTAAGCATCATCCATACATGCACGGATCCATGGGGTGCAGGGGATTTCTCCCGTTAGAGTATGTTGAGGCCCATGCATGCTATGATCTTATAACATAATCTCTATATGTCATGGCATATGCATATCATCATCTTGGAACATAAATCATATGCATGCTATGAGCTACTTATGCGTACTACATGGCATGTGATCATATCATCATGGCAATATAAGATAACAAGTAACATCATAATCTTTAAGTCGTGCATATCATCACTTATCATCATGCTAATGCATACCATAATCTTATCTTACTTTACTTTAGCATCTTTCATCATGTCATGATATGATGTGACAAGTGGACATTTATATGGCATTCTCATAGGTGCATACTTCATCATACTTCTTTAACATCTTTGCTTTATGTCCCAAGTCATTCATCATTCATCTTTTCATCTTTCATCTTTACTTAGATACTTTCTTATCTTGTTTGATTGGGAAGATCATGTTGAAGCTCAAGGGAAAAATGGCTAGCTAGGCCAACATGTTGGGTTCGCGGGAGGCCAATAGAGACGCCACGCTTGGGGTGGAACTCGCCTCCTGGTTTCGCGTAGGCCCAACAGAGACGCCACGCTTGGGGTGGAACTCGCCTCAACTTATGGAAACGCCACGCTTGGGGTGGAACTTGTTTCCCCGAGAAATGCCACGCTTGGGGTGGAACTCATTTTCCCTTTTCTTGATTGCAACAAGTCACCTTCACGTCAATCCGTCTTTTACTTGCTTTCATCAATACATACAATCAGTCACACATGTTGCTTATTTTAACCTTATTTAAGGTCATACATACTTTAAATTATACTAGGTGTGGTCATTCAATCATATCAAATTAGCCTCCAGAACGGGCGACCGTTTTGGGTATTGGTCGACCATTAGTAGGATATCGGTCGACCGATAGGGTTATCGGTCGACCGTTATGGTCCATTCGGACGACCGAAATTAGACTTCGGTTCGTCCGCTAATCACAGAATGTGACACTCTTTATATCGGACGTCCGTTACCAAATCGGTCGACCGCTCATGGGTCTTTCGGACGACCAAAAAGGGATTTCAGTTCGACCGCTAATCACAGAATGTTCCGACTGTTTTATCATCACATATCGGACGATCGCTTGTAAATCGGTCGACCGGTACTTGACTTTTCGGATGACCGAAACAGGGTGCTCGGACGTCCGTTAATCACAGAATGTCCCGACCCTTCCAAAACGGGCGACCATTATAGAACCGGTCGACCGTTGGACAGAGTTTTACACTACAATGGTCTCCAGAACGGTCGACCGATACATTATCTGTCGTTCGTTCTGGGCCAACAGATACACAACTTTTACATCACTCCATCCCAAATCTTTCATACATTGACATATTGAACACATACATGATTCCAAACATCATATAGGACATTTCTAAGCATTCTTAGCATTTCAATCATGAATATCATAAGGTTCTCACATGAAGCATCTAACCATGCTAACTAAGTTCATACATGTACATAAGCATAAAACCATTTCATTTGAGCTAGCATAAGCGACAATGAACATCATATTTCCAAACATGATTAGCATTAGAACATAAAGCTTCATAAACATGACACATACAAGCACTAATATGCATAAGCCCTAATCATCCACTTCAAAAACACAAGTTGGTTCTTCATGCCCTAATCCATTCACACAATCATCATTAGGGAGGAGATTAAGGGTTTGGATCCCCTCAACATACCTTAATAGAAAACCTAAACTTATAATCTTCTTCCTCTAGCTTTAATCCAAGTTCCCTTCCCCTTGTTGCTGTCCACGTGTGCTAAAGGGAGAGGTAAGAGAGAGAGATGTGAGGGAGCTTGCTATTGACCAAAGGGTAAAACATGAAAACTTACTGTAGCAAGCAGGGAGAGAGAGTAGAAGGCAAGAGATGATTACTGTTGATGCTTAGTCTTCTCCCTCTTGCTGTTGAGCAAATGGAGCTAAGGCAATCACTGTGACTACAGTGAGGTGGTAAGAGAGAAAAGGAATGGAGCAATGGGGTTTACTGTAGCATGGAGGGTGGCTTTAGGGGTGCATTCGGCCGACAGGTAATGGGATTTGGGGAAAAGCAAATTGCTTTTAGGTTATGATAGTATGGTGGGCTTTGTGGGCTGGAGGCGCATGGGCTTGGGCCACCTGCGGGTGGCTTAAGTCCCCTTTTTTTTCTTTTTTTTTTTCACATCAGGATATTACAATTAAGCTCCATATTTTTCAATTTCTTTGGATCGTTTGCAAGTGATATCTTGTATTTGATCCATACTCACTTTCCTATTTTTTCCATATGTTTATATATAATAACAACAACAACAAAGCCTTATCCCACTAGGTGGGGTCGGCTACATGGATCATACGACGCCATTCCGCTCTATTAGTAACCAAACCTTTCGGTATATTATTCACCAATAGATCCTGCTCTATTAGTTCGCCAAGTGTCCGCCTTGGCCTCCCTCTCCCTCTTTTAATCGGACTCCAGATTATTTGATCTATTCTTCTTACTGGCGCATCTAATGGTCTTCTCTGAACATGACCAAACCATCTCAAACGATTCTCTACCATTTCCTATATTTTATAGCCGGTCCCAAGCCCGGATAAAGGAGGAGGGTTGTGTTAGGCCCCGACAGCCAGCATAAAATCCTGTCGAATCTTATGAATATGTTTATATATAATAATGTTATTAAATGTAGAATAAATCTTACTATTATAGTAATTTTTCTTCATAATAATCATTGCTGTTTAGACTCCAACTTACATTACTAGTTCTTCCTTTAGAAACAAACATTACTTGTACTTACCTAGTACTGGTCAAACAAATTGAGAAGGTAGTAATCTAATTTGGTTATCTAGTTTTCAATCCATCCAACATCAATTACGAAAAAACCCTCTGTACTAGTTAGAGCATTGGGACAGTTATTTTCTCCTATTGACTGAAGTCAAGTTTCTTATAACACTTTAAATATGTGGATTATATATTTTTTTTCTTTCGAGAGGGCAGGAGAATGATTGACGAGGGTGTTGGTCATCCAGATTCATTGAAGGATTGAGGACATGTAACTAGATACAGTTGAGTGTGAGGATAATTAGGTGGCTTATTGTCTATTTGCAAATTTAACAATTGTTCAGGAACAAGGTTCCATTGTTTCTGTACTGAGCAACTTGCTAGTTCTGTATTTATGTTGCACTTGTATTGCATATAATGTTCCCTAGCTCTGATTTGGTTGTCTAATGGTGATATGCCTGCCTTTATTCTTGATGTTTATTATCATGCCATTGGATCTTCTCTATTTCATTTCTGCAACTGGAGGTGATGACTATTTCTGATGAAGCTTCAAACTGGTGAAGTGATTGGGCACTTCTTGCGATCAATCATGAGCACATTCACATCCTCACTCTTTCTACTTCAATTGAAACTGTGAATCTACTAATTATTCAAACTAGATACAACTATTCTTTCTGCTATATTTGTTATGTTAGCTATGATGTATCATCAAGTTTCTGGCGTATTCAGGCTGCCAATTATCTGAACATCAAGGGCCTGCTTGATTTGACATGCCAAACTGTAGCTGACATGATCAAGGGGAAGACGCCAGAAGAGATCCGCAAGACTTTTAACATCAAGAACGATTTCACTCCTGAAGAGGAAGAAGAGGTGCGGCGAGAGAACCAGTGGGCGTTTGAGTGATTTCGCTGTTCTTTAGTGGGTTGCCTCGAACACTTTATTTCATATTTTCCAATCCATCCATGGGTTATTTGGTGTAGGCCTTATAAACTCTGTGTAATCTATCTGAAGATGGAGGTACTCAAGTTATTATAAGTAAACTATAAGAGAAGTTTAAAGACAGTTGCACATCTGTTCGTTAAATCTTTTCCTTGTCTCTTGGAACTTATCTTTTAACTCTAGACGAATCATCGAAATCGAACGATAATGATTGAATGAATTTGAATCGTTGATATTTCAATTATTATATTATTAATGAATTTGATGAAGGGTCATAAATGTATTGCCCTTTCATTATAATCCATTATTATTATGAATGAGAAGAATAAAGGAAAAGGTAGTTACAATTTTTTTCCTTTTACTATGAGTTATGAAGATAAGTTTGGTGATCTTCCCCCTCTATTCTCATAATCTTTGGTTCTCATCTTCATCTACAATGGTTGTAGTGCAAGTCTCTTAGATGACTTGAAATAGGTATTCTACAGAGATTTTGGATAGGATCCTCTCTGTCGGTCTTCTTTTCGCTAGATTTGCATTCAGTATTATTTATTATCATGATTCATGTCTTCTTCGGGACGATGGTAGGACGTTAAATCCTCATCGATTGCTATTTCGTATAGTAATCATTGATATTCCAATTATTGGTTTATGGACTTCAATTTGGAAAAAGCGAGTGTATGAAATTAAAGTTTTTTTTCATAAAATTCGTAAATTCTAGTAAGATGATCTCGACTTTAATCTCTGTTATGTTCTTGATGTCAAGGTTAGTATTTTTGCTGCTCCCCACATCATGAAGATCACAAAACATTTTGCCACGTCAAAAAAAAAATTTAGAAGGGGTGAGTTTATTGACATAAAATAATTACTTGAAGTTTACACACAGAGTAATTATCTAAAAATATACATGATCTCAAAATGTGAACGATTTAGATAGAGTTTTGATTCGATCCAAATTCTATCATAGCTGCTTAGTAAACACCCTTTTCAATTTGCCTCTAACCATCAGATAAAGTGGGAATAATTCATCCTCTCTTTGATCCAGCATTGGATGCTTCTTGTTCTATGTGTGCTCAAATAATTTTGTTCTGTGTTCTATGACAAGCTACTTAATCATTTGCTGCATTACTCAAGTGAGTAGAGGTACTCAAATTGGATCGATTTCTAAGTTTCATTGAAGGAATTGGTAATAAATAAACACGAGTATTATTGAAATACCTCGCAATGGAAGATGGATTACCAAAGTCTTTTCTAGGTTATTTCTGTATCATTGTCAGAAACTCGATCACATAATGAAAAGAGAACACATTCCACAATTCAAGTAATTCAGGATAGCCTCGGAATCACGACAAAAGTGCGACAGCCTCTTGTTGTTCGTCAAACAGCATCGCACTGAAGTAGCAGCCATCAACACATAGAAGAACATCATCTTCTTTTATAGTGCACTTAAGTATGCAGTTGAATCTCCTAAAAAAAAGTATGCAGTTGAAGCATGTGATTGCTAACTGCATTCATGGAGTTATGCACGTGAGGCCCAAAAAGGGCGCATACGTCCAACAATCTCCCACTCACACTCATGGGCTATTACCCATATTTGATTCTAATAAATGTCCGATATGGTAAATGGATAGTGCGACCCATGAGTACATCAATAACTAAGGGAGAACTATGACCTGTTAGGGATACATAGCCACTCAATCACTTGAGAGTTTATACTATGACTTGTTAGGGATGCATAGTTGCTCGATCAATTTGAGACCAAAGTTATGACTACATAACTGCTCAATCGACATGTGAGCACATGCTATAACGTGTTATCGTTGTATAGCTACTCAACTATCATGTGGGTCTATGATTTATCAATAATACATAGTCGCTCAAACATCCATATTATTCGTTTTGCTTTAGAAACACCTTCCTTGCACACTCCAGACGACACACGTCTTATCATGCATGATTTCGATTGATCTGTATGCTTATATATTTGGCCAATTGCATTACAAATACCATGCAACACTGTTGAATCTTCCTTTCGCCCTCATATTTCTCAGTTCTAAGTCAGCTGCTTTCTTAATCGTGGCTCGATGGGCCGCATACAATTTTAGCTTTTGAGTACCTTGCGAAAGTAGCAACACTAACATATTTTCTTGAAATATAGTCAAGAGTTTAAGGGCAACCTTCGAACTTTGTTCAGTCCTTAAAGACTCACATTCTGACGAAAAACTATAAGTATTCGTCAAGTCTAAGAGTCGACTTAGCATACTAGGTTTATAACTACGGTGAAGATTCTGAATGAGCATATGTCATAAATTCATAACACCGCACAGACTGGAGTCAAGACATCTGCTCATGACGCCTGACTTGAGTCCTCCCACTAGTCGCCCAAGAATTAGCGCCACGATATCTCATATCTGGCTTCTCTTATCAGGCTATACAGAGTTATATATAAACTCGTGTCATCCTCTTGAGATATTAAACCATATACCTAGATTTAAATCATTTCATCTTTGCTCTCTATACACTAAGCGCCGAGACGATTATCCATGTGACTAATAATCTCGTGCTGAATTTTGACATACTCTACATGCATTATAAAAAACATTAACTAACTCTAGAATAAAATTTGATATAATTTTATTCATCACAAGAAGATTTAGAATACATTAATAAGTCTTGTGCATGTTAATGCATCGGTCGAATATGACTTAGTAAGTATCTCTTACTTATATGCATTCACCAATCGTATATTCTTCACATTGTCAAGACATATTAGACATTAATATGTTTTCCCTTAATGATCCATCCTTTTTATCAAGCAATACTGACATGCATATTGCAACAAAGGACATACTTGACCATTGCCAATACAGGAGTAAAATAATATACTTACTTGAGGGCTTCCTACCATAATTGAGTATATCACAAACTCAAGTTTCATAGTTCACTACTTTATATATAGTTTTGCTTTCGCTAAACTTTGCAATATGTCATTCTATAACATGAAGACATAATTGGAGATAAACTTTTGCTTGTTAATATCGCCCTTTTAATAGACATCTATTTTATTAAGCAAATTTATAATTCGATCTCCATCATACCGCAAAATGAGAGTCAACATGCCCATAAGGTGTCTCATTATTTTCTTAATCGACATCCAATATAGCGCCTTGTATAAATACGTAAATTTTCATTTGACCATTGACACAAATTTCATACTGATCATTGGACATATTTTCAAAAGGACATTTCCTTACTTATAGAGTCATAGAAAAAATCATGAGATTCAAAATTATCTTTTTTAAATAAGAGTACCGATGAGTGTACAGTTTCTCGTAGAATGTTCAATTCGTCTTTATAATCGACGACTCTTGCTACAAAGTAATAATTTTTTTTGAACAATTCTTATTTAATTTTCACACCTGGTGTGAATAATTATCTCACCCATATCATTTCTATAGAAACACATTAAATTCTTCATTAATAGAAGAAATCCCTTATTATTTCTAGCTATACATAATATTGTTTCACATATAATGTCATGATGACATATTTATAAAAAATGGATATACACATAATGATATTTATATCATTATTTAGATGAATACTAAATCCACAAATGGATTGTCACAAATTACATATTGCGCTCAATACTTTTACATTTAAACATTCAAATAGTTTTATATAAGTTTCATCTGATAAGTCTGTGAATCAATAGCTAGAGTTTTGATAAACGAGAAAAAAAATATAATAATTTCTCTATAGTCAGCACTCCTTTTGTGACTATTGCTTTTCGTCACTTTTAAATCTCTTATCATCCATATCGACTTATTTCGAGGCAAGACAGATGATTTAACAAGTCATTGACTTAATTTTCTTCTTTAGACTCTAATTTTTTGCATTAATCCATTTTCTTTATCTAGTCCGAGAGAGTCTCCATCACTTATTTTAGACTCATGTTCATTTCGTATAGTCATTCGATATTGATGACGTGAAACACAACTCATATGTTTCAATAAATGAATATTTTAATCATGATTTTACTATGAATTGCTCCCACTCGGTGTGAAATGTGGGAAGAGAATATGGACAAACCACAATTCAATCCGCATATATTGTCAACTCTAAATCGTCAACTTCTAAAGTGAAGATGTCTCATTCAGCCAATAAAATATATTCATAAATGTCACATCTCTACTTGATATGTTAGTAACATTTACTGATTTAGGCAACATTAATAATAACATTCCAAATATATCATTGGAAATTTATCTGTGCCATAAATTCAAGTAGATTATGGTTTCATGTATCCACAATACTTATAATTGCGAAATATAGTTAGTCGCATAATTATATCATATTCATCACTAGACTATTTGAATAAGCCTCAACCATTTTGCAATATCAATTAAATCAACAAGACATTAATCTTGCGATCATAAGTGAATCTCCATCTAAGTTCATGAATTTGTATAAAATAATTCATATTACCGACTTAAATAAATCATATGTATGATGATTTTTATAATGCAAAAATGTGATGAAAGAAACCATATAGAATCTTAGACATTGAATACAAATGGATTATTGTAATTTTCTATTCATAAACGATTTTTGTATGTTCTTATCATTTAGACATTGTCACAAAAGTAGGTAAATATAACTTTAGCGAGAAAATATATATTTCTCAAGCTGTCTTATATTTATATTACCTCAAAAAATGTCACAAATTGACTAGCCAAAACTTTTGGCAAACTTATTTACGTCACATATGACACAAATATTCAACTTGAATACTTAAAGTAATCAAAACATAGAAAATCATTTTTCAAAAAATTCTTATAAAGGAACTTCATTAAATATAAATTTTAATGATAAAAGTGAATACATAGCTATGTTTGTCCAAAATATCAAATTTAGATACTATACTCATATCCACTTTAACATAGTGGTATAGTAGGACAATGAAAATAAGAAGATTCATCTATTGCAAAAGAAAATTTTGCAAGTCATAATATTTTTAACTCACATTTTCATGTTGTTTCCAACTATATCCTTGGGCTTGCAAGCTAAGTCATGTAAAGAATTCATTATTCTTTAATTGCATGGTAAATTGTTCCAATAATCTCAGTCCATAAAAAGAGCAAATTTTAACAACGAAACAACATTATCATTAAACAAAACTACTGTACGATTATATCAATAATTTTCGACTCAATGCAATCACAAGCGAAAATTATAGTATTTGCCACAAACGTAGCACTTAGTTTTGTTTATATTAACTTTGCCATCATGCTTCCCACATCGATGCGAGTAGCGTTAGCCCTTCTCAGTATCTATACATTACATTGGACTATGCTTTCTGTCGAAAACTTGCAACAATTTTCTTATTTTGACATGGACAACATATGTCATAGTTGAAGACGACATACATTCTTAAAATAAAAGTCAAAATATTTGATATTTTTACTAAACATCAAATATGTGTGCAAGCTTGCTATACTTATCACAAATAAGTAACTATCATGTGATCATTGTAAAAAAATGTGACGAAGATTCTCTAACTCATACGCCAAGTTTAACATCGCATACATATATATCTATTGAAGAAAAAATTTATATAAGAGTTATTATTTTCTTGATTATCTCATTACATCAAGATCGTGTGAATCATGATAGTGATTGTTCTCGACAGAGGTCATCTTTTACCATGTGTCACTTTTTATATATTCATTTTGACTTTGTCATATTGCAACGACTCCTTTTTTGTATAATTTATGTATGGGCAAACATACGTAAGGGAAATGAGTTAGTTTTTGCATGTCTTCTTGTCGCATATATTCATAATTAATGACATAATAATATTTTTAAGACAATGACATCAAGATGGTCGCTATGCTCCCACTCATGTCCCACTATCCGAAAAAATAATTATCATTCATTAAAAATAATATGTTGCGTCAAGTTATACTACTCTAATCATTTTGAAAAACAAACATCCAAAATCTTACCATTTTCAAAGATGTGGACAGGACAATTAGAGTTCTGCGATGGAAGCTCTTCATTACATTTGTAAGGTGCCAATTATAAAATCATCACCCCTTCGTCTTATCACCACAATAATTGAAAAAAATTCATCACGCCATGTAAACATAATAATTCTTGGAGACTGCGTTAAAAGTACACCAGGTAAGTCCATAGAAAAAAAGGATATTAAATTTTTTACTAACAATATCTTTTCAGTACTTTCCTAGACATGCACATGTCACGCACCACTTAACAAAAATTACTAACATGACCATCATACAAATTAGATGCCTTAGTCCTATTTGGACTACCTATGTTTCATAATGTCAAAACCTATATTCTAAGTTTTATGAAACATGTCACATTCATAATTCACAAATATTTATGCATTCAAAGCAAACATTGCATAAATCACATATATGAATGTATATGCACGCAAATAATCATATAATTCATTTACATATAAATAAATGTTATTTATCACACTCATATAATTAACATAAGCATGATAATAGACATACAATTAATCACACAATTATTATCACATGTCTAACTCTACATTTATGTCACATAAGTCCCAATCATGTACATATATTCATATCATGCATGTCTTACATAAATTTTCATCGCATAAAATCATGCAATTGATTTCATGTGTAATAAAAAAAATGTACACATATTTCTATTCATAAAGAAATATAATTTGTCTTAATTAATGTGCATATTTCATATGAAAAATGTGACAAAAATAATTTGTACATAATTTAATATAACTATGTGAATTAATTTCTCACAAATTCACATAACACATATTATGCCTAATATGTAACATAATTTGTTATATGTGCACGTTCTTTCATAAAAAAATAAATTCTTTTTTATATAGTCCATTTCACAAATGAACTAATAATGTACAAATTTCTATTATCATGTCAATTTACATAAGTGTCATACTTAAATACACTTTAAGTAAATACAACATAATTATGTGCATGAGATGTGGAAATGCAATTTAAGTGTGACATACTACACTTAAAAAATATCATGCAATAACATAAAATTCATAATTATGTACAATGTATGACAACACAACATGACATTTTCATGTAATAATAAATATGCATAATTACACTAATATGCATAAAATGATATGCCATACAAATTTTAGAAAATTTATCCAATCAATTTTCTAATTAAAATTACATGATAATTTCCATAAGTTACAATTACACATAATAATAACATGACATAAAATTACATGATAATTTCCATAAGTTACAATTTTTTAACAGTTCGTTTTTTTCATGGTTCTAATCATTTATTTGCTGCAGAACAGACGAATAAAGACCAGATAAAAAAATAAACAAATAGTTTACATGAAATAATGATATAATGCAACGGTACTTTATGCATCTTTTTGCAAGAAAAAGGTGTCAGCCAGGGGGCGTAGCGCACTACTATGGCAGTCAACATGTTGCACTTACACGAGTTTCAGTTTAACACATGTCGCAAGTAGCAGTCCATGCACGTCCCTTTCATGGAACACAAAGTCACATACATTCACAACGCGCCTCCACGCTATTGTGTCAAAACAGTAATACTAATTACAATTATTGCATGATCTCAAATTTCCATATGTTAAAAAACAATTATATCCATCGAAAAAAAAGACATGCAAATAATTTGTCGATCCATTTCCATTTCTCAAACGTCAGGCAATGAACGCGCAAAGTGCAAAATAGTAAAAAAATTTCATTGACACTCGTTAATTTGCATAACATATTATAACGAGAAAAAGTCTATTTGACCCGATACTAATTGAAGAAAGAAATATCTCGACAGTTCATTAAAGTCTTTTTTTTTTTATATTAGACATTATTATTTGATATAGATGTTATTTAGATGTAATTTTGCATCCCTTTTGTGTTATTACATGAGGGTTCAAATAAGAAAAATGATTTTAACATCAATAGTTTTATTTCCCAAAGTAAAATGTTACATTACTTTGGATAGATCGTTAGGTTACCTATAATTTTTAAGTGTCAAGTGCAAGGATGTTACTTACTCGATCACATAATGAAAAGAGAAAAGAGAATACATTCTATAATCCCAGTACTTCAGGACAATCTCAGAATTACGAGGAAAGTGCGACAGCCTCTTGCTCTTCGTCGAACAGCATCACACGGGCAGCCATCAACACATAAAAAAACATCATCTTCTTTTATAGTATGCAGTTGAAACATGTGGTTGCTAACTGCATCCATTCACGTGAGGCCCAAAAAGGACGCATACGTCCAACATAAACAAAATTGGGTACTTTCTATTACATAAATTAATAGTTGAAATCACATTTCTCATTGATTCTGGAATTGTGCGAGTCTTATTCATTCAGTAATTGTTAGACCTTTATTCCTAATATATAATTGTTTATTTTTAATATTTCACATTTCTCTTTTTTCGTATTAACAAAACATTGTTTTATTTATTTATTTTAATAAATGTTTTTAATAATATAAAATTATATTATTTAGAAAATAATAATAAATTTGAGTAATATGTTATTAGACATTTTATCATATATATAAGAATATAAATTATTCCTTATACATATGATATTTCATAATTATCAATTAGTTCAGTTGTCAAGTTTATCAATTTTTTTTCCTCATAAATTCACTAATGAAATTGACATCCGCTAACATGTAGCCGTTATCCAGTAATCATGTTCTACTCATTATCAGACGACCAAATCAGCAACTTTAGCAAGCATATCCTTGACTTATGTTAAACTATTTCAGTCACGAGGGGCTTTGCTTATCCCTTCTAAAACAACTTTAAATAAGTAATTTTGCAATGGTAATTAACAATTTCACATTGATACTAAACTAAGTAATAAGTTGCGTAGTTTGCATGCCCCATGCTCGCACTTCGTGATGAAGAGGCAGCAACGTCACAGCAGCAGAATTAATTCATGTGGGTGACCGTAGCAACTTGATACGATTGGCATGCAAAGAAAACAATGAGACACAAAAGTTTCAAGAAAATATAACACGAGACGAATCTGCACTGCAACTTGGAGAACATCAAGAGGAAAAAATAATTATTTCTGAAAAATCTGAATAACAATAATGTCACCAAATAACTTAGTTGTTCCCTTTTATAGGGTTCAGAAATACAAATTTTATCCTAAGTAGAACTCTTAATAGACTAGATAAGGAAATATTGACTCAACAGAAATTAAATACTAACAATAACTAAATATCAAAACTAAATATTAATCAGCAACTAAATATCTAAAATAACTCAGACTCAATTACTAAAATAACTCAAACTTGAACTCCAAGTAATCTCATGTCTTGTAATCTCCAACTCCATCTCCTACATCAGTCCCCCCATTTTGAGTAGCATCAGTATCCTCTAGAACATGCGCGATTAAATATGAAACATTGAATGAAGAAGAAATTCAAAAATTATCTGGCAAGTCCACAACATAGGCATTGTCATTGATTTTGTGAATAATTTTGCAAGGACCAAATTTCTTGTTTTTCAATTTGTCGTAAGTGCCAACTGAGAATCGCTCTCGACAGAGGAAAACCATGATCAAATCTCCAACCTTGAAACTCGCAGCTTGTCGATGTTGATTAGCAGATGCTTTATACTTGGCATTAGAGTGTGCGATGTTAGTTTTAGTTTGGGCATGAATCTGCAACATGTTGGAGATGAGATCCTCCACTGAGGCAGGGCTATCATATCTCATGATGTCAATAGCCAAATCAAGAGCTTGACGAGGAAAACGACCATAAACGATTTCAAAAGAGGCCTTGCCGGTAGTTTACAAGACATGATGTATGAGATTACTCTTTCTTTTATGTATTGAAAAATATTTTCTCTTTTTTTAATAAAAGTACCATATGTTTTACCCTAGTAATCTAGGAAGAAAACATGAGGGGAAGGTTGTGGGCATATTTTTTGTCTTATGAATAATTACTTCTCTGTCTCCTCACTTGAGGAAGATAAGAGTATGCCACACTAGCACCGAAGCTGAGTATTCTCATAAGCTTTCCTTTTCTTTTCAGCTCCTCAATACACAACCAAGGAATGGTTGCAGTTAAAAAAAAAGAAGATAAGGCGATGAAAAGAGGGTTAGCTTTTCTAGGGATAAGTAAATGTCTCCTGCACATGCAGGCCATCTTTTGGTGTTAATGCAGGTTGAGAGAATGTGCACGTCCTTGGGGGAGGTTATTTAGATGTTTAAATTGCAAGGTGGTCTCACTTGGTGACTATGGAGCACAAGCTTCAGTGGCTCCTAAATTAAGGATTAAAAAGGTTTCTAATGAGTAAATAATGTTCAAGTAAAAGACGTTTGAGGACTATGGAGATATAGGGTCATATATAATGTGATCATAGAAACCTAAATTTTTTGTACAATAAGTTCCTAATTTTTGCTTGAGGACATGCTTTTGAGAAATTTGAAGTAGAGAAATTATGTATACTTACTACTCGTGTTCAGAAATACAATATTTATGATTTCTCCACATCCATTTTATAAAATATGATAATATGCATTCCTATGATGATATTATTGTTTGTTTTGATTATTGTTCATTTAAAATTCATAGCAAAAAAATGGAGGCATGCAGCTAGATGCCCCCACCTACACACTCACGCAGATTCAAGAGAAGGGCAGCGTGGATAGCCTTTCCAGAGCAGCAAAAAACTTGAGGGAGATATATTTTCACATAACCAATAAATATCTCCTTCGCACCAAAGGAAGAAGCTTTATAGAAAGATGTGGACAAAGGAACAATTGAAAAGATGGATAAGTGACAAGCTTGAATACCAAACATAAAGTAAAGAGGAACATATTCTTTTGACTGAAAAATTGAGAAGAATAAGACAACGAAGTAGATAGATAAGTGAGCAGGTGGCACAAGACTCTAATGCTATAAAAGAGCATGAAGACTAAGAAAGGCATGTGAGAATCTTTCAACACCCCAATCCCCAACCCATTCTACTGGGAGAAGGTTGGATGTGCGCCCTTTTTTTCTTTTATTTTCCTTTTCTTCTTTTCTTGTTTCTTTATGTGTAAATAAATTAGTCAACTAGTGGCTTGGAGGATTTGTGTGAAATGTTTATGTTTTTGAATTTATCTTTTTAATATTTATATCAAGCAACAACCATTCACCTTTTATCTCATGCTTATTGCCCATTATTCATTGTGGTTTTCCCGACGTTTTAATTGTCAAATATATTTTCTTCGATTGTCCATTCATTGTGTCTTAGGATGAAAGGGTGCTTATCTTCAAAGGTGAGAAACTTGGACTGGGTTCATTCATGCAAGGCACAATGTCGATGGGCTTTTCGTTAATTTGTTTAAGACAGTCTAAGATACAAACACAACTTGGAGACTTAACCCCTCGGTGTTGTTTCTCGTCTTTGTTGAACCTTGCTAATAAAACAAGTTGCTATTTGCTCCAGCATTCTCACCTCAACACATCAGCAGCGTCTTTGTGTCTCAGATCCATCTAACTGTCCAGATAGTTCTGCACCTGGAATAATAAGGCCAGTCAAACAGAAGAAATGCATTGCAACAAACACGATAGTTTTATGGGGAACTGAGATGGAACAAAAGAACCAGCAAACAGTACATGTTTTACACATGATAACTAAATGTGGACGCAAACTGTGCATAGTAAGAAAGAAAAAAAAAACATAAAGTGGTTTATTTAATAAAGATATAAAAGGTTAATAAAAAAAGAACATAGACCAATTGCATGGAAACTCATTCTGCTATGTGCTACTGGAGATCTGAATCCAGAATTTCCAGCTATATCCAACGATAGAAATGAATAGCTGTATTTTACAGCTTAAGGATGCACTGTATATCCATCGGCTCCATATATATATATAGCTAATGTACGATAGATTTGACCTTTGAAGCACGTCTATTTTGCTGTCGTAGCCGTATCAGGTACGTATCCGGTACGAATACTACTTGGGTACGCGTAATTGACGTACCCATATGTGGACGAGGCTTGCAAAAAAGAATTAACATCCTTTTAGCTGCTTGAGCAGTGGCTTTGATGTGTCTCTTCAACTTCATCTTTGTGGACTTTGTTTTCTTCACTTTTTCTCCGGTCTCTTTTGATTATCATAGAGTGAGATTTAGGTGGGCAGCTGGCTTCATTATAAAGTTATACGGATCAGCTTTGCTGGGCCCATTTGACCAGTGGCTTAACTTTCCAATTATTAGCACTGGCTGATTAATATTAATATTTTTTATAATTTTCTAACATATATATTACTAAATATCCACATATTTGATATTAACAAATACACGCACCGTACCCTGTTTTTTTTTTGAAAAAATAGGGTACTCCGTACCCGTATGATACGGGTACCGTACCCATGCAACATAGGATTTGACACAAAAAGTGAAAGATGGTGTGTTGAAATCGAAGTTGGCGTAGATATGACTTAAAGAAGAATCTGTCAATAAATTTTTGTAATGTTTTCTTTTAAGTATTCTTCTGTGGAGCAAAAGTGTTCAATGAAGATTAGACATCTTTTCTTGCCAGTCAAATTTTGGGTAAGTATATGGCATATCACGAACTTTTAAATTTAGAAAAGACTAAAAATAGCGCTTCCTCAGAAGAATTAAAATTAGCATTTATCATTTTGTTTTATGTGAATTCGTCATTATATAAAATCCATCAACGTTTAGCTCATATAAATCTAAAGTAGTAGTATACTTAGATGTATCGGGTGAAAAAATTTCAATTACATGAGACAACTGCCAAAGTCGACATTTAACATTAAATTATGCAGGACAATTGCCAAGTCGGTATTTAACAGTCTTATTTTAACAGAGGTTAGAATATTTGACTAATTCATAAATTTGATAATTCTTTTAGATAAAAACAAACACTTTGCTAAATCTACAGCAAAAGCAAAACTTTGGGCTTTTTGTGAAATTTACCCTGTTTTTTATAGAACCAATGACAATTAAACTCTCTTTCCACAAAATATAATTTTCAATGAACCAATGCAACATAAATAGCTAGCTATGAACTAAAGAAGAACTTTTCAAATAAAGAAAGAACTAAATGTTTAATGAATGAATTATGTTTCTAAAGATGGATTTCACTTGTAGTTGCAAGCTAAATATGGATTCTATTATTTTTATAAGGATGTAAAAAAGCAACTCCATGTCACAAATAATTTCTATGGAATTTCTCTCAAGTCCAATACTCTCGCAATGGCAGCAGCTCTAATTGAGTGGAAACATGTGCAACCTAGACAAATCTCCAGTTTATGTCAAATCCCTAAATGGAAGAGTGTATTCCAAAGACACCAAACAATAACAGTAGCAAATTCTTTCCAGGTTTACTAAGGAATATTGTAGCCACATGAGGATAATATAATGTAGAATAACAAGTATAAACCAGTAACAAATAAGTATTACGAAATTAGAACATCATACTAGCACTTAGTACTGAGAGTCCTGTGGAAAAAAAAGTATAGATTTGTAGGATCTCCTAAAAAAAAATAGATTTGTAGGAGGGCTAGAGAAAGTACTTTGAAAATATATCACATCTGGTCGATTGAGAAACCAATGAAAACTCAGAGTGGAATTCTTATGAACACAGACCTCATTTTAGCTATGAGCAGAACTGTAGAAATCATAAGATGCACCTAAAAGGTATAATGTTTTCTCAATAAGACACAGCATTTCAAACATGAGTAAAATCTAACCTTCTATCTTCTTGGCACTGGACAAGCAATCAACAGATGCTGCAGCACCACTTTGAGCACCTGAGAGCTCCTTATATGTCGAACTTAGGCGTCTCATGCACTGCATGTTGTCAACCTGACACTCCACTAATCCCTGATTGTTAAGAGAACCATTTCCCCCAACATATTTTCCTTGAACCCCTGGTCGGAAACAGTAACCCTGATCATCGCAACTGAAACCACACGAGTTCAAAACCTGACCACCATCCATCATGTTCACCTGTGACACATTGGAGGCCGTATCTGCTCCTTTCAAGACCATAATTCCACCTCTTGCAGGCCTTTGATAAGGGAAAGAGCCAATCTCCACTTCAATCCTCCCTCTCAAGTCCACAAGCAAGCATTTAAGCCTCATGACCTCAGCTTCCAAAGCAGCTTGATTTTGAAGCTTTTTCATAAGTTGTTGGTTCATTGCCCTGAGCTGGACTATCTCCTCCTCAAGGGATGCTGCATGGGCCTTCTTCTTCTCCCTATATTTGCGAACAGCTTCACGGTTACCACAGGGTCGTTTCTTGGTAGAAGAACTCTTCTCTGCAGACTCAGATGTCTCATCAGTGGGAGCTGAAAGTATCTTAGTGTGAACATGGAAGCAAGTGTGTGTGTGAGAAAGGTCCGGTCCGGGAGGGTTGCAAGTGTGGGTATGAGTGCAGGCGTGGTGCTGCTGGGTGTCATCAAATATGTCTTCAAAGAAACTTTCCATTGAGCAGCTGCTGGGAAGTTCTTCGCCAGAATTAGGACCTGTGAAGACCTCAGGATTCGAGAAATCGAGGTCTCCGTCTTCCATGATTGCAAGGAAAAGCAAAATATGCCTACGACGACAAACAAATTGTCAGGCTTCCGACTCCGATGCAAAATATAATGACATGTCACCCCAAAACTATAACGAATGTTAGCATATTCCAGATTTGGACACTGTATAAGTCATACGCGACGAGGATCAGACAGAAATCATGACAGAAGAAAATTCAATATTGAAATAATAATCAAATAGCGAAGAACATCCAACATGGGCTTGAACACCAAATCTAACGTACTCTGTGAAATGTTTAACCAATTGCAAATCAGACCTAGATTGTGAATCAGAAGACAACAATTTTTAACAGGAAAGACGTGGATTCATTGAGGGTCAAGCCAAAGAAGTGACGAAGAGTACTCAATCAAGTAAGAAAGAAAGAAAAAAAAATACGAACTTTAACCCCCGAGCCAAAATTAACGGGATAAAAATGATAACATTTTCTGGTGACGGCGAAGGCATAACAGTAAATTCTAAACGAAAAAGGAAGGAGAGAGAGAGAGAGCAGGAATTCTTGCAACTGAAAACAAATCAAGAGAGAGAGAGAGAAATATTACCTCAAATCTCAGGCTTCTGCATCCCCCACCTCAGTTCCCTAATCATATGAAACCCTAGGAAAGAGCAAAAGAAGAAGCAAAGAAATTGGAAATGCGAGACGAGAAACGAGAATAAAAAAACGTAACAAAAAATCGAGAAGAAGAAGAAGAAGAAGAAGAAAAATTGAAGAAGACGGTAAGCGGAATTTTAATGCACCGTGGGAACGTAAATGACTTGTCACTTCCAGGTTTATTTTCACTTTTTTTTATCAATATATTTCTATGTTAATTTTCCATATAGCTAATTTTTTTTATTTATTTATCTCTTGTATATTTGATTGGAATAAAAAAAAAGTTTATGTCTTTAAAATTCAATCGTAAAAAGTATCATTTCATCCAAGTCTAATCTTTATTTCTTTTATCGAAGAAATTTTATTACCCAACACCTTAGCTCCATATTTCTTTTTCGGGTTAATCTCGACCGCCCAACTTGTGAAGATTCGGGTGCCGGCAGCCTTTTAACGACTTCTGATGTGGGGTGGGATCAGTTTGCACTATTAAATATGACATCTGGAAATTTATAACTTTTTTTTTTGTATTAAGTCAATGGTTTCTTTTTGTGATGAAAAAATAGTGCTATTATTTTGTTCTAATTCACTAAAAGAGTTAAGATAACATATTTAGTCATCTTATATCATTATTTAATTAAGTCTAACTTAGTAATAAAGAGTGGTCAATTATATGAGTGGAGTGGAGTGTGCCTCATTTCCATGATTTGTTTTCATTACAATCTTTAAAAGCAACTAGTCCCCTACACTGTTCAAGTTTTCAATTTTACTGTCATTTTTTTTCGTTACGAATTAATTTTCTTCTATTTAAGTAAAGACATTCCTCTATTATCGGTTTTAGAATAATAAAAAAAAGGAAAGGTCTACAAAATAGGTCCTAAAAATAAAACCGACATGTTGCTCTAGATTTTACTCTTATTTGCAATTTTGATAATAAAGATTAACAAAATAATCAAACATGAAAAAGACAAAGTTATATGCGAGAAAAAACGATAATAAAAAAGTTAAGATAAAGGCGAAAACTTTGGGTAACTTTTAGAGGGCATTTCACTTAAATTTTTTTAATTGATAATATGAAGTTAAATTACATGAACTCATTATATTATTTTATTTTAATCTGTAAGCAACATGAGTTGCCTGAAAGCAACAATCCTCCATACATATTAACATCATTATTATGCTCTTTTCGATCTCAAATATAAATAAATTATGTAATGACAACAACAAAAAATATTATTTTCATTATTACTATCATAATTAACAATACTAATTTACTTAAATTATTATTAATAATATTATTATTACTCACATCGATATAATATATTGCTATTTTAAAAATTTATAAAGTATTTATAACTATATTTAATTACTTTGTCAATTTTATGATTTTTTTTTGAATTTTTAGCTAAATTATATAAACTTTAATTTGACAATAATGATAAAAGTTATTTTAGTAAATATTGTACATTGCTTAGTAATTTTGTATTATGAGTAAACAATTTTATTTGAATTGCTGAAGAGATTATTTGTACATAACAAATAAGGTTAATAAGGGACAATAATATTGATTGATTAGGTAACGTGAAATGAAAATACCGTAAAGGCCCTCTTAGTTTATGACGAAGCAAAAGGTAGTTAAATATATAAAAAAAATGAAATATAAAGAACAATGTGTAAATGTATTTCTCAATCAATTTGATCATTTTTTTTATAAACAAAATTGAACTTTTTGTATTTCATTTTGATCAGTCCACTTTCTAAGACTTGAGGAAAAGGACACAGTTTGGAGTAAGATACATTTGATATCAGTGAGTCGTTATCACTTTTAATACTACAACATTTAAACGAAGCCGAACCTCAAAACTTGTATGAATATTATGAGAATTTAGGAGGCAAGTGATTTGTGTCTGGTGGCAAAGTCATTTAATGTTTTTGATCTTATTGAAATTAATTAAACACATTGTTGCAAAAAAAAAAAAAAGTTGTGTATTTCTGAAGGATGCTATTCCGATAAAGAAGAGCAAGTAAATAGAACCAACAGGAAACAAACAAACTTTTGCATCAGCTGTAATCACTGAATTACCAGGAACATCAACAAACAGGCAGGCACTCTACTTTTTTTTTTTTTTTCATTCAGCTTGAACGGGCACTGGTCTGTTAATATTGTTAGGACATGAACATACGAAGCACACAGTATAATTAAAAGCACTATTTCGATAACAAAACTAGGCATTGGGAGAGATTGAAGATTAAACTCAGTCTCTGATGGGTCAAGTTATTTATCGATCAAATGTCAGCACAGACAGACATATTGATACACACCACTAATCATCGAGTAGATGAAGCAGTCTTCTTCTTACACCATGACACTGAAGATTTGCATAGATCATTCTAAAAATGATCTCGCCAAACTGCTGAAAAGCAAACAAGCCGGTTTTAAGTGGTTGAAACAAAGATACAAAAGACGAGCATATACCATGCATGTTCAAGAAAGGAAAACTCATGCATGATCTTCGCCACATTGTCCTGTAACACCCGATTCTGCAAAGAAGAAGAAGAAGAAGAAGAAGAAGAAGAAGGACATGAAGAGGAACGTCGACTCAGGGTCTGTCCTCTTTCTCCTCTCCCATGTTTCCTCTCACTCATTCTCTTTTTCTCTCCGACGAGCGGCAAGTGACATCTGTGACCACCTCTAGCACGGACGACGTGAGAGGCAGAGTAGGACATAGACGAACCACATACGACTTCTCGGCAAAACGTAGGCTAATAGGTGTGTGTGGTTCGACAAAACGTAGTTTCTCGATGAACCAAGCATGCCTAATTTAAACCCACGAACAGAACTTTCAAAGGTGAATGTATAAGGCTTTCTAGAATGATGACATGACGTCACTGCTGCCATGAACGAAAGAATGTATGTTTACCGGAATGATTTCCATGTTAGACCGAACCGAACTCATGATGGAAACGTATATATTGTTTATCTAAAATCTTTTGTTATAGAATGCATGCGTAATATAATACTTTGCATAGTGTAGACTCTAAATGCTCTGTGGAATCATGCTTGTAACGTAGTTAACTTAGTCGTAATGCACCGGTGATCGCCGGAGAAAAACGGAGAACTAAATCTATTTTACGACATGACAAAATCCGGCCCGGGTTCACCAAAACTGACGTGAACCAGATACTCAGACCAGGTCACCCACGACAAAATTCGGCTCGGGCTCGCCGTGGAGAAGACGATCGGAGAAATGACTCTCCCGACCCAATCGTCCTCCGAATCTGGCCCAGGTATGATCCGCACCCGACCTAGGTTCTTCTCGATTTTCCGCTCTGATAGATCGAGGCCAATCCAGGCCGAACTCGGCCTGGGTTCACTTCTGCCCCGCCCGGGTTCACTTCTGTACGAACCAATGCTTTTCACAAGAATATGATTATTAATCTCTCATCGGAAAGTGAACGAAGTATGATAATGATCTTTACGTCAAAAATAATAATGACTCCTCTCACTTTTTTTCAATGAATGATTATAACTCTTATGAACATGATATGAATAATGATGACCTTTATGAATCTGATGATGAATGACTATGAACCATGATATGATGATTAAGAATGACAAGAAGCGGCGACTGCACTCCTTTGGTCAATTGATATGATTTCGACAGGTGACCCTCGAACCTTGGGCATCTGTCGTGTGGACCGGAAGAAATGACCTTTCATCTCAACCTGATTTAAATGAACTTCCATCCACTTGATTTAAAAGTAAATGAAACAACATAAGAAGATATTTTCTCTACGCCTTGATCGATCTATGGATCGAAATACAGGGCATGTATGATGAGGGAAGACGTTCCAACATTGTAACAAGCTCTTTCATAGGTTAGCATGTGCTCTATCTAGGCGGGAGTTTCTTCCATACGGATGTTTTCGCCGAGCGCGAGGTTATCTAGCATGACGGGGCTTGCCGTGGCATTGATCACCCACTGGCCCATGATGTCTAGATAGTCGTATCTGTAATACCCCCAAAATTGCCCCTCCTGCCACGTAGGCAGTCAGGTTGACCCTGGGAGCGCTACACTGCCTGATGCACTATTGACCATGACCATTCAATAAAATGACATACATGGCATTAATATAGTAAGAAAATATGATCAAAGACTTTAGTGCGGAAGTTCAAATGTTAAATATAAAGACGAAAAGTAGTTAACATAGCTTTTAGCAAAGTGCAGAAATGCATCAAATTCAACATGTGAAAGAGAAGTTCGATGAGCGGAATAACAAGATGTCTCTAGACAAATTACAACTTGAAAGAAATGTAGCAAGGAAAGCTTTAAGCAAGATGTCAGTCATGTGCAGCGTTCTCCAAGCTCTGTGCCTTCCATCCCCCATCAATTAGCATTCCCCCCTGCAAAATTTCATTGCAGGGGAATCGAATACCCATGAGCAAAAAGCCTAGTACAATAGCAAAATAGACGGTGAAATATGGATCAATAATCGATGATCATGTAATCAATATATCAAAGATGAACAATACTATACTATAATGGCAATGCATTGCTATAATAAATCAATACTTCATTCCTAGGCAATATCAATAACTATGCTTTATTCTTTACCATGACTATACTTTGTCTTTACTCTGCATTATCTTTACTTTACCATGTTCTATACTTTGCTGTACGTATTCTTTACTGTGCCATACTTTACTTTACAATGGTCTCTGCTCTACTTTACAATGCTCTACTTTACATTGCTTTACTGTGAATTGTGCTACGTCTTTTATATTACTATAATATCCTTAAAGTTAGTTGTCCTAAAAGAGCTCGACTTTATTAATTGGGATGCTAGAGGTGCCTCTCTGAATCTCTAAAGCCAATAAGCTCATAACGGAAAAAGGGGTGGGTGTTACAACCTCACCTAGTTCGGGATGTAGGTGGAAGAGAACCTACCCCCCAAGAACAGTGGTCAATTAAGAAACTTGTAGGTTCACTGTCTCCTCAGCTAGCTACATGTCCCTCTGGCATAATACAATAATCTCTGGGGAAGGAGTGTGACCATAGCATCACCCTTCATTCGAGATACAGATGGGAGAAGACCTGAAATTTCAGGAATAATGAAAAAAAAGACTAGTAGCTTCGCTGTCTCCTCAGCTAACTACTTATCCCTCATTTGCTTTAACTTTGATCTTTGCTTTAAACTTTGGGGCGGCACATAACAATCCCATATATTTATCTTTACTTTAATTATCTTTGATTATCATGAAATCTATGATTCAGAACCCAACTAGTCGTTATTTTCTGTACAATAGGACTCAACCAATATAAGTGAACTGGTTAGAATATCAGGTTACGATTTAAAGTTAGAATTGATTCACTATCTGAATCGGTCGACCGTTACTGGACCGGTCGACCGTCCCTCTAGTTTAGGCCGAGCTGATCTGTGGACTAGAACATGTCGACCATCCACTATGAGACCGGTCAACCATTCTAACATACCGGTCGACCAGTCCTCTTGGATCGATCAACCTGCAGTGTCAGTGAATCGGTCGACCGTACATGTGAGTCGATCGACCGGCCACTCAACTGGATCGGTCGACCATTCTGATGATCGGTCTTCCGGTTGTAGGGTTTTACAAAATGCGCACTACGCGCAGTATCGGTCGCCCACTCGGAAGATCGATCGACCGATTTCAAGGCTAAACCTATTAGGTGGTAGGTAGGTCGATCGGTCGACCGGTCCCCTCGATAAAACAGGGCCACCAGACTTCTCCATCGATTTCGGTGGTCAAATCAGTACGATATGAATACAAAAATTGTAGGTAACACTCTCAGGATCATAATGAACTATTCTTTCATGTCAAACAATCACGATTTCTTCGTCTAAGGATTTAAGAAGCTAAGGTACCTTTTTGGTTCGATTATCGAATGTTTTCCGGCGAACTGCTCATCGTCCTTCGTCGTCGGTCATTCTATGTCGACTCGAAGGATTCGCTCGGCCCACGTGCACGTCGAGGGAAGGTCGTTGGATGTCGGGAGTTGTCGGGTGAGTGCCGGACATTTGCTGCGTCGACTCTGGTTTCGCAGCTCGTGCACGTCGGTTGTCGGATGAGAGGAAGAGACGGAGGTGATCGGTCGGGGTTCCAAGGGGGCGCAAGGGCGCTCCCCATGGCCCTTTTTATAACCCGGCCGACCCTTGGTCGGCCAGAGGTGAAACGATCGAAATCATGGGAGGAATTTCCTCCCCTATCGATCGTTCGTCTCCCCCCTTTTTATGAATACGATACGTCACATTATTATCTTCTTAAAAGAAAATTCATCCTCGAATTTAGATAAGAGTTAGGACTTACCGAATAGTTCAGGAAATCTCTCTTGCATTTCTGATTCTACTTCCCAAGTTGTCTCTTTTCCTTAGTGATGCTTCCATGACACTTTGACTAGTGATACTCTCTTCTTCCCTTGTTGTGTTCTTGGTATTTCAATATCTCCGTGGGTTATTCCTCATATGTCAGATCCTCCTTAAGATTTGGTTCCTCAATTTGTATCGCGTTGGAGTAGTCGTGCTTGTATGTCCGGAGTAAGGAGACATGGAAAATGTTGTGAACCCTGGCATAAGCCGAAGGTAGGCCAACCTGCATGTTGAGTCTTCAACCATATCTAATATTTCAAATGGGCCTACATACCTTGGACTCAATTTTCCCCGTTTACTAAAATGCATCACTCCTTTGGTAGGGGAGATATTGAGCAGGACTTGGTCTCCTGCCTTGAACTTATGTTCTTGACGCTTCTTGTCCGCGTAGGCCTTTTGACGGTCTTGAGCTGACTTCATTCTTTTCTTTATTAGTTCAACCATGTCCATGTACTCTTGGGTCTGCTTCTGTAGTTCTGCGCTCAAGATTTTTCTTTCTCCAACTTCGCCCTAACATGCCGGGGAACGACACGATCGATCATATAATGCTTCAAAGGGGGGACATCTCTATGCTAGCATGGAAGCTGTTGTTGTAGGAGAACTTTATGAGAGGTAGATGCTTATCCCAACTACCGTGTCAATCTAGTGCGCATGTCCGCAACATATCTTCTAATGTTTGGATGGTTCTCTCCGATTGGCCGTTCGTCTAGGGATGAAAGGATGTGCTGTAGTGAAGTCTCGTCCTAAAAGCATTCTGGAGGCTCTTCCAAAATCTTGAGGTGAATATGGGATCTCTATCAGATACAATAGTTGATGGGATCCCGTGAAGTCTAACAATCTCCTGCACATATAAGTCCATCAAACTTTCAAGGGATTGTTTTACCTTAATGGGTAGGAAGTGAGCCAATTTAGTGAGTCGGTCCACTATAACCCAAATGACGTTATGCCCTTTCTGAGTCCGAGGTAAGTCTGTGATGAAGTTCATTGATATTTTTTCCCACTTCCACTGTGGGATGTCCAGACTCTTCAAGGTTTCTTGAGGTTTTTGGTATTCTATCTTAACCTGTTGGCACACTATGCATTTGGAGACATATTCTACTATCTCCTTCTTCATATCTGGCCACCAGAAACTCCTCTGCACATCGTTGTACATTTTTGTACTCCCTGGGTGAATTGCAAACTCTGATTTGTGGCATTCGTCTAACACTTCCATTCGGAGTTCAGGGTTTTTCGGTACCCATAAACGATCACGGTACCTTATGCCACCATCTGAGAAGATTTTGAAATTTATCATTTCTAGACTAGTCTTTATCATCATAGTCTGATATTCTGGGTCTTCAACTTGTGCTTCAATGATTCTCCGTATGATGTATGGTACCATACGTTGCATCATCATTAGTGATCCATCATGCTTTATTCTTGGTGTCCATATGAACAATTCTTCCATAAGTTCGAACCGTCGTAGGCGCATGTAAGCTAAGATCCTTCCCATTTTCGACTGAGAGCATCAACTACTGAGTTTGCCTTACCAGGATGGTAGTTAATGGCAAACTCATAGTCCTTCAAGAACTCCATTCAATGTCTTTGGCGCATGTTCAACTCCTTTTGTGTAAAGACATACTTCAAGCTCTTGTGATCAGTGTAGATCATAAATTCTTCTCCATATAAGTAATGGCACCACAGTTTGAGAGCAAACACTACTGCTGCCAATTCGAGGTCATGAGTTGGATAATTGATCTCGTGCTTCTTCAACTGTCGGAAAGTGTATGCTACCACTTTTTCATGTTGCATCAATACGCATTCTAATCCTGTACCACTAGCATCACTGTAAACTACGTAACCACCGTTGCCCGATGGTAACGTCAGGATTGGTGCTGAAATTAGTCGTGTCTTTAACTCTTGGAAACTTTCTTCACACTTGGGTGACCAGATAAACTTTTCTTCTTTCCTGATAAGCTTGATCAGTGGCAACGCAATTCTGGAGAAATCTTTGATGAAACGTTTGTAGTAGCCTGCTAAACCAAGAAACTCCTAATTTCGGAGACGTTCTTTGGTTGAGTCCAATTGGACACTGCTTCTACCTTTGCGGGATCCACTGCAACTCCATCTTTAGAGACGATTTGGCCAAGAAACATCATCTGTTCTAACCAGAATTCACACTTGAAAAACTTTGCATATAGCTTCTTTGTCCGCAAAGTTTCCAGCACTGTCTCAGATGTTCTTTGTGCTATTTCATACTTGACGAGTAGATGAGAATATCGTCAACGAAGACAATTACGAACTTATCTAGGTGTTCGTGAAAAGTTCGATTCATGAGATCCATGAATGCTGCTGGGGCATTTGTTAACCCAAACGTCATTACTAGGAACTCAAAATATCCATATCTCAACCGGAATGCCGTCTTTGGAATGTCTTCTTCTGCTACCCTTAGCTGATGGTATCCGCTCCTCAGATCAATTTTGGAGAACACCTTTACTTTAGATAGTTGATCAAATAGGTCGTCAATGCGAGGTAGCGGGTACTTGTTCTTTATTGTGACTTTGTTCAACATTCTATAGTCGATAAAAGTCTTAATGATCCGTCCTTTTTTTTGACAAAGAGAGCTGGTGCACCCCATGATGAGACACTAGGTCTGATGGAACCTTTATCCAGTAGCTCTTGAATCTGGTCCTTCAATTTTTTCATCTCTGCTGGGACCATACGGTATGGAGCTTTGGAAATTGGTGCAGTTCCGGGCGCTACTTCAATATGAAAATCTATCTCCCTTCTAGGCGGTAAACCACTAACGTTATCAGGAAACACATCAAAAAATTTTCTCACCACTTCTATGTTTTGAGGAGTCTTCTTTGATTCCTCTATTTTGATCACACTTGCTAGGTAATCTCTACATTCCTTTTGGAGTAGCTTATGTTAGGGGTGTTCACCGGGTCAGGTCGACTCGTGAACCCATGACCCAACCCGATTTTTATTTTTTTTTAATTTTTTATTTTTTAATTCAAACTTAAGCTTATATTTGATTTAAAAATTATAAAAAATATATTAAATAAAAATATAAAAAATAGTAAGAAAAAATAAAAAAAGAAAAATTGGGTGGTCGGGTAACCCGACCACCCGACCAGGGTCGGGTCGAGTTTGTTCACGGGTCGGGTCCAACCTGACCCGTGAACACGCTTAGCTTATGTGCCTTCATGGCAGATACTATGATCTTTGATTTTTTCTGTGCAATACCTTTAACTATAACTCTATATGTGCTCTGTGTGCTTATGATCACTTTCTTTTGCTTGCACAAGATGGAAGCATCATGAGAGGTTAGCCAATCCATGACCAAAATTATATCATAATCTCTCATAGGGATAATGATAAGATTTGCAGGATGGTTCTTTTTCTCTATCTCTATGAGTACATTAGGGAGATATTTTGTGGTAATCAGGGTTTCTTATGGGGTCAAGATGTTCATCTTATACTCTAAATTCATTGCAGTTAACCTTAATGTTTTGACACATTCTTCAGATATAAATGAATGGGAGGCACCAGAATCGAACAATACTTTAGTAGGTAGTTCAGCTACAAATAGCGTACCTCGAATGACCTCAGCATCATTTTGTGGAGCATCCTCTTTTAAATTGAAGAGTCTTCCTTGCACCAACTGCTGTTGTCCACGTCTTGAACAATTCACTACGATGTGACCCATTCCAACACAGTAGTAGCATGCTCCAGAGTTCATACGGCATTCCCTAGCGTGGGTCTTGCCACATGTGTTGTATAAAACTTGCTCACCTTGTGCGGGTGGTGCCTGCGGAGCTCTAGGAGGCTATTGCCTCTACTGCTGAGCTGGGCGTCTTGGCGCCTGCTGAGGGGGTTGTTGTTGTTGCTGCTGTGGTTGCTGTTGCTGTGGGTAAGGAGCTTGTTGTGGAGGACGGTATGATTGTTGTTATTGAGGGCGGTGATTCTGTTGAGGCGCTGGGTATGAGCGATACCGATTATCCCGTCGTTTGTGCTGCCGGTTGTTCCCACGAAACTGTTATTACTGATGGAAACTCTGCCCTACATTCTATTGGGCTCTCTTCTCCTTCAGAAGGTCCTGGTGGTCCTTCTCGGTCATGGTTGCTAGACAGACTGTCTCATCTAGGGTCTTGCAATTCCCTGGCCTTGTTTGAGACCTCAAAGTGGGGCTTAGTCCGCCTCGGGAAGTAGCGCGTCTCGAACGCCTTGCGGAAGTCTTCTCATTCAATGGTTCTGAATTCTGGAAAACTGATGGCCTTCTTTGGTTTTCACCATTCCTTTGCATCCTTTTGAAGAGTATCTCCAGCGAATAGGACCTTCTTATTCTCAGGAACATCGAGGATGTCGAATTTTTCTTCCAATGTTTCTATCCACTGCTCAGCAACCTCGATAACTCCCTCCCCATCAAACGTCTGAGGTTTCGACCTCCAAAATTCTTGCAGTGTACAAGTGATGGGGGCTTGGCGTCCCTATTGCATTGGCGAACCGGGTAAAGGAGGGGAAGGCGGAGGTGGATACAATGGAGGTGGAGGAACAAAATGAGTCTCTCTTTCGTTATACATCTCATTCTCACTGGTGGACGCTGATCCTCTTCTTTGAGAAGACATCTATAAAAAGACCATGGCAATGTTTGAGAAAAGTGCATAATCAAAGATCTTTAACAAAGATAAAAATCTTAGATCAAAATTGAGACCATACTGCTCAATATTCACTAAAGCAAAACGTTAATTTCTCGTTAAGATTGGCAAAACGTAAATATCTGTCTAAGGCGCACTAAGGCCTTTCACACCAGAGAACTATTTAGTGCTAATCACTATGTCGAGAAGGTTCCCCAGGTTCATTCCCGGAATCCTTCTCATGTTTAGGAGGGTTCGGGCATGCTTCTTCAAAGTGCCCATCTTGATCGCACAAACCACAGTATGGTTCTAGGTCAAACTGACTGATCGGGCTAGTTTCCCAGCTTCATAATTCTCTTCCTGGTTTAGGAGCTTCTTCTTCATCATCAGAAGACAGGCAGATGGGATTACTGAGACGTCCTCCTACCATCTGTAAGTGCCACCTATGAGTTATTTCTTCACGTGTCTCAATGGGTGGGGAGGGTAGCTCTGGATCATTACTTCCCACGCTCTATAAATCTGAATGCTCATGTTCTTCTGGAGCCAACTGTGGTGGAGTTGGAGGATCTATCGGGCGTGTTCGTGACCCAACTATGTGAACAACTCTTCTACCTCTACGTACAACTCTGGTTATCATGCGACGTGGAGGCATCTATAAAAATAAGTTAACTTAATAACATAAGTTTAGTTCACATAAGAACACACTCAATACTTACTTGAGGAGTGGAGTCGCAGATGCTTGAGAAGCTTGCACATGACTTTTCTTTGAACTATGGAACAATACGAGTAATAAATTGATCAATAAGGGAGCCAAGAACTTAGGCTCTGATACCAAACTGTAACACCTTCAAAATTGCCCCTCCTGTCACGTAGGCAGTCAGGTTGACCATGGGAGCACTACACTGCCTGATGCACTATTGACCATGACCATTCAACAAAATGGCATACGTGACATTAATATAATAAGAAAATATGATCAAAGACTTTAGTGCGAAAGTTCAAACGTTAAATATCAAGGCGGAAAATAGTTAACATAGCTTATAGCAAAGTGTGGAAATGCATCAAATTCAACATGTGAAAGAGAAGTTCGATGAGCGGAATAACATGATATCTCTAGACAAATTACAACTTGAAATGAATGTAGCAAGGAAAGCTTTAAGCAAGATGTCAGTCATGTGCAGCGTTCTCCAAGCTCTGTGCCCTCCATCCCCCATCAGTTAGCATTCTCACCTGCAAAATCCCATTGCAGGGGAATCGAATACCTGTGAGCAAAAAACCCAGTACAATAGCAAAATAGACGGTGAAATAGGGATATAATCACGTAATCAATATATCAAAGATGAACAATACTATACTCTAATGGCAATGCATTGCTATAATAAATCAATACTTCATTCCTAGACAATATCAATAACTATGCTTTATTCTTTACCATGACTATACTTTGTCTTTACTCTGCATTATCTCTACTTTACCATCTTCTATACTTTGTTGTACCGTATTCTTTACTGTGTCATACTTTACTTTACAATGGTCTCTGCTCTACTTTACAGTGCTCTACTTTATATTGCTTTACTATGAGTTGCGCTACGTCTTTTACATTACTATAATATCCTTAAAGTTAGTTGTCCTAAGCGAGCTCGACTTTATTAATTAGGATGCTAGAGGTGCCTCTCTGAATCTCTGAAGCCAGTAAGCCCATAACGAGAAAAGGGGTGGGTGTTACAATCTCACCCAGTTCGCAATGTAGGTGGGAGATAATCTACCCCAGGAACAGTGGTCAATTAAGAAACCTATAGGTTTACTGTCTTCTCAGCTAGTTACCTGTCCCTCTGGCACAATACAATAATCTCTGGAGAAGGAGTGTGACCTTAGCATCACCCTTCATTCGAGATATAGGTGGGAGAAGACCTGAAATCTCAGGAATAAGGGTCATTGAAGACAGTAGCTTCGCTGTCTCCTCAGCTAACTACTTATCCCTCCTTTGCTTTAACTCTGATCTTTGCTTTAAATTTTGGGGCGGCACATAGCAATCCCATATCTTTATCTTTACTTTAATTATCTTTGATTATCATGAAATCTATGATTCAGGACCCAATTAGGCGTTATTCTCTGTACAATAGGACTCAACCAATATAGGTGAGCTGGTTAGAATCTCAGGTTACGATTTAAAGTTAGAATTGATTCACTGTTTGAAGAGGCTCACAGAGAAGGTTATAGTTTAACATGCAAAACATGGACAACAATGTATTCATAAGAAATGAAAAAGGATGGTGCACATCAGCATCCTGTATGTACCGTCCATGAATATTAGAAACGAAGGAATTGATACAAATTAATAGGAAGTATTATCGGAATACCTCCATCATAGCCCAAAACGAGAATTAACGTGACCTTAAGGTGTCTCATTATTCTCTTAATCGCCATCCAATATAGACGCCCTGTATAAATACGTAAATTTTTCATTTGACCATTGACACAAATATCAGACTGCTCAACTTATTATGCATATCTGATCACTGACCATGTTTAAAAAAAATACATTTCCTTACGTATAGAGTCATAGAGAAAAATATGAGATTCAAAATTATCTCTTTTAATAAAAGTACCGGTGAGTGTACAGTTTCTCGTAGAATGTTCAATTCATCTTTATAACAGACGACTTTTGCTATAAAGCAATAAATTCATTTGAACAATTCTCATTTAATTTTCATACTCGGTGTGAATAACCGTCTCACCCATGTTATTTGTATAGAATGACATTAAATTCTTCATTAATAAAATAAATTCCTTATTACTTCTAGCTGTACATAATATTGTTTCACATATAATGTCATGATGACATATTTATCCACATAATGGATATACACATAATGATACTTATGTCATTATTTAGATAAATACTAAATCCATAATTGGACCGTCGCAAATTACATATTGCACTCAATATTTTTACATTTAAGCATTCAAATAGCTTTATGTAATTTTTATCTAATAGTGAAACAATAGCTAGACTTTTGACGAACGAGAGAAAAAATATCATAATTTATCTATAGTTAGCAATCCTTTTTGCGACTATTATTTTTCATCGCTTTTAAATCTCTTATCACTCATATTGACTTATTTCGAACGCTTGCCTTATGGCAAACCAGATGATTTAACAAGTTGACTCTAACTCTTTGCATTAATTCATTTTTTTTATTTAGCCTTCATCACTTATTTTAGGCTCTTGTTCATTTCATATAGTCATTTGATATTGACAACGTGAAACACAACTCATATATTTCAATAAATAAACATTAATCATAAGTTGACTGTGAATTGCTTCCACTCGGAGTGAGGTCTGGGAAGAGAATATGGACAAACCATAAATCAATCTGCATATATTGTCAATTCTGAATCTTCAATGAAGATGTTACTTAATCTCATTCGGCCAAGAAAATATATACATGAATGTCACATCTCTACTTAATATTTTAGTAACTTTTAGGCAGCATTACTAACAACATTCAAAATATAACTTTGAAAATTTATTTGCGCCACACAATCAAGTAGATACAATTTCATCGTATTCGTAACACTTATAATTGTGAAATATAGTTAGTCGCATAACAATATCAATTTCATCATGAATAAGTCCAAACCATTTCGCATTATCAATTTAGACAGCAAGACATTAATCTTACGATCATAATTGAATCTCCATCTAAGTTCATAAAGTGATAAAAGAAACCATATAGAACCTTAGACATTCAATACAAATGGATTATTATAATTTTCTATTCATAAATGATTTTCATATTTTCTCGTCAATCAGACACCGTCACAAAAGTAGGCAAAATAACTTTAGCGAGAAAATATATTCTCAAGCTGGTCTACATTTATGTTGCTTAAAAAATGTCACACAATGACTAGTCAAAACTTTTGGCAAACTTATTTACATCACATATGACATAAATATTCAACTTGAATATATAAAGTAATCAAGAAGTAGAAAATCATTTTTTAGAAAATTATCATAAAAGAACTTCATCAAATATAAAAATTTAATGATCAAAGTGAACACGGTTATGTTTGTCCAAAAATAAATAAAAAATATAGATACTAAACAAATATCCACTTTAGAATAGTGGTCTATTAGGACAATGAGATAAAAAGATTATCTATTGCAAAAGAAAATTTTGGAAGTCAATCATTTTTAACTCTGCTTTCAACTATGTCCTTTGGCTTGAATGGCTAAGTCATGCAAAGAATTCATTATGTTTTAATTGTACGATAAGTTGTTCCAATAATCTCAATCCACAAAAGGACGAGTTTTAGCGAAACAACATTATCATTAAACAAAATTATCATACGATTATATCAACATTTTTTGACTCAGTGCAATTACGAGCAAAAATTATCGTATTTACTACAAGTGTAGCACATTGTTTTGCATATATTAACTTGGCACCATGCTTCTCACATCAATGTGAATAACATTAGTCCTTTTTATTATCTATATATTATTCATTGGACTATCATTTCTGTCAAAAAGTTGCAGCAATTTTCTTATTTTGACATGGACAACATATGTCATAATTGAAAACGATACACATTCTTCAAATAAATGTCAAAATATTTGATATTTTCATTAAACATCAAATATGTGCGCAAGCTTACTGTACTTATTAAAAATAAGTAACTATCACATGGTCATTATAAAAATATGACCAAGATTATCTAACTTTTTATCATCACATACAGATATATAACATATATGTTGAGGAAAAACTTATATAAGAGTTATTATTTTTTTTGATAATTTCGTTACATCATGATCGTGAGAATCGTGATAATGATCGTTCTCGATGGATGTCATCGTTTGTCATGTGTCACTTTTTACATATTCATTTTGACTTTGTCATATTGCAAAGACTCCTTGTTGTGTCATTTATGTATGGTCAAACATACGTAAGGGGAATGAGCTAATTTTTGCATGTCTTCTTGTTGCATATATTCATAAATAATGATATAATACTATTTTAATGTAATGACATTGAGATGGTCGCTATGCTTCCACTCATCTCCCACTTTTCGAAAAAATAATTATCATTCATTAAAAATAATATGTTGCGCCAAGGTATACTATTATAATCATTTTGAAAAATAAATATCCAAAATCATCTAAAAAATACATGATGTGATTAACATACCATTTTCAAAAGAATATGGCCAAGACAATTAGGGTTTTGTAATGAGAGCTCTTCCTTATATTTGTAAGGTGCCAATTAGAAAACCATCACTCCTTATATTTGGAGACTGCGTTAATAGTACACTAGGTAAGTCCACAGAGAAAGAGGGTATTGAATTTTCCACTAACAATCTTTTTTCAGTACTTTCCTAGATATGCATATGTCACACACCACTCAACAAAAATTATTACCATGACCATCATACAAATTAGATGCTTTAATCTTATTTGGACTACATATGTTTCATAATGTCAAACTTATTTCACCCTAAGTTTTATGAAACATGTGACATTCATAATTCACAAATATTTATGTATTCAAAATAAACAATGTATAAATCACATATATAAATGTATATTATGCACGCAAATAATCATACAATTCATTTACATATAAATAAATATTATTTATCACACTCATATAATTAACATAAGCATGATAGTAGACATACAAATACACACATAATTATTATCACATGTCTAACTCTATATTTATGTCACAACAATCTCAATTATATACATAAATTTATATCATGCATATCTTGTTAATTACAATTTATTGCACAAATTTTCATCATATAAAATTATGCAATTCATTTCATATGTAATAATAAACATATATGCACATGTTTCTTTTCATAAAGAATTATTTGTGTCATAATTAATGTGCATGTTTCACATGAAAATGTGTCAAAAATAATTTGTGCATAAGATAATATAACTATGTGAATTAATGACTCACATATTCAAATAACATATATTATGTCTAATATATAACCAAATTTCATTATGCACATATTCTTTCGTAAAGAAAATAAAATTTCTTTTTTTATGTATAATCCAATTCACATAATGAACTAATAATGTGCAAATTTCTATTATCATGTCAATTTACATAAGTGTCACAATTAAATACACTTTATGTAAATATAACATAATTATATGCACGAATATCTAATACATATGAAAATTCAATTTAAGTGAGACATACTACACTTAGAACATATCATGAATGAATTGTTACTTAAATTCATAATCATATATAATGCCTGAACAAATAAAATGACTATTTCATGTACTCATAATATGCATAAAACAAATGTCATACACATTTCAGAAAAAATATTCTAAAAATTTCCTTATTAACATTACATGATCACTTCTTGTAGAAAATAATTTCCATTTCATATTAATTCACCACATAATTATTCAAAACTACAAAAAAAATTCATAATCAAACATAATCTGATTATTTTGTATTAAAACTAACTAAGTACATATCATTCATACTCAGAATTAAATGTGACATGATAATTGATAAGAATATCAATTACTATTAATTACACATAGTAACATGGCATAATATGCAAAATCACATATGCATAAATACAAAAAATATGCATATTAAATATTTTGGAACTTCCAGAAAATTATTCATGATTTTCTAACCAAATAATGTGCATAAATGACAAATATTCTAATTTATCATAATATGATTATCATAACATAAAATAACTATAAAATACATAATAGCATACAATGCATACATTTATTTCAAAAAATAAGTCACACATTATTAAGAAATTTTTGTCGAATTTTTCTGTGTCCAAAAAACATATTTTTCTCAATATTTAACTATTTCCCTGAATTTTCTAAAATTCTGTTCTAGTGTTAAAAAAAAACTGTTGAACCGGAGGTTGCGCAATGGGCCGCCAGCCTGCACGCAGCACGCCTGCGTCGTGCGTCCGCGGCATCTCGCGCTGCGCAGCGGGCCGTGGCCTGCGCACATTTGCGCGCGCCCGCGCCGGACGTTTGGGCCATCTCGCGCCGCGCACTGGTGCAGATACGCGGGCCGTGGTCCACGTACGTTGCGCCTGCAGCGGCGCGCACAGCGGGCCATGGGCCCGCGCGCCACCGTTGCGTTACAGTTTTCTCATTATATTTTGAAAGGCATTAAACTCGTCTAAACAAACGTCACGAATGGCACAGCCGTGTACGTCCCTGGAACGTTTGCATTTTGCATGCAAAGTCATCGTCGCGCTGCAAACGTACACGACACATAATGAGACAAACACAGTAGTACTAATCACAATTAGTGCATGATCTGGAATTTTCACATGTTAAAAACAATTACATGCAAAGAATCATGCAAATAGCCCATTTTTCTTTGTCTCAGCAATCAAGGCGCAAATGCCGTACAGGGGAAAAAATATTCGCAGAATATAAAATCACAGTGAGAAAAGTTCATTGGCCTTGATACCAATTGAAGGAATTGATACAAATTAATAGGAAGCGGAAGACGAATCGATGAAGACTTTTCTACGTTGATTCGAAATTATTGTCGGAACTTCGATCACGTACAGAAAGAAGTCACATATTCACAATCTAAGAACCACGAACATATTGAAATCATGACAGAAGTATTATAGACCAATCGTCAAAGGAACAACACACACATGAAATCATTCGACTTCATATTTATAGTGGAAATAAGAACTGCACTGTAGCGTGGGCTACAGGCCCATTTGGGCGTAGGACCAACAAGAAAAAATAATACATAATTTCTAATTCCAGTAGTTGAAGGTAATAGGATCCTTGGACAAATTTTCCAATAACAGTATTCTTACATTTAAAAATTACCCTTGGTCGCCAACCAAACAGGATTTTTCTAGAGGAAACATGATGTTAGGAAATTAAAGTGAAGAAGACATTACAAATTTATTATCTTTTTCATGCATCAAGATCGAAATTTTCATACATAATGTATTACTTAAAAGTGTAGAGGCTAGCCTCCTCAAAATAAAAAAAAAAAGTGTAGGGGCTAGTGAGGCACAATAGATGGTCAGTTAAATCTTTTAACACTTGAGAGAAATAGATACAGCAGTTCAAAATCATAATTTCACCAATGTATAGTCTTCTTTTACTTTGAAGAGAAACCATTATTATCTGAATTTCAAATCCTTACTTCACCAATGTATCCCTTTTTTTCCTTTTGGGAGGAACCATTATATCCAAATTAATAGCAAGCACCAACCCACAGAAGGCAGAAAGAAAGGGAATAAAAAAAAATACTTCAATAAATGTTCCAATGATCGAAATGGAATACATGGTTTACACTTAAGTTTCTCATGTTTCCCATATCATACAACCATCCCCAAAAAAAAACTCTCAGCCAACTAAAGCTCTCGTGTAGAAACAATTAAGTAGTTGGATTTGAAGTAAAGATATTTTTGCTTCTATGATATCAACTCCGACATATAAACAACCCGCACTAGTAGCATTTTAAACACGACAAAAATCAGATGAGAAATCAGACAATCAATTTGCTCACGATTCACCAGAAAAAAAGATGTTCAGTCAAAAAAAGAATGTCAGATAAGGACAAAGATGCACCTTGACTGATCTTAAACAAGTCAAAATTTTGGTGCCATGATCAACAAAATTATCAAGCTGTATGCCAACGAGAATAATAGACACTTTTTCTAATGGTCTGAAGATCAAGATTGTCTCATCAAATAATCTCATATGGGTAAAACACATGGTCATAGACTTATATGTAGTTATACTCTTCACCTATTAAGACGTGTTTTAAATTCGTGCGGGCCAATAGGCCCAAAGAGAATAATATCTTGATTGGATCGGGGGTGTTACAGAATGGTATCAGAGTCAAACTCGCGTGCTCACTTGAGCCATGTGGAAAACACGGGTCATGGGCCAACACAAATCCCGCTCAATGAGGACGTTGAGCCCTTAATGGGGGGAAGATTGTAATGACATGAAGTCTAAGGACCAAGATGGTCATCGAATAGTTCCACATGGGCAAAATACGGAGGTGGACATGGACTTATATGTAGCTATCCCTTTCACCTATCAAGACGCGTTTTAAATTCGTGCGGGACAATAGGCCAAAAGCGAACAATATCTTGATCGGACCCACTGAATACATATTAAAGTAAAATTACTTGAAAAAGAAGTGAACATCGAGCATTGCTATTATAACATACATGTAACGAAGCATAAATGTTTCGTAAGAAGTTGAATCAAGGAGATAGTGGACATCTTGTCTTTTTAGCAACATTTTCATAGCTCAAAGGTCTCAATCTATTATAGTCTTCCTGACCTGTTTCAATGGGTCATCACAATAGCATTAGCTAACATCCTACATGGAGAGAAGGAATACAACAATAGAAAGAAATGACAAGAGGAAAAAGTGATAGGTGTAACGCCTTGAGACTCACGTTACTTTCACATGTTCAGAGACGTTACACAATTCTGTATAAAATAACTTTACAAAAATATAAACTATGAGATGCGAAATAATAGGAATTAATCAACTCAATAGGATTCAATCTAGAGTCAACTCTATGGCATGTGCAACATCCATCTGTGACTGAGCTGAGCCACCTACAGAATCATCCTCTATATCAATCCTCTCACCTGCACGGATCCAGGTACAGGAAAAATCTATGAGCATAAAAATACTCAGTAAGTAGGGTCTAACCACGATCAATAGACAATAATCAATAATGCTCAAGATAGGAGCAATAAATCAATTGAACAAATCAAATAATACTATACAATGATCAATGGATCATGATATCAATATAACAATGAAAATCCATATGACAATAGGTCCATAATCAATGCTCAAGAGATATGATCAACAATTAAGCAAATAGAACAATTCAATGCCATAATCAATAAGTCAATATAACGATATAAGGATCTATAGAACAATGAACCAATAAGCAATAGATGGATCAACATAACTATGGATCAATATAACTACAAATATAATGGACAAAGCTAAGGTCAGAAGACCAATCAATAATGATAACAATTATCTATTAACAATTTTAATAGGCTTGATTAATATGGCACTATTCAATTAATAATTTTTAATTTAATAATCAATGATCATTGGCTAATAACAATTTCCATTGACGGAGATAATGCCAGTCAATGCCAATATCCGAATGACCATGATCTATACAGTTCAATTCAATTCAGTTATCAATATTAGGAGTATCCAATACAATGGGGAGCACTCGGTCAATTAAGAGAAACTTCATGTCTCTTTCATGTAAGCTAGTGGGGGATCCAACTATGGTAAGGCATCCTCCAATAATAGCACTAACAATGATTCATGATGGCGGGGGACATGACCAATCACAAGACAACCATAGGTTCTCTAGAGGATGACGTCTCAAACCTTTAGGTACATTATCTGTCTCATACAATAACAATAACAATATGACACAGGGGACTTAGAGACAATCGAAGAATATGGAGATCCAGTAGCTTTCAACTTTTATCTTATTTACCTAACACATCTATCTTTAACCAATTTAGTTTAGGTGAAACAAGACTCATTCAGGAGGAAAACTACTGAATCAATATCATGATTGAATAGCTTAACACAATATGATGTTGATAGAATCATGTGTGTTGATACAAAAATCAAGATGATAACAACATGATCGGATACTATACCCATGTGATTAGATATGATAAATATAACATCAGATATGATAATGATCTGATCTGAAATGATTAACATCAATAGCAATTTAATTAATTATAATCCAATATGTCAAATCACATTTTCTGCCTCCAAAATCCGGCTCGTGTCGGGTAGAACCCGGGCCGTGCTCGAGGAACATCCAATGTGCCTTGGCCAGAGTAAACCCGAGTTGGGTTGGCCTCAATTCACATTCTCCGTTCAATGCGTCGCAACTCAAGCCGTGCCAACACTAAACCTGGGCTGGGCGATAGGAAACCTGGGCTGAGTTCTATGAACTCGGTCCGGTTCCAACTTTGAATCGCATCGGATTCTATGGAACTCGGGTCGGGCAGAACAGAACCCGAGCCGAGTTTTGCCGCCGACGAGAAGTCATGATATGATGCGACTTTTCAACCATCGTAACTATGTTGTATTATATTCGATCGATGCAAAATCATATCAATGAAATATCGGTACATAAGAGAAGAGAATAGGGTTCCATATCGCGAAAAACCGACGCCATATGGATCTCCCTTATGTACCTAAAATTGGCTAAACAACTAACTAAAATCCCTTTGCTAGAAATCTGAATGAACAACGAACTTTGGACGACGATTGCTTTCAATCCATGTCTTGAAACTCGCTGCCACTTGGAAGATGTTCTCCTATATGCAGGCTTCGAAACTAGATGCCGGGTGCTCTCTGGAACCTCTCGGTTTGCGTGAAAATAAGAGATGAAGAGGGGATCGTGGTGCAGAAATTCTGTTTTGCCAATAAGAGTTTTCAGCCATCCTTTAATGCCTATTTATAATTGTAGGATAGGATTTCCACTCCTATTGGGTCTTGGATTCTTTTAAAATCAATCTCGACCATCAATCACTCCATAATTTCTCAGATTTAATTAAATATGAATTAACTTAATAATCCTATAATATCTCCATAACAATTTCACCCATTCTCAAATTCCATCATATCTTTCCAATTTATCTCATAATTTCTCCCAATTTTGAAATCAAATAATTCAAAAATAATGGATAATACTTTTCCCAATCCTAATAACTAATTAAAATATATCTTATTTATTTTTAGAAAATTTGGGTCGTTACAATAGGATACTCATTAGAACGCACCTGCTGTATCCCACAATCCTAGGTTAGTTGTGTTACCATCTACAACCACGTTTGCACTGAAATTGTCACACTGTTGGAACATACTCTTGAATAAAAAAAAGATGTTTATGACAACTCTTAAGGATAATTCATACATCCATTTTTTAAGTTGTAATACATGGTAACTAAAACATATTTACAAAAAGTGGCAAGTCTTGGATGACTATCCTTTCTCAACAAAATGAACTAAAAAATCAATTGTCTGTAATAATATCAATCCCCACATAAACAGAAAAACTAAGAGTGCAAACAATGAACGACAAACTCTTTTCTAGGATCAAATATATAAATTTCAGTAATTGTATTATACAACAAAAGCAACCATAAAATCTACAATCAAAATAAGTAAATTCGTCCGCTTCTAACCAAAATCGTGGATCTCTATCCGACACAATGGAGACTGGCACTCCACGTAGTAAGATAATCTCCTTAATGTAAATATCCATCAGGCTTTCGACGGACTGCTTCCATTTGATGGGAATGAAGTGGACCGCTTTGCTGAATCGGTCCACCACTACCCATATCGCATCGTGGCCTTGTTGTGTTCTTGGAAGCTCTGTAACAAAATCCATCGTTATCTTTTCCCATTTCCATTGTGGGATTCCAAGCTCCTGCAGTACTCCATATGGTCTTTGATGCTCAATCTTCACTTGCTGGCATACTATGCACTTTGCACCGTACTCTGCTATGTCCTTCTTCATATTATTCCACCAGAAGGTTCGTTGCAAATCCTTATACATTTTCGTGCTTCCGGGATGAATGACAAACTTCGATTTGTGGCATTCATTGAGCACTTGTCTTCTTAGTCCTTCATGGTAAGAGATCCACAATCGCCCCCTGTATCTGATCACTCCATTGGTGACTAAAAGGCCAGCAGGGGTCTTTTCGCACAACTTGAGTAGGTGGTTGTACTCATTATCATTTGCTTGTGCCTTTTCAATCTTCAATATCAATTCCGGTTGCATGTCGATGTGCGCCATAATTCGTACACCATCACTACTGGTCACTGGACTGACCTGTCTAATGCAGTTGATCATGTTCTAGCGACTCACTCTCAGGCATGCGAGTGATCCTACCCACTTTCTACTGAGTGCGTCAACTACCGAGTTTGCCTTTCCCGGGTGGTAGCTGATGGCAAAATCGTAATCCTTTAGAAATTCTATCCATCTTCTCTGACGCATGTTCAGATCACGTTGAGAAAAGATATACTTCAAACTTTTATGATATGTGAAAATCTCGAACTCTTCACCATAGACATAGTGCCTCCAAATCTTGAGGACGAAAACTACAACTGCTAATTCGAGATCGTGCGTCGGATAGTTCTTCTCATGTTTCTTCAATTGCCTTGATGCATAAGCTATGACTTTTCCATGCTGCATCAAGACGCACCCCAAGCCGGTGCCACATGCGTCGTTGTATATCACATAACCTCCTTGGCATGAAGGTATAGTAAGAATAGGCATCGTAGATAATTTTTTCTTCAGCTCTTGGAAGCTATCTTCACACTTCTGTGACCATTCATATTTGACGCCTTTCTTCATGAGATTTGTTAGGGCCGATGCAATCTTGGAGAAATCTTGTATAAATCTCCGGTAGTATCCTGCCAGCCCGAGAAGCTCCTGATTTTTTATACATTCTTTGGTTGCTCCCAGTTGGCAACTGCTTCTACTTTGGCAGGATCATATTCCATCCTTGCTAATGATATGTCCGAGGAACATTATCTCTTCCAGCCAAAATTCGCACTTCAAAAATTTGGCGTACAACTTGTGCTCTCGAAGGGTCTGTAGCACAACTCGTAGATGTTCCTCATGTTCCTCTGGGCTCGACGAAGAAATCAGGATATCGTCGACGAAAACAATCACGGACTTGCCCAGATATGGCCTGAATACTCGGTTCATCAAATCCATGAAGGCCGCCGGAGCATTGGTCAGTCCGAATGACATCACTAGAATCTCGTAATGGCCATATCTTGTCCTGAATGTTGTCTTCGGTACGTCATCATCAGCTATCCGAAGGTGATGGTAACCACTTCTCAAGTCGATCTTAGAGAACACCTTTGCCGAAGATAATTTGTCGAATAAGTCATCAATTCTCGGTAGTGGGTACTTATTCTTTATTGTGACCTTTTTCAACATCCAATAGTCTATGCATAGTCGCATAGATTCGTCCTTTTTCTTCACGAACAGTACCGAAGCGCCCCATGGGGAGACACTCGATAGGATGAATCCTTTGTCCAACAACTCTTGGATTTGGGTCTTCAATTCCAGCATTTTCGCTGGAGCCATTCTATATGGTGCTTTCGAGATGGGTGTAGTACCCAGCACCAAGTCAATGCGAAAGTCGATTTCCCGCCGTGGTGGTAGTCCCGAGACTTCATCCGAAAAAATGTCCGAAAATTCTTTCACCACCTCGATGCTATCTCGGTCTATCTCAGTCCGATCCATCTTAACTACGCTTGCCAAGAATCCTCGGCATTCTTTCTTCAGTAGCTTTTAGGCTTTGATAACTGACACCAGGACTTTGCCGTGCTCTAGTGGCATGCCTCTAACAATGGTTTGCGGTCCTTCCGGTGCTCCGATCACGATCTTCTTTGCTCGGCAATGTAGGTAGGCATCGTGGTAAGATAGCCAGTTCATGCCAAACACCACGTCGTAATCCCTGATTGGGATGACAATTAGGTCCGCCGAGAAGTTCTTGCCTTTCACTTCGACTGACACCTAAGGAATGTACTTTTGGGTGACGATGGACCCCAAAGGTGTGTCGATGTCGAGTGGGAATCCTATTGATTGTGGTTTCATACTCAATAGTGGAGCAAATTGCTCCGAAATGAAGGAGTGCGTAGCTCCTGAATCAAACAATATATTAGCATGAACACCATCAATTCTAAGCGTACATTGGATGGTGTCGTTTGCTTTCTGCTAATCAGTAGGCCGCACGTTGTAAACTCGACTTTGCATCATCTTTGGTGGTCCATCATTGCGCGGAGGAGGTGGTTCAACGTGCCTTGGTTCCTTGCATTCTCGGGCAAAGTTGCCCACCTTGCCACAATTCAAACATGCGCCCGTCTTTCGGTAGCATTCACTTGGATGGAATCGGTGGCAGAAGTCAACCTTCTGCTGCTCCCTCCTCTCTGGATAGGGTCTTCCCCTATTCCGATCATTGCAGCGACGATTGTCCCATCTTCCGCCATGCCTGCGATCTCTATTGCGATTATGCTATTGGGGCTGGTTTGCAGTGTCTCATACTGTTGTTGGGCTCCTGTCTGATCGCCATCTTCCAAGTATATGACGAACTCTTCAGCAAATTGGAAGGTTTGATAGTTCCCTCCCTTTACTCTTTCTCTGAGGCTGGGCTTTAATCCATCAACCCAGCGCTTCACACGATCCATTTCCGTCTGCTGCAGGGTCGAATACTTTTCCAAGCTTAGGTACTTCTTTATAGTCATGTTGCCCTACTGCAGTGTGAGATACTCCTTTTGCTTCCTGTCCCTCTCATAAACGGGGATAAATTTATCTCTGAAGGCATTCTTAAAGTTCTCACAGGTGACATGATCCTGACCTGAGAACATGGTAAGCTTAGCGGCCTTCCACCAGTCCTTGGCTTCTCCATTCAACTTACGATTGGCATACATCAGCTTGCGGTCCTCGCCGCAATCCATCTCGAGGAAGATCTGCTCTACCTCCTCGATCCATCTTTTAGCATTCTCAAAGTCGCCCTTCCCATCGAACTGACAGGGCTACAACTTTAGGAACCTTTTTATGGTATCTTTACGATCCTGAGCAGGCTGCCACGCGTAACTCTCGGGATGAGAGTACGCAATGTGAGTAGAGTGGGGTCCATGAGGTAAAGGCCCCTGCCTCATCTGTTCCTCCTGATGTCCATTCATCTGAGGGCCTTGGATCGGCTGCTCACCTGCCTGTGAGCCTTGGGTCTGAAAAAAATGGTTAAATTGGCAAACTTAAAGAATTCAGTCACATTTAAGAGTGAAAAAGATTAGAAAATAAATGTAAAAATAGGAAGGAAAAAGTTAGAAAGGAAAGTAAAAAGGTGTAAAAATATTTGTGTAACGCCAAGAGACCCATGTGACTATCACGTGCTTAGAGTCGTCCCAAAAGCGCTACACAATTATATATGAAATAATTTTACGGAAATATAAACCATATAAAATGCGAAATTAATAATAAGATCGTCTAATCAACTATAATGTCAAGGAGCTGGAAACGTCTATGACTCCACAATACTAAATATGCGAAAAATAAAAGCTAAACCAATAATCTAATAGGACTTAATCCTACACCATGTGCAACATCTCTGTCACTGAGCCTGACCACCTACATCACCATCTTCTATCATCTCACCTTTATAAATCCAGATGCAGGGGAAAAATCCATGAGTATAAAAATACTCAGTACGTAGGGTCTAACCATAAGAAAATACAATAAATCAAAAGTGCTCAATAAATTAATAACAATATGAAACGATAAACAATAGAGCATTAGATATATCAATATGGCAGGATAGAACTCAATAATTAATATTAATAAATCAATAAAGATATAAATCAATAAAGATATAAATCAATAAAGAGGATCACCAATCAATTAACGATTATCAATTAACAATTATGCTTGATCACTATGGCGCTATCCGATTTAACGATTTCAATTGCATATCAATATCAATGATCATCGGCTAATAACAATCTCAATTCAATTCGATGGGCGGAGGCAAAGCCGGTCAACGCCAACATCCAATGACCATGGTTCGATTCAATTCAATTTCCATTCTATTCAATTCAATTCCAATTGAATTCAATTTCCATTCTATTCAATTAAATTTCAATTCAGTTCAATCTTTGAAGTTATTGAATTCAATAGGGAGCGCTCAATCAATTAAGGGAAACTCCATGTCTTTTTCATGTAGGCTAGTGGGAGATCAAACCACGGTAAGCCGTCATCCAATAATAGTGCTAACAATAGCTTCGTGATGGCGGGGGACCATGGTCACAAGGCGGCCATAACTTCCCTAAAGGATGACGTCTCAAACCTCTAGGTACACTATCTGCCCCATACAATACGATAACAATAATGACCTAGGGGCTTAGAAATAATCGGAGAACATGGAGACTCAGCAGTTTTCATCTTTTATCTTGTTTATTCTAAAGACCTATCTTTAACAATTTAGTTTAGGTTAAACAAGGATCCAATCAGAAAAAACTACTGGATCAATATTATAATTGATAACAAGATCTTATAGGGTAACAATAAAGATAATTTCAAATCAAATCTATTAAAAATTTAATGAGGTCAGATCTATTAACAATATAATTAGGAACAATTATAGTAACTATTTAATTAAAATATCACATTTTACATTTTCTGTCCCTAGAACCCGGCCCGCGTCGGGTGGAACCCGATCCGTGTTTGGAATTGCTCAATCTCACCTTGGCCAGGGTAAATCCGGGTCGGGTGTATAGTCAACCCGAACCGGATCTGCCGGTTCACTTCCAATCAAAATCACGTCGCAACCCGAGTCGAGCCGAAACTAGAACCCAGGTCGAGCAAATAGGAACCTGGGGAGGGTTGGACAACCCGATCCGATTCCGAGTCCAACTCGATCCGGATTCAACAAAATTCGAGGCCGAGTACAACAGAACTCGGGCCAGGTTCAGCTGCCGACGAAGAAGTGCATTCCGACGCAACTTTCCGACCTCCATGACTATGACATACAATGTCCAAATAACGCATATCATATATCGATGAATTCTCGGTACAAAGGAAAAGAGAATAGGGTTCGAAGAATTAAGACTAATTGAATTAAAAAGGAAATAAATAAGAGAAATCGGTACGGAAAGAGGTATTAATGGAGACATAAAATGGAGAGTACTAAAGTGAAAGTAAAGAAAAAAAAATTGAGGAATTAAAAGTGATATGTGATAAAATAATTAATATATTTTTACTACAAAATAATATTGAATAATAGACAAAAGAACTATTATTAATATATCAATAATGATAAATATTTTTATAACATTTTTTTATTATAGTTTATTATGAATTATAGGTTATCATCAATTTTAAATATTATATAATATTAATTATGAATATCTTTAAAACTGTTATAAAGTATTATTTTAATAAATTTCGTAAAACTTAGTCCATCCCAATTCATTTAACCTTCCTAAAATATTTTATATTATCAATTATTTTAAAATTAATGTAAAGCATGGATAAATATCTCTAATTTAAATAATTAGTTTTCTTCTTTCTTGTTTTTTTTTGAGATGTTTATTATTATAATACGTTTAAACATTAAACACTTTTTCTAATAATTTAGCATGATATAATAGTTTTTTAATATATATATATATATATATATACATATATATATATATATATATATATGTGTGTGTGTACTTTTTGTGTTAACCAATTTTTAAAATCAGCATTTGGATTCAGATAAGAAAGTATATTTTTCTATAAAGTTCATTCTAATTTTGTTTAAAAACGATCTCAGAATGAAAGAGAGCCGTTGCCAGATAATTTATTTTATAATAGAACCCACAAGCGTGGCAGTTGAACATTTGCCGTGGCAAAGGAGGCTCTCCGAAGAACACGTACACCGGACACGCGCCAAGCACTCCGTTCTCCTCGCCAAGTCCGTCCATACCTCTCACTCTATACATAAGAAGCATTGCACCACAGTTGCTAGTCACAAGAAAATTCATTGCGTTCCTTAGCAACCGCTCTACGACCACGACTTAGGACTTGAACGGAGAAGAACGAAGCAGAAGAAGAAGAAGAAGGAGAGAGAGAGAGAGAAGAGAGAGAGAGAGAGAGAGAGAGAGAGAGAAGATGGTGGGAACGTTCGTACCGGTGTGCGTGCAGTGCGGGACGAGGAGCAACCCGTGCCGGTGCAAGGTGGTGGGGCCGACGCTGGGGTTCGTGGCGTTCGCGGCGGCGGCGGTAGTGGAGTGGCCGGTGGGAGCCGTGGTGTACATCTTTCGCCACATGAAGGGACGCCGGATCATGGCGCACCCGGCCACCGTCGTCTACCCCTCCGTCACCAAAGCCATCCCCATTTGAGTCAAATCCCAGACTGCCATTTTCCGCCGCTCGCTCTCGCTATGCCTGCCTTTAAGTATCTACGCACGCACCCGCATCTTTTCTTTCTTTCTTCTTTCTTCTTTCTTTTTTTTTAATTTCCTGTTAAAGGCCTAAAAAAGTATCTTGAACTCTTTGGACGATGTATCGAAAAACATCAATAAAACTAAACAAATAATCTTTTGTTTTCTACTATCATATTACTATTAATATGCATGTAGTGTTCTCTTATATTAATATTTGCATTTGATGTGCCAAAGATGATTAATATATATAAATATGGTTGTCCATTCTTAAGCAGAATTATTATTATTATTATTATTATTATTATTATTAGTAGTAGATAGATAGATAGATAGATAGATAGAGGGCATTGTTATGTTATTTGTCTCTTAAAATAGGAAGTCCTTAAGACTCACTCCACTACATTATATTGGCACTCCATTATCACTCTATTTTTCCTACCTTGGACCATATTCTTGTAAGGAAGAAAAATTCTATCGTTTTCTAGTCTTCTGATTTAGGGTAGTTGATAACATAAATTTCATTTGGACAATGCAAGAAGCAAGAAGTTTTCATTAATGAATAAAAATTAAAAACAAGAAATGAAGCGATTTGATCAAACAACGGAATTGAATCAGATTTTTAATAAATATATTATTAGTATTATTATTATTGTAATTATTATTATTATTTCAATGATATATTAAGAATCATGCTAGAAAAAAGAGCTTCTATGTGTATATATATATATATATATATATATATTATAATATTGCACGTTAATATTAGAAAAAGAGATTTAATTAGAGTATTCAAGAATTTGAGAAAGAATACGAATATAATTAGAAAAGGAATGCAAAAAATAAATAAATAAATAAATGCTTATTTTATTTAGAAAAAAGGAATTTAAAATTGAGTAGATCAAAAGTATGATTAAAAAAAAGTAAAAGAATAAAATTAAATTCTATTTGAAGTAAGAATAGAATTAAGAATTTTAATTTGATTTGATATTCGAAAACACACCTGTTGGATAAAGAACTATCAAATGAGATGAGATTAAGAGTTTTATATTTTAAAAATATTTCAGCCTCCAAAAATTAAGCGATAATATTATTACATTAAATATTTTCAAAAATTAGATAAAAAAGAAATAATACGATAAGACAAAAAAAGTACAGTTGATATAGATAATTATTGATGAGAGATAAATAAGGAAAACTTGGAATTGATTTGGAAATTCAATTAAAATTAAATTTCATCCAAAAAATTATAAATATGATCCAAAGGATATGCGAGTCCTCCTCACACATTGACCAAGTTTTCTACACAAAAGTTTCTCTCCCTCTCCTCCTTTGCATGTAAATCAAGACACATAAGAGTGTGATCGATATATCATTTCGAGGCTTCAACATAGGAGAACATGAGAACATCATGCAACTGATTGGCATGGATTTCAAAGCGATATTGGGAAGGAATCTCTAGCAAAGTTCGACATTTGTTCAGCCAGTAGACAATAAGGAACATAATCGATTTTTCAATCAATTTAAAGTATGTACTGGGATCCTTATACTAACGATCTTTGTCAGTATAAATCATCAAGATTCTTGTCCTATAATTGAACTATAGTATGGATGAATTGTTACTAGAGTTGCATCGCTAAATCACATAAAAAATAGGACTGAAAGTCTCATAAAAAATGTGACTCATCGACATCGGCAGAACACAACCCAGGTTCTGCATTGCCAGCCCGAGTTTCCGTGACTCATAAAAAATGTGACTCCTCGACATCGGCAGAACGCAACCCAGGTTCTGCATTGCCAGCCCGAGTTTCTGTGAATCCTAGTGCAGTTCTGACCGAGTTTCGATAACTCGGTCTAGGTTCCAGTATTCAAATTGAATCAGATTGAGAATGGAAAGGACACGACCCGAGTTCTATCTGACTTGACCCAGGTTTAATTAATAGAAATGTTATTATTCAATTATTGGTTATAGTTAATTGTCAAGATTATTATATGTATTTTTTATCATATTAGTATTATGATTGATCATTGATAATTGATTTATTGATAAAATTGAATTATGATCGTGATGCTACTTTATCCCAAATTGTTTATTGATAATTGATAATGGAGAATTAGAATCGACGAAAAATCGATTATTCATCATAGGTGTATTTATTTATTGATTGACACCTAATTAATAAGGCAAGCTTGATATGTTCTCATAATCATACTTCGAATTGAAACGACAGATAAATAAATTAATAAAGATAAAGGTCATACGTAAACAAAATAAAAGATAAATATATGCTTTACGTATTGCGACCTTTATTATTGATTGGACCCACGATATAATGTTCCCTTAATAAATGAGCTTATAATTTTTTGTAGATAACTTTAAAGACTAAATGGATAATTAAATAATTATATTGTGACCTTTATGTATTGATAATTGTATCGCAGCCCTTGCGGTTAAAGAATAAGTAATGGATAATTGACTAATTGACAATCGTATAATAGTCTTAATTGATGATTGTATTACAATCGATACAGTTGATGGATAATTAAATTGTGTTTTTGTGGCTGAATGATAATTGAATTACACCGTTGTGGCTGATAGATAATAAATTGTGACCTTTGCGCCTGATAGGTAGATTATTGATAATTATTAAATAGGGCTTTCATCGACCTTGGCTAATTGAATTATTGATTAACACTAAATGATAATAGAAGTGATTGATATTGAATGATCATTGGATAATTATTATAATTGATTAATTGCATATTGCTAATTACTAATTGGTATACTATAAATTATTTATCCTTAATTCTACCATTATTTATTGATTACCAATTGTTCACAGAATTGATAATTATTATGATATTGATATATGATTCATATTTTATAGTTATAGGCGACCATACGTACTGAGTGTATTCTCATTGATTTTTTTCTTGGATCCGTGCATGATGAGATAATGACAATGATGAGACAATTGATAGCTCCTCTAACAGGTGACATGCACATAGATATAGAATTTATTATTGTATAACTGTTGGCCCATAACCCGAAGTCATTGTATAAGTTGATATTGCATTCTCTATTGGAAAAATCGTTGTAAATTAGTCTACTGCTAATGTAAACTAGTATATTGATTGGTCAAAGTTAAAGAAAAAATAAGTCATAGAACTGAGTTAGCCTTTTGGGCAGGTGAAATTTCGGGGCGTTACAAGAATAGTTCTCATTTATAGTTTTCATCTTGGATGACGATGAAGACTTGTTAGTTTTAATTCATCTCCTTTGAACTTGCTTAGAAGAGTCTTCGGTCTACATTCAATTAACATTGTTGTTATATGTCCTAACTTCAAATGTCAAGCTATCTTGATTTATCTGCTCACGTCTGCATTATTTTTTACATTGTCTGCATAGTGTATGTAATTTGTGCATACTCTTTTGCATATGATGATTTGATGATTGATGTCATGGAGTTTCCTTCTGAACTTTCTTCGTGGTTACGCCCGAAGAATTAAGGTAAATCATGAACTCAAACACAAGGAGGCCTTGAATATAATCTCGATGCTTGATCGATTAGAGGATGTTCATGAGTTATCCTCTATGGAGCTGCTGGAACGAAAGTGCCATCAAGAGGTGGTGGCCAAAGAAGACTTTAAAAGGGAGATAGAGTGGAGGAAAAGGTTGGCTTAAAGAAGGGGACTCAAACACAAGATTCTTTCACTTGTATTCAAGTGTATGTTGCCGAAAATATACTATTGATAGACTTGTTGTTGATGATAGAGAGGTGATTGGGAAGGAGAAGATTGGTGAGAAAGTGACTGATTATTTCTGGAATTTCACTCGTCGACAACCCCTAAGTGTGTGGAAGTGGACATGTACCTTAGCTCCTAGATTAACTCAAACACAAGCTGAGAGGCTGACATGTAGCTTTTTTGAGGAGGAGGTTCTCATGGTACTAAAGGTTATGAAGAGTGAAGGAGCCCGGGGTTCTAATCTTCAAGGAATTCTGGACTTCTTAGGTCAGATGCAATGTCGACTATTCAAGAATTCACGGTCGGGGACAAGGGTTTTGATCGCTAGATTTTTCTTGTTCCTAATACCAAAGAAGTCTAAAATAGAGAGAGTTAAAGACTTTTGACATCTTGCCTTATCTAATGCGATTTATTTTATTGCGGCTCATGGCTTGGCTAAAAGGTTGCAGTCCTGAACACTTTAGTGTACCCGGTACAATCAATTTTCATTAAGGGCTCTTGATCTCTGTCAACATTACCATGGCTTCATAAATAATTTCTACATGGCGTCACATTGGGAAAATGGGTTTTCTTTGGAAAGTAAACTTCTCTATGGCTTATGACACATTGGATTGGACCTTCTTGTGGCACTCCTTACATAAGAGAGGTTTTTCGATAAAGTGGATATCATGGTGAAATGGTGCATGTGTACAGTTTCTTTCTCAACTCTCATAAATGGTACCCAACTGGTGGTTCAATCAACGTGGAGTCTGACAAGACTATCCCCTTGCCCCCAATGTTATTCGTGCTTGCAGTTGATGCGTCGGCCTGTGGCACATTTTCATTGTGTAACTATGGTCTCATATCTAGGTTCACACGCAATCTAAGTCTGGCTCAATCATTCCACTTCTACAACATGCTGATGATACTTCATTCTTCAAGGCTCTAAGGAGGCAGCAAGGATGACTTCTATTCTTGTGAAGATTTTTGGGGATTTTTTTGGCTTAAACATTAATCATTTGAAATATTTATTTATATCTTTTGGGATGGATGACCAAGAGGTAGTGATCATATTAAAATTCTTCCACAATTCATCTTAATTCATGTGCATATAAGCTCTGAAGTGTTCATATTCTAATAATTATGCTTAATTTACATACATTTATTTTCTCGGCATAATATTATTTTACATTTACACATTTGAACTGAATAATATATTGATTTAGTTCTTATTTGTCTAATTTTTATTTGAAGAATTGATGCTTGTTGTTGCAGGATCAAAATCAAGTACATAAAACAAATATTCCTGTTGGAAAAGGAGTGGACACTCTTTGTAGCTGAAAAAAAGCATACAGATAGGAATCTTTTTGAAAGAAGAGGGGACTAGAGGATAGATGATAAAATCAGATGAAAGGGAAGATTTTGAGGAGGATCAAATTGCAATGAAAATGTATATAAAAGGGGGATGTTAAGGACCAATGGGGGGCCCTCCTCCTCTGGTTGCCATTTGGCTAGAGGATGGGTTTTTGCTGGTGGGTGGAGCTAATTCTTTAGGATGTTTTTTATTTTGTTCCTCATTTATTTTGTATTGATTTCATCATTTATGATGAACTAAATCTTAGCTCTCTTAGAATAAGGTAGTAGTCTAATTTTTGTTTATGGATGGATGATTGATCAACACTGTTATCACTAATACTAGTGTAGTTTTTGAATCAATTTTTTGTTGATGTGAATGTTGTTTTAGAATGACATGTGAGAAGTTGATGTTTGATTGTTTCTTGCTCAGAAATGAGTCAAGAGCATTAGCGTTTATTTTCTAATTTTAATCCATGATCAGATTTGAATGCGTCCTTTAATTTCTTGTTAATGTGAATCTCATATTATAATGATAGCTGAGAGACTGATCTTAGATTCCCTTGTTGTTCAGGAATGAATCAAGAGCATTAGAAATTAGTTTCTGAATTTGATTTCATCTGTTACTTGTGATTTCTGAGAAATGAGTCAAGGATATTGACTTGTCTTTCTGGTTATAATCTTTCAATACTGAGAATTGATATATCCATTTAGATTTTGTTAACGTGAATTTCATATTGAAATGAAAATCGAGAGGTTGATTTTAGATTCCCTTGTTGTTTAGAAATAAATTAAGAATATTAGCATTACTTTCTAAATCTGATTGTATCAACGTAGTGAGCTTAAAGTTCTATGATATTCTAATATTAGTTGAACAATCAACCTAACTGATGTTCATATGAGAGTATGATACTTAGTTCTAACTTTAATGTACTGCGAGAGCAGTTTTTACAGGTTGAATCTAGTATGATTATTAATGTTAAGTTATTCTAATCCATCCATAGTAGAATATTAGATGAACTCCTTTTCTAAGAGGACATTTCATTATTTATTAGTTATCATTTTATATCAATCACCTTAAAGCACAAGAAAAGATTTAACTTAGTCTAGGATTAATTTAGATTAGTTAGTGAACCTTAAGTTTCAAAACATCGTGGATACGAAATTCAGGCCTACTACTCTAATCTGTGCACTTGCATTAGAGTGAAGTGATGAGTTTAGACCACAAATCATTCTGTTGCATTTTTTATTTTGTACAAATTCTAGACCTTGTTCACTATCCGGTCGAACATAGTGTACGGCTAGACCTTAGTCAGTTTTTATTTGAGTATAGTCTACACCTAGATGTTAGTCTTTTGCATTTTGTGGCTAGAGTCCAATAAATCAGTCATTAAATTACACTCCCACGAAATTCACATGATTTCTATATGATACTAAAAATAACTATAGGCAACCTCCCATTAACATATTTGGACGTGCCTCTAACGGATAAGAGGACCCGAGTCAAAGAGCGATCACTAGTCATAGAGAGGGTGGAGCAGCGACTCGAGGGCTGGAGTGCAAAGCTACTGTCCAAGCGGGGGCGACTTACTCTTGTGCATATAGTTCTATCAGCTATATCGGTGTATTTTCTATTTGCATTACTTCTACCAAAATCAATTGAAGTGTGCCTTGACTCGATTGGAAGCAAAAAATTTTCGGACACGTTCTAGAAATAATAATCACGGTGTTCATTTGGTGGTGTGGAAGGATATCTACAAACCTCATTCTGGAGGAGGTTTGGATGTTCGTGTACTTCGAAGAGCAAATGAAGCGTTGCTATCAAAATGAGCATACAAAATCTTGAGCAATACAAATGACATTATCTTTGCATGTCATAGGAGAGTCCTATCTTGGGAACAATGAATTGTGACACCAAGTGGATGCTCATTTTTTTTGGAAAGGGGTGATGGATACATTACCTAAGATCAGACCATGCATTTCGTTAAGGATAGGTAATGGAAGATAGCTTCGCTTTTGGAAAGATCCCTAGGCTGACCATGAATCACTAGACAATTATTCCTCAGTCTATATGCCATGGCAGAGGACAAAGACATTAAAGTGGCAGAACATTGGTCTACATTGGGACGTCGTAATGGGACTTCACTACCATCTTTCACAAATAATTTTTTGGAACAACAAAGAGATGATTTTGTTGACTTATTTGATAAATTGGATGGATATGCTCTTGAAGATAGTATAAGGGACAATTGGGTATGATGTTTTTTTTTCAGCCTGGAAGGTATATGAAATGTTAAGTGTAACTGATGTAAGTGATGATGGTGAATTGAAGTCGGACTGTGCCATTATATGGAAGAGCTCAATACCGCTAAGAATCAAAATTTTTGTTTGACTTCTTCGATGTGGGCGACTACTCACCAAATCTTATAGATGCCATTGACAGCCTAAGGCCGACATCACCTGTGTTGTGTGAAATAGTAATGTCGAGGATATTAAGCACTTGTTTTTTAAGTGTGAGGTGGCAAGAGAAGTATGGGCAATCAATAGAAGTCAATGGCTTAATGTATCATCGGTAGAAACATTTTGGAGATCCTTTCGGAGTGATAATGTGATGGGGAACCAACGGAGGTATGTCTCGAGACGGAGCAGAGTGCTAACCATATCTACTATATGAGCAATTTGGTCACAAGGGAATGTAGTCATCTTCAGGAATGGGCAATGCTAAATAGATTATATTGTCCCCCACTATAGAGTTATGTAACATATAGTTAGGAATGGGCAATGCTCAGGAATGGAGAATGTAGTGGTGGAAGTAGAAATTCAGCATTCAATTACTTTTGTTGTAATTATGATGCAACCTCTTTTTATCATTAATAAATATGGGTGTCTACCAAAATGGTAGTCATTCTTTCTGCTCTAAAAAAATAGTGTGAAATCTTATGTTAGAGCAGTAGATTGACGTTATTATGATTATAGGTAACTTTGGGACTATCTTCAATCATAATTTGAAAAATTGATGGGTGGCCAAGTTGGTTTTTTTCAATTTGACAAGAATTTGTGGTGTTAATTGTAGAACAATCATTGGTCGAATGCCCTTGTTCACTGTTGATGCCATAAGTGCCATAATTTGCCCAAATTTGAGGTTAAGTCATTCCATCTATGCTACTATTTAGATGAATTAATACTTTTAGGAATATGAAAACCATGGGTGCGGTAGTTTGTTCAACGTTCCTAGCTAGATTTTAAGTTTTAATTGTTTCAAAAAAATTTCCTGGGCATTTAACTTTCAGCGCTATTCTCTTGCATATTGATTCAACTTTCTTGATTAGAGACATGCAAACCATGATAGAAGTCCTTCATAATCTGCGACTTCAGAATTCTATTGTTAGCAACTCTAGGCAGCAACTTCTTGTCACATTTTTCGGCTTCAAGGCTTCATACAATATTTCATTATCCTACTGAATAAAAGACAAGAGCTCTCTTATATGTTTTCCAACTTTCTAAGAGGAATAGTACTTTCAAATGAACTTTTTTACCATTTATAGCCATGCTGAGATACATTATATAGACAAAATGTTAAACTAGATAAATGCTTTATCACGCAAAGTTTGAGAAAATAATAATAAGTGAATAGAATAAGTAAAAACATTAATATTAAAAATGTTAAGGTAGTTATAAATTTATCAAAATGATCGTACGAGATTTCATCTTAGTGTTCCCATTGGATTGTGATACTTGAATGACCCTCACATGATGTCAAAATTATATGCATTTGTGACAGGCAACACAATGCAAAATTTTCGTTTATTATATTTGATCAAGACATATTCTCTCGTGGTAAGTAATTCATTTTTCCTTTTGTTGCTCATCACATTGATTATTTCTTGTTTAACCATCTTTCAAATGACTTTTTCGATCAACGTGTATAGTTTTCTCAATCTCAGGGTCAAATTTCAAGATGGCTTTTGAAATCTTGGTATAACATCTTAGATTGTTAGAAGATTTCAAAATTGATTGTGTTTAATCTTCAATTGGGTCTTACACAACTAAGTATCAAATTGAAAAGAAAATAGAGAAACATAATATACAAATAAATAAAAGCATAGAAATAAGTTGTTGATTGAGAGAAAAATCAGACAAAAATAATGGAAATTTTTTATTAGTCATGATAAAAATTTTGATGTTAGTAAAATAAAATTTGTTGCTAGTGCTTGGAGCAAGAGGAATTATTTATAGAAATATATTTACAAAGGAAATATTTACAACTCCTAATAACTTATAAAAATTAGGGAAAATTTAAAAATATTCCATATTAAAGACATCAAATGTGTAAATTTTGTACTAAAATAAATCCGATGACAAGTGCATTATTTGCTCAAGTAATATAATAAATAGGAACAAAATTTTGACTTTAGAAAAATAAAATTTGTTACTATTGCACGGAGCAAGAGGAATTATTTACAGAAATATTTACATCTCCTAATAACTTATAAAAATTAGGGAAAAATTTAAAAATATTCCCCCTTAAAGACATCAAATGTGCAAATATGTAGTAAAATAAATCCATTGAGAAGTGCGTTATTTTTTCAAGTAATATAATAAATTAAGGATAAGCATGCAAAATAGAAAATATATTTAAACTCTTAAGATGGATTAAGATTTCCTTAAAATATTGATCTAACAAGATTAAATTACGATATTCACAAATTAACATCCTCTCGACTGAACTAAGTAGATTAAGGTATCTTGAATTAAATTGAGGTGGCCTCTACAAGCTCACATCTCATCAATTCATATTAATATTTAAGATACAGTAAATTGGATTTTATAAATTATTAATCATTGCATAAACTAGTATAAATTGACATATCACAACAATTAAATTCTTCCCACATCAGTTAATAAATTTATGTCAATTATTAAATTTTCAAATAAAATCAATTACATTAATCTCATGAATTCTGAAATTATGCACTTCATAAACTAGTATAGATTAATTCAGAAAATCCAATTACCTAATTTAAAAGCATTGAACATAATTAGTAATTAACAAAAAAAGACATACAATGCCCCTTCAATTAAACATCTTCCATATAAAATAGTCTAATAACAAGGGAGCTCGTCCTATAAATTTGGAGAGAGAAATTATCAAAACAATAAAAGTTAGAATTAAGACACCTTTGAAAAGCCTCAGCGCATGTTCGATGAGCTTTAGAAACTTGATTAGGTTTGCAGTAACACCTTCGACATTTGATTATCTCCTATCCTCTCGATCGTAGCATGACTCATGGCATAGAAAACCTAGGCTTAAAAGCAATATTTGACACGATGATGCAGACACCCTTTTGTAGGTATGATACATTTGGTAGCTTATCATGTCCGGTAACATACTAAGGATACAAGTTAATTCCATTATGATAGGAGTCGAAGTTCATTACAACAAATCAGCTTCGTAATGATTCAATCCCTTGGTCGAAGAGTTTTGTCATTACTGGTTAGGATAACAACAAACTTCATGTGATAAACACGATGTTCATGACTTTTAAATGCACTGAACACTGACACGTTCCATGTTATCGTGCTTGTACATGTGTTTGTGGGCTAAAAGTCATGTTCTGGTAACTTGATAGTTGCGACTTGAAATAAGAGAAATCATGTTGGTCGGGGCTTGCATCTTCAATAGTTGTAATTTAGTTTGTCTCTTGTCAGGACTTATATATGGAATAGTTGCAGTAGGTCAAGAACTATATAATTCTATTAAAAATCAAAATCAAGTTAATTGATCTTCAATTTGATAATATCCATAAAATTACCATCCAAATGAAGTAGATCACTAACTTCAAATTTTAACCACTAAATTAAAGAAAATTGATTTAAACCATGATTAAATTACATAAAACTAATTGAAAAATAATATCAAAATATATTATGTTTCGCATGCAACAGTCTCAACCCAGAATGTCCTATTCAAGATAGCACTAGAGAGTATGCACCTTACTTTCTTTAGAAGTATTTTGTTCATACATTCTACCACTCTGTTTTTTTATGGATTCTCTCTAATAATGTGATATTTGACAATCATTTCAGAAGAACATAACTTCATATTATTATAAGTACGGAGACACATGATTCATTGGGAATATACATAGCACATTCCAATGATGGAACATGAGAAGGATTCCAACAATCATCATGGATGTAGTTGATTGTTGCATTCATTCTATGCACTGCCTTGCAAACTAAAGCTTATCATTTTCCGAAGAAGAATAGCTTACAAAAATTAATTTTTGATATCTTTTGACCTCCTAAAAGATCTTGTTTGCTAAAGACGTTCATCTCATTCTTACTCATATTCTTAGGCTGCATGTGTCGTAGCTTAGAGTTTTCTAATTTTGATGAACTAATCACTACAGGAATGCAAGAGACTATTTTATCTTGTAATATATACAAAGTCTTCTGCTTGACTCCCTTCAAAATGATAGCTTCTCTAGATTTATCGTGCCAAAGGAGATAAGAAAATCACCTTTGCAGGGCTGTGAAGATCTATATGATAGAATGTGGAATTAGAGATCCACGCAACCAGAATAATACATCTCAAAGTTTTAAAGCCCTAGACAACTAGAATAACCACGAGCCCATGACATATTAGTTGTATGACATAGGGAATCAAATCCATAGGGAAGGAATCTTATTGTTAGTCCTAACTAACCAAGTTTAACTAATTAACAAAGAGTATGAGCTAACAAATAATAGCTATATGAAAGAATATAAGATTACTATACTTTGGTCTTTTAGTAAAATTAGTTAATTAAAGAAAGTAATTAACAAAAATGTAAATGTAGATAGGTAATCAATCAAGTAAGATAGTTTCAGTGCAAACTTTGATACATTGATATATTGAACCTAATTATTAACAACACAAATATAAATAATAGCACTCACACCATTGCTTTACTACTGGTGCATGCATTTCATAACATACAATTAGCTTTGCATTTAGTCTTATGGTGATAATATGCATCAATTTTAGGGTTTATTTGATTAATTTATTTGAGTCAGTAATATACTTCTTGATGATGATAATTTATAAAAAAAATATCACTTGATAAAAGTGAAAAAAAGGCTCAAAGAAGAATCACACAAAAATGAGTCTGTGTAACTTGACACTTGTCAAAATCTCAAATTTCTTAAAACCTAGTCATGACCATTACAAGATAAATTTCACCAATCATAACAAGTCGAGCACATAAGATGTTAGATTTGAAAAGGACGATTTAACAAATTGTGAATTTGTAGTCACACCCGTGAGATGATACCACATCTCATTATATTACGAACATCATAGTGACATCAGAAAAAAAAGTTTTACAAAGTGATGGGACATGACGAAGAAATAAGGATCAGTGTCATTGCAAGTTATAAGCATGAGATTGGAGATATTATTTTATGGGTTGTGAAGGAGTTACAACCATCATAGAAGGTTCATGATTCGGGATCCAAATATCACGAGTCATTACTTCCTCATCATGGTTGTGAAAAGGCTTAAGGCATAAAATACAATTTGAAACACTATGATTCATGGGCCGTGACATCCATGTGATGACCCATGTCTTTTCATTGGGTACTCCAAATTACACTTTGATTAGGTCGTTATAGAAGAATTAGAGGGGCGTGATAGTAGTGGTTTCGAGTTTAGAGATATTTTTGAAAGAATATCAAATGCGAAAGAACTCAAAACCTTACCATAAGTTTTAAAAATATCAAGAATAAATTTAGAAGTTTTGGATGATTTTGAAACTCAAAAGGAGTTCTTATTATATTGACCTAGAGGGACTTCAAATCAGCCCAAAATTTTGTGAAAACTCTAGAGACGCATGTGGAATATAACTAAAAGACTTTTAGGGCACAGAAGAATGTGTTTGAAGCCTAGGAACCATATTGCAATGCTAGAGAAGATTTCATCACTTGAAAATGACTTTCAAAGGAGAAGGCTGTGTAGTAACTTATTGTTTGTCTTGTGCACCAGTCAAAGGTCTCGGAGACTGTGAGATTTATCTCTATCCGATGGTAGGATGCTCTCTTACTCTGATTTTCATATTTTATCTTCTGTGTATTAGATATTTTATATTTTGATTACAATGAAAACTACATTGACCTTTGTTTACTTGAGTTAATCATACTTTTCAATTTCATTTGATTATGCATGATTAATTTAATGCCTTTTGATGTGTAATTTAACTTTTGAGATTACATTACAATCCTATAAGTTGCGATTAATGTAGCATTGATATTTCTCTGATAATTGATCTCTTAAATTTAAGTCAAAGTATGCATGACGCGTATTTGGTAACTCTTCATTTGTGTTGAATTTTGTGTGATTTGTTATTATGTCTAATATTGTGGATAACAATAGTTCAAGATATATATATTAATGCATCTTAATATCTTACTAAATTGAGAATTGATTGGTAGTTTGTGATTCTTAGTTTTAACAGAAATTAAGATAGTTTAATTTACTCGTATGGAGAAGTCAATATATTAAGTACTTCTAATATGTCATATGAGTCGAATATATTATTTACTGATTATAACTCAACAATCATGGTGGAACATACACATTTATCTTTACATTATTATCCTCAATTCTAAGAGATAGCCCAAATTTATCTTATTTTTAGTTATTTAATTTTCTATTTTGAACATCATACACTTTACTTCTCCTAGCAGAGTTCACCATGGGAAACAACTCCACTCTACACACTATTATTTGATACGGCTCGCGCACTTGTTTGTAATGTTATTTGTTACAAATTTACCCATCAATATCAGTCAATGAACAAATTTGACTACTATCATAAATCAAATTGACAAAATAGGAAGATAAACCCTCTCAAACTTTTCTTCTCAAGACTCCCGTGATGTTCGACAATAAAAAATCTCTAGCACCTCTCCGACAAGCATATGTGCGGCGTAGTTTCCAAATATGCGATCTCCAAAAATGCTATAAAGAAGAAAATGATCTTTCACTTAAATCCAAGAAACTCTCAAGGAAATAATCACTACAAGAAATCCGTGAACTAGAGACTCGACAATGCATCGCTAATGCGGCGCTAACTTATGACTAAAAATGTTACCGTCACATTAGCATCGACATGGTGCCACAGGCAAGAGACGTCGAAAATCGGTAACCATTAGCGTCACCATGGCACCAATGCGCACGATGATGCTACAGCATCACCTATCGATGCTACTCAGCGTTATAATGACTCTATAAGTCGCATGGCGAAACAACAAACAGAGGTTCTAATGCAACGCTATAGCGGTGTTAAAAATGTTGACGCCATCGGGACGCTAAGTATAGACGATATTCTAACGCTAATATGGCACTAAAGCAATCGCTAACTCTATTTTCTTGTTATTTGTGTCGGTACTTAGACGCCAACGTGTCGCAAAGAACTGTGATGCTATGTAGTCATTAAAGTGGCTCTAAATTGCGATGCCAATGTGGCACTAAAGAGACGCTAAGTACAATATGTTCATACACCGAAATAACATTGCCTAGCGCATATACATTTCACATTATACGCAATCACAAAATGCATCAAATTACATTATCAAATTCCTAATCATTTCCATTAAACCATCAAATTACATCATCAAACTCCTAATTATTAAATTAAATTCAATCTTTTTACATTACAGATGAAGCATTACATTCATCAAATTTCTAATATTCTCGTCAAACATGCTATGAAGCATCAGATTAAAAGAAAGGAGGGTCAAGATTCATTCTTCCATGAGCACATGGATCGACGATTAGCGACTCACACATTGCGGTGATACTGCGTCGCTAATATAGCGCCACATATATTGCAAATAGCACCGCACATTAGCAACTCAATGAATGTGATGCTAAGGTAGAGCATCACGCCACATTGGCTTCGACAATTTAGGATGCTAAGCTGGCATAGCTTGCGACGCTATTGTGACACTATTATGCATGGTGCAACAATTGCGACGCCAATGTGTCGCTAGACTAAGCGCCAATGTATTAGTTATTTATTAACTATACATTGATTGAATGTGCATATATATATATATGTGTGTGTGTGTGTGTGTATCTAATTATATCAACATATATGTATATGTATATGTGTATATATATACATATATGTATATATAAATATATATAAACTTGTACCACATATCTATGAATCCTTTTGTTAAATCATATAATTATCAGAATGAAATTAAGTGATGTATTTTTTATTAGTTAAATTAGAAATTTATACATATGTAGGATTAAGTGAGAATAATCAAAAGAAGTCGACTAAATACAATAGCTATTTCGAGGCTACTACGACAGTGCGGTATGTATGTATGTATGTGCATATAAACATATATGTATATATGTGTGTTTAATTTATGAATTAAAATTTAGTGAAGGAAGTGTATGTACAATGGTGTCGCATTCACGTCACATTAGAGACACAATGATTTAGCATCACTGTAGCACCACAATGGCGTTGATGCATGCATTTTTATATATGCTTTACATACGTCATTTAGGCTATTTTTTGTAGTTTTTATCATTGCATGCATCTATTTTTTTATTTATTTTATTAATTTCTTTTGAGTCCAAAGCTACTTATGCATGCACTTTTATACATGTTTTACATACATGATTTAGGTTATTTTTTCGTAGTTTTTTTATCATTGCATGCATCTATTTTTTTCTTTATTTTCAAAAATTATTTCAAGTCAGAAGCTACCCATTTGTGAATTATTTTATTCTCAAGATCATCATTTTGGAGCTGCAAAGCGATCGGATCAGAAAAGCACGAAAAACAGAGCACAAAGAGCGTGTTTGATTAAGCTTAAGAGAAATCCGGACCGAGCTGGTATCATACCCGGACCGGGTTGGCATTAAAACCCGATCCCAAATCGATTTTTGTTCGAAAATGAAATTTGTACAGAACCCGGCCCGAGTTGAAACAAATTCGGCCAAGGTTAGTACAATTAACCAAACTAGCAGATAGCGTGATTTTTTGACGGACTTTAACTTGGATTTGAGTCAGGATTTTAATTCGGAACCCTAAAAGGCCACCACCCCTATAAATATGAATGTACTACGAACTCAAGGAACATGCAATTTTAGAGTTTGAAACCCTAGCCGCACAAGAAATGAGAGACAAAGTTTTACTGCGCCACTGCAAATCACTAAAAGCACTAAAGATTTTGAGGTTTCAGGCGATCATTTGGAGCATAGTTTCGGCCAAGACTTGTTCTAGAGACGTCCACCACCATTTGGGAGTTTGATTTACAATTTCCAATCTTTATTTTATATTTTTTTCCTCAAATTGGATGTTAATTCTTCCAGTTATGGATTAGTTTAATTGTTAGAGGAAGACTACTTTGAATCTTAGCTTTCTCTTAATATATTTTATTATTTAGAATTCTGAGAACATGATTATGATGTGTGTTTCATGTTTTATCTGTGTTAATCAGTTTCTTGCATTATTTTCATATCCTTTTGCATAATTTTGTGCAAGAGAAAATTGTTCAAATTTGGCTACATGTGAAACTCAGACCAAGTTGGTACTAACCCGGGTTGGGTTCCTCGTTTATTTTCATTGAACTGAATTTTATATACGACCCGGGCCGAGTTCCATCATACCCGGGCCGAGTTATATTATTTTGATATTTTCATTAGTAAATTAGTTTTAATTGCTAACAATTCAGAGGTTTGCAACTTAAAGCATCTTAGATAAAGTAGATTGGAGTTGATCGAGTTTTCGACATCTTTAATTTTACTTCTATTTAAGATAGTTAGGATCTCAAGGTTTTTAGTCCTTTACTTTAAGCAACCTTTCATATTAATGCATCTTAGTTCAGAATATATTAAAGTGGATTGAGTTTTCAATGTGCTTTAATTATATTCTTTACTATGGTCGTTAAGTTCTCAAATTTTTTTAGTCCTATATAAGGGTGTTCACCGGGTCGGGTCGACCAGGTGAACCCGACTATCTGACCTGATCCGACCTGGTTTAGGTCGAGTCGGGTTGGTGTCGGGTGGTCGGACTCGACCCGACCCGATGATTCGATTTTTTATTTTTTTCTATTTTTTATTTAAATCTAGGCCTATGTCTGCTTTAAATTTTTTTTTAAAAAAATAAAATAAAATGTTTTAAATATATAAATAATTTTTAAATAGTTATAAAACTTAAGTTGTACTTTAAAATAAATATTAAATAATATTTTTATATTTAAAAAATATAAAATCAGAAAGAAAAAATAAAAAAAAAGAAAAATTGGGTGGTCGGGTAACCCGACCATCTAATCCGACCCGAACTGGATCGTGTTGGGTCGGATTTGACCCTCATGGATAGCCTGACCAGACCCGATCAGATTTGGTCGGGTTCGTTCACGGGTTGGGTCCAACTCGACCCATGAACACCCTTAGTCCTATACCTTTTATCCGTTTATTTTCTACGAGAAGACAATATTTTAATTGATTGTTAATTAAGAGAATACAATATGGATACGAAGTCTAAACTCTACTTTCTCTCACATTATTAAGGGAATCATTATCTCATATTGTCATCAATTTGAATCAGTTTTATTCGAAAATTAATTATTGTTATTCTCTCAATTAATAAACTTAAGTTAGAAAGATAAGAATGTAGATTAGTCCTCATGGGTTTGACATTCTATTCACTCTTTATTACTTGAGATTTAGAATACTTGTTAGTATATTTACGCTTAATTTACATGCATCAGACGTCGACGAAATCGCGGTGCTGACTTTGACAAATTGCGGCACCCGATTAGTGTCACAACAACTTGCGGTGCAACTTGTTTAGCGCCACCAACGTCACGACGATGCTGAATATAAGCTCTCACTTTAGCATCGCCTTGGCGTCGTCCCCTTTTAGGCGCTAAATATGCAACGCGGCGTCATGGATTTGCGACGCTAAATGGGCGCTGATATTTGTCGCGTCTTTGCATGTTCGTACACGCATTTATAGTGTCGTTGTAGCGTCAAGAAGGCGCCAACAGGGTTTCGTAGGCAATTTGCGTCGATTATTTTCCGACGCTATGGTGACGTTGTTGCATCACTAAAGGTGTCACCTTAGTGTCCCCTCTTTTGAGATGCTAATACACGTCGCCATTCAGCAGATTTCTTATAGTGAATTTGTTGATAACATAAACCAAATATATGGGAAGATAACCTCGATCTCTCAAGAGAGTCTAACAGATAAATAAATATCTTTGAAACATTGTATTAAGAATAAGAGTCGATCAAGTAAAAACAAAACGAATGCTGACATTAAAGCTTAAGAACTACATCTCTAAATTCACACATATCAATGAGCTACATTACTTTCAAAATTGTTAACTTTTTTAATTCCATTGTATTGTTATTCATAATAAAAATATTTTTAATTTAGTAAAAGGAAAATGTGTAGACTAAGGTGCATTAGATCTTTATATTCATATAATTAACTTTATTTTTAAAGTAGTATAAAATAGTAAACGAGTCCTTTCTGTCTTTAACGTTGTTGCTAATTTTTAGCAGTTTTTTTGGTATTTTTAATAAGTTTATCAATTTCACAAATTACCAATTGATTCATTAAATGCCATTATTTATTTTGTGTTCACAAAGATACTGCAGATTTAATAGAATAAAAAAGTCTAGATTCAATATAATAAAAAGAGTTTATATTAATGGACATTACCTTCCGTATCGTATAATTCAAATAATGGATATGATGGTTCCTTGAAGATATTGGATATAATATTTCCATATTGATAATGTTTTAAAACTACAATTCTCAAAACAACTGTGATGTTTTTTCATCATACATAATATTCTATTTATTTATTAAAAAGATACGTGTTAATAAAAACTGTATTTTAAAGAACTTGACTTCTAATAGTTTTATCTTTTTTGCATACTTTCTTTTGTACAAAATGATATTTTTTTTTGTTAAAAATATGCAATTGTAGGTTCAAAAAATTATTTAAACATATTTCCTTAAAACATACTAAACTTAAATTTTTTGTTAAAAAAATAAATTACAAAATTTTATAGTTGTTTGAGAGGGAAGATAATTTTTAGAAGATAATTACGAGTTGATGGCCATTGTATAATAAATAATAGGAAAATGATTCATCCTTCTAAAAATTCTCGCATGTATAAAACACTCTCAAAAGTTGATAAAATTACTACATATGGCATTGTGAGATGATAGGAGAATTTTTAGGAGGATTATTAGGACAACGTAGCATTGCTCTAAATAATATTATTATGTTTTTGGATTGTGAGCTCTTGGTGTTTAGAAAATAATGCCAATGGCTCAATTCACACGATAATAATAGTTATGTGTAGTGTGATTAAAGGTTGATCCACTATCGACCATGATAAGATTATCGTGCGACGAATTCTAAACCTTACTTTTAAGGGGAAAATATTGTTAGTTTTCTTGAGTGTCAGCCCGAGTCTAGGGGTAATACGATAAGATTATTTCATTTCTTGTATTTCACATTGATAAGTTCTATATTTAAAAAGACTCGAATTCTAAATCTTACTGTGCATGACTAGTTAACGCATATGTTAAGGTAACAGTTATAACTCGCAGCTAAAAGTGTAACATAATTGTTTTGTCTGAGGGATTCCATGCCACAAGCTCTACTCTTATTCAAATTATTAGCAAGAACAAAAAGCAAAGGCTAAGCTAGGTGGGTTCTCGTGCCTACAAGTGCAGGCACCGGAATCTGGTATTAATATTATATGTGTTGTAATAATCATATATTCATGTCGTCTTGGTGGGTATGTCTAAGATTGAACACGTTTCGAGACACCATTCCACATTTTCTTTTTCACACTGTTTTCTAGTTCTATGCAATAAATTCATTCTCTCTCTTTTAGACAATTACATTTTATATTTATATTTAATTTTTTATTTATATATTGACTTTAATCAATTTATTCCTTAATTAACTAGTCCAAGTCCATAACTTTTTACCACTTATTTTATGAGTTGACCTTCCAAATATTATAATTTTTTATAATATTTTTTACCTCCATTTTCATCCAATCAACTCATTCTTTCTCTTTATACTTATGCTTTACTATTTTATGCAATTAATTTTAATTATTTTATTTATATATTACTTTTAATCAATGTATAATTAAGTGGTTATGACATCATGTACGTTCATTTGATTCATAATTATTATATATAATTTATATGCATAAATAATAATGCAATATTGTTTTGTTGGTATATCATAAATATTTATGTTTACTATCTTATATTACACTTATAAATTATTTGTTAAGTGTTAAAATTATTTTTTAATAAATCAATTAAAATTAACCATACTTTTTAGCTAATTATAGTCCAATAAAAAAATGTACGCATTATCTCTTTCTAACTCTAGTGATATAAATAATTCATAAATTATTATTTATATTTTAAAATCATAATATAAACAATTTAATCAAGTTTGGATTCTAAAATTAATATCTTTATGTATACATAAGTAAACAAATTAAAATTTACGAAAAGAAAGAGACGACCTAAATATATAGATGTGAACTCACTCAAAATATTTTTTACTCCACCACTCACAAGAGACGCTCTCTCCCCGGAGACCTCGCTCACTCGAATTCTTAAAAGGCAAAAAAAATTTACACCCCAATTTAATATTGAAATAAAATAACACAAAAAAAAGAATGGAGGAAAGAAAATAAATTTTTCCCTCTATTCCCTTTTTCGCTTTCCCTCCTCCTTTACTCTCCATTCACCAAGCAAGTAGCAGAACACACAGGTCTCTCAGGTTGTTCTTCTTCTTCTCCAATTTTTTTATCCCTAATCTCGTCTCCAGCTCCAAATTGTAACGAATAATCCAACTACGCGTCCTCTCCATCTCCCCTTTTCTTAGTTTTTTTTTATCCTCCGTCCTCTCCAAGGTGAGTGGCGGTATATCAGCAAAGACAGAGACCTTTATTACCTTCTTCTGTACTGTACATCTTCTGTTTCCATTTTTTTCCAAAGAAAAATATCTCAAATTGCCCCTGTTTTTGTATCCGCTCGAAAATATCACATCGATATTTCAGGGAGACCACAAGTAATTCGCATCTGCACGTTCCTTGCACTGTTCTTCTCTTCTCCTAGTCGTTTTTTTTTCCTTGTATAAATTCTAAGTTTTGATGTAAAAAAACTCGTCTTTTTGTTCTTGGGATTTTAAAGGTTTCATTTTTCCGATCGAAAAAAAAGGCTTCATTTTGATCTCATCTTCGTTTCATTTAGGTCCCGATGTGGACGGGATGAAAAACAATTAAGTAAAACCCTCCTGCAAACTGAAAAGTAGTGGATTTTTTCTTGCTCTATTTAGTTTGACCATTTTTCTTCCTGGTGTATCCGAGTTTGAGCGAATCTCGGTACGAAGTTGGAAGGTGCATCAATGGGATTCGTGAGCACGGTGTTGGGGTTCTCCGGCTTCGGTGTTGGAGTGACCCTGGGGATTGTCATCGGTTACTACTTGTTCATCTACTTCCAACCTTCCCTTGTCAAGGTCTGGTTCATTGTTCCTCAATGGTTTAACAGTTTAATTATGTTGCATTTTTTATGCTTGGTTTGGAAGTGAAAGGTTTATACTGCACAATCAGATCATAAAAATTCTTTTGAATGATCTTTTTCGTGAAACTGTATTTTGATAATCCAGAAAGGGTTCGGTAATCCAGGCTCCATAGGAGTAGGACAATGCAGGTCTCAGTGAATGATTGTTGTTATCCGTTGGTTTTTGGCTTGCAAGCACCAAGGTTAGTTAAAAGTCGTCAATTTAGGGATGCTTCATATCAGCATGCTATTATTTGGTCATTTGGTTGGGGCCGCCTTACTCTGGATATGTATCCGTTAGTTTTTATCAAAAAAGGGCGCCATTTGTTTACCCCAAAAAAGTCATTTACAATCAACCAACATTCAGTTCGAGGAGTTTTGATCTTAAGCTGCATATTAAGACGATTTCCTTCACACATTTCATGTACCTATTATTTGTTCCCTTGTGATTGCAAAAGAAAAAAAAAAAAGAGAAAAGAAATTGTTTCTTCCTTCTTTTTGTTAACTTATAATATGTTATCGGAAAATTCGAGAACAAGAGTAGAAGAACACAAAGAGAATTGAAAAAAAAATTAGAGGAGACACACGACAGGTTCACCCTTAATATTAGGATTACGTCCTGCAAAGAAGTTTCACTATATCTTTTTGATTTACAGCCGTCACACAGATTACATCTGAAAATAAGCTATAAATATATCTCTCCCAGACGGGTTCAAAATCCGAACAAAATAAAGAAAAAATCTAATCCGCACCATACGGACCGACTAAACAAAAGTCCAAACCTGTCTAGGAATCGTCGTCGGGGGGCGGTGCCCCCCGAACCCCCTCCCTTTTGTCAGTACACCAGCAGCACAGGTAATTGAGTAATACTCAAATTTTCCTAAGCTCACATGGGCGAACCCAGTGTGAGAAACAAGGGGTTCTAAAGTATTCACCAACTCCAATATTCTTCCATTTGGTGGATACTTCACACCAATGAGAGCCTTGTCAACAACATTCTTCTTCAATCCGATAGCAATAGAACACCACTCAAACTTTGCACCTGTAATAGCTTTAATCAGAAAGTCAGAACCATTCTCTGTTGTATCAACCTTTTCAAGTTTAACCTCTTTTTTTTCCACATTTTTCTCGGATGAAATGATATTGGATGTCAATATGCTTTGTGCATGAGTGAAATGTAGGATTCTTAGCTAACTGAATAGTATGTTGATTATCATATCTCACATCTATGGTACCTTGCTCAAATCTGAACTTCAAGCACAATTGTCGTAGTCATATGGTCTCTTTTTCGGCATGAGTAATGGCCATATATTCAACTTCTGTAGAAGAAAGTGCTATCACACTTTGTCTCTTACTCATCCAACTTAGTGCAGCCTCAAATAATGTAAAGATATATCTGCTAGTGGACCGTCTACTATCAATGTCTCCATCCCAATCAGCATCTACATGGCCTACAATATCAAGTCTTTTTCCTTTCTCTGTACCTTCAAAACACAAAGAAAAATCTGAAGTTCCACGAAAGTACCTAAAAACTCTCTTGATAGCATTCTAATGTTTCATGCTTGGGTTAGACATATACCGACTCAAAACTCTTAGTGCTTGGGCTATATCTGGACGTGTGCACACCATGACATACATCAAGCTGCTCACTGTACTTACATATGGTACCCGGACCATCTCTTCAGCTTCTTCATCCGTCTTCGAGAGTTTGGTTCCTAAAGACATATGAGTACTAACTAGCTTCCAGTCCAACATGTTAAATTTCTTCAACATTTCTTTTATGTACTTCTCCTGTCATAGCCACAATTTTCGTTTCTGATGATCCCTTCTAATATGCATATCCAAAATAAAATTCGTCGGTCCCAAGTCTTTCATCTCAAACTTCTTGACCAACAAACCCTTTATTAAATTCACCGTCTTCGTATTGTTTCCAATCAATAACATGTCATCATATACAGTGTAAGAATGACAAATTGATCGCCAACTCTCTTCACATAAACACAATGATCAAAATCTGAACGTACAAACTTGAGTTGGAGCATGTATGTATCAAACTTCTGGTACCACATCCTTGGCGACTGCTTCAATTCATACAAAGACTTATTTAATTTGCACATCAGATTCTTTTTACCTTGAACTTCAAAACCTTCTGGTTGCCTCATATATATCTCTTCTCCAAGTCCCCATGAAGAAATATCGTCTTCACATCCATTTGCTCTACCTTAAGATTATATGCTGTTATTAGAGATAGAACAAACCTAATTGAAGTCATTTTTATCACGGGAGAAAAAATCTCATCATAGTCGACTCCCTCAATCTGAGAGTACCTTTTAGCTACCAGTCTCGGCTTGTACTTTTCTACAGTCCCATCCGCTTTCAACTTTCGCTTGAACACCCATTTGCAACCAATTACATTTCTATCATTGAGCAATTTACACAAGCTCCATGTTTCATTCTTATCCAGTGACTACATCTCATATGTCATAGCAAGTTCCCACTGATTTGTATCATTTATAGACCTTGCATCTTTTACAGAACTAGATTCTTCTCCGATGATGCTCAAAGCATGAAACGTACTCAGAGCACTAAGAGAGTATCTAAGAGGTGCTCTTCTTTCTCGTGTCGATCTTTTAAGAACTAGTATGATACCAATATCTAGGTCTTCATCTGAATCTGCATCTTCAACTTCATTAATCGAGTCCTCTTGATCCGATTCTGGAACAGGCTCAACTGAAGCTTCAGGATGAGAATCTTCTTCAAGCACTACAACTTTCTTGAGTTCATCATTTTCCTGAGCCTTAACTTGAGATTGTGATTCACGAAAAACAACATTCTTGCTGTATACAATAATTATTGACTTTGAATTCCACAGTTTATAGCCCTTGACCCCTTCGTTGTATCCGACAAATATATTCTTCTCAGACTTACTGTCAACTTACTTCGCTTTTTCTTAGGTATATGAACATATACGTCACATCCGAATACCCGAACATGAGACAAATTCGGCTTCTTCCCAAACATTGCCTCATAAGGCGTCTGATCCTTCACTGATGAGGTCGGTGAGCGGTTCTTCAGATAGTTTGTTGTGGCTACAGCTTCCGCCCAGAATTCTTGCCCCAATTTAGCCCAACTCAGCATACCTCTGACCTTTTCTATGAGTGATCGAATTAACTTTTCGTCTACTCCATTCTGCTCAAGTGTACATGGAGTTATCTTCTGCCTTGCAATACCATGGTTCACGCATAACTATTCAAATTTATCTGAACAAAATTCACTTCCGTTATCTGTACGAAGGACATTTATCTTGCTGCTCAATTGGTTTTCCACCAAAACTTTAAATTCTTGAAACTTATTGAATACATCTAATTTATTTTTGATAAAATAAATCCAATTGTATCTCAAAAAATCATCTATGAACGAAACATAGTACCTGAACCCTCCAATAGATGGAGCCGAAGTTGGTCCAAACACATCACTATGGATCAATTCAAGAATCTTCGTTGCTCTTGTGCCTATGTGCTGAAAACTGACTCTGTTTTATTTTCATGGAGACAATGTTCACAGAACCCGAAGCTCGCAAAACAATCTAGAACTCCTTCTACTATCTGAGTTGATGCTATGGTAGAAAGTCCGTTCTCACTGATATGGCCTAATCTCTAATGCCACAACATAGATGTGTTGTCTTCATCTTCTTTGGCCTCTTTAGAAATAAATCCGCAACCCACAAATATTGTCTCTCCGAGCAACTTGTACAGTGTGTCATAGCGAACTCCTCGTGCAATCACAATAGACCCTATGATTATCTTGCGCGAATCCTTGTCACAACTGAAGATAAACCCGAATCAGCCATTGTACCAACAGATAACAAACTTCTGCTCATAAGTGATATATGCATCACATCTGATAGAGTCTTCACTGCACTATCACTCATCTTCAACTTCACCCTGCCACGTCCAATAATTTGAACCGCAGTATCATCTCCGAGCATGACATCCCCACCATTATATTTCTCATATTCACAAAACTAATGTCTATGAGGTGTCATATAGCACGAAGCACCAGTATCGATGAGTCAAACGTCCCTATCTGACTGTTTCATACATGCAGAAATCAGATACATATCCCTTGCATCAGCCTCCTTTTTGTCCGAGGATGACTCAACTTCTTTCTTATGAACTGGCTTGTTTTTGCAATCTCGCTTCTCTAGCATTGCACCTTCTTATCTCTACTTTTTGAACGCCCACGAGATTTGAATTTGGACCATCTCTAATTTTGAGTCCTTTATGGTTGCCTTCCTCTAGTCGCCAGCGTCTTTTTACTAGAACTTGTCGATCATTTCTTCATGTTTCCTCTGATAACAAGGCAGCACACACACTTTCATATGAAAGTTCTTTATCCCCGCCATCAATCACGACAATCAGATTGCCCCATGAATCTGGCAGCGAATAGAGCAATGTTATTGCCTTATCATCATCTTGAAACTTAACACCGATTGATATAAGTTGACTGATCACCATGTTAAAGTTATAAAGATGTGTAGAGAACGAGTCACCCTCATGTATCCGAAGATTGTACAGTTTCTTACTCAGAAATAACTTGTTAACTAATGACTTACTTTGATATAGGGATTCCAATTTCTTCCACAAATATCTGGTTGTAGGTTCGTTCATCACATTTGTAAGAATTGAATATGCGAGACAAAGCCGAATCAAACCCTTCGCTTTTCTATCAATTCGATCCCACTCTTCGATCGCCTTTGAATCTGCCAGACTGGAGGAAGCCGCATATGAAGCCTTTGCCACATCTGCAACTGTCGTCACTTCCTTGCCTGGCCTCTCCTTCTCGAGTGCCATCCAAAAATCACGATCACGGAGGAGATCCTCCATCTTCATCTTGCAGAGACAAATCACATTCCATCAAACTTTTCTATCTCAATTTGCGATCCTCCTGACATCTCGAATAAACCATAACTCCTCGAACAACCTGTGCTCTGATATCAATTGATGAAAAAATTCGAGAACAAGAGTAGAAGAATGCAAAAAGAATTGTAGGAAAAATTAGAGGAGACACACGATTTATTCAGGTTCACCCTTAATATTAGACTATTGATAAGAAAATTCGAGAACAAGAGTAGAACAACGCAAAGAGAATTGCAGGAAAAATTAGAGGAGACACGATTTACCCAGGTTCACCCTTAAGATTAGGGTTACGTTCTGCAAAAAAGTTTCACTATATCTTTTTGGTTTAAATCCGCCACACAGGTTACATATGAAAATAAGCTATAAATATATCTCTCTCAAACGGGTTCAAAATCCGAACAAAATAGAGAAAAATCGCACCACACGAGCTGGCTAAACAAAAGTCCAAACCCGTCTAGAGACCGCCGTCAGGGGGCGGTGCCCCCCGAACCCCCTTTTTGTCAGTACATCAGCAGCACAGGTAATTGAGTAATACTTAAATTTTCTTAAGTTCACGTGTGCAAACCCGTCGTGAGAAACAAGGATCCTGAAATATTCACCAACTCCAACACTACTTGTTCATGATTGTGTTTAGTGGTGCATTCTAGGATCAACGAAACTCATGGAAATGTATACACACACTTTTTATGTTAATTATGTGTCGAATAAAATATGCACATAACCTTCCTGTGATCATGCCTGATTGTTAACCAAAAATGCTGTTTAAGACATTTGTTAATCAGTAATTCAACGAAACAAACCTTTTTCACACGAACATATAGGGTGCGTTTGAATGAGAACATTTCGCGAGAACATCGCGAAATGTTCCCAAACGTCATACGTGACGGGAACAAACACGTGACCTTCCGCGGGAACATTTGGCGAAATGTTCCCGCGGAAAGTTTTTGCCTTCGGCAAGGAAAGAACATTTGTTCTTTTTTTACAACTCCACCCGCAATATTTGACTTTTTTTTAATTTCATCTATTTTTTAGTTATTTTATAATGTATTTATATATAATTTATAATATATTAATGCATTATTTGGGGTATTATAAAATAATTTATTAAATGTTATTAATTAAAAACTATAAAATAATTAGTTCTAATAATTAATTATTTTTTTAAAAAATATATTATATTTGGATCTTAAAATGTACGTAAATTGTAATATTAATAATATTTAAAATATTTAATCAAAATAAATAAAATAATATTAATAATATAACGATTTATGTAAATTATAATATTAATAATATATTCTTATTTACTACAATTTTATACCTCATAAAATAATAAATTATATTCTTAATTCTTACTTTTTATTCAAACACCTACTAAAACTTATCAATCACATCAACTTTTTCAATTTCCATCATTACACTTTTTCATCCAACACCAACTCAAATTTTTCTATCACATTAATTAGTTCTCGAGAACAAAAATTCTCTCAATATTTTCATATCAAACGCAGCCATAATGTACTCCGGGATCAACCATTCTTCAGTGCCGAGGTGGTTCACAAGTTCATTTTACTGATAATCTGTTTCATTTTTGGGGCATATGGGCAAATTGAATATGACTATAAAACCTTATCGAGAAAAGAAAACGTGACCATAAAAAACCCATTTGATAGCACACATTTCCATTGCCTACTGTTCGAATTAAGGTCTTCCAAACATCATACAGCCACACATGCTAAATAAAAGCTTGATCTGTGAACTTCTGTTATAAGAAAGAATTGTTAGTGCTCCATTCTAGAACATTCAGATCAGTTCTATACTTCTATTACATATTTGTTCCATATCCCCTTATAATATTGCTAGAAAGAAATGCATTTAGAAAAGTGGGAGAAAACTGTCTTTTGAAAAATAAAAACTTTGAACACAGTTATTGAAAAAAATCTCTTTGGACCCAGTTAATCGCATAGGGGGAAAAACTGAGGGTAAGGAGGCAAAAATAGCAATGATACTTTGTCAGAATGGGAGAAAAAAAGGAGGCAAAAATAGCAATGATAATTTTTTTGAGAGAATGGGCTATTTCTGATAGAACAAAAATGTGGGTCCTGCACGCATCTAACCTTTTTCTATCTGGGCAGAGATATGCTACCTGTACCAGCATATAATATATGTTCTTGTTTATTTGGAACCTACATAAAGATCTTGCCTGTATATGGGAAAAGTGACACAGAGAGACTGGTGGTTATCATGATATGCATGGACAATTGCACCATGAGTGACACAGATTGTTGGGAAGACCATGACATTAGTTTGATATGCTCGGATATCACTACATCTAGGGTTTGGAGGCTTTAAATTATTCATGAATATTGATGAAAAAATGTTTTCTTTTATTATTTATCAAACACTAGTGCCTCTTATTTATAATTAAGTAGGTAATACAAGAAGGGAGAATTACTACAGAAAATCAGGGATATTATTTTAAAATATCTGAGATACTATATCTCAAACAATCTGGGATACTCTTAACTAATATTACAAAGATATGCGAAGATATGAAAAGATATGGAAAAATATGTAAAGATATGCAAATCATATCTCAACACTCCCCCTCAAGTTAGAGCGTAAATATCATTTAGACTCATCTTGAAACATATAACCAGAAGTTTCTTCTTGGAAAGCGCTTTAGTAAAGATGTTAGCTAGCTAATCTTCAGTGGCCAAGTGTGGAGTGGATATCTTCTTAGTTGTAATAGCATCATGAATGAAGTGACAGTCCACTTTTATGTGTTTAGTCCTCTCATGAAATACAAAATTGTTTGCAATAAATATTGCAGACTTGTTATCACAATACATAAGTACTGGAGAAGTAACAGAAATTTCAAAATCACGTAGAAGAGAGATGACTCATAAGAGTTCACATGTAGTATGAGACATTGCCCTATATTCTGACTCAGCGCAAGAGCGTGAGACCACATCTTATTTCTTACTGCGCCACGTTACAAGATTTCCACCAACATAAGTACAATAACAAGTGGTTGATCTTCTGTCTCCATGAGCCCCAGCATAATCTGCATCAGGATAATCACACACTTTTAAATGTTCATAATTTTTTAAGTGAAGACTTTTCCCTGAAGAGGCTTTTAGATATCGTAAAACCTAATATATACATGTCCAATGTACTTCACATGATTCTTGCATAAATTGACTTAGGCGACCAACGGCATAAGAAATATCAGGACGAGTTATAGTGAGATATAGAAGTTTATCAACCATAGCTCTATCTAGTGACATCTTCTAGAATATAACTGCTCAAATCAGCTAGAGGCAGTTGTGGATCCATCAGAATGGTGGCTATTTTACAGCTCATCGTACCAGCTTCCTTTAATAGGTTCAAGACATATTTCCTTTGAGAGAGAATGAATCCACCATCAAACTGATTTACTTCAATGCCTAAGAAGTATTTTATTAGACCAAGATCTTTGGTCACAAACTGTGATTGCAAAAACTTCTTTGCTGCCAAAATACTATCAGTGTCACTATCAGATATTAAAATATCATCTACATAAACTTTGAGGATGACTGAACCTTTAAAAGTATGTAAGGAGAATGTTGAATGGTCTGAAGAGGATTGACTGAAGCCATATTCTTCAATAGCTCTGCTAAATTTTTCAAACCATGCTCTTGGACTTTGTTTGAGTCCATAGATTGCTTTCTTCAACTTGCAAACCTTTGAACACTCCCCCTGAGTAATATACCCAGGCGGTTGTTCCATGTACACCTCTTCAGTAAGATCACCATATAAGAAAGCATTTTAACATCAAGTTGGTGAACTCGCCACCCAGAGTTGACAGCAACAGAAAGTAACATTCGAACAGAATTAAGACGAGCAACTGGAGAGAATGTCTCAAAATAATCTACTACATAAGTTTAGGTGTAACCTTTGGCTACTAATGGAGCCTTATAACGATCAACCGTCCTATCAGAAAGATACTTTAGGGTGAACACCCACCGACAATCAACTACTATTGCATCAGTTGGGAGGTTTACAAGTTCCCAAGTCTCTCTAAATTGTAGAGCGGACATCTCCTCATCCATAATAGTTTTCCAGCACGAATGGTGGAATGCCGCATAATGATTGCGGGGAATAAAATGACTATCAAAAGAAGTTGAAAAAACTTTGACAGCAGGAGACAAATGATCAAAAGTCATAAAATTAGATAGAGGATATTTCACACAAGACCTAGTGCCCTTGCGATGTGCAATAGGAACATCTAGATAATGAGTTATCTGAGGAGAATCTCTTTCTGACAAGTCAGGACTGTTTGGAGGATTGTGTGATGGAATCATGGAGAGCAGTTCATCATTAAGGTTGGGTGGAGGTTGAGGAGGTTGATGAGTATGTCGGCGGCTATAAACTTTCAGGAGCGGTATAGGCGATGGAGAGGAAACTGTGGCTGTTGTGGCGGTAGATTCTATTATGGGTCAGGAATTGAAATTAGATGGCTCTCATGGTTATTCACAGGGATCGGAAAGTAAGGTTTGTCTTCGAAAAAGGTAACATCAACACTAACATAGGACCTACAAAAAGTAGGATCATAGCATTTGTAACCTTTTTGAGTTCGCGAGTACCCCCAAAAAGATGCACTTGATTGCTCTAGGAGCTAACTTATCAGTGTGAAAGAGATGAACAAAACATTGACATCCAAAAACATGAGGAGGGACAGGAAACAAAGACTTTCCTGAGAAAAGGAGATGGAATGGAAATTGTCCATTAAGAACTGATGATGAATCCCGATTAATGAGATAACCCGCGATGAGAACGACATCTGGCCAATAGGTGGAGGGTACCTTCATATGGAGGAGGGTGCGAGCAACATCCAACAAGTGACGAAGTTTTCATTCAGCAACGTCATTTTGCTGAGATGTTTTTACACAGGAAGTTTGATGAATTGCACGAACAGATTTAAAAAATAATAAAAGATCAGAATTTGCAAACTCAAGTCCATTGTCGCTACGAAAGATTTTAATAGAGGTAGAGAACTGAGTTTTATTTCTGTAAAAAATTCTCGAATAATTCGAGGAGGTTCTATCTTATTTTGCAACATATAAACCCAAGTGAAAATATCATCTACTAAAACTAAGAAATATTTGAAATGCTTATTGTTGGAAACTCGGCAAGGATCCCACAAGTCAGCATGCACTAGTGAAAATGGACTTTTCTCTCATTTGTCAAGATGAGGTGGAAAAATAATACGATGATGCTTTCCTATTTGACAAGCCTCACACTCAAGAATATTAGTACTTGAAATGTTAGAAAATTGTCGAGGAAGAACTGTCAAATTGGGATGACCTAGGCAGCGATGGAGTTGTAGAGAAATGTTGATAGTGTAGGTTGTGGGATTGTGGGGAGATGGTTGGAGATAATAGAGTCAATCACATTCAAATCATCCACCAATCTGCCTCATCATTTGAAGATCCTGCAGAGTGAAGAAAGAGTCATAAAAAAAATGCTCGACAATTTAAGGATTTTGTCAATTGACTGATCGAAAGAAGGCTAAGAGCAAACTTTGAAGAATACATAACATTATCAAGGGAGAGGTCACAATTAACAAAAATTGTGCCAAGGTCAGTGTCCGGAGAGAGAGAACCATCAGCCACTTTAACATTAAGAGGATTCGATAGAGATTTGAGAGATGAGAAGAAAGAGGCATCACCTGCTATGTGTGAGGAGGCACTCGAATCGGCAATCCAATCAGATTGAGAACTAGTATAGAGAGCAAGAGTACCTGAATGATGCATTACAGTAGCACAAGTTGACGAAGATGCAGATTCAGTGATAGACAAATAACGAAGGCGACCATATTCTTCTTTTGATATTAAAATATCAGACTCATTAGTAGTGGCAACGTGAACCTTTGGATGATCAACAAGATATCTAGACTTTTTCCAGCAATGGTTAGAGGGATATCGATGACAGTGGTCGCAAAAGAATTTACCACATCCTCGTCCACGTCCACAGCATTTGCCTTTGTCGGGAAAAATGCTCTTCCTCTTTCACATGTAGCAAGTGCAGATGCATCGTATGAGGAGAGAAATCATCAATACGGAAGAGCCGAGTAGAGATTTCTTCAGGGGTCGGAATAGTTTCCTATGTCATCAACTGATCCTTGACCGATTTATATTCAGGACCTAGACTAGAGAGAAACGGAACGGATCTAATTTGATCATGTTGTTCTGCCAACACTTTGATATCTGCAGAAAGAAACTGATAGATATCTTGCTCATTCCAAAGGTTAGTCAATGTCCCAAAATAATTTACTAACAGTTGATCATTTTTGTTGTATGATTGGATTTCTTCAAGAACCTTGTAAAAGCGAGATATATTGCTTTTATGAGAGTGAAGTTTTTGAAGTACCTCCCACATAGTATTGGCTGACCTATAAGCTATGACCTATTTGACAACAAATTTGGTCATGCTATTGAGTGTGGTGGAGACGATCCAATCATTATTAGCATCCCAATCTTTTGTACGTTCTTTCAGATTTTGTGAGGATATGCTTTTTCCTGTGGGACCCTACATAGGGCTCAAAAGTCGCCCACCAGAGGAGATAATTGGTACCATCAAGTTTGATATTGATACCGAGTGGAGTGCTGAGAGTGAATTTAACACTAAAGTTGCTAAATTCAGCTTTCTGATCCGTCATAATTGAGCACGACAGGTTCCACAGAATAAAAAAGGTCAAAGCCCCAATCTTAAGAACTATGAACATAGTGTGATGATGAGGAGGAAAGGGAGAAGAATAGTGACCAAATCGTTACTGCTCTGATACAATGTTGAGAAATATGTTTTCTCTTATTATTCATCAAACACTAGTGTCTCCTATTTATAATCAAGGTAGACAATACAAGAAGGGAGAATATTACTCCAAAAAATTAGGGATATTATTCCAAAATATCGGAGATGCTATCTCAAAAAATTTAAGATATTAATTCTAAATAATATTACAAAGATATGCGAAGATATAAAAAGATATGAAGAGATATGTCAACATTTCTGTATATTAACCTTTCATTGAAATCAAAACTCATTTACTTTGACTTTTCTCTCTGACATCTTCACTCTGTTTCTCTCAAAATAAAAAAATCGTCAATCTTTCTGGTATTTTAATTTCTAATAATTTCAGCTTCAGTATACGTAATCTAAATATTTTCTTAAAACTTTCCATTAACCAGAATCCTGAGATTCGTCCACTTGTTGAGCAAGATTCGAAATCCTTGGAACATATGGTACCAGAAATTCCCAAAAATCCAGATTATGATCGAGTATGTATACGGAACCTGCTCTGAGTGAAACCTGTAAATATGGGAACTTGTAGAATGCTTGAGTTCCAAATAATATCATTATTTCTCGATTTCCATTCGTTTTCTGTTTACTGCAGGTTGATTGGTTAAACAGGCTTCTAGAAACAATGTGGCACTATCTGGACATGGTATTTCTTCTTCTTCATTTATCTTTATCACAAAAGTGAGGTTCCATTATCTCATTATTCACCACGACCTTGTTGCTCCACTGAAGGCAATATGCGGAACTGCAAAAGAGATTGCAAAGCCGATAATTGCTGAAAATACTGCGAAATATAAGATCGATTCCGTTGAATTTGAAACATTTACATTAGGGTCACTGCCACCAACATGTCAAGGTTTAGTCTACCAATGACACATTTAATTGTACAATACTCATTGACGTTCACCTGTTCAATTTCGTTGAATATTCTCTTCTTTTAACTGCAGAAAGGGTGAACGTTCTCTTAGAATACTCATTGAGTGTCAAACCCATGAAGACTAATTGAACTTATGTAATCTGATCTCGAATTGAGCTGGACAAATTTTTAAAATTTTGTTTTTTCTTTAAAAAAAACCTAACTATTGTGATTATGAACACTATTGGACGAGTTAAGAATTAAAGATAACACATTGTAAGATTCTTGTGAATTAGATCCTACCGTAGAAAGATAATCAACTATTTTAAACTTAGAAAAGATCATTTCTCAACAGGATAATAATCTAAATCTACTTAAAGTTCAAAACACATAAATTTGCATTACCTAAATTATTAATCATTCATGAGTATAATATTTAATAGACCACAAACTAGCACTCCTGAATATGATAATACCAAATTGCGACATGCAATGATTGGACCAAAAAACAAAAAATCATGAAATTTAAAGCAACTTCTCAATAGGATAGTAATTAGCTAGAGAATCTAATTAATGTATGGAGAAAAGATGAATAGACTTTATGAAAAAAGAGCAACTCAGCACCAGCACATGTACAACAACAACAACAAAGCCTTGTCCTACTATTTTTTATTCGTTGATCCATGTACAGCACCAGCACATGTACGACGCCATTCCATTCGTTGATCCATGTTCATAAGATTCGATAGGATTTTATGCTGGCTGTCGGAGCCTAACACAACCCTCCTCCTTTATTCGGACTTGGGACCAGCACATGTACAACCGAACAATATTTCATTGACTTCTCCCAATTCCTCTTTGCTCTGACTTTATAGAGTTTTCCAAATTTGAAGCGCAAACTTTTCTTGTTCTCTTGAAATCTACTTATAGCTTTAGGGGTCTTGGGTTCTCGATCGAGAGTAAATTAGATTTAAAATTGTTCGAGACCCAATAAGGTTTATCTTCACAACAAATATGTTTTCTCTCTTCACAATAAGTTTTAAAAATTGAGAACTTATTGAAATATATTCCTAGTAGGTTTAAACTGATTTCTAAAGAGTTGAATAAAATCTGTCGTCTGACTTTGAACTCAGCCGAAAAGATGGACTTCAGATGAGATTCAGCTGTAGAAACTTCAATTAGGCTTGTTCATATCGCGATCTTGCGATTTGGTTTTTAATAAAAATTGTATCTTTCCCTTCAATCTCAATTGTGGCTTTCACCAAGTCATGAGGTTGTTTCGGAGTCAAAGTGTGTTGCGATTCGCGACTATGCCAATGGACATTCATAATCCAAGTTTTCACGTCGCGACTTTGTCGACAAAAAACTGACCCATTGTGTCCCAGAACAAAAGAGTTTTTGGTCAGAATTAAATTCCAAAATTCTTTGATAATTTTGTTACATCTAATATTGTAATTTTTGCAGAATAATACTAAAACTAGATATATTACTGGCTTAGAACTGAAACAAATCATAGATTCATGCAATCCTAAAAATTATAAAAAAGGCTTAAAATATAATACTAAAGAATATTAGATTTTGCATGCATCATTATAAAAAAGTAGTGTGGCATTACAATCTTTAATGATATTGAGAAGATGCCTGTAAAGGAATGGGACATCTATTGTTTCTCTTCTTTGAGAAGTGGTTGGCAGAATTCATGACCGTAGACACAAATTTTCCCTTTAACTGCTGTCAGGTTTCTTCCCATCCCAGGGATTTTTTTAATGGAGGGCGATTCAGGGCTGTATATGCATTTGTCCACTTCAATGCAATCTAACTACTTGACTCCTTTCAATTTGTCATCTCATCCTTACGACTTGTATCTCTACCATTCATGCTTAACTTTCAGATTATATATTGTTCTTCAAGGTGTGTCATTGCATTTGTGACGTGTCATTGCATCAATCGATCTCATTGTCTTAGTTTTTAACTACATGTATTCACTCATGGAACAGGAATGAAAGTTTATGTTGCCGATGAGAAGGAGCTTATTATGGAACCCTCATTGAAATGGGCTGGGAACCCTAATATTACCATTGTGGTCAAGGCCTATGGGTTAAAAGCTACTGTTCATGTAATATTCTCAAAGAAATAAATAAAATAAAAAGGAAATAAAATAGATAAAAAAAATGCTAAAATTATTTAAAAACCCATTGGCCTATTAAACCTCTAACTAAGATATAAAAGATGAGTTATATGCCCTAAATTACTCACCTACTCTCACTTTTCCCTCATCTCTCCAACGCTGCCAACCAGCACCCGGGAGAAGCAACAACTCCTCTCACCTAACCTCCACCTCATAACTCGTCCACAGCAAGAAGAAAAGAAAGAGAAGCTGCCACCACCACACTCTACACTCATTCTCTCTCCTCCTCTATCCTCATCTCGGCAAGAGCTAGATGAAGGTCCCAAACAAAAAGGAAGCTCACTCCCACCTACCACTCTCAGCTCCCTCACTCTCGAACAACAGCAGCAAGGAACCTCACCAATCTCCAAGCAACAAGTGGACACTCTCCCTCTCTCTAAGAACAAAGTCTCTCTCATTCTCTCTCCCTCTCACCCACTTACATCACATCAATAGTCATGAAGTGATATTAATCCACACCTCAGGCTGCCTTTTTCCTCAAATGATCAACAACTCACCTCAGGTATTCTCTCACTCTCAGCAATAAGTGACAGCAACTCACTTGTCAACCTCACTCCCTCTTCACTCACACGAGCAGCAAGCGGCACAACATCGAGGGAAAAACAGGGGACCGAGAGGCTATAACAGAGGAAGAAGAAGAATAAAGAATAGAAAGAAGAAAAGATAAAAAATTAGGATTAGGATTTAACGTAAATCTTAAAAGTATGTTTGAGGAGATTCAAAATTCTAATCTTAACTTTAAATGATGTATGAATGAATGATTAAAATTTAAAGATCAACTTGAATCTTCTTAGATTATATTATTGGGGATAAGCATGAATTAATTACATTATTGAATGGTTAGTTAAAGTGATTATTTCATTGTTAATTATGTTTAATATTAGAATGTTCACATGTTTAATTCATTATAATGTCTTTTATTTGTTCGTATTAATATGATCAATAACTCTTAATGTTCTTTAGGCAAATCTCTTCATATGTTCAAGATTAGGATAGTAGAAATGTCCATATTTAACCTATGTATTGATTAGTGAAAGATGTATGTTGAGGGGATCCAAACCACCCTAATCACCTCCCCTAATGATGCTTACATGTTTGGATTAGGACATGAAGAACCTATATTGTGTTCTTGGAATGAATGATTAAGGAAATGTGCATTTAGTTGTTAATGTTACCTTATTTACTATTCCATTGCTAATCATGATTAGAATGCCCTGTGTTTCCTAGCTTAATACTATATTGCTCATCATGTTTATTGTTGTCATGTTAGCTCATTATGAAATTGTCTAATGCTCATGTACATTTATAAGTGAGATTAGCATGTTGAATGTCGTTATGTGAAAACCCCAAAATGTTCATTGTAAATGTTCTAAGAATGATGCTAAATGTTCCATGTGATGTGTAGAGGAAGATTTGTTTTCAATATGTTAAAGTATGCATGTTTTGAAAGAAGATTATGTAAAAATTGTAAGTTATATTAGCCCACGATCAACCATTCTGTGAATAAAAGAAGTCTCAACATGGGCCAACGGTCGTCCGAAACCCTTTCGGACGTCCATTTGAAGTAGTTTTTACATTCTGTGATTAAGCCGATACCCTCAAATGGTCGCCCATTTTGGATGAGTTGAAGCTTCTGTGATTAGTGGTCGACCCAACGCTTAGTCTCGGTCATCCGATGGTCATGTAACGGTCTACCGATATTCTAACGGTCGTCCGATTTAGTAGAGTGGTAGCTACTGTGATTAGCGGTCTAACCGAAGCTCAGTTTTGATCGTCTGAAAGACCTATAACGGTCGACCAATATCCCAACGGTCGTCCGATTTAGAAGAGTGGTAGCTACTGTGATTAGCGGTCGAACCGAAGCTCAGTTTCGATCGTCCGAAAGACCTCTAACGGTCGATCGATATCCCAACGGTCGTCCGATTTAAAAGAGTGTTACTTTCTTTGATTAGCGGACGAACCGAAGCTCAATTTCGGTCGTCCGAAAAGATCATGACGGTCGATCGATAATCCAACCGGTCACCCGATACCAGTCCAACGATCGACCGTAACCCAAAACGGTCGTCCGTTCTGGAAGCTGATTGGTTATGATTGAATGTTCACACATAGCATGATTTGAAATATGTATGACCTTAAATAGGGCTAAACATGCAAAAGATGAATTGACATGAAGATGTCTTATTGTAATCATGGAGGGGAATAAAGTCTTCACATGCTAGCTGATGTGATATATTCCCGAGGAAGAATACTTCCAAAAAGGGGGCAATCGTCCCGGCTTAGCTAGCCAAGGTCCCTCGAATCAACATGGTCTTCCCAATCACTAAGGTAATAAGCTATCTTAATCAAGATAGAAGATGAAAAGATAATGCAAAGTGAAAAGTAAAGTTTTGCATGTGTGTATTTACTTTCCAAAGATGACTTCGGACATAAAGATGAAGATGATGATGAAAGCACCAATATGTTGCTAATGTATGTCCCATTGTCATAAGATGTTATGCAAAATGTTAAAGTCAATCAAGATAAATGATGATATGTCTTAGTAAGTTATGATATGCTTTGACATTATGATTATGATGTTATATGCTTATCTTATCTTGCCATGATATGTTTATATGCCATATAGTGTGCATAAGTAGCTCATAGCATGCATATGAATTATGTTCTATGATGATAATATGCATATGTCATGACATGTAGAGATTATGTCATAGGATCATAGCATGCATGGGCCTCAATATACTTTAACTAGAGAAATCCCCTGTACCCCATGGATCCGTGCAGGTATGGATGAGGCTTAAGTTCGGCGGCAAGGGCCTCATGATGGTGACATTGCACATGGGCTGATCAAGCTACAGTCTGATAGTGATATTTGGGATTGAGTAGTGATAACTTGCTGAAATTAAGTAAAAGAGTCAATTTTTCATTTTTTTTGTCTCCCAACTCACTAGCTGCAAGTGCACAAGTAAGTTGTAGTAGACTCATGTTGTCGTATTCATAATAATTTGAAGTCTAAGGCATCCTAAAATAATCTAAATTAGTTCTACTTTAATGGCTAAAAACAGATTTTCAAAGGGAAGTGAAAACAAATTTTTAATGGAAAGTGAAATGATAACTGAATTTTGGGTTTTGGAAACTTATCAAAACTGAATTATAAATGCTAGAATGAAGTCTAAAAAGGTTCAACTATCAATGAGGAATGTTCTTCTAGGATTTGGGGTTCATCTAAATTAATTAAGGATGGATAGGATCAAGTTATCATTAAATATCCAACTTTGATTCAATAATGAAAATGGTTGTTCTCACAGCTCAATTGGCCTCTAACTAAGCAATATATGATCATATAGTTGTTAGCTAGGTTGAATCAAAAGAGGGTCCTCACTGAAAATCAAATTATCATTGGGCTCAAAAGAAAGTTCAATGTTGATTTTTTTGCAATTCAAGGAAGTTTTGGAATGATAACTTGCAATTGCAATCATAAAAAGATGGAATCATTCCAATCAACCAAACCAGGATAAAATATACCCAATAATAGTACTTGTGTTCCATGTTTCATCTCTGAATTTAAGGGAGATTTAAAATCAACCTCTCGATTGCAAGGAAAAGTGAAATCCACACAAAGTTCTATTTGATTGGGGTTGAAAGACATTCAAACTTTAATGGAAAATTCAGTGATTATCCAATGCTCCTTGGGTCATCTCTGACTCTAAAAAATGGCCTTAAAACTACCTCTCAGTAGTAGATTAAAATGAGGCTTAACAATGGAAATCAAAAGTTAATTAAATGAGAAAACATAAATTAGCATTTCAAGAAAATCAGCAATGTAGATTGATGGAATTCAGGCTTGCCAAATGTCTCTTGACCCATCTCTGGACTGCAAGAGATTCTTAGAGTACACCTCTCAGTGATTTGAATAAAATAGGGATTAACAATTGGCAAGTCAGATTCCAAACAATCAAAAAATAGAATTCAGAATCAAAACTCAGAAACCAGATTTTGGAAAAAGTCAGATTTGAATCCTAAATTGTCAAACATCTTGATTCATTTCTGAATAAGATCAGGACAAATATTAGCCTCTCAGCTATTCAATTAATCCAATCCTTGATGACAATCAGATCCAAAAGCCCAGGAAATCAGATTTTGAAATTTAGGAAACCAAAAACCAGGAAATCAGTATTTTAGAAATCAAAATTTTAAATCAATGGAAATCAGGTTTGCCAACTGATTCTTGACCCATCTCTGGACTACAAGACATCCCTAAAGTTCACTTATCAGTGATTGGAAGAATTCAGGAGATTCAATTGGTAAAATAGATTCCAATAAGAAATAAAAAAAAAAATCAGAATTCTGGTTTTCAAAATCAGATTAGAAACCGTGAACATATTTGAATCATAAAGAATGCCAAACATCTTGATTCATTTCTGATCAAGATTGGGGACAATATCAACCTTTCGGTTGCTCTATTAATCAGATCCACAATGACAAATAGATTCAAAAGTTCAGGAGTTCAGGTTTAGGAAGTTAAGAAAAATAGAAACCAGAAAATCAAAATTTCAGAAATCAGAACTTCAATTAAATTAAAATTCAGAACTTGACATTGATTCCTAATCCATTTCTAAACTAGGGATATATCAAATGATAACTTCTCAGTTATACATTATAATATGATCCAACAATGTCAAGAACTAACTCTAAATAATTCTTAAATCTGAAAATCAATAAATGATTCAGTGTAGGAATTAATTCAATCCATTTTCATCCATAACTAATCTAAACTACTACCCTATTCTAGAAGAAATGGAGTTTAGCTCCTCATATTTACAAATCTTAACACAAAATGAAATAAAAAACAGATACAAATCATCTTGGATAGAAGCTCTCGGCCAGCAGCAGCTCCCAGCAGCAGCAGCTCTAGCCCCCAGCAGGAAACCTCCTCCTAACCCTCAATGTCCAGCCCTCCTCCTTCCTCCAGAAAAATCCAGCTTTTATATAACTACTCTCTACCCTTTGATCCTCATCAGAATGTTCTATTCTCCTTGATGTCAGCCACCAGTCCAATGGTCCCTGCAATGGCTAGCTGACTGCAGCAGCTTTAGGACAGCAAAAGAGTGGTCCCCCCACCTTTTTCCAACTTTTTTCAACTTGTTTTCCTTGCTACAAAACCCAGAACAGCAAGCATCAAAATCCTTAAATGAGATTTTAACAAATAAAGACTAGGATAATGATATTAGCCAGCTCAAACATCAGATGGGAATTGGTGTTATGCAAGATTGGAAATCTATATGAAAACTTGATGGTTTTGGGCCCGGAAATGATAACTTGTCATAAATCATGGAAATTATCCAAATGCAAGTGATTCAAAGCATTAGAAGCATCAAATGGACTAGGGTAACAAGTGAGTGCAGTCAGAAATCAAATATGAATAAGATTTCAAAGGAGTGATAACTTGGGTGCCAAAAATGATAACTTATATGACTTAAAAATGATAACTTGTGATAACTTGAGTTGTGGTTATCCAAATGTAATGAAATTTGACAAGCAATAACAAGATGATTGCTTAAGGTCCCTGTGCAGAATTAATGATTTTGCATGTCGAAATGACAAAATTGTCCTTTAACGATAACTTGGCACTTGAAAAACGATAACTTGTTCAAATGGACTTAAAACTTTGCACAAGTTGAGATGTGACTATCCAAATATGATTTATACATGATAATGATGGATTTAGGGCAAGAAAACCATTGAAAATCAGTTCATTCAAAATAATGATAATTGACACTTAGGAATGATAACTTGTTCTCAAAATGATAACTTGACATAGAATTTAAATATTAATGGATTTTGGCATTTCAGAACCTCTATGCACATGAAATTAAGTATGAAATGAGAAATATCAACTAGTTATCACAATGTTTGCATTTCAAGTATAATTGGCCCAAAAATAGACAAAAGTGGGACTCGATGTGTATGAATTTCATCTAAAATGTGTTAGAAACATATAGTGATCAGCAAGTGATCACGGCCCAAGTTATCTTTTAGTCTTTCATGTTATGATGATGAACTCTTATATGAGTTAAGTATGTATGACCTATGGGCCTTTGAGTCATTTACTTTTATATGAACTCGCTTATGTATTATGAACCCTATGTTGAGTCTTATGTTAAAGCATATATGACCCATGGGCTAGTTACGTATATTTGGTTGATTTTATTTACTCATGAAGTCTTACGTTGTGTTTTATGTTATTGGATTTTATTTTTATTGTTATTTGTTTTCCGCTGCAATGTTATATGAAATTAGGTCGTGTCAAGTGATGTCACCCAAGGTTCGGCGATTCAAATTGGGGCCGAATTTTAGGGACATTACAGTTCAGATCATTAAGACACTTTTATTCTACCAAAAATTCGAATATTTTAGCTGCATACTAACTAATTTCTGAAAACTAATGGTTCCAGAACTATGATGCACGGGTATGTCGGTAAGGTACCTGGTATGGGCACGTGGGTATGCGTACAGCTACATACCCATGTTCAGAAATATCTTTTAATAAATGGGTACCTGTGGGTATGGGGATGGGTACGTCTAGATACTGTCCATAGAAGAGGCAAAAGGAAGCTGAGAACGTCGTCCACAAAGGGGATCTCGCGACCCGCTGCCACCGAGCACGACCATCTCTGCCGATGTCGCGACCCGCCGTATCTCGACCACAGACGCGAGGAGATCGTGCACCGCTACCGCCGAGCTTAACCACCTCCGCCGATCTCTCGACCCGCTGTCGCCGAGCACGACCATCTTCGCCTATCTCACGCACGCCGTCACCTATCTCGCGCATCTCCGCCTACGCCTAGTCCCGCTGCCGCCGATCTCCCACACCGCCGCCGTAGCTGTTGGACACTTGAATCTAGTGTTGATCACGCTGTTAGTATTAATCATGCTGTTAGTATTAATCATGCTATAATGGATCCTATAATTAGTGTTAATCACTATGTAATTAGTTAATCAATGATATTTTGTAATTAATTATAATGTACCCTATAATTAGTGTTAATCCTTATGTCGCCGTCGAGCCCCGTCCGTCTCTCTATCGCCGTTGAGATTCATGCCTCACGCCTCATCTGCCTCTCTTACGCTGTCGAGATTCATCGCAAGTGGTCCGTCTCTCTATCGCCATTGAGATTCATCTCACCTCAATGCTATCGAGCCTCATTTCTGCCTCTCTTACGCCGTCGAGATTCATCGCAAGTGCCGTTTTGAGAAAGAAATTTTAGATGTGTTTGCTGAGTTTGCCCTCATTGTTCTGATAACATTACACAAATGCGGACCTTTCAAAAAGATTCTTACACATAAAAAAAGTTCTTACACAAAGTCGTCATCATATCGCACATCAAATTACAACAATAACAACAATAAGCTACATGTATCATACGACGCCATTCCGCTCTATTAGTAACCAAACCTTTCGGTATATTATTCATCAATAGATCTTGCTCTATTAGTTCGCCAAGTGTCCGCCTTGGCCTTCCTCTTCCTCTTTTAATCGGACTCCAAATTATTTGATCTACTCTTCTTACTGGCGCATCTAATGATCTTCTCTGAAATTACAACTCAAAAAAATTTGTAAGCTAATTATGGACATGGTATTATAACTAAAAATAGTGACCCTGCACCAATGCCGACCTCGCACCTCCGCTCGGCCGCTACCACACGCCGCCAACCCTCGCATAACCGTTAATTAATTGTTAATGCATGTTTAATTCATTTATATTTTTTTTGTTTATTTAGGATGATTATTATTTGTAATGAATTCTTCAATCTTCGTGCTCTCGATATCGTATTGGATTGGTATTCCTTACATTTATTTGAGTTGTAAAAGTTTAATTCTTTTGCAATACGACAAAATGAAAGTCGATGAAGAATGCTCATTCCTTACCGCTACTCGAATGAAGGGATAGAACATTTTAACATGATGCATTCGATATTTTCATACTACAAAATACGATAACATCTCAATTTCCATGCCACATTTTCCAATTTCATTCTAATGCACAATTAACATCTCAATTTCGCAACATTCTTCGATCACAGTTCACAGGAGATTAGAGTCGATCACAGTTCACATGAGATCGACTCTAATAGACAAGTTTCTGCAAGCAGCTGCGGGTGAAATTACACAATTACAGACGAAATCGATCGGCGTCTGCGGGTGACGTCGAGATCAGTCAGCGGCGGGGCGGACGAGCTCGGCGGCGGCGGGCGAGTTCAGCGGCGTCGGCCGAACTCGGTCGGTGGGCGAAGCCAGCGGCGGCGGGCGGGCTCGGTCGGCGGGCGGGAGGGACGAGATTGGCGGCGGAGCTCGGCGGCGACGTGCGGGAGTGACCTGCGAAGGCGGCGGTCGTCAAGAGCTTCGTCAGGAGCTGCGAGTCGTCGACGGGCCGGCGGCGAGAGCGTGCAGAAGAGGAGATCTGGCGTCGGCGGGCGAGATCGTGCCTCGGGGGGCGTCGTTGTGCGGATCCCGAAGCGGGCTGGCCCGGCCGGCGGCGAGGGTCGAGCTGGGCGACCTTGGTTGTGGGCAACCTCGGCGACAGAGCGAGCGAGCGACGGTCGAGCTGGGCGAGAGAGTGGTCGGCGGCGGACGATCTCGGCGTGAGTTCCGGCGTCGGCGGCGGACGATATCGGCTTAAGATCGGGTGGCGGTGGCGAGAGATCTCGGCGCGAGATCTGGCAGCGCCGGCGAGGGATCTCGGCAAGAGATCGGGTGGCGTCGGCGAGGGATCTCAGCACGAGATCCCGCGGCAGCTGGCGGCGAGGGATCTCGGTGACAAAGCGGCGGCGATCTCGACGATCTCAGCGACATAGCGGCGGGCGATCTCGCACGACAGAAGCGATCCGCCGCGGCGGCGGGGAGGCGAAGAGGGGAGAGAGAGGAGAGCAAGATGTCGTGCTAGGTTATCAGAGAAAAAAAGTAAAAACACGGGCGTAATCTCGACTGTCGATCTTGAATCGGACGGTCGTGAGCATTGAAATCTCATCCGCCATCGATGTTGGTTCTTAGCGGTCACAATTTTGGTAGCAAAGTGGCACCAACTTAAGTTGGTAGCACAGGAATTAAACCCATGTGAATTATTGTGTTTGGATATTGATATTTAATATTTAAAGGTATTAACATTTGTTGTTTTGATTTCTGTGATAAGTCCTTGAAACTGTTCAGCAGACAACAACAGAACTTGAATTGCTTCAAAAAATAAAAACAATGGTTCTTGAATTAAACTTAATAACATTATTTTCGAGATGCTGAGTTGTGCTGATTGCTGACACTTATTACAATTACTTTTCCTCTATTTGCCATGTTGCAATTGCTTTACACCATAAACTCACACCTTTGCCATTCAGGAAATCCTTGGCCATGTTATTATAAGCCTCGCAGATGTGGTTAAGAACAGGCGTATCAATGAGAATTATCATCTAATTGATTCCAAGAATGGCAGGATTCAGATAGAGATGGAGTGGAGAACGTCTTGACATCTTTGGTAGGAGTATCTACTATGATTAGCGTAACGTATCACGTTTTTGAAAAAAAAAAAGAAAGACAAAGAAAGAAAAAATAATAATTTTCAAATCCTTGCAATAACTCCACCATTATGCAAAAGAATTCGTAACCCACTCCATGATTCTTGGAGTTTCAAATCTCTCAGAAATTAATTACCATAAATGACCAGATTCCTCTCTCTTCTATTTCCTCCTATTCTTGACCTCATTCTCTCCATTCTTCCTCTCTCTGTTTTGCTACACGGATTGTCTCGGCCAGATATAGAAGAAGGGACGTTCGCACACGCTGAGGAAGCTAGAGAAGCAGGGAGGAGAAGGGGACGTGGCTAACACTCCACCCACTCGAAGATCCACCCGCAAATCGTCAAAAGGTGTGTATTTTCGAGATCTAACTCATAGATTATTTTTCTGAAAGATTTATGCATGCCTTAAGGATTTATTTTGACGTAGGATTAATATTACAAGGAGTAGAAATCGGCCATGAAATTCTAATGGAATCGCATAGCCTATTTATTTTATTCTATGCCTAAGGCGAATGCTATAATGCGTGACACGAGGTGTATTAGGACAGAATCATACATGAGCAATTAGTAAAAAAATATATTATTAGTTATTATTGATTTAATCATCTATTCATGTAGATCCAATGGTGATGAGTCAATCAGTCTCCTTCGTATTACCATTTGCCATGTACAGCAATGCATCAAGAAAACTTAGCTTCTGATAGGCGCATAAAATGCTAATGCACCGAGGCCTACTACGTGGCTGGACGAATATAATAAAAATGCACTTCGCACAGTGCACTTCTTAAAATCACGTATGAAATATATTACTATTTGTCATTACCTGACCTTAGAAGCAGATGTGCTTCTGTATCTCTGTAGTACATGCTATAATACTTTAGAGTAGTGCATTATTTGTATTGATAATCTTAGTATTTGATGTACTGATGGCGTGATGCACCATTGCATTGATAATGATATTGTATTTGGTGTACTGGTAACATGATGCACTAAAGCGAACATGTCACGCATGGAAGTGCATATGAAGCATTTTAGCACATGTTGCAATACCTCATCATGATACTTTAGTTACAGTATCATATACCACTATAGTATTATAATATCTAATGTGTTGTAACACTATAGAAATATTACAATAGAAGTCTTATTACCCTCCGCCACATTCTGAGTATTCTTTTTATAAATATAGTGATTCTTCCTTCAAAAGTCATATGTTCTGATTATGTCATTTTACCATTTATCATGCTGTAATATTGAAATTAGGACATGTCTATTCCTAAATTTTATCATGTTAATTATGATTTTATCTTGGATTCCTTTTGGACGACTATCTATGAACTTTCAAACGGACAACTGCTTGATATTTTAGGTGTCCGATCTGTGGATAGTGCATATATGACCATAATAAAATCCCATGATTTTGATAAGTCATGTCCACCTCATTAATGCCTACTTATATGAACATGAAAAGATGATTCGGAGCTGCCCCTGCTCCCTACGGCCTTGATTGATCCGCGTGATCAAAAGATAGGTCCACGACTTATAAGACATGATGAAGGGTTATCATTTGCTCTATCTAGATGAGAGTCTCTCCCATACATATGTTTTCGCTTTACGCGAGGTCATCTTGTCCGACGGGGCACTCGCCATGGCACTGATCTCCCACTGGCCCACTATGGTCTATATAGTTGCATCCATGTGTGCCTGCAATGATATTCCCTAGAAGTGAAGAGCTCTTCCAATTTACGAATAAGATGAAAGAACATGAATGGCCAAAAGAGGAATGAAATGATTTTGTCCTTATAATCATGAATATGATCAAGAATTATGAATATGAAAAAGAAAGAAAATGAAAAATGATTAGTTTTATTGACTCCTATACTATGATTCACTCTTATATCTAATTTCCATATTTACCTCATGCTTATTCTGATGGAATTAATTTATGATCTATACGAACTCACACTTAGCTTTATGCTAACGATTGAGCTTGCTCCCCTGTGTGATCCCCACAAGTACTTGATATGGATGTGTGCCGAGTTGATGTGTGTGCGATGACTACAGCTTGGTGGCGTGTGCGCATGGTTATCGTAGGGTCTAGATGGAGTCTTTATCTTTCAGCATATCGAGTTATATTTTTCATTCGGATGGAACTTATGGTGTTGTATTATGGCATGGACCTTTATATGCCCTATGTGAGACATTGATGTACCTTTTATTTATTTAGCTTTCACATTTCGTCATATTATTGTATAATATTTTATTATTTAAGTCTTCCGCTTATATGTCACTCTTATTGACCATTTGGATCAATAAAAAAATCAAAGAAAGACCAAAAAAAATAACGGCCGAAAGGAGATCTTGCCACGTGGCGGGATCGAATTTCGGGGCGTTACAATTAGCTCGATCATTGTTTCCGGCATTAATTTTTCATTCAGCTTCGTGTTCTTTTTTTTTCTTTCTATAAATTGACAGGTTTCAGATTGCATTATCTGGAGATATAGTCGAAGAGAACCTTGTAGATGTTAAAGCCATATTTGTTCTGCACATGTTCTTCTTTTCTAGACATGTGATATATGCGGTTGTGTATTACTGTAATTATTGTGCACCTATGTTCATGGGAAGTAATCCTCTGTTCACAATAGCTGAAAAAAAGCTTATGGGATAAAATCACAAGTTCAAATTGAATCTATCAGTTTACAAGTTGTTCAAAATGAACTCTCAAACTGTATTTAGTTGTGCTTATCATCTAATTGATTATCTTATATCGGCAGCGGATGTATTGAAAGTGTCATAATCTGATTTATTTTCGAGGGATGAGTGAGAGAATGTGCTACTAATTTAGCAGTTGCCTGCAAGTAAATCGCCTTCTTTTTGGTTCAATTATATCTTCCTTTCTCGCAACCGCTGACCGGAGAGCTTAATCGAGAATTCATCATCTTCCTTTGAGATTTTTGGGGTTTTCTGGGTATGAATTTAAGAAGTGCTTCCATTTTGGTTTGTGTTTTCGATGTCTTTCACTGAGTTTTAAGTAGCGCAAAAAGAAACTATGAATCAAAATAATCTTTTATTGTTTCAATGATCAAATAAATAGTACAATAAATAAAAAATTCTTGAGTAAGTTTTGTGTATGAGATGAAGTCAAATGCGCCAATCCTCTCTCTCTCCTCCTGACCACCACGCACGCGGCCACACCACCACCAGTTATTGTTACCGTTAAACCTATCATTAGGACTAACTTCTTTCTTACTTCTACAGTCAGAGCTGCTTCTGTAGAGGAGAACAAGTTCATCTCCTGCGGCTAAATGAGAAACAGCTTCTTCTACACTTCCGCAACTCAAAAATTCACTTTGGAGAATTGAGCGCCTGCTGAGTGATGTCCTGGAAGATTCTGAGCCTCTTTCCCATTTTCTTCACCTCTTCACGCGATGCAGGATGATTCTTGTTACTAGGATTCTTAATGTTATTATTAGTGTCAGTAAATCCACCCTGGAGCACAGGAGCAAGAACAGCGGCAACAATGGCCTCGTGGAATGCATTGTTGTCAGGCAACTCCGGCCACTTGTCCACGGCGGAGATGGTCGTTCTCTTGCCCACTTCTTGCTCTATTGCTTTCTCTACTGCAACTTTAACTAGCGGGGCATTCTCCAGCGCATTGCCCGAGCGCGTCCTCTTGAGGTTCCCAAGCGGATCATGGAGTGAATGTTGGACGACGTCGTTGACTTCTTTGAGCAGCCTTGAAGAGAAGAACGGCCGAGCATCGATGTTGAGTGAAGTGTTCGACGCGAACTCTGCTGGTTTCATCATGTTGCCTGCTTTGTCTAAGCTGAGGGATTTACCCAGCACGTGCTCCGGCTTCGTCCCGCTGTTTAGTGTGTTGAGGGTGTTGGCATTCTCGTCGCCAAATCCGTCTCGCGGCGGTAGGTAATCCACGCAAGGCTGCGGCTGCCATATGGACGAAGACCCCAGGAAGGCATCGAAAAGCCAACTCTGATCGACGACACGATCGTGTCCTGGATAGCGCAAGAGCTTGGCCTCGAGGTCGCGGAGCATCTCCTGCGCCCTCTCGTAGGCTTTCAGATGAGAATCCGCACCTCTGATGTTGTCGATGACCGCAGGCTTCACCTGCTTCAATGTCTCCTTTGCCTCGGCGATGCAGCCCTGCTGCATCAAGCAGATGCCGAGGTTGCACATTTTGTTGTTATCGGAATCGATCAGGAGCGCTCTCCGGTACGCCGCCTCGGCTTCCACGTAGTTTTCTCTCTGCATGAGAGCCCAACCCAAGTTCCCCTGTCGTTCCCGTACAAGCAGCAATGATGTTTAGTACAGTACAACTGAGAATTGATCATTACAGTCATGCATACGATGTATGCTTGCGAGGAGGACTCACCAGAAGCCTCGTGGCTTCTTGTTCGATAGAGACTCTGAATTTCCTCCCCTGGGACCGAGCGGTCTTCGTGCGCTTCCCGTTGAATGCCAGCCCTTTCTGGATGAGCTGCAGCTTATACTTCAACAGACCTATTTGATCATCCAATCTTCCACACCTCTGTACACGCATTTGACTGCTTAGCAGCATGTCCGTTACAGACAGTTCAATCTAAATCAACTGGGCAGATCAAGCAATATATGATGAACAGAGCACCTCACCTTGTACAAGTCGAGGAGAATATTGTCCAGAGACTCCTGCGCCTGTTCAGAGCACCGGCACCTCAACGACTTAATGGCCTCGATCGCTTCCTCCGCCCGATTCTGCTGCTTCATTACGATCGCCATGTCCTTGAGCGCGCTGTCGACGCGGTCGCCAGCGTTGATGGCCGCCCAGAAGAGCGCGATGGCTTTGTCAGGATCCTTGTCCACCAGCTTTTCCACGACCAGAAGAAACATAGATTAGTAATCCGAAAATCCAAGCGCCGAATGACATGCCTATGTGCTAAGCTTACTTGAACCCTCTTCGCCCGGACGTAAGGGGTGTCGCCGGTAGGGACCTTGTGCTGGACGTGGAAGGACTCCGTGGTGCGCGGCCCTGCGACAGGCTTCGTCGGAGTGCAGGGCGCTGACTTGCATGGCCTAATGCAGGCGGTAGGAGCATGCATCGTCCAGGCTTCCTGCATCGTCTTTACAGATCAGACCGGAATCAGTGTTATCAGGGAAGGAACCTTGGTGCTGCGCTCACTCTCTTTCACTCTGCCTCTAAGACTATGAAGCAGAGAGAAAGAGAGATCGGAAAGGGGAGAGAGGAAGATGAGAGAGGAAGGTGGGATGAATGGAAACAATGAGGAGGAGTCTTAGAGAGAACGAGGTGTAAATAATGGAGTAAGCGTCGGAGAGGATGAGGATGAGGTGTAGTGTAGTAGTAGTAGTAGTAGTGGGAAGGCGGAAGAGAGAGCGACCATTTTATTTTATTTTATTCTTTCTTTTTTTTTTTGGAAGGGAAACGATTCGACCGTTGGAGGACACCGTTTGAACCGAAAAATAGCCGTTGAACAGGAAACGAAAGGGAAGAAGAAAAGAAGAGAAGAGAAGAGAAGCCACGCAATAAATCAAAATTATATATATGTTATGATTATTATTTGAGAAAAATGCATGTGTAAATTATTTGCATGTGTAGTCCAATCATTGGATTGAAATTTGATGATGACTCTTAATATAAAAAGTTAATATAATAAAAAAATTCTTATATATCTCAAATAAAAAAGTATTTGATATAAAAAATAATTTAATTTGACCACTAGGAGTATTGGTTGGATAAAAGAAAAAAAATATCTTTGTTCCGAGAAAATGAAGTAGAAAACTTTTTTTATTAGAAAAACTTCTTTACTAGAGAAACGATATTGATTTATGTTTTTTTAATTATTTTACAACTTATCTACCATGAAAAATATTTTAAAATAGAAACATTATCTATATAGATGATACATACACCTGAAACAAAATAGCATTAATCATAAAAAACTTTATAAACTTAGCTTGATAACGAAATGAAATAGCAAACATTTTTTACTCGAAAGTGAGTCTTGGTTTAAACTCTTAAATTATAAATCATTTTCAATTTTTGCGGATAAAAAAAAATATAATAAAATTTGTTGTGTATCTAAAATAAAAGAATAGTAAATATCTTTTGGTTTGATAAAGAAAGAAATATAAACTTTTCAAGAAAATGAAATAGGAAACTTTTTTACTAGAAAAATTAGCCTTGAAATAAATTAGATACGTGACCAGAGGGAAGAAAAGTATAGAAAATATTTTGCCAAGCCTATGAAATCAATTTAATGGAAATGTGATTTCACGGCAATGACAAGACATGTTCATGTTCATGGATGTGAAACTTGATTTTGTAGAATTGAATAGCAATGACCCTATACGATTCTTGGAAGTATTTTTGTCAAGCGTAAATGAGATATACAACGATGTTTGTTTATTGTTATAATCTAGATAACGATGTGCATGCTCAACAGTAATTTAGGTAAAAGATGAGACTGTGCCACACTTTTGTTACTTTCGTTCCTTTGCTTCGGTGATCATGGTCTCCACATGTGGGCAGTCTTATTCTGGCAAAAGAAAGCAATCAGTTCCTCCAAGCCCACACGGGTCTTCATCTACTGATCCTTTGGACCTCAATCCCTCTCCTTCACCTACTCTCACACCCTTAGAGAGTTCAGAATTGTCAGCGGCAGCACTTCAACTTCCATCCACTACCCATAAGCGCAAAAATGTTGCCTCCAAATGCAACGGTGCTCCTTCTCCAACCCTAGCCATCCCCGCTAAACCTTCATCCCCACCTTCGCAAGTACCTTCCACTAATAAAGAGCCCGAGGTCCCCCTACTTCGTGAAAAACGCAAGGAACGCAAAGTGCTACCGCCAAACCACCGTCATCAACCACATTGCTGCGATTTTGCCCACTCCGAAGAACGCAAGTGCTTCATATGCTAACAACTTGCCGCTCCTCACCAAGCCCGCAAGCATCATCTTCCGCACTGACACAGCAGATCAGGTACTCTAATCTCATTAATCGTTCTTTCTCCGCTACTAAGTACTTGGATATTATTGCCCTAGTGACATTGGCTTTTTATGATGATTTTTTATTTCCTTACTTCTCACATCCACACACGAAAATTATTTTTCTCTCGTTGGCACACTTACCCCGAGTTACTCGGAAGTTTTTAAGCTCTATTATTATAGAACGAAAGAAGCATATGATCACGTTTCAGCTCTTCAACACGAACTTAAACTGGACATTCCGTCATTTCTATGACGTTATGGGCCTTCCCTATTGCTATGTTCCTTCTGCCACCCCGAGCTATGACGAGACCTGGACTGCGAACAATCCCTCAACCTCAATAAAGCTAATTGTTGGTTGAGAGTTGAGGTGTGAAGTAGGGGCGGTCTCATTCCTTGAATTTCAAGGTCCCGAGCTCCAGACAACATTTCCCTTGTTTTATTTCTATTTTCCCCTCTTTTACACATTCATACAAACACCTTTGGAGCATACATTTACACATACATTTGAACACACATTTTACACTAATCATCACTTAAGTTATACATGAACATTTACATCATCATAATCTTGAACATATGAAGAGATTTGCATGGAGAACATTAAGAGTTACTAATCACATTCATACCAAAAAATAAGAGACATCATAATGAATTAAACATGAATAACCATAAACATCCTAATTCTAAACATGATTAGCAATTAAATAATAATCTTAACGAAGCAAGAAGCATCTTAATGCAATCATGGACTTTCCATAATTATGCATTAACAAGACCTAATTTGATCTTAAAATCCCTTAATCCAAGCATCATTGTATCATTAAAGGATAATCAAGACTTAGAATCCTCTCAAATATACCTTAAGGATTTACGTTAAAATCCTAATCCCAATGCTAATCCTTTCTTCTTCTTCTTCTTCTTCCTCTTCTCTTCTCTTCTCTTCTCTTCTCTTCTTCTTTCTTCTTTCTTCTTTCTTCCTACTCTTTCACAGCTGGAATGGCTCTCCTCTTCTTTGTGGCTGCACGTGAGAGTGGGAGAAAGAGTGGGGAGAGAGGAGAGCTCCCTCTTTGTTGCCGTAAGAATGAGCTGAGAGAGAGGAAGTGAGGGAATGTGAGTGAGAGACTTTGCTACATTGTTGGAATCCTTGCCATGATGTTGCTGTTCGTAAGTTGACAGGAGGGAGAGAGAGGGCTAGAGAGAAGTGAGTAGGTGTGCGGAAGCTGGGGTGATTACTGTAGCTGTGACATGGGTTTTGGGTTGGCTGCCGGCAGATAAAGATTGGGAGAGAGTGAGATTGGGTGAAAAGTAAAAGTGAGGTTACTTCAGGCTTTAGGACATTATTTTATAGTGTTAGTAGTTGAGTCATGGGCTTGGACTTCATAATTAAGCTTTAAATGGTTATAGATCTCTTTATATTTATTTATTTTACTTTCTTTTTCTTTTACTTTATTGTTTTTTAGAATATTAAACGCGCACGACACAACCCGCAACCCGTTCCAACCACACACTAACACAACCCGCAATCTATTCTGTGGAAAAGCCGCTTGAAGGAAGAAAGATTAGAGATGCAGTGTTTTGTAAAAGGAATCAATGGCGTTGGCAATTGAGAGAGGATTTGATTTTGGCGACGAAGAAAAAAAAATATATACACAACTTTTATTTTATTCTCAAATGGCTTGTTTCGATTTGATAAATGTCAAATAACTTTTATATTTTGAAGAACAATTTTTCCAGATCAACGCTTGTTCCCAAGTTAAAAACAGGGGAACACTTTTTCATCCCACAATAATAATCCTCAGTAATATACGGGTCTAATAAGATTGTCCAAACAAAAGACTCAACAAAATATATTTTAACTAAAAGTGATGTTGCTCATGTACAAAACCCAAACCCAAACCCAAACCAGGTGGGCAAGTGAACTGGTGAAAGGCTCAGAACCGTCCAGCCCTAATGTCTCTATCCAAACGATCAGCATTTAGTGTCCCAGGAAGCTCCCTGAAGTTCTCGTTGAATATAGAATATGCACTGCAGGAAAATGAAGAGATGTTAATTAGAGAAGGTTTTATTCTTTTGGACAATATCAATCAGAGAACGTTAGACCTACATGCAAGTCTAATATTTATCAGCATCACGGATAATATTCCCTAAACATAACGACAATCAATTAAAGCTTGAATTCAGCAGGTGAAAAGTCAATATATAGAAACTTGTAAAACTAGTTGTCATACCAAAATCTCCTCGGCTAAAGAAAATTCAAATCTAATGTGTTACAAGAGCATACAGCGTCAATATGAGAAAAGTCAATTTAAAAGATCCATGCAACTGTCGGAGGTGGATGATCAAACCAATAGGCAGAAAGGCGCTGACCTATTTAAAAAGCACCCATGGGAGAACTAAAGGTACCAGATATTGCGTTCAGAATAAACACCCATTAAAGAGGGGAGACAAGTAGGTACGTAAACCCTAGTACTACACCTGAGAAGCAATGAACAACAGTGACTAGATGTAGAGAACCAAAAGACCATTATCCCTGTTTCTGAGGTAGGGCTACCTGTTCTTTTTTTTTTTTTTTTTTTGAGAGCAACCATTGACCTGTTTATGTTAATATTCATGAAAAAAGGTAGGGCTACTTTTCACAATTGTGCCCAGCTAGACCATTATCCAAACTCATTTCTCAAACTAATTTTGAAGTCATCCAACCATCAAGGTGCCCAAGAATAATAATTCAAGAAAGAGATGGCACGAGTGAAAAAATGTGAGGGGCACGTCAGCTAGAAACCCCCTCTTATTGTCGCCACAGAAGAACATCCAAGGGAGACTCCCTTCCTCCGGCACCACAAAAGCTCAACAACAAGAAGCAATAAGTCAGCAACAGGAGTCTCTTCGGAGACATCCGAAGTCAGCAACAGGAATGAAGCTGGTGTAAGAATGCAGACATCAATGACATGATCGCAGCCACAAAGCTACTGGAGCCATAACAAACAGGAGTCCAGAGATCTGATTAATTGCCTGGAGTGCAGGGACCTGGGCACGTGCTAGATTGATCACAATCTGGAGGTATTACAGAACTATCTATGTAATACCCCATAATTTTAATTAGGGGCAATTGATCTTTTGGTCACAACCCTTGTGATCTCCCTATTTAAAGACTCCAAGTCCCCTTTTTATCTCTTTTTCCCTCATTTTGCACCTGACGGCTAAGGCTTGAAGAGGAACCAAGGGAAAAAGGAAGAAGAGTAAAAAAGGCATGTAAAGGGGATCCAAACCCCTCTCTTCCCTCTCACTGTTCGTATGAAGGTAGGAATTGTGATTGAGAGATTTCATATGCCTCTCTCAATCTGATTTGGTTATTTTGCCTAGAATCGTGTAGATTTAATGGCTAGGGTTTGTATGTTCATGATTATGTTCTTCATGTTAAAAGGGGACCCTAAATCATAGAAATTGAATGATTTTCCATAATTCTTATGTTCTTATGATCCTCTAATGCCTAGAAAACATGCATGTATCATTCTTGATGATTTGTAGTGTTTATTGAAGAGTTTTGGATCAAAATCGTGTAAAAATCATGTTGGACGGCGAAATTCTGGGCCGTGGCATGGCGGTGATGGCAATCGGAACGACTGTGACCGAGTCGCAACACCCGAGCGAAAAAAATTGAACTCACGCCCGAGACAGACACTGTCACGGCCGTGACCACCTAGTCATGACCGCGATTGTGCGATGGCTCGACTTTGCGCATGCACGGCGCAAGGGACATGGCACAACCGTGACACTACAGACACGACCAGGTAGGCGACTTTTCAGGTCACGGTCACGGGCGTGACAACCATGTCACGACCGTGACCGACCAATATTGACCTATATGGCATTTTAAACATTATTTTTAAAGCATTAATAACATGTATTGGTGATTGTTGATTATATATGAACATAGATACACGTATTGCATGTTCCCACGTAATTAGGTTATAATTTGAAGATTGAACGACGCAATTAATTTTTTGTTTGAGAAGTATAATGAACCCATTTGTGGATTTTCAACAATGATCGTCACACACATCAGCAACGGTGTGTCATTCCTATGTCGCCTTCGAGCGAGAGTTTCCGAAATGATCGTTACACACATCGACAACAATGTGTGCATTCCGATGTCGCCTTTTTGGCGAGAGGGGAGCATTGTCTCCAAGGCTTAACTAGCCTATTGTGAGGGCAACGACATAAATTCCAATTATCGAAAGATATAAGATATAACATTAAAAGGGCCAATGGATTCATCGACAAATTGATGCCCACAAAAGTAGAAGTAAAAAAAAAAAGGTTATGAAGCAACCCTGAGGAAAGTAATGAGACAATGGCAAAGGTAAGTACAAGTCCCTTAATGTGCCTATGGAATTGTATGATTGTTATGAATGTTCCCATACTAAAAGTATGATGATGGTTAATTTTACATGTCAGCATGCTTTCATATTATATGCATGATGATAAATTATTGTTATTGATTGACATGTAGAATCATATGTTAAGTACATGGCATGCATATGTCTATTTTTTATTATAAAATAATGAACATGCAAATCATGTAGTATCTTGTTAGGATCATGGCATCGCATTGCATGGTCTTTACATACTCTAACTGAAAACTTGCACCCTAAATCTGTGTAGATAACTAATGTATGAATAATGGCAACTCAATTCATGACGAGAAGATTGCACATTGTCTAGGCTTAATTTATGTCATGATGTCATAGACCATGAGATAAATTTCTAAAGATTGGCTATTAGTTATGGTTTTTCATTCTATAACACTACTTAGATGTTTTGATTAAGTCTTCCGCTATATTTGAAAGATTATTTTATTTTATTGGTTTAAGTTTCCGCTGCAATAATAGAACAACAACAACAACAAAGCCTTATCCCACTAGGTGGGGTCGGCTACATGGATCATACGACGCCATATTCGTTGATCCATGTTCATAAGATTCGACATGATTTTATGCTGGCTGTCGGGGCCTAACACAACCCTCCTCCTTTATCCGGGCTTGGGACCGGCTATAAAATATAGGCGGAGTTGTCTTGTATTCAAGTTCATACTGCAATATTGATAACTCTTGAGAGGTTTGACCTTCACATAATTACAAAACAAAATAACAAGGATCTCAGTGGAGAGAGTACTCAGAAATCAAGCAATGCTTGTCAAAAAGTACACTTACAGGAATAGGAATTTTTGCTTCTTTCAGCAATGGTGTGTAATCAGATGGTGCTTTATAAGAAGGATTGAGACGCTGCAATAATAGAAAATCATATTTTTATTATAATTATGTAATGACGAATGGGCTAACACAGCCGAATGCCCTAATTGCCCTTAACTTTTAGGATGTAAATTTCGGGGTGTTACAATCTACATCTATTTTGGGTCATCTCAAAACACGGATCCATTGGAGGGGTGCTCACTATCAATTTTTTTTTAGAGGATAGAAGGATGATCAACCAAATGTTAATCATCCAGACTCATTGATAGCAAGGAAATGTAGAAAGCATTACAATTGGAGAGAAAAATATAAGGGTTTACAAAGCTAAAACAGACCAGGAGCCACAAAAAAAATTTAACAATTAAGATTCCATTCCCTTGTCATGGAGTTGATGTGGAAAATGATGTTATCTGCATAGCAGGGGACACTCCTGAATACCACCGCGTTCCTTTGCAGCTAGATAGCCGACATCGTAGCAAAAATGTTCATCATATCCCTTCTGGGCCTATAAGTATATGAGTTTTCATAGTGATATATATATAGATACACGGATGACACCCTAACTTGGTGCTCATCCTTTCCCCTTCAAAAAAAATAGTATATGCGTTGGAAGGGCCACCTCTTCTGAAAGATATCCAGAAATCACGCTCGGACGCCGTCATGATAGATGATATGCCAAGCCTCCCCCACACTACTTTTGAGCTTCTACAACCAAAAAAGAGGTGTGCAACTTCTCTTCCTCCTGGCAGACGCAGCACGTCGGTGACACCCCCATAACAAGACCAGAGAGAAAAGCTGCAGTAAGGATCCTGCCTCCTGACCTGCCACATGAAAATTTTGATTTTTAAAGCGACCCTGGCCTTCCAGATCTGTTGACAGTCCCTCAAAAAAGCACCATTCGTGTTGCTCCCGTCCCCTAAGTGCAATATAAGCAGAATGAACCGAAAAAGAGTCATCATTCCACACCCAGCAGTCCGTGCGCAAGTTGTCAATGCGGAGATCAGATATTAGCAGAATAAGTTCCTCTTCCCTCTCTCACTACCAACAGTTAGCAATGCTATATGCTCGGTCCATTTATTTGAGACTGATCCATGTACTGGTTTGCAATATGATGGAGAAGAACAAATGAAACAAACACTAGAAGGATTTGTCGAGTCACCATCTGGTCTTCTTCAAATTCCAGGCATTGAGGAAGATGAAGATGGGATTGATCATCACGGAATCAGAGCAATCAGAGTCCAGGAGAAGGATATGGTTGTGGAGGCTACCCATCGGCCAGATTGGGCATTCATAGGTTTTTGGGGTCAGTGGAGATGGCAGAGGCTCACCACGCGCTTGATCAACTGTTTTTGGACTGCACCACCCTCAAGTGGCGGTACAATGATGGTTCGCTCCTTTTCGAGCGGTCATGGCTGTTGTAGGACAGTTTTCAATAGCTCGTGGCAACACATTGGCAGGGTATTGCACCATCTGCCAAGACATTGGCCACCCGACTGGCCAGCCTCCGGTCCTTCCTCAGGGTGCACCAGCGACGGGTCCGAGAGGATAGGATGCGCCGGCTTGAGGAGGCACTGGTAGTCATCGCTCAGATGGACCATACAGAGGATTCTCATCACCTCTCAGAGGATGAGATTGATGAGCGCAGATGCACCCACGAGATAATCCAAGTGGAGGACAAGAAGATGGAGATCGAGTGGAGGCAGTGCTCCCGGTAGACCTAGCTTGTGGGAGATGCCAACAACCGATTTTTCCACATGTACGCGAGTTCACGCCGCAAGGCAAACAAGATTGACCAGATTGAGGTAGAAGGCCAGCGGGTCACCAATCAACACAACATCACCTACTATCGAGAGGCATCCTGGTGACAGCCCCTGAACCCTGGTGATGGTCCCAAGGAGCATTTTCTGACTCTCATACGCTGATTCTTTGTTGGTATAGGTCATTTCTGAGGATGAGGTTCTCCAGGCTCTCCGAGACCTCAACAGCAAGGCCTCTCCAGGTCCTGATGGCTTTGTAATCTTCTTTTACAAGGTGTTTTGGACCGTGGTATTCGAGGAAGTGCTGGTAGTTATCCGGGAGTTCATCGATGGGACGGATTTTCATGCTGCTGAAGCGCACCCCAGCAGAGAGTGTGGAGGATTGTCGGCCGATTGCCTTATCCAATGCCATCTACTTCCTAGTGATAGGTTATTGGCTAATGTGACTTTGAGACGTGCTTCCTGATCTCATCCACTAGGCGCGATCGACTTTTATTCAGGATCGGGCCATCACTAACAGCTACACTATTGCCACAGATCATTGCCCAGTCGCGGAGGACAAGCCCACACCCACAGGCCTTCCTATGGAAGGTGGACTTCTCTAGAGCTTATGACACAATCTCATGGTCATTTCTATGGCATTCATCAGATGCTTCTCGGCGACCTAGATCACTTGGATGAAGCGTTGTATTACTACTGCTTCTTTCTCGATTATAGCGCAAAGGAGGGTTCAACAGGGCTGCCCATTGGCCCAGATGCTTTTCATCTTGGTGGCGGATGTTCTTGTTAACATAAATTGTTAGTTGGTTGTTAACAAGTTTAACCCCGTGTAGGATAAAATTTGATCCCGCGCAGGATATGATCCATATTCAGTTAGATAGTTTTTTATCTTTCTAGTTTATCTTGTTAGTTTGTTATAGGTATATTTTCCTATAAATACATGAGAAAACTCCATAGGCAGAACACAATTTCTGTCTGCCACAAATCCTTAGTCTCTCTCTTCCTCTTGCTCTCTCTTCCTCTCGATATTTTCGCATCACAACTTGGCTTACGGCCAACAGTTCTTGCTCGATACACCCAAGCATCTTGTGCGGCTAGCTTATTTAGGGACTTTGCTGGAAAGTTGGTCCCTCTTTTCCAATATGCCGATGGCACGGTATTCTTTATCAAGTGCTCCAACCAAGAGGCTAGGCGGGTGGCCATCCTTGAGCTTTTCGACGCGGCATCTCCTTCATCCCTTTTGGCATGGTTGAGGAGGTAGCCACCGAAGGGTGGACCCCAATTATCGAGCGATTGAAGCATAGACTCCATGGGTGGAGCTCACGCTTGCTGTCACGTGGAGGCCAGATCATACTACTCAGGTCAGTCTTTTAGCACTCCCGATATATTACATGTCAATCCTCCGGATGCTCACCCAAGTTTGCAGGCTTTTGGACTCCTTGAGGAGCAAATTCTTCTAACACGAGTACAATAGGGCCTTCACTTGGTCGCTTGAGAAAGCGTCTGTCGACCTACTTCGCATGGAGGATTGGGGATACGTGATCTTCGCTACACTAACTAGGCACTTCTTGCTCGGTGGATGGGGTGGATCATGGGACCCGAGGATAGTTTATGGAGCACAATATTTGCCACTTGTTATGGGATAGGATTTGCCCTAGGAGACCCAGACTCTTCTACCACGAGGGGCTTCGTGCTCCTTGCGGGGGGCGACGACACTGGCCCCATGGGTCCATCCATTCATGGTTCCCTCACTTGAATCTGGGGGTGCCCTCATTCTGGCAACAAGTTACTTCGTTGGCAGCAGCATTTCCACAACTGCGAGCCCTCACAGCTCATCCAGAGTCCAGACACTTCGGTGGTGTCCTGGTTTGAGGCCGACGGCCCAGGTTCCGACTCATGGACTCAACTCTTCGTATCCTCACTCTCGAATCAGCACATTTCAATCTCATGTCACTTCACCAGAGGATTACCACCTTCCACCCGAACCCCTCCAGGTCGGACGGATGGACCTGGCTCTCAGAGTCCTCTTACTCGTGGCATCTACCTCCATCTTATTCCAGTCACCTCAAGTTCTGCGAAGTTCAGGACGGATTACAGGCTTTCTCGAGTGTCGTTGAAAGTCAAGATTTTTGCTTGACTTATGTGGCGAGGCAAACTCACCTCCAACGTAAACGAGGCGAGATGGGCACCCCTCACTGAGACATCCTACATCCTATGTGGCGAGGTGGAGGACATCCTCCACCTGCTTTTGAGTGTCCAGTATCTCGAGAGGTCTAGCGACAGTCGAGCTGGGCAGGCATCTTCCCATTCACCATAGAGACCCATTCGTAGCCAATCCACAGCTCCGTACGACAACACCAGGGCTGGCGTGCGTCGTTGGTGACATTTTTTATCTAAGTTGGTAACAAGATTCTCTACAAATTTGGCTCAAGTGTAGCTGGATCATTTTTTGTGGGGAGTAATGACAGGTTAAGAGTATTATACACCACATTTCTTTTTTTCTTCGGGAGTGGGACTTTGGCTAGACATTGTACTTCTCTCCTTTTTTGTCGCTCTCTTCTTGAGAGCCCCTTTTTGTACATGACATCCATTTCACATATATACACTGTTGGAGCAAAATTTTAATGCCATATAAAATTATATTTTGATGATACAAACCTCGAAAGATTAAAGTTAAATGCTGAAAAAGTTTAAAGAAAAAGGGACAACTTTAGGCATTAAACTTTGATTAAATAATGGATTATGATCTTATTAGATTCTGGATGAATGATGAATATCAAAGTTGTAGAGAATATTATTAACTATCCATAGAATTCAAGATTATCTAATTTGGAAAACTGTGTAAAAAATTATGCTCAAAATAGTGCAAGTCGGTCAACCTGCCAATCAAAGCAAAGAAGGCCGGTCGAGGCTATACCGGTCGACCAATTCAAGATACCGGTTGACCGATCAATTCATGTGCTGCCAAGTTCACGTCGAGACTATACCAGTCGACTGACCAGTAGATGGGTCCGGTCGCCGATCAAGCGCAGAAGCTAAAGAAATCGTGCAACGGTCACATAGACCGATCGGTCGGTCCAGATGTGCGATCGACCGACTTCCAGGTCAAATAAATAGTAACGGCTATTTTTTAAGAAAAAAATTGTGGAACAAATTCTGGACGAATTTTTCACGTACTAAAGCCTATAAAAGGAGTATCAAATCTAGAAGCAAAAGTACTCATCCAAGCATTGAGGAAAAACTTCAAGTTATCAAAAGAAAACCTTTTTTCCTTGAAGTTATCATTTTTAATTTTTCTATTCTTTATCTCCTCTTCTTGAGAACATTCGATTGTAAAAGAGCGAAAGCATTTTCAGAAAGATTGAGAGCTCCTGTGTGAAAGAGGTTCCATATCTTACCTCTTGAGTGAGAGAAAAGATTAGCTTCCTAGGAGAGGTTTTCTTGCCTCTCGAAGCGGAGAAAAGGTCGAGAAAAAGTAATTGATGTAAAGGGCTTTTCTTCCTTACCCCATTTGGAACAAAGAGATTCTAGTGGAATCTCCGGCGATCTCGAAATCGAGAAGTCGGAGAGGGGACGTAAGTCAAGGTATGGCCGAACCTCGACAACAACCATCGTGTTCATCGTGTTTGATGCTCTCCCTCCCTCTCGTATTGTGTTTGATGTGATCTGAATTAATTTAAAAGGTTTAAGGAATTGATTTTTAGCTTTCACGACGTGTTTTGTGAAATCGATACTTTTATTTTTAAACACCATTTCACCCACCCCACCCCTCTTGGTGCCCTTTGAGATCCAACAATTGGTTTTTTTTTTAATTTTTAATCATCTTGTTTTAAGATTTAACCATTTTGGAGCCATGGCATCAAGTGGATTTAGTATTTCCGAAGGACAATCAATTAGTCGTCCCCCGCTTTTTAATGCATCAAATTTTGCTTATTGGAAAATTAAGATTCAAGCATACATATATTCCATTGACATTGACATGTGGGACATTGTTGAAAAAGGTTATTACTTACATGAAAAATTACATTCCACCGAAAGAGAATTTTTTTATGAAACTTGATTGGAAAGTCAAAAATATTTTTTATTGTGTTTTGGATTCAACGGAGTTTAATCGGATTTCTAGTTGTGAAAGTGTAAATGAAATTTAGGAAAAGTTCATTGTTATTTATGAAGGGACGGATAAAGTTAAGAAATCTAAACTAAATATTTTAAATCATCAATATGATTCTTTCAAAATGCATGATAATGAATTCATAAATGATATGGTTGCATGATTTAACAATATTTTGAATGGCTTAGCCTGCTTGGGCGAGCCAAGGACTAATCCCCAAAAAGTGAAAATTTCTCAGATCTCTCTCCTCCAAATGGCATACGGAGAGGACCATCATTGAAAAAAAATATCTGAACAAATTGGATTTTGATTATCTTATTGGTTCACTTCTAATCTCTATCCAAGAAGATCAAAAAGAAAAAGCTCCCAAAAAGAAAACATTGGCATTGAAAGCAAACGAAATTGAAACTAATGCCATATAAAATTATATTTTGGAGCAAAGTTTTAATGCCATATAAAATTATATTTTGATGATACAGATTAAAGTTAAATGCTGAAAAAATTTAAATAAAAAGAACAACTTTAGGCACTAAACTTTGATTAAATAATTGACTATGGTCCTATTAGATTCTGAATGAATGATGAATATCAATGTTGTAAGAATCCTGTTAGCTATCCATAGAATCCAAGATTATCTAATTTGGATAACTATGCAAAAAGTTATGCTCAAAATAGTGCAAGTCAGTCAACCTGTCAGTCAAAGCAAAGGTCGGTCGAGGCTATACCGGTCGATCGATTTGAGATACCGATCGACCGATCAATTCATGTGCTGCCAGTTCACGTCAAGACTATACCGGTCGAGGCCGAGAGAACACCGATCGATGAACCAGTCGACGTCGAGACTATACTGACAGACCGGTTGATGGTCCGGTCGCCAAGCGCAGAAGCTGAAGAAAACGTGCCACGATCCAGATGTGCGGTCGACCGACCTTCGGGTCAAAGAAACAATAACGGCTATTTTTTAAGGAGAAAATTGTTGAACAAATTTTGGACGAATTTTCCACATGTTGAAGCCTATAAAAGGAGTGCCAAAGGCAGAAGCAAAAGCAATCATCCAAGCATTGAAAAAAAAACTTTAAGTTATCAAAAGAAGACCCTTTTCCTTGACGTTATCATTTTTACTTTTTCTATTCTCTCTTATCTTCTTGGGAGCATTCTATTGTAAAAGAGAAACCATTTTCAAAAAGATTGAGAGCTCTTGTGTGAAAGAGGTTCCATATCTTACCTCTTGAGCGAGAGAAAAAATTAATTTCCTAGGAGGAGAAGTTGCCTTGCCTCTCAAAGCGGAAAAAATGTGGTTAATATAAAGGACTTTTCTTTCTTTCCCCATTTGGAACAAAGAAAGAGATTCTAGTGGAATCTCCGGCGATCTCGAGGTCGAGAAGTCGGAACGGGGACGTAGGCCAAGATGTGACTGAACCTTGTCAACTACCGTGTTCATCGTGTTTGATTCTCTCTCCCTCTCGTATTGTGCTTGATGTGATCTAAATTAATTTAAAAGGTTTAAAGAATCGATTTATAACTTCTGCGACGTGTTTTGTGAAATTGATACTTTTGTTTTTAAAACACCAATTCAGCTCCCCCCCCCCCCCCCCCGCGGTGCCCTTTGGGATCAAACATACACATGCATGGATGACAATCACAACATTAATATTCATCCTTTTCCTCCTCGAAAAAAACAAAAAAGAAAAGAATCGGGGCACTCAAAGTAAAAGATTCAGGTGCAACTGAGGATCATTACCAGATCCATGTTGATTGGTGCAAATTCAGTCTAAATGAAAGTTATTTCTTGGAATGTATGAGGCCTGGGTGACAGGAACTGGTAACCTGTCACTTGGAAGATACCTGGCAAAATGAAGCATGGGTGCGGCTTCTTGCAAGAAACGATACTAACCTTATGCAAACAGCAACTATGGCGACAGATCAGAGGAAACATTCGTGTTTTGTTTTCGATTTCTGGATGCAATCAGCAGGTTTGGAGGATGTCTTATTTGATGGAAAGATGATTGTGAATTGACAGCGAAAAGCTTGAGAGTGGCATCCATATCTATCATATTATCGAGATGGATAGATGGAGTGAGCTTCCTTCTTTCATGAATATAAGATGCACACAAGAGAATTATGTCCTTTACTTTCTCGACTGCATGGATGTTCATTTTTAATTGTTCCCAAGAGAAATATTGGAGTACACAAATATCATGTATTAATATATACTCTACTTCTTTTCTAAATCATACTTTCTTGTCACACATCATTAGGACAACTATTTGATAACAATTGATATAGGTTACAACCAAGGTAGTCAAAAATACGCTTTGACTTGTAGAGTCGTACGAGTTCACCCCCGCGAAACGTGCTCGATTCCACCCGGAATCGCATTTCGTCGGAATGGCGTACAAATGTGAGTTGGAGAGTAAAAATGGTGGAATCGCATCTCGTTTTTTTTCTTCCGCTCGTTCACCCACGTGTGACATCGCCCTTTTTCTCCCAAATCGCAGATGCCCTTATCCTTTTTTGCTGCTCCTACTTTCGCCACCATGATGCACCACGATGCCACTGCTCCACCGCGACGCCGCTGCTCCAACTCTCGCCCGTTCGTCCACTACTGTCGGCGTTCACTTCTTCCGCATCCTTGCTCATGCTGCTACTCCCTCATTCCCTGCTCGTTCTGCTACAACTCTGGCGTTCGCTTTCTTCCACTGCTGGTAGCCTGGTACTCTCCCTTGCTCCCTCTCCCTCCCTCCCTCCCTCTCTCTGCCTCTCTCTATATGTGGCTGCTCACTGTTTCCTTTCTATGTGCGGCCTCACTTCACCTAAGAATGCCCTGCTCTTGTTGTTCATCCCTCCCGCCACCGCTCACGTCATTCACCCGCTGACCTCCTGCAGCCGTTCGCCTCTGCCGGTACACCCTCCAGTTTGTGCTATTTCTCTACATGTTTATGATTGCGCCTGTCCTCCCTCCTTCCTCTTTCTCCATTTGTTTGCGAACCCTCTTTTTTTGTATGTGCGAACAGCTGAATCGCTTTGGTTCCTCTCTTTGTTTGCAACCAGAGGAACAGTGGAAGTGAGGAACCTCCCACGGTCCCTCTTTCTTTGTATGTGCAAACTGCAATCAGTCGTAGTGTCAAACCTCCCTCGGTCCACTTGTGTTTGTGATTAGATGAACCGAGGGGTGAGGGGGTGCCTCCATCTGTCTAATGTTTTTTTTTTGTCAGGAAAAAGGATGACCACCATGATTTGTTGTTGTCATCCATGTATATAAAACTATGAAGTGGAAATCATGTACAAGTGTGGGCTCTCGAAAAGAGAGCAACAAAGGATGGAAAAGTGTAGCAGCTAACCCAAACACCACTCCCGAAGAAGAAATGAGATGTGGTATACAATGAGCTCAGTCTGACATCTCTCCCCATAAAAAATAATCCAGTTATGCTAAAGCCAAATGGCCCAGGAACCAGCCAAAAAAAAAAGATGCTAAAGGTGCTCTCCACCTCTGTCTCTGCCGGACCAAAACTCGGAAGGACTGCCCCAAGGTCTCGGGACCGGAGGGGAAGAGGCCCCCAAATGTCGTGCGCTGCCAAATGTCCCGTGATGTTGGGCACACAAAAAATAGGTGGGTGAAGTCCTCCTCCGCATCGCCACATGAGGTGTCTGCCCGAGGCGCCCATCTCGCCCTATACCTCCTCATGAGCAGCCGGTCGCGTCGCATAAGCCAAGAAAAAATCTTGACTTTCAACGGCACTCGAGATCGCCAAATGAGTCCTGAAATCCTCTGTCATCACCATGTCAAGAAGGAACCGAGTGTAGAAGTTGCGTGCCGACCAGGAGTCCGATAGCCACATCCATCCATCGGCCCTAGAGTGGTCAAGACGGAAGGGGGCTATCCTCTGATGTAACGCCAAGAGCTCGGAGAAGCGCTAATATGAGAGGGATGATATGAAGAGAGGGGTCCATGAGGCGGAGCCACAAATCCCCGACAAAATCTCCTCCACCGTCGCCCTAAGGTGATCCGAGGGATGGGGTCATCATTGCCATCACTCCTCGCTAGAACGAAGATGCCCCTCGGGGCAGGATAGTCCTCGACTCCCTGGATAGATCTCACCCATAGCAAGTGAAAAAAACCCACTGCCATAGACTGACCTCACATCCCATGATCTGCCGAATCCACCGAGCTAGGAGAGCCCAATTAGTATAGCAGAGATTACGAACCCCCAGCCCCAGGAGGGGGGACGACAGATACTGCTCCATGCGACGAGGTGAATGCCACTGTGGTCAGGACCACACCCCTGTTCCGCAAACCAGTCACCTAAGGACCCAGGCTGGCATCCGGAGGACCATCATAAAGTATGTCAGAAGCGCCGAGAGGACTAACCGAAGGAGGATGAGCCGGTCCCCCAAGATAAAAGTGTGAACTCCAACCCTGAAGCCTCTGCTCCATGCGCTCGATAACTAGGGTCCATCCGCAGGAGCTGATATGGCTATCGGCGAGAGGGAGGCCAAAATATGTGATCGGCAGGGAGCTGGTGGGGTGTGAAGCTCGACAGCACACCGAGCAGCATCCTCAAGGACCATGCCAAAGGGGATGAAGAGGACCTGGCATGGTTGATCTGAAGGCCGGACATCGCACCGAAGAGCTCAATAAGAAGTTTATCGTAAGCTTATCGTAAGTTTATCAGTAGTGATCTTCACACAATGCCAAAGGAAAGTCCATGAGAGTTTATCGTAAGCTTTGGAGAAGTCAACCTTCCAGAGGAAGGTACGGCAAGTGGTCCTCCAATGTGCGATGATTTCCAAGTCGATGGTGTAGCTGTCGATGATGGCCCCACCCTGGATGAAAGCTGACTGTGCCGAATGGATGAGGTCCGAGAGCACCTCCCCAAGCCAGTTCGCCAATAACCGAACCACCAAAAGGTAGATGGCATCGGATATGCCAATTGGTCGGAAGTCCTCCACTCTCCGTCGGGGTGCGCTTCGGGAGCAAAAATAGTAGGAACCGACTGAGGCGATCAAAGCCTCAATTCCCATTGATGAACTCCCGAATAACCGTTGTGACGTCAGCCAGAACTCCCGATAGAAGATCGAAAAGCCGTCGTGGCCCAGGGCGGCGTCGCCATTGAGGTCCCAAAGTGCCTCGATAACCTCATCCTCAGTAATGGCCTGCAACAACATGGAGGAGTGAGCATCAATAAGTCGGGAAATGTCCCCAAGGGCCATCGCCAAGGGCCCAAAGTCTATCGGCGAGTCGATGCATGGTAGATGGATGTGATGGCTGCCCCAATACTGTGGTGCCCAGTGGCTCTACACCTCAATCTGATCAATCCGGTTTGCCCTCCTACGAGAGCTCGCATATAGGTGAAAGAATCTAGTGTTGGCATCACCCTCCTAAAGCAAGGTCTGCTAAGAGCGTTGCCTCCACTGAATCTTCACTATCCAATCCTGTAGCTGAATGGTCTCTTGGGCCCGTCTGCGCATCTGTAAGATGGCGAGAATACTCCAAGCGGTCCATTCGAGAAATCACCTCCAAGGCATCCATCCTACGCCTGGCCCGGGCGTCCCGGATCTGTCGACGGTGCTGACAGAGGAAAGATCGCAGACTATCCAACCGGGAACCCAATGTCCTGGATGCAAAGTCCGAAGCCGCTACACTACCAATGCTCTGTCACCAACTACTGGAAACCATCCTCCAATAGCAAGATCGCTCAAAATGAAAGAGCGAACGAAGCGTCTGACCATCATTGGACCTCCACATGAGAGGAGTGTGGTCTGAAAAAGGTCGGGTCACCCTGAGCATCTACCAACTGTGAGCCTCTGCTAACTCCAACAATCCAAGGAAGGAAGCGGTCAATCCTACGGACAATGCGATTGTACTCCATGTGAATCTACAGGTGGAGGCGGGAAATCGACCAATGCCTGCGAATCAGTGAAATCTCTAAACTCTTCAGCTTCGACTTCTCTCCCGCATTGCCTGACAGGGCGGTCCTCCATGTCCAAGGTGACATTAAAGTCGCCCCCAATCAACCATCTGCCCTCCAGGAGATGGGACCGCACACTGCTGAGCTCCTCCCATAACGTACCACATAGAGCTATCGAGCAAGGGATATACACATGATATGAGATAGTCGTCACCATCCGCCTGGCCCACAGGTGAGTAGTCATCGAAAATTTGTCTGTCCAAGAGTCCACCAAAGAGAGGTCTGCCCGCCAACCGATAAAACAGCCTCCTGACTCACTGCACGGAGAGAGATGCTCCGTCATGCATGAGTCACCAATCTGTGTCCACATCCCCAAGCTGCAATCAGTTAGATTGGTCTCCTGAGGACCACGTCAACCTCCCATTCTCTAAGGTAGCAACCCAAGGTCCGACGTCTCCCTGGATCCCCCAAGCCTCGCACATTCCAGGTGAGGACCTTCATAAGGAAACTGTCACTCACCCGGCGACCGCTGATCAACCTCGAGGTCCTCCCAAATGCGGGTGTGCAAGCCACTGAAGGGGCTGGTGAAGCAGCCGCGTCTGTGGGTGTCTGCGTGTGTGGCGGAACCTGGCGGTCTCCGCCACAAAGACAACCTCGTCGTCGGCGCGCCCAGCCAAGAGAGGGTCGGCCAGACCCTTCCGCTCTCCAGTGGAGGCTTCCTCCATCACGGGTGTCAAAGACGCCTGCCGCCGATCTCCGGTGGCCGGCTGGGATCCGTTGGCCGGAATCACACGAACCTCCTCCACATCCCGGGGTGTGCCTCCAGCAGTGGCGGCGCAGACTCCCTAGGCTGCTGTGAGGGGGGCCACCGCGTGGAGTTTGGGGTAGCCCTGCACCTCTGATACCGACGGATATGGGCTCCCAGTCCAGCACCGATGGGTGTCTCCGACGCCGGGACGGTCATCGATGTGGTTGAGGTGGGGGATGTCGGGGTTTGGGCAGTCAGCGGAGGCTGTGTTGGTGGTGGCATCAGATGTGGAGGTGGAGCTGGTGGTCAGCCGCCGGAGGATGCTCGAATGGCTGCCGGACATGGTAGAGGTCATCTCTAGCTCGGCGAGATAGAATGAGGTGGTTGGGTTCAGGTTTGAGTGCACCCTGCTCGACGATTTGGTTGGGCTCATGGATGAGCCCGGACTTTCTATGGGATTGGGTTGAGACCACCTTTGAGAGGCAGTCTGGTTCAGGGGAATGATTTTGTAGGGTGGTTTGGTTCAACAAGCGTTCCGGTTCAGGGGGAGGTTGGGTTTGGGTGGCGGTTTGGTTCAGGCTGTTTGGTGGGGATGGGGTTTGAATTTTGGTACGGCCCACGCGTGCATCCACCATGTGCATCTGTCGGCCGATGGCCGATGAATGTGAAGACCGTGGATGACGGCCGGCGACCGCCTCCGCCCATGAGGGGGTGTCATCCAAGAACCGCAGCCAGAGGGTAAAACTGTTGGCACCAGTACAAAGAGTCATTGTCGGGGGGAGGAGGAAATCCGAGTGGAGCTCGACATCGACGGACGTCATGGACAGATCCGGCGAACCAATAGCTGGGAGTGCAGCAGAGATCGGGTTCCCAAACTGACAGGCCACCGTCATCACGACCTCTGGTGGCTGGAGATGGAGCGGAAGGCCGAGGATGTCGATAAGTCTACATCTCCCAGGTAGTGCTTGCTCAGCGTCATCTCCTCTTTTCCACGGCTGCTAGGAGAAAAAGTTTTGCGGTGACACAGGTCAGCGCGGCGAGGAGGGAGGCACGCTGCTGCGCAGAGCCCGGAACCAGCAGCCACAAAGTCAGATAGATACCACTGAGGGGAAACAGCGGTGAGGGTCGTCGCCTCCAAGGGGGGTCACTGAGTTAACCGACAAAGCAATTACGGAGGATGTCGACGACGCGCTGAATCTCATGTGACCAGGGGATGATGAGGGTGGGGACAGTGGAAGGTGTCTGCTCAACGGTTGGCGGTGTCCGCGCTCCCATTGTCGGCGATGGGCGTTTCAGCTCGGCGTGAGGGCATGACGATCTCCGATGTCCCTCACCCCTACAACGGAGGCTGCGAAGGGGGCCAGAGCAATGGCGAACGAAATGGCCATCCTGGAGGCATCATAAGCAATGTGTTGTCGGATGATGAGGTAAGCAGGAGTCAGAGATGCGAACCAGGGTGGTCCAATCATCATTGAGGCGGATCTCCCTGCGACGCTTCAGGACGAGAACTTGGTCGAGCTGTTCGCAGGAGGATGGCGCAGCCAGCGGGGAACGCCGGAGACGGGGGTGGCGCCGCCGGCGGGGGACGCCGGAGACAGGGGTGCCGCCGCCGGCGGGGGACACCAGAGACGAGGTGCAGGCAGGGATAGCCGAGGACGAGATGCGGGACTAGTTTCTTGTTTGGGGCTGCCTCCATCTATTTTTTTCAATTAGATTAGATGAACGGAACCTCCCTTGGTTTTTTTATTGTTTGCCACTTATTAATTAGTGTGTTAAAACTTACAATATTAATGATTAGATTTTTGTATTTGAAAACTGCAATCCCAATTACAGATTTGCAAGTAGAAAAACTTAATGGTTTCTGCAAGTAGAAAAATGCCATATATTATTTGAATCTATGCTAATTAATACACATGATACGTGTATACGATTTTATCGGATAATGGTCATATTCTAATCCCAGATGTCTTGACTAGCTTATGGAATGGAGCCGTGGATAATGAATGAAAGAAATAACCATGTGGTAGCAGCTCCTCAATCATCCCCAACATGTTTCCGCTTGTTTATTTTTCCACTTTTCTTTAATTATAGTTGCACCTAGGATTTGCTCATGCATTCATGCATTTTATATTAAATCATGGGAAATCCATCTATTTCATCCAGGTTGTGTGTGCTAGGGGTAAAGTGTTAACGCATTTTAAACTGTTTCTATGAATATATATTTCCAGTTTTCAGTAGTTCTCTTTAATCTTGCTCCAATAACTTGAAGTCTACAAATAGAAAAAGGGAAATCAGTGATTGCAAAAGGATATGACATGAAAATAAAGATCCTTGAAAACAAATTTAAAGAGAAACCACAAAATTCAATTATGAACAACATGATTACCTAAGATCCCCTTGCTGTTTCTTTCCAAGATTGAGAAGTATAATTGAAAAGCCAGTAAGCAGTATCTGTAGAATGTTGAAATGGTTATCATTCTTTCCAAATGCAGAACCAAAAACTAGATGTGGACAAAAAGCAAGTGTGTGGTATAAACATGGTGGACATAAAAAAGAGTGTGGGACGCATGTATAGTTTTTTTTTAAGGCAAGGATATCAGACCCTTTGCCAGATGACACATGTATAGTTTTAATACAATGCAAATGACTGATTAAGCTTGGTAGTCATCCTTTCCTTTTCAAGAAAAAAAAAATTGTGCACAACTATCATATTACGATTTCTGTCGTGTATCATGGGAAAAATTAACAATGAAACATTAAGGCTAAGAAAAGGACATGGAAATTAAACAGAGAAGGTCCATGAACTGCTCAAAATACTTAATGGCTTTACAAGTCCATAAGAACGTCCCAAAAAACAAAAAACTTCATAGGAATAGCTTTACGTGACATGACATTGAAGAATAAAAATTCTCACTTACGTATACAGCGCCTAGATCCCATCTATGAGCTATTGGTGCCAATAAGAACCATAGGATTATAATCACCCATGCCTTTAGACTGACAGAAAATAGTGCCATGAGCAAAATATCTATCAAAATAGATAAGGAATAAGGTCAATCCATCAGCAAAACTTTTCTGACAAAAGTACTAATGAGTAATATTATCACCTGGAAATCTCATCTTCTCCTGAAGAAACAAGAAAATCTCTTTCTTCAACCAACTCGTGGAGGCAGGCATATGGAATTTCTGAACTTACAAGTAATTAAACAAAAACTTTTTAATCATAAGCAGCTTAATTTGTTATTCCCATAAATCTGTCTTGACTAAATTAGAACTGCACATTGCGGTATAAGATGTAAGCTCACCAATTCTTCATCGTCTTCATCCGGGTCATCCTGAAGATGCCGGGCAGGCGGTTTGGGTGTGACTGCCACAATGATGGAATCTGGAACAATTTACTACGACATTATTGGACCCAAAAAAAAAAGTCTAACGCGTTGTCATATAAGAAATGAAGAAGAAACGCATCCAACTACATAGCTTACCTCCGTTTACGAGCTTAACGAGCTCGTCCTCGACGTCGTCGCCGCCTCGTTTCTTCTTCTTGTTGTGAAGGGTCATTCCTCTGAGGACAAGCTTCAACCGTTCCGGAGGAAGCCTTCGGTCCTCGGCGATCAACGCCCTGAGATCGCGGACCTGAAATTGCGATTCGAGTGAAGAGATGGAAGACCACACTGGAACTAGGGCTAAGATTTGGGCAAATGATAGGGCGGCACTTTGATGGCTGCGGGGACTCGCAGAGTTGAAGGGCCCATCGGGCCGACGGTTTTGACGGTGATCGCTACCACCTCCTCGTCTCCGGCCATTGACGAGGTGGCGCTCGTTCGTCGCCTTCCGCTGGCCGCTTCAACGATGTAGACGAAGCTCTTTGTTATGGGAATTTGGACGACGTTGGTAAATTAATGTTGCTACTAATCGAGAACGCTAGGGTCGCGTAATATTAATTAATTTACAAATATTTCATAAAAATTAATTTATATTTTTTATTTTAAAAATATTAAATTATTTTAAAGTACAATAGTTTAATCCTAAAACTACTATTATCACTCCAAATATTTATTTTGGACAACTTTATTATTTTTCTTATTTTTTCTTTATTTACAAATCATCCCATAAAAAAGTGCAAATTGAGTTAGAAATTAACAAAATATTTCCGCACTATAAGTTAGCTTCATTTATCTTAAAAAATTAATCAAGATTGGTTAAACCTTGACGATGAAGACGAGGAAAAAAGGAGATAAAAAAATTAAAATAATTTAACTGACATCATGTACAAAGAAAAAAGAGAAAATATGATGAGAAGCCAATGTCAGATAAATAACATAAAAAAAAGCAAATGGAAAAATGAAAGTCTGAAAAGTAAAGTTGTCAAAAATAAATATTTGAAGTGGCAATAGTGATTTTCGGAGTGGCAGACTTCTTAGTTTAATTCTTTTATAATAACTTTCCAATGATCTCATATCTCTTGATTTGATTCACATTTCGACCTAATTCTCTCACCTCTACTCGAGCTTCGCATTCGAGATCAGCCCCAAATGTAAGGTTGTCATCCATCTCACTACTAACATTCCATGAGGTCCGTCCCTATATCACAATTATCACTTCTCCTCCTCATCTCTTTTCTCGGATCTTCTCATCTAGTGCAAATCTCGATGCCGCTAGAGGCATTGACCAATTCCTCGCTCTTCCCAAAGTATGATATCTGATTAAAAAGTAATATATTTTTCGTAACATCAAAATTTGACCTCGTATTTTTGTGGTCTTTACTTTACTCTTTCGTTGGCTCAAATGGTAAAAAAAAGTGACACATAAGTGGAAGACTTAATAAATAAAAATATTGCAATAAATGAAGAAAATGAGAAGGCTAAATAAATAAAAGGTACGTCAATGTCACGACATAAAGGTCCATGCCATAGTACAATAATGATAGTCCATGATAGTTCAAATACAACTCGATGTATAAAAAATAAGAACACTCTATCTAGACTCTATGTTAACCCATCTGAACTATAGTCGACGCACACATCTCAACCAAGCATGCATCCATATTATGTACATGTGGGGATCACATAAGAAGCAAGCTTGACCGTTAGCATTACGCTAAGTATGAGTTCGTATAGATCATGAGATAGTTCCATTAGAATAAGCATGAAGCAAACATATAAATCAAGTGTGAGAGAAAGAGAGTCATAATCAATAGAGATCATAATCATAGTTTATGCTTTTTTACTTAATTTATTTTCCATATGTTCCTTATTCATGTTCATATTCATATTCATAAGGACAAATTCCTTTCGGCCATTCATGTTCTTTAATCTTGTCCATAACTTAGAAGAGCTCTTTACTTTTAAGGAATACCATTGCAGACACAAGTGTGTAGATATTTAGACCATGGCAGGCTAATGTGATCAGTGCCAAGGCCAACCCCATCAGGCAAGATGATCTCGCGCAAGGCAGAAACATCTATAAGGAGAAACTCCGATCTAGTTAGGCAAATGGTAATCTCTCTTTCAATCACGTGAATCGATCGAGGATGTAGCTGAGCAAAAGTGGCTCCTGATCATTTTTAGATTCATATCATTCGGTATCAACAAGATGAAACAGAAACTTATCAAATCAAAAAAGTTTCGACTAAAGTCACATTCTTTCTATTCACAAAGTTGGCGTCTGATAGTTGAACGATCATCCGGTTGAGGTTTAGTCAGTGGACATCCGAAAAGGGGAGCGAACATTCATCTCCCAATGTTCTTCGGTCGACCAAAAAAGAGAACGATCATTCGTTCTATATTCATTATGGACCGTTCAAAGGCTATACACGATCGATCCACCGAGAGGGATTCGGTCGTCCATTATCATATCATGAGTCTCTCAAACTTTTAACTGAGGGTTTCGGTCGGCCAAAACTAGACCGGTCGTCTTCCTCCTTGGTCAGGCGAATTTCTTCGCGGACTGTCGAAAGTTCTTCCGACGAAATAATCCAGATCGGTCGTCCGAAATGATTTTGATCGACCAACTAGTTATTGTCGTCATTTTTTAGTCTCGACATTTTTCAGTTCGGTCGTCTAAAAGGATTTCGAACTTTCATTTTGGTTCATACAATCATCTAATCGAATTTTGGACATCCGATATGGCATGTCGCTATACTACGAGCTGAATCCAATGCCTGGAAAGGTTTCAATTGTCCGCTTTAGTTCAATAGAGTCACATGTCATTGTTGAATCCTTACATTTTCAATTAGTTTTTTCATGCAAACAAAGATTTCACACAACCTATTATGATCCAGCTATCAAATATTAATATAAACGTCTTCATAATCACATGCTTTCGGTAACATATTCTCATATGGCATAAGCTTTCCGATTACTCAATCTATGCATGAAAGAAAAATCATTTTTTAGTAACCATAACCTTAATCATAATGGCAAAATATCATCATATCAACATAACTCAATCTATACATGATTCCGCCATTTGCATTCATAATACAACATATCTTATCAGTCATTATATCACACATCTAATGCATAAAATCAATAGGAATCAGATCTAAAACTTCATGAAAATTATACTGTACGAATCCTACCCTTCAAAGCCTTATCTCTTGGGGATTAAAGTCTTAGAGTAAGGTTGAAAGTTATAAGTTATAGATAATTATTATAACTTTTGGGTATCCTAAGAGGTGATAGATCTTTAGAACTTTAACTCTATTTCAAATCGTAATTGAACCGTTATAATAAATAATAAAGCTCATGTGGATTAGAGTCTTAGAGTAAGGATCGGAGTTCTAAGTTATAAATACTTATTATAACCTTTCGTATCCTAAGAGGTGGTAGATCTTTAGAACTTTAACTCTATTTCAAATCGAAGTTGAACTGTTATAATCAATGATAAAGCTCTTGGGGATTAGAGTCTTAGTGTAAGATTTAAAGCTTTAAGTTACAGATACTTATTACAATATTTTGTTATCCTAAAAGGTGATAGATCTTTAGAACTTTAACTCTATTTCAAACCAAAGTCGAACCGTACATAGATACTTATTATAACATTTGGGTATTATAAGAGATGGTAGATCTTTAGAACTTTAACTTTATTTCAAATCGAATTTTAACCGTTATAATCAATGATAAAGCTCTTGGGGATTAGAGTTTTAATGTAAGGTTCAAAGCTCTAAGTTACAGATACTTATTACAACTTTTGGTTATCCTAAGAGGTGATAGATCTTTAGAACTTTAACTTTATTTCAACCTTACTCTAACACTCTAATCCTAAAGAACCTTATCATGATTGTTACGGTTCATCTTCAGTTTGAAATAGAGTTAAAGTTCTAAAGAACAATCACCTTTAAGACTCTAATCCCCAAGAGTTAAAGTTCTAAATATCAATCACCTCTAAGACTTTAAAGTGAAAATAAATATCTATACCTTAGAGCTTTGAACCTTATTCTAAGACTCTAATCCCCAATAATTTTATCATTGATTGTAACGATTCAACTTCGGTTTGAAATAGAGTTAAAGTTCTAAGAATCTATCGCCTCTTTAGATACCCAATGTTTATAATATGTATCTATAACTTAGAGCTTTGAACCTTACTCGAAGACTCTAATCTCTAAGAGCTTTTTTCTTGATTGTAACAATGATCATTACCTGATCACAATAGGCTTTTATCACATTTTCTATTCAATTCACCCATATCAAGCTCTCATTTTGCCTAACTTTTGGTCAATTATGCTTGGAATGCAAAAGATTGTGATAACCAGCTGATCATTTTCATTTTACACTTAATTTCATGTGCATAGAGGTTTTGAATTGCCAAAATCTATAAATATCTTAATTCTACGTCAAGTTATCATTTTTTGGGCAAGTTATCATTCCAAAGTGTAAGTTATCATTTTTCCAATTGAGCTGATTTCTAATGATTATCTTGCCCTAAATCCCCTGTCATCATGAATTAATCATATTTGGATGATCATATTTCAACTTATGCAAAGTTATCATTCCATTTCACAAGTTATCATTTTTTGTGTCAAGTTATCGTTTTTAGGGTAAAATTGTCATTTCAATATGCAAGGTTATCAATTCTGCATAAAAGCATTAGGCAATCATTAAATTACTATCCTAACTCCTTGCTGCTCTGATTTGATCACATTTGGATAACCACAACTAAATTTATAACAAGTTATCATTTTATGGTACCAAAGTTAACATTCCTATGAAATCTTATCCACATTTGATTTCTAACCTCATTTACTTGCCATCCTAATCCCTTTGATGCCTTAAATGCTCTGAACCACTCATATTTGGATAATTTTCATGATATATGCAAAGTTATCATTCCGGACTTCAAAATTATCATTTTTAATTATGGTTTTCATTCCTGCACAACACCAAATCCCATTTAATAATTGAGCTGATAATTATATTGTACTAATCCTTATTTGTTAAAATCTTATTCAAGGACTTTAATGCTTGTTGTTTTGGCCTTTCTAGCAGAGAAAAGAAGGCTGCACAAGGAGGAAAAAGGAGGACTGACCATTGGAGGGTTTCTGGAGGAAGGAAGCAACCAGGAGGAGCTAAGTGGCGCTGCAACATTAGGAACTCCTATCGATAGATTTTTATTCAAGGATGTTTTGTATCAGCTTTTCCTTCTGTTTTGTATCAAAATTTATAATTATAATGAGCTAAATCTCAGCTCTCCTAGGATAGGGTAGTAGCCTAATTTAGTTATGGATAGGATATGAACAAATCTGATTTTCTGCACTGATTTCTGGTTTTGCATTTCTGAAATCTACTTTATATAAATCTGTTCTTGACATTGTGAGATCCTATTAATATTTACAACTGAGAGGTTGTTCTTTGATCTACTCTTTGTTTAGAAATGAATCAAGAACCAATGGCAAGTTTGTAGGTTCAAATCCAAATAGGAATCTGATTTTCTGATTTCTGAAATCTGTTTTTCCCATTTCTGATTCCTAAATTTTGTTGAATCTGATTTAATCATTGTGGAGCCCTAATTGAATTAACAACTGAGAGGTTGCTTATGGTTTCATTCTTGTTCAGAAATGAATCAAGAGACAATAGTATTTTCTAAGAATTCAACCTCTGAATTGTTGCAAATTTCTTGTTGCTGATTTTCTGAATTCTGAATTCTGATTTCCTAAATCTGTGGAGTTCTACCCTATTATTGTTAAACCCCTGAATCCATTAATCATTGAGAAGTGAACTTAAGATTTTCTTGTTGTTCAGAGATGGACCAAGAACCAATGACATCTACTGAGTTCCCATATGTAATCATGCATTCAATGCCTCCAATTGATTAGTGCTAATGTGGATTTCATTTTAATTTACAGCTGAGAGACTGATTTAAAATCCCCTTACTGTTTAGAGATAAACCAAGAATCATTAGCACTAAAACTGAATTGATTTCATTCCTGTTTGGTTGATTGAAGTATTTCCCTCATATTTTAAGTGCAATTGGTTGTTATCATTTCAGATTTCATTGAATTGCCAAAATTGAAAGAATTGTTGTAAATCAGCAAGGAACTTAAGTTTATACTTAATGATAACTTGATAACAGTGAGGATATTTATCCAATTTAACCTGGCTAATATGTATATGATAATATATTGATTAGTTCTGGACTAAATGAGCTGTGAAAGCAGCAAATTTTCAGGTTGAATCAGATTTGAATTTTAAATTTGATAACTTGTTCCATTTCATCCATAATTGAATTAGATGAACCCCAATTCCTAGGAGGACCTTCCCCATTGATTGATAATCCTTTTTAGCCCTTAGTCCAACATCTAATTTCAGTTTATAACAATATCCAAAAATCCAAAAAATAGTTATCTTTTTGGTCACTTTTAAAAATATGTTTTCACTTCCCTTTAATTTCCTGAAATTGTAACTTTAGTTAGGGCTAGTCTAGATTATTTTAGGGAATCATTGGCTTCAAATCACTGTGGATCTGACATTTGGGTTTATTACAATTGACCTATGCACTGCAGTAGAGAGTGAGTTAGGGAGTTAAATCAAAAATTGAAAAAAATATCAAATTTGACCCCAAAATCAACAAGTTATCATTATACTCCTCAAATTCACTATCAAGTTTTTGACGTCGTCGCCAGGGATTTGAGGTCAATTAGATTAACTTAGATAGTTTAGATTAATTTTCAGTCCATTTATTAGTCCAATTTTCAGTTTTTGCAAGTTATCACTTTGAATTTTTCAATTTTGTCTAGTTTTCTTTCTTTTTTGAATTTGATATTTCTGAATTCATTTATGCAAGATTTGGACAATCAAGATGACCATTATCAATCAGATCCTAAACCTGAAAAAAGATTCTTGAGATGGAGGAGATTGCAAAGGATAGAGGCAAGAAGAAGAATTTTTGAAAAGGAAGAAGAAGAGGAGGTTAACATGGCTACACCAAGGATACTCAAGGATTGTTATTCACCTAGCAATGTCAGAAATCAGCAAGGGAATGGAGTCCTAGCACCTGCTGTCAACTTTGAAGTGAATCCAACACTAGTCACAATGATAAGGCAATATCAATTTGCCGGTTTGGGAAATGAAGATCTAGTCTCACACCTTGACAATTTCAAAGAAATTTGCAGCACTGTCCATTTCAATAATACCCCTATGGATGTTATCTACATGAGGTTATTCCCCTTCTCATTTAAGGACAAGGTAAAGACTTGGTACAAGACTCTCAAACCTGAAGAGATTGCCACTTGGGAGTTCATAATTCAATTGTTTCTAATTGAATTCTTTACACCTAATAAAATTGACAACTATAGGGATCAGATTGTTAGATTCTATGAATTGGATCAAGAAAACATATGTGATGCATGACAAAGACTCCAGACCTTGCTAAGGGCATGCCCACACCATGGATTTGAAAAATGGCAATTGGTTAACTACTTTCACAAAGGATTGAACTATCCATCTAAAGTGGCATTAGATACTGCTGTAGGAGGGATTTTTGCATCAAGAAACATTGATGAAGGCTACCAATTGATTGAGAATATTGTCAAGAACCACCTTTTGCTTACACATGATAGGACAAGGAGGCCATGCAATAATAATCAGGTCAACAACATTGCTGTCCAGATTAAAGAATGATTGCAAAAGACATTAGAGAAGCTGAATTTGTCAACCAATGTGAGAAAAGCTTCCAATTCTGAATCAAGGTGTGATATATGTGAAACCAAAGTCATGTCACTGAGAGTTGCAACCTGATAATACAGCAATATGAATAATCCATAGACCAAGTGAATGCTGTGGAGAATTATGGAATGAAGCCCCATGCTGAGTTTTATACTCTAGAAAATAGGAACCATTCCTATTTCTCTTATAAGGCCAATCACTACCAAGGGCAACCCATGCAGAATTCTAATTGGCAGCCCAAGATTTTGCCAAGGAACCATTCCAATACAAAGACCTCCTTATGAGCAGCCACCACAAGCTTAAGTCACTCAATTCTCAAAAATGAAAGAGTTGCTGCAACAAATTTTGAAGAAACAAAAGAAGCAAAAGGAGGCAATGCAGAAGCTAACTAATGGATATGAAGCCTTAAGTGCCAATCAGAAGTTGCTTGAGATCCAAATTGCCCAACAAGCAAGCACATCTAATAAGCCACCCATGCTCTTCCCTGGACAACCAGAAGTGAACCCCAAGGAACAAGTTCAAGCTGTCCAACTCAGAAGTGGGAAGATTATTGAAGAAACAATGAAGAAAGTTGAGTACAATTCAACCAAGACAGATTCAAAATCTACAAAAGAACCAGCTGAATCTATAGTGAAAAATCAGAACAAGCATCCTCAAAATGAAGACAAGAATAGAATTTTTGATAAAGTACATTTCCCTCAAAGATTAGTCAAGGTAAGGCAAGACCAACAATATGGAAGATTCTTAGAAATTCTAAAAAAGTTGTACATCAATGTGCCATTTGTGGAGGCAATTCAGGAGATGCCCTCATATGCTAAGTTTTTAAAGGAAATCTTGACAAAGAAGAGGAGAATTATGGAGCATGAGACCATAGCTTTGACTGGGGAGGCTTCTGCAATTATCCAAAACAAGTTGCCTCCCAAGCTAAAGGATCCAGGAAGCTTCTCAATTCTTTTTGAAATTGGAAATAGAAAAAAGAGGGCAATATGTGATTTGGGTGCATCAGTGAATGTAATCCCTCTTTCACTTTGCAGGAAGCTAGAAGTTGGAGATATGAAGCCTACCAATATGTCCTTGCAGCTAGCTGACAGATCCATCAAGTATCCACATGGAATTATTGAAGACATACTTCTCAAAGTTGGAAAATTCTATATTCTTGTGGATTTTGTGGTGCTTGACATGGATGAAGACCTGAACACCCCAATTCTTCTAGGCAGGCCCTTCTTAGCCACTGCAGGAGCTGTTATAGATGTCAAGGAGGGTAAATTGACATTCCAAATTGGAGAGGACAAGATAGAATTCAATTTGGCACAAGTTATCAGTAGGCCAAATTTTCAGCAAAGTGATTTTAAAGATGGGAAGTTTCTGGAATAATTCTCATTGAAGACCCCTTGCAAAGGTACCTAATATTTGATCACTTGAAGTAACTAGAAGATCTAGAGGCTAATGCATCCAATCTGAGCTGAATTCCTCTAAATCAGTGGACAAATATGAAATTCAAAATGAGGTACATGAGGTTATCACTACTGAACTCCAACCCAATTCAATTCAAGACAATTCCTTTAAATTGGAGCTCAAGCCTCTTCTTAGCAACCTGAAGTATGAATTCTTGAGAGAGAATTCAACATTTCCAGTAATTATTAATGCCAATTTGCCAAGAGAGCAAGTCCAGGAGCTGCTGAAAAGACTAAAGCTGTATAGAGAGGTAATAGGCTATTCAATTGAAGATATCAAGGGTATTAATCCTTCAATTTGCATGCACAGGATTCCTATGGAGGACAACTACAAGCCTTCAATTGAATGTCAAAAAAGACTCAATCTAGTGATGAAGAAAGTTGTAAAGAAAAAGGTGCTGAAATTGCTAAATGCTGGAATTATCTACTCTATTTCAGATAGTGAGTGTGTCAGTCCTGTTCAAGTGGTGCCAAAGAAAGGAGGGATTACAGTAGTAAAATCAGATACAAATGAGTTAATATCCACCAGCACAGTTACTGGTTGGAGAATGTGTATTGATTTCAGGAAATTGAACAAGACAACCAGGAAGGATCACTTTCCACTCCCCTTTTATTGACCAAATGCTTGAGAGGTTGGCTAAACATTCCCACTTTTGTTATATTAATGGCTATTCAGGCTTCTTGCAGATTTCAATCCATCCACAAGATCAGCACAAGACCACCTTCACTTGTCCATATGGGACATTTGCATATAGAAGGATGCCATTTGAATTGTGCAATGCCCCTGCAACATTTCAGAGGTGTATGATGTCCATCTTTTCAGATTTCATTGAGGACATTATGAAGATGTTTATGGATGATTTTTCAGTTTATGGAGATTCCTTTGAAGCATGTTTAGAAAATTTAACAAGAGTATTGCAAAGGTGCAGAGAATCCAATCTAATTCTGAATTGGGAAAAGTGCCACTTCATAGTTTAAGAGGGAGTGGTGTTAGGCCACATTGTATCCAGTAGAGGGATTGAAATGGACAAAGCAAAGATTGAGGCCATTGAGAAGCTGTCACCTTCAAAGAGTGTGAAGGCTATAAGGAGTTTCTTGGGTCATGTTGGGTTTTACAAAAGGTTTATCAAAAACTTTTTAATGATAACTAGACCTCTTACCAAGTTGTTGGCAAAAGATGCTGAGTTCAATTTTAATGAGGATTGCATGAAGGCCTTTAACTATTTGAAGGAAGTCCTCATATCAGCTCCTATAGTACAGCCACCAGATTGGACATTACCCTTTGAAGTTGTGTGTGATGCCTCTGACCAAGCAGTAGGGGCAGTGCTGGAATAAACCAAAGACAAGAAACACTATGTCATATGCTATGCCAGCAAGACCTTGGATGAAGCCCAAATTAATTATGGCACTACTGAGAAGGAGTTACTAGCTGTGGTGTTTGCATTTGATAAGTTCAAATCTTATCTAATTGGAGCCAAAATAATTGTGTACACTGATAATCAAGCAGTGAGACACCTGATCAGCAAAAAAGAATCCAAACCAAGACTTATCAGATGGATCCTATTGCTGCAAAAATTTGATGTAGAGATTAGGGACAAGAGGGGCACTGAAAATTAATCCCTATCAATGACTCATTCCTTGATGACTTTCTAATGGCCATATCAGCTGCCCTAACACCTTGGTATGCTGACATTATAAATTACTTGGCTTGTGGAATCATTCCACTTGAATACTCCTATCAACATAAAAAGAAGTTCTTTCATGACATAAAAGACTTCTATTGGGATGATCCATTTCTGTTTAGGAAGAGATGGCATGTTCAGAAGGTGTGCGCCAGAAAGCTGAATTTCAATCTCATTCTACATGAATGCCACTCATCTCCATATGATGGACATGGTGCTACTCAAAAGTCAGCAGCTAAGGTCCTCCAATCAGGCTTCTATTGGCTTTCTTTATTCAAAGATACCCACATATATGTCAAAAATTGTGATGTGTGACAAAGAGCAGGTTCAATTTCCAGGAGGAATGAAATGCCACAGAATGAGATCCTACAAGTTGAAATTTTTTATGTTTGGGACATTGATTACATGGGATCCTTCCCTAGCTCATTTGGATACAAATTCATATTGTTGACTGTTGATTATGTGTCCAAATGGATAGAGGTTATCCCCACAACAGCTGCTGATTCCAGGGTTGTTATCAAGTTGTTCAAGTATATAATTTTTTTAAGATTTGGAATTCCAAAGGTGGTTATCAGTGATGGAGGCAGTCACTTCATTGAAAAATATTTTGAGAACCTCATAAGCAAGTATGAAGTTAAGCACAAGGTCTCAACAGCCTACCACCCCCAAACAATGGCCAAGCTGAAATTTCAAATAGGAAAATTAAGGCCATTTTGAAAAAAAATAATTTCCTTGACTAGAAAGGATTGGAGCACCAAGTTGAATGATGCACTTTGGGCCTACAGGACAGCATATAAATCTCCAATTGGTGTCTCCCCATATAAGTTGGTTTATGAAAAAACATGCCACTTGCCAATTGAACTCAAACACAAGACATATTGGGCTGTCAAGGCACTAAATTTTGATATGCATGCTTGTGGACAGAAAAGACTCTTATAAATTGATAAATTGGATGAGATTAGACTCAATGTTTACCATAATTCAGAATTCTACAAGGAAAAGATCAAGACGTGGCATGATAGCAGAATCTTGAAGAAGGATTTCAAAGTTGGAGACCTTGTGTTGCTATTTAATTCAAGGCTCAAATTGTTTCCTAAAAAATTGAAGTCTAGATGGAGTGGTCCCTTCAAAGTCCACAAGGTTTATCCTTTTGGGGCTGTGGACCTTGTCAATGACAATGCTGACATATTCAAGGTTAATGGACAAAGATTGAAGTTATACAACCCCACACCCATGGATTCAACTAAGGAGGTGCTGATTTTGCAAGATCCCCTACAATTGCCTAGTTGAACTCCAATGCAATAATGTCTAGCCTAAGACATTAAAGTAGGGCACTTCTTGGAAGGTAACCCAAGCCATTTTATACCTAATCTTTCTGTTTTGTAAGAATAAGTCAGGGAGAAATTAGATCAATCCATAAAATTTCATTTAGCAAGTACCCCTACCCTTAATTTTAATTTTCTCACTAAAATTCCAAAGATAACTGATATTATCTTTTCCTTCATGCTGAAATTATCATATTGACATCTAAATTATCATTCATATCAGCCATCCAAATCCATCATTGTTGAATTTCAGTGAATTTCAATGCATTTCTAATGCATTATTGAATTGTGCACCCCAAAAATTTGATATTGCAGATTTCATTGAAAGTATGAACCACCCAAAGTCTCTGGATGAGATGCAGAATGGATCAAATGCACAATTCCATGAATTTGATACCCACCCAACCCTCTCCCTAGCCTATATTTTCAACATTGTGGACAGTGCTGAGAATAAGCTTGGGAGAAAAAATTTGGTGCTTTTCTACATTTTACACCATATTTTTAATCTTTTTTAATGCTCATATCATTATTTACCACTAGGTTATCACTGTTTGAACAAGTTATCATTGATTTCACTCGGTTATCACTGGTTATCATTTTTTGGACTTAATTCAATCCCTGCATTCATTCTAACTCTAAAATGGGTGAAATCCGTCATCATGATAATTAGTACACTCCAATACCAAGTGGCCAATTTGGCCATTAACCTTCTTGCATTAATCAGCTTATTAATTCAGGTGCATTTGAATCAATTCTCAGCTGAAATTTTTTTTTTGTGGGTAACACTAGCTGACATTCATGGATTAAATTGAAAGTAGAAGATGACTAGAAGGGAGTCAATGCTCTTGCTGCCATGTTAAATATGAAAACTTGACTTTTTGGACAAAGAGATCTAAACCTTACTTGAATTTGAACTATTGCTCACTTCATGAACAGAATAGAAAAAAAAATGGAGAAAAGAAAAAGTGAAAAGTTGCATTTTTCATTGCATGCATGCATAAATAAAGAGGGTGAAATTCTAAAAAGGAACCTCTCCTGAATAAAGCCAGAATTTTTATCCTGTGACCAACATGAATAAAAATCAGGTCTTGACTTGTTTACTTGCATTTTCATGAATAAAAGTCAAGTGTTAAACCTATTTAAGCAGTGAAAAATCTGTTCATGAAGAGATTTGTAGTTCAACCTCTTTGTAAAGTTGACAATTCCTGAAATTCAAACTTGTTACTGCTAGTACTTCTTCCATGGCTTAAATTTGCTTTAGCCTTTGTGATTGCCTAGCTAGAAATTGAGTTTTTGGAAAGAATGAAGTGTTGGCAAAGTGGAAAACTCATTGGACTTAAATCAGCTAGTTTTTAATTCATTTGTGGACTGTTAATTCAAGTTTGTCCTTAATTTCTGAATGTTTTGCTTGAGGACAAGTAAAAGGCTAAGCTTGGGGGAGTTTGATCACTAGGTGATCACAGTAAGTTTTTATCCCATTTTCTATTCAATTCATCCATATCGAGCTCTCACTTTGCCTAACTTTTGGCCAATTATGCTTGGAATGCAAATGATTGTGATAACCAACTGATCATTCTCATTTTACACTTAATTCCATGTGCATAGAGGTTCTGAATTGCTAAAATCTATAAATATCTCAATTCTATGCCAAGTTATAATTTTTTTGGCAAGTTATCATTCCAAAGTGCAGGTTATCATTTTTCCAATTGAGCTGATTTCTAGTGATTATCTTGTCCTAAATCCCCTGCCATCATAAATTAAACATATTTGGATGATTATATTTCAACTTGTGCAAAGTTATCATTCCATTTCACAAGTTATCATTTTTGGTGTCAAGTTATCATTTTTAGGGTAAAATTGTCATTTCGATATGCAAAGTTATCAATTCTGCATAAAAGCATTAAACAATCATTAAATTATTGTCCTAACTCCTTGCTGCTCTGATTTGATCACATTTGGATAATCACAACTAAATTTATGACAAGTTATCATTTTATGGCACCAAGTTATCATTTTATGGCACGAAAGTTATCATTCATATGAAATCTTATCCACATTTGATTTCTGATCTTATTTACTTGCCACCCTAGTTCCTTTGATGCCTTCAATGCTTTGAACCACTCATATTTGGATAATTTTCATGATATATGCAAAGTTATCATTCCGGGCTTCAAAGTTATCATTTTTAATTATTGAGCTGATAATTGTCATTGTCCTAATCTTTATTTATTAAAATCTTATTCAATGACTTTGATGCTTGCTATTTTGACTTTTCTAACAGGGAAAAGAATGCTGCACAAAGAGGAAAAAGGACGGGGGACCACTCCAAAAGCTGTCCACCAGGAGGAGCTGAGTGGAGCTGCAACATTGGGAACTCCTGTCGATAGATTTTTATTCAAGGATGTTTTGTATCAGCTTCCCCTTCTATTTTGTATTAAATTTTGTAATTATAATGAACTAAATCTCAGCTCTCCTAGGATAGGGTAGTAGCCTAATTTAGTTATGAATGAGATATGGACAAATCTGATTTCCTGCACTGATATCTGATTTCTGGTTTTGCATTTCTGAAATCTGCTTCATATAAATTTTTTCTTGACATTGTGAGGTCCTATTAATATTTACAACTGAGAGGTTGTTCTTTGATCTACTCTTTGTTTAGAAATGAATCAAGAACCAATGGCAAGTTTGTAGGTTCAAATCCAAATAGGAATCTGATTTTCTGATTTCTGAAATCTATTTTTTCCATTTCTGATTCCTGAATTTTGTTGAATCTGATTTAATCATTGTGGAGCCCTAATTGAATTAACAACTGAGAGGTTGCTTATGGTTTTATTCTTGTTCGGAAATGAATCAAGAGACAATGGTATTTTCTAAGAATTGTTGCAAATTTCTTGTTGTTGATTTTCTGAATTCTGAATTCTGATTTCCTAAATCTGTGGAGTTCTACCCTTAAGATTTTCTTGCTGTTCAGAGATGGACCAAGAAGCAATGACATCTGTTGAGTTCCCATATGTAATCATGTATTCAATGCCACCAATTGATTAGTACTAATGTAGATTTCATTTTAATTTGCAACTGAGAGACTGATTTAAAATCCCCTTGCTGTTTAGAGATAAACCAAGAATCATTAGCACTAAAATTGGATTGATTTCATTCCTATTTGGTTGATTGAAATAATTCCCTCATATTTTAAGTGCAATTGGTCGTTATCATTTCAGATTTCACTGAATTGCCAAAATTGAAAGAATTGTTGTAAGTCAGCAAGGAACTTGAGTTTATACTTAATGATAACTTGATAACAGTGAGGATACTTATCCAATTCAACCTGGCTAACATGTATATGATAATATATTGATTAGTTCTGGACTAAATGAGCTGTGAAAGCAGCAAATTTTTAGGTTTCAGATTTGAATTTTAAATTTGATAACTTGTTCCATTCCATCAATAATTGAATTAGATGAACTCCAATTTCTAGGAGGACCTTTCCCATTGATTGATAATCCTTTTTAGCCCTTAGTCCAACATCTAATTTCAGTTTATAACAATATCCAAAAATCCAAAAAACAGTTATCTTTTTGGTCACTTTTAAAAATATGTTTTCACTTCCCTTTAATTTCCTGAAATTGTAACTTTAGTTAGGGCTAGTCTAGATTATTTTAGGGAATCATTGGCTTCAAATCACTGTGGATCTGACATTTGGGTTTATTACAATTGACATATGCACTGCAGTAGAGAGTGAGTTAGGGAGTTAAATCAAAAATTGAAAAAAATATCAAATTTGACCCCAAAATCAGCAAGTTATCACTATACTCCTCAATTTCACTATCAAACAGTTCAACATCGGTTTGAAATAGAGTTAAAGTTCTAAAGATCTACCACCTCTTAGGATACCCAAAAATTATAATAAGTATCTATAACTTAGAGATTTGATCCTTACTCTACGACTCTAATCTGCAATAGCTTAATCATTAATTATAACGGTTGAACTACGATTTGAAATTGAGTTAAAGTTCTAAAGATCTACCATCTCTTAGAATACCTTAAAGATTATAATAAGTATCTATAATTTAGGGCTTTGAACATTACTCTAAGACTTTAATTCCCAAGAGATTTATAATTGATTGTAACCGTTCATCATCAATTTCAAATAATGTTAAAGTTTTAAAGATCTACCACCTCTTACGACACCCCAATGATTATAATAATTATCTATAACTTAGAGTTTTGAACCTTAACCTAAGACCACCCCAAGAGCTTTATCATTGATTGTAATGGTTCAATTATGGTTTGAAATAGAGTTAAAGTTCTAAAGGTCTATCACCTCTTAAGATAGCCAAAGGTTGCAATAAGTATCTATAACTTTGAACTTAACTCTAATACTCTAATCCTAAGAGCTTGATAATTGATCGTTAAACTACAATTTGAAATAGAGTTAATGTTCTAAAGATCTACCACCTCTTAGGTTACCCAAATGTTATAATAAATATCTATAACTTAGGACTTTGAACCATACTCTAAGACTCTAATCGCTAAGGGATTTATCGTTGATTGTAACGGTTCAACTTCGATTTGTAATAGAATTAAAGATATCTACCATCTCTTAGGATACCCAAAGGTTATAATAAGTATCTATATACGGTTCGACTTTGGTTTGAAATAGAGTTAAAGTTCTAAAGATTTATCACCTCTTAGGATAACCAAATGTTATAATAAGTATCTATAACTTAGTGCTTTGAACCGTACTCTAATCCCAAGGGCTTTATAAATATTGTAACGGTTCAACTGCCTAGGATCACCTTTGTGATACTTGCATGTGCACATGTGTGTACGGGGCATTTGTGTACATGCATGTGTTGCGAAGAGACTTCGAGCGGGGTTGTCTCATGCACCAATTAAGCTAAGCTAAGTGTCTAGTCAAGTCAGTTTCATTATCCATCTATTAAGTCATTTCACCCGATGCCCTCTTTACTTGGATAGGCGGTCTTCCGATTTTCGATCTACGTGGCGTCCATGTGACCATTTCCTGTCTCCTCTACGTAATAGTCTGACGTGACAATATTAAAAAATTAAAAAATAAAAAATGCCACGTGGGAGGGGTCCTCGCGCCCACCCTCTGCGACCTCGTCGGGGCGAGGCACCCCCTCTCTCCTCGTCGGCGTGGTGGGAAGAGGGGGTGGGGGGGGGTGTGCCTCGCCCCTTCTACGTCCTCGCTCGTCGGCGAGGTCGCAGAGGGGTGAGGCCCCCCTCCCTCCCGCACATCAGCGAGGAAAGGGGGTGGGCCTCGCCTTCCCTCTGTGAAATTCGGATCACGTGGACTGTTAGTTACATAGAGGTGAGAGGTGATGACCACGTGGACGTCACGTAGACGAAAACCTGCTATAATAAAGTAAAGTTGGAGGTCATCGCTGAGCAAACCTTAAAGTTGGAGGGCATTTGGTGTAATTTTTCCTCATGCAGGGTTGTGTGAGTTCACAATGGTCATGTGCGGGGCATTTTGCTGGTTAGTATGATGCTTTAAGGGACGGATAACATGCGAGCACTTTTTCACTTAAGAGTGGTGGAGTTTCGAAAAGACATTACGAGTTGCCTCCTTGCCTCCATAACGCGTGCTGCATTATTGATCCAAGGTGTAGAGGACCATCATCAGGGTTTAAAATTTGGGTCCACTTAGTACAAAATTATCGAAGACATTTACAACATTATCATGGATGCATTTTATGCAATGTTTAATTAGCAAAAATGGGGTTGAGAAAAATTGTATAGAATAATAAAAGATGGAGCCATACTCAAACTTGACGGACACTGTATAAGAAGCCGTTAATATGCTCTCTCATCAAATTTGACAATGTTCTTAGCGCTAGAAGACCGAAACAAGGCTCCTGCTGCATACAAAACAATTTGGTTGGGCATCCCTCTAGCTTAGTTGTTGCATGAGGCCACACTGCTAAGGATCACCATTGTGATACTTGCTTGTGTGCTTGTGTGTGTGAGCATTTGTGTGCATGCACATGTTACGGAGAGGATTCGATTGGCATAGTCTCGTGTACCAATTAGGCAATGGGGTTTGTAGTCAAGTCTGTTTTAGTATGCAACGATAGTCTAAAAGGGTTGTGTGGGTTGACAAAGGCCATATGTGTAGGGCATTTTGCTACTTAGTACGATGCTTTAATGGATGGTCGACATGTGAGCGCTCTTTTCATTTAATGATGGTGGAGTTTCAAAAAGACTGTGAGTTGCCTCCCTACGCCTGAGGAACGCACGCTACGTTAGTGACCCAGGTGCAGAGGACCGTATAAGAAGTTTTTTACATTTTCCCTCGTCAAAGTTGACAACGATCTTGGTGACAAAAGACCGAAAACAAAACTTCTGTTGCATATAAAATGGTTTGATTAGGCATCACCTTAGCCTAGTTGTCGCATTAGGCCCCACTGCACATGATCACCCTTGTGATACTTGCATGTGCACATGTGTGCGCCAGGCATTTGTGGGCATGCGCGTGTTACTGAGAAACTTCGAGCGGCGTTGTCTCGTGCATCAATTAAGCGAAAGTCTGCTTTAGTATGCAATGATAGTCTAAAAGGGTTGTGTGGGTTGACCAAGGTCATATGTGGGGGCATTTCGCTACTTAGTACGATGCTTTAATTGACGGACGACATGGGAGCACTCTTTTCATTTAACGGTGGTGGAGTTTCGTAAAGATGTTGTGGGATGCCAACCTATGCATGAGAAACACACGCTGCTTTAGTGACATGAGGTGCAGAGGACCATCGTCGAGGTTTCAAGATGGAGAACTCAAACTTGATAGACGCAGTATAAGATGTTGACAATGTTCTTGGAGCTAAAATATCGAAACAAGGCTTTTGTCGCATAAAAAATGATTTGATTAGCCATTCCCTTAGCTTAGTTGTCGCATTAAGCCCCACTACTCTAGATCATCATTGTGACAATTGTGTGTGCTCATGTGTGCTCGGGGCATTTGTGTGCATGCACGTGTTACGAAGAGATTTTGAATGATGTTGTCTCATACACCAATTAAGCGACAGAGCATCTAGTCCAGTTTGTTTTAGTATGCAATGCAAAAGGGTTGTATGGGTTGAAAATGGACATATGTGCGGGGCATTTTGCTACTCAGTATGATGCTTTAATGGTAGGATGACATGCGAGCACTCTTAAAATTTAATGGTGGTGGTGTTTCGAAAAGACGTTGTGGGTTGCCTCCCTATGCTTGAGGAGCTGGCGTTGCTTTGATGACCCGAGGTGCAGAGGACCATCGTCAGGGTTTCAAGATGTACTCAATCTTGAGAGACGCAGTATAAGAAGTTTTTGACATTCTTCCTCATTAAAGTTGACAATGTTCTTGGAGCACATAAGAAGTTTTTGACATTCTCCCTCGTCAAAGACCGAAACAAGTGTTGCATACAAAACAGTTTGATTAGGAACTCCCTTAGCTTAGTTGTCACATTAGGCCCCACTACTCAGGATCATCCTTGTGATACTTGCGTGTGCACATGTGTGCGCGAGGGATTTGTGTGCATGCACGTGTTACGGAGAGACTTCGAGCGGCATTGTCTTGTGGGCATCTAGTCAAGTGTGTTTTAGTATGCAACGATAGTCTAAAGGGTTGTATGATTATTGACAAAGGTCATATGCGGGGGGAGGGAGGCATTTTGCTGCTTAGTATGATGCTTTAACGATGGACCACATGCAAGCACTCTTTTCATTTAACAGTGGTGGAATATTAAAAGATGTTGTGAGTTGCCTCCCTATTCTTGAGGAATGCATGTTGCTTTATTGACCCGAGGTGCAAAGGACCATCATCGGGATTTTAAGATGGTGGGGTACTCAAATTTGACAGACGCTGTATAAGAAGTTTTTGACATTGTCCCTCATCAAAGTTGACAATGTTTTTGGCACTAGAAGACCGAAACAAAGTTACCGTTGCATAAGAAATGATTTGATTAGGCATCCCCTTTGGCTTAGTTGTCACATGAACGTCTGAAGGATTGTTTGGATCTGCGAGGCATTTTGCTCCTTAGTATGATGCTTTAAGGAACTAACGTCATACGACCACTCTTTTCATTTAAGAAAGATGGAGTTCCGAAAAGACATTTTGGATTGCCTCCCAATGCCTGAGGAACGATTATTGCTTTAGTGACCCGAAGTGTAGAGGACCGTCATAGGGTTTTTAATTTTTGGGTCCATTCATTATAAAATTAACAAAGACATTTACAACATTATCTTAGACATACTCTATGCAATGTTGAAGTAGAATAGTTGTATAGAATAATTGTGTAAAATAGTAAAATGATGGAGTTGTTCAAACTTGACACATGCAGTATAAGAAGTCTTTGACATTGTCCCTCTTAAAATTATTAATTGATATTTGAATCAATATTTTTGTATAGCTCTTTATAATACCAAGTAAAATATATATTCATTGATCATAAGTAATTGATTTGTAATTGTTTCTTACAACTAAGTAAAGTATTAATCAACCATAAATCATATGATTTACGAATAAATATTATTTTCTTATTTTTATTAATTATGATATTTTATTATCCAAATTATAAGACATATTTTAATTTATGAATATTTAAGTACTACCTGGTTCACCATATGATCTACCCGGTTGATCCGATCTTGACTTGGAGACATCTCAGCATGGATATGTAGTCTAGTTTTGACAACATTGTTATAGATCCTTTTAATTGCCTTGGATCTTGAATTTTATGGAAACTTTATATCATCATGATAACACATGCTTGGTTTTCTAATTCAGGAGTTATTTCGGTCTTGGATGACTTCCTTCAAGAGCCACAGTCCCGTACCCTAGGGATTTGGATGACTTATCACGAAGTCATTACTTTCAGTTGTACAAGATTTGGGATTAGGGTGCTGATTTCACTAGATAAGAATCCCTAGTCAAGAACTTTGGATTTGATGTCTTTGAGGTTGCGCAGCATCAACTGTTTACGACATGAGTCTTTGCACTTGGAGTGCTCTCCAGTAGTGCTGACACAGAGCAGTCTGGCAGGTGACATTGGGAGTTGATGAAGAGTTCAGAGAAGCTTTGACAAGTGGCCAGCATGCCTATCTTCTTTAGGATCCGAAGGGGACACCTTATCGCACATGAAATTTGTCATTAGATACGAAGCAATGAACTTTACATGGACCAAGCCGACCATTTGAATCTCCACGACTAGTGCTTTGGAGTCCTTCCCTTGGTTGCAACTCCTGCAATGGACAGAAGGATGTCGAAGCGACAATCTTGGAGTACAAAGTGGGTAAGTTGATATTTACTAAATTGTCTCATCATCACCCCACACAAGATGACAAGTTTTTTGGAAGACACGGCTCGTTTTATAGCCTCTTTCGGATGCAAAAAAATGGGCAAAGCGACCTATATGTTAGACTTCTCATGACCATCCACACAAGGTGTTTCGCTAAAGATTGTTCAAGCACAATAAAACTGAAGAACTCCCCAACTATGATGACTCCACACTCATCTAAGGCAGTGCAACCTTTATGATGCCAAAGCCTAAAACCCTTGATGATGGAGTATAGACATCCGAAGCCAACACTAGAGTCCACAACCTCATATAGTTCCAAACAATAGTGACAAGAACATCAACTTTGGTGTGGGAGAATGTCAAAGACGTTTTGTATTGGGTCTGTCAAGCTTGAGCATTGTTCCATCATTGTCTTAAAACGTAAAAGTGTGAGATAAGTTCAGTGGGCTTTTCGCGGAGTCATTGCTTTCGGTTGTTTGAGATGTGGGACTTGGGCGCCGACTTCACTGGATGAGAATCCTTGGCCAAGGACTTCGGATTTGGAGTCTTTGAGGTTAACTGAGTACTGAGCCTTCACACTTCAAGAGCTCTTCAATACGGCTGACTTTGTGTAGTCTGGCGGAGGACATCGAATGTTGATGAATACTTCAGAGATTCTTCGACAGGTAGACGACCTTGCCTATCTTCTATAGGATATAAAGGCGTCCTTGAACATAGCCACATCTCACATGAAATTTGCCATTTTACGCGGAACGATAAGCTTGACACAAGCCAAGCCAACAACTTGAAACTCCACAACTAGTGCTTTGGTGCCCTTTCCTTCGTTGCGCCCCTTGCAATGAACGGAGGGATGCCGAAGCGACAATCTTATAGTACAAAGTGGGTAAGTTGATCTTTGCCAAACTGCCTCACCATTGCCCCCATTCAAGATGACAAGTTTATTGGCAGACACAATCGGTTCATAACCTCTTTTGGGTACAAAAGAAGTGAGCAAAGCGACCTATATGTTAGACTTCCGATGACCATCAACACCAGGTGTTTTCGCTCAAGATTGCTCAAGCACAACAAAACTGAAGAACTCTCCAACTACCATGACTCCACACTCATCTAAGGCAGGGTAACCTTTATGATGCCAAAGCTCAAAACCCTTCATGATGGAGTCTAGACATGCGAAGCCAACACCAGAGTCCACAACCTCGGATAGTCCCAAACAATAGCGACAAGAACATCAAATTTGGTGAAGGAGAATGTTAAAGACGTTATGTACTGGAACCATTAAGCTTGAGCATGATTCCATGATTGTATTAAAAGGTAAAAGTTGTAGGATAAATTCATTGGGCTTATCGTGGAGGCATTACTTTTTGTTGTTCGAGATTTGAGATTTGGGCACTGACTTCACTAGATGAGTTTCAATATATTTTAAGAATCACATTATGATTCACATATTTCATTTCCACACGTTATCTTTATAAGCGCCAAAAGTGTATGGTTCATGTGAGGGAACAAATTCAAACCTGATCTACATATTTTTCACATGCATAATAAGACTTTATAACAATAAATTTATGAAAAAAATTTGAGTACATCCTTCGTCTCAACATCACATCAGAAAAAAATTGTCTTACAACTGTCACTAGGCCAATTCTGAAGACTGCGTGAAGACTATTTCTGAAGATTGTGTGAACCAAGCACCAGGCCAATTCCTCGTAACCTTTTACATGCATTTTTGGGTCACGTACCTCCCAACAGAAAGACATTAATTATTGTAATAATATTTGAATCTCAAGGTGCCTTAATTCTTTAAAAGAGCTACATATATTTCATGTATCATTAAATTTAGAGGTGTTCACGAGTCGGGTCGGGTCAGGTCAATGAAAAATTTGGGAATCAAATCCGACGGGTTGGGTCGGGTCGGGTGGGCGGGTAACCCGACCACCCAATTTTTTTACTTTTTTCTTACTATTTTATATCTATTAAATATGCAAAATATTATTTAATATTTATTTTAAATCATAAAATAAATTTTATCACTATTTAATATTATTTTATACTTCAAAATATTTTATTTGATTTTTTAAAATTTTTAAATCAATTATAAGCTTAAGTTTAAATAAAAAAGAAAAATAATAAAAATGGATCTCGGGTAGGAAAAATCCAACACGTACCTAAACCGACCTATGGTCGGATTGAGTTCGAGTTGGGTCGGGTCCGATCCGACCACTAACATGACCTGACCCAAACTGAAATTGATTCGGATCAGGTCGGATCATCGGGTTCAAGTCGACCTAACCCGGTGAACACCTCTAATTTAATTATCTATAATTTGTATAATTAGATCAACTAATTATTCTTTGTTATAGGCTTGCATGAAATATTTATTTTAGCACATAGAAAAAATAATATTGACATACATGTTAATTAATTCTTACAAAATGAATTATTTCAATCTATTTAATTTCAACTTATTAAAAATTTTAGGCAAGTTCTCATGCTTAACAAAATTGGACATAGAAATTTTAAATTCAAATTCACAATTTTAACACATTTTAAAAAATTTATAATAAATTTTGCGCATATCGATTTTGAATTCAAAATCAAATTTCAAATTATTCAAAATTCCTTCAATAATTGAATTTAGATCACAATAATAAATATCATTATGACATACATAAATGGAAATATTTATTTGATGCATGATAACACATTTATTAGGCAATATTTATAATTGACATGCAAATATAAATCATTTAACTATTGCACTAAATCAACAAATGATTTTTTTAATAGTATTAAATTACATGAAATACTTTAAAATTTACAGAAATTTTTCCTAAGGAAAATACATACTTTCCCTAATTTTTCAAAATTTTAAAATAGACATTTTTATTTATAATTATTTTAACATTCAAATCAAAATAAAAAATGCTAAAAGATTGTAGTGGGTTGCTACTAATGGTCAGCTGCCAAAACAAATAGGTGCAAACATTTTTCCACCCATATGGACCCTCTAGCGGTCTTGTGCCTGGGGGAATAGTTTTTCTTTTTTATTCTCCTTTTTTTTTCTTACAACACATGCATAAAAAATTCTAAAATGTTGTCAAAAATATTAAAATAAATCAAGAAAATATATTATAGTCTAGGTTCATCCATAATATATTTATGATGATAGACCATCTTGTCCTTCGATTGTGGTCATACAATCGAGATGTGCATATTCCAAAAATAATAATAAATATTATTTTTTCGGCGCAATCACGAGATCGAGAAAAATAAAAAAAAGCTTTAATACCAATGTTAAATTTATAACACATATATATCAGAGGTTGCGAAATACCTTTTGTTATGGAAGTGGATCGTTGAGACTTTTCTACGAACACTAGAGGACGTACTTGTACTTCGGCATCGGAGACCGAACCTCGGGGCAACGGAACATGTAGTCACAACATAAGTACCTCTAGATAAACATACGCGAAAGCATGACTTGGACCCTCGGTACTGGTCCTCTTTTATGAAAAAGGGGAAGGCGAAGGAGACTTGGGCGAGGGGATAGCTTGTGGGCATCATGCAATGTCACATGCGTGTCTCACATGATCTCAGCATGCCATAATCATTGTCAGGTGTTTTTGGACTCATCTCTTGCGGCGTAGGATTTTGCACCCATCTCTTGTGACATAGAAGACCTCTGCGCCAAGTAACACCCCATGTTTCCTCAATGATGGAGATCACAAAGCTCATGTTGCAGCGAGTCTGGTCCTCTTTTATGAAAAAGGGGAAGGCGAAGGAGACTTGGGCGAGGGGATAGCTTGTGGGCATCATGCAATGTCACATGCGTGTCTCACATGATCTCAGCATGCCATAATCATTGTCAGGTGTTTTTGGACTCATCTCTTGCGGCGTAGGATTTTGCACCCATCTCTTGTGACATAGAAGACCTCTGCGCCAAGTAACACCCCATGTTTCCTCAATGATGGAGATCACAAAGCTCATGTTGCAGCGAGTCTGGAGGTACAAATATTGTAACATCCCCTTAGTCAAGATATATTCGCTTTGGGCCTTTGACCCACACAAATTTAAAACGCATTTTGAAAGGTAAATGAGGATGTCACTTATAAATCATGACCACATCCATATTTTATTCATGCGGGACCATCTTTCACCCTTTTTTCCTTTTACATGTGGCCTTACAATCACCCCCGGGGACTCAACATCCTTGTTGTGCACATGTGGGCTGGGTTTTCAAATGATTCAAGTGAGCACGCAATGATGACTTTAATACTTTTTGTAACACCCCCTTAGCTCATCATGATATTGTTCGCTTTGAGTCTTCGACCTACACGAATTTAAAACACGTCTTCAAAAGTAAAAGAAATGTTATTTACAAGCGCATGACTACCTCTGTATTTTATTCATATGAAATTATTTTTTACTTTTTGATCCTTTCATCTTGGGCCTTATAAAAAAAATATAATAGAATGAGAGATAGCCCCAAGCCTACTCCGAAAGTACATACAACCCTAGATTCATTGGGTAGGATGACCATCGTGGCCACCTGCGCAAAGGACAGCAATCCGAGGTCAAGGCTCGGGAGGACTTTGTACATCCGGGTCACCAGAGTTTGGTATTCGCAGCATGAGCTCTTTGAGAGTCAACTGGCTGCTTTTGTAAAAAAAAAAAGAAAAAGAAAAAAAACTGGCTGCTTTTGTAGGCCATGGCGAAGGTGTACATGGTTGCCACATGAGAAATAAGGAGAAGAAAAAAGAGGTGACCGTAAATACGTGAAGGAGATTGGTTATCTCTCTAAGGTCCTTCACCATCTCTAGCAAGAGTCTGGATTTGGGAACAAAAGCTGCTATGGGGAAAGGTGGACATGCTGGAGACGAGGCCGGCGGAGGCCACATATAGTAGTAGAAGAGAAGAGGATATAGGAGTACTGCGGACCGTGGGAGCTGGAGGATTCTCAGCCCGAGGGGATTAAAAAATGGTATGTAAATGTCTTCTTATAATCTTGGTCTTTAAAAGGACTAGTATAAGGACATTTACATTTTCCTTCTTTTGTTTAATTTACATTAAAAATTAACCTGCATGTGCATTCTACAACATATCCACTAATCTTATTTTTTATTTTATAATATAAAATAATCATATATGAAGGAATCCTTAATTGATAAATTTGTATCAAATTTTGCAAACTATATGTTAACTCTTCAATTCTTTTATATAAAAATATTTTATAATTTCTAAAAGTAATTGTGAAAACTAATTAACATTATAATCAATTTTATTTGGTAAAACAGGTAAAAAATAAAGAAAAAGTCTCTTTATTTTTAATATCATTTCTATTCTTTGTGATTTTTTGGCATTTTAAATTATTTTATATTAAATTAATATGTATTCTTGTATTAAATTCATGGTTAAATTTCACAAAATACAAGTTAATTAATTGTCTTCCAATGTATTTTTTTCATTCATGATAGAAGAAAATTCTATACTTATTAAATTCTGTTTGTCATTCTTCTTATTTTTATGTGTGTTTTCAAATTTATTTTCTTTAATTAATATCTTTGCATCTCATTAATTAATCATTACCAAGTACACTTGGTATTCTAATTATTAATTTGGGCATTAAAGTTTTAACATCGTCATTAAATTTTCGTAAAATTATATTTTGGCTCTTCCTATTCAATTTTATTTGTATAAATGTTTCCTTAGATAATGAGTATTACATTTCTAACATCATGATTAAATTTTCATAAATTATATGTTAACTCTTTAAATTCAATTATATTTTATTAATAGCGAAAAACATTTCAGATTTAATTAAAAAAGTATGTGAATTAATAGGCTTTAAGTAGTCATATTTATATAATTAATTATATTTGAAAATAAAATAGAAAAGTAAAATAATGATGAAAAATGTTTCTTATTCTTTAATATTCTAACTTATATGAATTATTTTTTTAAGATACTAATTAAATATTATATTTACTAAAATATATGTCACTTATATATATATATATATATATATATATATATAGAGAGAGAGAGAGAGAGAGAGAGAATATAATGTGTAATCATACTAAGTAGCACACGATAATTGTTATAAATTGTAGCTTCTCTTTACGCTCTGTTGGTTCAACGATCTCCGAGAAGCTGTCTTTAAATAATTAAATTCAAATCTATGAAATATATTGAAGTATTAATATCATTTTTTTATGAATATACGATATTACTTTAAATAAAAATGATTAGTTATCCTTTGAGAATTGAAAATTGTAATATATTTTTCTAAGACAAAGAAATGAATGCAAATTGAGTAAAGTACTTATTCTAATATTATAGAAGACAAAAGATTTTTAATAGTAATTTAAAATAGTATAAAATATTTTTCTGAACAGTATTTTTTAAAAAATATATTTAAATTGCGCGAACCACAAGGATGTTATCTAGATTGATAAGATTTATGTACCTCAAGATGATAATAATGCACAAATAAAATTAGTTTAGTTAGAATTTTATATTTTCATTTAAAAAAATTGAAATCTTAAAAGAAATTTGTTTATTCTAACCGGATGTCCTATTTGTTTTATCAATTAAATATTTGAAAACAGTTTAGCCAAATATTTCTCCAAATATTTATGAATAAAACATAATATAAATCAATTCATCTCAAAGATCTCTCAACCAATTAAATCTATGTTCACACCCCTCTAAATCTCACTAAGTAGATAGAGGAGAGATATAAGATGCTGAAAATGATTAAATTCTCAAGATAAATCACAACATTCATATTCAGATAAAAGAAACGATATTTTATTTTAAAATAATAGTGGAGTTCAACAAAGTAAAAACAACTAAGAAAACTATTTCATAGCTAGAGAGTTAAACATCATAATAAAAAGATTAAAGTGCAAAGGATGAGAAAAAAATAAAATTCTAAAACTCCAAATGCACTTTAAGCAAAGTAGCCACAAGATTCTCCCTTTTCATTGACAAGTGGATGTTCTTCCTTCAATATTGGATGCCTTAGTATGGTGTAAGGATAGGTTTTTTATAGCATGGTTTACCCAAAAGTCTAGAAATCAACACAGACCATGTCATTAATGATACAGACTATGTTGATTAATGCTCTGATTGCACGGGCCCCTTCTCGACGTGATAAATGACACGGGTCGTGTTGTCTTCTAGAATCGTGGCGTTCACCAGCTAGAGTTCTTTACGTCAATTACATTAGACACGGTCCGCGTTGTTCAGTGCGTGCTAGAATTGTTTTGGTTGACGTGGTTGGCTAAACATGATCCATGTCTGTAGATGCGGGCCATTTTCTCCTCCTGACAAGCAAATCCTATAAGCATCATATAATTAAAAGAATAAAATTCTCACTAAAAGTATCATAAAATTGATGCACGCTTTATTAAATTGTAAATTTTTAAAGTGAAAAATAAAATGTAAAAATTAGCATGCATCAGTCCAAATGATAAAAGACTAAAAAGTGATGGGCATGACACCAATTGGGGTGCGTAGCTTAGCTGCACAACACAAAGAATTATTTCTCATCATGCCAAAGGGAATGAAAAATGATTTGACATGGTTGATCTCAAGTCCCGTGATGCGTCAAAGAGCTCCACTAATATGGCCACCTGTCTGGCCTATCCCTCCATGAAGAAGACTATGTCATCCACATACTTCAGCAGAGGTGAAACTGCCGAAGAGGTCAGCCCGACAAGCCTCCTAAGTACGTCTGGCGAGGCCATCGACAAATGGGCGTGAGGGGGCACCCCTGATGAACTCCCCATTGTGACTACACCCAGCCCCTACTATCGACCCATTGACTAGGATCAAGAATTACGCAATAGTGATGCACTACTTCATCTAAAAAATCCAAGGCACGATAGTTGCTCCATCTCTAATGTGCGAAGATCTCGGAGGCTGTAGTTGTCGGTGATGGATTGATCGTCAATGAAAGTTGACCTAGCGGGGTGGATGAGGTCGAAGAGCACTTTCCGAAGTCGATTGACTAATACTCGAGCCACTACGAGATAGATGACATTGGATAAGCAATTGACCGAAAGTCCTCCACTCTCTTCCTCGATGTGTGCTTGGGATGAATGAATAGCAGTAACGAGTTCAAGCACTCGAAGGCTAGGTGTGCCCTCCATCTTTTTATTTGTTTGGCCTTGCAATCAATTGTCTCCTAAGGTCGAAGGGGGGCGAAAACTCCCTACATCGACGTAAGTCGCTGGGGACGAACCCCCAGTGACCTTCGTTGGCGAAGAGCAAATGAGGGGCGACCCCCTAGCCCTTCACACACACAAACTCCCTCCTAGCGACCTTCGCACAAGGGGGCGAAACCCCTCAACTTTCGTGTGTTGGAGAAGGTCACATGCGGGCGGCCCCCTTGCGACTTTCGCGTGCCGACGAAAATCGTAAGGAGCACGAATCTCCCCCTCGACCTTCGTGCACCGACGAAGGTCGCACAGGGGGCGAATCCCCCCCGCGTGCCGGTGAAGGCCAAAGGGGGTGGGGAGCGGAATCCCCCCGCTGACGAAGGTCGTAGGGGGCACCTCCCGTGCGACCTTCGTTGGAGCGCTATGGTCGAGGGGGGTTTCACCCCTTATGCGACCTTCGTCGACGTGTGAAGGTCGCAGGGATTCGACCCCTGTGCAACATTTGTCGGCGCCCCCCTCGACCTTTCCCTGCATGCTCCGGCGCAGAGAAGGAAAGGGTGTCCACGCACGGTGAACGTAGAGGAGAGAGAATATTATTTTATTTTTTTAATGATGTCACGTCAACTAAATGCTCGTGTGGAGGAAAGATAATATGTTGTGTGGCCCAATGAGTTAAAAGATGGAGGACATTCGTGTTACAAATTAAAGTTGGAGGGTATTTAGTATAATTTGAATCAATAAATTATTAAATTATTGTAAGATTAAAGTAGACTTATTACTATAAAATAAAAAATAAATATAAAAAGTCAAAATGGGATATTACCGTTATGGAAGTAGCTATACATTTACGAAACAATTTCAGTTTTGATGTTTCTTGAAGCTTCTTGAGTGAGTCCAGACAGCGCATCGGCTCCGGCGACAGTGAAGCCTGAGGCTGTAACGCCCCCAAATCGACCAACGTCATGTGGCGAAGACCAACCTGAAGACGCTGCAGATGCTATGACTTTGACCATCATATTGACCATATCTCAGTCAAGAACTGAGACACATCAGAGGAAGAATAATAAAATAAAAGAAGAAAATATAAATATGCGAAAGTCTAGGATAGGGTTACATTAGATCTAAGGAATATAATAATGTTCTACATCATGAATCTATAAATGCGGAAGGAAAAGAAATCTAATAAGCCCTGTGGTTCATGTGCTTTTTTGTCGTCAGAATCTTATCGCAACACACCTACTCCACCTCATCAGTGATCTGATCCTGTGAAAATCAGACACAGGGGAGGAGGTACTCTCATAAGCTTTACAGCCTAGTGGGAAATCACATAATATACAATGCATAACTTGAATAGAGAAATCAACGGTAATGTAAAATACTTATCCTGAATAAAAGGGATAACATGGCAGCATCATAAATCATGATAAGAGATGAATAAGATGATATCATAAATCACTAGAATCAAATGATGCTTAATAAACTTGAAATTATGAGCATGCTTGATAATAGTAACAATAACGTGACTTGTCTTAAACATACTTTTTAATCTTGGTTCATAATTAGAAATCAAGGTGACTTGAGGTGCCTCTAGTTCTTGGGATATGCCAAGCAAACAATACAGCCTTGTGCAAGTCAATGGGTGATCAAACCATGACCAAGGAGGCGACCATTATCTTGAGACACTTGGCTTGTACTGGCAACTCATTATTCATCTTCTATCTGAACTTATTAATAGCTTTGAAATCTTATTATTCGTTGTTCAATCATGACATAGGAACGAGAAGGATTAGTGGTAGAGTTAGTCATCTTGTGAATTCATACTTTGAATCATAGATAGATCATGAATAAATAATATAGCACTAATTTAGTCATTATTATAATAAATCAGATGATAATAGTCAAGATTCAAATCAGGAACAAGAATTGTTGATAAATGTGATAAAAAGGAATCACGGAAATCGGTGATCGGTTCTAGGGAACGATTGACCAGTGAGCTTTAGATCGGTCGACCGGACTGCTCCTATCGGTTGACCGGTGGTTTCAAAAGTTGGACGGATAAGATTCAAGGATCGATCGATCCGTTCAATTGAATGGTCGACCGGTCGGCTTGTGAATCTTAGGGATCGGTCGACCGGTCGATCTATGATGAAGTCGGCTATGGGATCGGCAAATCGGTCGGCCGGTGGCTAACGAAAAAAAGGCCGATTGACCGGTCGGCATCCTAATTATTTTCAAACATGAAAATTCCATAGAACCTCTAGCATAATCTCTTCCTAAACTAATTTCTACCTCCTAGAAATCAATCAAACAGTAGCATAACAACAATAATCAAAACCTTTATGAAATTTATCAAGCAATCAAAGAAATAAAGAAACCAAACAATCAATTCATAACTTTGGGACTTCTTCTTGTCTTTGTCATTATAGGATCGATTTGGGCATGTTTTTTAACTAATCAGAGCTCATGCAAGTTGATTTCAGTTCACCCACCTTTGCTCCCGATTAGTCCGTTCTTCGATTCATCATAAAATCTATTGGTCGTGTCCTCCTTGTTCTCCTTCTTCTTGGTGTTCGCCTCCTGTAGTCCAGCCAAGAAGATTTAGCAACTCCCTATGGATTGCGAAACAAAGGTGAACATGAGAGAGGGAGGAAAAAAGATCGATCGGTTTTCTTGTTGAGGCATAGGAATTCGTGAGGGGAGGGGTTAATGTAGAGTTTTTGTTAAAAACTCTTCTCTCCTAGTTTACATCTAAAATATGTAACGTCATAAAATTTTATCTCCCCCCCCCCGATTTGGACTTTATCTCCTAGTAAGATAATTCCATGTTTTTATCTCTAACCGACCTCTTTATTTCCATTGTGAATTGAATTCGTTTTTGTTTTTGTTTCTTACCTCCTGTCGGCAATCATGGTTTTATCTCTCATTTTTTTGGTTGTTACATTCTTACCCCCGTAAAAGAAAATTCGTTCTCGAATTTTGCATTAAGTAGAGGACTTACTGAAAAGGTGAGGGAATTCTTGGTGCATTTTTGACTCGAGTTCCCATGTCGCATCATCAAAGTGATGGAAACATCAAGCTACTCTAACCATGGGTACATCCATGTTCTTCTGACGTTGCACTTTACGTTCCACTATATGTGTCGGATACTTAGCGGAAGTCAAGTCTGTAGCTAGATCTGGCTCCTCTATCCTTAGAACATTTGCAGCGTCGTGCTTGTACTTCTTGAGCATGGATACATGGAACACGTTATGCACTCTCCCATAACATAAGGATAGAGCCAGTCTGCAAGCTGCTTCGCCTACTAGCTGGAGTATCTCGAAGGGATTACATAGAGATGACTGAGCTTTCCTTGCTTGCTAAATCTCATGATCCCTTTCATAGGGAATACCTTCAGAAGAACTTGATCACCAACTTGGAAGATCTGTCCTCGTCTGGCCTTATCAGCATAACTCTTTTGTCTTCCCTGGACAGTCTTCATTCTCTGTTTAATCAATTCTATCTTTTCAGCATACTCCACTACTTCCTTTACTTCTTCCTTGCTCGTGATGTAAAATACTTATCTTGAATAAAAGGGATAACATGGCAGCATCATAAATCATGATAAGAGATGAATAAGATGATATCATAAATCACTAGAATCAAATGATGCTTAATAAACTTGAAATCATGAGCATGCTTGATAATAGTAACAATAACGTGACTTGTCTTAAACATACTTTTTAATCTTGGTTCATAATTAGAAATCAGGGTGACTTTAGGTGCCTCTAATTCTTGGGATATGCCAAGCAAACAATACAGCCTTGTGCAGGTCAATGGGTGATCAAACCATGACCAAGGGGGCGACCATTATCTTGAGACACTTGGCTTGTACTGGCAACTCATTATTCATCTTCTATCTGAACTATTAATAGCTTTGAAATCTTATTATTCGTTGTTCAATCATGACATAGGAACGAGAAGGATCAGTGGTAGAGTTAGTCATCTTGTGAATTCATACTTTGAATCATAGATAGATCATGAATAAATCATATAGCACTAATTTAGTCATTATTATAATAAATAAGATGATAATAGTCAAGATTCAAATCAGGAACAAGAATTGTTGATAAATGTGATAAAAAGGAATCACGAAAATCGGTGACCGGTTCTAGGGAACGATTGACCAGTGAGCTTTAGATCGGTCGACCGGTCTGCTCCTATCGGTTGACCGGTGGTTTCAAAAGTTGGACGGATAAGATTCAAGGATCGATCGATCCGTTCAATTGAATGGTCGACCGGTCGGCTTGTGAATCTTAGGGATCGGTCGACCTGTAGATCTATGATGAAGTCAGCTATGAGATCGGCAAATCGGTCGACCGGTGGCTAACGAAAAAAAGGCCGATTGACCAGTCGGCATCCTGATTATTTTCAAACACGAAAATTCCATAGAACCTCTAGCATAATATCCTCCTAAACTAATTTCTACCTCCTAGAAATCAATCAAACAGTAGCATAACAACAATAATCAAAACCTTTATGAAATTTATCAAGCAATCAAAGAAATAAAAAAACCAAACAATCAATTCATAACTTTGGGACTTCTTCTTGTCTTTGTCATTATAGGATCGATTTGGGCATGTTTTTTAACTAATCAGAGCTCATGCAAGGTGATTTCAGTTCACCCACCTTTGCTCCCGATTAGTCCGTTCTTTGATTCATCGGAAAATCTATTGGCCGTGTCCTCCTTGTTCTCCTTCTTCTTGGTGTTCGCCTCCTGTAGTCCAGCCAAGAAGATTTAGCAACTCCCTATGGATTGCGAAACAAAGGTGAACACGAGAGAGGGAGGAAAAAAGATCGATCGGTTTTCTTGTTGAGGCATAGGAATTCGTGAGGGGAGGGGTTAATGTAGAGTTTTTGTTAAAAACTCTTCTCTCCTAGTTTACATCTAAAATATGTAACGTGATAAAATTTTATCTCCCCCCCCCCCCGATTTGGACTTTATCTCCTAGTAAGATAATTCCATGTTTTTATCTCTAACCGACCTCTTTATTTCCATTGTGAATTGAATTCGTTTTTGTTTTTGTTTCTTACCTCCTGTCGGCAATCATGGTTTTATCTCTCATTTTTTTGGTTGTTACATTCTTACCCCCGTAAAAGAAAATTCGTTCTCGAATTTTGCATTAAGTAGAGGACTTACTGAAAAAGTGAGGGAATTCTTGGTGCATTTTCGACTCGAGTTCCCATGTCGCATCATCAAAGTGATAGAAACGCCAAGCTACTCTAACCATGGGTACATCCATGTTCTTCTGACGTTGCACTTTACGTTCCACTATATGTGTCGGATACTTAGCGGATGTCAAGTCTGTAGCTAGATCTGGCTCCTCTATCCTTAGAACATTTGCAGCGTCGTGCTTGTACTTCTTGAGCATGGATACATGGAACACGTTATGCACTCTCCCATAACATAAGGATAGAGCCAGTCTGCAAGCTGCTTCGCCTACTAGCTGGAGTATCTCGAAGGGATTACATAGCGATGACTGAGCTTTCCTCGCTTGCTAAATCTCATGATCCCTTTCATAGGGAATACCTTCAGAAGAACTTGATCACCAACTTGGAAGATCTGTCCTCGTCTGGCCTTATCAGCATAACTCTTTTGTCTTCCCTGGACAGTCTTCATTCTCTGTTTAATCAATTCTATCTTTTCAGCGTACTCCATTGCTTCCTTTACTTCTTCCTTGCTCGTGATATAAAATACTTATCTTGAATAAAAGGGATGCAGCATCATAAATCATGATAAGAGATGAATAAGATGATATCATAAATCACTAGAATCAAATGATGCTTAATAAACTTGAAATCATGAGCATGCTTGATAATAGTAACAATAACGTGACTTGTCTTAAACATACTTTTTAATCTTGATTCATAATTAGAAATCAGGGTGACTTTAGGTGCCTCTAGTTCTTGGGATATGCCAAGCAAATAATACAGCCTTGTGCAGGTCAATGGGTGATCAAACCATGACCAAGGGGTCGACCATTATCTTGAGACACTTGGCTTGTACTGGCAACTCATTATTCATCTTCTATCTGAACTTATTAATAGCTTTGAAATCTTATTATTCGTTGTTCAATCATGACATAGGAACGAGAAGGATCAGTGGTAGAGTTAGTCATCTTGTGAATTCATACTTTGAATCATAGATAGATCATGAATAAATAATATAGCACTAATTTAGTCATTATTATAATAAATAAGATGATAATAGTCAAGATTCAAATCAGGAACAAGAATTGTTGATAAATGTGATAAAAAGGAATCACGAAAATCGGTGATCGGTTCTAGGGAACGATTGACCAGTGAGCTTTAGATCGATCGACCGGTCTGCTCCTATCGGTTGACCGGTGGTTTCAAAAGTTGGACGGATAAGATTCAAGGATCGATCGATCCGTTCAATTGAATGGTCGACCGGTCGGCTTGTGAATCTTAGGGATCGGTCGACCGATCGATCTATGATGAAGTCGGCTATGGGATCGGCAAATCGGTCGGCCGGTGGCTAACGAAAAAAAGGCCGATTGACCGGTCGGCATCCTGATTATTTTCAAACATGAAAATTCCATAGAACCTCTAGCATAATCTCTTCCTAAACTAATTTCTACCTCCTAGAAATCAATCAAACAGTAGCATAACAACAATAATCAAAACCTTTATGAAATTTATCAAGCAATCAAAGAAATAAAGAAACCAAACAATCAATTCATAACTTTGGGACTTCTTCTTGTCTTTGTCATTATAGGATCGATTTGGGCATGTTTTTTAACTAATCAGAGCTCATGCAAGTTGATTTCAGTTCACCCACCTTTGCTCCCGATTAGTCCGTTCTTCGATTCATCGGAAAATCTATTGGTCGTGTCCTCCTTGTTCTCCTTCTTCTTGGTGTTCGCCTCCTGTAGTCCAGCCAAGAAGATTTAGCAACTCCCTATGGATTGTGAAACAAAGGTGAACATGAGAGAGGGAGGAAAAAAGATCGATCGGTTTTCTTGTTGAGGCATAGGAATTCGTGAGGGGAGGGGTTAATGTAGAGTTTTTGTTAAAAACTCTTCTCTCCTAGTTTACATCTAAAATATGTAACGTGATAAAATTTTATCCCCCCCGATTTGGACTTTATCTCCTAGTAAGATAATTCCATGTTTTTATCTCTAACCGACCTCTTTATTTCCATTGTGAATTGAATTCGTTTTTGTTTTTGTTTCTTACCTCCTGTCGGCAATCATGGTTTTATCTCTCATTTTTTTGGTTGTTACATTCTTACACCCGTAAAAGAAAATTCGTTCTCGAATTTTGCATTAAGTAGAGGACTTACTGAAAAAGTGAGGGAATTCTTGGTGCATTTTCGACTCGAGTTCCCATGTCGCATCATCAAAGTGATAGAAACGCCAAGCTACTCTAACCATGGGTACATTCATGTTCTTCTGACGTTGCACTTTACGTTCCACTATATGTGTCGGATACTTAGCGGAAGTCAAGTCTGTAGCTAGATCTGGCTCCTCTATCCTTAGAACATTTGCAGCGTCGTGCTTGTACTTCTTGAGCATGGATACATGGAACACGTTATGCACTCTCCCATAACATAAGGATAGAGCCAGTCTGCAAGCTGCTTCGCCTACTAGCTGGAGTATCTCGAAGGGATTACATAGCGATGACTGAGCTTTCCTCGCTTGCTAAATCTCATGATCCCTTTCATAGGGAATACCTTCAGAAGAACTTGATCACCAACTTGGAAGATCTGTCCTCGTCTGGCCTTATCAGCATAACTCTTTTGTCTTCCCTGGACAGTCTTCATTCTCTGTTTAATCAATTCTATCTTTTCAGCGTACTCCACTGCTTCCTTTACTTCTTCCTTGCTCGTGATGTAAAATACTTATCTTGAATAAAAGGGATAACATTGCAGCATCATAAATCATGATAAGAGATGAATAAGATGATATCATAAATCACTAGAATCAAATGATGCTTAATAAACTTGAAATCATGAGCATGCTTGATAATAGTAACAATAACGTGACTTGTCTTAAACATACTTTTTAATCTTGATTCATAATTAGAAATCAGGGTGACTTTAGGTGCCTCTAGTTCTTGGGATATGCCAAGCAAACAATACAGCCTTGTGCAGGTCAATGGGTGATCAAACCATGACCAAGGGGGCGACCATTATCTTGAGACACTTGGCTTGTACTGGCAACTCATTATTCATCTTCTATCTGAACTTATTAATAGCTTTGAAATCTTATTATTCGTTGTTCAATCATGACATAGGAACGAGAAGGATCAGTGGTAGAGTTAGTCATCTTGTGAATTCATACTTTGAATCATAGATAGATCATGAATAAATAATATAGCACTAATTTAGTCATTATTATAATAAATAAGATGATAATAGTCAAGATTCAAATCAGGAACAAGAATTGTTGATAAATGTGATAAAAAGGAATCACGGAAATCGGTGATCGGTTCTAGGGAACGATTGACCAGTGAGCTTTAGATCGATCGACCGGTCTGCTCCTATCGGTTGACCGGTGGTTTCAAAAGTTGGACGGATAAGATTCAAGGATCGATCGATCCGTTCAATTGAATGGTCGACCGGTCGGCTTGTGAATCTTAGGGATCGGTCGACCGGTCGATCTATGATGAAGTCGGCTATGGGATCGGCAGCGACCGGTGGCTAACGAAAAAAAGGCCGATTGACCGGTCGGCATCCTGATTATTTTCAAACATGAAAATTCCATAGAACCTCTAGCATAATCTCTTCCTAAACTAATTTCTACCTCCTAGAAATCAATCAAACAGTAGCATAACAACAATAATCAAAACCTTTATGAAATTTATCAAGCAATCAAAGAAATAAAGAAACCAAACAATCAATTCATAACTTTGGGACTTCTTCTTGTCTTTGTCATTATAGGATCGATTTGGGCATGTTTTTTAACTAATCAGAGCTCATGCAAGTTGATTTCAGTTCACCCACCTTTGCTCCCGATTAGTCCGTTCTTCGATTCATCGGAAAATCTATTGGTCGTGTCCTCCTTGTTCTCCTTCTTCTTGGTGTTCGCCTCCTGTAGTCCAGCCAAGAAGATTTAGCAACTCCCTATGGATTGCGAAACAAAGGTGAACATGAGAGAGGGAGGAAAAAAGATCGATCGGTTTTCTTGTTGAGGCATAGGAATTCGTGAGGGGAGGGGTTAATGTAGAGTTTTTGTTAAAAACTCTTCTCTCCTAGTTTACATCTAAAATATGTAACGTGATAAAATTTTATCTCCCCCCCCGATTTGGACTTGATCTCCTAGTAAGATAATTCCATGTTTTTATCTCTAACCGACCTCTTTATTTCCATTGTGAATTGAATTCGTTTTTGTTTTTGTTTCTTACCTCCTGTCGGCAATCATGGTTTTATCTCTCATTTTTTTGGTTGTTACATTCTTACCCCCGTAAAAGAAAATTCGTTCTCGAATTTTGCATTAAGTAGAGGACTTACTGAATAAGTGAGGGAATTGTTGGTGCATTTTCGACTCGAGTTCCCATGTCGCATCATCAAAGTGATAGAAACGCCAAGCTACTCTAACCATGGGTACATCCATGTTCTTCTGACGTTGCACTTTACGTTCCACTATATGTGTCGGATACTTAGCGAAAGTCAAGTCTGTAGCTAGATCTGGCTCCTCTATCCTTAGAACATTTGCAGCGTCGTGCTTGTACTTCTTGAGCATGGATGCATGGAACACGTTATGCACTCTCCCATAACATAAGGATAGAGCCAGTCTGCAAGCTGCTTCGCCTACTAGCTGGAGTATCTCGAAGGGATTACATAGCGATGACTGAGCTTTCCTTGCTTGCTAAATCTCATGATCCCTTTCATAGGGAATACCTTCAGAAGAACTTGATCACCAACTTGGAAGATCTGTCCTCGTCTGGCCTTATCAGCATAACTCTTTTGTCTTCCGTGGTCAGTCTTCATTCTCTGTTTAATCAATTCTATCTTTTCAGCGTACTCCACTGCTTCCTTTTCTTCTTCCTTGCTCGTGATATTCTCCTCACTTACTTCACTCCAGTGGGTAGGTGAACGGCAAGGTCGACCATACAAGACCTCAAAAGGTGCCATACTAATACTGGAATGATAGTTATTATTATAAGCAAATTCAATCAGATGAATATGCTCATCCCAGTTACCCTGCCAATCTAGTGTACAGGCCCGCAATATGTCCTCAAGTGTCTAAATGGTTCTCTCAAACTGCCCATCTGTCTGAGGATGAAAAGTTGTGCTATAATTGAGCCTCGTGCCGAAGGCCTCCTGCATGCTCTTCCAGAATCTGGCAGTGAATCTGGAGTCTCGATCAGACACTATAGATGCTGGAATACCGTAGAGTCTGACCACCTCTCTCACATATAGGTCCAGCAAGCTCTACACTGATTGTTTCCATCGGATGGGAATAAAGTGTGCTGCATTCGTGAAACTATCCATGACTACCTATATTGCATCATGGCCCTTTTTAGTTCTAAAGAAGTTGGACTCAAAATCCATAGTGATCTTATCCCACTTCCACTGGGAACTTCAGTGGCTTCAACTTGCCATATGGTCTCTAGTGCTCGATCTTAACTTGCTGGCACACCAGGCATCTTGACACATACTCTGCTATTTCTCTCTTCATATCCGGCCACCAGCGTTGTACATCCTTGTACATCTTAGTACTACCGAGGTGGATAGCGAACTCCGACTTGTGGCACTCATCTAGTACCTCTCGTCGGATCGCTGTCCATAGTCTGTCCCTGTACCTGATCCCTCCATTAGCAAAAATCTGAAAATCTGTGGGTTCATTCTGACATATCTTCATAACCTTCTCATATTCTGACTCCACTCTCTGGGCTGCTATTATCCTATCGATTAAACTGGGCTTCATCTGATGCGTCATCCATAGAGCTCCATTTGTGCCCAACTTGGGACACCATTGCTCAATCTCCTTCAACATCTCATACTCGCGTAGTCTCATATAAGCTAGCAAGCCTTCTCACTTCCTGCTTAGTGCATCGACGACTGAATTTGATTTACTAGGGTGGTAATTGATAGCAAATTCATAATCCTTGAGGAGCTCAAGCCATCGATGTTGCATCATATTAAGATCCCTCTGATCGAAGATGTACTTGAGGCTTTTTTGGTCAGTGAAGATCTCGAATGTCTCTCTATACAAATAATGTCTTCAGATCTTCAAAGCAAAAACCGCTGCCGCCAATTTCAAATCATGTGTGGGGTAATTGATCTCATGCTTCTTCAGCTACCGTGAAGCATATGCCACTATCTTGCCATGTTGCATCAGTACACAGCCCAAACCTGTTCCACAAGCATCGTTGTAGACTATATAATCTCCACTGCCTGTCGGTATGGTGAGAATTGGTGCCAAATTCAAATGGTCCTTTAGAGTTTGGAAATTTTGTTTACACTGACTCGTCCAAATGAACTTTTCAGCCTTCTCCGTGAGATTCGTGAGAGGTGCAACAATTTTTGAAAAGTCTCTGATAAACCTCCGATAATAACCTGCCAGACCAAGGAAGCTGCGAATCTCAGATGCATTCTTCGGTCTTACCCAATTCGTCACTGCTTCCACATTTGTTGGGTCTACCGCAATGCTTTCCTTGGAGACTATATGTCCCAAAAACATAATCTCTTTTAGCTAGAACTCACATTTTGAAAACTTGCCATAAAGCTTGTGCTGCCTCAGAGTCTCCAATACTATCCTGAGGTGTTCTCGGTGTTGTTTTGGACTGGAAGAGTAGATCAGAATGTCATCCACGAGCACGATGACGAACTAATCTAAATATGGTCGAAAGACCCTATTCATTAAATCCATGAACGCTGCGATAGCGTTTGTCAATCCAAATGGCATGACAAAAAATTCGTAGTGGCCATATCTTGATCGAAAAATAGTTTTCAATATGTCCTCCTTGATCACTCTGAGCTGGTGGTAGCCACTACGTAGGTCAATCTTGGAGAACACTGATGCCTTTGACAACTGGTCGAAAAGGTCATCTATACGAGGCAGGGGATATTTGTTCTTTATTGTCACTTTATTGAACATCCTGTAGTCGATGCATAACCGCATGGAGCCATCCTTCTTCTTGACGAATAAGATCGGTGCGCCCTAGGGTGAGATGCTCGGTTTAATAAATCCCTTATCTAACAGCTCCTGTGTTTGCTTCTTCAATTCGTGCATCTCAGCGGGTGCCATGCGATAGGGTGCCTTAGAGATAGGTGCTGTCCTTGGTAGGAGTTCAATCTTGAAGTCTATCTCGCGCTTTGGCGGTAATCCGAATGTGTTCTCTGGAAACACATCTGGAAATTCTCGCACCACATATATCTGTTGAAGCTCAGGTGCATCCGTCTTGACCACACTAGCTAAATACCCACTGCATCCCTTCTGAAGTGACTTCTGTGCTTTAATAGCTGAGACGATAACCTTATTCTTCGTTGATGGAGTGCCCCTGATCACCGCCTTGGCCTTGCCTTGCATTCCTATGATAATCTTCTTCTACTTATAGTGCAAGGCTGCGTCATGATAAGAAAGTCGGTCCATCCCCAAGATAACATCACAATTCACCATGGGGATGACGATGAGATCTGCAGAAAAAAATTTTCTTTTCCACAGTGACAAGTACATTCGAAATGTACCTAGCAGAATGGAGAGTCCTCATAGGCATGCTCACACGCATGGCATGGGGCATCTGCTGTAGAGGCAATCTAATAGTTTGGGCACATATTCCGAAATAAATGAGTGTGTGGCCCCTGAGTCAAAGAAAATGGTGGTAGATAAACTAGCGTCAGAGAGAGTACCTCTAGTGACATCATTATCATTCTGCGCTGCATCTACTTCCATGTTGTGCACACGGCCTTGCACAACAGGACTTGCACCTCCAGTTCCCCGATTCTCTCGGCCTCCTCTAGCAGCCTGGGGCAGTTTTGGATGAAGTGTCAGAACTGTTCGCACTGAATGCAGGCGCCGTTCAGTCTGCGACACTCTCCATTATGGTGACGACCACAATGAGGACATAATGGCTTCTATGGTACTTGCGGCTGGCGCGGTGGTGGTGGCAGTGTCTCAGTGTTAGCGCTTGTAATGGCGCAGGGCGTGGTTGTGCCTGAGCTTGGCATGGGGCATCCCTCTGTGGGTACGGCATGTAACGGCGATCGTGGCCATCGTCCCTCCTGAACGGCCATCGTAACTCGAGGCCTGGGCTGCTCTACTGGTTTAGCTGGAGCTTTGCCCTTGCATTCAGCTTGATCTTTTTTCATACGTGTGGCTAACCTCACTACCTTCTTTAGGTCCTCACAGTCTTCAGTCAACACTTCAGTCCTTAATTGTTGCAGCCTATTTATAAACTTGTTGGCTCTAATACGCCCTTCGAACGACATCAGGCAATACTGCTATAGTTGGATGAATTATGTGTCGTAGTCTGCCACTGTCATAGATCCCTACTGCAACTGTAGGAACTCCTCTTGCTTTCCGATGTGCTCATGCTCAGGTGTGTAACGAGCCTTGAAGGCATTTTTGATCTCTTCCCATGCTATTTCCTCCTCTTCCAGCCCTCTAAACTAGTGAGCATGTGAGTGGCATATAAGGCCTTGCGCTCGTCAGTGCACCTCATCAACTTAAAAATACGATCCATGGTCTTTATCCACTCTCAGGCGGTCGGATCGAGCGCCTGGCCGTCGATCCGGCCGCCAGGTGAGAGTTATTGCTATAAGAACCTTGCTGCTTGTATAATATGTGAATCTAAGCACAATTTTCAAGCCAATAGATGTAGAATGGATCCCTGGATCCCCCCCTGCGGGGGTTGCAAGAGGGCGGAACCCCCTGAGCGAAAATTTTTAGGGGTGTTCTGTATGTGATTCGGATTTGATTTATTTCCTTATCACGAGATAAGTGTCTTATTTTTAGGGATTAATTCAGTGTCTTGAAAAAGTCCACCTTACCATCATACTGCGACAGGTGTAGCTTCAGAAATGCCTAGATCGCATCTTCCGATGCTTCATGTCGTGCTCCTTAATTACGACATCTAGACGCTGGCGGACTGCCTCTTGCCTGACTATCCTCAGTTGGGGCAGTCTCATTAAAGTGCTCCTCTAGTTGTGCTCTAGCACTGCGGCCTCTGCCTCATCCACGGCCTGGACCACGGCCTCGGTCACGTCCACGTCTGCGACTTGGCTGGGCCCTTATCTCAGGAAGTAGACCTTTTGGGCCTTCTGGTACCCCAAGAGCATTTTGGGTCGACCTGGCCACTTGCTCTTGGAACCATTCTGGTCGTTGTGACATGCTTATCCTCTAACCATAAAAGAAAATCATACATCAATAAATGATAACTTATCTTAAACATGAACTTGACTTACAGTGCTTTTCGGTGGAGCGCGTGGCGACTGCTTGACGATAGCACATGAACTATTTCTATACTATTCTATACAATATGACGTCAAGAAAGTCCTGACTTTAGGCTCTGATATCATAAATGTAACGCCCCCAAATCGACCCCCACCACGTGGCGAAGACCAACCTGAAGATGCTACAGACGCTATGACTTTGATCATCATGTTGACCATAGCTCAGTCAAAAATTGAGTCACGTTAGCGGAAGAATAATAAAATAAAAGAAGATAACATGAATATGCGAAAGTCTAGGAAAGGGTTACATCAGCTCTAAGGAATATAATAAGGTTTTACATCATGAATATATAAATGCAGAAGAAAAAGAAATCTAATAAGCCCTGTGGTTCATGTGCTTTTTTGTTGTCAGAGCTTTGTTGCACCACTCCGACTCCACCTCATCACTGACCTGGTCCAGTGGAAATCAGACACAGGGGAGGTCCTCCCGTAAGCTTTACAGCCTAGTGGGGAAGCACATAATATAATGCATAGCTTGGATAGAGAAATCAACGGTAATGTAAAATACTTATATCGAATAAAAGGGATAACATGACAACATCATAAATCATTATAAGAGATGAATAAGAGAATATCATAAATCACTAGAATCAAATGATGCTTAATAAACTTGAAATCATGAGCATGCTTGATAATCATAACAATAACTTGATTTGTCTTAAACATACTTCTTAATCTTAGTTCATAATTAGAAGTCAGGATGACTTTAGGTGTCTTTAGTTCTTAGGATATGCCGAGCAAACAATATAACCTGCAGGTCAATGTGTGATCAAACCATGACCAAAAGAACGACCCTTATCTTGAGACACTTGGGCTTGTACTGACAACCCATTATTGATCTTCTTTTTGAACTTATTAATAACTTTGAAATCTTGTTATTCGTTGTTCAATCATGACATAGGAATGAGAAGGATCAGTGGTAGAGTTAATCATCTTGTGAATTCATACCTTCAATCATAGATAGATCATGAATAAATCATATAGCACTAATTTAGTCATTATTATAATAAATCAGATGAGAATAGGCAAGATTCAAATCGGGATCAAGAATTGTTGATAAATGTGGGTGAGCTTTAGATCGGTCGACCGGTTTGCTCCAATCGGTTGACTGGTGGTTTCAAAAGTTGGACGAATAAGATTCAAGGATCGGTCGATCTGTTCAATTGAATGGTCGACCGATCGACTAGTGAATCTCAGGGATCGGTCGACCGATCAGGTCGTGAGATTGGGGGAATCGGTCGATCTATGATGAAGTCGGCTATGGGATCAGCAAATCAGTCGACTGATGGCTAACGAAAAAAAGGCCGATTGATCGTCGGCGTCCTGATTATTTTCAAACACGAAAATTCCTTAAAACCTCTAGCATAATATCTTCCTAAACTAATTTCTACCTCCTAGAAATCAATCAAACAGTAGCATAACAACAATAATCAAAACCTATATGAAATTTATCAAGCAATCAAAGAAATCAAGAAACCAAACAATCAATTCATAACTTTGGGACTTCTTCTTGTCTTTGTCATTACAGGATCGATTTGGGCATGTTTTTTAACTAATTCATAGCTCATGGAAGGTGATTTCAGTTCACCCACCTTTGCTCCCGATTAATTCGTTCTTCGATTCATCGGAAAATCTATTGGCCGTGTCCTCCTTGTTCTCCTTCTTCTTGGTGTTCGCCTCCTCAGTCCAGCCAAGAAGATTCAGCAACTCCCTATGAATTGCGAAACAAAGGTGAACATGAGAGAGGGAGGGAAAAAGATCGATCGATTTTCTTGTTGAGGCATAGGAATTCGTGAGGGGAGGGGTTAATGCAGAGTTTTTGTTAAAAACTCTTCTCTCCTAGTTTACATCTAATATATGTAACGTGATAAAATTTTATCCCCCTGAACTTTATCTCCTACTAAGATAATTTCATGTTTTTATCTCTAACCGGCCTCTTTATTTCCATTGTGAATTGAATTCATTTTTTTTTGTTTCTTACCTCTTGTCGGTACTCACGATTTATCTCTCTTTTTTTGTTGGTTGTTACAGAGGCGGTCGCCGATGCAGCTACGGAGTGCGACGTCGGCGACAGTCGCCAATGTAGCTACCGAGTACGACGCCGGCGATGAAGAGGAAGGGCTCCATCATCGAGTAATCAGTTCCTTGTCCAATCCCTTCCCCTATTACTGCTCCTTTTGTCCCCTATTCCTACCTCTTCTTGAACTCTTTTTTGCTTTTTTTTATGGAGTCCGACGCCGCAGTGTCTCCGATGACAGCGATGCCGGCGACAGTCAACAATGCAAATACGAGTGCGATGCTGGCGACGATCGCCGATGCAACTGTGAGTGCGGCCAAGAGGAAGGGTTCCATCGCCGAGTTCTTCAATAGGTTCCTTCTCCAATCCCTTCTTCCCATATCGTGTTTCGATTGCATTCTTAGTTTACACAAGACTTCGGATTCTTGCTTTGGTGGGCATCATTTTCTCCTCAAAAAAATACTTCTTGCAAATTTTTTCTCCAATTTTTGCAATTTTATTGGATGGGTTTGCAAGAAGATGGATTTCGATGAGTTTGTAAGTCGATCTTTTTTTAGAAGATAGTTTGTAAGTTGTGGAGAACAGTTTTTGCTGAAACAAGCTTTTCTTGTTTTTGCTCTGCTACTTGAGATGTATAAAGAATCTTCCATGGATACACAACCGAATGAATTAAAGATGGGAAAAAAGTTTACTTCTAACTTATATTTGGGTTGTGTTTAGTTCAACTATATATATTGATAGTAAGAAACTTGATTGCTCTAGCAGCATTTTGACACAATTCTGTAGTGTTTTGTGCACAAAAGTTATAACCATGTCTGAAAGTATTTCAAGATTGAGTGATGAACAAAAGTTTAGTCGTCTGTATTTTGATAGTCTAAGGGGGTTTATCATGAAGAATCAAGACAATTTGAATAAGGAACTTAAACACGATGGCATGGAGATGGACAAAACTAAATACTGTCAGAAGGATCGGATCACGTTGCCTACAATCTTTAGAGTATTGTGGTAATATATAATTAGCACAACTCTAAATTGATGTCCTGAAAATTTGTCATTAATATACACCAACAACCAACACTTTGTGCTATTCATTCATTGAAAAATATGTGTTGCGAAACATGTTTTCTCTTATTATTCAGCAAACACTAGTGCCTCCTATTTATAATCAAGGTAGACAATACAAGAAGGGAGAATATTACTCCAGAAAATTAGGGATATTATCTCAAAATATCTGAGATACTATCTCAAGAAATCTGGGCTACTAATAATAACTAATATTATAAAGATATGCGAAGATATGAAAAGATATGGAAGGTATGAAGAGATATGCAAATCATATCTCAACACTCTCCCTCAAGCTAGAGCGTAACTATCATTTAGGCTCAGTTTAGGGAATATATAACTAGTAGTTTCTTCTTAGGAAGCGCTTTAGTAAAGATGTCAGCTAGTTGATCTTCAGTGGCTAAGTGTGGAGTGGATATCTTATTAGTTGTAATAGCATCACGAATAAAGTGACAGTCCACTTCTATGTGTTTAATCCTCTCATGAAACACATGATTGTTTGCAATAAATATTGCAGCCTTGTTATCACAATACATAGGTAATGGAGAAGTAACATAAATTCCAAAATCACGTAGAAGAGAGATGACCCATAAGAGTTCACATGTAGTATGAGCCATTGCCCTATATTCTAACTCAACGCTAGAGCGTGAGACCACATCTTGTTTCTTGCTGTGCCACGTTACAAGATTTCCACCAGCATAAGTACAATAACCAGTGGTTGATCTTCTATCTTCATGATCCCGACATAATTTGCATCAAAATAATCCCACACTTTTAAATGTCCATGATTTTTTAAGTGAAGACCTTTCCCTGGCGAGGCTTTTAGATATCGTAAAACCTGACATACACCTGCCCAATATACTTCACGTGGTTCTTGCATAAATTGGCTTAGGCGACCAACGACATAAGAAATATCAGGACGAGTTACAATGAGATACAGAAGTTAACCAACCATAGCTATATATCCAGTGACATCTTCTAGAATAGAACTACTCAAATCAGCTAGAGGCAGTTGTGGATCCATATGAATGGTGGCTATTTTACAGCTCATCATACCAGCTTCCTTTAATAGGTCCAAGACATATTTCCTTTGAGAGAGAATGAATCCATCATCAAACTGATTTACTTCAATGCCTAAGAAGTATTTTATTAGACCAAGATCTTTGGTCACAAACTGTGATTGCAAAAACTTCTTTGCTGCAAAACTACCATCAGTGTCACAACCAGATATTAAAATGTCATCTACATAAACTTTGAGGATGACTGAACCTTTAAAAGTATGTAAAGAGAATGCTGAATGGTCTAAAGAGGATCGACTGAAGCCATATTCTTCAATAGCTCTGCTGAATTTTTCAAACCATGCTCTTGGAATTTGTTTGAGTCCATAGATTGCTTTCTTCAACTTGCAAACCTTTGAACACTCCCCCTGAGTAATATACACAGGCGGCTGTGCCATGTAAACCTCTTCAGTAAGACCACCATATAAGAAAGCATTTTTAACATCAAGTTGGTGAACTTGCCACCCAGAGTTGACAGCAACAGAAAATAAGATTCGAACAGAATTAAGGCGATCAACTAGAGAGAAAGTCTCAAAATAATCTACTCCATAAGTTTGGGTGTAACCTTTGGCTACTAAATGAACCTTATAATGATCAACCGTCCCATCAGGGAGATACTTTAGGGTGAACACCCATCGACAACCAACTACTGTTACATCAGTTGGAAGTTTACAAGTTCCCAAGTCTCTCTAGATTGCAGAATGGACATCTTCTCATTCATAGCAATTTTCCAGCACGAATGGTGGAATGCCTCAGAATGGTTGCGGGGAATAAAATGACTATCAAGAGAAGCTAAAAACTTTGGCAGCAGGAGACAAATGATCAAAAGTCATAAAATTAGATAGATGATATTTCACACAAGACCTAGTGCCCTTGCGATGTGCAATAGGAACATCTAGATCATGAGTTATCTGAGGAGGATCTCCTTCCAACAAGTCAAGACTGTTTGGAGGATTGCGTGATGGAATCGTGGAGAGTGGTTCATCATCAAGGTTAGGTGGAGGTTGTGGAGGTTGATGAGTATGTCGGCGGCTATAAACTTTCATGGATGGTACAGACGATGGAGGAGGAGACTGTGGCTATTGTGGCGGTAAATCCTGTGATGGGTCGGAATTGGAATTAGATGACTCTCATGGTTATTCGCAGGGTCCGGAAAGTAAGGTTTGTCTTCGAAAAAGATAACATCAACACTAATATAGGACCTGCGAGAAGTAGGATCATAGCACATGTAACCTTTTTGAGTTCGCAAGTACCCCAAAAAGATGCACTTGATTGCTCTAAGAGCTAACTTATCAGTGTGAAAGAGATGAACAAAATATTGACATCCAAAAATACGAGGGACAGGAAACAAAGACTTTCCCAGGAAAAGGAGATGGAATGGAATTTGTCCATTAAGAACTCATGATGCAACTCGATTAATGAGATAACCCGTGGTGAGAACGACATCTGGCCAATAGGTGAAGGGTATATTCATATGGAGGAGGAGGGTGCAAGCAACATCCAGCAAGTGGCGAAGTTTTCGTTCAGCAATGCCATTTTGCTGAGATGTTTTTACACAGGAAGTTTGATGAATTACACCAACAGATTTAAAAAATAATGGAAGTTCAGAATTTACAAACTCAAGTCCATTGTCGCTACGAAAGATTTTAATAGAGGTAGAGAATTGGGTTTTTGTTTTTGTAAAAAATTCTCGAATAATTCGAGGAGTTTTTGTCTTATTTTGCAACATATAAATCCAAGTGACTCTAGAAAAATCATCTAGTAAAACCAAGAAATATTTGAAATGCCTATTGTTGGAAACTCGACAAGGACCCCACAAATCAACATGCACTAGTGAAAATGGACTTTTCTCTCGTTTGTCAAGACGAGGTGGAAAAATAGTACAATGATGTTTTCCTATTTGACAAGCCTCACACTCAAGAACCTCAATACTTGAAATGTTAGGAAATTATCGACGAAGAACTGTCAAACTAGGATGAGCTAGGCGGCGATGGAGTTGTAGGAAAATGCTGGTAATGTAGGCTGTGGGATTGTGGATAGATGGTTGGAGATAATAGAGTCCATCACGTTCAAATCCTCCACCAATCTGCCTCATCGTTTGGAGATCCTGAAGAATGAAGAAAGAGTCATAAAAAAGTGCTCGACAATTTAAGGATTTTGTCAGGTGACTGATCGAAAGAAGGCTAAGAGCAAACTTTGGAGCATATATAACATTATCAAGGGAGAGATCACAATTAACAGAAATTGTGCCAAAGCTAGTGACCGAAGAGAGAGAACCATTAGCCACTTTAACATTAAGAAGATTCGATAGACATTTGAGGGATGAGAAGAAAGAGGCATCACCTGTTATGTGTGAGGAGGCACCCGAGTTGGCAATCCAGTCAGATTGAGAATTAGTAGAGAGAGCAAGAGTACCTGAATGATGTATTACAACAGCACCAGTTGACGGAGATGCAGATTCAGTGATAGACAGAGAACGAAGATGGTCATATTCTTCTTTTGATATTAAAATATCTGACTCATTAGTAGTGACAGCATGAACCTTTGGGTGATCAGCAGGATATCCAAACTTTTCCCAGTAATAATAAGAGGGATGATTGGATAGATGTCAGTGGTCACAAAAGAATTTACCACATCCTCCAGAGTCGTTCCCTCGTCCACGTCCATGCCCTTTGCTTTTGTCAGGGAAAAATTCTCTTCCTCTTCCACTTTCACGTGTAGCAAGTGCAGATGCATCCGTATGAAGAGAGAAATCATCAATACAGGAGAGCCGAGCATAGATTTCTTCAGGGGTCATAATAGTTTCATGTGTTATCAACTGATCCTTGACCGATTTATATTCAGGACCAAGACCAGAGAGAAACTAAATGGATCTAATTTGATCACGTTGTTCTGCTAACACTTTGAAATCTGCAGAAAGAGGTTGATAGATATCCTGCTCATTCCAGAGGTTAGTTAATGTACCAAAATAATTTGCTAACGGCTGATTATTTTTCTTGCATGATTGGATTTCTTCAAGAACCTTGTAAAGATGAAATATATTGCTTTTATGAGAGTGAAGTTTTTGAAGTACCTCCCACATAGTCTTGACTGACCTATAAGCCATGACCTGTATGACAACCAATTCGGTCATGCTATTGAGCATAGCAGAGGCGACCCAATCATTGTCAGCATCCCAATCTTTTGTATGTTCTTCAAATTTGGTGAGGATATGCTTCTTTCCGTGGGACCCTACATAGTGCTCAAAAGCCGTGGACCAGAGGAGATAATTGGTATCATCAAGTTTGATATTGATATCGAGTGGAGTGCTGAGGGTGGATTTAACAACAGAGTTGCTAGATTCAGCTTTCTCATCCGCCATAGTTGAGCACGACAGGTTTCATAGAGAAAAAAGGTCAAGCCCCGATCTTGAGAACTATGGACATAGTGCGATCACTACAAGAAAATTGGCGATTAGCAACGCCATGTAGCGCTTCAAAAGTGTGTGATGCTATACAAACGCCACTAGCGCCTCCATTGCACTTCTTTAGTGTCATCAGAGTCAGACGCCACTTGTCTCTCAATAGCGTCTCATTAGCATCTTCCTAGCTACTCAGAGAGTTGACGTTAAAAGTAGCACAATCGAGACGCTACGTAGACGTTATTTTTTCCCGCCAGGAACCGCAAACGCGCGGTAGTACCTAGCGCCGTTATGGCGTCGACAACGTTAGACGCGAAGCTAGCGTCGCATGTATGAAGACTCTAAAGCGACGCTACATGGTGTCTCAATAGAAAGAGACGCTAATGAGACGCGACATTATATATTTAAACTCTATATTATATATACTATATGTCAATCAATAAATTCATTAAATATTATATTAGTATTAATTACACGTTTATCAACATATTATCAATAGCATAATATCAACATATAGATGTATTAATTACACGATTATATATATATATATATGTATTTTTACATGATAAGAGTGTTCCTAAATATATAAATTTTTTCCTATATTATCTATGTTGTCTATACATATAATATATATAATATATTTATTATGCATATATCTTAATTATACGTCTTCTTAGCTATTCAGCGGCTGGGTTGACATTAACTCTCTAGTGCTGTAATCGAGACGCTACGTAGACGCTATTATTTCGCGCCACTATTCTTAATGCGCGGCAGCACCTAGCGCCGTTTTGTCGTCGACAACTTTAGACGCGACACTAGAGTCTCATGTCTGAAGACTGTGAAGCGACGCTATATGGCGTCTCAAACAAAGGAGATGCTAATGAGACGCTACTGTATATATATTTAAACACTATATTACATATACTATATGCCAATCAATAAATTCATTAAATATTATATTAGTATTAAGTACATGATTATAAAGATATTATCAATAGCATAATATCAACATATATATGTATTAATTACACGATTATATATATATGTATTTTTACATTATAAGAGTGTTCCTAAATATATAATTTTTTACCTATATTATTTATGTTACGTATACATATAATATATATAATATCTTAATTAATTATGCATATATTATTATATACTTAATCATGGGATTACGATGGTTGATTAAGTGAGTGATATGTTAGCGTCACAGTAGACACACAATAGCGTCCACCTAGTGTTTAACGAGCGCCGAAGCTATTATCGATGCTATGATGACACTATGGACGTCTCTTTAGCGTCGCACGTTCGAGACATGGTTACTAGGGGTCGAGCATCTGGGTCATCTCGCTCTTCTAGGCGTTCACTCTAGATGAGTCAGCCATCACAACCACCAGGTAATATATTTATTGTGGGCTACTTATTTATAGTTGATTATAATAGTTAAATTCCTTTTTTAATAATATCAGTTCCTCCCCGCCGACGGGGCACGTAGTCGGATCGTCACATAGTAGGCGATCCATTGATGGGTCTGCTCAGCGTATCACTCCAGGTACGTGACACATTTTGGGCAATAGACAGTAGGAGATAGAGTTTTTTTAAATATTTTGCTTTTGTGACAGTTGCTCCACCGTCGACGGGGAACATAGTCGGTACGTCTCGATCGCACGTCCACGATCGTCATGTCACACCAGGTTATTTTTTATATATTACTTAATTTTATGTAGGAGCCAAATTTTATGTATTTTCTTGTGATGGCAGTTGCTACCCCACCGCCACTGCCGAGAATACCAGACGCTTCACCACAATCTAGCGTTGGCGAGCGACATCTTACGCCAGGTGATATATTTATTGTTATTGACATTTCTCAATTAATTATTTTTTTAATAATGTCAGTTGCTACGCCGCCGATGGCACAAGCTAATGACTCAATTCATTCAGACGAGCGGACTGCTACTGATCATGCGATACACATCAATCGAGGTGAGAACATTACTGTATATCTATCAATTATCAAAATTTTAATTTGGTATGACACTAATAATTTATTATGTGTTAGGGCCCATAGCTGATGTCGGACCTTCACGGCCTACCCCAGCTATACCGGATGATAATTCCTCTTCGAGTGATGAAGAGGGGTTACACGATAATGGGGTGGTCACTATGAATAAAATTGCTCGACCGTAAGTTAAATAAGTTGTACAAATTTTGTTATAGTTTTGGTTATCATTGAAAATTAATTCTTCTTTGTAATTGGCAGGACCACTTTCTTACCTGCTAGTACCGTGCGGGATGTCAGTGCTCTCGTTCTTTCCCACTTGCCGGAAGGGGCAGGATCCTGGAAAGATGTCCCAATTCAAGTGCGAGATGACATCTTTCGAGCCTTTATGGTACGATCTTCTATTTGGGTTACATAATTTGATTTATATTTATTTTAAAATTACTAAGTTTTAACGTTCTATTTGTAGGAGGCAAATCAGTTTCATCCGGATCTTAGTTTAGGGACGATCCGGAGAGCTTTTGAGGAGATCGCTGTGAAACGCCTCCGAAATCAATTATACAAATTTCGCAAGGTCGTCACGTCCGTCGGCCTCACTTTGGAGCAGGGCATACAAAGATGCCCAAGACATATTAGGCGCTCGGTTTGGGAGTCCCTCTGTAGGAAGTGGTAAGTATGTATACTTTTACATTATTTTTATGAAAATTATAGTTTTTTGAAAGTGTAAGTATTTGATGTTCACAAAGGATGAATGAACGATGGCAAAGGAAGTCGGAAAAGGCAAGAGTTAACCGACTTTCGAAGCTCGAAGCCCACATCCACACAGGGGGATCGATGCGATTTGACGAGCATCGACGGCGCATGGTAATTTACATATAAATTCAATTAATCAAACCTTTGACTTATACTATGTTATCAAATTTGAAACTTTATTGTAGGAGGAGAAAGAAGGCGGTCCCGTAGACTTTTGTGTGGTCTATGAGGCCACGCATAAGAGCCGGAAGACAAACGACTTAGTCACGCCCACTGCTCGTAGGCTTCTGGTAGGTCTCATGATATGGTCATTTGGTTGTTGCCGTTAGTGCAATATTTTTGAAATACACAACGTTTAAATTTTTTATGATGAGTATAATGCAAAAATGACTGAAAAGTATGGAGATGATCCGAGTACTCAGCCACCAGGTAATGTTTCTTCGTTGGTTTAGTCATGTTTTTAATTTACATGATTCTTGATATATAATTTATATATTATATGATTTTATAATTTTTCTATTTCGTAAAGGACCCTACTGTTTGGGAAGTGGTGACCGGCACGACACGAGGGGATACTTGCATGGCCTCGGCACAGTCACTCAGATATCTAGGAGGATTGGAGGACATGCAGGAGGTGCATCTGCTCCGAGCTCATCCGTTGCACCTGATCTAACGCAGCTATCACAGAATTATCGGAGCAGATATCGCAACAGGTGTCGCAGCAGGTGTCGCATTAGTTGTCGCAACAGGTGTCGCAGCAGTTGGGTCCTCTATTGCAGGCGATTCAGGGATTGATCCCGACGTAGAATCCATCCCTGCGAGGCCATGGACCGAGCACGTCTGGGTCGAACATCCGGAATGATAACAATAACTCACAAACCTAGGATAGAAAACAAACTATGCATTTGTTACTTATAGACTTAAACATACATATAGTTTGTTAGTTCAGTTTAGTAGTTTTCGTATTCTTATGTTATATATTATGCCTGTGATGGTTTTATATTGTCTGTGATAGTTTTATATTGCCAGTGATGGATATCAATGCATTTTGAGATGCATTATAAATTGTATGGCGTGGGAAGAGAAAAAATGAGGCTGGGGCGGGTAAAAAAAATGTACATGTAGCGACACCATAGCGTCTCATTGGCGTCTAAATGCATGTCGATGCTAATTTAGATATATCGCACTTCGCGCCATCTTAGCGTCTCATTGGCAACAAATGCATGATCATATTTGCGTCAATCTAGCACCTTACTAGCGCCTAACTTAGCCGCACGTGGGCGCCGGAAGGGCATCTCAGGTCTACCGCCCCTTGCGCGTCGACTTAGCGATGCGGTCTTGCTTCGCGCAGCCCCAAACATCGTGTCTTAATACCGTCGATATAGCGTCAATATGTGGCGTTAGTTGCATCTCAACATCTTTGACTCTAGTGCGACGCCACTAGCCATCGAGTTCCAGCGTCTCAATTTTGCGGCGCTAGTTAGACGCGAAGGAGACGCTCTTGACAACAGAGACGTAATAGCGCCTCCCTAGCGTCTCCGACTTTGGGTCACTAATTGTCAATTTTCTTGTAGTGGATGATGAGGAGGAAAGGGAGAAGAACAATGACCACATCGTTACTGCTCTGATACCATGTTGAGAAACATGTTTTCTCTTACTATTCACCGAACACTAGTGCCTCCTATTTATAATCAAGGTAGGCAATATAAGAAGGGAGAATATTACTCCAGAAAATCAGGGATATTATCCCAAAATATCTGATATACTATCTCAAGAAATCTGGAATACTAATCCTAATTAATATTACAAAGATATACGAAGATATGAAAAGATAAGGAAAGATATGAAGAGATATGCAAATCATATCTCAACAATGTGGATTTGTGTCAACAACATACATATTCCTAAGAGGTTCTAAGATCGCTAAACATGTATAACAAAGTAAAAGCAAATAAGAAGTGGAATCATCTGTCACATAGCAAACATTTCTGCACATGATGGATAGCTAAGGGACAACTATGGTATTTGTATGTACAAAAATAAAGCTGCATATAAAGGTCAGCTTCATTTGATGGAGTATAGTGACCTCTTACATATAAAGGTCATATGGACTGTAGCTCTTATTTTTTTTAATATTGAAGTGGAAAATAAGAATGTAGCTTTATTTTTATGGAAAATAAGAGCTACAGTCCATATGACCTTTATATGTAAGAGGTCACTATACTCCATCAAATGAGTTCATACTTATGTTTATCTATTGTTTGATAAAACTGCAACCTGCTGTGCTTTTGTTCCATATAGTTATGTGTAGCGTCTTTCAAAGGATTTTGTCTTTGATGTATATCATATTTTCTTCTACCTTCAGATGCATAGTTTTGACTGCTAAGGAAGCTGAGGAAAAGCATTTGATGTTAGTTCATACCAAAAACCACATCCAATTGATCAGTAATATTAGCTCGAAAGAGTTTGATTCTCATCATCAAAACATTGCCTTAAGGTTCAATGCAATATACAGCAACAATGGTTCAACACTTCAACTAAATCTGCTTGCCTAGCAGCTGGATCAGTAATTAATGTAAACCATCAAGATGTTATCTATTTATTTTTTGCTTATTTTAATTCAATTTTTGTTCACGTATTTTTATTGGATCACTAGAACTCATGTTTTTCTTATGTTTGAATAACTTCTTTTAATTGTTTACGCTCTGCAATCACGGTAGCATGTTATTGAATTACTCAATAAGGTTGTTGAGAAGGTCTCTAGAGGGCATATTACCTCTGGAATTGCTATTGTTAGGCCTCCTGGGCACCATGCAGAACCTAATGAAAGTATTTTGTCTCTTCAACAATGTGACAGTTGCAGCAAGTTTTCTCTTGAATGAGAAGGTATAATTGGTTTTCATAGTTTCCTATCTCCATTACCTTTTGGCCTCTCCTAAATAGGTAGATATTGTTCTTGTCTTGTTGCAGCCGGAGCTGGGCATGAAGAAAATCATCATTGTGGATTGGGAAAAATTACACCAAATGTCTTCCAACTTTAAGGTTTGCTCAGCGATACCCTCCAACTTCACTTTGTAACACTAATGCCCTCAGTCTTTTAACTCGTTTCACCCGATGCCCTCTTTACTTGGCACAGGCGGTCTCTCGATTTCCCATCGATGTGACGTCCACGTGGCCATCTCCATTCACTACAAGAAAAGGGGGTTTTAACGACCAACTATTAATGTCGAAACAAAAAAATGGCCATTATAAATAGTCAATAGTGACAAGAAAAAGATATGGACATTATTAAACATATTATTAGCGAAAGAGAAAATTGCTCGTCATAAAAAAGTAATTTCTGGTCGTTAAAAGTGATTATTAATGACCATGAAATTTTATCGCCATTAATTATTTATAAATTAAGATGAAGTACATGTGCAATTAATATTTTATTTGGCGGGAACTAAATATTTCCCTCCATTAATTTTTCATGTAACACCAATTTGATAAATTAGTTTATATATTTATATAGTTAACTCAATTATGTATTATAAAATTCAATAGAAAAAAAAGTATAATAGAATCTTTTCCATAAAAACCTAGTTTTCTTCCTCATCTTTTGGCCGCTAGCGAAGCTTCATCTTCCTCGAGTAAGCACTTGTTTCCTCCCCACCTTTGGTCCCCCTTCCCCGCCGACCGGTCCCCCTTTCTCCTCTGCAGTTCGGCGGACGCACGTCCTTCTCCCCCTTCCCTCCGCGCCGTGCACCAGCCATCCTCCCCCCACCATGGTTCCCCTTCCCCGATGCTGTCGGACAACAGCTGTTCCCACCCCTTCCCCCCGCCTTTGGTCCTTTTCCCAGCACGCCAGCCATCGGCGATAGGTGGCCAAGGCAACATCGTCCTTTTCCCCATTCCCCACGAGCTGCGCGCCAGCCGTCCTCCCCACCGCTGGACAACAGCCATCCCCCTCCCCCCGTGCGCGTGCGAGCCGTCCCCCCGCCTCTGGTCCGCCTTCCCCGCCGCCGCTGGTCAACAGCCATCCCTCCTTCCATGCATGCTCGTTAGCCGTCCCCCCCCTTTCCCCGCCTCTGACCCCTTCCCCGCCGCCGCGGACAGCAGTCGTCACCCCCTCCCCCCGCGCGCGCGCTAGCCATCGCTCCTGCCCATGCGACATCTCCCCCTTCCCCCGCGCCGCTCTCCAGCCATCCTCCCCCCGCCTCTGGTCCTCCTTCCCCGCCGCCGCCGGACAACAGCCATCCCCTCTCCCCCCGCGCGTGCACGCCCGTTAGCCGTCCTCCCCTTCCCCCGCCTCTGACCCCTTCCCCGCCGCCGTGGACAGCAGTCGTCACCCCCCTCCCACCGCGCGCATGCCAGCCATCGCCTCCTCCCATGCGACATCGGAACCCTCCTCCTCCGCCGGCGGTGGATGCACCAGCCGTCCTCCCTAAACACATGTCTTTGGTTGTTATTCTTGTGTCCCCCCTCCCCTCTCTCTGGCCCCCCTTCCCCGCCGTCGCCCCTCCCCCTGCACATGCACGCCAGTCATCGTCGGATGTAGAAAAAAAATCTGTTTAGCAGGTCAACCTTACTATTACATTAATTTTTTTCTTATATTTAGTTACTCTATTTTGTTAGATGGACATCTCTTCTGGAATGTGTAATAAGCATATGTAACCTGGAAAAGAGAAGGCTTCATTCTGTTATTGGAGATAACACAATAAAGGTAAACTTGCATTGCATATATCCTTGGCATTTAATGTTTTCTACATTATAGTAAAAGCATTCTTTTATGGACTGCCAAGTTGATTCTCCTTCTCAGTTGGAAGATTTGAAATAATTGAGATAGTTGAATTATATAGTTTTTATTATCTTTTCAATTGAAAGGATTGAGATACTTGACTTATTTTTCTTTTGATTCTCTTTGCAATTGAAAGTTTTAGACTGCAAGATACTTGTAGTTTTATTTTCTTTTGCTGAAGTTCCTGACTTTATGTGTACTACTAATGTCTCCCTGATTTTATCACATGCTATCTGATAACTAGATAATTTAATATTGAACTGGTCTTACATTTTTTAGTTTATCAATCCGAAACTGATTAACTAGATAATATTGCAGTCAGTACATTTATTGATGTATAATTAATATGTTTGTCTTTTGAAGTCAGTACATTTACTGATTAACTAGCTTTTGTTTATCTTTTTTTTTCTTTTGACAAAATAGTGATTACTAGTGGTATATATAACACTCATGAACGCCATGGCTTGCCTTTTGAAGTTTATGACATGAGGCCCTAAATATTTTAGAAAGATATACTATTGAATACATTTTTTTCTTTTGTTTGTCTAAATCTTTTATTAATTTATATTTTTTTCAAATATTGTAAGGTTATGGCACCTAACAAGCAATGGATGCAACTTGTTAATGATAGATTGAATGAAGCTTATATAATAGGTGTACAAAACTTTTTGGATTATGCTTTTACTAGAAGGGGAGAAACACAAAAAATACGATGCCCTTGCGTCAAGTGTTGTAATTCATATTCAGCGACTCGTGAAATAGTTGAGTCACATCTGAAAGCATACGGAATCATTCAAAATTATACCTTTTGGTATCATCATGGAGAAGTTTCCGATGAGCAACAATCAGATTATGAAGATGAAGAAACTGAGGAAGGAGAAGCAGAGGATGAACTACAAGGGATCATTCAAGACTTATATCCTGAATTTGATAAAGACACCATGAATATCGAGAGTGATGACTTACTTGGTGAGGAGCCAAACATTGAAGCACAAAAATTCTATAAGCTTCTAAGAGATTTTGAAGAACCATTATATAAGGGTTCAAAATGTTCAAAATTTTCTACTCTGGTTAAGTTACTTCACATTAAAAGTCTAGGTCGTTGGAGTAATGAGTCATTTACAATGCTATTAAAATTTTTGAAGGAAGAGGTGTTGCCTAATGAATCCAACTTGCCAGAATCCTATTATGAAGCAAAAAAGATAATTCAAGACCTCGGACTTTCCTATAACAAAATTGATGCATCTATAAATGATTGCATGTTATATTGGAAGGACGATGCCTCTCTTGTCTTTTGCAAAGTTTGTGGTGAATCTAGATGGAGGAAGGATAAAAATAATGGAGAAACAAAGTGTCAAAATGGTAAAAACCTACCAGCAAAGACTTTACGTTATTTTCCACTAAAGCCAAGACTTCAAAGATTGTTTATGTGCACTAAAACTTCTTTCCTAATGAGATGGCATCATGACAACAAAATTGATGATGGCACAATGAGACATCCTTCTGATTCACTTGCATGGAAGTCCTTTAATGAGCTTCATCAATCATTTTCCGCTGATCCTCGCAATGTTCGTCTAGGACTTGCTATTGATGGCTTTCAACCATTTAATAATTCAAAAACTCCTTATAGCATTTGGCCTGTAGTAGTTATACCTTATCATTTACCACCATGGATATGTATGAAACAAGAGAACTTCATTATGTCTATGATTATTCTAGGTCCACACAGTCCCGGAGATGCCATTGACATTTATCTCCAACCATTAATCGAAGAATTAAATGAGTTATGGGAATTTGGTGTTGAGACCTTTGATGCATCAACAAAACAAAATTTTATGCTACGTGCAGCTTTGATGTGGACTATTAATGATTTTCCAGCATATGGAAATTTGTCTGAATGGAGCACTAAAGGAAAGTTAGCATGCCCTTGTTGCAACAAAAACACTTCTTCTATGAGATTAGCCAATGGAAAGAAACATTGTTACATGGGTCACCGACGATTCCTTCCTCTTAATCATAGATGGAGAAATGACAAGGCATCATTTGATGGAACTAGAGAACGAATGTTGCCACCAAAATTTCTTTTTGGTGATGATATGCTAAATCAAATGCAAGATCTTTGTGAGTTAAAATTAACAAAAGATAAGAAGAAAAAGATTAAGATATCACATGATGATAGGAAAGATAACTGGAACAAAAGAAGTATTTTTTTTTATCTTCCATATTGGAAAACTCTCTTATTGCGTCATAATTTAGATGTAATGCATATCGAGAAAAATATTTGTGACAATATCTTTGGGACAATCATGAATATCAAAGGAAAGACGAAGGACAATATCAATAGTCGATTGGATTTATAGGTAATGAACATAAGAACAGAACTACATCCAATAAAAATGGAAGAAACATACGAGATACCTCATGCATGTTACACATTGTCACTTCAAGAGAAACATAAGTTATGCTCCTTTCTAAAAGAACTAAAGCTCCCAGATGGATTTTCTTCTAATATTTCTCAGTGTGTCAACATTAAGGATTGTTGGATTTCAGGCTTAAAAAGTCATGATTGTCATGTTCTTTTGCAACATTTGCTCCCTCTTGTAATACGAGGCATGTTGTGCAAATCTGTGTGCGAGCCACTTATTGAGCTATCTTTATTTTTTAAAACACTTGGGTCAAAGGTTTTGACGGTGGATGAGTTGAAGATTTTGGAATCTTAAATTCCTATAACATTATGCAAATTAGAAAAGATTTTTCCTCCTTCATTTTTTGATGTTATGGTGCATTTGCCAATTCATTTAGCCACTGAAGCTAAGATTGGTGGACCAGTTCATTATCGCTGGATGTATCCGATTGAGCGCTGGTTATACTTTCTAAAATCATTTATTCGTAATAGAGCTCGTCCGGAAGGTTCTATTGTTGTGGGTTATATTGCAAATGAATGTATGACCTTATGTTCAAGGTATATAAATAAAATGGATACAAAATTCAATAGACCAGAAAGGAATTTTGATGGCGATATAAATAAGTCAAATGGAGGATTATCTCTTTTTCGTCAATCAGAGAGAGCTTTGGGAGCAGGTAAACAAAGCATTCTCAGTGCATATGAATTGGAGCAGATACATATATATATATTGAGAAATTGTGATGAAGTTCAACAATATTTGGAATAGATTCTTTGCCTAAAAAGAGATTTTTGTATTTTTTTTTCTTGATTTTTTAATTAATAGGTAATTTTTCTTTACTTTTTGTAGAGAATTTGCACAAATGCAAGCAAATATGTCGGTTCAGATGTCTAACATGGAATGGAACAAACAATTTATTTCTTGGTTTAAAGTTAGGGTAAGTAGATCACAAAAAAAATGTATTTTAGAGAAAAATTCTAACTAATTAAATTATATTCTAATGTATCTACTTTTTGATAGGTTTCTAGATTATATAAAAAAGACCATAGTCAACTCATGGAGGACTTGCTCTCATTGTCACGTGGGCCTACAAACTACATCACATGTTTTAATGGGTATATTGTCAAGGGATATAGGTTTCATGTACAAGAATATGATAAAAATTTGAAAACTCAGAATAGTGGGATAGTTGTAATAGGCGAAAATGATGAAGGTATGGAAAACATTGATTATTATGGAGTTTTAACTAGCATCATTGAATTACAATTTCTCACAGAAAAAAGAGTGTTTGTATTTCAATGTAACTGGTTTGATGTGCATGACAAAGAAAGAGGAATAAGAAAAGATGAATATGATATTTTAAGTGTTAACCGTGGACGATTTTTGAAAACAAATGAGCCTTTTATTCTTGCCAATCAAGCATCACAAGTTTTTTATGCGATCGATCTTTCTAATAAAGGGTGGCATGTTGTTCAAAAAGTGCAACCTCGTGACACTTTTGACATTGTGCAACAAGTGAATGAAGTAGACAACATGATCACTTGCTGATCACTATATGATTTTAACCCATTTTAGATGCAATTCATACATATTGAGTCTCACTTTTGCCTATTTTTGGGCCAATTATACATGGAATGCAAACATTGTGATAACTAGTTGATATTCCTCATTTCATACTTAATTCCATGTGCATAGAGGTTCTGAAATGCCAAAATCCATTAATATTTAAATTCTATGCCAAGTTATCATTTTGAGGACAAGTTATCATTCCTAAGTGCCAAGTTATCATTATTTTGAATGAACTGATTTTCAATGGTTTTCTTGCCCTAAATCCATCATTATCATGTATAAATCATATTTGGATAGTCACATCTCAACTTGTGCAAAGTTTTAAGTCCATTTGAACAAGTTATCATTTTTCAAGTGCCAAGTTATCGTTAAAGGGCAATTCTGTCATTTCGATATGCAAAACCATTAATTCTGCACAAGGACCTTAAGCAATCATCTTATTATTGTTCTAACTCATTGCTGGTCAAATTTCATCATATTTGGATAATCAAAACTCAAGTTATGACAAGTTATCGTTTTTAAGTCATATAAGTTATCGTTTTTGGGGCACTCAAGTTATCATTTTTAGGAATCTCATTCATATTTGATTTCTGACCTCACTCACTTGTCACTCTAATCAATTTGATGCCTGAAATGCTTTGAACCACCCATATTAGGACATTTTCTAAGATTTTCATAAAGTTATCATTCCGGGCCCTTGAATTCATTCATATCGACATAAGTTTTCATTCTTGCACAACACATAATCCCATCTGATAATTGAATTAGTTACCAGCATTATCCTGATCCTTATTTATCAAAATACTACTCAAGAGCTTTGATGCTTGCTGTTTGGGTTTTTGTAGCAAGAAGAAAAGGTGACCAAAAGGTGGAAAAAGTAGGGGGGACCACTACTTTTTCCTGCACAAAAGGGAATCTGCAGCTGGAAATTCTGCAGAGGACACATGGCTGCAATCAAGGCATAAAGAATGTTCAGATGCTGATCAAAGGGTGGAGAGAAGTGATATAAAAGCTGGATTTTTCTGGAGGAAGAAGGGGGCTGATCATTCAAGGGTTTGGAGCAAGGCAAGGCTGCAAAGGACTCTGCTGGAGGAGCTACTGCCGAGAGCTTGAAGGATCCATGAATTGTATCTGTTTCTCATCCTCTTTGATGTCAAATCTTATAAATATGAGGAGCTAAGCTCCATTTCTTCTAGGATATGGTAGTAGTTTAGATTAGTTTTGAATGGATATGGTAGTAGTTTAGATTTTAGATTTTAGAAATGTCCTATATTGATTTATGCTATGTTGTCATTAGGCCCATTTGTAATTGATGCCTGAGTGGTCTTATTTGATCTAAACATCCTTCAGGAATGATTTATGAGATAATATTAGATTTCTAGATTCAATTCTATTGCAAACTTGATTTTTGAATTCTGATTTCCTAGTTTCCTGAATTTCTGATTTCTGAATCTGATTCCTATGAATGTGGAATCTGTTCTTCATTTCTAACCTGATTAATTGAGTCTTTGGGATGTTGGTATTGTCCCTATCTTGTTCAGAAATGAATCAAAATTGTTTGGGCAATCATTTGACTCAAACCAGATTTTCCACTGATTCCTGAACAGAAATCAGAATTCTGATTTTTCTGGTTTTACATTTCTGAAATCTGAAGTGTTATAAATCTGATCTTGTCATTTGAAGACCCTATTTGTATTTATAACTGAGAAGTTATCATTTGGTCTAACCCTTGTTCAGAAATGAATCAAGAATCAATGCCAAGTTCTAGATACAAACCCAATTAGAATTCTGATTTTTCTGAAATTTGAATTCTGAATGCCTTCCTGATTTTTTAATTCTTACAATCTATTTTGTCATTGTTGAGCCACAATTGTTTTGACAACTGAGAGGTTATCTTATGGTTCCATTCTAGTTCAGAAATGATCAAGATGCAATGACATTCATAAGGTTCTAATTTGTAATTGTTGCTGATTTTCTGTTTCCTGATTTTTGAACAATCTGATTTCTAATTTTCCTGGGCTGTTTGAATCTTATTGTCATTGGGGATTGAATTAATTGAACAACTGAGAGGTTAACATCTATCCCAATCTTGTTCAGAAATGAATTGAGAAGCTTTGACATTCCTATGATTCAAATCTGATTTGGTTTTTCCTGATTTGAATGAGTTGAATGAGTTGCTGATTTCTGGTTTCCTGAAATTCCTGAAATTTGATTTCCTGGGTTTTTGGATCTGATTGTCATCAAGGATTGGATAATTGAATAGTTGAGAGGCTAATATATGTCATGATCTTATTCAGAAATGAATCAAGATCTTTGACAATTCAGAATTCAAATCTGATTTTTCCAAATTCTGATTTCTTAGTTTGATTCTAAATTCTATTTTCTGATTGTTTGGAATCTGAATTGCCAATTGTTAATCCCTATTTTATTCAAATCACTGAGAGGTATACTCTAGGAATCCTTTGCAGTCCAGAGATGGGTCAAGGGGCATTTGGCAAACTTGAATTCCATCATTCCACATTGCTGATTTTCCTGAAATGTTGTTTTTTGTTTTCTCATTTAATTAAATTCTGATTTCCATTGTCAACCCTCATATTAATCCACTACTGAGAGGTAGTCTTAAGGGCTTCCTTGAGATCCAGAGATGGACCAAGGAGCAATGGGAATTATGAACTCATGTGTCCATATGTTTTGCATTTCCAATTGAGTGTGTTTGTGTGGATTTCAATTTATTTTGCAACCGAGAGGTTGATTTTGAATCTCCCTTGAATTCAGAGATGAATCATGGAACACAAGCACCATTATTGAGTATATTTTATCCAGGTTTGGTTGATTGGAATGATTCTATCTTTTTATGATTGCAAATGCAAGTTATCATTCCAAACTTCCTTGAATTGCAAAAAATCAGCATTGAACTTTCTTTTGAGCCCAATGATAACTTGATTTTCAGTGAGGACCCTCTTTTTATTCAACCTAGCTAACAATTATATAATCATATATTGCTTAGTTAGAGGCCAATTGAGCTGTGGGAACAGCCATTTTCAAGTTGAATCAAAAGTTGGACATTTAGTGATAACTTGTTCCATTCCATCCTTAATTAATTTAGATGAACCCCAAATCCTAGAAGAACCTTTCTCATTGATAGTTGAACCTTTTTAGACTTCATTCTAGCATTTATAATTCAGTTTTGATAAATTTCCAAAACCCAAAAATCTATTATCATTTCACTTTCCATAAAAAAATCTGTTTTCACTTCCCTTTGAAAATTTGTTTTTATCCATTAAAGTAGAACTAATTTAGATTGTTTTAGGGTGCCTTAGACTTCAAATTCTTGTAGATACGACAACCTGAGTCTATTACAACCTACCTGTGCACTTGCAGCTAGTGAGTTGGGAGACCAAAAAAATGAAAAATTGACATTTTCTTTAATTTCAGCAAGTTATCACTAGAAAACCCAAATATCACTATCAAGTTTTTGGCGCCATTGCCGGGGATTTGAAGTCAATTAGGCTAACTTAGATAGTTTAGATTAGTTTTAGATTGGTTTTTAGTTTATTTGTTAGGCTAATTTTCAGTTTTTGCAAGTTATCATTTTTAACTTTTCACTTTTGTCTTGTTTTCATTTCTTTCTTGTATTTGATACTTCTGAATCTCTTTATGCAGGACTTGGACCATCAAGAGGAACATTACCAATCAGATCCTGAACCTGAAAGAAGATTTTTAAGAAGAAGGAGATTGCAAAGGCTTGAGGCAAGGAGAAGGATATTTGACGAAGAAGAGGAAGAGGCATACAACCCTGAATTTGAAAGAGTTATGAATCCAAATATGGCAGCTCCTAGAACCATTAGGGACTGTTATTCACCAAGCAATGCAAGAAACCAACAAGGGGGAGGAGCCTTAGTACCTGTGGCAAATTTTGAAGTTAATCCAGCCTTGATTTCTATGATTAGGCAAAGTCAGTTTTCTGAACTTGGGATTGAAGATCCAGCATCTCATTTGGACAATTTTAAGGAGATATGTAGCACTGTGAACTTCAATAATATCCCCATGAATGCAGTGTATATGAGATTATTTCCCTTCTCACTCAAGGACAAGGCCAAGACATGGTTTAAAGGATTGAATCCTGAAGAGGTAGCCACTTGGGAATCAATTATTCAATTGTTCCTTTCAGAATTCTTTCCTCCTTCAAAAACTGATAACTTCAGGGATCAAATAGTGAGGTTCTATCAGTTGGACCAAGAAAACATTTGTGAGGCTTGACAAAGGCTTCAAGGATTATTAAGGGTATGTCCCCATCATGGTTTTGAAAAGTGGCAGCTAGTCAACTATTTTCATAAGGGATTGAACTACCCTAGCAAGGTGGCATTGGATACTGTTGCAGGAGGCATCTTTGCATCTAAAAACATTGATGAAGCTTATCAACTCATTGAAAACATAGCCAAGAATCACCACTTCCTTACCCATGATAGAACCAGGAGGCCACCATGGACAATTCAGTGAATCAATTGTCCACTCAACTTGAAGAGGTGCTGTACAAGACTTTGGAGAGGTTGAACTTGACTCCCAATGGCAATAGGACTTCCAATTATGAAACAAGATGTTGTGTATGTGGGAATCAAGGCCATGTGTCAGAGAATTGCAACTTAATTATGCAGCAAGTGGACCAAAATGTGGATCAAATCAATGCTGTGGGCAATTATGGAATCAAACCTCCTACTGAATTTTATACTCCAGAAAATAGGAATCATCCATACCTTTCTTACAAGGGCAGCAACTATCAAGGAGCTTCCATGCAGAATCCTAGTTGGCAGCCAAGGATTTTGCCCAGAAACCAACCATTTCCATATCCAAATCAGTCCCAAGGTGTTCAAGTGCAAAGACCTCCTTTTGAGCAACAGCCACCACCTCAAGTCCAAGCACCCCAATTCCAAAATGAAATGAAGGAGATGCTCCAACAGATTCTGAAGAAGCAGGACAGCCAAGGAGAGGAGATATTGAAGATCAATTCTAGATTGGATGCCATGAATGCAAATCAGAAATTGTTGGAAAGCCAAATTGCTCAACAGTCTAGTACATCCACTAGACCTCCCTTATTCTTTTCTGGACAGCCAGAAGTAAATCCAAAGGAGAAAGCAAAGGCCATCCAGCTCAGAAGTGGTAAAATGGTGGAGGAACCAATGAAGAAAGTGGATGATAATCAAGCCAATTCAGACTCAAGAGTTGCTGAAAAGCCAAGTGAACAACCAAGTGAGGAAATCAGGAATTCAAGCCCTCAAATTGAAGCAAATCCAAGGGTTTTTGACAAGGTACCCTTCCCTCAAAGGTTAATCAAGGCAAGACAAGACCAGCAATATGGAAGGTTCTTGGAAATCCTGAAGAAGCTATACATAAATGTTCCTTTTGTTGAAGCCATCCAGGAAATGCCATCATATGACAAGTTCCTAAAGGAAATCCTAACCAAGAAGAGAAGGGTATTGGAACATGAGACTATAGCATTGACTGAAGAGGCTTCTGCAATTATCCAGAATAAGTTGCCTCCAAAGCTCAAGGATCCAGCAAGCTTCTCAATTCCATGTGAGATAGGCAATAGAAAAATTCAAAGAGCCATGTGTGACTTGGGAGCTTCTGTGAGTGTCATACCCTTATCATTGTGTAGGAAACTTGAAGTTGGAAATTTGAAGCCAACAAATATGTCCCTTCAGCTGGCAGACAGATCCATCAAATATCCACATGGGATTATTGAGGACATACCCCTCAAAGTTGGTAAATTCTATATTCCAATTGATTTTGTTGTATTGGATATGGATGAAGATGTGAACACTCCCATTCTCCTTGGGAGGCCCTTTCTAGCCACTACAGGGGCTGTAATTAATGTTAAGGAAGGGAGATTGACCTTCCAAATTGGAGAGGAGAAGATTGAATTCAATTTGGCCCAAGTTATCAATAGGCCAAGTTTTCTAGAAAATGATTTTGAAGATGGGCAATTAAATCAAGTGGTGGAGCAAGTTTCAGCTATAATCCCTATTGAAGATCCATTGCAAAGGTGTCTAATTTTTTACCATTTGAGAGAATTGGAAGATCCAGAGGCTATGGCATATAAATCAGTACTGAACTCTTTAATATCAGTGGAAAATGCAAGAATTCAAGGTGAGGTACAACAGGTTATCATTGCTGAATGCCAAGGCAATCCAGTTCAAGACAATTCCAAGTTGGAACTCAAGCCTCTTCCTAGCAATTTGAAGTATGAATTCTTGGGGGAGAATTCAACTTTTCATGTTATCATTAATGCTAATTTGCCTCAGGATCAGGTGGAAGAGCTGCTGAAGAGGTTGAAATTGTATAGGGAGGTGATAGGCTACTCAATTGAAGATATCAAGGGTATTAATCCCTCTATTTGCATGCATAGGATCCCTATGGAGGACAGCTACAAGCCCTCCATTGAATGTCAAAGGAGACTCAACCCAACCATGAAAGAAGTGGTAAAGAAAGAAGTATTGAAGTTGCTGAATGCAGGAATCATATACTCCATTTCAGATAATGAATGGGTCAGTCCAGTGCAGGTGGTGCCAAAGAAGGGAGGAATTATAGTGGTGAAGTCAGATTCTGATGAATTGATATCCACAAGAACCATTACAGGTTGGAGGATGTGTATTGACTTCAGAAAGTTAAATAAGGCCACAAGAAAGGACCATTTCTCATTGCCATTCATTGATCAGATGTTGGAAAGGCTGGCTAGGCATTCCCATTTCTGTTATCTTGATGGGTACTCAGGTTTCTTGTAAATTCCAATTCACCCCCAAGATCAACACAAGACTACATTCATTTGTCCATATGGGACTTTTGCCTATAGGAGAATGCTCTTTGGCTTATGCAATGCCCCTGCAACTTTCCAAAGGTGTATGATGTCTATATTTTCAGACTTCATTGAAGAAATTATGGAGGTCTTCATGGATGATTTTTCAGTATATGGAGACTCATTTGATGCTTGCTTGGACAATTTAACAAAAGTGCTACAAAGATGTAGGGAATCCAATTTGATACTCAATTGGGAGAAATGCCACTTTATGGTCCAAGAAGGAGTTGTCTTAGGACATGTGGTTTCAAGCAAAGGCATTGAAGTGGACAAGGCAAAAATTGAAGTGATTAAGAAGCTACCACCACCCACAAGTGTCAAGGCAATTAGGAGTTTTTTGGGGCATGCAGGCTTCTACAGGAGGTTTATTAAAGATTTCTCCATGATAACTAGGCCCCTCACCAAGTTGCTGGCCAAGGATGTTGAGTTTCACTTTGATGAAGAGTGTATGAAGGCATTCAAGAAGTTGAAGGAAGCCCTCATCTCAGCCCCTGTAGTGCAGTCACCTGACTGGACTCTCCCTTTTGAGATTATGTGTGATGCTTCTGACCAGGCAGTAGGAGCTATACTGGGGCAAACCAAAGAGAAGAAGCACCATGTCATATGCTATGCAAGCAAGACTCTAGATGAAGCACAAATCAATTATGCAACTACTGAGAAAGAACTTCTTGCTGTGGTGTATGCATTTGACAAATTCAGGCCATACCTGGTGGGATCCAAGGTCATTGTTTTCACAGACCACCAAGCTGTGAGGCACTTAATCAACAAGAAAGAATCCAAGCCAAGGCTAATCAGGTGGATCTTATTGCTTCAAGAATTTGATGTTGAAGTCAGAGACAAAAGGGGAAGTGAAAATCTAGTAGCTGACCACCTATCAAGAATGGAAGGGATACATGAATCATCTACACTTTCTATCAATGATGCATTTTCTGATGATAGTTTGATGGCTGTGGCAATTAATCAAATTCCCTAGTATGCTGACTTGGTCAATTATCTTGCATGTGGAATTACCCCTCCTGACTACGCATATCAGCAAAGAAAGAAATTCTTTCATGACTTGAAAGATTATTATTGGGATGACCCCTTTCTATTCAGAAAATCTCCTGATGGCATGTATAGAAGATGTGTACCCCAATCTGAATTTCAAGAAATCTTGGAGGCATGCCATTCATCCCCTTATGGAGGTCATGGAGCCACACACAAGACTGCTGCCAAAGTCCTCCAATCTGGATTTTATTGGCCAAGTTTATTCAAGGATGCACATATCTTTGTGAAGGGTTGTGATCAATGCCAAAGAGCTGGTTCCATTTCAAGAAGGAATGAAATGCCACAACAAGGAATTCTAGAAGTAGAAATATTTGATGTTTGGGGAATTGACTACATGGGGCCTTTCCCTAGTTCATGTGTTTATAAGTTTATTCTTCTAGCTGTGGACTATGTGTCCAAATGGATTGAGGCCATTCCCACCATTGCAGCAGATTCCAGGGCAGTAATCAAGCTGTTCAAGGAAGTTATCTTTCCAAGGTTTGGAATTCCTAGAGTGGTAATAAGTGATGGGGGTAGCCACTTTATTGAAAGGTGTTTTGAAAACCTCCTAATTAAATATGGAGTGAGGCACAAAGTTTCCACTTCATATCACCCCCAAACAAATGGCCAAGCAGAAGTGTCAAATAGGGAGGTAAAAGCCATATTGGAGAAAACAGTTTCTTTGACAAGAAAAGATTGGAGTTTGAAGTTGAATGAAGCTCTTTGGGCATATAGGACAGCATACAAGACTCCAATTGGTACTTCTCCCTACAAGCTTGTCTATGGAAAAACCTGTCATTTGCCAATTGAGTTGAAGCATAAGGCATATTGGGCAGTCAAGTCACTCAATTATGATATGCATGCATGTGGGCAAAAGAGGCTTCTCCAAATTGATGAACTTGATGAAATTAGGCTAAATGCCTACCATATTCAGAATTCTACAAGGAAAGGACTAAAAGATGGCATGATGGAAGGATTCTGAAAAGGGATTTTAAGGTTGGAGACCTTGTACTACTCTTCAACTCAAGATTAAAGATTTTTCCAGGAAAGTTGAAGTCAAGGTGGAGTGGACCATTCAAAATTCATAAAGTATATCCATTTGGTGTTGTGGACCTTCTGAATGACAAAGATGACATATTTAAGGTAAATGGACAGAGGTTAAAGCTTTACAATCCCACAGCCATGGATTCTGCAAAGGAGGAGCTGACTCTAGCTGATTTGCCACTACCACCTAGCTGATTTCACCTTGTATCAATGTCTAGCCAAAGACATTAAAGAAAGGCACTTCTTGGGAGGTAACCCAAGCCATTATCAACCTAATCCTTCTGTTTTTGCAGGAATAAGGGATGAGGAACAAGTTCAAACCACAATTCCAAAATTTAGGGAGTACCCATACCCTTTACTTTTGATTTTTCCACTGAAAACTCAATGATAACTAATAATATCTTTTTCATTATGATACAATGATCATATCATCATCTGAATTAACATTCATTTCAGTTATCCAAATCTGTTTTAGATTAATTTCAGTGAACTTCATAAATTTCCAATGCATTGTTGAAATTGTGCACTCAAAACTCTGATTTCACTATTTCACTGATATGTTTTAGTTCTCTGCAGGATCAATTGCTACTAATGAAGATTAGATCACCCAAAGTTTGTGGATGAAGTGCCAAGAGCATTCAAATGCCCAATTTAATGCATTTCAATCCCACCCACCCCTCTCCCTTGCCTTTATTTCAACCCTGAGGACAGTGTTGAGAATAAGCTTGGGGGAGGAAACCTGGTGCTTTTTTAACCTTTACACCATGTTTTCAATTGATTTTAATGTTCATATCATAATTCATACCAGGTTATCATTGGTTTTCACAAGTTATCACTAGTTATCACTCGGTTATTAATTTTTGGACCCAACTCAATTCTGAATTTATTTTAACTCTGAAATGGGTAGAATACTTTATTTTGACAGTGGGTGCACTCCAATACCAAGTGACCAACTTGTCCATTAGCCTTTTCGCTTTAATTGGCATTATGAATTCAGATGCATTTGAATAAAATTTTTAGCTGAATTTTTTTCCTTTTTGTGGGTCACACTAGTTGATACTTATGGATTGAATTAGTAATATCAGATGTCTAGAAGGGAGTCAAGGCTCTTGCTTCCATGCTAAATAGGAAAACTTGACTTTTTGGATAAAGGGATCTAAACTATACTTGAGTTTGAACTATTGCTCACTTCATGAACAGGATAGAAAAATGAGAAAAGGAAAAGTAAAAAGTCATATGCATGCATAGAAAAAAGGAAGAGAGCAAAACTTCCAAAGGAATCTCTCTTCAATGCAAAAAGAAAAAAATTTTAGGAGAGCAAAACTTCCCAAGGAATCTTTCCTAAAGAAAGCATGAATAAAAATCAGGTGCTAAACCTGTTTATATGCATTTCATGAATAAAAATCAGGTGCTAAACCTGTTTATATGCATTTCATGAATAAAAGTCAGGTGTTAAACCTATTTAAACAATTGAAAATCTGTTCATGAAGAGATTTGTAGTTCAAACCCTTTGTAAAGTTGACAATTCCTACAATTTAAACATGTTATTGCTAGTACTTCTTCCATGGCTTAAATTTGCTTTAGCCTCTGTGATTCCCTAGCTAGAAATTGAGTTTTTGGAAAGAATGAAGTGTTGGCAAAGTGGAAAACTCATTGGATTCAATTCAACAAATCTTTACTTCATTTGTGGACTTTTAATTCAAGTTTGTCCTTAATTTCTGAATGTTTTGCTTGAGGACAAGCAAAAGGCTAAGCTTGGGGGAGTTTGATCACTTGCTGATCACTATATGATTTTAACCCATTTTAGATGCAATTCATACATATCGAGTCCCACTTTTGCCTATTTTTGGGCCAATTATACATGGAATGCAAACATTGTGATAACTAGTTGATATTCCTCATTTCATACTTAATTTCATGTGCATAGAGGTTCTGAAATGCCAAAATCCATTAATATTTAAATTCTATGTCAAGTTATCATTTTGAGGACAAGTTATCATTCCTAAGTGTCAAGTTATCATTATTTTGAATGAACTGATTTTCAATGGTTTTCTTACCCTAAATCCATCATTATCATGTATAAATCATATTTGGATAGTCACATCTCAACTTGTGCAAAGTTTTAAGTCCATTTGAACAAGTTATCATTTTTCAAGTACCAAGTTATCGTTAAAGGGCAATTCTGTCATTTCGATATGCAAAACCATTAATTCTGCACAAGGACCTTAAGCAATCATCTTATTATTGTTCTAACTCATTGCTGGTCAAATTTCATCATATTTGGATAATCAAAACTCAAGTTATGACAAGTTATCGTTTTTAAGTCATATAAGTTATCATTTTTGGGGCACTCAAGTTATCATTTGTAGGAATCTCATTCATATTTGATTTCTGACCTCACTCACTTGTCACTCTAATCAATTTGATGCCTGAAATGCTTTGAACCACCCATATTAAGACATTTTCCAAGATTTTCATAAAGTTATCATTCCGGGCCCTTGAATTCATTCATATCAACATAAGTTTTTATTCTTGCACAATACATAATCCCATCTGATAATTGAACTAGTTACCAGCATTATCCTGGTCCTTATTTATCAAAATACTACTCAAGAGCTTTGATGCTTGCTGTTTGGGTTTTTGTAGCAAGAAGAAAAGGTGGCCAAAAGGTGGAAAAAGTAGGGGGGACCACTACTTTTTCCTGCACAAAAGGGAATCTGCAGCTGGAAATTCTGCAGAGGACACATGGCTGCAATCAAGGCATAAAGAATGTTCAGATGCTGATCAAAGGGTGGAGAGAAGTGATATAAAAGCTGCATTTTTCTGGAGGAAGAAGGGGGCTGATCATTCAAGGGTTTGGAGCAAGACAAGGCTACAAAGGACTCTGCTGGAGGAGCTACTGCCGAGAGCTTGAAGGATCCATGAATTGTATCTGTTTCTCATCCTATTTGATGTCAAATCTTGTAAATATGAGGAGCTAAGCTCCATTTCTTCTAGGATAGGGTAGTAGTTTAGATTAGTTTTGGATGGATATGGACTGTTTTATAATCCTGCACTGAATTCTATCCTGATTTTTAGATTTCAGATTTCAGAAATGTCCTATATTGATTTATGCTATGTTGTCATTAGACCCATTTGTAATTGATGCCTGAGTGGTCTTATTTGATCTAAACATCCTTCAGGAATGATTTATGAGATAATATCAGATATCTAGATTCAATTCTATTGCAAACTTGATTTCTGAATTCTGATTTCCTAGTTTCCTGAATTTCTGATTTCTGAATCTGATTCCTATGAATGTTGAATCTGTTCTTCATTTCTAACCTGATTAATTGAGTCTTTGGGATGTTGGTATTGTCCCTATCTTGTTCAGAAATGAATCAAGATTGTTTGGGCAATCATTTGACTCAAACTAGATTTTCCACTGATTCCTGAATAGAAATTAGAATTTTGATTTTTCTGGTTTTACATTTCTGAAATCTGAAGTGTTATAAATCTGATCTTTTCCTTTGAAGACCCTATTTGTATTTATAACTGAGAAGTTATCATTTGGTCTAACCCTTGTTCAGAAATGAATCAAGAATCAATGCCAAGTTCTATATACAAACCCAATTAGAATTCTGATTTCTACTTTCTGAAATTTGATTTTTCTGAAATTTGAATTCTGAATGCCTTCCTGATTTCTGAATTCTTAGAATCTGTTTTGTCATTGTGGAGCCACAATTGTTTTGACAACTGAGAAGTTATCTTATGGTTCCATTCTAGTTCAGAAATGATCAAGATGCAATGACATTCCTAAGGTTCTAATTTGTAATTGTTGCTGATTTTCTGTTTCCTGATTTTTGAACAATCTGATTTCTGATTTTCCTGGGCTGTTTGAATCTGATTGTCATTGGGGATTGAATTAATTGAACAATTGAGAGGTTAACATCTATCCCAATCTTGTTCAGAAATGAATTGAGAAGCTTTGACATTCCTATTATTCAAATCTGATTTGGTTTTTCCTGATTTGAATGAGTTGAATGAGTTGCTGATTTCTGGTTTCCTGAAATTCCTGAAATTTGATTTCCTGGGTTTTTGGATCTGATTATCATCAAGGATTGGATAATTGAATAGTTGAGAGGCTAATATATGCCATGATCTTATTCAGAAATGAATCAAGATCTTTGACAATTCAGAATTCAAATCTGATTTTTCCAAATTCTGATTTCTTAGTTTGATTCTAAATTCTATTTTCTGATTGTTTGGAATCTGAATTGCCAATTGTTAATCCCTATTTTATTCAAATCACTGAGAGGTATACTCTAGGAATCCTTTGCAGTCCAGAGATGGGTCAAGGGGCATTTGGCAAACTTGAATTCCATCAATCCACATTGCTGATTTTCCTGAAATGTTGTTTTTTGTTTTCTCATTTAATTAAATTCTAATTTCCATTGTCAACCCTCATATTAATCCACTACTGAGAGGTAGTCTTAAGGGCTTCCTTGAGATCCAGAGATGGACCAAGGAGCAATGTGAATTATGAACTCATGTGGCCATATGTTTTGCATTTCCAATTGAGTGTGTTTGTGTGGATTTCAATTTATTTTGCAACCGAGAGGTTGATTTTGAATCTCCCTTGAATTCAGAGATGAATCATGGAACACAAGCACCATTATTGAGTATATTTTATCCTGGTTTGGTTGATTGGAATGATTCCATCTTTTTATGATTGCAAATGCAAGTTATCATTCCAAACTTCCTTGAATTGCAAAAAAATCAGCATTGAACTTTCTTTTGAGCCCAATGATAACTTGATTTTCAGTGATGACCCTCTTTTGATTCAACCTAGCTAACAATTATATAATAATATATTACTTAGTTAGAGGCCAATTGAGCTGTGGGAACAGCCATTTTCAAGTTGAATCAAAAGTTGGACATTTAATGATAACTTGTTCCATTCCATCCTTAATTAATTTAGATGAACCCCAAATCCTAGAAGAACCTTCCTCATAGATAGTTAAACCTTTTTAGACTTCATTCTAGCATTTATAATTCAGTTTTGATAAATTTCCAAAACCCAAAAATCTGTTATGATTTCACTTTCCATAAAAAAATCTGTTTTCACTTCCCTTTGAAAATCTGTTTTTAGCCATTAAAGTAGAACTAATTTAGATTGTTTTAAGGTGCCTTAGACTTCAAATTCTTGTGGATACGACAACCTGAGTCTACTACAACCTACCTGTGCACTTGCAGCTAGTGAGTTGGGAAACCAAAAAAATGAAAAATTGACATTTTCTTTAATTTCAGCAAGTTATCACTAGAAAACCCAAATATCACTATCACAACACTGAGAATTTTACACAAAATATTGATGAAGGTGCAGTATTTTTTTATTGAACAAGACCTTTTTAATTGTGATCCACATCAATATCACCACTTTCTTTTCTAACTTGTTTATTATTTTTTTTAGGTACAATATGACAATTACTAAATTTGGACGTGGGATGTCATCCACATCAAAGGCAACAAAGCATGCTTTCATTGCACCTGGTGCCTTGGGAAGGGGAAAAGGAAATGGAGTAAGAACTTCATGGAATTTAGGAGCATTTAATTCTTCTTCACCTAGTGTCACAAGAGCAAGGTCTAATATAGTTACAAATAGAAGAATGCCACAAGAAAGTGATTATACGTTGCCTTCAAATCTTCATCGTGTGCGCCAAGATCATGATTTGTTGCAAGATGAAAATATGCTTCAAGATGATGAAAACTTGCAAGAGGATGAGAACCTGGATGATGAAGCTAATCCCTTGAATCAAACAACTGAAGGTATGCAAGACCTTAATTTTATTTATATCATGTAATTGTGTCATTTTGATGCATTAATTTATCAACTTTTATATCATTCTGATTGGTAATATTCTAAAGGCATGCTTTGCTATTTTTTTTTATATATTGCCAACTGCATCTTAATATTCTGCAGCTTTGCAGAGGATAAGCACCCCATTTTCCTCTTTAGCACCAGTGAAAGCTTCTAGCACCAGAAAAAACTACATGCATAAAAGCATTGATGAACATTATGGGATCATAAGGATATTTCTTAGGAAGAAAATTATGACGTCTGTATTGGTGGCTAGGACATTTTCTTCTAGCCAATGCTATTCTATCCAGTTGCTTGTTCAATATTGGAATGCACTGTTGTGGTGTCCGTTCAGTTCATCCTGAGACAACTAACCAAATATTACTCTAGAGCCTCATGTTTGCTTGTTGGAGTGTAGACTGTGTGTGTGGTTTTAGTTTGACTTGCTTAGAAAGGGTTTTTGTTTCATTCTGGTCTCAGCTACTTGGTAAATGGATACTACACTTCCTTTTAGCTTGAGTTCTGACATTGTATCTTTTGGTTGTCTTGGTACTTCCATGACTTCAAGGAGTGCTTATGTCATTTGATATGTCTTGGTGCAGTAGTTTTATATGTGTTGATGTGCCTTGAATTATCTACCCTGTACCCAAAATTATGAAAGAAAAAAAATGAAAAAGGAGGAAAAATACGAATCTGTGGCGGAAGCGGAGGGCTTGGGCCGTTAGGGTTAGGGTTTTATATGATGTACATTCTCTTTTGGCTCATAGTGAAAATTTCTGGCGGCGGCATCCTTTGCCCGTGAATGTTTCTCTCTTGTTCACATTGATCAAGAGAGTTTCACCACGTTAAATTTCTGTGTTCATCTTCTCTTTCTTTCATTGTTTTGATTATTCATCGATCATCGGTGTTCTATTCGCAACAATATGTATGTTTGCTTGTTATATTGCATCACCCTCGGGAAAGGTTATATTATATTGTTACATTTTGCTTGCTTAATTTCCTTCAAATAAGATCACCACCGATGTTTCTTGATGCTTTTTACATTTTTTAATGAAATTTTTATTAGATGTAGATAATGATAGCTTAGTCATGTTCCTGTTTTAAGTTTAATGCTCAATTGAATATATAACCAATATTTTGTAAATTTTCTCAATGGAATAATGCAAAACATGTATTGTTGTTGCAATATTTTGTGTTCATTGCCTTGAATGATTGAGTGCGGAAGTTGATTATAAGATATAAATGATGTAAATGATGTTGGGCAGAGTTGTTCTTCTTTTAATTTCAAATGCACAAACGACCAGACTTTGACATATTTTTGAACTGGAGCACGTCCACATGATGTATGCCCTCCTTATTGTTGGCTTATGTTCTTTTTGAAGATATCCAGTCAAAGGATATCCACCCAAATAATTCATGATGTAATTGGTTTGATGTGCATTTTGATTTTGGACTCCTTCAATTCAAAGTTCAAGAAAAGCAAGTATAGTTTTCCTCATAGCTATTAGAGGCTAATGCAATGTGCACTTGAGCTTTTACATATTATAGTAGTTTGCTCATTGCTGTCGGATTTGTTGATGACTGATATTCTAAGTAGAATTGCTCATTGGCCAAATTTTGTTTCCATCCATTGAAGTTGAACAAATAATTTGTCTACTTTATCAAAAGTGTCACCTGATAGTTTCAGTATGAATCATTGCCTGTTATGTATTTAAATGAAATTTATCTGTAACAAGGGATCACAATAATAGTGTAACATGAATTCAAATGATATTCTATTATGTATTTGCAGAGAAGGAATGGCACGGTAAACTATTAAAATCCGACTATAGCTATTATGTGATAGTACACATGTTTTGGTGTGATTTTTTCTTTTCTTTAAGTTGATCATTTCAGGTTCTTGCATTTCTGAACATTTGTAGAGCGTTGAAGAAAGATTCAATGTTCATCTAGTTTCTAATTTATGGATTCTCCCATATGCCTTTGTAATTGGAAAAACATTGTACTTGAAACACCCAAATCTTCTTTGGATTGTCATAAATGTCTGAAACATATTTAGCAAGACAGATGCAATGGGTCTCAATAAGCTTTCATCGACTTGACTTCAAAGTTCAAACATAAACCAGTTATAACATAATTAGAAAGTTTCTTAAAGACACACCACAGGGCAGTAACTTTTCCAGAGCATAGAACATATTCATGTCAATTAGATCTATGCCATTATTGTCACAAAAAAGAGAATGAAAAGAGTCGAAACAGTAGAAATTTTTCATGCTTTTCTGTTTCGTAGGTGGGCTAATAGTAGAAATGTATTAGATGCTCTTTTTATTATGGATAGCAATTAACTGAGATAACATGATTTTTCCTCTCTTATTGTGTTCTTACCATCTAAGTATAATCAAAAAAAGAGAAAAGTGAGAGGCAAAAATAAATGCAAAGATGTAGCAAGTCTTCCTAATGGTAAAAAATTGACAGTGACATTTTATAACAACCGCACAGTTGGGGAAAATCATAAGTCATTTGCAAGACATTTGGGAAAAATTATTCGTGACCAAAATATATGCCCATTGCGTGTACGTGCATGGAAAGAAATTGGAGAAATTGAGAAAGAACACATGTGGGCAGCTATTGTGGTAATGTATCTAACATATTCAATTTATGTTATTTCATTTGTTATGCAAGTTTATATAAGATTATTGTACGTGAAAATCAACTAATTAAATATATGTATTTCATGTTTCAAATTTTAGGATAAATTCGAGAGTGATGAAATGGACATGCATAAAGAAAATATTTTTGATCATATGAAAGAATTATGGAACAAGTGGAGAGGTAGTATGCATATCAAGTACGTAAAAGGTAAGACAATTGCAGATGCAGTAAAAAATATTCCAGAGGGAATAGAAAAGAGAGATTGGGAATGGTTGATCAAAGAGTTCTACCATAGCAAAAGTTTTAAGGTTTGTATCAATATCAACTTTTAGCTTGATGCTGAAGTTAGTGTGTCATTGGTTACTTTTAGTTCATTGGCATCATCTGTTACTTTGCTTCTTTTGGATAGTTCTGAAGAAACTATTGCATGCTGTAACTTTCATGTATGAGATAAAAATGCTACACCAGATACAGATATTGCCAACTACATGAAGAAACTACTCTGCTTTGCTTTGCTATTTTTTTTTTTCATATTGCCAACTACATCTTAATATTCTGGACTGCAAAGGATAAGCATCCCATTTTCCTCTTTCTACTGGTTGATCATCTCTGTAGATTCTTGTTACATGAGAATAGAGAAAATAATAAGATTGTTTACACTAGTTCTGTATCTTAGGTGACTATTATCATTGTGCTCCATTGAAAGAGAGATTGAATTTTATGCTGGTAATTCACTTTTGGGTACTTCTACTTACACAGACAAGAAAATGAAGCATGTCTTGGACAGCTTGTAAGCAGAGATAATTATACAGATAATATATCATTGTTGTGTGTGGTTAGTTGAATGAGTTGCTAGATCCTTTTGTCTGCAGCTGCTTTTGTTTTGTTTGAGCATTGTTATTTAAGTAAATGCTGATTTAAGTTCTACTTTTTATTTCCAAATCTGGTTTGTGAGGAAAATGTGCACACTTGCATCTAAAAAGTCAATTTTCTGACATATAATAACTATTATAAATTTAAATGGCATTCTTTCTGATTTGTTAATTTAGGAATCAAGTGAGAGGAATGCTAGAAATAGAGCTAAGATGAGCATGCCTCATCGATCTGGGAGTATGCCGATTCGAGAAATTATATATCAGCAGATGAACTACTTATAGTTAATTAACAATGTGTGCTTATATCTTATTTTATATTGTTTGATTTCTTAAACATGTATGGAGGCAAAGATGGTAATCCGCCGGATGTAGGAACAATTTTTTTTGAAATACGGAAAAAGGATAATAGGCTCATTGATCCCGCGGCAATTGAAAGACATGTACATTTAATTATTCATTTATGTTCACTTCGATTTTTTGGCAAAAAGTTGCATTTATTTTTTTCTTGTTCATTTGTAGGCTGAAATTCAAGAACTTGTTCGATCAGAAACGACACTTACACCTATAGAAGTAGTAGAGAGATGTTTTGGATTTCAAAATCGTAGCCATGTCATTGGCTTTGGAGGTGGGATAAAGGCAAAAGATTTGAGAGGAACAAATTCAAAAAGTGCACTACTAAATGAGTTGCGGCCACTCGACAAGAGAACAAGTCTTTTCGAGAGGAGAATGAGTCTTTGAAGAATCGCTTGAACTCTATGGAAATTCAAATGCAACAAGTAATGCAACATTGCTTTGGACAATCTAATGCGCAAAGTCCAGCAACGCAGGGATCAGACAATGAAAACTAAATGGTTTGTTTTATGTTCTCTCTTAAATTGTCTTATTTATTTATAAGTTATTATTTTTTATTTTGTTGTTAACTCAATAGTCATTGGACATTTATTAAAAACTTTTATGTATTTTGTAAACTTTACAGATTTTGAAGGTATGGAAAGAAAGAGATGCAATTCAAAGCTCAAACAAGTTATTTTGCTTTTAGAATAGTGTAAGCATTTTTTGGAGGGAAGGAAGAAGATTGATGGGTTAAAAAATTTGAATGCTAAATGTTATTGATCTTGACTACTACTATGAACATTTGTTGGCATGGATAATTATTATTTTTTGAAGTTATATGAACAATCCATTTTGGTAAATTAATTTAACTTTTGTATTATAATTTGATGAGTTTGTTTTTAATTGAATGATTGCTAAGAAAGTGCATTGTAAATCATGTGTCATTTAAATTAATGTTTGATAAAGTTCATGGTCATTAATAACTTTAAAGACCGTTATTGAGTTTTAACGATCGGATTAATGGTCACAAATGATTATCAATAGTCCTTATATGGATTTAACGGCCGGCTTTTTTCTGGTCATGGATGACTTTTAACGACGGGCTTATTAGCCGCTAAAGATTATCAACGAAAAAGATAATTCTCGCCATTAATGTATTCGACGACCAACTAAATGGTCCTTATATGACTTTAACGGCAGGATTTTTTCTGGTCATTGATGATTTTTAACGACGGAATTACTAGTCGCTGAAGATTATTAACGACAACGATATTTTTCGTCATTAATGTATTCGACGACCAAATAAATGGTCCTTATATGGCTTTAACGGTCGGATTTTTTCTGGTCATTGATTACTTTTAACGACAGGATAACTAGCCATTAAAAATTATTAACGACAAAGATATTTCTCGTCATTAATAACTTCGATGACCAATTAAATGGTCCTTATTTGGATTTAATGACCGGTTTTATTTCGGTCGTTAATGACGTTTAACGGCCGACACTTTTAAGTCGTCGTTATTGACTTTAACGGTGGCATCTATAACGACCGGTGACGACGGGATATGCTGATCGCTAATGACCAATAACGATCGGATTTCGATTATTAACGACCGATTTTCCCTTCTTTAATGATACATTTCTTGTAGTGATTCCCGTCGATGTGGCGTCCACGTGTCCATCTCCTCTCTCCTCCACGCAAATAGTCATCCAACGTGGCACCACATAAAATTTACATAGTTTGAATTAAGTTATTATTTTATTTGTTCATTTGTGTATTTCTTTGTATCTTTTTGTTCTTTATTGTTCTACTATTGCATCTTTTTTCTGTTTTATATTGGAAATTATTTTGCCTTGTTCATGTTTCAAATCCCATTTAGGTATTTCTTTGTTGATATGCCAACTGATTTACTTATTACTTCTTTGATTTCTTTAAATTGTGTTGGAGGATACATTATTTCAAAACTGAACTAATAGATTAAATTTCGTTGCATACAAAACGATTTCTTTATGCTACCCCTTAGCTTACTTGTGACATGAGGTTCCACCGCTCGGGATTACCCTTATGACACATGTGTGCGCAAGACATTTGTGTGCATGCACGTGTTACGAGAAAACCTTGAGCGGCGGAGCCTCGTGTACCGATTAGGTGATGGAGCATTTGATCAAGTATGTTTGAGTATGAAACAATAGTCTTTAGGATTGTGTGGGTTGACAAACGCCACAAGTGCAGGGCATTTTGTTCCTAAGTACGATGGTTTGGGGGATGAATGACGCTTGTTGTGGGTTGCCTCCCCATGCCTTGGGAACGAGCATTGCATTTGTGATCCGAGGTCAAGAAGACCATCACTGGGATTTCAATTTTTGGGTACACATATTACAAAATTATTAGACGTTTACTAAATTATCATGGGCATACTCTATGCAATGTTTTAAGTAGGAAAATATGGTTCAAAAGGAGAATTGCATAGAATAACAAAATGGAGCTGTGCTTAAACTTGACAGACGTAGTATAAAATGTCAAATATTCTCCCTCATCAAAGTTGACAATATTCTTGGCCCTAGAAGACCCAAACAAGGCTTTCGTTGCTTACAAAAAGGCTTGCTTGTGAACGTTGCTTACAAAAGGCTTGCTTGTACATCGCACGAGGCCCTACTGCGCAAGGGCACCCTTTTGATACGTTCGTGTGTGCATGTGTGTGCATGGCACTTGTGTGCGTGCATGTCTTATGAGAAGACCTGAGCGGTGGAGTCTTGTGCACTGATTAGGTGAAGCGTCTAGCCAAGTATGTTTCTGTATGCAAAGGCCACTTATGCATGCCTATATTTTATTACGATGGTTTGAGGGGAGTACGACATTCGAGCATTCTTTTCTCCAAAACGTTGGTGGAGTTTCAGATACAGCTAGTTTTTTGTTTCCAGAATTATAACTTCTCATATTATTCTATTCCTTGAATAAATTGGAATTCACTATGTTTTTTCATGCGTTCCTTTTTATAGGTTTTCACAGGAGAAGATATGGTTTATAGAGAAGATGTTCAAGGTCTTATCTTTGGTATGTTATGTAGTACATGCCACTATCATTTCTAATAAATATCTGAAACTACAGTCAAATTTCATTATTTTTTCTGATGTAAGTCTCACTATAATTACTTCTAAATGGTTTTTAGCGCAATTAATTGTTCTGGTGCTTAGAGTTGTTTTATTCTATATTTTTGGGGGTAGTGCTTAGAGATGTTATTGAATGGATGCATCATGGACGTTCTACTTGGATCGTGTTGCTATGTTGATGAACTCACTGCCTTTCTTTATTATTGGGCTTCGGAACACATGGTAGCACATTTAGTCTTAAATTTATAATGTGCAAATCGTGGTAGCACATTTAGCCCTGACTATCAAATTTGAGGCTGAGAGCATAAACAGTTAAACTTCTTATAACGACTTTCCATTTTGAGGTTCAACTTGCTAGCCGGTTGAAATCTCCAGTTGTTTGTTAAACTTTAGTTCTATTCTCTACTTGTGTTGCTCAGATTATCAATTTACTCATTTGGCCAGGGATGAATGGTTTGTTAAGTTGTTTTTCTTTGTTGAGAGAAGCTTTTGATTCTTAATTGGAACATAATCTTCCTCTTCTCTCCCATAATCTGGCCCAAAAGCAACATGATTTGCAATGTTTAAAACTAGAGATGAATCTTCTTTCCAAATTGTTAACGATCAAACTGGAAAAGCTGTCTAGTTTGCATAGTGAGTTTTTTTAAGCTTATGCTCTGTAATGCTCTTACCATTTTCTGTTCCGCTTGTTGCTTCTTTATATTAGCGAACAACAATAATTGATGAGCTCCGCAGATGATCTGATATCACACACTACATCGTTTTAACTCATTTAAACTGTTAAAAACTTTGCTTGAAAATAAACCCTGAATCAGACTGAATGGTGTGTATGACACAATGTATTTAGCCGTCCCTTTCCTCTTTCTAAAAATAAAATAGACTAAATGGTCACCAACTCCTTCATGCCAAACAGTGGTATGTAAAGCCTAGGCATTATTCACATGGAGACAGTTAGCGTTATCATTTTTATAACCTGGCAAGCCATCTTCAATATTCTCACTCTTCATATTGATTCTCCACATGTTGAGCCGTTTAATGTGTCTTGTTATCCACTCAGAAAAAAAATCACAATATCCCCCTTCAAAAAATAAGTGGTAGAGTTATGCACACACAGGATACATGTTCTCCCAAAGGGACACGTAGTTCAATAGGATTCATGGCATGGAACTGACATGGTAAGATTCTTCGTTTTGCATCACCACACACATTTTTTTAGAAGAAAAAGGATGACCACCAAGAAATGTGGTTGTCATTCAGGTGTATATAATTTTGAAAAAGGAAACATACAAGTGCAGGCTCTCGAAAAGAGAGCAAGCAAAATAGAAAACATTTCAGCTGCCCATACCCCACTCCCAAAGAAGAAAGGAGATGTTGTGTACAATATGCATTATATGACATCGCTCCTCACAAAAATCACCAGAATACGTTGAAGCAATATGCCTCAGGATTATAAATCTAGAATTACAAATTTGTCCTTCTCATGTTGTGTAGTTTCTTCACTTTTTAATATGATTGTTTAAGGAGATACTGCCTTACCCTGTAGTGCATATTCCTTGCTGCGTTAAATATTTTTAATGTACAATAATAGATTTGGAGCATGTTCTTCTCCTCTTTCCCATCAATGCAAAAAATGAAAAGCTGAAAACTGTAACTACTTCTTTATACAAGGATCTTTCTTCTTTGTTTCCTTCCCTAGCATGCTTTAGGCTTTTTGACACACTGTTGTGATCACGGACTGTGTGTTTTATTAATTAATATTCACAAGTCAATAGTTTGTAAACCAGAACTAACAAGGCATGGTTGTTACCTTCATGTTGGAAACACAAGAATAATTGTGATTGTATTCAGCGCACGTCTTAGACTGTTACAACATGAATGTATTTTCAATGGCTTATATCTGATCTTTATGCAATATGTTAGTTGTATCTGGTATTAAATGCCAAGTCCCTGTTTATTGTAGAAGTTACATAACTTTTTCTCTCTGACCATATTACTTGAAGAGGGTTTCCAAGAGCATTAGGCCTCTTTAGCAAGAATTCTGATATTGTTCTCTTCCTTGAATAAATTGGAATTCAATAGGTTTTTTCATGTGTTCCTTTTTACAGGTTTTCACAAGAGAAGATATGGTACATAGTTCAGATGATCAAGGTCTTATCTTTGGTATGTTATGTAGTACTTGCCACTATCATTTCTAATAAATATATGAAGCTGCAATCAAATTTCATTAATTTTTCTGATGTAATTCTCAGTACAATTACTTCTAAAAGGTTTTTAGTGCAATGAATAGTTTTGGTGCTTAGACTTGTTTTATTCTATATTTTTTTGAGGATGGTGCTTAGAGATGTTATCGAATGAATGCATCATGTTTCTACTTGGTTCACCTTGCTATGTTGATGAACTCGCTACCTTTCTTTATAATTTGACATCATGACACATGCTACCACATTTAATCTTAAATTTATAATGTGCAAATCATGATAGCAAGAAGGCTATTAGCCCCTGACTATCAAATTTGAGGCTGAGAGCATAAAGACTTAAACATCTCATAACAATGGCATATCTGTTTTTTATCTTGAGGCTTCCCATTCTGGAGTTCAACTTGCTAGCCAGTTGAAATCTCCAATTGTTTGTTAATTTTTAGTTCTATTCGCTACTTGTGTTGTTCAGATTACCAATGTAGTCATTTTGAGAATTCCAACGATGCATGCCTTTGTTAAGTTCTTTTTTTTTTGTTGAGAGAAGCTTTTGATTCTTAATTGATGGAACATAATCTTCCTCTTCTCTATCATAATCTGGTCCAAAAGCAACATGATTTGCAATGTTTAAAACTAGAGACGAATATTCTTTCCAAATTGTTACTGATCAAATTGGAAGAGTTGTCTAGTTTGGACAGTCTGAGTTTTTAAGCTTCTGCTCTGGAATGCTCTTACCATCTTCTGTTCCGCTTGATGCTACTTTGTGTTGGAATTGGTGAATACTTCAGGGCTCCTTGTTTCTCACACCGGGTTCGCCCACGTGAACTTAGGGGAATCTGAGTATTACCCAATTGCCTGTGTTGCTGGCGTGCGAACAAAAGGGGGGGTTCGGAGGGCACCGCCCCCCCGACGGCAGCGCCCCCGAAACCTAGACGGGTTTTGAGCTTCTGTTTAGCCGGTCTGTGTGGTTCGAATTAGGTTTTTTTCTCTATTTTAGTCGAGTTTTGAACCCATTTAGGAGAGGCTTATTTATAGCTTATTTTCAGATGTAATATGTGTGGCGGCCGTAAACCTAAACGATATAATGGAACCTCTTTGCAGGACGTAGCCCTAATCTCAAGGGTGAACCTGGGTAAATTCGTGTGTCTTCTCTATTTTTCTGCAATCTCTTTGCGATCTTCTCTTCATGTTCTCGTATTTTCCCATCAATTGATATCAGAGCTCAGGTTGTTCAAGGAATTAGTGTTTATTCGAGATGTTAGGAGGATCGCGGATTGAGATAGAAAATTTTGATGGAACATGGTTTGATCTCTGGAAGATGAAGATGGAGGATCTCCTCTGTGATCGAGATCTTTGGACGGCAATCGAGAAGGATAGGCCAGGCATGGAAGCGGCGAAGGTCGCTGATGGGGCTTCCTCCAGTCAGGCAGATCCAAAGGCGATCGAAGAGTGAGATCGGATTGATAGAAAGGCAAAGGGTTTGATTCGGCTTTGCCTCGCGGATTCAATTCTTACGAATGTGATGAGCGAACCTACAACCAGAGATCTGTGGAGGAAGTTGGAATTCCTATATTAAAGTAAGTCACTGGTTAATAAGTTATTTCTAAGGAAGAAACTGTACAATCTTCGGATGCATGAGGGTGATTCGTTCTCTACTCATCTTTATAATTTTAACACGGTGATCAGTCAATTTATATCAATCAGTATTAAGTTTCAAGATGATGATAAGACAATAACATTGCTCTGTTCGCTGCCGGATTCATGGGACAATTTGATTGTCGTGATTGGTGGCGGGGATAAAGAACTTTTGTATGAAAGTGTATGTGCTGCCTTGTTATCAGAGGAAACACGAAGAAAGGGATCGGCAAGTTCTGGTAAAGAGGCGCTGGCGGCCAGAGGAAGGCAACCAGAACGAAATCAAAATCAGAGAGGGTCCAGATCCAAATCTCGTGGGCGTTCGAAGAGTAGAGATAAGAAGGTGCAATGCTGGAGATGTCAAGAGTGGGGCCATCTGAAGCGAGATTGCAAAAACAAACCAGTTCACAAGAAAAAAGTTGAGTCAACCTCGAACAAAAAGGAGGCTGAAGTAGGAGATATGTATTTGGCTTATGCATGTATGGCACAGTCAGATAAGGATGTCTGGCTCATCGATACTGGTACTTCGTACCACATGACACCTCATAGACACTAGTTTTATGAATATAAGGAGTATAATGATGGGGATGTCATGCTCGAAGATGACACTGCGATTCAGATTGTTGGACGTGGCAGGGTGAAGCTGAGGATGAGTGATGGCACGGTGAAGACTACCAGATGTGATGCATATACAACTTATGAGCAGGAGTTTGTTATCTGTTAGTACAATGGCTGATTCGGGTGTTATATTCAGCTGCGACAAGGATTCGTGCAAGATGATCAGAGGGTCGATTGTGATTGCACGAGGGGTTCGCTATGGCACACTGTACAAGTTGCTCGGAGAGACGATATCTGTAGGCTGTGCATTTATTTCTGAAGAAGCCAAAGAAGATGAAGACAGCATATCTATGCTGTGGTATCAGAGATTAGGCCATATCAGTGAGAAAGAACTTTCTACCGTAGCATCAAGTCATATGGTAGAAGGAGTTCCAGATTGTTCTGTGGGTTTCGGGTTCTATGAACATTGCCTCCATGAAAAATAGAACTGAGTCAGTTTTCAACATACAGGTACAAGAGCAACGAAGATTCTCGAACTGATCCATAGTGATGTCTTTGAACCAACTCCGACTTCATCTATTGGAGGGTCCAGGTACTATGTCTCTTTCATAGATGATTTTTCGAGATACAGTTGGATTTATTTTATCAAAAATAAGTCAGATGTATTCGATAAGTTTCGAGAATTTAAAGTTTTGGTGGAAAACCAATTGAGCAGCAAGATCAAGGTCCTTCGTACAGATAACGGAGGCGAATTCTGTTCAGATAAATTTGAGCAGTTCTGCGTGGACAATGGCATTGTAAGACAGAAGACAACTCCATATACACCTGAGCAGAATGGAGTAGCCGAAATGTTAAATCGATCACTCATAGAAAAGGCCAGACGTATGCTGAGTTAGGCTGGATTGGGGCAATAATTCTGGGCAGAAGCTGTAGCCACAGCAAATTATCTAAAGAACCGCTCACCGACCTCATCAGTGAAGGATCGGATGCCTTATGAGACAATGTTTGGGAAGAAGCCGAATCTGTTTCATGTTCGGGTGTTTGGATATGACGCGTATGTTCATATACCCAAGAAAAAGCGGGGTAAGCTTGACAGTAAGTCTGAGAAGAACATATTTTTCGAATACAAGGATGGGGTCAAGGGCTATAAATTGTGGAATCCAAGGACAAGAACTATCGTATATAGCAAGGATGTTATTTTTCGTGAATCACGATCCCAAGTTAAGGCTCAGGAAAATGATGAACCCAAGAAAGTTGAAGTGTTTGAAAAAGATTCTGATTTTGAAGCTACAGAAGTGGTTGCACAAGATACTTCAGTTGAGTCTATTCCAGAATCTGATCAAGAGGACTCGGTTAATGAAGTTGAAGATGTAGATTCAGATGAAGATCCAGATGTTGGTACCATACCAATTCTCAGAAGATCGACACGAAAAAGAAGAGCACCTCTTAGATACTCTCTTAGTGCTCTGAGTTCATTTCATGCTTTGAACATCATCGGAGAAGAACCTAGTTTTGTAAAAAATGCAAGGTATGATGCAAATCAGTGGGGGCTTGCTATGGCAGATGAGATGCAGTCACTAGATAAGAATGAGACATGGAGCTTGTGTAAATTGCCTAAGGATAGAAAGGCAATTGGTTGCAAATGGGTGTTCAAGCGAAAGCTGAAACAGGATGGGTCTGTAGAGAAGTACAAGACGAGACTGGTAGCCAAAGGGTAGTCTCAGATTGAGGGAGTCGACTATGATGAGATCTTTTCTCCCGTGGCGAAAATGACTTCAATCAGATTTGTTCTATCTCTGGCAGCAGCATATAATCTTGAGGTAAAGCAGATGGACGTGAAGACGGCATTCCTTCATGGGGATTTAGAGGAAGAGATATATATGAGGCAACTAGAAGGATTTGAAGTTCAAGGTAAAGAGAATCTGGTATGCAAATTAAAGAAGTCTTTGTATGGATTGAAGCAGTCGTCAAGGATGTAGTACCAGAATTTTGATACGTACATGCTCGAACTCAAGTTTGTACGTTCAGATTCAGATCATTGTGTTTATGTGAAGAGGTTGGAGATCAGTTTGTCATTCTTACACTATATGTGGATGACATGTTACTGATTGGAAACAGTATGAAGATGGTGAATTCAGTGAAGGGTTTGTTGGCCAAGAAGTTTGAGATGAAAGACTTGGGGCCGACGAATTTCATTTTGGGTATGCAGATTAGAAGGGATCGTCAGAAGCGAAAGTTGTGGCTATGATAGAAGAAGTACATAAAAGAAGTATTGAAGAAATTTAACATGTCGGACTGCAAGCCAATGGGTACTCCTATGTCTCTAGGAATAAAACTTTCTGCAGAGCAATACCCGAAGACGGATGAAGAAGCTGAAGAGATGGACCGTGTGCCATATGCAAGTGCAGTGGGCACCTTGATGTATGACATGGTGTGCACACGTCCAAATATAGCCCAAGCAGTGGGAGTCTTAAGTCGATATATGTCTAACCCAGGCAGGGAACACTAGAATTCTATTAAAAGAGTTTTCAGGTACCTTCGTAGAACTTCAGATTTTGCTTTGTGTTTTGAAGGTACAGGGAAAGGAAAGATGCTCGATATTATAGTCCATGTAGATGCTGATTGGGGTGGAGACATTGATAGTAGACGATCCACTAGTGAATATGTTTTTACATTATTTGGGGCTGCACTGAGTTGGATGAGCAAGAGACAAAGCGTGGTAGCACTTTTTTCTACAGAAGCAGAATATATGGCTCTTACTCATGCTGCAAAAAAGGCCATATGGCTACGACGGTTTTGCTTGGAGCTCGGATTTGAGCAAGGTGTCATGAAGGTGAGATGTGATAATCAAGGTGCTATTCAGTTAGCTAAGAATTCTGTATTTAACTCACGCACAAAGCATATTGACATCCAATATCATTTCATCCGAGAAAAGGTGGAAAAGAAAGATGTTCAGCTTGAAAATGTTGATACAATAGAGAATAGTTCTGATTTTCTGACAAAAGTAGTTACAGGTGCAAAGTTCGAGTGGTGCTCTACTGTTGTCGGATTGAAGAAAAATGTTGCTGGCAAGGCTCTCATTGGTGTGAAGTATCCACCAAGTGGGAGAATATTGGAATTAGTGAATACTTCAGGACCCCTTGTTTCTCACATCGGGTTCGCTCACGTGAGCTTAGGGGAATCTGAGTATTACCCAATTATCTGTGCTGTTGGCGTGCGAACAAAAGGGGGGTTTGGGGGCACCGCCCCCCGACGGCAGCCCCCCGAAACTTAGACGGGTTTTGGACTTCTATTTAGTCGGCCCGTGTGATTCGGATTAGGTTTTTTCTCTGTTTTAGTCGGGTTTTGAACCCGTTTAGGAGAGACTTATTTATAGCTTATTTTCAGATGTAATCTGTGTGACGACTGTAAAGTTAAACGATATAGTGGAACCTCTTTGCAGGACGTAACCCTAATCTTAAGGATGAACCTGAGTAAATTCGTGTGTCTTTTCTATTTTTTTTACAATCGCTTCATGTTCTCGTATTTTCCCATCACTTTGCATTAGCGAACAGCAACAACCGGTGATCTCCGCAAATGATCTGCTGTCACACACTAAATTGTCTTAACTCATTTAAACTGTTAAAAACTTTGTTTGAAAATAAACCAAATAAACCCTGAATCACACAGAAAGGTGTGAATGACACTCATTGTACATAGCCGTCCCTTTCCTCTTTTAGACTGGTAGGATATGAAATTGTTGATTAATAAATTAACACAAAGAAGATTGCAATATGATTTTAACTTGAAATCTTTACGCTTCTTTCACATTTATTTTGCCACTTTTATTTAATTAGATTTTCCTATCATGTTCTTGGCTTATGTTAGTTGATTACTAAGAATAAAATTACCTTTAATGGGTTTGATTTGTCATGTTCACAGATATCATAATATGTGCCCATATAGTTATTCAATCTGAGCTTCAAAATAACGGTCTTGTTATCCATTAAACATTTATTATTGAGCAAAGAGTTAGTGTTTCTTACTCCTTTGCTCGTGTTAGAGATCCATAAAAGATATATGACGTAACTGGATAACCTTGGAGACTATATGTTGGATACATGCTTTATATGGCAGCTCAATATCGATCCTCTAAACAAGAAACTCAATTTCAAGCTGACGCACATTGTAGACTTTTTTGTACAATTGTCGTGAGAGTCAAGGTCATAACTTGTGATAAACTCACGTAATTGATAAATTCAATGCTTATAAACTTCTTCTGTTTGCAACAAAGACAGAATCAAACAAAAATGCAGGGACCTATACTATATGAATGTGTTGAAACTATAATGGGTATAGAAGCCACTAGTGGTCTACGTGTTCTTGCAATCAATATTTTGTGCAGATTCTTGTATAATTGTGACAATAATATCAGGTCATCTCTTTTTGCCAATTTCTGGGAGTTGTTTATTGATGAATTTCATACTATTGATTTAGATTCTTAAGCTTTTAATTGTTTATCACCTCACAGTTGCACTTCTAATGATATATTCGAGGTTTATGCATCTTGTGAAAACTATTAGTATGGGGCACACTTTGTTGCAATGTTGTCAACATCACGTCTTCTTTTGGTTCTCAAGCTTCTGAGAACCACTTCAACACTATCATATCTGGAAAATTTTCTAGTTAGATATAAATCTTTTGTTCCCAATATGGAACTGCTTTATTTGTGAGAAAGGTTTAGATGATATGATTGGAATCGAGTTAGTGAAACAACTTTGTATCGTTCAGCTGCGATGGAAATTTGAGCTTCTATGCTGCACATATTATTGCTCTTTATTTCTTTGATTATTTGGTACTGAAATTTTTCAGGCAGTGCGAGGCATAGAGCAACCATTGTCGAGTGTGTGAAGGTACCATAATATTCTTGATGTTCTTGATGTGTGTGAAGGTACCATAATATTCTTGATGTCCTGGGATGCGTAGAGCAGGTTCAATATCATGTGTCAATATAGTGATACGAAGGATGGAATTAGAACAACCATATTGTGTCAATGGGATACGAGGGATGGAAAGAAAAGATAAGAAGCCCTGTATCAATGGGATACGAAGGGCAGTTCAACGTCCTGTGTCAATGGGATTCGAGGGACGGAATTAGAATGACCACCCTATGTCAATGGAATACGAGGGGTGAGTGATTCCTCCATTGAGGAGATTGGATACCCATATTTGATGATATTTCCCCATTTTATGATATTTTGTTGTTACCATGCATGTGCACACATGACATTCATTTTGTTTGATTATTAAGTGAATGAGTTTCTTTATGAAGAACAAGAAGATTTTTTGAATATTTTTGAACTATAAAGATGTTGATTTCCGTAACAGTTTTTTTAATACTTGAGGTAGTCGTTTGATTCACTGAGCTTCTTGAAGCCCACCCCTCTCATTAAATTTTTGCAGGTATTGAATGAAAGTCATACTTGCTTGCTTGCTTGGCATGAAATAAGAAATATACGGGACAGGGATGGGTCATGAGTGAGAGGTGTGATCGTTGTTTTAGTTACCTTATTTTGAAATAAGAAATTTTCAGTTTGAAGAATGTTTTGAATGATTTTGAGAAATGTTGGAAGTATAGTGTGGAGCGATGGACGCTCATGATATATGGTTTACGAGCATCTGGCTCGTGATTTTGATTAGCGAGTGAGCTTATGACTCACCGTTTTGGAAATGTGTCACACCCTTTTTGTTATTTATTGAATTGCAGTAATGACCTTATAAACTACCAGTGATGCATATTAAACTTTATGAATTGCATGTGACAGATATGGATAAATGTTGTATATGACGTATAGACGAGTTTACGCATATATCATGTCGAAATTTTTAGAAATTTCTAGAGTTAGTTTATTTTTTAATGTTGATTTTCCGTTGAATATTTGAAATTGAATTTAAACGTTTGATTTTACGGTTTCACCCCTTGTGGCGCCAAAACGAGTAGTTGGGCGTCACAATCAAAATGGACAAAGAACGGCTAATTGCATTTTCGATAGTGTTTAGACCATGAAAATCTAACAATGTATGTGTGATTTTAGACATTTAGTTCGTAGCATGGTCGGGGAAGAACATGAGCATCTAGATCATTTGTGTAACAACTAGATGTGTTAGAACAAAATTGTTCATCCAAGACACCACCAATTTTATACTTATCAATATTTTCAAAAGATAAATTATATGATTTTAAAGACAAAATATTAGTTTTGCAGAAGAGGAACCCAGAACATTCATATCAATTAAGCAACACATCATGGACATTGAAATCAGAGTAATAACATACAAAAAATACAAATTAGAACACACATGAAGGCATCACCAATATATCACACGTGCTCTATGGAATATCCACTAGTAAGATTGTCGATGAAACTAGATCGGACAGCAGGTGTGACACGATTGAAACAGCCAAGGAGCAGATTGAACAATGTAGCAGTTGCATTTGATCTTGTTAACCTACACTCGTTGGAGGACACATGAGATCGATGGGAGAGAGAGTGAAGAGAGAACAAGTGTCACCGAATCCAAATCGCACAGTAGCCACGAGTGGAAGAGAGAGCGAAGAGAGGGAAATGCCGGAGGGAGGAGGATGGTACAATTTAGCAGTCATCTTTGATCTTCGTCATCTTTCTGCAATCGCCGGCGGGAGAGACACATAAGGAGCAATCGTCATGCGCAGAAGGGGGAGAAGAGACCATGCTAAGAGAGGAGTTGAGAGATTAAATGACCCACTTCTTGAAGTCACACTGAACGTCAGTCATTTTGCACCCATATATGAGAAGTGACCATGCTAAACATTGATGCATGCATTTTACAGCATATAATTAGGCTTGCATTCAGGCTTATTTTATGTAATTTACCCATAGCATGCATCTATTTTTACATTTATTTTATAAATTTCTTTGAAGTAGTCATCTACCTGTAGTTGTATATTTTGCAGGAATTACTGATGAAAAATGGTAGAGTAAAAGAAGTACGCGAAACAGAGACAATTCAGCTTCTAAAAAATCAAACTTTGAATTTCACGGGATGTTATGCTAGCATCACGGGCCATGAAAGGTTGCTTAACGCCCCAAAGTTTCATTTTCACAGCTCTGACAGAAGCGCTTAACGAAGAAAACTATGATTTCACGGGTCGTTAAATATCTCTCACGGCCTTGAAAGGCGATTTTCAAGCATCCTCCTAGCATTTCACGAACCAAGGAGACTTTGCATTCAATTGAGAAAACTTACAAGCCATGATGACTTTGTCACGATCGTTAAAGCAGTTCACGGTTCCCGCAAATTTCATGGCTCCTCTAGCAATTTAAAAAAGGAGATGTCATCACGGGCAGTGAAGATAATCTAACGGGCTGTTATGTAGAGAAGAATGCAACGGGAGGTAAAATTCTAGAATCCAGTCTTGGAGGATTATCGGTCGACCCCCACCTCTATCAAGTCTTCATGGAATCTAAAAAATAATTCGCTTCCAGAACGGACGACCAAACTTAAATCGGCATCGGACTTTGTTATCAGAACGGATGACAGTTCATCCATCGGGCCTCTGAAATTTCCTCAGGACTGATTCCAATTTATTTTTACTATTTGATTAGACTACTATTGACATCGACTTATTTTACTTTCATGGGATTGATCAATCGGGGTAAGATCCCTACTAATTCATAGATCCAAAGTCCCAATTGGGCAAAGACAAAAATCTAAATTAATACAGATAAAATTCAGGGAGTTCATGACACGGATTGACGGGAGCTCATTGCATAGCATTGTTTATCGCATGGTTAGGGCATAGGTTTAGCTTCCTCATTATCGATTTTTCCCCCATCGAGTGACAAAAGAGGATCTCACCCAAGGATGGAGCATCCTCCTACCGCAAAGAGAGGGCATTTGCCATGGTGTGCACAACCATAGGCCATTCATGAAGTACATGACATCTCATTGCAACGAAGATAATAAAGTATGAGATTGCATAGAAAGACAACTGATCCAGAAGTTGAAGGCAACTTCCTACATAGCATAAATATCTTATTGATTCAAAGTATTGAAAATGAAACTCAAAGATCAAACATCGCATTGATTCCTACTCTCTTGTTCAAGATACCAGACTCTGATCTCTTAATTCGTCCATTGTTATATGATTTACTAATGCTATCTCTTCTCATGAACTCACAACTAATTTACTATTCATGCTTATCTAATGTTGATTCAATTAATCCATTGGTTTATTATTTCTCCTATTGGGCTGCGAAGCTCATGAAATATCATTTTTCTTACAGTGATCATGCAAGGAAACAACTCTATGGAAGGATGAGCCAAATTGCTAGGGATGATAATGTGCACACGGGTGATCACTCTTTACCTTCCGCATTAGATACTATTTATATATTGAAATCCTATTAAACTTTCACTTTCATTGGATGTTTTATTTAAGTCTGCTGCATTTATCTTATCTAGTCAAAGTCATATTGTTGGTTAATATCAATGCATAGTCAGTAGAATTCCCAGTTGGATGCTCGCCACATGGCGGGGTTCGATTCGGGGGCGTTACAACCAAGTTGATGTCAACCTCGCCCTCGCCCTGGCCTGTGATTGTTCTGTTTTGTAGGTTTGACCTATCTACAATTTCAAGGTGAAATTGACACATCATTTTAAACTATTCTCAAGACAATAGTCATATCACATACATTACATGGTATTTAATGAATTGATTTTGAATGCATTTAAATACAATTAAATATAAAGATGAAAATTGATGAGAGTAAAAAAGATTATTTAATAAATTAATTTACTTTTTTGTTTTTGCCTCAATGTTGTCTCACATAATCAATTGAAATTAATGGGTTGATTCTAAATAGTCAAGCACTTAAGTTGTACATTCAATCAGTTCTAAAGAAACATCTAGCCGATTCTTAGTGCATTGCACCATGGATGCATTCCTAGTGTAGTGTTGTCATACACGGCTAGCCCGACAATTGTGTCCAAAGCTTAAAAAGACTCGCGGGTCGGTTGAAACTCGACGAATGGTTTGACCCTCTTTTTATCTAGTCAAATTCGTCAAAACCTGAGTTCAACCGGTCAACCCGTCAGATTTGAGTGACACGGCCGAGTGAAAATAAAAAATTAAACCTTCTAAACCAAACTTTAAAGTTTCAGTTTTCTAATTTCTACATAAATTATTTGATGAGCTAATTTGTTTCATCCATAATAAGTGCATTATTTTTTTAATTGTGTTATAAATTTGTGTGTTTACAACTTAAAATATGTTTTAGAAATAAGTAATTGAATTCTACCTTTTCACTTTCCTTTTGGATTCTTCATTTTAAGTTTTCAATTCAAAGTTAAACTCAATCATCAATACATTGCTATGAATATAGAAAGCATAAAAATATCACTATTTATTTATTTAACCATCTTATATTAATTTATTCTTATCCGATTTGGCTGTCTGATTTAATCAGTTCGACCTGATCTGGTGACTAATTCAAGTTAGGTCTTACACCATTGCCTTGTGTTTAATTCGCGGCATGAATACGAGCCAAATTCATTACAATTTCATCTAACTTTGAAACTCTTCTTTGTGCTTCATTTTGCATGACAAAGATATGTATCATATTGAAACTTTCTTCTAGTATTGATAATCATTGCTCAACAAATTTGGATTTGGGATCACGTCTCGACCTAGTTTATGTTATTGTTTTAAATAATCCCAATTCTAATCTAATTAAGACAAAAATTGGGATGATCCTCCCAATTGTCCTAGTTCGACTATAATGAATAAAATAATTTAAAATATAATAATAATAAATTAATGCTATGATATAAATAAAATAATTATCAATTACATATATAATATAATATAATATAATATAATATAATATAATATATTTTAAGATATGAATAACATATATATTTATATATGTTTAAATAATTTGATATGCATTATTAGGTTGAAGTACGCTCCGAATTTTGATAATTTAGTGACTCGATCTTGGTCCGATTATAAATTTAGAAATTCGAAAGAGTGCGGGATGAGAAGTCCGTACTCACCCCTACTGATAATTATTTGATAATTATTTTTGAAGGTGTTTTTTTCGAAAACACGAACAGGAAATTAATGGGCATCAAGAATTTAATCAATCAATCTACTTGACTAGTCCCTTGGGTTGGATGAATCGGGTGTTGATTTCAACAAATAAAATGTATTTTTCGACTCAATTGCTTCACAATATTATTATTATAATAATTAAAGTTAATTGAAACTAAGGATGGTTGGCTCAACTGGATAATGGGGTTGTGTGTAACGTATTCAATTTTTTTTACTCAATTAAGGAAAGAATTCAAAAAAAAAGGAAGATGAAAGAACGACAACGGCCGACCAGGGGAGAAAATTTCTCCCCTGATCGCGCCCCGTAATCGGCCGGCAAAGGGCCGGCCGATACCATAAAAGGGGACGCGAGGAGACCCTCGTGCCCCCCTTGGACTTCTGCCCCTCCGCCGCTCCTACCCTCATCTTCCTCTCCTCTTTCGTCCTTCGGACGATCGACGCTCAAGCGGCGAAGCAGAGCACGACGACCGACGGATCGACGATCCTCTGACACGTGGCTGCTCCTCCTCGACGTGTCCATGAAGACCAGGCGAACCCTCCTCACTGGCCAGGAACGACCGGTGACCGACAATGTGATGACAGCGATCCAGCGAACTCAATCGGTCGGAAAAAGGTACCTTTGAATGTCTAAATCCCTAGACAACGAAATATTGATCATTTGATGCGTACTATGATCCTATTATGATCGTGACTTCGTGAACTTCATGTTTCATATTGATGTTATCGCGATCCGATGGAAGCCGGTCGAATTTGAAGGAAACGATCGACGACTCTATTTTATCGCGAAAATTGGTCGACCGGCCCATTGATCGATCGACCGATCCTACGTGCGAAGCCTCTCTGCTGTCTCATGTCGGTCGACCGGTCCACAGGAGCGGTCGACCGATCTAAAGGTTTCCGAATGATCTCAATCTCACGGACGGTCGACGGATCTTCTTAACGGTCGACCGATCCGACGCGCACCGCGCAATACCATGATCCTATGATCGGTCGACCGGTCCCTTCGAACGATCGACCGATCCAATGACGCACAGTAATCGGTCGACCGGCCATCTGCGCACGGTCGACCGGACCGATAGAACTCCCGACAAAGAAGTCGATCGATTGGTCTCATAAGAGCGGTCGACCGGCCCACGGAGAATGGTCGACCTGTCCACAGGGAACAGTCATCCGGTCCAAGCCGACCGGTTCGGCTTGACCGAACCAGGAGGAACGGTCGACCGGTCCAGAGAGCAATCGACGGTCTAGTCTAAATATCCAGTTTAGACCGTCCGGTTCAGTCAAACCCATCCGTTCAAACTGACTAGTTCAACCCACTCAAACCCATAGAAAGACATTGAATTGATTTAGACGTATGAGAATTGACATGGTTCGAGTCGGACTCTGATCCGATCTGAGCCAGGCTCTCGAACTCCAATAGGAGACTCGAACCAGTTCACTTATAACTAGCCGAGTCCTATTGTCAAGACATTAATGCCCACTGGGTTCCGATTCATAAATTTCATGACAAACAAAGATAAGTAAAGCAAAGATAAAGCCACGGGATTGCTATATGCCGCTCCATTGTATGGAACAAAGATCATAGTATGGCATAGAGAGGGGCAGGTAGTTAGTTGAGAAGACAACGAACTTACTGGTCTTCGATGACCACTGTTCCTGAGACTACAGGTCATCTCCCACCTGTATCTCGAAGAAGGGTGATGCATTGTCACACTCCTTCTCCAAAGAACATAGTATTGAGCTAGATGAACAGGTAGCTAACTGAAAGACAGTGAACCTACAAGTTCTTAAATGACCACTGTTCTCGGGGTGCAGGTCCTCTCCCACCTGCATTCCGAAATGGGTGATGCATTGTCACAACCCATTCCCATTACGGACAAGTTATCACTCCAATAGGCCAAGTTATCATTATTTTGAGTGAACTAATTTTCAATGATTTTCTTGCCCTAAATCCATTACTATCATGAATGAATCATATTTGGATGGTCATATCTCAACTTGTGCAAAGTTTTAAGTCCATTTGAACAAGTTATCATTTTTCCAATGCCAAGTTATCGTTAAAGGGCAAAACTATCATTTCGATATGCAAAACTATCAATTCTGCACAAAGACCTTAGGCAATCATTATATTATTGTCCTAATTCATTGCTGTTCAAATTTGATCACATTTGGATAACCACAACAAAAGTTATGATAAGTTATCATTTTTAAGGCAATCAAGTTATCGTTTTGGTACCCAAGTTATCATTCCTATGAAATCTTATCCATATTTAATTTCTGACTTCACTCACTTGCCACCATAATCCATTTGATGCCTTTAATGCTCTGAACCACCCATATTTGGACATTTTCCAAGATATATTCAAAGTTATCATTCCGGACATTGATAAGTTATCATTTTTAACCTTAATTTGCAACTCTGCACAACATTTAATCATACTTGATGTTTGAGCTGATCATAGTGGCTCTCCTTATCCTTATTTGTTCATTTCCTATTTAAGAATTTTGATGCTTGGTGTTCTACCTCTTCTAGCAAGAAAAACAAAATGTAAAAAGGTGAAAAAATGTGGGGGGACCACTCCAAAAAGCTGTTGAAGTGCAACTGGAATTTCAGGTCTGGACACTTGGCACAATAAGAGATTATGGGACATTTAGATGTTGATCTAAGGATGATTAAAGACCTATATATAAGCTGAAAAAACCTTGGAAATTAGGGGAGGTCGGCCATTGCAGGATTGGAGGGAAGGCAGCAAGGGTTTGAAGCAAAAGAAGAGGACTGAAGTGCTGCTGGAAATCCTGGTCGACAAGGAGCCAATCCAAGATGACTTATCTGAGTTTTTCACTCTATCTTGTATCTGATTTTGTATATATGAGGAACTAAATCTCATGCCTCTTAGGATATGGTAGTAGTCTAATATATATTGTGGATGGATTAGGGACAAAAACTGATTTTCTCATTTGAATCAAGTTCTGAATTAATTTTGAATTATGTATAAATCTGAATTTGTTCTTGTCATTGGAAGACCCTACTTATATTTACAACTGAGAAGTTGTCATTTGGTCTAATCTCTGTTTAGAAATGAGCAAATAACCCATGCCAAATTTTTGGATTCTTTTTTTATTGAAAATCTGATTTCTACTTTCTTGAATTCTGATTTTTTGAGTTGTCTGAATCTGATTGTCATTGGGGATTGAATTAATTGCACAACTGAGAAATTATCTTATATCCCAATCTTGTTCAGAAATGAATTGAGAAGCTTTGACATTCCTATGATTCAATTCTGAAATCGGCTTTGGTTTTTCCTGATTTAAGTGTATTGTTGATTGTTGATTTCCTGAATTTAGAAAAATCTGATTGTCCATTGTTAAGCCCCACTTTAATCCACCATTGAGAGATGGTTTTAAGGCCTTCCTTGAAATTCAGAGATGAGCCAAGGAGCAATGACAATTTCATATTTCCTAACCTGTGATTATATGTCTTTCATTTCCAATTAATTAGTGTGAAGTGTGGATCTCATTTTTAATTGCAGCTGAGAGGTTGAATCAAGGTCCTCTTGTAGTTTAGAGATAAACCAAGGAACACTAGCACTATTATTGAATAAGTTTCATTCCTGCCAAGCTAATTGAAGTGATTTCATTATTTTGTGATCATACTTTGAAGTTATCATTTCAGATTTTATTGAATTGCCAAGAAAATCAGCAAGTGGCTTGAATTGAACTTAGTGATAACTTAATTTTCAGTGGGGATACTCTTCTAATTCAACTTGGCTATCAATTATATGATAATATATTATTTAGTTCTGGTCTAATTGAGCTATGAAAATGGCCATATTGAAAGTTGAATTAGATTTGACTAAAAAGTAATAACTTGTCTATTTTCATCCATAATTAAATTAGATGAACCCCAATTCCTAGGAGGACCTTCCTCATTGATAGATAAACCCTTTTAGACTCTATATTAGCATTTACAATTCAGTTTAGTTAACTTTTCAGCAATCTAAAATAAGTTATCATTCTGCATTCCTGAAAAATCTATTTTCACTTCCCTTAAAAATCTATTTTTACCACTTTAAATAGGATTAGTCTAAATTATTTTTAGGTAGTCTAGGACTTCAATCATGATGGATACGACATTTAGGGTTACTACAATTGACATGTGCACTGCAGTAGAGGGTGAGTTAAGGAGTTGAAACAAAAATTAAAAAAAAATAATTTTTGACCCAAAAGTCAGCAAGTTATCACTAAACCCCTCAATATCACTATCAGTGTTGCACAACACTTACATTTGTATGATATCTCTGGAATATGATTTTTATATTTTCTTTTATTTTTTAATGGCTTAAATTTTGAAAAACAATGCAGGGATCGATCGATCGAATGAAAGGATCGGTCGACCGATGTGAAATTAGCAATTGCGCTTACAACGATCGGTCGACCGATATGATACACCGGTCGACCGGTATATGAATACGTCCGGCTGACATAGATCAACCGATGGCGATTTATTTGGAAAAGAATTGTCCGGTCGACCACTGGGCAGGATCGGTCGATCGATATATGTCAAAATCGCGAGATATAAAAAATCGACCACACAAATCGGTCGACCAAATCCCTCTTTCCAAGCGACCGCTGCTCCTACGAACCATCTTCCTTCGACGATCGATGACCACACTCCGGCCAACCGACCAACCTTTCCCCTCCGGCAAACCCTACGATCGTCGGCCACTCAAGCGACCGGCCGCCCCCTCTCTCCTTCGACTTCAGCACTCGACCGCCACCTCCGGCCGGCTGCCTCTCCTTCTCTTGTCCACTCCTCCGACCTCTCTCTCTCTCCTCTCTCACCGTTCGTCACTGCTCTCCGGCAGAACTTTCTCCGCCGGCCACCCTTTCTCTCTTCTCTCCATCGACGTCTGTCTCTCTGCTCTCTGGTAATCCCTAATCGCCAACCGTCCTCTCTCGCTCCTTTCAACGTCTCTCTCTTATCCCTCTGGCAAACTCTGCTCTCTCCAGACATCTCTCTGGTCCCTCTTCAGTCCGAACTCTGGCCACCCTCATCCTGCTCTCAGTCATCCTCCCTATCTCATCTTGTCTCTCCCCGTCCTTCCTCATTGCAGTCGACGATAACTTTCGACCACCATTGTTGAATCCTATGGCCGATGACGATGGGTATTCACGTGTTAGGATGGTCTTTCAGCGTCGTTATCGCTTCCCTGGCTCCGGTGGTACCATTTATATCCTTCCACGCGAACATGAACCGAAAACCGAACCCGAGCTCGTTCGACGTGGACAAGGTCAGAGACGAGGATGATCCCGTGGACGTACTCGTCATCCATCTTCCCCCAAGTCCACTGAGTTTGATAGCCATCTTTTTGTCATTAGGGATATCTCAATTAATTTCGAAGCCTTGTACGTCTCTCGCAAAGTCCGGCGTGCCTATACCGTTGATTGGAACGCTCTGAACATTCCAGATGTTCAGAAGATGTTCGCAACCATCGGTTGGCTGCCATTTCTTTCTCTCACAGAGCGTGTGTATCCTCGTCTTGTTCGTCATTTTTATGCGAACATGACAATCACTCGAGAGGTCGTCATCACCTATGTCCTTGGCATACCCATTCGATTTGATCTGGACCATCTTTGTCGCATCTTTGGCGTTGTGTGCCTATTACCTGGCCTTTATTCATTTGTCACTCATGATGGGCCTTCTGATTATCTTTCAATCTTGGATGACATTCGTACCATTTTTGTTGGACAAGACGTCCAATATACTGTCGAAACGGCCTATCGACATCTTCAACCACTCATGAAAATGGCACATCACCTCCTTAGCCACACGATCACTGCTCGAGCCGGGCATTATACTGAAGTCACTCACTTTGATCTCTTATTTCTTCACTGTCTATGCATCCGTGATGTCTCATTCCTTCATTTTGGCCATTATGTCTTCTATCACATGGACTATATCTTCCAGGAGATCTCCTCTGCTTCTCGTGGTCGGTACCATTTATATTTTGGTGTCTGAATCACTAAGATTTTACTCAATTTTGGTGTCGACATTCCTGCAGACGAGGAGTACATTCGACCCCGTCCAACTGACGTCATTAGTTCCGGGACTTTACACCGGAAAGGTCTTAGGTTTGGTGAGTAGGCAGCGCTAGATTCTGATGATAGAGATGATGCCATAGATGGCGAGCCAGCGCCGATGGACATTCGGGATGCACCTGAGGCTGGCCCCAGCTTCCCGCCACCATCGCCACCCGTTGAGCATGTTGGACCATCCCAGCCTGCTACCTCATATTTCTATGGCACCTATGACTTCACGGCTCTTTCACAGCAAGTGACTGCCATAGACCATCATGGATAGTCGTGTTCGACGGACGGAGCATGACACTCGTTACCTTGTTGGTTCACTATAGGCCTACTATGCATCGCATGGATTTATTCAGCATGTAGCTCATGAGGATGATAGTCCCGATGAGGAGTAGTTGGGTTGTCTTCCTCTTTGACGATGTCAAAAGGGGGAGAAGTTTAGGACGATATTTTTCTCATATGTGTATGTTATGTGTTTTCATTTATGTTATGTGCTTTCATTTGTGTCGTGCACCATTTTGTAGTGACTGAAGTCACATTTGTTAGTGCATGAACACATGATGTATTATTAACTATGAATATAATGTGATGATTTTTTTATAATGAAATGCCCTTTGATTTCAATTTTTATATATCTACTTTCCTTCTCGCCATATGTTCATATTATCCCAAGAAATTATGAAAATATAAATGCCATCGATTTAGGGGGAGAAAAAGTGAAATATGCATAAATGTAGGGAGAGCTTGTTCACTACTTTCTATGTAAAACTTACATTTCATTTTCTTTCCTTCTTCTTATCGTCCAATTAATTTGTCATCATAAAAAAGGGGGAGATTGTTGAATCCTATGTTTTGATGATAACAAATTAAAATGGACATAACAGTTACTAATCTATGTTCAAGTGGTGATAATGCAGGTGTAGAATTGATATGAACAGATTCGCCGAAGAAATCGCCAAATTTAAAGTTGGAAGAAAATTTTTTCAGCATAACCGATCGACCCATCGGTCGACCAACCATGGCATCGATCGATTGATATTCAGTTGGAGAAAAGTCAAGAATATACCGGTCGACGTCGAGACTATATCGATCGATAGTGATATGAATCGATCGACGTCGAGATATTACCGATCGATGTATCGATCGAAGGACCGACCGACCGGACAAGCATCAAAACGCTGAAAATGACACAACGGTCACATAGACCGGTCGACCGGCCCATCCGCCGGTCGACCGGCCTCTCAGTCAAATGAACAATAACTCTAGCATTTTTTAAGAGAAAATTATGGGAGACTTTTGAACGAATTCTCACCTCTAGGAGCCTATAAAAGGGGTGCCAAAACCTGAAGAAAAAGCATCCAAGCAAGCAAGAACATCCTAGAGCTCCTCTCAAGTTTTTGAGTATAGAATTGCAAATTTCTTCCATTTTCTTTTCTTAGCATTGAGTGTGAGAAAGATTTTGTAAAAGAAAAGAGTTAGAAGAAACATTTACTTTCTGAATCCAGTAAGATTGAGAGCTCCTTGTATAAGAGGTGTGCCTTGCCTCTTGAGCGGAGAAGAAGGCTTGATTGTGTAAAGAGAATTGTTCTCTCCCTACAAGAAAAGAGAAAGATAGTGAATCTCCGGCGATCTCGAGGTCGAGAAGTCGGAGCGGGAACGTAGACCAAAGAGTTAATGTCGAACCTCGTCATCATATTGTGTCTCCTTGCTTTTGTTCTTTATCTTTCACTTACGCCTTATCTTTATTTGCTTGTGGTCGTTTCTATTGATTTTTCCGAAAGTGAATTTTTGAGAAAAAATTCTATACACCAATTCATCCCCCCCCCCCCTCTTGGTGCTTTTGATCCTACAGAAGAGTCTAGGCAAGTCTGTTTGAGGATGCAAGCATAATTTGAGTATGACCCAAACAACACTTTCATTGCATACAAAACGGTTTGTTTATGCTACCTCTTAGCTTAGTTGTCACATGAGGCTCCACTGCTCCAGATCATCTTTGTGATACTTGGGCGTGCACATGTGTGCACGGGACATTTGTGTGCATGCACATGGTACAGGGAATCCTTGAGCGGTGGAGCCTTGTGTACCGATTAGGCGAAATAGCATCTGATCAAGTCTGTTTGAGTATGCAACAATAGACTTCAGATTGTGTAACCAACCATTTCGTCTGAATATGAAACTAACGCCTTCTTAATTTAATGGCAACGATCTTCAAGCCTGTGGCAACTCACTAAACATCCCTTCATAGTCTCGCAACCCTTAGAAGAGGCCCTATTCATCCATGAACACCCGCCTCAGCGATTGTACATTTGCCCCTGAGCCATGAACCTAGGGGCAAGCCATCCCACACGAGAGCGATCTTTGGCAAGCTATAAGACCTAAACAACACTTTCATTGCATACAAAACGGTTTATTTATGCTACCCCTTAGCTTAGTTGTGACACCGGATTACCTTTGTGATACTTGTGCGTGCGCATTTGTGCGTGAGACATTTGTGTGCATTCACGTGTTAAGGGAAAACCTTGAGTGGCGGAGCCTTGTATACCGATTAGGCAAAGGAGCGTCTAATCAAGCTGTTTGAGTATGCAACAATATAGTCTTCACGATTGTGTAACCAACCACTTCGTCTGAATATGAAACTAATTCTTTCTTAGTTCAATGACAACTATCTTCAATCTTGTGGCAACTCACTAAACATTCCTTCATAGTCTAGCAACCCTTAGAAGAGGCGCCTATTCATCCATGAAAACCCGCCTTAACGACTGCACGTTTGCCCCTGAACCTTGAACATAAGGGCAAACCATCCCACACGAGAGCGATCTTTGGCAAGCTATAAGACGCAAACAACACTTCCGTTGCATACAAAATAGTTTGTTTATGTGACCCCTTAGCTTAGTTTGTCACATGAGGCTGCACTACTTCGGATCACCCTTGTGATACTTGCGTGTGCGCGCGGACATTTGTGTGCATCCATGTGTTAGGGGAAACCTTGAGCGGCGGAGCCTTGTGTACCGATTAGGCGAAAGAGCGTCTGATCAAGTCTGTTTGAGTATGCAACAATAGACTTTAGATTGTGTAACCAACCACTTTGCCTGAATACGAAACTAACGCTTTCATAATTTAATGACAACTCACTAAACATTCCTTCATAGTCTCGCAACCCTTAGAAGAGGCACCTATTCATCCATGAACACCCACCTCAGCGACTGCACGTTTTCCCTCGAATCTAAAACTTAGGGGCAAGCCATCCCACACGAGAGCGATCTTTGGCAAGCTATAAACCCAACCGACACTTCTGTTGTGTACAAAACAGTTTGTTTATGCTACCCCTTAGCTTAGTTGTGACATGAGGCTCCACTACTCTGAATTATCGTTGTGATACTTGCACTTGCCCATGTGGGCGCAGGATATTTATGTGCATGCACGTGTTACCAATAAACCTTGAGCAGCGGAGCCTTGTGTATCGATTAGGCGAAGGAGCCTCTGATCAAGTCTGTTTGAGTATACAACAATAGTCTTCAAGATCATGTAACCAACCACTTCGTCTGAATACGAAACTAACTCTTTCTTATTTCGATGACAACTATCTTCAAGCTTGTGGCAACTCACTAAACATTCCTTCATAGTCTAGCAACCCTTAGAAGAGGCGCCTATTCATCCATGAAAAACCCGCCTCAACGACTTCACGTCTGCCCCCGAACCTTGAATGTAGGGGCAAGCCATCCCACACGAGAGCAATCTTTGACAAGCTATAATATCTACCCTATATAGCTCTCGTCTAACGCTTTCTTAATTTAATGACAACGATCTTCAATCCTATGGCAACTCGCTAAATGTTCCTTTGTATTCTCTCGACCCTTAGAAAAGACGCCTATTCATCCATGAACACCCGCCTCAACAACTAGACATTTGCCCCCGAACCTCGAACCATGGGGCAAGCCATTCCACATGAGAGTGATCTTTGCCAAGATACAAGACCCAAACAATAGTTCCATTGCATACAAAATGATTTGTTTATTCGACCCCTTAGCTTAGTTGTCACATGAGGCTCCACTAGTTAGGATCACCCTTGTGATACTTGCGTGTGCGCATGTGCGCGCAGGACATCTATGTGCTTACACGTGTTACGGGGACACCTTGAGTGGCGGAGCCTTATCAACTGATTAGGCGAAGGAGCGTCTGATGAAGCTGTTTGAGTATGCAACAATAGTCTTCAAGATTGTGTAACCAACCACTTTGTCTGAATACGAAACTAACTCTTTCTTAATTCAATGATAACTATCTTCAAGCTTGTGGCAACTCACTAAACATTCCTTCGTAGTCTTGCAACCCTTAGACGAGGCACCTATTCATCCATGAACACCCGTCTCGCACCCCCAACCTTGAACTAACAAGGCATGGTTGTTACCTTCATGTTGGAAACACAAGAATAATTGTGATTGTATTCAGCACGCATCTTAGACATGAATGGATTTTGATCTTTATGCAATATGCTAGTTGTGTCTGGTATTAAATGCCAAGTCCTTGTGGATTGTAGAAGTTACATAACTTTTTATCTCTGACCATATTACTTGAAAAGGGTTTCCAAGAAAATTAGGCCACTTTAGCATACAACTAGTTTTCTTCTCAAAAAAAATAAAAAAAGAGACAACTAGCTTTTTACTTCCGGAATTATAACTTCTCATGTTGTTCTGTTTCTTGAATAAATTGGAATTCAATATGTTTTTCCATGCGTTCCTTTTATAGGTTTTCTTTCACAAGAGAAGATATGGTACATAGATCAGATGTTCAAGGTCTTATCTTTGGTATGTTATGTCGTATTTGTCACTGTCATTTCTAATAAATATCTGAATTGCAATCAAATTTCATTACTTTTTCTGATGTAATTCTCAGTATACTTCTAACACATGCTATCACATATAATCTTAAATTTATAATCTGCAAATCGTAGTAGCAAGAATGCTATTGGCCCCTGATTACCAAATTTGAGGCTGAGAGCATAAAGACTTAAACTTCTCATAACAATGGCATATCTGCTTCTTATCTGGTATCTGTTTCTTATGAAACTTCCACTTCTGGGGTGCAACTTTCTAGACAGTTGAAATCTCCAATTGTTTGTTAATTTTTAGTTCTATTCGCTACTTGTGTTACTCAGATTATCCATGTACTCATTTTGAGAATTCCAATGATGCATGCCTTTGTTAAGTTTTTTTTTTTTTTTTGGTTGAGACTTGAGAGAAGCTTTTTTATTCTTAATTGATGGAACAATCTTCCTCTTCTCTTCCATAATGTGGTCCAAAAGTGACGTGATTTGCAATGTTTAAAACTAGAGATGAATATTCTTTCCACATAGACGGAAGAACTGTCTTAGGCTTAGGCTTGCAAATGGAGGCCAGTACACCAAGACCTCCATCATCCTTAGGCTTGCAAACACTTGACCAGTCCACCAAATGGAGGCCCCGGGCACCCGACTTGGGACCATGCTAGGAAAATGCACGTCGTATCCTGTCCAGACGAAGTTCAATTTGCTTAGGAAGGTGGAGGACCTACATAAAATACACAGGAAGTGCCTTGAGGACCGAATTCAAAAGGATCAAACACCCACCGTGGTGTTTAGACCATCAAAATGGACAAAGAACGCCTAATTGCATTTTCGATAGTGTTTAGACCATGAAAATCTAACAATGTATGTGTGATTTTAGACACTAGTTCGTAGCATGGTTGGGGGAGAACATGAGGGATCATTTGTGTAACAACTAGATATATTAGAACATACTAGTGGAACATTTTTCATCCAAGACACCACCGATTTTATACTAATCAATATTTCCAAAAGATAAATTATATGATTTTAAACCCAAAACATTAGTTTTGCAGAAGAGAAACCCAGAACATTCATATCGATTAAGCAACACATCATGGACATTGAGGTCATAGTAATAATATACAAAAAATACAAATGAGAACACACATGAAGGCATCTTACTAGTGGATATGTGATATATGGTATCACCAATTGGTGGATGCTGAAAGATTGTCGATGAAATTAGTAGATTGGACAGCAGGTGTGAGATATGATTGAAACAGCCGAGGAGCGCATTGAACAATGTAGCAGTTGCATTTGATCTTGTTAACCTACACTCGTCGGAGGACACATGAGATCGATGGGAGAGAGTGGAGAGAACAAGTGTCACCGAATCCAAATCGCACAGTAGCCACAAATGGAAGAGAGAGCGAAGAGAGGGAAATGCCGGAGGGAGGAGGATGGTAAAATTTAGCAGTCATCTTTGACCACCTGTTGTTTAACAGAAAAAAGATCCAAAAGGCATCAAGCTGAAAAACTCTCCACTAAGTGTGACGACTCCACCCTCACCAACCTGACATTACACAAGACTAAAGAGGCCGAAGCTGAGAAGACTCTCGCCAATGCGAACTTAGCAAGTGAAATCAGCATCAAAGTTCGAAAATGTCATGAATGTTTTCATTGCATCGCATGGTTTGCATGTACATGACCTTAAGTATTACCTTTCCTTGATTTTTTTTCTCTTTTAGGTTCACTTCTATATTTAGTCTTAATATAGGGTTGACTTTTCCTTGATTTTTTTCTCTTTTAGGTTCACTTCTATATTTAGTCTTAATATAGAGTTGGCCCATGACACTTTTGTAATAAGTGCAGTTAAAAATTAGATTCCAACAATTGTCACACATCTTCCCAACACCTGAATCTATTGAATAATAAGAGAGAACCCACTATTTCTCCGAAAGCTTATGTTCAAGCACTTTATTTTCAATACAAATCAACGTTTTCCTTAATTTTAGTGTATTCTATCTTAAGCGGAACTTGAATGTCCATGGTCTTTTGAAGAAGCACCCAGACCACCCCGCTCAATGTTAACATAGTAAACCGCCCCAAACAGGCGACCATTGACAAATTGCTTTGTTTAGCCGCTGCACAAGTTTTTTTTTTCTTTTTTGTAGGGCTGACACGCCCAAGTAGGGGATTCTAAGAAGTGACCCTATGATATATATGCATAAATAACCAAACCAGTGAATGAGCACACACACATAAAGTTAGCCAAAGTTCAAGCGAACTAAGGAAATCGTCAAATGGCCATATATTCCTCTCTCTCTCTCTCTCTCTCTCTCTCTCTCTATATATATATATATATATATCACAAGATTTGCAAATAATACTAGTAAAAGCATAACAACATACCCACTACAAACAAAACTAATTTAAGCACAACTTTGCCATATTTTATTTGCTCAAACTAGGGGATAAAAAAAATTAAAAGCCAGTCTTAAACCTTTGCACTGCATCAGCGGCTCTTTTAGTCAATGATGATTCCCTCAACTGATACTTCATTTCAATGAGAAAAGACACAAACATTTAGTCAAAATTTGATGTTTTCAAACAATCCTGACGCATCTTCTACCATGTCGCTAAGCAAATAAGAAATAGGTGGAAACACGAATTAAAAGCTTCTTCAAATTAGCACCTACGTTAAGATTTCTGAGTACCCGGGGGACTAACTGATCATCAGATGTTATGTCACTGCCCCAGAATATGGAATGATGGTACACATGAAGTAATGCATGAAATCTACTTCTTTTTCTTTGACTTGGTTGATAGTGACTGGGCGTACGCAGTTCCCTGTGGGAAATATGCAGAGTTATCATGTGTCAGAGGCTATACCCAGCATTATCATGTGTCTGAGGCAATTAAAGCCAATAATTTGACACTACATAGATGCCTTTTACAATAATCTATTGCTTACCTGCAGCCACTCATCCATGTCATCTTCTGTGGTAGCAGTACCAACTTCCACCTTGGATGCCTTCTTAGTTTTCTGGTAGAAGACAATCACAATTCAGTTATAATTATTCAAAATAACCCCTCTTTTTTTTTTAGAGGACCACTCAAAAAAGATTTATCCAAAATAAAATACCCTAGAAACAGCAAAAGCACATTGAACAATGTCGTAATTAAGTTTATTTAAAAAATAATCACATATCAGTTCCCAGAAATTCTTTGCCTTCTCCAAAAAAAAAAGGTTCATATGCCTTTATTTTTCAATTCATTACTACATTTCCCAGGTTTGTGAGATGCATTAGGTGTTGCCATCTGAAACTAACAATGAACAGTACCCAGGCCTCAGAGTATCCATATTGATGCACAGATAATTTATGCAAACACCATTTTTAAATATATACCATCGCTCCAAAAAAAAGAACACATTCCATCACATCAGGTACATATGCCCCACAAATAAGTGTCGTCCAAGAAAAAAACACAGCAGAAGGAATCATTTCATGGAAAGTTGGACTTGGAAGAACACCATTCTTACCCATTAGGCCAAAACAAGTGTAATCAATTCTATTTCTATCATTAATATCTATTCAACAACATGGAGTCACCCGCCAAAAAGTAGACTTCCAAAAGAACACAGATTGAACTAGCATGAAAATTACCTTTGACAGCTGCTGAATTTGACCATATGCCCACAATCCAAAAAGGGCAACAAGTGCAGCCCCAAGGGTAAAAAGGAAGACAGATTCAATACTGAGGAATCCCCCAGCTTCGACAACCTCAATGGTACCATTGTAAAAGACATTCTGATATGGTTGCTGATCAATTTCATAGATGATTGTGGCCACTAAATCAAATGAACCAGGCTGCATATTTTATTACAGCATTAAAAAATTTAAATATGTATAGCTTCGTAAACATAAAAAAGCAATTGATATATAATATATGGTCGCATCAGATAAGCTCCTTGTGCATAAAACAATATTGCCTCAATTAGGAAGTGGTCCATGGGTGGTGGTTGGTAAAATCTATTACCTGCAGGAATTTGCTTACAGCAAAGATATAGGGAAAAGTTCCTTGCACAGAAACTGGCACTGATGCATTGTAGAATTCCTGGAAATAAGATAATAAAAAAGTTAAATGGCAATGGAATGACTACTAGCAAACTAGACTAGGATCAGGTTATGAATACTAAGGAAATGCATCAATATCAAAAACATGCATATGAAGACTATTAACCCCAAATAAAATCAAGCAGAAACCAACGTTAAAATCATCTCCATCTCTGCTGGGAGAAAAAATGATACATATTGGATGAAACCTTGGGGCATATATGCAGTGCCTTACATATAGGTTACAGTTGTTAATGACAGAAGTATGGTTCATCTCATATCAGAAGATGGAAAATGCTCAAGCACACAATTGTACTCTGAGGAACAGGTGGACATAACTCTGTGAGAACAAGAGCTCATGCTACTGTAAGATAAGTGAGAATATAGGAGAAAACAAATAAATCATACACATGACAAAAATGATAAATTTAATCTGATGCAGATAAAATCACCATGATATATAGTTTAAAGGACCACCACAACAATTTTAGTACTGATTTTCACCTTAATAGTAAAGGAGTGTATGATGAAGAACAAAATTGCCAAACAATATTAAAGAGACCAGTTGAGATCTTACTTTTAAGTGTGGTTGTGAATTCAAAGTGGAAGGTTGCATTCCAGGTTCAAAATGCCCAAGGTTCAATTACTCTCATCATAATAAATAAGTACAATGATGTGCAAGGAGCAAGTCACATGTCACACTAATTACTCTGACCTTTCCCTTATGCTTCTGACATTTTGCAACTAAATACATCTCACACAAATACAAATGCAAGGTTTCCATCCTAAGTAAGCATCTTAAGGCAAGGACTTCTGAAATCAGTAGCTGCTGGAAGTTACCATTTAAAAACAAGGTAATTGAAATAATGAAAAACTAAATTAACAATACAATTTGATGTTATCTACATTACTAGTTGCAAACACTGAAATCACCTGCAGAGTAAGATTTTGGACAAACATCTTGTGATCAAAAGGAAGATGAAGACTTGCATGAATGGCAACAGCTTTTAGAGTTGATTCACCTGAAACATGTACCACGATAATAAAATCATGACAATAGAGTTTCATAAAAAGTGAATGATCAACAAAAGCAGTTGATGAAAAACTTCAGGGACAATCTGAAGTTAGATAGAATACTAAGCCCTTGTTTAGATTGAAGGAAAAGAGAGGTAAAAGATGGAAAGGAAAGGGAAAATTATTTTTCCCCTCGTTTGGATCAGAGGAAATTGAGGAAAATGGAAGGAAAATTCCCCTCCATCAGACCTCATTTTTTCAACCCCAAAATGAGGGTAAAGGGGGGAAGAAGAATATAATTTTGTTAAATTACTTATTTGCCCTCTTTCTTTTAGGACTTATTTGTACTCTTGAATTGAATGATAAGAAAAAACATATTAAAGTGTTAAATTGTCAATTGAAATTATTTATTAATTTTTCCCTTCCTTCTTCCTTCCTCTTTACCAAATGAGGTCAACTTTTCTCCATGGTTACCCTCCCTACCTTTACCTTTCCTCCCTTTCTCCTCCCTTCCCCTTAATGATCATTTATTCAAACAGAGCCTAAAACTACAGGATGTTCAGATCAAAGCCAGAAATTTAACCTTCGTTATGTAATCCCACTAGTAGTTCAGTTTCTTCGCCAGCTGGTACTACTGTAATGTATAGGAAAGAAGAAAAAAATTAACATCCACCATGGTTTTGCTAATAAAATACTAGAAAACTTTGTGTACCTACATTTCGAAGGATTTTTTGGAAATACATAAATGGTATCTATTCCAGGGGCTGGACTTAAAGTAAAATCACCAAGAACCTGCGTGTCATCACCAACTATTCCAACATCACTTCCTTCCACAATTTCAGTTGCAACAGCATCTTCATCCGACTGAGACCTCGCAACTGCAAACATGAAAATTTTACAGGTCAGATAGTCAAGGCATAGTTTCTATGATATAATGCTAGGAAACAATATATGTTTGGTTTATAACACAGTTGGCCTCTTGCAAGCAGTCTCAAAGAAAGACCAAGCACCAGCTCAATGACGAGCGAACGCGACAGGCAGCACAGAACATCCAAGTTCCAATTTCATGTAAGGAGACCACCGAACCTCCGGAAAGTTTCCAGGACATTCGTCACCTCTTTGTAAGAAAAGCAGCATTCTCTAACCAAAGCTTGAAGGAAAGAAAATTATGGAAAAAGAAACCTACATCCGGTGTGAATGCTGAATAGAACTTGCTGGGGTATGGGCACATCTCATGACGAAACAATGGAATGACTGAATTATGTTCATTGCAAATGTAACAACATAAAGACAGGTTATGTCAAAAAAATATAACAATATAAAAAGAGAAACAATACAATAGCACTATGAAATCAATATCAAGCGAATCTTTGTGCCATATTGATCAATTAATTATTGTTTCGGTGTTATTTCATTTATTAGGAGGAACCAAGAAATAGTCTTATGTCTGAACATTCCTATGCGGAGAAAAAGAAAGAATTACACACAAGGTGAAACATAGTAAACAGAATTAAAGACACAACCAGCGCTCATCGTCACAAAGGCATCAACGCCATTTCCACATGTTAAATAACAAACATGAAAACTAAATCATACGCATATACATAGAAGGTGAAGGTACAGTGAACTATATATAATGTCCTACGATTGTCCAAGAGAAAAGACGCATAAATGGCAAATTAATGTTATCAGAAATTCCTGAATCTTGCAACCCACTCGCCAATGCCAACTTTTCTCGTGATCCACAGCCATTTGAACAAAGATTCATGGTCCATATTTTCTTTCACTGCGACTACAAGCAATTCCAGTCGCAAATGACAGCAGAGGCGCCACGTATCGAAATCTCAGAGAAGCAACGCATCAAATCGAGTAATTCTCCCAGAAAGAACTAGATCTAGCGTTCCCACAAAAAGGCATGAAGCCACCCGATGGGTCTCTCAACGAGAACACGATCGAGATTGGAACGGATCGATCTAAGAGGAGGAAAGAGTTATATCACCTTGGACCAACGGGGATGCGAGAAGCAGGAGAGCGAGCAAGAAGGAGAAAACCCTAATCGCCATCGTGGAAGGAGATAGAAGTGGAAAAGAGGGAGACGGAGACGAAGTGTGCCGGGAACTCTTTTTTCTTCTTTCTACGATCGCCTGCCCCCTGACGATTATAGGATAATTAATACGTCCCAAATCGACCCTCGCTACGCTACTTATGTATTTCAATTAAGATTCGAGACACGTCAATAAAAAAGGAAATAAAAAAAAAAGAATAACTTAAATTTGCGAAAGTCTAAAATGTGACTTTATAATTTCTAAGGAATATAATAAGGTTCTACATCATGAATGTATAAATGCAGAAGAAAAAGAAAAACTAATAAGTTTTGTAGTTCACGTGCTTTCTTGTCGCCAGAGTTCCACCACGTGACGTTGTCATATGAAAATCAGACACAGAGGAGGAGGTCCTCCCGTAAGTTTAGTGTCTGATGGTGAACCACATGGTATATAATGCATAACTTGAATAGATAAAATAAGCGGTAAGGTAAAATACTTATCTTGAATAGAAGGAATAACATGAGAGCGTCATATATAATCATAAGATATATAAATCGATAACATAAAGCAATAGGATTCAAATGATGTTGAAAATCTTATAATCATGACATGAGAATACCGATAACTTGACTTGACATTCGTGCTTGCTTGTCTTGTTCATACTTGTTAATTTTGTTTCATGCTTAGAAAACTTTAGGTGTCTTTAATTTTTAGGGTATGCCGAGCAAACGATACAGTCTTGTGTCGGTCAATGGGTGATCAAACCATGACCAAGGGAGCGATCCTTATCTTTAGACACTTGGTTTGGACTGGCAACCCATGATTAATCTTCTATCTAAACTTATTAATGACTTGAAAATCTTGTTATTCGTTGTTTAATCATGACATAGTAATCAAAAGGAATCAGTGATAGCGTTAATCATCATTTGAATTCATAACTTGAATTATGGATGAATCATGAATAGATCATATTGCACTAATTTAATCGTTATCTTAATAAATTAGACAAGAATATGCAAGACTCAAATCTGAATCAAGGATGATTGATAAAGATAATATAAAGGGGTCACGAAAAATCGGTCGACTGGTTCTGGGGAACGGTCGGCCGATTCTGAGGAACTGTCGACCGGTAGACTTTGAGTCGATCGATCGGTCTGCTCGGATCGGTCGACCGGTGAGTTTAGAAAATTTAACTCTAGGACGGACGGATCGGTCGATTCGTTCTATTGAACGGTCGACCGATCGGCTGGTGCAACTCAGGATCGATCGACCGATCAGGCCATAACATCGAAAAATCGGTCGACCGGTAGATGTATACTAAAATCGGTTGTGGGATCGATAAATCAGTCGATCAGTGACTAACAAAGAACAAGGGCCGATCGACCAGTCGGCGTTCAAATTGATTTCAAATACGAAAATTCCTTTAAAACTCTGGCATGATAATATCCTAAACTAGTTTCTATCTCTTAGCAAGCAATCAAACAACAACATAACAACAGGAAATGAATCATGTATGCAATTAATCAAACAATCAAAGAATTTCAAGAAAATCAAACAATCAACAAGAACTTCTTCTTCTTATATTTTTCTTTACATAATCAACTAGGGCAGAATCAAATTTATTCAAGGGTCATGCAAGGTGATTTCAATTCACCCACCTCTGTTCGCGGTTAATCATTTCTTCAATTCGTCGGAAAACTATCAACAACGCCCATGTTTTCCTCCCTGTTCTCCCTCTAAATTTCTACCTACTGCTGGAACGACCGAGAGAATCTCCTCTCTGCTTGCGTACGAGATGAGAAGCGAAAGAAACAGAGGCAAGGAGTCGTGTGGTTGGGGGTATTTATCTCCTAGACTCCTCTCCTAATTAATATAACATAATCTTGATTAAAATTTCTTCATTTCAGATTTGGTCTTTAACTCCTAATAGGATAAATCCTTTTTATCTCTAACCAACCTTTATTTCAATTGGGATTTGGATTTAATTCCTTTTTTTATCTTTGCAGGCTGTTACGATTTTATCTCTTTTTCTTTTTTTTTTTTGTTTGTTACATTTTTACCCCCCTTAAAAGAAAATTTGTCCTCGAATTTTGCACCAAGTAAGAGGACTTATTGAAAAGATGTGAAAATTCTTGGCGCATTTCTGACTCTAGCTCCCATGTCGCATATCGTCATGATGGAAATGCTAAGCTACTCTGACCATGGGTACATTCTTGTTCTTCTAACGTTGCACCTTATGCTCTACTATATTAGTCGGATACTCGGCAAAAGTCAAGTTTACAAATAGATCTAGCTTATCTATTCTTAGAATATTTGCAGCACCATGCTTATACTTCTTGAGCATAATACATGGAACACATTATGCACTTTTTCATAAGATAGGAGAAGGCATCATGCTTATACTTCTTGAGCATAATACATGGAACACATTATGCACTCTTCCATAAGATAGGAGAAGGCATCATGCTTATACTTCTTGAGCATAATACATGGAACACATTATGCACTCTTCCATAAGATAGGAGAAGAGTCGGTCTGCATGTTGCCTCGCCTACCAATTCGAGTATCTCGAAGGGGCCTACATAGCGAGGACCGTGCTGGGTCAAAGTTTAATGACATATAAAATTATATTTTGATGAAACAAACCTCAAAAGATTAAAGTTAAAATGCTGAAAAAGTTTAAGAAAAAAAGATAACTTTATGCACGAACTTTGATTACATAATTGACTATGATATAATTATATTTTGATGAATGATACACATCAAATTGTAAAGAATTCTGTTACTTTTCCATAAACTCTAAAATCATCTAATTTGAATAATTGTGCAGAAAGTTATGATCAAAATAGTGCAGATATGCGATTGATCGGTCTCCCAGTCAAATGAATACTAATGGTCAAATTTGAAGGAGGAATTTGTGGAGAAAATTTTGGATGAATTTTTCATACATTGAAGGCTATAAAAGCAGTGCCAAAGATAGAGGCAAATGCACACATTCACTCGTTGAAGAAAAACTTCAAGTTATCAAAGAAAGATTATTTCTTGAAATTTTCATTTCATAGTTTTCTCTCTTCTTTCTTATGATCATAGAATTGTAAAAGAGAGAAACACTTTTGTTCAAAAAATTAAGAGAGCTCCTGTGTAAAAGATTTGAACAAATGGCATATGAAGATGACCGTGATCGAAGAAAAAGATTTGAACAAATTAGATTTTGACGATCTTATTGGCTCACTTTTAACCTATGAGATATCAATCCAAGAAGATCAAGAAGAAAAAGATCCCAAGAAGAAAACATTGGCATTGAAGACAAATACAATAGAAGAAGATTCAAGTGATGAGGAAGTGGATGAAAAGAAACTCGCACTCTACTCAAGAAAATTAAATAAGTATCTCAAGTTGGTTAAAAAGAAAGACAAGAGCGAGAAGCTAACTAGAAAATCATACAAACACCACAAAGAAGAAAAATCTCGGAAAGGTAAAAAGAAGAGATATAAAGAGTCAAGTGAAACAAGTAGTTCATCAAGCTCTTCTAGTGATGAAGCATACATATGCTTGATGGCACATGACGATGAGGTAATCTCTAACCCTTCAAACTCAAATTATGATTCATCAAACTCTTTCGAAAAAAATCCTTTCTTTAGATGTGAACAAAGAACTCTCCTCTCTTATAAAAAGATATTTTTCAATTAAAGAGGAAAATGAAACATTAATACATGAAATTGAAAAATTAAAAGAGGAAAATAATGCATATTTTTTTTAAAAATGAAAAACTAAAAAACGAAATTGATAATTTGAAAATCACGCATGCATGTGAAATTGTAAAACTAGCATGTACTTTAGAAAAGATAAAGAAGAAAAATAACCTTTTGAAAAACTCACAAAATAAGACTATTTCTCATGTAACGATAAATAAACTTAAGAATCATTTTGGACATGAAAAATCATATTGGAAATCTAATCATCTACATGGTAAAAAATCACATATCAAATGTTTTACATGTGGATTTTATGGGCATTATGCATATGAATGCAAAATGAGAAAATCAACACAACATGGCATGATTTGAGTTTCGAAAGGAAAATTATCTAACAAAATAGGACTCAAAGAAAATTGAGTACCAAAGATTACATAATTACTTTTCAGGTGTGCCTCACATGCAAAGCAAAGGACAAGTGATGAAGGCACAAAGGTTATATTATCACTTACCTTTTTATTTCACCCAAAAATTTCAAAACTACTATTCCTTTAACAGAAAAGAGAAATATATAAAAGATTGGTCGCAGTGATAAGGGGAGCATGATTAAATATTATTTTCACATATCATGAATATCACATTATTTTATCAAAATTTTTATGTCATATTTTTAATATATCATTGTTTTGACTTTCATAAATTGGTTTTTATTATAAAATAGCCATAAATTTAGGGGGAATTATATTTCAAAATTTGCAACTACTCTACATATTTATTATAGACAAAAAGGGGGAAGAATTTTTTTTTTTTTTGAAAATCAATTAAGGGAGAGTTACATATGATTTCTTATATGCTTCATTTACAAACTACTTTTTTATGAAACAAAAGGGGGAAAAATATATGAGAAATATGACCTGAATATACTTTATATGAATATTATCTTACAATTAATATTTATATGAATATATCCCAATGTAAGGAAAGTTAAGAATTAGGGGGAGTAAAATTGTTTTTTACAAGATTTTACAACTTTTTCGCCAACTTATATATTTTTCATATTTTTCGATTTGTTTTTATCAAAAAGGGGGAGATTGTTGGGTCAAAGTTTAATGACATATAAAATTATATTTTGATGAAACAAACTTCAAAAGATTAAAGTTAAAATGCTGAAAAAGTTTAAGAAAAAAATAACTTTATGCACGAACTTTGATTACATAATTGGCTATGATATAATTATATTTTGATGAATGATACACATCAAATTGTAAAGAATTCTGTTACCTTTCCATAAACTTCAAAATCATCTAATTTGAATAATTGTGCAGAAAGTTATGATCAAAATAGTGCAGATGTGCGGTTGACCGGCCTCCCAGTCAAATGAATACTAATGGTCAAATTTGAAGGAGAATTTGTGGAGAAAATTTTGGATGAATTTTTCATACATTGAAGGCTATAAAAGCAGTGCCAAAGATAGAGGCAAATGCACACATTCACTCGTTGAAGAAAAACTTTAAGTTATCAAAGAAAGATTATTTCTTGAAATTTTCATTTCATAGTTTTCTCTCTTCTTTCTTATGATCATAGAATTGTAAAAGAGAGAAACACTTTTGTTCAAAAAATTAAGAGAGTTCCTGTGTAAAAGAGATTCCTGTGTGGCCGAACCTCGTCAACAACTACCATGTGTTTGTGTTTGATTTTCTCTCTTTCTCACTCACTCTCATATTATGTTTATTATCTGAATTGCTTTGATTTAAAAGAATTAACAAATCAGTTTTGTGCTTCCGTGGCGATTTTTGTGAAATCGATATTTTCGGATAGAACACCAATTCACCCTCCTCTTTGTACCCTTTGGGATCCTACAGACCGAGTTTTCCTCTCTTGCTGAATCTCATAACTCCTTTCATATGGGATACTTTCAGAAGAACTTGGTCACTAGATTGAAAGATCTGCTCTTGTCTGCCCTTGTCAGCATAACTCTTTTGTCTTTCCTGAATAGTCTTCATTTTTTGTTTGATCAATTCAATCTTTTCAGCATATTCCATTACCTTCTTCACTTCTTCCTTACTCATAATCTTTTCCTCGCCTATCTCACCCTAGTGGCAGGTGAACGGTAAGGTCGGTCATACAAGGCCTCAAAGGGTGTCATATTAATACTAGAATGATAGTTATTATAAAAAATTCAATCAGATGGATATGCTCATCCCAGCTACCATGTCAACCAAGTGTGCATGCTCTCAGCATGTGTTCCAAAGTCTAGATAGTTCTCTTTTCTACCCAAAATTTCAACTTATATTATTATAATTGTTTTGGTTAATAACATCTTTAAAATGAGTGTTAGTGAACATTCTTATCATCATTTTCAATCACATCAATATATTTGAACTTACGGATCAAACTCTTATATTTACTCTTCTGAAATTACATTATAATTTTCAACATCTTGAGTACTTATTATCTTTGTATTTACCCCAACTTATGATAATTATAGTTAGATACAAATAATTGATCACACTCCTATATTATCTTGGGTCTTTATACTTACCATTAGTTAAGATTTTTAACTTGTTATTTCTTCTTATAGCATCCTTATATTTCTTAATCATTGACCATTGGAAATCGAAGAAAAATTTATCACTACTTCATATCTTTGTAAGTTCTAGGGATAATATATGTGAGTTAAATCATTTTATATCTCTTGATCCCTTATACTTCGGACATCCATAGCTATTGATCTGACATCCATAAGTTTCAGTACTCAATGTCAGTAATTTCTTTGGATTTGATGAAAATTCACGCTTAGTATCGTCTAATATCGATGTTCTAGTGATGCAGTGTAATGATAGTCATTTGGAGATATAATCACTTGGCCTTCGTCTTAGATCAAATATATTGAAATATTGGACAAAGTACAAAGATATGTAATTGCCAATTAAGACAATTATATTTGGAATAAATCAAGAATCTTACAAATGATTTGAGGGTGAATCGTTCGTGGCAATTTATATCATTGGAATATGATGGTTTCTTAATCAATGTCATTCATTATCCTTTCTATGTCTCAACTCCTTGTACCAATGCCTTATTCGATATGCTTATCATGGAAGTTGCTTTCAATCTTAATTTCTTGGTTTATATTGATATGTTTCTTGCAATGTCATATAATATAATTTCATAGGAGGCCAGTGGTTATATATTACCACAACAAGTTCTTTCCTTGAGTTTCTTGAAACACTCTGGATCAATGTTAAGATCAAACGATATCTACGATGAGGGGTCGATCACATAGTGCAATCTAATTCTTAATGAACAAAACAAGTTATGCACACTATCTAACATAAGTCCTTAGTAAAACATCATGAATGCAAACAAACACATGAAATGAATTCAAACAATAAGACAGGAAAATAACACAATGCTTTGACATAGAGCCTATAGTCTGGGTGTCATTTTTCACACAGAGCCTTCATGTTCTTGTACTCTGAATTTTCTTACTATGCTTGTGCTATCTTTGCCACTAGATCAAGTTGAATGACACAATGCATCATCAACTTCCCCTGAGCATTTTCTTCAATAGGAGTCCATTTGTAAACTCTTAAGTATGCCACTAATGCTTCCCATTTCCTGCTCAAGGCGTTTGCTACTTAGTTGGCTTTCCCTGAATGGTAGCGAATACCAAACTCATAGTCTTTGAGGAATTCCAGCCACTTTCTTTGTCTCATGTTCAGTTCCTTCTGAGTGAACACATATTTGAGACTTTAGTGCTCAGTAAAAACTTCAAATTCCTCTTCCTATAAATAGTGTCTCCATATCTTCAGAGCAAACACCACCGCTGCCAACTCCAAGTCATGAGTAGAATAATTCTTCTCACGAGGCTTTAGTTGTCTGAGGCATAAGCCACAATTTTTTCATGCTGCATCAGCACACATCCCAGTCCAGTCCCACTAGCATCACTATACACTATGTAGCCTTAAACTCCTGTGAGAATTGTTAGCACAGGTGTCAATCATTTCTTCAGCTCTAGAAAGCTATATTCACATTGCTATGTCCAATTGAACTTTTCTTTCTTCCTAGTCAACTTTATCATTGGAGTCATAATCTTTAAGAAGTCTTGGATAAATCTTCTATAATAGCCAGCCAATCCAAGAGAATTTCTGATATTTGTCATTGTCTTTGGCCTTTCCCAATTGATCACAGCTTCTACTTTACTTGGATCTACTGAAATCCCTTTTTTTGAGACTGTGTCCCAAAAACATCACTTGCTCTAGTCAGAATTCACATTTGGAAAACTTTGCATACAACTAGTGTTGTCTCAAAGTCTCCAGGACAATTTTCAAATGCTTTTGATGTTCCTCTGGACTCGACGAGTAGATTAGAATCATCTACAAATATGATCACAAATGTGTCGAGATGGGGCTTGAAAATTCTGTTCATCAAGTCCATAAATGTTGCTGAAGCATTTGTTAGTCCAAAAGGCATAACCAAAAATTCATAATGGCTTATCTTGATCTAAAGGCCATCTTTGCAATATCTTCATCAACTAATCTGAGTTGATGGTACCCATTTCTCAAGTCAATCTTGGAGAAGATCGACGCTGTGGATAATTGATCAAAAGATCATCAATTCTGGGCAAAGGGTACTTATTTTTTATGATCACTTTATTCAACATTCTGTAATCTATGCATAACCTCAGTGACCCATTTTTCTTTTTCACAAACAGGACATGTGCACCCATGGGGACACACTTGGCCTGATGAATCCTTGTCTAGCAGTTCTTGCAGTTGAGTCTTCAACTCCTTCATTTATGCTGGTGCCATTTCATAGGGAGGTTTTGACATGGAAGCTGTTCCTGACATGAGATCAATGTGAAAATCGATCTCCCTTTCCGAAGGCAATCCCGGGAGCTCATCGGAAAATCCTTAACCATTTCAAATTCTTCTAGTGGCTTGGATTGAAAGTCACACTTAACAATGCTTGTTAAGAAATCCTCGGTATTCCTTATTTAACATATTCGTTTCCTTAGTTGAGGAAATCATCAATTTCTTCTTCTTCGATGGTATCCCACGAAAGGTCGCAAGAGTACCATCTTTTCTATTAATCTTAACATTCTTCTTTCCACATAGAATATAGGCATCATGGTATGATAATTGATTTATGTCCAATATAACATCATAGTCTACCATGGGTAGTACTACGAGATCAAGTGAGTAATTCACTCCTATCATCACTTGGTCTCTAGGAGATACTGCTTATTGGAGATTCTTCCTAGTGGCATTGATACATCAAGTTGCCACTTCGTACTTTTCATCTTGACATTCAATTAATATTCTATTCGTCTTTGTGAAAATTGAATTTCACCATAAGTTCTTTAGTCATTTTATAGTCTTTGGACTAGGAAATTTTGTTCAATTGTCATGAACAAATATGCATACCATTTTGGGCAGTTTCTTATCACATGTCCATCATTCTTACGATTCACATTTCTCTTGTTACATATTGCCCATAGTCAATTTGACAATACTATTCATCATGAATGCAATAATTAGCATTCCCATTGGAAGACTATTTTCCTTCCATCCTTAACATAACAATAATTAACCAACATATGTTAGTCAATTTAACAATACAATCAATGGCACAATACTTACATACTCAACTTTGGATGGATGTTCATGATGATTGCACATAGATTTAGACACTTAACAATTTTATAACATACTTAGTATAGATCCTAAGCATGCTCTGATACTAAATTGTAACACCTCAAAATTTACCCCCAAATTGCCAAGGACAATTTGGTCATTCGGTTGTGTTAGCCCATTTGACATCACATAATCATAATAAAAATATGATTTTCATCTATTATAGTGGAAGCGTAAAACCAATTAAATATGATAAAATACTCTTTCAATAAAAATATGGAAAACTTCATGAAACATCAAAAGTATGATTATAAAATTGAAAACATCTTTAAACATCATTACTAATAGCGATTAAAAATTTCTTTAACGACATAGTCAAAAGACTCTACAACATGACGACTCGACATCCTAAATCATTGTGCAATCTTATTCGTTATGAGCTGAGCCGCCATCCATCCAAATCACTATGCACCTGCACAGATTCACGGTGCAGAGGTTTTCTGTTAGAGTATGTAAAGGCTATACATGCAATGATATAATCCTAAATAAGATACTACATGATATGCATCATCTTTATATAAAAGAAGTAACAATATACATGTCATGTCTTAATATATGATCTACGTGTCAATCATTAACATCATTCTATCGTCATGTATATAAGTAGTTGTGTGGAAGACATGTAATCATCATCATACTTATAGTATGAACATTCATAACAAGCATTCATTCAATCCATAGGCATATAAGTGAGATATACTTACCATAACTATTGCTTCCAAACTCTCCTCAGGGTTGCTTTATAACCCGTTGGACTTCCACTCTCGTGGGACATCATTCCATAACTTTCTTTGGGGTTGCTTTATAATCCTTTGGACTTCCACTTTCGTGGGACATCATTCCATTCGATCGATCATTGACCATTTTCTATTAATGTTATATCTTTCGATAGTTGGAATTTATGTCGTTGCCCTCTCAATATGCTAGCTAGGCCTAGAAGTTAATGCTCCCTTCTCACCCGAAGGTGACATTATAATGCACACACCATTGCCGATATATGTAACGATCATTCTGGACTCTCATCCGAGAGTGACATCGGAATGACACACCGTTGTCAATGTGTGTAACGATCATTCCAAATAATTATCCGATAAAGGGCCATAGAGGGTCGGCATGTAACATCATCCACAACTAGGTTCATTATGCTTTGCAATCAACAAACAATTTACGTCGCTCGGTCTTCAAATTTTAACCTAGTTATGACTGTCCATGCATGTCGTGTATCTAGGTTCATATACAATCATCAACTAATAATACATAATAGTAATACCTTATAAATAACATAAATATAACATACATCAGTTTTATGATTTGTCACTAAAATATTAATAACATAACCTATACTTTTTCTTTTCAGATGATTAAAATTTTCACAGAAAGATAATATGGACCTTTAACTTGGAAATACATTTCAATTCCTAATTTAATATTTCCAATTTACTATATGTTTTACAATTTGGTCTCGCTGTTACCCGAGATAATATGATACCGGTTCGATATTTTGATCATAACGATTAGTCTACAACTCCAAATCATATGAAATCAATTTCTATGGAAACTAGACTTCTAGAGCTTTCCATTTATATATTATTTATAATTTTTGGATAAGTAAAACCTATCCAAATAATTATTGCAAATATAGTCACGAATTTTCAAGATAGCATGACACTAGTCTGATGTTTGGATAATAACTATTTATATACAACTCCAAAATATATGAAATTAATTTCTTGGAAACTAGACTTCGAGATCTTTTTCATTCATATATCATTTGTAATTTTTGGATAAGTAAAACCTATCCTAATAATTATTACAAATTAGTCATGAATTTAATAGATTATGCAACATAAATCATGAAATTTTCAATCATGCAAATCCTTATTTATGTAATCCTCAATCAAAATTCCTACAAGAACAATGCGTCCTTGAATCTCTCAATCCAAATAAAATATCATTTGAGAGGGGAGAGAGGGGTTTGGATCTCCTTTACATGATCTTAAATCTTCCTCCTCTTTCTTCTTTCTCAAACTCTAGCCGCCAATGTGGAAAAAAAATGAGAGAGAAAAGAAGCTTTATATAGAGATAAATTTTGAGGATTTGTGCAAAAAGCTTAAATTATCTTTTTAGAAAAAAATCAGAATATTACAATAAGATGGACGCCATAACTGTTCGAACTATGTCTGTCCTAAATCCATTTTGTTGCAATGATGGCCACGATGCCGAGGATCTGTTTGATGAGATCTGACGTGTTTCCGCTCTTCTTTTTTTTTTTCTTTTTTCTTTTTGAAAATGCTGCCAGGCAGTGGGAACTAAGGTGCAAGTCATGGTCAGGTGCGAAGAAGGATGAATTCGAGAGGAAGATCGTGCAGCTCAACAAGAATTGAGCGTATTTGTTGATTATCCGGAAATGCAATTGGCCCCCTGCCTTCCAAAAATATGACATAGAAAAAGAAAAAAAAAATTACTTTGATTTGCCACAGTGGCGGCTTGCGTTAATTATGAATTTGCATTCCATTTCAATTATCGAATTATCTTGTTACGCCATTACCGTAATAAGATATGTATGCTAATTTTATTTTATTAATTTATTACGTTTCATTTTAGTCATTCAGTTGCATCCGGTTCGAGGACCGATTTTTTAACCCCCCTTCTTCAACTTTAGCCTTTTGCTTTCAGAGTTCAGACCTGCGAAAAAGACCATACGCAACACGGAACCGGTCAATCGACGCATGCCAATGAGGTACACGACAAAAATATGTAGTAGAATGAGTACGGCAACGAGGTGGAGGTGGAGGTGGAGAAAGCAAACCAGCAGTGGTGGCGCTGCGATTCATAATAGAGATAGCGACTACCGGCTTGCTTGCTGCAGACTTCGTCGGAGGTCGCACGACGGGAAGAATTCTAGAGTCCTTTGGGATCTCCGGCGTGGAGGACGCGCAGTAGGACGCGGAGGAGCCGATGGACTGCGTTATTTCGAAGAGAAAGGCGGCGCCGAGGGAGAAGATTGGAGGAGCCCAGGAATCCTCGGCAGCGGTTGTCTACGATGGGAAGGTGAAGAAGCCCGAGGGCGATCTTGACCCTGCTGGGGTGGTGAAGAAGAAGAAGGATTACTGGAGTTATGATTCCGGGGAGCTACGTCGATTGGCTCCGGCGGAGAAGAAAAGCGACGGCGGAAAGGTGCAACCTGTAACTCCTCTTAAGAATTCTAACCTTTGTACTGAAGAAAAAAAAAGTGTCTTTTTTTTTTTGTGTGCGCTTTGGGTTTGAACTTTTGATTACAGAACTAGTTCTTATGTGTTCACATCGGAAAAGTCTTGTTCTTATGGGTTTTAGGCATTACTCAGCAAGAATATGGGGTTAAGACTGATTGTAAAGGGGGGAGAGAGAGAGAGGGAGAAAAGAAAAGTTTGGGATTGGCAATTCAGTGATGACGCCATCTTATCTTGGTTTATCACTTTACAGGAGCAATATCTTCCTGAGGGTTATTCCTTTTACATTGTGATGATGATTTGGTTGTTTAGACTCTAAGGCCTTTAGGCTTCCTTAAAAAGAGATAGACCTTTGGCCTTAGCAGATACATGGGCATAGATTCTCATGAATTGTTTACTTCATTTTAGTGGAACATTGGTGGGTGCAAGCATAATCTTGAGATGTTCTGTTAGTCAGTAGAGTGTGGATGTAATATAGGGAGACAAGATTATGGTTGTCAAGCTAGAAAATTGTGCTTTACATTCACAATGTACTAGATTGCACATCAGAATGAAGCTTCCATAGAAGGAAAACAAATGAGCCCTTTTGAACCTTTTCCTTATTCTGATATTAGATGGTTATCTTGTGTGATATGCCAATGACAATTCAACCTCATTATAAATCCCAGATCTGCTTCAACAACCAAACAGCTTTATTTTATAATTGAAATGTCTTCATCATATGCTCTGGACTGGTGCTTGATTCCTTTGACGAAGCAAGGGATTCAACTAATTAGTGGCATCACGAACAAATCTTGCACAGGTACCGGAAACAAGTTCAATTTTGGGAAGAGCTAGTTTTACAGGTCTTGAGAGGGCAGTAGATGTTCTAGATACTCTCGGCAGTAGCATGTCAAGTCTGAACCCTGGGGGTGGATTCGCTGCTGGGGTGACATCAAGGGGGAACAAGATTTCAATTCTGGCATTTGAGGTTGCAAATACAATTGCTAAAGGAGCTAACTTGTGGAGGTCTCTCTCGGATGAAAATATTAGACTGTTAAAGGAAGATATATCACATTCAGATGGGGTAAGGAAGCTAGTGTGATGATCCTAGCAAGTTGCTACACATTGCAGCCACTGACAAAAGGTGGAGTAAGAATTGAACTTAGATTTCCACAATCTTTTTTCATGTCTCTTTGATTGGTTATTTGTTGAATCAAACGTTACAAGTTCTCATAACAGAGAAGAGATTGACCATTTTGCTCGAGAAGTCATTAGGTTTGGTGACCTATGCAAGGACCCTGTTTGGCACAATTTGGGTCGCTATTTTGAAAAGTAAGTTATCATCAGTCACTACAGAATTAAACGTTAACAGACTGATAATGCCTTCGCTTGAAACACACAATGACTTATGGCATATTCGGGTTAAGTTCATTGTTGAGTTATAGGCTGATAATTTCTTTGTTTTAAACCTGCAATGGATGATGGCGATTCAGATTAAGTTCAGATGTTGCTGTTCTGGAACATTCAAAACAGGAGGTCGAAGAAATTATGCAAGCATTAATAAGTATGGCTCAGAATACTTCTGTAAGTGCTATGGACATAACATCTTAAGAATTTCAAATTGTTTCAAATCTCATCTAGGTTTTGATTATATTTCATCTATGCTCTATCAAGTAGTTGGTACTGAGGAAAGTTGCTAATATCATCTGATAACATGATCTTATGGAAGATAAGTATTTCTTTGTAATCAGAGTTCTCGCACTCTGATAAAACTGTAATGTTTTCCTTTATGCATAATCAATTTCTTTTATCCATATCAAATTGGGAATTAATGGTCGTCATTGGCTTAACATCCATGTATTATAGACGTTTTAATTTCTAGTATAATTGTATCTTGGATGGTTAACTAACCTGATTAAACATCCTTTTTTCCCTCCCTCTTAAAAAGCCACTTCTGGTGTAATTGTTCACTTTACCTTAATTTGGAATACTGGAAATGAAGTTGTTAAGCTTTTATTAATCAACAACAACAACAACAACAACAACAACAACAACAACAAAGCCTTATCCCACTAGGTGGGGAATTAAGCTTTTATTAATCATTATGGAAAAAAGATGTGTTAAGTAGCTTATTTAGGCGACATGTTCCTTCAATAAATGAAAAAGTATTGTGATGTGCGTTGGTTGAGGTGAGAAGTGGGGGATGCACTGATTGTTAACTTGTGCTCTGTGGACTGCAGTTCATGGAATTTTGTTCTGTTTGAATGTTAAAACCATTCAAACATTCCTTTTTAATTTTAATTAATCAAAATAATACATTCTAAAATTAGAAATTTCTTGTTTTTTTCTTTCTTATCGAGTCAATCTATGCCTCATATACAGGAATTATATCATGAATTACACACTCTAGACAGATTGGAACAAGATTATAAACGAAAACATCAAGAAGAAGAGTACAGTCCTGCAACAAGACGGGGTAAGCCTCAGAAGCTCTAGCTCTTTGCATCTCTGTGAAATATTGCTTTCTCGAGGTAGAAAACAGATGATATGTATTACATGCTAATCAGATCTCCCAGCAAACTTTTAAATAACGAAACTTGTATTTGCAGCTGTGGTAACATTACTTCTATAATCTATGAGCTAGAGTAGCACATGTTTCACGACGAACTGTTACTGGTCATGCTTGAGCTCAATGTGTGAATATTGTTTATGTGCAATTACTTTTGAGCACATCTTATTGGCATTCACTTTCTCAATTTTACAGCTCTGCATAAGCTTTCTACCACTTGGCAGTGTAAGATCAATCTTTGAATACGTTCTTTTTGATGTAAGCATTATGAAGAAGATAACTTGGGCTTCTGTGACTAAGAGTGAAATATCCTAGAACACACTACATATTTGTAATGCTTGCATGTTATATATATTCTTTAATCTAATAGCTTCTTTGTGTAAGTTTTGGCCTTATTGTGTTCTGTGTTTCAAAGAAACTTTGCATCATTCATGACAATTGGTTCTTAAACTGTTATGCAAGAAATTTGTCCACGCCAGTTTTAAATTTTTAACGTCAATTTCATTATGACAGATTCCTTTGGGTATGGATAGCTTTCACCCTCACCAATATTTTAGGATATCTAATGACCATAGACTTAAGTTTTGAACTCAGCTATCTAGAATCATTTTCTCAAAAAAAAGAAAAAAGAAAAGATGTAGAATAAACAATTAGTTCGAGGATGTCCAAGTAGTGTTCATACTTCGAGGCTTTATCCTTCCCTCAGTGGTCTTCAAGTTCCTTTAAGCTAAAAAAGTGAGGCAATGAAAACTATTTTTTTGTGTGATAACTTATCTCTTGGCACAAATGCTAGAACTCAGACTACTTTTGACATCTGCAACAAGCTAGGCCCTGATTCTAGGGTCATGCAGATCCGATCCAATTTGATTATCTTGGTAGATTTTTAGTCTCCAATTCTTTTAGTAGAAATATCCCTCCTTTCCTCCATGACATTACCTTTTCAATAAATAGAGTTTACCTTATATCTAATAAATATAAATGCCTACATAATATTTTCTGAGTGGGAATGACCTTCGTATTACAGTAACCATGAAAGTTAAGAGTGCTGCTTCTGGTATTATTTTCACACAAGTTGTGATAGGACCATGCATCAGGAAATTAAATATCTCGTGTTCATTTCTTTTTTTGTGATGTTTCTCATGCATTCTTCATATGATGCTTTTCTGCTAAGTCACATAATGAGATGCATGCTTTTGACATTAAAACTCTTCTGTTTGCTTGAATGAATCTGCTTTATGTTTCTTTTCAGAGACTCTTTTGATACTAAGTAGTGAATTAAAACGCCAGAGGAAGGTGGTAAAGAATCTGAAAAACAAATCCCTTTGGTTTAGAAACTTGGAAGAGGTAATGGCATAGTTAAAGTATTTTTTACCTCTCAAAAAAAAATCAAGTGGATATTCATATTATAGCTTAGTTAAGTTTTTTTTTAATCGTCTCTATTTGTTGATTTTTCTTCCAAGTAATCACGTCTCTTTGTCAGATGATCATACTATGATGGACACATATAATGAATTTTTTTAATTGTAGAATCTAGTTTCTTTAAACTTCGCCTATGTTTTATAGCCGGTCCCAAACCCGAATAAAGGAGGAGGGTTGTGTTAGGCCCCGACAGCCAGCGTAAAATCCTGTCGAATCTCATGAACATGGATCAACGAATATGGCGTCGTATGATTCATGTAGCCGATCCCACCTAGTGGGATAAGGCTTTGTTGTTGTTGTTGTAAAATCTAGTTTCTTTAATTTGATTAATTCTTTGCAGATTGTGGAGAAACTTGCAGATGTTGTTTCTTTCTTATATAAACAAGTTTGGGATTCATTTCAGAATGCTGGTATGCTTTGCAGATGCACTCTTATATTCCCAAATATATTTTAAATAATAGTTGCTGATGGGTATCATAAGTAGCTTTTTATAGTTGAAGTGCTTACGTTGCTGGTCTTTGTTCTTGTTTGTGCAGAACCTAAAGCAGTTATCCATTAAGCAAATAGTAACCTTATTATTATCTGTAATGTGCCTTCATGATGTTGAAAATGATAAACATTTGGGTTAATGGCAGGTAAGAACCTTGAGTATCAACCAATTCAGTATCAAGGATTAGGTGCTTCTGGTCTAGCATTGCATTATGCTAACATCATCAATCAAATTGATAGCATTGTAAGTTTATTTATTTACCTTTTGAAGAAACATAATAAGTATTTGGCAAGTCACATTTCAGGGAATAGTGTCTACTGGCGAGATACTACGTACTCCTCTATTTCCATGACAACCAATCTAACATCATAAACATGTGTGGCAGGTTAACATTTGTCTACCATCGTGTTCTTCAACACAAACAAAATCTTCATAAATCTAAAGTTTAGTCGGTATACCTTTACTTATTGGTTCATGTGGATAAGGTGTTGCGTGGATATGTTTTCTATGCTATTGGAATGTTTCCATATTCAGCATGTGTTCAATGAGCGTGTGACGACTCACAAGATGTGGAAGGAATTTATGACAGTTATTTGAATCAAGACTACTATTAATTTTGGTGAAAAAAAGTTTCTCATGTTGAGCTTCACATGCTCGTGAATCTCATTCAACATTTGTTAACACATTCAAGTAATGCATGTCAATGTGAGCTAGTTAATAGCACATCAGTTCATACAGATTGCATATATAATTGAGATGCCATATCTTAAAAGACGCCACTTATTTCCTTTTGTTTTCCTTTTCACCTGTTTGTCTCATACAAAATGCACTTTATGTAAGCTGCAGACAAAGCAGTTTGCACGTAGGCTGTTCAAATTTTGGGGTTTGTATTTTTTAGATATGCCATTATTTTCTCAGGTACTGAGACCTCTCTCTCTCCCACCATCTACGAGGGACAGTTTATATCATGGATTGCCGCCACGTGTGAAAGCAGCCCTACGTTCCAGATTGCAATCATTTGATGCAAAAGAAGAGGTTCAGTTTAAACTACAGTAATTTCTCCTAAAATATTCACTGATTTCTTTTTGGATGCTATTTTGATTTGTTTGAGATACTGCACAACCGCCTATGTTTTATAGCCGGTCCCAAGCCCGGATAAAGGAAGAGGGTTGTGTTAGGCCCCGACAGCCAGCGTAAAACCCTGTCGAATCTCATGAACATGGATCAACGAGGCGTCGAATGATCCATGTAGCCGACCCCACCTAGTGGGATAAGGCTTTGTTGTTGTTGTTGAGATACTGCACAAAGTTATTCTCATTATCATCCATGAGTGATGAAAGTCTATCGAGATTATTGGAAACTTTCTGCGATTACATTCTTTACATTATTTACTGAACTAGGTTTCTGGTATTTGCTTCTTAAAGAGAAATATTACAGTTTTAAGTCAATTATGTAAAACAAGGTTGACGGTTTAAAGATTCATTTTATCGAATATCTCATTTAATTTCAAAAGTCTCTACAAATTTTTTTTTATGATTTTGAGGAATTTTAAAACATTTGATGGTATGAATCCAAATTGTTTTCTGGGACAAACTAATTGTTTCTTCAAATAGAATGCAGGTTTGTTTCCAATAGAAGTGAAAGACTGCTGCCATTTTTCCTTGGCTTTAGTTTACTATGAAATCATGTTTAAAGATTATCTTTAAAAGTAATAATGTTTAAAAGTAATCTCTAAATAATATTGTTTAAAGATAATACACGGATCCTGCTTAAACAAATTATAAACCACCTGCAATGTGCGATAATGTTTAAGGACGTTCTTTGAATGGTGGAAACATAACCTCTTTTATGCCATGTAATATGAGGTTCATGTATTCGTAAGAGCATCTTCAAGACATTTTTTGGGAACGAAACAACAACAACAACAAAGCCTTATCCCACTAGGTGGGTCGGCTACATGGATCATACGACGCTAATTCGTTGATCCATGTTCATGAGATTCGACAGGGTTTTACGCTGGCTGTCGGGACCTAACACAACCCTCCTCCTTTATCCGGGCTTGGGACCAGCTATAAAACATAGGCGGAGTTTTTGGGAACGAAACATTGGAATATAATTTTCTATATACATTCATTACCAGAATGGTTTGTTGAAGTGTTTGGTTCGGATAGTTAATGCATAAGCATAACATATTTTTACTAGAAAACCCAAAATCCAAATGCATTTTTTTAAAAATGTTCTATTCTGCAGTCAGTCACTGAGATCAAAGACCAGATGCAGAAGACTCTCCGATGGATCATCCCAATAGCAGAAAATACAATTGGGTCGGCTCTCTCATAGCACTACTTCATTATTTGTCTCAATTTCCTGTCGTGGTTCATTTCTCTACAACCTCTTGAGTCCTAATGAAGCCTTTGTGGATTGGTTTCGTTTTTCTTTTTTTTTTGTATATACCGAAAGGTTTGGTTACTAATAGAACGGAATGGCGTCGTATGATCCATGTAGCCGACCCCACCTAGTGGGATAAGACTTTGTTGTTGTTGTTGTATATTTTAAACAGGATACATCAAGGTTTTGGATGGGTTGGAGAATGGGCAAATATGGGGTCAGTTACAGATTTGGCTATTTCTTGCTACATGCTGCAGGCTTGTGCTTTAGTTTGTGATTGCATCTTGACTTTTGCAGAAGTGAGATCAATAAGAAGTCAGATCCACAACATAGCATTAACCGTATCCAGACCCTTCATCCTGCCAACAAAGAAAAGACTGAGGAATGCATACTTGAACTAGTTGTATGGCTTCACCATCTAGTGGTCCAGGTGAAGAACATGGGTTATGGGTTGAAATCATTGAATTCAGTTTCAAATGGACCACAAAAGGAAACAACACATGCCCAAGAAACCACCAAAGAGCTAACTTACAAAAATGCTGTTGAAGTTTCTGAAGAGGAAAGACAAATGTTGGAATGCGTAAGCTTGAGGAGACCCGTACTTGGAAGAAGCATGAGTTTGGACTCTGCTAAAAAGAGTGCCCCAAGAAATGGAGGCTTGAGTAGGAGTTGCAGAAACTCGCCAAACAAGGAGTTGAGTACAACTTTAGACTTGCAGGTTGAGAGAACAAGAGTCTTGGATGTAATGGATGGGCTAGATGCATTCCCTATTGTTTCATTTTATGCATAATTTTGTGTCTTGCTATTTATGATTCTCTTTTTTGTTGTATAACATATTGAGGTACACATAGTTTTCTTCACCTCTGTATAGCTCATGATACGAGGCATTATGAAGTAATAAACAAGTATACATGCATGATGCATTTACATTTTACATGGGTGGTTGCTCATTCATTGAAGTCCCAATGTCGAAATCGCACGTTCCCTGATTGTAGTCATCTTGTGATTTGGTTACATCTCAGGCACAAGACAAAGGCACCACCCACATTATCAATTTTTTACTTGTTTGGACGTTGCACTTTCCAAATCCACAGGACGTGCCTCAATTCAAATCCAGTGTTTTTAAATTATGTAATTGAAGACATGCCCCCAATCCAAATCCAAATCCGAATCCAAATCCGACGTATCATGAATTGAATCCCTTTTGGGTAGCAAGATGTCGGCCGATGACCATGGGGTCTATTGGATTATGAGTTTTGAAGAGGCGGAATACAATTGTAAACCAAGTGATCATATGGATTTGCATATTATGTCTATATTATATTATTATGTGAAATTGATAATATTCATGAAATTATCATGTTAGATTTATTTAAGTATAACTGCAATGTATTTAATTAAACTAATAAAGAAAGCTTAATATTTCTCTCTCGTATTTATTTAAAAAGCTTCTATCTCGTATCCTGTGTAATTGGGTAATCCTCAAACCTAATATTTTTCACTGCATTGAAAAAAAATTATATTTTGTTTCTTTCTTCAATGGTTGGGCGGGAAATGACTGATATAAATCATTATGGTTCACATTTGTCTAATTTGTTACACATAAACAGGGTCCTATTATTTATACCCATTAAGTTTTTGTTACTCTTCGCTGGCGTCCAAATTTCTTTGTTGTTCTTGGTTTAAAAAACATCCAAATCTACATGAATTCTATGGTTCACTGTTGGAAGATAGATGCCATTCTTTATCTATGACAGTTCTACCTGTAAAACCTAGAAAATTGAAATTGACGAAAATGCCCTTACATTGAGGGGCAATTTAAGTTTTTTTTTGGCAAAAGAGAAAAATAATATAAAATGCCAAAACCCTGATTAATAGATGGACTAAAATACACTTAAAGGTAAAAGCATCTTATGGACGTTGCTGTTTTTGGTAAAAAGTAAATTGATGGATCATAATGCTCCTAAAAGTAGAGGCAATTAGAGGACAATTCGGTCTTTTGGTGAAATGACAGATTTATAACTACTAGACTCTCCCCTTTCTCCCCGTCATTTCCCTCTCTAACTGGAAGCCACCTTTTCCCTTTCCACATTCTCTTCTCCACAACAAAGATATGGTTTAAATTTTGTTTCTTCATCCATTGTGGAGCTCTTCAAGGGGAAATAGGAAGAAGAGGTCAAACATGCCATAGGAATGTAAAAGAAAATAAAGGGTTTCCTTGATGATGAAGAAAGAAATGAAAAATGGATTAAAAAGGATTTTGGACAAAACCTATGTAAGGGACAACCCTCTTTCAATTCATCTAACCCATGGACGAGAGGTTTTGATTTACTTATTGAATTAATGTTGCATAAATGGATAGTTAATAGATGGATTGTCCTAATGAATTTTATGCCCTATTGTTATTGAGGATGTGGTCTCTTGATAATGGTTTATGTGAGATGATAACTAGGAGTTCCTAAGATTAGAGTCATGTTCATCTAGGTGTGTCATGTTCCAATGCATTTTTAAATATGTTATTATTGTATAAAATCGTATGTATATATGATTGGATAGGCCTTGAAGTCTATATTCCAAGGGTCCTAGTTTCAGCTCAATTGGAGTTGTGTATAGAGACTTATGGTTAGATAAGTAACCCCCTATCAAGCTGTGATGGACAATAGTGAGACCAACTTGTAAAATGCACTAAAATTCATCCTGATTGAATCTGAGTAAGAAATTTATGAAATAGACAAATTCATCTTTCTACATAATTTGGATTCATCTAAAAAGAAGATGCCTATAGTAAGTTATTAATGTTTTAGTGTTCAGCTGACAAATTGTTCAATGTGTGTAGCTTACGATTGTTACACGAATTTATGAGGGTAGAAAGGTAAAAGAGTAAAATATGAGAAAATTATATGTTATTTCCTGAGGTCTAATGTGAAGATAAATTAGAACAAGTAAATTTAATGACTTATAAAGTCAGTTATGAATTTTGAACCGCCAATGTGTCAAATCTATCCACATTTGAAATAAGTAGCTAAAGGGAGATCATCTTTCCAATCCAAAGTGGGAGTGGAAGTCCCATTGTATTTAAATATTCATTAGATGGGATAAAAAATGGTTGCATAATCTAGATTGTGATTTAGTTGTTTTAATCAGTATATTATAACATTTAATATGATAAAAGTATTAGCATTATAGTTCCCAATCTGTTCCCTCAATCGTAAATGACTTTTGGACAGGTTCTAATGGTAAAAAAATTAAGACTAATATGTCATTGAATATATATTGAAGTTTAATTTCTATAGGATTTGAGTTCATGTTATTTGGAGTTGTGTATGAAGAGTTATGTCCAAAGTAATGAGGTTCTATCAAGCTGCTAGGGTCTGATATGTGCGTGTCATGGATTGTCACGACTGTGACACTGCTAAAATGAAAATCACAATCATGATCGTGAACACTGGGAATGCACATGTTGTAGAATTTTAGCCTCTTTTGACTATGTTTATGTTGTATGATTAATTATTGGGATAGCTTATTGATCAATTATTGAAATTTTAACTTGAGTATGCTATTGTTAACGATTTTAACTCATGTTTTATTCTTCTATCGATCATGCCATCATTATAAAGTGTCATGCTATACTTGGATGAACGAGATGAGATATTTGATTCATACTATTGATTGGCTCACCTAGAATTCGTCATTACATGCTAAGCCAAAGAGTTAAAATGAACCATTGTAATGAAATGGCACGTTGAGGTTAAATACTTGGCCCTTGCTAACATGGTCCATATGAATTTGTGTATGCCTGTGTGTAAAGGATATGTAGAATTACATGCCTATGGGAGTGTCATTTCGGTGCAAGTGCGACCTATGACTTGGTCAACCAATGGCGTATGACAACCAAGTATCTCATAATGACTCACTAAAGATTGTTTGATAACCTAATCAAGATAATAGATTAAGTGACAAGAACATATTGTTATTGTGAACTTATTGTGCATTAAAAGATGAATGCAATTGGATGTTCTTGGCCATATGAATAATTGTGCATTAAAAGATGTTAATGCAATAGACATAATGGATTGGAATATGAACTTGAGAATTGTTCGTAACATTTTATGATGAAACCCTTATTGCTTATTGATCATCATTTTATTGAGAATGGTTTAATTGAATCATTTTATGGATTATCGAATTGCTTACTTTTATGGTCCTTACATACAACTAATGGGAGGTGAGCCTTCCCCCCTGCATTCGGCTTCCTACAGACATGAAAGGATAGGATGAAGTCTGTGACGAACATATGACTCCATGATGTCAATCTTATGTTGTCATAGTGCTTATGAAGTCATGTATTGGATGATCTATGGGACTTATTATGGATTATGTTGGATTTTGTCACATTTGCAGACTTCGAGTCTTATTATGTATTTGGACTATCCGTTATCATATACATTTGATGTTATTTGGGCTCATTGTCATATGACCATTTATATTCTATCACTTTCTCTACGTTTTCAAGTAGAGTAATTTTGAATGTTCATCATTTTTCGGTGCTTAAAAAAATTATATCTTATTATCATTGTGTCAACCATTGCATTGTCTACCATGTAACACACTCCGAGATATGCTCACGACACGTGTTGTGGGGCTAATTTCAGGAGCATTACACTATCACATTGGATGCCATATATTTTTTAAGATTATTAATATATGGCTAATTAAATCGAGATTCGAAAATCCAGAAATAACCTCAAGAATGTTAGTCTCAACTCTCAACTTAGGGCTACTGACTCCCCCACACCCCTACTAGTGAGCCAATTCCTAATGGCTGAAAATTTTGATTTTGATATTTGAGCAGTTTTTTAGTTCTCAACATTTATATTATAGTGTAGATTGAGTGACCCTTCTTAAAATTTTAAATTTAGGCGTAAATACAAATGAAATGTACAATTTCTTAAAATTCGACAATACACATTTATACTTTTCCATTCCTTTCTTGGGGATTTTTTATATTTGTCTACTATAAGAAGTACTATACCTTTGGTAAAAAAAAATCTTTAATTATTTAATACTGTTGAAATTTGATATGCTAACCAATCTTCTTAAAATATTAAACCGTTAATAAGAGCAACATTAATGATTTGATGTTCTTAACACCCCCCTTTACGTGTAGGCTGGTGACATTTTTTATTTAATCCATCCTATAATGTGGTCCACAACTAAGGGAGGAAAAATATATATATTTTTTAATAAAAGCTTAATGAAGTTTGTACTCTTGATTTCTAACTGTAATATCATATTAAAATTTGATTGTTGAACAATCTTCTTAAAATCTTAAGTCGTTAGGAAAAATAACATAAATAATTTTATACTCTTAACATCCCCCCTAACGTGTGGGTGGTGATAATTTTGATTTTTTTTTCAGTCCATCACATGGACAACAACTAAGAGCTTATTTGGCAGGAGAGATGGAGAAGCGGGGTGTGGTGAAGTATGGTGTGTCGTTAGAAAACTCATCTTTGAATAATAAATTATAAAAGATGTGAGTGGGTTAATGAAAATTTTATTTATAAAAAAATATTTTTACCTTTTATTATATATTTAACTATTTATAATATTTAATGACTAACAAGTATTTATCATATAGTTCTTTATCAATTATTTTATTTTTGTCTTCTACTTTTTGTTTGACCTATTTTTCCTATATTTTATTATATTTCAGTTTGTTATCTAGATGTTCTTTTTAAACTCCACTCCTTCTGGGTTTTGTAAATTATGAATAATGCTTATTAAAAACATCTTACATGCATTATTCACGTGGGGAAAACCGTTTTAAACATGTAACATTGGAAACTAGGCAAAATTATTATTTATGGACAAATTTAACATTGATTGAACATACAAAGTAGTCGTCCATATAGCATACGTACTTGTAGAAAAATCTTAAATTTCCTACTTACACTACAAGAAAAATGACTTTTAGCGACCATAATTAACGAAGAGATTCAAATCTAGTCGTTAAATAATATTATTGCCGACCAGTTAAAAATCTGGTCGTCAACAATAAGGACAAAAAATAATCTGGTTCTTAATATTTTTATGACTTGCCGTTAAAAATTAATTATAGGAACAAGATTGGACTTGGCGTTAAAATATTAAAATTAACGACTACAATCTTGTCGTTAAAAATATTGATGAATCAAATAAAAAAATCTTAAAATGATATTTAGAAGATATATTTCTTTTCATTTTTTTCTTCTTTTATTTTTATATTCCTTCTTACCCAAAAATATTATTATTTATTATTTTAAATTCAAAATTCAAAATAAATAATAGTTTATGTTTTAATATTATTCTTCAAGTTTTAATATCATAAATAAAATATAAATAAATATCTTCACTATTAATTTTAATATTTATTTTCGTTAATGGATTTAAGAATGTCAATATCTTTTTGCTTATAATATTTAATTATTCATTTTTTGTTTTTTATGTATGTTCAACTTTTTTGCATTTTTTTAATTTCGATTAGAATTTAATATATATATTTCCTCAAAAAATTCTAAAAAGATAAATATAAAATATTTATTATTTAATATCAAAGCTAAAAAAATTACTTTAATCATCATAATTTTGGTAATAACAATTAAAATATGAATAATCATTTAATTCTAACCTACTTTTTTTACTATACCTACCATCATTTTTTTAACTCATCTCTCGCACACCGGCAAGGATGTATGACCCTTCGTATCCTTCCTTTGATAGACTCCAATGTGCTAGGCGGCAGAGGCACGCTGGGCAGCCATTGGGGCCACCTCTGCGCTGATGGCCGCCTCTCGCGCAGTGGTGGCCAATCGCGTAGAGGCAGCTATCGACGGCCGCCTCTTCGTGAGAGGCAACTGTCGATGGCCGCCTCTCATGTAGTGGTGGCCATTAGTGGCCGCCTCTTGCACAGAGGCAACCTCGACGATAGCCTCACGCGCAGAGGCGATGGCCGCCTCCGCCTCGATGACCATCTCTCGCACAGAGGCAGCCACCGAAGCCGCCTCTGTTGGAGAGGCCATCGATGGCCGCGTTGGCTTCGGATAGAGGCGGCCACCGAAGCCACCTCTCGACTAGAGGCAGTCGTCGAAATCGCCTCTGCGTGTGAGGCCACCGTTGCGGCTTCCTCTCGCGTAGTGGAAGCCCCCACAGTTGCCAAAGCCATCACACACGCATAGGCGGCCGACGATGGCCGCCTCACGCACAGAGATGGCCATGGGAGGCAGCCGTCAGAGCCGCCTTTGCACGAGAGGGGGTCGTTGGGGCCGCCTTTGTGCGTGAGGGGGGCCTTTGTGCGTGAGGCGGCCATGGGCCCCGACTCACGCGCTCGACGCTTGCCCCAGTGCGAGAGGAGTCCATTGCCTCGGCGGCCATAGTTCACGCTGTGGCAGCTGTAAGGGCCGCCTTCGTCCTTTGAGGTGGTCACCGGTGTTCTGGACCAATGCGACAAGGTTGGGCCGCCCCGTCATCATCTCTCTCGGCATTAACGTCAAGCACATATTTTTTTCACAATTTTTCTATGTTTACATATATTTCTTGACTTGTTCATAGATGGTTTGCATGCACTTGTCTCACATTATGTGGTAATTATGTTAATGGATATATACTAAACTTGATTTTTATTTTTTTATTGCTATAGGTGAAAATGACTTCTGTTCCACAGTTTGGAAAATGGATGACATCGATTTCAAAAGCATTGAAGCAAAATTTTATTGCACCAGGTGTTCTTGGAAGAGGGCGGTGAAAAGGACTTTTGTGCTCCTCGAGAGTTTTTGAAGACATTTCAATTGTGATTAATAAAAGAGCAAGTCTTCATGTCAATGGAAGTCAAAGATGCACATTATTGTAAATGTTTTATGGTTTGATAATTTATTAAAATTATTATGTTTATGATTTCTACTATGATGTTTATATTATATATAACATTATTGTGTATGTTATATGTTAATATAGGATGCAAGTGAAAGAAATACAAGAAATGGAATAAAATTAATTATGCCACGTCGCGTTGGCATCAAGCCTTTCAGATAGCTCATTTATCAATAGGCATTAATATTAAAATATTAATATTATTTTCTTTCATTTTTTTTCTTGATATCTCATTGTCTTTTATGTAAAGGGTGGTAAAGATGGTAGCCCACTAGATGTTGCGACTATTTTTTTTTTGAGGCACACAAGAAAAATAACAAGCCTGTCGAACCAAAGGTGATTGAAAGATATGTATGTTTAATAATAGTTTTTCATTTAATCTTCATGAAATGTGTATTAATATGAGTTTATATTTTTGTAGGATAAAATACAAGAGATTGTACAAGCTGAACCTACACTTTCCCATAATATGAATATCTCTTGGCGGATTTGAATTTTTTATTGGTGAGTATACTATCTTAATTACTTCTAAGTAAAGTTATTTTTAGTTATTGTCATAGTAATTCTCATTTTGATTTTACAGATTTTTTTATGAATATCCGTTGGATTGGGAAGGAAGATGAATGGAAGAGTTATTTGGAAGTCTTGCTATATTTTTTGAACATGTTCTTTTAGAAGAGTTATTTGGAATTTTGTAAACATTTGAACTAAAATGTTGGATGTTGCATATGAATATTTGAGTTGAATATTGTATGGATAATTGATTTGATAATTGATGTTTTGAACATGAATGAGTTTAAATCTTATCAAATATAGAATTTTAATTTTTTAAAAATGTATTATGATCATATATCTGTCCTCAAATAATAATAATAATAATAATAGTAGTAGTAGTAGTAGTAATAGTAGTAGTAGTACAAGAAAAGTGACCCATAAAAAGTTTCTTCTAACACATAAATGATATCTTTAGCAACTAGTTGGGTGGTCCTTATAAGTTATATCAGGACCAGCATACTAGAATTTTTAGGAAAGAGAATTATGATGGTCTCTAAAAAGAATTAACGACTAGTTATTCACATTGGACGCTAAAATCTTTTAGCGGCGGGACCTATAGCGAAGAGTTGTAACAAGTTTTTTCTTGTCGTTATTAAGTATTAGCATCAAGATGATAACTTTTAATGACTACATATCTCTTTACTAATGACCTAATTTCTTGTAGTGTTATTTGAAGACCATGCATAGACTAAAGACATTAATTTATAGCATACATTTAAATCATTTCCTTCACCATCACCAGTAGACCACCCTCCATCCTCAAAGACATACAAAGAATTGGCATTCCCCTCTCCTCAGACACCACCACATCCACATCAAACCTCTCCAAAACGCTCGCCACGATCAGCTTCATCTGTATGTATGCCATGTCCTTCCCCATGCACATCCGCGGCCCCACGTGGAACACCGGCTATGTGAACAGGCTCTTCGGCTGGAACACGCCGCCTTCGTCCATCCACCGCTCTGGCCTGAGCTCCCTGCAGCCCGCCCCCACCCCCACAAGTTCTCCGATTTGGTCATGGCGTAGGAGTTGTACATCACTGTCCACCCCTTCTGCACCTTTGTTTCATCTGGCAGCTGGTCCTGGCATTGCCTCAACATCATCGGTACCGCAGGGTACAGCCACAAGGACTTTGATGCAGCCACACAGAGGTAGTTCATTTATAACGTCCCATCTGACCTCAATTTAAAGACCAAACCTTAGACGGCGCTACTTTTGTCTAATTCTTCATAACCTAATTGCATAAAATATCATAGCCAAAACATAATAATAAAACATAAACCTAAATAACATAAAACAACAAAAGAACATATAAAATTCCAAGATAACATATTTAGCCCATGGGCCACATAGGCTCTAACGTAAGACGCAACATATGGTTCATAATACATAAATGAGTTCATATAAAAGTACACGACTCAATGGTCAATAAACCATACATACTCGATCATCATAATGTAAAATACTATAAGATAACTTGGGTCATAGCCCAACCGTCACATGTGCAACCTTGTCCTCATGAGATCTTTGCCGCCGAGCCAATGCCTCGTCCATACCTGCATAGATCCATGGTGCAAGAAATTTCTTTCGTTAAATTATGCTGAGGTCCATGCATGCTATGACATGATCTCTACATGTCATGACATATGCATTGCAACATGATGAAACAGAGAACATATGCATGCTATGAGCTACGTATGCACTTTACATGACATGTGAACGATATCATCATGGCAAGATTAGATAAACATATAACATTTTTAACATTATGCTAAGGCATATCATAACTTATTTTGCTTAACTTTGACATCTTTCTTCATAACCTCATATGATAAGAGAACATACATTAGCATCATTTTATGTGCTTTCATTATCACCATCTTCATCTTTATGTCCCAAGTCATTCATCTTTTTCACTTTAAGTGACATACATCTATTCGTCTTCTATCCTTACTTAGATAGATTCTTATGTTAATGATTGGGAAGATCATGTTGATTCGCAGATCCTTGGCTAGCTAGGCCGGGATCTTTTTGTCCCCATTTGGAAATCTCATCTCGTAGGTGTAGTAGTTTCCTTGGGAACACATCATATAGGCTAGCAAGTGAAGATTTGTTGCCCTCAAGACGCCTTCATACCAATTCGTCTTTTACATTATATTCATCAATACATACAATCATTCAATACATATTGCATATTTTAATTCTATTTAAGATCATACATACTTCAAATCATTCTAAATGTAGACAATCATCATCACATAGGCGGTCCACTTTCTGACAACCGCTGGGTCGTGAATTGGGCGACCGTACATGTTTCGGTCGATCACTTTGGGTCTTGCGGATGTCCAAACTCAGTGTCATAACATCCACAAAAGTCTGAGAAATCGGACTTTCTAAATCAGACGCCGAAAAGGGTTTCAGACGACTGCTTCATGGGATTCGGATGACTGAACTAGTCAGTGCGACGTCCGTAGAAGTCTGATAAATTCGACTTTCTAAATTGGACGTCCGAAAGGATTTCAGATGATTGCTTCATGGGGTTCGGACAACCGAACTAGTTGGTGCAACATCACAGAAGTCTGAGACTTCGGACTCTTTAAATTGGACGTCCGAAATATTTTTGAATGACTGCTACATAGGCTTCGAACGACTGAAATGGCCACTTTGACATCCATAGAGAGTTCGGACTTTCTAAAAATGAGAGACCGAAAGAGTTTCGGTCTGGAGCGACAAGGCAGAAATTGTACTACATTCTCACACTTCAAATCATACATTTATCTATACATGGAGCACACATTTACTCTAATCATGATATAGATCATACATGAGCATTTGTAGCATAATAACTACTAAGATATTAGTGGTGTGCATAAGAAAATTAAACCTATTAATCACATTCATATATAATAAATGAGTAATTTCATCATATCTAAACATAAATGGAGATGAAACATCATGATTCTAAGCATGATTAACAATGAAACATTAATCTTAACTAAATCATAGAACAATGCAAGGTAATCATCCACATTCCCTAATCATGTCATCTAAGAAAATCAAATGTGATCTTCAAACCCTTAATTCAATCAAAACCCTATTAATCCTAATCCCCTATCTTTCTTCTTCCTCTCTTCTTCCTTCTTTTTCTTCTTCTTCTTTGAGGTGCCAGTCCCCTTCTTGGTTTCCTTTCCTTGTTGCTTTTGAATAGTGGAGTGAGATGCTCTTCTTATGATGCTCTAGTTGTTATGCGTGAGAGGGAGCAAGGGAAGGAGAGTAGCTACAGTGGGAAATTTCTTTCCCCCTTGCTGCTGCAGCCGGCTGGTTGTTGGAGAAAGGGAGAATGAGATGTTAGCTTCTTAGGTGAGGTAGCCCCCTTGATGTTGATGCTGCTGCTGCTACCAGGTCTCTTCATGTGAGTGGAGAGAGGATGTGAGTTCGATTGTTGAAGGATGACTCCCATCGCCACTTGCTGTTGCCGTGAATTGAGGAGGGGAAGTGAGAGAAGGTGAGGGAGGGGAGGATGGAGGGTATGATGTCGGCTGGTGTTGTAAGGGAGAGAGAAGTGAGGTGTTAGGTAAGATTTAGAGCATATAAAGACATTTATACCTTATGCTTAGGGTTTATTAGGCTATTGGACTTCATACATGGGCCTTATAGCTATAGATTCTTTTTATTTTATTTTATTTTATTGAGAATATTACAATATACATCTCTTAAAATAAAATTCATCCTCGAATTTTGCAAAATTTTATACAATATATCTCTTCGTCCCCGTTGCTCCATTTTATCTTTCGCTTCCATTTGTGACCTCCAATGCGCATCCCTTGGCAATCTTACTTTAACAACCATTGCATTTCATCTTAACTAGGCAATCATCATAACTTACTATTCCAAGATTTTCATGTGAATCTCAGATCTCTAATTAATCTCAAGGAATTGAGATTGTTCCTGAGCCACATTTTCGCTGTGCAATTCTAATCATTAACTTAATCTTAAATGAAAATTCTTTCATCCTTGTCGCTCAATTTATCTTCAGCACTTCGTGTGCACCAAAGTAGTCTTCCACGTGCATCTTCAATAGTATGCCTTAATAGTTTCTTGCTAATGGTTCTTGGTGATGGTCCTACTATGCCATCATATTATCTTTTATTTTCAAGATTCTAGAACGAATCTTAGATCCTTACTCCACTCCGTGAAATGGAGACCGTTCGTGCACCATGCTTCCGTTGCGCTACTCTTATATTCAGCATAGTCTACTCAAGTGACAAGTTACCTAACTTGACCCTTGATCCTTTCATGTTATTATTTAAGTCATATAGACCTACATAGAACAATTCTAATTTCTTCACACCTTAACTATCATTCTTATGATTTTGGTAGTTCTCCTTAACTTCCTTTAATTTTAAGAACCATGGTTACATGTCTTATCCTTAGAATATTCCTTTTAATATTTCAAATGGTCTCTATGTTTATCATGCACACACATTATATTTGGTATGATTAATTAAACATTAAATGACAATTACCTTGAATCATATTCATGATTTGGTGAGCTTCTTCAACTTGTATGGCGTGAACATGTACCAACATTCTTGAGGAGTTGACATCTTGCTTCTCCGAGCAATTCTTGAGGATTGAACCTGTACCGGTCTTGAGACGACATTCACCGGGGTGACATCTTCCACAATGACGGCATGCGTCGTTGGCTCGTTCCATCTTCTTTGGAGAATAATAAGGTGATTTCCTTGGGCCCTTCCCTTTTCCTCTCTTGGTCATCTTCTTTGATGTATTTTCATTAGAGTTCACAACTCCATTTTTTAGCTTCTTTTCTAGTTCAACAACTACCTAAATAGCTTCGCTCATTGTCTTAGGAGCTTCACACATCATCCTAGCCTTTAGTTCGGACTTGAGTCCCTTTACAAAGATTCACTCTCATCCTTTCCATCTTCACCAATGTGCAATACTTTTTGAGTTGGAAGTACTTGATCGAATAGTCATCCACGGACACGTCAACTTGTTGGAGGTTAAGGAAATCCTCTTGTTTATGCTCCATCATACTTTGTGGAAAGTATTGATCCTTGAAATCCATCACGAATTTATACCACAATGGACCTCCTTCGTTGACATACTTAGATGTAAGGGTAGAATTCCACTATTGCTTCGCTTTTCTCATTAGGCTATAGGCGGCACAATCCACTTTGCTTTCCTTGGGACATTTTATCACTTTGAAAATATCCATTATGCTATCCAACCATGCTTCGGCTTCCTCCAAATCATCAATCCCGTTGAACATAGGAGGATTGAGGCCTAAAAACTTCGTCAAAGGTTCTTGCATGAGCCTTCATCACATTTCATAGCTTGGGTCGTGCCTTCGTTCGTTGGGAAACCCATATCCATCTACCATCATACAATAACTATGCATCAATGTCTAGCATTGCCCAATTAAAATAAAACACGTACCTTTAGTGGCACCTCATGACGATTGCACATTGACCTTTACATTTAGACATAGCACTTAGACATTTTAGCCAACTTATGACTTACAAATTCTAAGACCAAAGACATATGAGTCAGGTCTATGGCTTACACCTGCTATAACATAACATGTAAGAGCTCAACCACGGCTCGACTTCTAAGACTTACAACACAAGCCAAAACTATGGCTTATACATCCCAAAATCCTATACATACGAGCCGAAAACCTGGCACTGATATCAATTGTAATGTTCCCAAAATTTGGTCCCAATTTAAAAACCAAAACCTAGACGACACTACTTTTACCCAATTCTTCATAACCTAATTGCATAAAACATCGCAACGAAAACATAATATTAAAACATAAACCTAAATAACATAAAACAACGAAAGACTTCTAAGCATATAAAAATCCAAAGATAACATATTTAGCCCCTAGGCTACATAGACTCTAACATAAGATTCAATATAAAGTTCATAATAAATAAATAGTTCATATAAAAGTACATGACTCAGAGTCATACATACTTGATTCACTAAAAGTCCATCGTCATAATGTAAAATACTATAAGATAACTTGGGTCATAGTCCGACCGTCACATGCCTCATATTTTGGCTTAATTGCTTTTGCTGTGAGGGAACTCCTGCAATCCATTTTTCGAGAACTTTCACCGTTAATTACAAGGTTGGCTATCTTGTTATTAAATCCATCTATTTATAATATCGATTGCTTCGTTCATTGTAATCTTGAGGTTGATATTCTGCTGCCTTGAAATTTGTTTGATCTCGTTTCTTTGATTATCATATATTGTTTCGGTCACTCAAGGTATTATTCTTGAGTATCGTATCAGTTGGTATCAGATCCGCGCTTTTTATTCGGTTTTCTAGTTATCTTCCATTATTCTAGTTTTTCCCCTATTTTAGTTTTGAAAAAAAAACACAAAAAATTTGGTTTGTTTATTCTTCAAATCCTAACCGTCTTCCTTATTTGCTTTCTTTTGTTCTTCAAACCTTAGCCGTCATCCTTGCATTCTTCAAATTATGCTACAGTTTAAAAAAAAACTCACAAAAAAGTTCTGCTCATTTATTCTTGAAACCCTAGTCGTCATAGCTCTTTATTCTTCAAAGTTTGCTGCATTTCAAAAAAATCCGAAAATAAAAAAAAAGAAAAGTGTAAGAAAGGAGAAGGGAAGAACAGAAAAGAAAATATCTGAAAAAATTTTCGAAAAAAAATTTCGAAAAAAAAATTCCGAAAAAAAAATCTGAGAAAAAAGACGAAAGTGCAAGAAAGGAGAAGGGAAGATAGGAAAAAAATTTCTGGCAAAAAAATTTTGAAAAAAATTTTCTGAAAATAGAAAAAAAGACCAAAAAGGAAAGTACAAGAGAGGAGGAAAGAGAAGAACAAGAGTCTGAAAAAAAATCCGAAAAAAAAGATTCAAAAGAAAGAGGAGAGAAAAAAATGAAGGATTATTTGTGAAGAAAAGTGCAAAGAAATTTGAAAATAGAGAAATTTGACTCAAGGAAGGGTAATCTTTGATTTTATTCTAATTCTGAATATTTTTTTTATATCTGACCTTATTTGATAACTTTTCCTAATTTCTATTCTAAAACAATTTATTACATATCTATCCTTATTTGACAATCTTTTTTATCTCTATTCTAAAATCAACTTCAAGTATTCTTTTGATCTTGCAATCATATTGATTCAATCACACATTGCCTTTGTATTGACTTGCATTAGTTCTCCTAGAACTTGTTGGAGGGTTCAAGAGAGGAAAAAAAGCTGTGGTAAGTACAATTGAGGGAAAAAGTCAAATAGAGTTGAGATAAAATACGAGTGTCACCACGGAGTGCCACCACGTGAGGTAGTGAGATTATTTTACTAACTATTGTTGCAGAAGTTTCCTACAATGTCAACAGGAAAGGACAAAGAGATTAATCCTAGAAATGAAGAAATTGATCCGACGAGGATGTTACTGAACTTCACGATGAAGTAGATATGCAAAAGGGTCAAATTGCACAACTACAACAGGTTATACAACCAAATCAAAGAAGAGATCGCCAAAGACACCGTGTTGTTGATGATGAAGAGATGGAAGAGGAAGATGATGAAGCCTCTGATATACATTGGAGAAGGCATAAACGTGTTTAGATTGGAGGTAGAAGAAATGAACGCAAAAGAGAACAAGATAGATATGTTATTGATCGAAACACGGGTTCAATTAAACTATCTCTCCCTACCTTTCAAGGTAAAAGTTATCCTGATGTCTATATTGAGTGGGAACAAAGTGTGGAAAGTATATTTGATTGTCATAATTACTCTAATGAGAAAAAGATTAAACTTGTTGTTATATCTTTTGTTGATTATGCTATTACTTGGTGGAATCAATTAACCATTAATAGACGCAGAAAATCGAGAGCCTCCAGTTGAAAATTGGGATGAGATGAAAATTATATTGAGGAGAAGATTTGTTCCTCCATCATATTGTCGTGATTTACGTATGAAATTGCAGAATACAAGACAGGGATCAAAGACTGTTGAGGAGTACTATAAAGAGATGAAAATGACACTCATCCGCGCCAACATAAATGAGGATCCTGAAGACACAATTGTAAGATTCATATGTGGATTGAATCAAGAGATTTCCAAAGCTGTAGAATTGCAAGAGTATTTGGAGTTGGATGAAGTTTTGTATAAGACTATAAATGTTGAGAAGCAATTGAAAAAAGATATTCATCCACATAATAAATTTGAACGTTCAACTTCTGCTTGGAAAACAAAATGACATGCAAATTCCAAGTCAGTTGATAAGCCAACTCAAAAATTGGAGAACAAAAATAAAGTTGAAAATTTCAACTCAAGGGATAAAGGTACCCCTAATAGCTCACAAAGGACTCATGATATTAAATGTGTTCATTATCTTGGTTCAGGTCATATTAGTTCATAGTGTCCAAATAAATGTACTATGATCATGATGGACAATGGTGATATTGCATCTGAAGAAGAGTTGTCACAAGAGAGTGCAACATCCTTAGGAGATGAAAGTAGGGAAGAAATTGAAGAAGTTGGGAAAAGTTTGGTTGCACAACATCATTTGAAGGAAGATGAAGCTGATTGTACAGCGACTCAAAATAATTCTGAGAGTTGTGAGAAAGACAAAGATGAAGAATATGAGTGCCACAACTTGAGTGTTGAAAATGATAGCCACACAACTTTTGAGTGTTTAGAAAGGCCACCTTATGAGAGTATTGAGATACAACATTTAGATGCTGAGTGTTACAAGAGATATGAGAATGTAAGAAGATTAAATCTTGAGTGTTTAGAAAGGTCACCTCTAGAGAGATATGAGCAAAAAGACTTGAGTGTTAAGACAAAAGAAAGAGAATTCGGTAATATTTCTCCTAATACTAGCCATCTTTTGTCTTTTGATTTTGATTTGTGCATGCAGATATGTAGGAGTGAAGTATATGAAGAAAATTCCATCATGCAAGGATTTGAAAGAGGTTGTGTTGAGTTTATGACAAATAGTTTGAAAAGTCCATCTCTTACCTTTGAAACTTTATATTTGTTTGATGTGACTAACTTACATATTTTAATTGGAAGAAGTATTGAATGGCATGCAAAAATTAGATCTCAATTTTGTATTCCACTTTGTTCTTCATTGAGTGCTGAAACACTTTATTTGAGCCATATGTTGAAATTTTGGAATAAATATTTTCTAGTTCTGGACACTTTTGATTGGTTGATTTTGATTTCAAAATTTTTTGAGCCTACAATCTTATTCATTTCTTTAAATTCATCTTTGTGCTTTTCTAAGATCATTTCTGCGGATGATGGTTGCAATGTTGCATATAATTTTCACATCATGATTGAGAAATTCATTGCATTTGCATTAGTAAGATTTCTGTGCATTTCTTATCAAAGATTTCAGATTACTTTCTTTGGAGGTATTTTGATTTATAATAATCATTTGCATGATCATTTTGGTGATATTTTGAGTAGTTGTAAGCACTTGCATGATTTCTTGAATGAGCCAAGTTATTTGTTTGGTTATGAATCATAAAATATTTCACTTTCAGATGTTAAGGATTCATTTTATTTTGTGGGTACTAAATTTTTTATCTTGGAATCACTTGACAATCTCCATATTGAATTTCTAGTTCTTTGGAATGTATTGTATACTTTATTTGACAGGATCCTTATGCGCAAAGGAAGGTCTCCAAAGTTTCGCAATTTATTTATTAAAATATCATAATCTCATGGGCATAAAATATTTCATCCAGGTGAGTACGAGAGTTACATTACTTTTCATATTACTTATCTTGTTCTTGCTTTACACTTGCAAGATCATAACATGATAGTATAATTGAGAAATCATACTTGCGATCCTGCTAGAGATACATCGTACTGATCATTTGACACATGAAAGGGAAGTATAAATATTTTCATTATGCATGTCATAAATTATTTAATAAATTCAGATATGTGATAGGTTATATTCTCCTTATTGTGAATGTAGGCTTGAGGACGAATCCTTTTCAAGAGAAGGGAAATGATATGAACATGAAAATATTCTCCTTATATGAAATGCAGATTCGAGGATGAATCCTTTTGAAGAGGAAGTAAATGATATGAACCGAGAAATGCTTATAATGTGATAGAATAATGTTCTAGCAAAGTTGGATGATCAAGATAATGATGTGAATCTCAGGCATAAAGAAATTGAAGATAATCAAGAATGTTTGCAACTTACAACTGATCCAATTACAAGATCGAGTTAGACCGGATCCAACTTGTCAATATTTTATGAATTTGGCCGCATGAAGAGTCAGCATAATATGGGCCAAATAAATCATGGTTTAAAATCATGGTTTAACCATATTTATTTGGAATTTTCAGAATTAACTATATATGAAAATTCTGATGAGAGTTGCAATAGGAATTTCTTTAGTTATTTTAGGAAACTTGTTACCTTGCTTGTAGGCTAAGTTAGGCATTTTTTCTTCCACTCAAATTTTGTTATCTAGGGCCTATAAATACTGCTATTTATAATTATTTTAGACATATTTGAATTTTTGAATATTTTGGCTTAATTGCTTTTGCTGTGAGGGAACTCCTGCAATCCATTTTTCGAGAACTTTCACCGTTAATTACAAGGTTGGCTATCTTATTATTAAATTCATCTATTTATAATATCGATTGCTTGGTTCATTATAATTTTGAGGTTGATATTCCACTGCCTTGAAATTTGTTTGATCTCGTTTCTTTGATTATCATATATTATTCCGGTTACTCAAGACATTGTTCTTGAGTATCGTATCAGTGAGGGCTCATGCATGCTATGATCCTGTAACATAATCTCTACATGTCATGGCATATGCATTGTATCATAATGAAACATAGAGTATATGTATGCTATGAGCTACATATGCACTCTGCTTGACATATGAACAATGGGATTAAGGGCTAGATCAGGATGCTTGTTCTTAATTTTGCATCCAAACACCCCATGAACAACATATTCTAGTCAAAGTTTCAAACAATCAAAACCACCTTGAAAATTACAAAAACCACTAAATTTTGTTCTTAAAATAAGAACATAATGTTAACAAATACTTTGTTCACTCTTTTTTTATTATTTGATATTAATAATTGCACATAATTAATTATATTTTATATTAATTAAGTTTTATAAAAAAATTACACTATAAATAAATGATAATTAAAATAATATTTTAAATCACTAACAATGAGAAATACTAATTCGTGATTAATTTATTATTTAACTAGTATAAAATAATTATTATTTAATTATATAATATTTGTTAGAAATAAAAAAAAGTAAACCAATTTATTTCTAAAAAATATTTATTTAAATAAATAAAATTATTTTACTATTAGTATTTATTATTTTATTTAAAAATGATCTATTTTATTTCACTCAAGTATTAGCATTTTTATCATGAATATTTATTTTATTAATTATTAAATAATTGCATAATATTACCTAATAAAATATGTAATTTCATATTCTTTTGTTCTTGATGTATCCAAACACTATTTGCCTTTTGTTACAAAAACATTTTTCACTTTTGTTCTTTTGATAAGAACAAAAAAGGAATATTCCATTTAATTCCATTAACTTTGTTTTTATACACTTTTAATAAGCATCATGCAATAAACATAATAATTGTTAACAATAAGATAAGTTGACACTTAGTTACACTAAGGATGTAATCATATATTTCCAGTTTTACTGAACAGTAGTCAACAAAGATTACGAATTAAATACAAAGTGCATGATCAGTAAATAAATCTTCAAATAGGAATTCAATTTACTATGTCGCTTCACTACTAGTTAATAAACATATATCAATTTAGGCCATGAATTCGAATGCTTTTATTTTTACTAGCACCATGTAATGCCAAAGTACAATTTCCTATGTAGCTGTTCATTTCCATCATCAGAACGTAATGATGGTTCCCACCCACAGATGCACGCATATAATGGTCTAATATAGTTTAAGCATGTCATATGAGTGACACAGGAGCACACAGTGAGATTTATCAACACTCTTGTGACTCTAAGACAATATGCCTATATGTATTATCATAACATGAGATTGAGAAGGATAGTTACCACCAAGAACCTAAACACTTAGACATCATTTATCTTGTCACAAAAATAGAACAGTATAGGAGATATATATTTTATATATAATTCATTTTCTACACTGGTTAACAGAGAGAGAAAACAACCATAGCAAGCATATAGATGGATCTAAACAGGGGTAAACTCAACTCATAGCATTTAATTAATTAAGGAATAGAGTGGAACCGTATGAAGCATCTAAGGAATATAATCTTCTATATAAACAAAGTATGAAACCTCAAATATTAATGAAATAAGAAAAATCATATAATTTAGTGTATATTTCAATTTATAACATGACATTCGAAGCATGGAATCACCATATTCTCTGAGAACACCATATAATAAAATTATTCAGCGATGAAGTATTTACTACGATAATATTATTAAAGTTAATTAAGGGTTAAATCTGATTTATATTGGGAATTAAATTAGATGAGGAGTTCATATGAAAGAAGTTATAACCAACTTTATCTTTTAACCTCTATCTATATAAACTTTTTCCCAAACCCTAGCCGTTAACTCTTCTCATGTCCTCCCTCATGCCCACATCCCAGACGGCCAGGAGCACGCAGACGATCACCGGAGGCCTGCCAGAATGTCAAGAGCAACACCAGGTGGGCAGCAACACATTGGGTTTGCTCACTGATTTATTTTATTATTTTAACCCCATTTCTCCCTCATCCCACGTGGCCAACCAAGGACATGGTTGTCGCACCTTTGACATAGGGGAACCTCTAGAGGTTGTCGGTGCAGGAAACAAATGAGAAGAAATCCGAAACGAGGAGAATTCAGGCAACGTAATAGAGATAGATGGATTGTTGGATCAATTTTGGAGCAATTTTAATAGTAGATTTGTATGTTGTTATGTTACAATTAGAGTTATAGAATCGTCTCCTATTATCCATGATTCGTTTCATATGATTACTTAATTTGATCCCAGGAGGTATATTCCGACAAAATCACATCGAAAATCGAGTAGCCACCATCACCGTCCTCGCCGAAATCCCAGAACCCGGTCTGAGTACTGGCATTGAAACCATCAGAGTCCACCCGAGCTGAGCTCGCGTTATGCTCGGCCAGAATCTTACAGAACTCGACTCGGGCTCGACCCGACTCGGCCCGGGTTCCATAGAAAATAATGCTAGGATGATATTTTTATTTGATTCTTATATTATCTCTAATCCATGATCTATCATCCATTTGTCGATATCATGACTTAGAACATTTTCATTGTAGGAGGTGATTGATTTGTCTTATTTCTAAGTATCGATTTACAGGTCTCCATAGCCAAGCAATTGAATGTAATCTGGGCCAGTAACCGAGTCCAACCAAGGCACCAGAGCCATAGAACCTGACCCAGGTTTGACCCAACCGGTCCGGAGTTTTGCTAAAATATAGTTGACTTTAATATCTAATTTGATTATCCTATTGCTGATTTGTCATCTACTTGATTCTACCAATATCACGATCTAGAGTATGGTCAGCCTAAATGATCATTTTATATTTTATTATTATCTTGCTGATTTATGGGTCATGATCTAGAATTCATAGTTATTCCACATTGTCATCAGATCCAGAACTCTATTACTCTTGATCTTATTGTCTCATTGCATAGATGTTATATGAGGTATAACCTCTCTTTGATTTCATTAATTACATGACTTCGTGATCTTGATTATTGTCATTGCATCATTATGGTTAAGTCTCAATATGGGTAAGATGAGAATCCAACTAATTAAAGATAAAAGCTGCGATGCTCATGTTATGAACTGACGAGAGCTCATGTATAACATTGCAGTCAGTGTTCGAGCATAATTTGACCCTGGTGCACGATTTCTCCCCATCGTGTAATGAAAGAGGCTACCCTCCCCTTTAGAGAAGATGATCGTCGTGATGTGCACAATCACTAGCTACTCATGAAGTACATGCCACTGCATTGCAATGAATATGTTAGCCAGTGACATTGTATAGATATATTAGAGATAAATAAGTTGATTACAACTTCTAGTCAGAGCATTGAAAATACACTCATATCATAATACAAGGCATTGAAATATGCACATTGATTCAAAGCATATTATATGACATTGAAATTCATGGTAAAGTGATATAAAGCGTTCATTCCAAGAATCGTAATCTCCATCTTATGTTCTCATCCAATGATTTATTGCATTGTTACTACTCAATTTGATTCTACCTATAGACATCACATAACTAGAGTATTGATTTCTTCTATGGGATCCTAGTAGTGTTTATCGTGGATTTTGATTTTACTCATAAACATGGTATTAATGAACTATCCAAAGCATTGTATCATATCAAATGTTGCATTGATTCACTCAGATCATAGCCTTGATTCTCCTATTAATTTTATTCAAAGCATAATATTTAATTTATTGTTACTATTTATCCATTAGTTTATTATCCATCCAGTGGACTGTGAAACTCATGGGTTATTGTTCTCATGCATTGATCCTGTAGGTAATCAGAGTAAAGAAAGATGAGATCAAGTGATTGATGATGTTCGTGATGGTGATGTGCACATGGAGTAGTCTTAGGACATTGTCCTCGTCTTCTTAATTTAAACTTCCGCTTTAGTTATTGACAATAAATGACACTATATCACATTATTGTAGGGGTGAGCAAAACCGGGTTCGGGACCGAGTTTTGGCCAACCCGGTCCCGACCCGGTTTTGCCCGGGTTTTTTAAAATAGGTCCTGGTCCCGGACCCGGTCCCGGTCGGGACCGGGACCGGGACGACCCGGTCGAATCGGGTCACAAACCGGGACATTCCCGGTTGTCCCAGTTCGACCATAATTAATAAAAATAAATAAATATAATATTAAAACAATATTTAATATTATTATATAAATATAATAATTATCAATTAAAATACATATGTATAATAATATAATATATTGTATGTTTAATATATATAATAAACTATAAATTTTAAATTAAAATAGATGTAAATATAATATTTTTAAATAATTTAATATATTACTATACTATATGATACCGAGTCAGGACCGGATCGGGTTTTTACAACCCAAACCCGGTACCGGCCGGGTCTCAAAGAGTGAGACCCGGTCCTGACCCGATAGGTAACCGGGCTGGGAAAAAATCCAAATTTTCGGGCCGGTGCGGGTCGGGGCGACCAGGTCGTCCCGACCCGTGCTCTCCCCTACATTATTGTCATTTTTTCAGTGATATCTTATTAGCCTTCTACTTATATAATGTTCTGATCAAAGAATCAATCAAAGTCAATTTTTTAGTCAGAACATAATATAGTTGGTAGCGTCCTTCAAGTCGAGTTATGTCATGTGGCAAGAACGATTTGGGGGCGTTATGCCTACTCATGCATTCTATCATTAATTTAGTAGCAGTGATGTTCATCTAAATTATGATAATTGAGGAAGCAATCCGAATCATCTTCAATTGAATAATATTAGATCCGGTTACATACCTGATTTAATGATCATTTTTTCCTTGTGTTCTTTGTCCTTCTTCTTTGTCTCTTTTTTCGTACGTTGTCTATTTATTTATCCTCGATCTCTTAGTGCACGTTCTCAATAGTGAGTGAAGAGGAAATAAAAAACTCTCATGTGGGTGAAAAAGATGAAAGAAAGAAGAGATAGAGAAGGCCTTTACTTAGGGATTTTATGTCGTGGATGATGATGGGCGACAAAATAAGAATGAGGAAGGTTATGGCGTGAGAAATGCTCCTTTCTCGCTTTTTTTTTGACATCACAGTGAATGTCTCGCACATGTGGTGTTTAGTGAATTCATCTTTTTTAATAGGCAGCCGGAGTGACATCGATCGTTTCTAACTCATATAACATTATTAAGTCACGGATTAATAAATTAACTTTTATTAAGTCTAATTAATTCAATAAGATCACTTGAATCGCATAATAAATAAGACATAAAAAATTGTGCTTATTAATTCATTTTTCCATACGCCTCAAGGCATTCTCCCATGCGTCACAAACTTAAATGCCTATGCGGCCGCGCAGCTGCGATGGCCAAATACGAGATCGACTCATCCACGTCACTACCTGCTGACCACGTCATCGTGTCTCTCGTGCTTCCTCGACCACGCTGCCGGGCCGAGAAAAAAAATCCAGCGGCCCGTAAGCTGCCGCACAAGTAAACGCACCTGCGCGCGTACCGATGAGCAATTTACTCGCTTCTCACAAACCACAAACGCTGAGGACCGTGAAGACAAACCCTCTTCATGCGTGTGGGCCCAACAGATCACTGGGAGCACGAAAAAGTAGAGGAGTGGTGGTGGTGGTCGACGGCGCGGGTTCGAATGCGCGTACAATAGACGGAGGTCCACCAGGACCATGAATTCATACGTCTTTTTGTCTCATACAAACAAAGTCGTCTCGTTCGTCGGGGAAGAAGCGAACGACAGAGCTCTCTGTCGAAATCTCGAACAAATTTTATTTTCCCTCCATCTCTCGTCCCTCGTGGGATTCGAAATTTGGGTCCTTTGGGCATAAGATTCGGAGGATCTATCGGTCGTACGATTCAGTCTTTAGATTCGGTCGAGATCTATCGCTCCCTCCCTCCCTCCCTTGTCCGATTCCATTCTCTTTCTCTCCGTAGGAGGACGAGAGTTGGAAGAAGAAGGTGATGGGGGTTTCGGACAACACGAAGGGATTCATACTCGCAGTGGTCTCCAGCGCCTTCATCGGCGCAAGCTTCATCCTTAAGAAGAAAGGACTCAAGCGCGCTGGCAAATCTGGCGCGAGAGCTGGTCAGATTTCCTCCTTCCTCTTCGCTGGATTTTACTTTTCGCCTTCCGTTCGCATAAAGATCACGAGGAAGCCCTCCAAAGGGAAACAACATCATCTTATGTATTCTCGTGTTACAAAAAAGCACAAATAATCTTTTTGGGGGTGCTCCTAGAAGAGGTTCCACTGAAAGATCTTCCATGCGCTTAATTCAGGGGAAAAAAAATATGAAAGAAATAGAAAATGGATACGTTTTTACTGCCAAGACATGGACATGGAACTAGCTTCTTTGTTCTTTGAGAAAGGAATGTCACATATATATTGTGCAACGCTACTATTACGTTGCATAACAGCTTTGATGTCGTACGGCCTTAGTCATTGATAGGGGACAACTGGATAAGTGATTTAGCTTCTGTGCCTCAATCTATGTTTCTTCTAACAATTCATCACGTTGTCCCCGCCTCAGTGTTTAACCTCTTCGAAATTGCCACTGCTTGAAGAACTATCCAATATGGCTAAGAATCTCTTTCAATTTTATTTACTTCACAGTATGTACCACATAGATTTACCCTATCTTTAGTGTCTGGGTCTGGAAGGATGAGGCAATACAAGTGAAGAAAAACAAAGATTTCTTTTCCAGAGGAAGAAAAAAACAACAGAAAAGAACTAAATGCTTTTAATTTCCTCCTTATGAAGTGGGACACCAATGTCTTTACAATTCATCATCCTTCTTTCGCTGATATAATCATTCTACCATCATCATCCCAGTCAATGCTTTGAAACTAAATGCTCGATCCCTGAACAAATAAACTACAAACTGTTCATCGGGATATCCATTCATGTATTCTCAAAATTAAGCAATCGTTTTTTTAGAATAATTTGATGTAGAAGACCATTCTATGCATGCCCTTCAATTACAATGCTTCTCTTTCCATAGTTACATGGGTAAAAGCATTGTTGGTCTATGAAACTTTGGCATATTCCGTACAGTAGACATCTGATTCTTTATTTTATTTGTTTAAACTCTAGGACTTGGAGGATATACGTATCTGCTAGAACCATTATGGTGGGCTGGAATGATAACAAGTAAGCTATTTATGTGCAATCGGGTTATGAAAATACTTGCATGTTTTCGTCAAATTCTAGAAAATTCTGAAGTATTTTAACCAACAGTGTTGCTTGGAGAGGCCGCAAACTTTGTAGCTTATGTTTTTGCACCTGCTGTTCTTGTAACTCCTCTTGGTGCACTAAGTATAATTGTCAGGTATGCATAGATGACCTATGTTTTCATTTTCCCAAGATGGTTTCTGAAAATGTGCATTTTATGTGATATTTCTTGAGCTTTCAGTTCTGTTTTAGCACATTTCATATTGAAAGAGAGATTACAGAAAATGGGAATTTTGGGCTGCATATCCTGCATAGTTGGCTCTGTTGTCATCGTAATTCATGCACCTCAAGAAGAAACACCAAGTTCAGTAGAGGAAATTTGGAAATTAGCCACTCAGCCTGGTATGTTGGTAGCCTTGTCTTGTCTAATTTGAGTCTCTAAGCATCTTGAATCTCAAGTCATCTTTAACTTTCTTTCTTCCTGTTGTAGCATTCCTTATCTATGCTGCAGCCACTGTATCAGTTGTCTTGGCATTAGTGTTACACTTTGAACCACATTATGGACAGACAAACATATTAATTTACCTGGGCATCTGCTCTTTGATGGGCTCAATGACGGTAACATTGTTTCTAGATTACAATAATTAAACAATTTAATTGTGCACTATAACTTATGAATGACTGAGCCACACTTTTTATCGAATGCAGGTTGTTAGTATTAAGGCAATTGGAGTTGCAATTAAACTTACAATGGAAGGAATAAGTCAAGTTACCTATTATCAGACATGGTTTTTTGTCTCAGTTGCTGTTGTTTGTGTCATCTCTCAGCTGAATTACCTAAATAAGGTTTGTTAGAAGGACAAACAAACTATTACATGCTTAATCCCACTAATTAAATATCACCTTACATTAAACTAAGCTGTCATATGATTGTTAATCAGAACTACTCAAGTTTCTATATTTGTGTGGCAAGATTGGTTTTTTTATCAATACTATTCCAGGGAAAAAAACATCCTATTTGCAATGAAATATGAAAAGGATGAAAATGGTAGTAAGGTATTTTGTAATGAACTATCTATAATTATCTAACTTTATGGTCTTTCTTTCTGCAATACTTCTCCAATATCTCTTCAGATTTACATATTATTGTTGAAAGCTGGATGTTTGGCTTTGGCTGATTTGTTCCATCTCTGCATTTAGTCACATAACTCATGTGCATTTGAGAGTTTAGATGTTGTTGAAAAATATGTTTTCACTTATTTCTCACCAAACACTAATGTCTCCTTATTTATAATAAAGGTAGGCAATACAAGAAAGGAGAATATATTAGAATATTACTTCAGAATATCAGGGATATTATCCCAAAATATTTGGGATATTCCAAAAAATCTGGGATTCTAATCCTGAATAATATTACAAAGATATGCAAATCATATCTCAACACTCTTCCTCAAATTAGAGCATAAATATCAATCATGCCTAACTTGTCGCATATCAATCATGCTTAACTTGGTAGCCAGGAAGTTGATGGCGCTGACGATTCTATATTTCAACACGTCCCCGCAAGTCGACGTCGAGAAGAGACTGAACGGTGGTGACTTGAAGGACACATGGCAGTGAAATCACAAACAGCGGCGGTGTAACCACTCGTCGATCACCTTCTGGGTGACCTGTGAATGATTTTGCCAACATGCGTCAACTTGAAGAAAGCTTGAGCGGCAATAGTAGAATATCCAATGAGGCAAGTAGAGATTCTTCGATGGAAGAGAGAACCAGAGTAGCTGGAAACACAGCTCCCAAATTTGACAACAATGCCGGTAGAACGCTGATAATGGCAAATGGAAAGGAAACTCCAAAGCGACGACTTGAGGAACGCCAACCACGATCCATCATCAGAAAGGAAGTAGGTTCCGATCGTCGATAACAATGTCGGCCAAGTCCGGTCATCCACAATGACACCGGTATAATTTCGGAGGTTAAGCTCCGATCAATAGAGGTTTAGTAGGACACTCCTTATGGAGTGCAGGATGCCTCAAAGGCGTAGGAAGCCCTTAAGGACTTAGGGTATCATATAAACGTGCCAGATGCCCCTGTGAGGTAGAGAGTCGATGGAAAGCAAAAGTTGAAGAGGAACAAACGATAGAAACCACAAAGGTACAGAACTTCAATCTAGGATCATTGCTCTGAGCAATAAAGGCCTGAAGGCAAGTCCGGTGATAACACCGGCAAACTGCCGATAACAGCAACTCTTTCAGCAAAGACGTTGGTGACAATCGACAAGATGTCAGATAAGGAAACGATGATCTTCACCACGAAAATGGAGACGAGCTCCGAACGGCGAGTCAAGCTCGACCGGCTGCCTAGCCGATAATTGCTACGAAAACAAATGAAAGAGAAGGAAACATGGAAGAGGCAAAAATGAAGTTTTGTTCTGCAATAGTTTCCGAGCTCCTGTGCATTGTTAAGATCAATCTTGCAGCAGAAGAAGGAGATGCAAAAATAGCAAAAGAGAGAAATATAGAAGAAAACACAGAGACACACAAAGACGTAGAAAGAAGAACGTCAACCAGAAACAAAGAAAGAAAAGGGGAAACTAGAAATGTGGATCATCGAGCCATAAATACGAAGATGAAGAACTTCGTACTTTCTAGACTTACAGGAGCCATGGAAGTCAACGAATCACTCGGCGAGAGGAGCTCACATGGATCTCTAATCAACCCACTATGAAACCATGTTGAAAAATATGTTCACTTATTTTTCACCAAACACTAATGCCTCCTTATTTATAATAAAGGTAGGCAATACAAGAAAGGAGAATATGTTAGAATATTACTCCAGAATATTAGGGATATTATCCCAAAATATTTGGGATATTATTTCAAAAAATTTGGGATATTAATCTTGAATAATATTACAAAGATATGCAAATCATATCTCAACACTCCCCGTCAAGCCGAAGCATAAATATCAATCATGTCTAGCTTGTCGCATATCAATCATGCCTAACTTCGTAGCTAGAAAGTTGATGGCGTCGACGATTTTATATTCCAACATATGTAATCCCTGGGTTTCCCATTCTGTTACTTGTATATAACATTCATCCTTGTCAATTTCTCACTAACACAATTCAAGAAGTTTTTTTATTTTTTGAGTAAAAAACACAGTTCAAGAAGTTACCAATCGAAGAAAGAAAATCTCCCTCACACATCTTCTCAAAAAAAAAAAAAAAATCTCCCTCACAAACATGCTTGCAGGATATACTATTTATTATGAATTTTCTATTCTTTCCTAAGTTGTAATTCAAGCAAAAAATTATGAGAAAAGGAACATAATCTTGTCAGCTTGTTGCTCATAATCTTGTCAGTGTTTGGCATTGGAATGTGGTATCAGAAGTTGTATGCTGCCTTGTATCAGATTTTTGCTTGGTCGATGATCTATCATTGTTCATCCAGTCTCCATTTATGCTTTTCATTCTAGCTTAATGAAATTGCTCATTGACATGAACTTAAGTAGTGTCCTTTTGGAACTTCTACCAGGCACTTGACACTTTCAATACAGCAGTTGTTTCTCCAATTTACTATGTTATGTTTACTACTATGACTATAGTTGCAAGTGCCATAATGTTCAAGGTAACTTCCAACCATTATAATCTATCATTGGATTTTTTTAAAAAAAATTTATTGTAACTTATTAATTTGAGAATGATTTCAGGACTGGTCTGGTCAAAACATAAGTACCATAGCTTCTGAATTATGTGGGTTTGTAACTGTCTTATCTGGTACTGTTTTACTGCATACCGCCAAAGAACAAGAAGTGACCACTCCATCAGGTATTAGCAGAAATCTTCATTTTAATCTTTCACAATTTAAATCCATTTCGTGCTATTTCTGCATAAATCTAGAATACGTTTGAGTGGTTGATGTGCCTCTCATTGATAGTCTCCATTGAGCTGTTATGCATATGATTGAAGACTAGTTATATCTTACTAGCTTCACAACAACAACAAAGTCTTATCCCACTAGGTGGGGTGGATTTGAACCCGGGTCGCCTGGGTGAAAGCCAGGTATCCTAACCGGACTAGACGACAATGGATGTTTATATCTTACTAGCTCCTCGAAAAAAAAAAAGGATATATCTTTCTAGCTCAGGCTCAACTGTTTCTTAAACCTTTTCTTTCTTTTTGTGTATCTCAGCATTTAACTTGTAGTAGGAGCTTAGAACTTTTTTGTTTTTCTTTTGAAACTCAGACAACCAAATCCTATCCTTCCTGCGCCCTGTGTTGATTGCCTGACTTCATTGATAGAAACCTTCTCAAGGACTGAGCTAGACACCTTTGTACACACACCGTCACCAAAATTCTTTACCGCACTTGTCGACTCTTGATCTGTCAATTAAAACATAGCAATCTTATGGCTTGCATAATTTTTTTTTATTATATAACAGCGTCCATATCCTGGTACATCAGCATCGAAAATGGCGATCCAGTGAAGAAAATAGATGATGACTACTATGTGACGTTGCAAAGCTCAGATTGATGCATACCTTGTACTGTGTCAGTGGTGCCTCATCAAGGTTGTCCACGTGTGTGTGAAATGTTTGCTGATGAAGCCTAACATGCAAAATCTATCTCCAGTCTTGACGTGAGAGTCATTTTTTTTTTCTTGAGTGCTGGATCTGGAGGGTGCGCCAAAAGAGTTGGGATCGGACGCGTTTGCTCCTAGTCGTGAAAGATGAACCCTCGAGAGGGATGAAAATTTAATCGGCCGCCCGATCTTGTTTATTCCGGTTTTCTGTGCATAAGACTTGCAATCATTCATTCTTTCTCAACTAGCAGGCAAAGCACTAGTAGATTGCTGCACATGGAACAGTTGTTGTACGTCATGTTGATTGATTCAATAGATCATTGTATGTTCCTGCAAGTCAAGTTTTTTTTCTTATTTTATTCAGTTTTATGACCAAAAAAATAATATTGCAATAGATCTCCATTTTTTATGAAAGGAACTACTAAGGGCAACAGATTTTCCTTTTTTGTTTACCTTAAAATATATAGCCTATAAAGATACGTATTTTTTTTGTCAATATTAACACTTGGCCCCTCCTAAATAATTGAAGAGCAATAAATTTTAAAAATATTTGTACGTAATGCTGATTTTTTTAATAAATTTTTTATATACGTCTTATTATAAAAGATGACAATAGTTGATGTTTTGAATAGGGTTACAAAAGGTAATTTAAAAAATAAACGAAAGTACGACTGAAAACAAAATAAAATAGGATAGTCCAGAAAGTCCAATAAGCGAGGAGAGAAATATGACCACAAATAAATACTTGTTAAGCTCATTGAGTTGTTTAATATTATTATTAGATTTTAAATTTTAAGCTATTCTGCTTCGGAATAACTTGCCTCTTATAATTAATCATCATACGTCCATTGATTGATTGTGTAATAACTAGAAAATATAATTAAAAATAATAACTTTTGAACATCCAATTTAACTGCAATATTCCCATCATCATAGCCCGCCAGGGCAACTGGGGCATGGAACTTGATGTCATAATTATAAGAAACATTTCCAAGAGGTGATGTAAGATTTCGAAATTTCACCCCAAATGTCAAGGGCAATTAGGTTATTTCGACAGTGCTAGCCCATTCGTCATGACATCATTATGATTTATATAATAGAAGCGAAATCTAATATTCATTTAAAATCAAATAAAATTATAATTTGTTTAGCGGAAGACTTCAATTCAAAACATCAATAAAGTTAATGTCATAGGACATAATGAAAGCATTATTCCTTTCTATAACTAGAACAAACTCTAGTGACTCATGACTTGGTAATTTCGCCATCATGAGTTGAGTCAGCCATCCATCCAAACAATTCAGTTACCTGCACGGATCTAAGGTGCATGGTTGCCCAGTTAGAGTATGTAAAGGTCAATGCAGTAAAAATGCATCATAAGTAGGCTACTACATAACATATATGTGACAGATTCATAAATAAAAGAAACATACATGCCATGTCATATTCATCAATTTCACATGTCATCAATTCATATCATAAGTTCATCAGTAATAGTACTATAATAGTCAGTCAGTATCAATAAACATCTCAAATGGCTAGCACTTGTCGTTATCTTGCTTCAGTAATATCCTCAGGGTTGCTTCATAACCCGTTGGATCCCACTTTCGTGGTCATCATTCTTTCACTACAAAAAAACGTCTTTAAGTGACGAAAAATTGTGACGGAAAAAATTTATCACAAAATATGATAAAATAGCCATAGAATTGTGATGAATCAATTTTTTAATTTTTTTTGAAATGTTAGTGTCAATTTTGTGATGGAAATATAGTCACAAAATATCTGATCTCTCACAATTCTATCACAAATTTTTTTTGTGGCTTAATCAATTGTGGCTGACCCATTTTATTACAGATCTGTCACAAATCATTATTAGTGACGAATTTTCACTATTTTGTGACAGAAATTTCCGTCACAGAAACTCAAGTTTCTTGTAATGTTTCAGTTCCATCAGTTAGTTCAGTAATATTTGATCTTATCAATAATTGAAGAATCAAGTCATTGCCCTCTAGTAGGCTAGTTAGGCCTTGGAGCCGAGGCTCCGTCACCCGAAGGTGAATGGTAATATACATACCGTAGCCGGTAAGAGACAGTTATTTCCCCAGGAAATGCTTACTCCAAAGTGCAGGGCAGAGTAATTTTCCAAGGGAAATTCTAACACAATGGAGCAGGGATCAGTATTTTCTGTCATCAGTTTGAGGGGCGACAAGTAATAGTATTTTTCAATTGGGTTCATTATTATCACAATCAACCAAATAGTTTATGTCGCTCAGTCTTCAGATTTTAACCTACTTACAGCTGTCCATGCATTTCGTGTATCTAGGTTCATATACAATCATCAAACATCAATACATAGTATAAATACTTTGAAAATAAGTTTAAAATATCATAAGTATGCTCAATCTATGAGAATAATATGACCAGGTCGTATTGTTGCCTTACATCCCGTATTAGAGTCCTCCAGGTCGTATTAGGCTCACACATGAAAATACGGTTGGGTCATATTTTTGTCTTCCAAGTCGTATTAACTCCCTGTAGGTCGTATTAGGCTCGAACATAAAAATACGGTCAGCTCGCATTTTTGCCATCCAGGTCATATTGATGGTCTGCAGGTCGTATTAGGCTCGGAGCAAAAAATATGGCTTGCTCGTATTTTTGCCCTGTTGTCCGTATTAACGGTCTCTGGCCCGTATTATACTCGCGTCATGCACGTTTTTTCATGAAACTTTGAGAAAATGCAATACAAAATATTCTAAAGGGTATAGGTTTGATCTATACATCAATGGGCATAAAAAACACATGAAGAACCATGGAAAAACATCAATTTCTTAGATCTAGGGTTCATCCCCAAATCATGAACAATAAGATCATATGAACCCTAACTATTGAATCTCTTCATAAAATTTATATATGTCATAGATCAGACCCTATAAAATCTATACATGCATGGAACTAATGATTTACATGAATAAAATCCCTCAATCACAATCCAATAGTCCTCTTGCTCTCAATTCATTACAGAAGAAACATTGAGAGAGGAGAGAGGGGTTGGATCACCTTTACATATCTTGATCTCTCTAGTTGATATATACAATCACACATGGCTCTCTTTTTGTGGCCGAGTATTACACAAAGCTGAAAAATATTTGTGAGGAGCTCTGGTCCAGTTTTGGATGCACTCAAGGATTAATCATACAAGTTTTTAATGGGTTTAAATGTGGAGTTTAATCAAGCTACAACTCAAATTCTTTTGATGAGTCCATTACCCTCAATCAATCAAGCATACCCATTGCTGATAGAATAAGAGCAATGCCAAAAGAGGTCGATGCAACAAGGAGCTAGAGATCAACAGTGGGCTTCTTTTTGGAAACAAGAACAACAATGTAAATGTCAGGCCTAAAAGAGACTATAATATCTTTTGTGATTACTACAAAAAATCATGACATGAAAGGACACAATGTTATAAGCTTATAGGCTTTCCTGCAAACTATAAGTTTAATAGAAACAAGAATCAAGGGACTGCAAACAATGTGCAAACCCAACAGAACCTCAATTTCAATATTGAAATTGTAGAGAACTCAACAACTGAACTCAATAAAATGCCTTTAATCACATAGGATAATGCATCTACTAATTAAGGAATAGACTGCTTCTGAACATGTTGTGAACATGTATGAGTCAAACCCTTCCTGACATTGATACACATTAAATCTAGATATTGGTGATGTGTAAAATGATGTAGCAAAATAAAATCGCTAGCAAGTGCATAGTCGCTCAAGTAATATAGAAAATAGGAGTAAGAGTGTTGAACCCACGAGGAATATTATTAATAAAAATATCTAAATTTATAAATTAATAAGAGAGGAAAAACATGTATTTTGAAAATGGGTTTTATAAAATAAAATAAAGAAAATAAGATAAAGATAAGATAGTGGTGTTGAAGTTAGGCCTTAGGATGAAAATAGATCAGGATAAATATTTGAACCATAAAAGATAAATTTAATTTTTAAAGATGAATTAAAGTTTCCCTAAAGTAATCTAAGATAATTAACTTGCGATCTCCACGACTGGCATCCCTCAACCTAATCATATAGAACTATCTTAAATTAATAAGAATTGAAGTCTCCACGACTGGTACCCTCAAATTATATTAAAATTAAGATGCATTAATTTGGATTCTCTAGACTATTAATCACTCCACAAACTGGTATAGATTGATAGACCACACAAATTTGATTCTCCACACACTAGTTATCAAATTTATGTCAATTATTGATTCCAAATAAAATCAATTATAATTAGTATAATGAATTCTGAAATTAAACACTCCACAAACTGGTATAGCCTAATTCAGAAATTCAATTAACTAACATAAAAGCATTAAGCACAATTAATAATTGATCAGAAAAGATTAAAACTAATAAAATAGGGTCCAAACATTTCCCTTCAATTAATAATCTCCTAAAATAATAATCCTAAAAATATGGAGTTCATCCTAGAAATATCGGAGAGATAATAAAATACAAATTATAAAAATTGGAAGAATTACTCAAATAATAAAAGTCGAAGCTTTGGATCACGGGCAAACAGTCGGGCAGCGTCTCGGACTTGATCAGAGTCGTGATCAACCTCCAGCTGTTGCACCTCTCTCCTCTTGATCGTAGCCTACAGAGCTCATGACTCAACTGTGAAAGAAACCTGAACTTCAGAGCACGAATTGGGGACGACAGTTTCTTCATGTATTTATAGGTGCAGATGGCCTTCAATTTTGATCTTTGATCACGATCGTAACATCGTTCGGCCAACTTTAAATTCGTGAGATAAACTTTACGGTGTTGATAAAACTTTGGTTAATGATAAAAGGTTATCCGTTTTACACCTCTTCGTTCCCCACAAAATGATAAACTTCTCTTCGTTCTCGGCCAAAACATATATCATTACGCCCAAAATTTATGGATTCTTCTTTACCCCCTTCATGGAATCTCGGCCAAAACAAAGATTCTTTTGTCTTTACGCCCAAAAAGATAACCTCTTTTATCTTTCTTCTTGAGTTATCGGCCAAAACATGGATCATTACGCCCAAAGATTTGACTTATCGGCCGGTAAGGATAAATTTCTTGGAAATTGTGGCTGATAACAAGATTGAATTAGATTTCTCGGCCGATACGTTGGAGTTCTTAGCCGATACATTGGAGTTCTCGGCCGATACATCCCATTTGTCCGAATTTCGACCGATACGTTTAATATAATCCCTTGAATAATTGTGTATTCGGCCTTTCTTGCAAAAGAATTATCAAATTTTAATTAATCCATCCACAATTAAAATATTCAGATAATTAATAATTAAAATCAATAAATCCAGAATTATAACTAAAAGTGACTAAAAATAATGCATGCCATGATCAAATTATAGAAAAATTAATTAAAATGATAAACTAAAATATGTTGTATTTTGCATGCATCAACTGGACACAGGTGCATACCTCTCATATGGAATGGCTCATCGATATAAAGAAGTTAGGTGTGCACCCAATGGAAGTGTTTCAAATGTGACACAATCAAGATATTTTGTATTAAGCACAAGAGAGAGGCTTAATGTGTTCTATGTGTACCTAATTTTAAGTTTAACCTGATTTCAATGACACAATTAATTAAGGAGTTGTTCGTATTCACATGTGAATCTTGTTTTATTCAGGACCAGTGGAGTGGAAGGGTTAACTAGATTTGTGAGAACAAAAAAGGACTCTATTATCTAAAAGGGAACCTTCAAGAGAGGAAAAGAGATGATAAAGTAGTAGCAGCAACAACAGTTAAAGAAGATCTAAACCTTTGCCACATGAGATTGGGCCACTTTCCATTAGGTAGATTATACATCACCTTTTTGAATTTGTGTAAAAGCAAACATCGTCCTCATTGTAGCATTTTCCCTATGGAAAAAACAAACACAATTGCCATTTGCTTCAATTAGTAAAAACTGATTCTGTTACTGGAATCTTTGACTTAGTTCATGTGGACAATTAGGGTCCTTTTAAGATTACTATTCATAATGGCTTCAATTTTTTGTCACATTGGTTACAGTAGATTAACCTGAATTTATTTGATTAAGGCAAAGTCTGAATGCAGTGGAGTACTCAAACTTCCTAAACATGGTGGAGACACAATTCAATAATAAGGTTGTTAATAATGCCTTGAATCCTACCTCAATTGGAAATCCGTTGGAACTTCAAGACACTCCGAAGTAAAAGGCTCCCTCGCACTACGAGGGTCTCGCATAGATCTGTCTTGTAATTCTCTTTTATTTTCCATCTAATAAAACTCTGCGTCACCTTAAATTTCTCAGATTTTCTTACGGTGCATAATTTCTCTCGTGCAGAAATCCTAACAAACTGATATCAGAGTGAGGCTTCGTCATCGATCCTCCAACAGACGTAGAGATGGCATCGCACAACGTGAAGATTGAGAAATTCACATGACAAAATAGTTTCAGTTTCTGGCAGATCAAGATGCAGACACTTCTTAAACAACAAGGAGTTTGAGCGCCACTCGTGAATGTGTTGAAGAACAAATCAAAGGAGGAAGACTCGAAGGGCAAAGAAAAAGAGGCCGACCTCACAAATTTGGTGGCACAAGAAGAGAAGGCGCACTCTATGATCCTTTTGTGCTTGGTGTACGAGGTGACTATTGAAGTCGCCGATCAAGAGACGACGGCTAGTCTATGGTCGAAATATGAGAGTCTCTACATGACCAAATCTCTAACCAACAAGTTGCTGTTGAAGCAACGTCTGTTCGCCCTCCGCATGCAAGAAGGTACCCCTCTGAAAGATCATCTTGATCACATGAATACTCTGTTGATGGAATTACGAAATATAGATGTGAAGATTGAGGATGAAGATGCTTTCCTACTTTTGTTAGTGTCTCTTCCTCTGTTATACAAAAATTTTGTTCAGTCTGTTATCAATGAAAGAGACACAAATAATCTGAAAGAAGTAAGATCGAGTCTACATACTCGTGAACTTCATCATAGGGCATGTGGTAAGGCTATGGAGACTCAGGTTGCAGGGTTGATAGCAACCGCAGAGAAGGAACATCATTCAAATCCTAAGAAGGGTAAGTCAAAGAAGAAGAACGTCAATCTGAAGGACATCTACAACTATTGCAAAGAACTGGGTCACTGAAAGAATGATTGCCCCAAGGAGAAGAAGGTTGCTGCAGTAGTACACTAGAATAGTGAATCTAATGATGACGATTTGGCTCTCATGGTGTTTAATCAGAGATGTTTGGAGGAGAGTTAGGTTCTGGATTCAAGATGTTCTTATCATATAACTCCGCACAAAGAGTTGCCCACAATGATGCAGCCTATAAAATAGTTGGAATCGGCTCAATCCATATCAGAACTCATGACAATCGGGTCATGTTCCGCAACTGAAGAAAAATCTGATATCGTTAGAAGTTCTAGACTCCAAAGGATGTCGGATGGATGCTGCAGGAGGTGTTTTTGCAGTTACTAAGGGTGATGACGTCATGAGAGGATTCATACAAATTCTTGTACATACTACAAGGCATAGTAATTTCTGGTGTGGCTATAGTAAGTAGTTCATTCAAATCAAAATCAGAAGCATCCAAGTTGTGACACATGTGACTTGTACGTATAAGTTAGAAAGGGATGGACATCCTTAGCAAGTGCAATTTTCATGATGGTCAGAAGATATCTGAAATCAGAAGATATCTGACATTGGTGATCCCGATCGCACTCCTCCTATTTGTCGACTCCGACCGTCCTCCCCCACTCCCTCTCCTTGTCCTATCACTTGACTCCGACAGCCAATGCGGCCGGATCCGACCGTAGGCGGTCGATCCGGTGCCCTGTGGCCAGATCCGATCGCCTGTGTATTGGATCCGATGGTAGGCGACTGTGCCCTGCGGCCAGATTCGGCCGCCTGTGCACCGATCCGGTGCCCTATGACCAGAACAGGCCTCTTGTGCATCGATCCGACGCCTTGCGGTTAGATCCGGCTACCTGTGCGCCGATCTGAGGCCCTACGGCCAGATCCGGCCTCTTGTGCATCGGATCCGACGGTAGGTGGCCCATCCGGCGCTTTGCGGCTAGATCCGACCTCCTATGTGTCGTATCCGATAGTAGGCGGCCGACCCGGCGCCCTGCAACCAGATTTGGTCGCTTGTGCATCGGATCCAACCTCCTATGCGCCAGATCCGACTGTAGGCGGCCGATCCAGCGCCCTACGAGCAGATCCGATGGTGGCGGCCGATCTGGCGCCCTACGGCCAGATCCGACGGTAGGCGGCCGATCTGGCGCCCTACGGCCAGATCCGGCGGTGGGCGGCCGATCTGGCGGTAGGTGGCCGATCCGACGGTAGGCGGCCGATCCGGCGCCCTGCGGCCGGATCCAGCCGATCCGGCGCCCTACGGCCGGATCCAGCCGATCCGGCGCACTACGACCAAATTCGGTCGCATGTGAGCCGGATCCGATCGCCTGTGAGATGGATTGGCCACCTCCCCATCTCCCTCTCGCTCTATCACGATTCCGACCGCATGCACCTCCCTCTCTCTCTATCTCGATTCGGCCGCATGCCGGATCGGCTGCCAACGTTGGCAGCCGATCCGGCATCAGATGGCCTATTTTATTTATTATTTTTAAAACATTTTTGACAGATGTATCTGTCGCACTCCGTCGGGGCCTGCGACGGGCGTCGCCCGTCGAAGACTTTGAAAGGTCGCTGACTCGTCGAAGGCTTTGATAGGTCGCCGGCATATCAAAGGCCGTTACTCCATTTTCAATCAATTTCATATGAATCGAGTCGTGATTTTGCCCTACATTTGGTCAATTCATAGAATGCAATAAATTGTGATTACTAGCTGACCTTGCTTATATTGTACTCATTTTGTATTCAATTTCATGTGCACAGATGTTCTGAATTGCTCATATATGCAAAGTTATCACTTTTGTGTCAAGTTATCATTTCAATGTGCAAAGTTATCATTTCTGCATAACACCAATGTGCATTTGCTAATTGAGCTGATTTTTAGTTGCTGTCGTCCCAAATCCCTTACTGTTCTGAATTAATCATATCTGGATAATCATGATATAATCTGTGCAAAGTTATCATTCCAATGAACAAGTTATCATTCCGGTGCACAAAATTATCATTTCTGTGCAGTATTACCATTCCGGGGCATAAAGTTACCATTTCTGTGCAACATTATCCATACTTAATAATTGAGTTGATATATATGCTATCCTAATTCATACTTATTTAATTTCTATTTAAGGTCTTTGATGCTTGCTGTTCTTGTCCCTCTAGCAGGTAACATAAAGCTGCAACAAGCTGGAAAAGCAGAGGGGACCACTCATTAGCTGTCCAAAAAGGTGGAGAATCTATTGGAATTTTTGAGGCTTGGTCAGATGGCAGAATCTCCAAACTATAGAAGCTTTTGATTTACAACAAAGGGTGCAGAAGCCACATATAAAATCTGAAGAAATCTGGATGGAAAGATGGGAGCCTCCATTAGCAAGGTTGCTGGACCAGGAGCAAGGAGGAGCTGAGGAGAAGAAGCTGCTGCTACATCTGATTTCAGTCGACAGATTTTACTTCCTGATTTTTAAAATGTTTAGCATTGAATCTTCCCTCTATTTTGCATCAACGCTTGTAACTATGATGAGCTAAATCCCAGCTCTCCTATGATAGGGTAGTAATCTAGTTCTAGTTATGGATGGAGTATGAACATATTGATTTCTTTTTTCTGATATCTGATATTGATTTCTGGATTCTGATTTTGGAATCTATTTTGTCATTATACCCTAATTTCTTTAGCAACTGAAAGGTTGATTTTGTGGTTCTCTTGATGTTCAGAAATGAACCAAGAAGCAGTGATAATTATTATATTCCAGTATGTGATTATATGCCTAATGCATTCCATTAATTAGTGTTGATGTGGACTTCATTTTAATTTGCAGTCGAAAGATAGATTTTAAGTCCCCTTGATGTTTAGAGATAAACCAAGAAGCATTAACATTAGAATTGGATCAATTACATTTCTGATTAGATGATTTAATCCATTATGCCATTATTATGAATGTTGATTTGGTTGTGGTGTTAATTTCAAACATACTGATTTGCCAAAATCTGAAAGGAATTTGGCAAAATCAGTGAGGTGCTCAAATCTGTGCTTAATGATAACTTGATATCAGTGAGAATCCATCTCTACTTCAACCTAACTAATATTTATATGAGAATTATAATGATTAGTTCTGAATTAATTAAACTGTGAGAGCAGTCATATTTCAAGTTGAATCAGATTTGACTTTGCACTGCTGAATTAGTCTAATCCATCCATAGCTGAATTAGATGAACCCCATTCCTAGGAGAATCTTCTCATTGATGGATAATCGCTTTTAATTCTTAGCTTAGCATCTAAATTTCAGTCCATATCAATTATCAAAACACCAAAAATAATTATCCTTTAGTCACATTTTTAATCTATTTTTACTTTTTCCCATTTCACTATTTTTGTCACTTAGTCTAGGGTTAGTCTAGATTGTGTTAGTGAGTCTTTAGCCTTCAAATCACTGTGGATATGACACTTGAGTTTATTACAATTGACCTATGCACTTGCAGTAGAGAGAAAGTGAGGAGTGTGAGCACATTTCATAAATTTTATAATATCTCAATTCTGACCCATAATTCAGCAAGTTATCACTACTCCACATTATTCAACATCAAGTTTTTTGCGCCGTTGCCGGGGATTTGAGGCTAATTATATTAACTTAGATAGTTTAGATTAGTTTTAGACTAGTTATCATTTCCATCTTCAGCCTAATTTTCAGTTTTAGCAAGTTATAATTTTTCATTTCTGTCCAGTTTTCTTTCTTTTCTGAATTTGATACTTCTGAATTCAATTTATGCAGGATTTGGATAATCAAGAGGACTTATACCTATCAGATCCTGAACCTGAAAGGAGATTCAACAGAAGAAGAAGATTGCTAAGGGAAGAAGCAAGAAGAAGAACTTTTGAATAAGAGGTCAATAATCAAAACATGGCTGCTCGCAGGACACTAAAGGATTGTTATTCACCCAGTAATGTCAGAGGACAACCTGTGGATAGAGCCAATACAACTGTTGTCACTTTTGAGTTGAATCCAGCATTGGTCACAATGATAAGGCAACATCAATTTGCTGGATTAGGGACTGAAGACCTATCCTTACACATTGACAACTTCAAAGAGATATGCAACACAGTTCACTTCAATAATACTCCTATGAATGTTGTGTACATGAGGTTGTTTCCTTTTTCACTCAAGGACATGGCTAAAATTTGGTACAAGACCCTCACACCTGAAGAAATTGCAACTTGGGAGTCTATAGTGTAGTTATTCCTATCTCAATTCTTTCCACCTAGTAAAACTGATAACTATAGGGACCAGATTGTCAGATTTTATCAATTGGATCAAGAAAATATATGTGATGCATGGCAAAGACTCTAGAGTTTGTTGATGGCATGTCCACATCATGGATTTGAAAAGTGGCAATTGGTCAATTATTTTCACAAAGGATTGAATTATCCTAGCAAAGTTGATTGACACTATTGTAGGAGGGATTTTTGCTTCTAAAAATATTGATGAAGCTTATCAGTTGATAGATAATATTGCCAAGAATCACCACTTTCTCACTCATGACAAAACAAGAAGGCCACCAGCTGAGAATCAAGGGAATAACCTTTCTGTCCAGATTGAAGAAGTTTTGCAAAAGGCCTTGGAGAAGCTGAATTTGTCAACCAATGTGAACAAGACACTCAATTCTGAAAACAAGTGTGATGTATGTGGAAATCAAGACCATGTCACAGAGAGCTGCAATATAATAATGCAGCAATATGAGCAAACCATTGATCAAGTGAATGCTGTGAGAAATTATGGAGTGAAACCCCCTGCTGAGTACTACACACTTGAAAACAGGAATCACCCTTACTTCGCAATTTCCGACGGATTCTACTTTTCGAAAATTTTGAAGGCGAGTTATCCGTCGCAAACATCCGACGAAACTTTTGAAGGGGCATTTGAGGACCATCAATATTTTTTTGCGACGATAAAATTTCCAACTAACCACTATCCGTCGAAAAAATCCATCGCAAAGGTGTATCTGTGATGGATAAAATTCGTCGCAAAATCACAATATTCTTGTAGTGTCATTTAGGGCACGAATCTGATGTAGAGAGTGTGACAGGACTCCGATTAGGGAAGGCCGTGTGAGATGGTTTAGCCAGAGGGCTTCCATGCGATGCGAGATGAGGCGTGCACTAGCAGGGGAGGCAACGTGTGCATCAACGAGGTGTGCACTGGCGAGGCGTGCGCCGACAAAGCGAGGCGAGGCATGCACTGACGAGTTGAGCGTCGTTGCAGCAAGGAGAGCACGATGACAGCTAGGGCAGGCTTCGCAAGATTACAAGACATTGAACCAAATATTGAACCATGCTGAACCATTTGGACTGCTACAGTGAACCGCGCCTTAATCTGATATGTCATAGATGCTACATCTGATGGCTCGGAATGTAGGGTCAAGTGGATAGCTTGCTCATTAAATACTTTGGTAGGATTAAATCAAGAAAGAGATAAAGAAATAGTTGAATTTAATATACAAATGTAATATTTTTTAAAAAAATGATATGAAGAAGCAAAATAAATTTGGGTAAATTTAATATAAGATAAATTTTTTGTTTAAATGTTGGGACATGGTTTCTTCAAACATTTTTTTCAATAAAAAATACATTATTTACTTAAAAGGCAGCACTTTATTTCTTCAATTTTTTAAAAACCTAATAGATACACTATTCTTTTTCAAATATCTATTTTAATTTATGAAAAAAATTATTTATCTTAATTATTCTACTTCAATTGAATTTAAGTTTCTGCAAATCAAGAACCTTAATCTATATTTATGACTCTCACTATTATTTAAATTTCATCTTTCAATTTAATCATTAGAAAAAAAATAAAATTATTAAATCATTGAATGTTTGAACATTGTTTCTTTAAATTATTTTCAAATCCGGAAACAACTCATTAATTGTTTAAAAATGTAAATAGTTAATTCAAATTTTTTTTAATCCTTAAATAATACATTTTTTTAAAAGAAAAGTTATTAATGTTAATTTTATCCAAATTATGATTTTAGAAAGGAAAACAATAATTTCCTCAATTCTTTCTAAACATGAATAAATATATTAATATTTTTTAATATATCTTTTACTTTATGAAAATATATATAATTAATAGTCTGATTTTTTTCTAATAATTATATTAAAATGTGAATTTTAAATAAAAATAGGAATCCTATATAAATAAAATAGAATGTTATTCTTTGAGTAAAAAGTAAATTCAATTAGGGCACAATTAACTAATTTTATTTTTTATAAAACATAATGTAGTATTTTCATTTAAAATAAACAACACGAAGATGTCATGTGTCAACATCTAACAAAATATATAAATTATTTATTTAATTTATTCCTAAGAAATAAATTACAAAGCATGGTTTAAGTAAAAGAGCGCCACTATTACCACTCTAAAAAATCACTATTATCATTTTATCATGTGAACGTTGGACATTTTACTCTTGTAATATAAAATAGAGTGCAATATTGTGTTTTTAAGTAGTAATTGTGTCTATTTACTCTTTTGAGATAAAATAGAATGACAATAGTGTGTTTTTACAGTGATAATAGTGTCATCTTAAAAATGAGAGTACTACATGAACAATAAGGTTCAGTCCAAGTAAATTGTAAAATATTATTTTAAAATATATCTAGGTCAAGTTCGGATTTAAAGAATATATAATTTGAACATTTATCTATATTATTTTTATCATCATCATGATTATTATTATACATGAAATTAAAGTTAAATGCACTAGTTTTGAACACACACATACATATAACTTAATTTATTGTCACATTATGGAACTCTAATTTGATAGTTTTAAAATTTCAATGTTATATTTTATCTTTAATTACAAAGTTAAATATGTTCATATTAATTTTATTCTAATACATGTTTTAAAAAATACTATTTTATCAAAGTAGGATATAAAAATCACACAAGAAAATACGTCCGGAATGAGTTTTAAATGATTTTACAATAATTTTAATTTAAAAATTGATTAAAAAAATAAGTGATGATGCCCTCACCACTTTCACCACTAGTAAATTTTAAAATTAAGGTTTTTAAGTGTAATTTTTCTACTTAAATAACTGTACATCAACTCTCTTTTTATTATGAGCTTAATGGGACCCCATCTATTCAAGATTACGTAGGAGCCCACAAAAAATGGACTGACGACTTTTGGTTCAATAGTGCGAGCGACGACGTGCCAACCTTCGCTGCCAACCTCTCAACCGGCGATCCTTTGCTCATTGGTGTTCGCCTCTTCGTCGTCATGGACATGCACGATATCACAGACCTTCGAGTTGTGCCCCAAACAAAGCTCACCGTCGTCGCCGCTGCTGCTTCCGCCCTCGACCTCGCTGATCTTTGCCACCAAAGAGCTTTTCGATTCTCGCCGCCATCGCGCGCTCGCCAATATCCCTCGCCGTTGCATCATCGCTCACAGCCGCCACCGACATGTGCCCTCGCCACTATCGTCATCACCCTCGTCACCATTGATCCTCGCACTTGCTGCATCCGTCGTGATTCCCATTGTCATTCGTGCCCTTGCTTATCATCGCTCTTGCCGACATTGCTCAATCCTCGATGGCTGGTTTTTTGTTCATTGAACAATGCTCAATGTCCCAATTATCCGATCAAATCAAGCAGTAGAAACCCTAGGTAGGAGCCCCATTATACTCTTCTATTATATAGATTTTTATTTCTTCTAAGCCCATGTTTGAATTGTGGTGAAAGAAAAATAAAACAGGAGGAAGGAAAGGTAAAAAACGTTCCCTCTATTTGAATAAAATTTTGGGTTATTTCCATAAACCAACCATAAACTATCACGATTTTTCACATCTAACTTCAAAGTATGAACTTATTTTTTTGGATCCCTAAACTATCGTGATTTTTTAAATTTGATCCTTCCATCGTCTTCTATCAATTTTTCTATTATATTGATTTTTTCAATTATAAAAAGTCAAAATTACCCTTCATCCTCTTCTCTCTCCTTCCTCTATTGTTGTCAGTGATGGCGAAACGTGGGTCACCCCGTCCTTCACCCGAAGGGTCACAGCGAACACAGTAGGGGGTGATCCCCTCACCCTTCTAGTTGAGTCGTAGCAGGGGGCGCCCCCCCTTCCTCCTCTGTCGTCAGTCACAGCAGGCGCCCCCCCTCCCTTTCCCTACGATCGGCGACCGTCGCTGGTCGCGTCACAAAGGGGGGCGATCCTCCCCCTCTTTCCCCTGCATACAATTGGCGTTGGTCATAGTAGGGGGCGACCACCCCCTTTTCCCTGGAGGAACGCCCCCTGTTGCGATGGCTAGCGCGCAGGGGAAAGAGGAGGGGGATCACCTGTAATATCCATGATCTAATCTATATTGGATTCTATATTATATGGCTATAATCAATTGAATATATGTGTTGTAGCATATATTGTAATGTCACATAGTGATATAATAAGAATTTATAAAAATTAATTAAAGTACTAAATTATGATTAATAATCATATAATGATAAAGCAGGCATGTTCTCTTATGGTTAACTATGCATGTGATTTGTTAAGATTGGATTTAAGTCTAGTGGACCAATCAAATGTCGCCAAGTGGCATATGAATATATATGTGTGTGTAACAAAAATTGATATATAAAATATGCGAATAAATTACATGGATTATATTATACTAATTAATATCAATTAGGAATGAAATTAATGATTTTGAATGTTAAATTTTAATTGGACAACAATTTCAACTCTTGACATGCAAGCTGCCAGCAAGCTAGCAGTTTGCCACCTCATGCTTAGGCTATTTTTTCAACTGACCTATTCAGGAGATAAAAATATAAAAACAATCGTATGGTCAACACACAAAAATTTTCAGACCACGACTCCTTTCATGGACTTTCAAGGAAATTTGACAAGGAAGATCATTAAAGGTGAAGATTCTAACCCTAGAATGATGGTGTTCTTTCTAAGATTTTATTTTGGATCAATTCGTCCTTAAAAATTATGGAATTTAACATGTAGAATCATCTCCGAGGCTGGTTTACATGAGCTTTGGAATCAAATTAATATGATTTCCGTAGAGAAAGTTATGTTCTTATCTTTAAGGTACAATCACTCTGTCTTCCGAAACTATTACCCGATTTTCTAAATTAGGGATCAAATTCAATATGTCATGGAATTAACGGATAATTTAAGGTGTTATAGAAACTGCTAGGTTTCATTGACAATTGGAATCACTCTAAAATAATATGTCTAGAGAAAGTTATAAATGTTTTACCGAACCTTACTCAGTCTGTCAGGATGGAACTTAGGGTAGATTATGCTAATATTGATTAAATTTATTGTGCTCAGTACAAATAGATATAAATTCAAACAATTTTATGAGTTGCACCCTAGGATGTATACTATTTGGGAAAATTAAAATTACTAGAATATGGAATGTTTATTATTTTATATAAATTATAAAAATAAGGTCACTCAGTCTGTCAGAACATAGAAACAAGATTAAAGTTAGGCTGAATGTTGATTTTTCTGTGAACAAACTACAATGAAATAAGATCTGAAACTTTTATAGATTAGAAACCAGGAAGTAAGCAAAATTGGAATGAACAAATTTGATTATCAATTCAAGCAGATACGAATTTTCTTTTATTATGTATACAATCTGTCTTAATAGTAGGCCAACTCTTGTGATAAATAGTTAAGTTATGAGAGTAAGTACTTAAGGATCATGTACCTCTTCAATTAATTATGTTTCATGTGTGATAGGTTTCTGTTTGGATCACAGAAATGATGTGTTCTTATTATTATTGTATAGGAGTAGAAGAGTAAAGTAGTGAAAAAGAAAAGGAACAACCTTTTGGTATCTCTTATAGGTAAGTTGGTTTTTTTTACTCTATGTATTCACTTATTTTGGATTTGGTGTGACATTGATTATGATATTACTGAATATGTTTTGGATATGTTATGAATTGATTTCAACAAATGCAATTATGAAAAGTATATCTGAATGATTATATGATTGCACATTTGAAAAGCATATGTGATATGATATAAATGGATTATGAGAAGTGCACTCTTGTTCGATTTGAAATGATATTTGATATGTTTCATCTTCTGATATTCGAGATATGATGGTCATGTGATGGATTATGCATCGACATCGTGATCAGCGATGTAGCACTTAACTCAAACCATGCTCTTTGATAAAATTTATAATGAAATTTCGACCTCTTTGGTAACATATATAATGAAATTTATATGTAGCACTTAGCTCACACCTCTAGAGCCACGATGTGTTATGAATGGATAATTTCGACCTTTTATAATGAAATTAACGAAAAATTTGACAACAACCGACTAAAGGATTAAATTAAAAAAATAAGTTTATTAAAATAAATTCGTAATTTGAAACTAAATATAAAAAGTCACGATAATTTAATAATAATTTATTAAAATAACTCTAATTTTTTTATAACAAAGGAATGAATTTTTTTTTGTACAATTATCTTTCAACCCCGAATTAGTAATGAATTCCTCTCCCTTCCCCCTTCATTTACTTTACTTCATTCCCCCGGAGGGGCTCTTCCAAACAAAGTTTCCTTGACTGCCCCTAGCCCAAAAGATAAGAACCTCATTCCTTTCCAGTTGGACGCTACCAAGTGGCTGACGAATAATAACAAGTGGATGGGCCCAACAAAATATCAAATCGTTGTCGGGCTAAGATGTAAATATTAGATGGATTCGACCCCAATTCTCATTAGCACCAAAAAAATAAAACGAAGACGCCAAAATCATACGTTAAGAAAAACAGCCCAATTTTTCCTTTTACAGTTTTACTAATCCAAACACAACAGATCGATAGCAGCAGTTTATGCTGACTTTTTTTTTTATGAAATAGATAAACAGTACAAGAATCGAACAATACAATGATCGAATCGAACAGATCGATCTCAGTACAACACAAACGGAGGGATCCACACAATCTCACGCTAAGACGACGAGGGCAATTATTGTTACTAGGACACAACCGGACTCGCCGGGGATTTCTCCCTCCCTAAGAAAGCTGGCCGCAGTCGGCGACGACGACGGGCTTCTTGGTGGCGCCGCCCTGGGTTCCGACGGACTCGATCTTCTTCACGACGTCCATGCCTTCCACGACCTGGCCGAACACGACGTGCTTGCCGTCGAGCCACGAGGTCTTGACGGTGCAGATGAAGAACTGGGAGCCGTTGGTGTTGGGACCGGCGTTGGCCATGGAGAGAACGCCGGGGCCGGTGTGCCTCTTGACGAAGTTCTCGTCGGCGAACTTCTCGCCGTAGATGGACTCGCCGCCGGTGCCGTTTCCGCGGGTGAAGTCGCCACCCTGACACATGAACTGCGGGATCACGCGGTGGAAGCTCGATCCCTTGAAGTGGAGGGGCTTGCCGGAGCGGCCGACGCCCTTCTCGCCGGTGCACAACGCGCGGAAGTTCTCGGCCGTCCGCGGGGTCGTGTCAGAGAAGAGCTCCATAACTATCCGGCCGACCGGAGATCCGCCTACGGACATGTCGAAGAACACGCGGGGGTTTGGCATCGTCGGAGGGATCGCCGGATCTGAGGGTTTAGGCTTCTTAGAGGGCCTCCGCTCCGCTGCTGCCGAAGACTTGTGCGACCCCGTGGGGTTTATATAGGGACCAAGGAGAGGAGATATTACATGGAAGATTGATCAGGGGCCGTTGGTTTAGGACGCGTGGAAGGATCATGAGGCTCTAAAGGGTTTGGGGTTAGAAGTTAACCACAGTTGGAGTGAGCGGTGATGATACCGACGACGAGACAAAAATGCGAAAGGTGAGTGGCACGTGTGGAGAGAGATGGTCGCACGTCGCACGTGCCGCACTTCCGTGTGTGACCCGCACACAGTCGCACACCACGTGAGCGGGTCAAAACGGGCGTTACATAGATGTAGTTTTGGGCCGGGCCGTCGACATGGTTTCGTCTTTTTTATAGGGCCACAATTTGATTTTGAACTCAATAATTTAATAGGAGAATGTAACGTTTTTTTCTTTAATGTTTTTGCTATTAATTCTAGGTCGCTCGAAATTGATATCCAAAAACTGGTGTAGTTTTTTTTATAGTAACCTTTTTATTTTCGTTAAATAAATTGAAATCCATCATTTGTATTCTTAATCACACTATAAAACGATAGTTGATTATATGTTAAGGCGCTCCAACTAGGAGCATATGGAAAAAAGGTAATGGATATCGAGGTTCGAATTTTAGATGAAATATATGTACACAAATATTCTTCAATCTTATTTTGTTATAAAAATGATCATTTTTTTTCTTTTATTTTGTTTCGCATAATTTTTTTGGTTGATTTCATTTCAAAAGGAGTAAGTAGTTCTTAAAATTTATAAAGGTTTGTTAAAATATTCGATTCAAAATTACCAAAGATTGAATAAAAAAATGAACAAAATAAAGCATTTGTTATTCATCGAAAACAAAGTAGGCATGAAAAATCATTTACCTGTAGCTGAATTGGGTATCCATAAAATTGTCTTGGTCAAAGAGCTTTGTTTGTAGTAGCTCAAGATGCCTTTTTTTTTTCTTTTGATCCGCCTAAAAACGAATATCATTAGTGGGACTGGATGTAAAGGAGTGGCTCATAATAAAAAAAAACAAATATTTTATTTCGAAAACTCTTTTACGACATATTTAATATTTGTTTATTTAATAACAAGTGATGTGCCCACTTTTGAAAAAAAAAGAAAAAAAAAGAAACAAGACAGATGGTATTTTTTTTTCCACTATAGCAGATTGCTTAAGACTTTGCGTGTTTCTTAGGCCCCATTTCACAATAGGAACCCTTTAGCTCAAAACCGCGAAAAATAAGATAAAATTAGAAAAATAAAGCCAATATATCAAATTACTTTCTTTTTTCTTTCGCATTAAATTTTATCATTATACTTAATTCCATTTCAACACCTCTAAAATTAATATGTTGATTTAGTTGCTCATAAAAAAAAGTTCATAGAAGCTACTATTATACCTTTATCATTATAATAATGTATAGACTTCACTTGTGAGTTTTGACTGTAAAAGAAAATTCTAACACAACTTTTCCCAAAAACAAATGTTTTTTTTTCTAATATGGTATCAAAGTTAGGTCTCCATCACAAATGACAAATTGATTATCTTGGGAATTGGGATTCATGCCTTCGATGAAAATGGAATATATGCCCATCCACAAGTATTTCCCCTTTTTCCTTGACGATTTGGATTTGCCCATCAAAAGGATAAAAGACAGGCATCTCCCAAAGAAATATCTTCAAAAGTAGCTTAATATTGTGGTATAGATGTAAAATAGCTATTGTATGTGGAAATCGCGGTGGAGAAAACGAAATCTAAAAATCTTTCACATGTTCGACTAGGAACCACATTTATCATTACGTTGTTTACTGCATTTTCTAATTACATTTGGGAACTGTTCTTAAAATATGTAAATTATTAATATAAAATAAATTTACAATTTTTCTTTTTAATATGTAATTTAGAATATTTAGAAAGGTCTCACATGTATACATGTATTGCAACGTAATTTATGAATTATTTTTTGTAACATCGATAAAATACACCCCTTGGAGATGTTACTGTATACAATACTTTTTATACTTAAATGGAATTGATGGGGTTGTTGTGAGATATCTGTGTGAGAAATAGTTGGTATTTGCATATTAAAAGATCGGATTCCTTTTTATCAGAATATAAATAAGTTTTAAATTTATAATCTCAACTATACTTCTCAAATTGCAAGTATACAATCGTCGTCGATGTATAGATCGGGGTCGAACCACAGTGAGAAATTGTATTTGTTCGTAGACTTATATAGCAATGAGAGAAGAGAATCTGATTTTAATAGTAAGAGAAGTAAGGGTGTATTTTTATATTTTATAGTTTGTAATTTGTTTGTTGTTTTCGTGTTTAACTAGAAAACTCGAGTAAAGTAAAATCTAGAATAAGTATTGTTGCTTCAAGAGTATATAAAATAGAGGCACGAGTGATCATTCTTATGGAGGAACTCGGCGAACAGATATTGTTTCTTTTAAGATTGCATTCGGATGATGATACTCAATGGGTATTTTTCATTCTCATGAAAGATAACCTTTGATTCTCCTACGCTCATATTTGAACCGAGTCACTTCACCAATAGATGATATCAGATTAGAAGTTCGTAGAAATCCTTTCTTGATTCGTTCTACAAAGGAAAGTAAGGACCATTATTACGATTCCTCTTCTCTACAGCCATGCTAACCTTTCGGCTCATAACATGTTGTTAACGACATATGTTCCATTCTCAGGGAAACCATCGCTTGAAGAAGAACTTGCAATCACGGCATTCACAGAAATAATAATAAGATCAAACACCATGAAAGCACATAATCCGAAATGGAATAAAAACATCAAACCGAATCCACACCCATCAAATGATCCCTCAGTCTCATTGGCTGATTAGTTATACATAACTATGAAGATCACAACACAAAACATCACCATCCCAACACTAACCATCGTTCAATAGAGAAAACTAAAGAAATAACAATAAAAAAGTAAGAAAAACAGAAATGTAACAAGCAGCATTAGAATTAGAGCTCCAACTTTCCCTTTCGGCTCAGCTGATCTTCTTCTTCTCCAAAGTGGCTTCTCCTGTTGGCCTCCTCCATGCCCTCTTATTTGTTCCTCACATTGCCTCTCTAATGTTCCTCATGATAGACAACCCCCTTTCCTTGAGACATTCTTTCCTTTTTATTTCCTGGTATCACTTCTGTTTGCCATTTGATCTTTGTCACCTGTCCCTTTTGCAACATCATCTTTTTATCCAACCAACTGATGTGTAACACTTGTCCAGATACACCACATTCTGTCTTTGATTCCTTTGATTCCTCTCTCTTTCCTTCATTAGGTAGGTGGATGTGTGACACCTATCATAGTGCTTTTACCTTTTTCTGCAGACTTTGTTTTTGTTCCCTACGCGCGTCAGGTGACAACTATCTTTTCTGCCAGCTCAACTTTTGGTCTTAGTTGTCAGGACTGCTCTACAAACGTCATTTCTACATAATCATGCATTTAATTAACATATTAAGTTAGTTTGTGTAACAACCAACAAAAAAAAAGATAAGAAATAATTAAAACCGTAAGAGCCAGTAGGAGATAAAATCCAAATTTCAATTGAATTAAGAATCCAAGAGATTGGATAGAATCCATACTATCAGGGGGATAAACTTTTATCACATTAGGGAGAGTCCTAATAGATAAAACAAACTTTTCTTTAAACCTTTCTTCTCCCTTCAAACCTGACGACCTCTTCTCCCTGTTTTCCTTTGTTCTTCGCTCGTACGTGAGCAGACACAGAATTTTCCTCAGTCATCCCTAGGAAGCAAGGGTAGCCGACTTTTCCATCCTGCTGTGTTCTCAGTTTATTACCCGTCTCACAACCTTGTTCAACTTGAATCACGTTGCAGGCATTGATCGATTGGTGGAAGAGCAGGGGCAGAGAGAACAGGGGACTCCGCGAATAGTTTTCCATCCACGAATCAGATGGGTGAATGGAAATCACATTGCATGACCTTTGAATAGATTCAAATTCTGCCCTAGTCGATCAAGTAAAGAAAAAGTCACGAAGAAGTCACAGTCCCTGTTTTGCTCTATTTTGTTCTCGATTGCATGATTGTTTGAATTATTGCTTGTAGGATTCGATTCTTGTTATTATGTTTCTGCTGTATTGATTGCTAGGATGTAGAAATTAGTCTAGGATTGAAATCAGCTAGGAACCCTCGCCGTCACGGTCGTGCCACCCCTCTGGCACGCCCGTTCCATCACCGTCACGACCGTGCTAACCCATTGACACACCCGTGCCATCGCTTGACTATGCCCAAGTAAAACGTCGGTCAACACCGGTCGACCGAGCTCCCAACTGGTCATGCCCGTGCCATCCTCCTGGCACACTCGTGCCATGACCGAATTCCCAGCCGAACGACTAAGCATAAAATCAGTCGACTGACATCTCTGAACCGGTCGACTGACCTCATATACCAGCACGTTCATGGCCTCTTATGGCACGCCCGTGCCACCTCCTGCGTAGAACTCGATCATGCCGTTCACATCGGCACGGCCATAACACTATGTTGTCATGGCCGTGCCAAGTTACAAAACAGCCCCTGATTCCACCATAAGTTTCCATTGACCCTGATTCCACCATAAGTTTCCACAAGTTGTTAAAGTGATTAATAAGTTAAGACGAAAGATGAATAATGGGTTGCCAGTCCAAGCCAAGTGCTTCAAGATAAGGGTCGCTCCCTTGGTCATGGTTTGATTATCGTTTGCTCGGCATACCCTAAGAATTAAAGGCACCTAAAGTCACCCTGATTTCTAAACAAGAACCAAGATTAAGAAGTATGAATAAGACAAGCAAGTATGAAACGTCAAGTCAAGTTATCGGTATTCTCATGTCATGATTCTAAGATTACAAGCATTACTTGATTCTATTGCTTTATGATATCTATTTATCTCTCTTATGATTATTTATGGTGCTCTCATGTTCCATTTATCATTCAAGATAAGTACTCTCATTTATTTCTGATTTCTCTATTCAAGTTATGCATTGTATACTTATGTGGTTCCCCACTAGGCTGTAAAGCTTACGAGAGGACCTCCTTCCCTATGTTTGATTTCGACAGGAGTAGGTCAGTGATGAGGTGGAGTATGTGTGCTACGACGAGGCTCTGGCGACAAAGCACATGAACTACAGACCTTATTTAGTTTCATGAACTACATGGCTTATTTAGTTTCATTTACCTTCCGCATTTATGAACTCTTGATGTAGAACCTTATGATATTTCTTAGAGATGATGTAGCCATTTTTAAACTTTCGCAATTAAAGTTATTCTTTCTTTATTTTCCTATTTTTTCTTTCTTTCGCTGACGTGTCTCGGCTATTGACTAAGATATGGTTAATATCATGATCATAGGCATAGTATTCGTAGCGTCTTTAGATTGGTCTTCACCACGTGGCACGGGTCGATTTGGGGGCATTAAATTTATGGTATCAGAGTCTAAAGTCACGACTCTCTTGACGTCCTATTGTATAGTATAGTATGGTAATGATTCATGTGTTATCCCGAGCAATCGCCACACCCTCCACTAAAAAGCATTGTAGGTCAAGTTCATGTTTATGATAAGTTATCGTTTATTGATGTATGATTTTCTTTTATGATTAAAGGATAAGCATGTCACGACAGTTGGAGCGGATCCAGGAGCAAGTGGCCAGGTCGGCCCAGAATGCTCTTGACGTACCGGAAGGCCCACTCCCTGAGGCAGTGGCCCAGTAGGGTCGCAGATGCGGATGTGGCCGAGGCCATGGTCCAGGCCACAGATGAGGTAGAGGCCACACTGCTAGAGTACTAGTTGAGGAGCACTTTGATAAGAGTGCCCTACCTGAGGGTAGTCAGGCGGGAGGAAGTCCGCCGGCGTCTAGACGTCGTAATCAAGGAGCACGACACGAGGCATCTGAAGACACGATCCAGGCCTTTCTGAAGCTGCACCCGCCTCACTATGATGGTGAGAGGAACTTTTTCAAGGCCGAAGAGTGGATAAAGACTCTAGATCACATTTTCAAGTATATGAGGTGCATTGACGGACGCAAGGTCCTATATGCCACACACATGCTTACTAGTATTGCGATGGATTGGTGGAAGACTACAAGGGCCACCAGGTTTAGAGGGCAAGAGGAGGAGGATATAGCATGGGATGAGTTCAAGAAGGCCTTCAAAAGGCTCGTTACACACCTGAGTACGAGCTCATAAGAAAGCAAGAGGAGTTACTGCAGCTGCAGTAGGGATCTATGTCACTGGAGGACTACCACATCCAATTCATCCAACTGGAGCAGTATTGCCTAATACAATTCGAGGGGCATATAAGAGCCAACAAGTTTATTAATGGGCTGCAATAAGCACTAAAGACTGAAGTCCTATCAGGGGACCGTGAGGATTTGGAGAATGCAATAAGGTTGGCCACTCGCATGGAGAAGGATCAGGTTGAACGCAAGGCCAAAGCTCCAGCTAAACCAGTAGAGCAGCCTAAGCCTCAGACAGATGACCGCCGACCGTTCGGGAGGGATGATCGCTACAATCGCCATTACAGGCCCAGAATGCCACAGAGGGAAGCCCGACGCCAAGCCACAATCGACAATGATATCATTAGAGGTACTCTCCTCATCGCTAATTTATCTGCCACTACTTTATTTGACTCAGGGGCCACACACTCGTTTATTTTGGAGTCGTGTGTCCAAACTCTTAGAATGTGTCTACAGTAGATGCCTCATGATATGCGTATGAGCATGCCTATGGGGACTCTCCATGCTGTTAGGTACACAGATGTATCCGTCACTGTAGAAAAGAATTTTTTTTTGTGGATCTTATTGTCATCCCCATGGTGGATTATGACGTTATTTTGGGGACGGACTGGTTCTCTTATCATGACGCAGCAGTACACTATAAGCAGAAGAAGATTATCATAGGAACGCAAGGCAAGCCCAAGGTGGTAATCAAGGGCGCTCCATCGACGAATAATAAGGTCATCGTCTCATCTAGTAAGGCACCAAAGTTACTTCAGAAGGGATGCAGTGGGTATTTAGCTAGTGTGATCAAGACAAATGTACCTGTCACTGAGCTCTAGCAGATAGATGTGGTGCGAGAATTCCCGGATGTGTTTACAAAGGACACATCCGGATTACCATCGAAGCACGAGATCGATTTCAAGATAGAGCTCCTACAAGGGACAGCACCCATCTCCAAGGCACCCTACCACATGACACCTGTTGAGATGCAAGAACTGAAGAAGCATATACGTGAGCTACTAGATAAGGAATTTATTAGACCGATCGTCTCACCTTGGGACGCACCGGTTTTGTTCGCCAAGAAGAAGGATGGCTCCATGCGGCCTTGCAACGACTACAAGATGCTCAATAAAGTGATAGTGAAGAATAAGTACCCCTGCCTCGTATTGATGACTTTTTTTGACCAACTTTCCAAAGCATCAATGTTCTCCAAGATCGACCTATATAGTGGCTACCACCAATTGAGAGTGTCTGAGGAAGATATACCAAAAATTATTTTTCGATCAAGATATGGTCACTACGAGTTTTTGGTTATGCCATTTGGACTTACGAATGCGTCCGCAGCGTTCATGGATTTAATGAACAGGGTCTTTTTTCCTTACTTGGATCAGTTCATCATCGTGTTCGTGGATTACATTCTGATCTATTCTTCCAGTCTGGAACAACACTGGGAACACCTCAAGATAGTATTGGAGACTCTGAGGCAGCACAAGCTTTATGGCAAGCTTTCAAAATGTGAGTCCTGGTTGAAGAAGATTATGTTTTTGGGACATATAGTCTTCAAGAAGGGCATTGCAGTAGACCCAACAAAAGTGGAAGTAGTGACAAATTGGGTAAGACTGAAGAATGCATATTCGCAACTTTCTTGATTTGGCAGGTTATTATAGGAGGTTTATCAGGGACTTCTTCAAGGTTGCTGCATCCCTCATGAATCTCACGAAGAAGGCTGAAAAGTTCATTTGGAGATATCAATGCGAGTAGAGTTTCCAAACTCTGAAGGACCGTTTGACTTCGGCTCCAGTTCTCACCATACCGACAGGCAGTGGAGGTTATGTGGTCTACAACGATGCATGTGGGACATGTTTGGGCTATGTACTGATGCAACACGACAAGGTAGTGACTTATGATTCACGATAGTTGAAGAAGCATGATGTCAACTACCCCACACACAAGGTTATCAAAATCGCGATCTTGATCGTAAGATCGTACGATCTTACGATCCTACCTAGGGTCGGCGATCTCGATCTCAACTTTGAGATAATTTTTGTAGGATCGTTAAGATCGTAAGATCCTACCGATCCTACTAATCCAAATTTTTTTTATTTTTTGTTTTCTTTTTTAAATTTTCACCAATTTCAACATGATTTTTTTGAGAAATAAAATTAAGAAAAAAGTTATTGGTTATAATTAAAATTTTAAAATATTTTTTTGCACAAAATAACTCTATTATAAATGTATATTAAGAATTATTATATAATTCTATTTCATATTCACCATATTATTGTCATTTTTTGTCAATCTATATTAAATTATTATTATTATATAAATAGTATATATATAATTTGTAATAAGTCTTAATAGGATAGTACTCAAGACAACATTATTTATAATTTAAAATATTACAAATTTATTTAAAAAATATTATTTTACATAATTTTATATATTCAACTATTATTTTAATATATAGGTAGGATCTTACGATCCTTGATCCGATCTTACGATCTTTGATCTTACGGACCCCTTCCGATCTTACATAAGATCCCGATCTTGACTACCCACACATGATCTGGAATTAGCAGGGGTGGTCTTTGCTTTGAAGATCTGGAGGCATTATTTGTATGGGGAGACGCTCGAGATCTTCACTGACCATAAGAGCCTAAAATAGATTTTTGATAAGAGGGATCTTAATATGAGGCAGTGTCAATGGTTAGAGCTCCTGAAAGACTATGAATTTTCCATCAACTATCACCCTGATAAGGCAAATTCCATTACTAATACATTAAGCAGGAAGTGAGAAGGCTCGCTAGCCTACATCAGACTTCGTGAGCATGAGATGCTGGAGAAAATTGATTAGTGGTTCCTAGACTTGGCACAAATGGAGCTCTATGGATAATAGCCTACCTTGATTGATAGGATTATAGTAGCCCAAAAAGAGGACCCAGAATACCAAAAGGCTTTCAAGAGATGTCAAAATGAGCCAGGATTTTCAAATTTTCACAGATGGAGGGATCAGGTACAGGGACAGACTATGGGTCCCTATAGATGCAACCGTCCGACGAGAAGTACTAGATGAGTGCCACAAGTCAGAGTTCGCTATCCTCCTCGGTAGTACTAAGATGTATAAGGATGCACAATGCAGTTACTGGTGGCCGGACATGAAGAGAGAAATAGCAGAGTATGTGTCAAGATGACTGGTGTGCCAGTAGGTTAAGATCGAGCATCAGAGACCATATGGCAAGTTGAAGCCTTTGAAAATCCCACAATGGAAGTGGGATAAGATCACTATGGACTTCGTGTCCAACCTGCCTAGAACGAAGAAGGGTCATGATGCGATATGGGTAGTCGTGGATAGATTCACAAAGGTGGCACACTTTATTCCCATCCGGTGGAAATAATTATTGAAGAGCTTGCTAGACCCGTATATGAGAGAAGTGGTCAGACTCCATGGGATTCCAGCGTTTATAGTGTCTGATCGAGACCCCAGATTCACTGCCAGATTTTGGAGGAGCATGTAGGAGGCCTTCGGCACGAGGCTCAATTACAATACAACTTTCCATCCTCAGACAGATGGACAGTCTAAGAGGATCATCCAGACGTTAGAAGATATATTGCAGACATGTGCATTAGATTGGAAAGGTAGCTGGGATGAGCATATTCATTTGATTGAATTTGCTTATAATAACAGTTACCATTCTAGTATTGGTATGGCGTCCTTTGAGGCTTTGTATGGCCGACCTTGCCGTTCACCTGCCCACTTGGGTGAAGTAGGCGAAGAGAAGATTATGAGCAAGGAAGAAGTGAAAGAAGCAGTGGAGTATGTTAAAAAGATTGAACTGATCAAGCAGAGAATGAAAATGGCTCAGGGTCGACAAAAGAGTTATGCTAATAAGAGCAGGCGAGAATAGATCTTCTAAGCTGGTGACCAAATTCTTCTGAAAGTATCCCCTATGAAAGAGGTCATGAGATTCAGCAAGCGAGGAAAGCTCAGTCCTCGCTATGTAAGTCCTTTCGAGGTACTAGGGTTAGTAGGCGAGGCAGCATGTAGGGAGGGTGCACAATGTATTCCATGTATCTATGCTCAAGAAGTACAAGCACGATGCAGCAAATGTCCTAAGGATAGAGGAACCAGATCTAGCTGCAGACTTTACTTTTGCTGAGTATCCGACGCACATAATGGAGCGCAAGGTGCAACGTCAGAAGAACAAGGATGTACCCATGGTCAGAGTAGCTTGGTGTTTCCATGATGGCGATGATGCTACATAGGAGCTCGAGTCAGAAATGCGCCAAGAATTCCCTCATCTTTTCGGTAAGCCCTCTACCCTATGCAAAATTCGAGGACAAATTTTCTTTTAAGGGGGTAAGAATGTAACAATAGACAAAGAAGAAAGAAAGAAAGAATTAAAACCGTAACACCCAACAGGAGATAAAATCCAAATTTCAATCGAATTAAGAATCCCAGAGATTGGATAGAATCCATAAGATTAGGGGGGATAAAATTTTATCACACTAGGGAAGAGTTCTAATAGATAAAACAAACTTTTCTTTAAACCTTTCTTCTCCCTTCAAACTTGACGGCCTCTTCTCCTCCCCTCGTACGTGAGCAGAGGCAGAATTTTCCTCAGTCATCCCTAGGAAGCAAGGGTAGCCGACTTTTCCCTCCTGCTATGTTCTCAGATTATTACCCATCTCACAACCTTGTTCAACCCGGATCATGTTGCAGGCATTGATCGATTGGTGGAAGAACAGGGTAGAGAGAACAGGGGATTCAGCCAATAGTTTTCCATCGAATTGAAATAAGGAACAACCACGAATCAGGTGAGTGAATTGAAATCACCTTGCATGACCTTTGAATAGATTCAAATCCTGCCCTGTTTTGCTCAGTGTTGTTCTTGATTGTATGATTGTTTGAATTATTGCTTGTAGGATTTGATTCTTGTTATTATGTTTCTGTTGTATTGATTGTTATGATGTAGAAATTAGTCTAGGATTAAAGTATGTTAAAGATTTAGGTGATTTTCGTATTGAAATCGGCCAAGAACCCTCGTCATCACGGCTGTGCCACCCCTCTGGCACGCCCGTGCCATCACCATCATGGCTGTGCCAACCCATAGGCATGCCCGTGCCATTGATCGACTATGCCCAAGTAAAACGTTGGTCGACATCGGTCGAACGAGTGCCCAACCAGTCATGGTCGTGCCATCTCCTGCACGCCTGTGCCATGATCGAATTCCTAGCCGAACGACTAAGCATAAAACCGGTCGACCGACCTCATACACCATCATGGTATGGCACGCCCGTTCCACCTCCTGCATAGAACCTGACTGTGCCGTTCACATCGGCATGGCCGTGCCATTGTGTTGTCATGGCCGTGCCAAGCTACAAAATAGCCCTTGATTCCACCCATAAGTTTCCCTTGACCTTGATTTGAGCATTGTCAGTTTACCTTATGATTTCAACATGAATCTTTTTACTGATTTACCTCCTACTGATCTTACTGCCTCCATCATATGAAGAACAAAGAATAACAAGTTGCTAAAAGTGATTAATAAGTTAAGATCAAAGATGAATAATGGATTGCTAGTACAAATCATGCTTCAAGATAAGGGTCGCTTCCTTGGTCATAATTTGATCACCCATTGACCCGCATAAGGTTGTATCATTTGCTCAACATACCCCAAGAATTAAAGGCACCTAAAATCACCTTGATTTCTAAACAAGAACTAAGATTAAGAAGTATGAATAAGACAACAAGTATGAAACATCAAGTCAAGTTATCGCTATTCTCATGTCATGATTCTAAGATTATGAGCATTACTTGATTCTATTGCTTTATGATATCTATGTATCTCTCTTATGATTATTTTATGATGCTCTCATGTTCCACTTTTCATTCAATATAAGTACTCTCATTTATTTCTGATTTCTCTATTCAAATTATGCATTGTATACTTATGTGGTTCCCCACTAGGCTGTAAAACTTATGGGAGGACCTCCTCCCCTGTGTTTGATTTCCACAAGATTAGGTCAGTGATGAGGTGGAGTAGGTGTGCTGCGACGAGGCTCCGGCAACAAGAAAGCACATGAACTATAGGACTTATTTCATTTCATTTACCTTCTACATTTATGAACTCTTGATGTAGAACCTTATAATATTTCTTAGAGATGATGTATCCATTTTTAGAATTTCGCAATTAAAGTTATTCTTTCTTTATTTCCCTATTTTTCTTTCTTTCACTGACGTGTCTCGGCTATTGACTGAGATATGGTCAATATCATGGTCATAGGCATAGTATTCGTAGCGTCTCCAGACTAGTTTTCGCCACGTGGAGGGGGTCGATTTGGGGGCGTTATAGTTTGGATGTTCATTTAGTGATATTTGTATATAGTAATTAATATTTCGATTAGAGCATAATGATTACTTAATTATCGATAAACTTTATAAAATAATTACATAAGGTTATTAGGAATAAATTATAAAATTTATAAATATTATTATATATATTGTTTAAATAGTATTTAGTAAGCTTAATTAGGATTAAAACACTTAGTTATGACAAAAAAATATGATTGACCATCACTTATATTCCAAGCAACTGAAGCAGACAAGTGAACAACTGCTTAAAGGGATATTTTTCCAAACCGCCTTATGTCGTCCAAAAATCCTAAAAAATATATATATAAGCCACTTAACATTATCCTTTCACTATAGAAAAATTACCAGATGAAGAACTCGAGCTAAACGACATGGGGAAAATCGGGAACATAGGTTGTCCAAGGAGAGTTTTGATCCGAAAATTGTTCTTCTGATTGAGAGGATCATTGTTTCATGATTACCAAACTTATGAAATTGTATATGATTAATCCATTCGAAGTTAGCTTTCCATGTCCCTTGGAATCGTTTAATAATGAGTTTTATAGAGGAGGTTATGAACTTATCTTCGCTGGTCACTCATCATGTCCCGAGTCTGATACATGTTCAATTTGTAAATTAGGTCACGGTTGGAACAAAGTGAATTAGGGTTTGAAATTTGGATATGCTTAAATAGATATTCCAAGGGTTTGGTGAGAAGTGGAATCATCTTATTTGGAAATGTATCTTTGGATAAAGGAATTTTTTATTTCATAGTGATTCTTTTGTCAGATTCCAGAACATGGACAGATGATGATCCGAATTAACTATTTTTGTTATAAGTCTTTATATCGAGTTAAATTCTATACTTTTTATGACAAAATACTAAGGAAGTATAATTTTTGGGAAAATTATTATCTTGCTAAATGGATAAGTATGAAGAAATATATGAATTAAATTTTCAGTGACATACAATTTGTTAGGACACAAACCCTAGGTTAGATTGCATTAAATGACTTACTCACTTGAACTTAGTTATGGTTAATCCATTTGAAGTTACCTTTCCATGTCCTATAGAATCAACTAAAAATGAGTTTTATAGAGGAAGTTATGAACTTATCTTTGCTGGTCACTCATCTTGTCTCGAGTCTAATACAAATTCAATTTGTAAATTAGGGCACAGTTGGAATAAAGCAAATTAGTGTTTGAAATTTGGAAATAGATATTCCAAGGGTTCGGTGAGAAGTAGAATCATCTTATTTGGACATGTATCTTTGGAGAAAGGAATTTTTTATTTCATAGTGATTCTTTTGTCAGATTCCAGAACATGGACAGATGATGATCCGAATTAACTATTTTTGTTATAAGTCTTTATATCGAGTTAAATTCTATACTTTTTATGACAAAATACTAAGGAAGTATAGTTTTCGGAAAATTATTATCTTGTTAAATGGATAAGTATGAAGAAATATATAAATTAAATTTTCAGTGACATACAGTTTGTCAGGACACAAACCTTAGGTTAGATTGCATTAAATGTTATGACTTACTCACTTGAACTTAGTTATGGTTAATCCATTCGAAGTTACCTTTCCATGTCCTATAGAATCAACTAAAAATGAGTTTTATAGAGGAAGTTATGAACTTATCTTTGCTGGTCACTCATCTTGTCTCGAGTCTAATACAAATTCAATTTGTAAATTAGGGCACAGTTGGAATAAAGCAAATTAGTGTTTGAAATTTGGAAATAGACATTCCAAGGGTTCGGTGAGAAGTGGAACCATCTTATTTGGACATGTATCTTTGGAGAAAGGAATTTTTTTATTTCATAGTGATTCTTTTGTCAGATTCCAGAACATGGACAGATGATGACCCGAATTAACTATTTTTGTTATAAGTCTTTATATCGAGTTAAATTCTATACTTTTTATGACAAAATACTAAGGAAATATAGTTTTTGGGAAAATTATTATCTTGTTAAATGGACAATTATGAAGAAATATATAAATTAAACTTTTAGTGACATACAGTCTGTCAGGACACAAACCCTAGGTCAGATTGCATTAAATGTTATGACTTACTCACTTGAACTTAGTTATGGTTAATCCATTTGAAGTTAGCTTTCCATGTCCTCTAGAATCAACTAAAAATGAGTTTTACAGAGGAAGTTATGAACTTATCTTTGCTGGTCACTCATCTTGTCTCGAGTCTAATATGAGTTCAATTTGTAAATAAGGGCACAGTTGGAATAAAGCGAATTAGTGTTTGAAATTTGGATGTGTTTAAATAGACATTCCAAGGGTTCGGTGAGAAGTTGAACCATTTTATTTGGACATGTATCTTTGGAGAAAGGAATTTTTTATTTCATAGTGATTCTTTTGTCAGATTCTAGAACATGGACAGATGATGACCCTAATTAACTATTTTTGTTATAAGTCTTTACAGCGAGTTAAATTATATACTTTTTATGACAAAATGCTAAGGAAGTACAATTTTCAGGAAAATTATTATCTTGTTAAATGGATAAGTATGAAGAAATATATATATTAAACTTTCAGTAACATACAGTCTGCCAGGACACAAACCCTAGGTCAGATTGCCTTAGATGTTACAACTTACTCACTTGAACTTAGTTAATGATATTTGACGGTTGAAAATCTTAGTATGTCTAGTTTATAATTAATCCAGAATCATAAGATTTGCCTATGTGGTTAAGAAGTTATGAATTATTAATTGACAGATACTCAATCTAAAATCCTGAGACATCACCTAGTTAAGCTTTGGAGAATTGAAAAGTCCCATGTCTGAAATAGCTTATGAATATAAATACCTGAAATTAGAAATTGGTATTAGAGGAGATTGTATGCATTTTAGGGTGCATAATCATTTCATTCATCATGAGCATGCATTGCATATTACCTTATTGGTGATTGGGAAGTAAAAAGACATTATTGCTTGTAGGAAAACATCAAGTTGCAAGTGAAAGGGAGGAAGTCTAATAAACCTCCTTGAAGGGATAAAGTATAAGGTGCGTGGGTAAATTTACAACGTAGTAAAATGTTATATGTTAGTTCTTTTATTTATGATATTATCTCAAGTAAATATTATTATTCTTATTATTAAAACATATCTTGAGCTATGAAAAGTACTTATGATATGTTTCAATGATTTTATATGAGATGGAGTAACCTTTTACACGAAAATTTTTTCAGGGAACAATACTTGTGAAGTTAAAATAAGTTTTACTTAATAATGATATGTGATTATGACATGTGTATTTTGATATTGTTAAACTCCATGTGTTCATTGACCATGCTGATTGAAAAAGATCTTTGGGACCACATTCGATATACATGAAGCCTTTGGGGGCGTATATCGGGTGTCTTTGCCCTTTGGGTGCTGCTCTGCGTGCACGTATTGACCCATGATATGCTCTACGTATCTAAAAATTATGATTGGATGACACACAATCATGAAGGGATACTTATTGACCCATGATTTTCTCTGTGTATGTGAGACTCTTGATTGTAAAGCTCAGCTTAACTGTATCACATAAAGGGATACGTATTGACCCGTGATTTTCTCTGTGTATCCATGACTCGTGATTATGAAACTCTGCTTAATTGTATGGTACATGATCATGGAGCGATACGTATTGACCCATGATGAGTATGTCCAATGACACATGTGTGGAGTTTAATTATGAAAATGATGATATCTTGAGTTACTTTTACTTATGTGAAAGTTCATATGATTTGACAAGTTATGTTATATGTGTTATGCTTTAAATATTTTCTCATATGAAAGAAATGTGGTTATTTAAATGTTATATACACTCATATTGTTCTCCTATGTTGTACTTTTATTCCACTCACTGAGCAAATAATTGTTGCTCACAGTACCCATTTTAATTTTTTTAGATACTCGTAATTTCTCGAGTTGAGTTGACTCGAAGTTTGTTTTTGCTGCATATAGAGAAGAGGTCGAGCCGCTAGACCACTTTAATGCCCCTTCACTTTTGTTTTTTTTGGAAGCATGCATGTAATAGATAATCTTAGATGTTGTAATTAAGTTTAAGGAGAACTTTTTGTAAGGTCATATATAACTTGATCCTGTGGGGTGTTATTTGTGAAATGGTGTGTGAAAGAATAATGATACCATGTGAATGTGATGTCTTATAACTTTTATTTAAACTTTGATGAATGTATATATATATATGCATCTTTTGTATGTATTGACAAATAACATAAGAAAGCGAGGGAGGGTAGGTTTTGTCGATCTTATTTTCAGAATTGCTAAATATAATTAAGATTATGATAATTGGGATTAGAACTTAGTCACCGAGTTGGGTGTGACATTAGCAGCATCAGATACCACAAAGTAGGGACTCTTTTAACTTGGCTGTCGGATACCCCCATGTAATGTGAGGGTACCTGCTGAAAGAAAAAAATTATAAATTTAAAAGATTTTATCTATGTTTTCAGCAAAAGAGCTAAAATGACATGGAAATTTCATATATCGAGTAAAAGGTTAAAATGTAGATTTTATATTATGTAATTGCAGCGTAAATCAAGAAAATCATGCCTCTACCCTAACAATAATAAGTAAGATATCCATGTCATTAAATTCCCCCAAACTTGAGTTTTTGCTTGTCCTCAAGCAACAGTTAGAAATTTAAGACAAGATACAATAGTTGTAATAGCCACAAAAGGAAACAATTAACCATAGTAGGAAAAACTCGCCATACATAATTGCTCAAGCATCAATTAGAAAATTTTAGGTCAATTAAGTACACCTGATATTGTATCACAGAAGTAACAATTCTGAGAAAGGATTTTACTGCTTTAATAAGTCCATAGTAACTTTCAGCACATTCCCCCGGTCCTAAGGATCCTTTTCAGAAATTTTGCATAGCATTCTTAACTTTATTCCTTTTCTTTCCTTTTTTTTTGCAACTTTACATTTACTTCCCCTTTTTGACTCCCCCAAACTTAAAGCAAGAGTAACCATTTAGATGAAAATATGCTCAACAGCTCTATAATTATATATAGTGGCCGCGCATATTTCATGCAGCAGGCTCAGAAATTTTTGAAAAAGATTTTTTACTCCTCCTGGTACTCTTACTTAAGACAGGGGTAGGGGTTTTACAATTTGAACTTATTGCGCTTTCACTTTCAATTTAATTTACTTTGGGAATTTAAAGCTGTAGTTTCTTGTGGATCCTTAGTACTAGGGGATGGAAAATATTTTTGGACCTGTAAATGTCACTTTGATCCAAGTCAAGGTTTTAGTAATTGAAATGTTACATGTTCAGGGATGCATTGGACAGATCATGCATAGAGGTCATCCTACATGCAGGCACAACTTTTCCTGATGCTTTCTAATTAATGCATGAGAAACTAAACAAATATAGTTCAGAAATAAGAATATGATCACAGTTTTGATTCCTAGTAGCAAATGTATATGAAAAATGAAAATTTGTAACTAGGATGTAAAAGTAAAGCACGCTGTGAAAAATGTTAAAATTTGACCTCAAAATCATGGTAATAGAAAAATAAGAGTTAGATCTAACTCCCCCAAACTTTATTCCAACACTGTCCTCAGTGTTGAAACAAGTTAGGAGAGTGTAAAATGCAAAAAAAAAAAAAGAAATTAACTTGCAGGTATGATTCAAATTTTTTTTCAGTTTAGATGGGAGTATGTTGCTCTGTCATCTTTCTTCACTTGTTTCATTCTTCTTCGACTTCTATGTCTGTAGAAAAGACTTTAATCAGAGTATAATCGAAAGGTATAGCAATTGATAAATCAAAAGTAAGAGAGTTATAGTCGGTGGTAGTTGATGCAGTAGGTGGTGGTATATGCAGTCTAATGTTGTATTAGAAACTTCAGTTGGGGAACTTATTGTTTGATTCACGCAAAACACAATATGAAAAGTATTATTCGACTGAGTTGCCTCCCAGTAAGCATCATTCTTTATAGTCTTATACTAGAATTTCTTCCTTCTTCACTTCAAGGAGGTTTAAAAAGTATAATGTGATAAAGTAGAGATCTCAATCAGTGGACAGCTTCAACAATCAAGTATGAGTATTTGTGCTTGTCATTGACAGACTTCTGTCTTTCAGTTGTTTCTACCCCCTCCTTCAGTGGGACTTAACTTCACATGTATAACTTCTTGATTTACTGGATGACCATCTTGTTTAATTAGCCACTTCTTCAATGGTCTCCTCAAATGGGTGAATGCTGAAAAGTCTTCAAGTTCCTGGACCAAGATTTCAGTTGGCAAATTATGATCTTCCTTAGAAGGATGTTTCATTGCCTTTTGCAAATTGAATTCTGTTGTAGCCTCCTCTGCTCGAAACGAAAACTATTCAGCTTTCAAATCTATATTGGTTATTTCAGTTTCATTGTGTTTCTTTACTGTTGTAACTTGTTGTTCATCAGAAGTAATGGCACGAGGGAGACTTTGAAACTCTGAGTATCCTCTCCAAAAAGATTGCAGCTAACTTCAACTTTGGCCCACTTCTTGTCTTTTGATGTTCCTTCATCTCTGATTATAAGATTTGGAGATTTTTCAGTTGGTAGCATCCCATGCTGATTCATGGAGGAAACTATGTCAAGTGAAATCTCAACTGGACAGTTAGAGGTAGATCCAAGAACCTCACATCTGAGAGTAGGTGAGAGTGTTTTCATCTCTGATTTGGGTGCACTAAGTAAGTCATTTTCATGGATAGTCAATAAGTGAATTGAGTTGCTATGCTCATCAGAGGCGAAGGTACTTGTAGCTTGTGGACAATATGAAAGTAAATTGGTCGAAGTATCTGGCAGTTTCTTCACAAAGTCAGAATATGAGCTTTTCGGAATTTCTTCTTCAATGGATAAGCACTTTAGGGATGGATCTTCAATGTCATTCACTGCTAGTACCCTTGGAATAGTCTCTGTAGTCATTTCAACAACTTCATTTTGTCTCTTAGCTTGTGCATTTGGTGAGACAACCTCCTTTTCAGCTTCTGCTTGTGTCATTGTAGAATTAGTATTAGTTGTTGAAATCTTTTCCTGATTGTTAACTTCAGCTTCAGCTCCATATGGTTTCTCATGTTTCTCGTCTATAACCAATTCTTTCCTTTGATTTATCTCTTTCGAACTTCCCATCTTCATTTCATGAAATTCTTCTTTCAGAGGAGCATGTTGGGTTTGCAAAGTTTTTGGATTAGGCTGTAGAAAAATTTTGAGCTTCAAGGACTTGAGATTCAACTTGTGCATCCACTTCCATAGATAGTTGCTCTATGATTGCAGTTTTCTTTTGTTGCTGCTTTAAGAAGTTCTCCAACTTAATCTCAAAATCTGATTTTCATATGGGTTGAGTAAGTATTTGCTGATTTGCTGAAATATCCATGGCTGCAATATGATATTCTGAAACTTGATCTTGACTTTGATAATAATATGGCTGACTTTGTAAGTCTTGTTCAAGATTCAGTAACTTGAACTTTTCTGACCATGCGGGGTAGACATGTAAGCATTGAAAGGCTATTGGATAGAAGGTAGTTGATTACAGTAAACTTGTGATGATCCTTCAACATTGAAACTAAATTTCTGAATAGACTTGGATATGATATCTTCAACTTTGGAATAAACTTCATCCCAGTTTTTATTGATTGACATTCCACTTGATTGATAGTAGTTCTGAGGCAAAATCAGCCAACACATATCCATCTTATCCTTAAATATCAAAGTGCTAGCTGATTTCTTTTCAGTTTGACATGATACCAAGTTAATGATATATGATATACACAGTGAGAGTATAAGATAAGTAAAAATAGAGCAAATATAAACAAAAACTAATCTAAATAAATGAAGATAATTGCTAAAAAATAAACAAATCTAAACTTAACAAAAATAAAGGTATTGCCCACAAACAATGGAATGGATTATAAGACAATGGCATATTCAGGTTAACTAGCAGAAATGAAAGTCAACAAAAAAAGAAAACTGAAATGTAAATAGACAAGACTATGATTATAAACAATGTGGTGGTATAAAACAATGATATCATATTCAAATCAAACAAAGCAAAATCTAGAAACATATTCAAAACTCTCCCCTGCAACGACTCTAAAAACTTGTGAGAAATCTGTGCAGATATGGGAAATAGTAGGTATTTGCATACTAGATACACGTATGTGAAGATTGGATTCCCTTTTACTAGAATGTAAACAAGTTTTAAATTTATAATCCCAACTACATTTCTTAGGTTGCAAGTATACAACCATCGTCGATGTATAGATCGGGGTCGAACCATAGAGAGAGAAGTTGTATTTGTTCGTAGACTTATATAGCAATGAGAGAAGAGAATTTGATTTTGATAGTAAGAGAAGTATGTGTGTATTTTTATATTTTATATTTTGTAATTAGTTTGTTGTTTTCGTGATTAACTAGAAAACTCGAGTAAAGTAAAATCTAAAATAAGTATCGTTTCTTCAATAGTATATAAAACAGAGTCACGAGGGATCATTCTTATGGGGGAACTCGACGAATAGATATTGTTTCTTTTAAGATTGCATTCAGATGATGATACTTAATGGGTATTTTTCATTCTCATGAAAGATAACTTTTAGTTCTCATACTCTCGTATTTGAACCGAGCCACTTCATCAATAGGTGATATCAGATTAGAAGTTAGTAGAAACCCTCTTACGATTCATTCTACATAGGAAAGTAAAGACCATTATTACAATTCCTCTTCTCTACAGCCATGCTAACCTTTCAGCTTAGAGCATATTATTACGACATATGTTCCCTTCTCAAGGAAACCATCGCATGAAGAAGAACTTGCAATCACAGCATTCACAAAAATAACAATCAGATCAAACACCATGAAAGCACATCATCCGAAATCGAGTAAAAGCATCAAACCGAATCCACACCCATCAAATGATCCCTCAGTCTCATTGGCTGATTAATTATACATAACTATGAAGATCACAGCACAAAACATCATCATCCTAACACTAACCATCGTTCAATAGAGAAAACTAAAGAAATAACAATAAAAAAGTAAGAAAAAATGGAAATGCAACAAGAAGCATTAGAATTAGAGCTCCAACCCTTTTGGCTTAGCTGGTCTTCTTCCTCTTCAAAGTGGCTTCTCCTCTTCCTGTAGGTTGGCCTCCTCCATGCCCTCTGATTTGTTCCTCACATTGCCTCTCTAATGTTCCTCACGATAATTGCTGGCCAACCCCTTTTCCTTGAGACATTCTTTCCTTTTTATATCCTGGCATCACTTTTGTCCACCATTTGTTCTTTGACACCTGTCCCTTTTGCAGCATCATCTTTTTGTCCAGCCATTTGATGTGTAACACCTGTCCTGCCTAATACACCACATTCTGTCTTTGATTCCTTTGATTCCTCTCTCTTTCCTTCATTAGGAAGGTGGATGTGTGACACTTGTCCTAATGTGTTCCCTGTGTGCGTCAAGTGAAAGTTGTCTTTTTCTGCCAGCTCAACTTCTGGTCTTAGCAGCACCAGATACCTTCATGTAGGGACTCTTTTAACTTGGCTGTAGGATACTCTCATGCAACGTGAGGGCACTTGCTGAAAAATAAAAGTTTATAAATTTAAAGGATTTTATCTGTGTTTTTTGCAAAAGAGCTAAGATGACATGGAAATTTCATATATCGAGTAAAAGGTTAAAAATATAGATTTTATATTATTTAATTGTAGCGTAAATCAAGAAAATCATGCTTGTACCTAACAATAATGAGTAAGAAATCCATGTCATTAGGGGTTCCAAATTCTGGTGAATGGAGAGCACCCTAGCGCACTTCGACTTTCGAGCCTCCATTTTATTTGGCACTTGTCTAATCAATCACACTGTGAAATATTCTATTTCACTTTTCCTTTCTCGTTCGATATCTTTCACCGATTACTAATCACATCGACAAATTGTTCTACGGGATGAGAAGGTTGATATTCTGGTGAAGATTTTTTTATCTTTCTTTTCGAACAGATTACTAGAGTGACAAAACTCTTTCATATCATCTTGGACAAAGGACAGCTACTTAAGGAAGTCTATTTTTATTATAAATTATTTTGACTCATTAGATATTTCTTTTGTAACACCTTCAAATCGTGCTTGTCACACGGCAAAATTCAACTTGAGGATAACTACTAACAATGTTATGTTTTGACTAAAATTTTAACTTTGACTAGTTCTTTGACCAATAAACAATATGAGTTGAAGACTTAATATGATATTAATAAGAATAACAATAAAGCGGAAGTCCAATAGTAATTATGAGATAAATCATAACGTCATTAAACATCAAAGTTAAAATGGAAGTATGATAAGATAAGAATAATCTATGTATTTATGAGAAGGAAACAAGGAATGGCACTAAAATTGAGTAGGCTAAGATACATCCATGTGTATTGGATCATCATGAACACCACAAGTCGCTTGAGCCCATCCTTCATTACTCTGATTACCTGCAGGATCAATGTAAGGAAACAATAACCCATGAGCCGAGATACTCAAATTTTGATCAAGGGAAATTTAGACTTTTGGCCAAACCCTCGTGATCTCTCCTATATAAAGACCCCTATTCTCTTTTGTTTACTCTATAGTATTTTCTCCATCTGAATCTCTTGGTGGCTAGGGCTTGAGGAAGGAAAAAAAGAGGAACAAGGAGGAGGAAGAAGAGGAAGAAAAAGGAGAAAGATTTAAGATCAAGGTATATAAAGGGGATCTAAAACCCCTCTCTCGTCTCTCAATGTTATTCATGTTTTGGATTGAGCGCATGACGACACCTTGCCCTCTTATTGGATCTTGATTGAGGGTACGTTGATTTTTAATGTCCAAATCTACATATTAGGCATAGATTCATGGGATTATTTGTTTGGAAATGCAGAAATCTAACTATTATGGTTCATATGTTCTTCATGTTGTTCATGTTGGGGTTGAACCCTAGATCTAGAAATTTAATGCTTTTGTAAAGTTTCTAATGACCTTTTGATCCTAGAATGTCTAGGAAATATATAGTATTGATTTTTTAATATTGTACAATGTTTCTCCCAAAATTTTGGTTGAAAATCGTGTAAAATCGAGCTCGGAAGCAGAGTTCTAGAGCTATGTCACGATCGTAACTCATCCCATCAAACCCATGATAGAAGGGATGGAAATTGGCCAAATTATAGACTTTTGTCTTGCTCGTGACATCCATTTTCACGGTCGTGACAAAGCCAGACACGACCGTGACTACCTCCTGGCATGGTGATAGTGATTTTATGGAGTATAGTGATACCTTGCTGATTTTGTGGTCAAATTTGAAAATTTTTTCAATTTTTTTTTTAACTCCCTAACTCACTCTCTCCTGCAAGTGTACAGGTCAATTGTAATGGACCCAAATGTCGTATCCACAGTGGTTTGAAGCCAAGTACCCCCTAAGACAATCTAGACTAACCCTACTTCAAGTGTCAAAAAATAGAAAATAGATTTTTTAATTATGGCAAAAGGATAACTATTTTTGGAGTTTTGGAGATTTATATGGACTGAATTTTAGATGTTGAACTAAGGACTAAATGGATGTATCAATCAATGGGAAAGTTCTTCTCGGAATTGGGGTTCATCTAATTTAATTATGGATGGATATGAGCAATTCACATTAAAATATCAATTCTAATTCAACATAGTAAAGGGTTGTTTTCACAGCATAATTAAACTAAGACTAATCACCTTATTTTCATAGGAATGACTAGACAAGTTGAATTAGAAGAGGTCCCTACTGATATTGAGTTGTCATTATGCATAAACCTTGAGAACCTCACTGATTTTGCTAAATCCTCTCAGATTTTGACAATTTCAGATTGGCACCACAACCAAACTAACATTCACACATCAACTAATCAGAAATGTACTAATTCCTATCCTAATATTAATGCTTCTTTGTTTATCTCTAAACAACAAAAAGATTTTAAATCAGCCTCTCAGCTGCAAATGAAAATGAAATCCACATTATCATTAATTCATTTGGGTAAAATCAGCACATATCACTAATGAAAAAATCAGAAAGATTATCATTGCTTCTTATCCATTTCTAAATAAGAAGGAACCTAGAATCAACTTCTCAGTTGCTAAGAAATCAGGACCCCTCAATGATAAACAGAATTCAACATTTCAGGAACCAAAAATGAAAATCAGATTTTAGAAATAAAGAATCAGATTCCCTATCAAGAATTGGACCTAAATACTTGTCATTAGTTCTTGATTTATTTCTGAACAAAGATTAGATCAAAAGACAATCTCTCAGTTGTAAATACAAATAGGATCTTACAATGTCAAGAACAGAATCCAATGAACTCAAAAATGCAGAACAAAAATCAGAAAAAATCAAATATCAGTGCAGGAATCATATTTGTTCTTACTCCATCCACAATTAAACTAGATTATTACCCTATCCTAGAAGAGATTGGATTTAGCTCCTCATAATTACAAAGATTGATACAAAGTAGGAGAAGAAACTGATACAAATAATCCTGAATAAAATATGTCGACTGAAATCAGGATTGCAGAATGTTTCAGCAGCAGCCTTCAGCTCCTCCTCTGCTCCCTTATGCAAAAACCCTTGCAATGACCAGCCCCCCTTTTCCTCCAAATTCTACAGCATATATATGACTTTTCTTCACCCTTGGATGCAGATCAAAATGTTCTATTCCCTCCTAATTTAGCCATGTGTCCTGGTCCTGAAAGTATCAGTAGGTGCCAGCTTTTTGGACAACTTTTAGAGTGGTCCCCCCACCTTTTTCCATCTTGTGCAACCTTGTTTTTCTTGCTAGAAGAGACAAAACAGCAGGTATCAAAGTTCTCAAATAAAATTTAAACCAATAAGGATTATGACAGCTATTAATATCAGCTCCATTAGCAAATGAAGTTTGATGTTATGCAGGAATGAAAATCCCTGCACAGAAATGATAACTTTTATACCCGGAATGATAACTTTGCACATATCATGAAAAGTGTCCAAATATGAGTGGTTCAAAGCAGTGAAGGCATCAAAGGGATTAAGATGGCAAGTAAATGAGGTCAATTATCAAGTGTGGATAAAATTTCATAGGAATGATAACTTTGGTGCCCCGGAATGATAACTTGTTATAAACTTAGTTGTGGTTATCCAAATGTGATCAAATCAGAGCAGCAAGGAGTTAGGATAATAATTTAATAGTTGCCTAATGCTGTTATGCAGAAATGATAGCTTTGCATATCGAAATGACAATTTTGCCCTAAAAATGATAACTTGACACCAAAAATGATAACTTGTGAAATGGAATGATAACTTTGCACAAATCAAATAATGGTTATCCAAATGTGATTCATTCATAATGACAAGGGATTTAGGGCAAGATAACCACTAGAAATCAGCTCAATTAGAAAAATGATAACTTTGCACATTGGAATGATAGCTTGCCCAAAAAATGACAACTTGGCATAGAATTGATATATTTATGGATTTTAGCAATTCAGAACCTCTATGCACATGAAATTAAGTGTAAAATGAGAATGATCAGCTGGTTATCACAATCCATTGCATTCCATGCATAATTGGCCAAAAGTTAAGCAAAATAGGGGCTCGATATGGGTGAAATGAATGGAAAATGGAATAAAAACCTAATATGATTAGCTAGTGATCAAACTCCCCCAAGCTTAGCCTTTTGTTTGTCCTCAAGGAAAATATTCAGATATTAAGAAAAAACTTGAATTAAACAATTCACAAATGAATTCAAAACCAGTTGATTTAAGTCCAATGAGTTTCTCACTTTGCCAACACTTCATTCTTTCCAAAAACTCAATTTCTAGCTAGGGAATCACAAAGGCTAAAGCAAATTTAAGCCATGAAAAAGGTACTAGCAGTAACAAGTTTGAATTTCAGGAATTATCAACTTTACAAAAAGGTTGAACTATAAATCCCTTCATGAACAGATTTTTCACTGCTTAAACAGGTTTAACACCTGACTTTTATTCATGGAAATGCAATAAATAGGTTGAGACCTGATTTTTATTCATGCTGGTCACAGGATAAAAATCCTGGATTTATTCAGGAGAGGTTCTCTTTTGGAATTTCACTCTATTTATTTATGCATGCATGGAATGCAAAATGCAACTTTTCACTTTTTCTTTTTCTATTCTGTTTATGAAGTGAGCAATAGTTCAAACTCAAGTAAGGTTTGGATCCCTTAGTCCAAAAAGTCAAGTTTTCCTATTTAACATGGCAGCAAGAGCCTTGACTCCTTTCTAGACATCTTATATTGTCAACTTAATCCATAGGTGTCAGCTAGTGTACTCACAAAAAGAAAAAAATTTCAGCTAAAATTTTGATTCAAATGCATCTGAATTGATAAGTTGATTGAAGCAAGAAGACTAATGGCCAAATTGACCACTTGATATTGGAGTGTACTAACTGTCATATTAAAGGATTTCACCCATTTTAGAGTTAAAATGAAGGCGGGAATTGAATTGAACTCAAACAGTGATAACCAGTGATAACCGGGTGAAACTAATGATAACTTGGTCAAAACACTGATAACCTGGTGATAAATGATGATATGGCATTAAAATAGATTGAAAACATGGTGTAAAGTTTAAAAAAGCACCAGGTTTCCTCCCCCAAGCTTATTCTCAGCACTGTCCACTGTGGTGAAAAAGATAAGCAAGGGAGAGGGTTGGGAGGGTATCAAATTCTTGGATTTGTGCACTTGAATCCTTTTGTTCTCTCATGTCAACCAGAGGCTTTGGGTGGTCCATACTTCTGATTTGCAACCAATTCTGCAGAGAAATAGAGGATATCAATGAAATCTGCAATCTCAGATTTTTGGGATGCACAATTCAATAATGCACTGAAATGCACTAAAATTCAGCAATGGTAGATGTGGATAACTGATATGAATGATAATTCAGATGTCAATATGATAATTGTAGTATGAAAGAAAAGATAATATCAGTTATCAGTGGTATTTCAATGAGAAAATCAAAATTGAGTGTAGGAGTACTCTCTAAATGAAAATTTATGGATGGATCTGATTCCTCCCTGATTTATTCCTGCAAAACAGAGAAAATTAGATATAAAATGGCTTGGGTTACCTCCCAAGAAGTGCCTTATTTTAATGTTTTAGGCTAGACATTGTTGCATTTGAGTTCAACTAGGCAATTGTAGGGGATCTTGCAAAATCAGCACCTCCTTAGTTGAATCCATGGCTGTGGGATTGTATAACTTCAATCTTTGTCCATAAACCTTGAATATGTCAGCATTGTCATTGACAAGGTCCACAGCCCCAAAAGGATAAACCTTGTGGACTTTGAAGGGTCCACTCCATCTAGACTTCAACTTTTCAGGAAATAATTTAAGCCTTGAATTGAATAGCAATACAAGGTCTCCAACCTTGAAATCTTTCTTCAAAATCCTATTGTCATGCCACCTCTTTGTCCTTTCCTTGTAGAATTCATAATTATGATATGCATTGAGTCTAATCTCATCCAATTCATCAATTTGCAATAGCCTTTTCTATCCACAAGAGTGCATATCAAAATTTAGTGCCTTGACAGCCCAATAAGCTTTGTGCTTGAGTTCAATTGGCAAGTGGCAAGTTTTTCCATAAACCAACTTGTATGGGAAGACACCAATTGAAGATTTATAAGCTGTCCTATAGGCCCAATGTGCATCATTCAACTTGGTGCTTCAATCCTTTCTAGTTAATGAAATTATTTTCTCCAAAATGGCCTTAATCTCCCTATTTGATATTTCAGCTTGGCCATTTGTTTGAGGATGGTAGGCAGTTGAAACCTTATGCTTTACCCCATATTTGCTCAAAAGATTCTCAAAGCTTCTTTCTATGAAGTGGCTGCCTCCATCACTGATAACCACCCTTGGAATTCCAAATCTTGGAAAGATAATGTCTTTGAATAACTTGATGACAGCCTTGGAATCAGCAACTATTGTTGGAATGGCCTCTATCCATTTGGACACATAATCAATAGCCAACAATATGAATTTGTATCCAAAGGATCTAGGGAAGGGGCCCATGTAATCAATGCCCTAAACATAAAAAATCTCAACTTCTAAAATTCCCTGCTGTGGGATTTCATTTCTTCTTGAGATTGATCCTGCTCTGGCACACATCACAGCCCTTGACATACATGTGAGCATCTTTGAATAAGGAAGGCCAATAGAAGCTAGATTGGAGAACCTTAGCAGCTGTCTTCTGAGCAGCTGTCCTCCATATGGAGATGAGTGACATTCATACAAAATGGATTGAAATTCAGATTCTGGCACACACCTTCTGAACATGCCATCGGAGGACTTCTTGAACAAGAGGGGAACATCCCAATAGTAGTCTTTGATGTTATGAAAGAACTTCTTCTTCTGTTGGTAGGAGTACTCAAGTGGAATGATTCCACATGCCAAATAATTGATAATGTCAGCATACCAAGGAGTTGGGGCAACTGATATGGCCATTAGGAAGTCATCAGGGAATGAATCATTGATAGGAAGTGATGGGGATTCCTGAATTCCTTCCATTATTGACAAATGGTTAGCAACTAAGTTCTCTGTCCCTCTTTTGTCCTTGATTTCCACATCAAATTCTTGCAGCAATAAAATCCACCTGATAAGCATTGGCTTTGATTCCTTCTTGCTGATTAGGTGCCTAACAGCTTGAAGGTGCATAACATATGACACAGTGTTTCTTGTCTTTGGTTTGTCCCAGCACTGCCCCTACTGCCTGATCAGATGCATCACACATGATTTCAAAAGGTAATAACCAATCTGGTGGTTGCACAATTGGAGCTGAAATGAGGGCTTCCTTCAATTGATTAAAGGCCTTCATACAGTCCTCATCAAAATTGAACTCAATATCTTTAGTTAGTAGCCTTATGAGGGGTTTGGTTATCATTGAAATTTTTTTTATAAACCTCCTGTAGAAACCAACATGGCCCAAGAAACTCCTTATAGCCTTCACATTCTTTGGAGGTGGCAGCTTCTCAATGGCCTCAATCTTTGCTTTGTCCATCTCAATCACTCTGCTGGATACAATGTGGCCCAACACAACTCCGTCTTGAACCATGAAGTGGCACTTTTCCCAATTCAGAATTAAATTGGATTCCCTGCATCTTTGTAGCACATTTGTTAAATTCTCCAAGCAAGCATCAAAGGAGTTCCCATAAACTGAAAAGTCATCCATAAACACTTCCATTATATCCTCAATGAAGTATGAAAAGATAGACATCATATACCTCTAAAATGTAGTAGGGGCATTGCACAATCCAAATGACATTCTCTTATATGCAAATGTCCCATGTGGACAAGTGAAGGTGGTCTTGTCCTAGTCTTAGGGATGGATAGGAATCTACAAGAAGTGGAGTGGAAATAAAAGTGTGAATGCTTAGCCAACCTCTCAAGAATTTGGTCAATAAAGGGAAGTGGAAAGTGATCCTTCCTGGTTGCCTTGTTCAATTTTCCAAAATCAATACACATTCTCCAACCATTGACTGTCCTGGTAGATATCAACTCATTTGTATTTGATTTTACTACTATAATCCCTCCTTTCTTTGGCACCACTTGAACAGGACTGACCCATTCACTATCCGAAATGGAGTAGACAATTCCAACATTCAACAACTTCAGCACCTCTTTCTTTACAACTTCCTTCATCACTGGATTGAGTCTTCTTTGGCATTCAATTGAAGGCTTATAGTTGTCCTCCATAGGAATTCTGTGCATGCAAATTGAGGGATTAATACCCTTAATATCTTCAATATTACCTCCCTGTACAGCTTCAGTCTTTTCAGCAGCTCATGCACTTATTCTTTAGGCAAATTGGCATTCATAATTACTGGAAATGTGGAATTCTCTCCCAAAAATTCATACTTCAGGTTGCTAGGGAGGGGCTTGAGCTCCAATTTAGATGAGTTGTCTTGAGTTGAATTGGTTTGGAGTTCAGCAATGAAAACCTCCTACACTCCATTTTGAAATTATGAAATTCCTACTGATTTGAGGGAATTCATTGCAGATTGGCATGGCTTGGCCTCTGGATCTTCTAGTTCCTTCAAGTGATCAAACATTAGACACCTTTGCAAAGGATCTTCAATGTGAATTATTGCAGAAATTTGCTCTACAATCTGATCTAGTTGCCCATCTTCAAAATTACTTTGCTGAAAATTTGGCCTACTAATAACTTGAGCCAAATTGAATTCTATCTTGTCCTCTCCAATTTGGAATGTCAATCTACATTCCTTTACATCTATTACAACTCCTGCAGTGGCTAGGAAGGGTCTCCCTAAAAGAATTGGTATGTTCAGGTCCTCATCCATGTCAAGTACCACAAAGTCCACAGGAATGTAAAATTTTCCAACTTTGAGGGGTATGTCTTCAATGATTCCATGTGGATACTTGATGGATCTGTCAGCTAGCTGTAAGGACATGTTGGTAGGCTTCATATCTCCAACTTCTAGCTTCCTACAAAGTGATAGAGGGATTACACTCACTGATGCACCCAAATCACACATTGCCCTCTGAATTTTTTTATTCCCAATCTCACATGGAATTGAGAAGCTTCCTGGATCCTTTAGCTTGGGAGGTAACTTGTTTTGGATTATTGCAGAAGCCTCCTCAGTTAATGCTATGACTTCATGTTCCATAATCCTCCTCTCCTTTGTCAAAATTTCCTTTAAGAACTTGGCATATGAGGGCATCTCTTGAATGTCTTCAACAAATGGCACATTGATATATAATTTCTTCAGGATTTCAAGAAATCTTCCATGTTGTTGGTCTTGCCTTGCCTTGATCAATCTTTGAGGGAAAGGCACTTTATCAAAAATCCTATTCTTGGCTTCATTTTGAGGGTGCTTGTTCTGATTTTCCACCACAACCTCTTCAGATGGCTCTTCAATAGGGTTTGAACTTGAAATTGTTTGAGCTAGATTGCCCTCAACATTCTTCATTGGTTCCTCAACAATTCTTCCACTCCTGAGTTGAATAGCTTGAGCCTTTCCTTGGGGTTCAATTCTCGTTGTCCAAGGAAGAACATTGGTGGTCTATTAGAAGTGCTTGCTTGTTGGACAATTTGGCTCTCAAGCAACTTTTGATTTGCACTCAAGGCCTCATATCCAATGGTTAATTTATGCATTGCCTTCTCCTGCTTTTCTTGCTTCTTCAGAATTTGTTGCAGCAACTCCTCCATTTTTGAGAATTGAGTGGCTTGAGCTTGTGGTGGCTCATATGGGTCTTTGCATTGTGACATTTGAAGGTTGATTCTAATATGGCTCATATGGCTTGAGCTTGTGGTTGGTTCCTTGGCAAAATCTTGAGTTGCCAATTAAGATTCTACATGGGTGGCCCTTGGTAATGGTTGGCCTTGTAGGAGAAGTAGGGGTGATTTCTATTTTCTGGAGTATAGAACTCAGCAAGGGGCTTCACTCCATAATTCCCCACAGCATTCACTTGGTCTATGGATTGTTCATATTGCTGCATTATCAGATTACAACCCTCTGTGACATGGCCTTGGTTTCCACATACATCACACCTTGATTCAGAATTGGAAGCCTCATTGATATTAGGTGTCAAATTCAGCTTCTCCAAGGCCTTGTGCAATCCTTCTTCAATCTGGACAGAAATGTTGTTGATTTGATTATCATTTGATGGCATCCTTGTCCTATCATGTGTAAGGAAATGGTGGTTCTTGACAATGTTCTCAATTAATTGGTAGGCTTCATCAATGTTCCTGGATGCAAAAATTCCTCCTACAGCAATATCCAATGCCACTTTAGATGGATAGTTCAATCCTTTGTGAAAATAATTGACCAATTGCCATTTTTCAAACCCATGGTGTGGACATGCCCTCAACAAGCTATGGAGTCTTTGCCATGCATCACATATGTTCTCTTGATCCAATTGATAAAATCTAACAATTTGATCCCTATAGTTGTTAGTTTTGCTAGGTGGAAAGAATTCAGGTAGAAACAATTGAATTATGGACTCCCAAGTGGCAATTTCTTCAGGTTAGAGGGTCTTGTACCAAGTCTTGGCCTTGTATTTGAGTGAGAAGGGGAATAGCCTTATGTAGACAGCATCCATAGGTGTATTATTGAAGTGGACAGTGCTGCAAATTTCTTTGAAATTGTCAAGGTGTGAAGCTGGATCCTCATTCCCCAATCCAACAAACTGATATTGCCTTATCATTGTGACCAATGCTGGATTCACTTCAAAATTGGCAGCAAGTGCTAGGACTCCATTCCCTATTGATTTCTGACATTGCTAGGTGAATAGAAATCCTTGAGTGTCCTTGGTGCAGCCATGTTAACTTCTTCTTCTTCCTCTTCAAAAATTCTTCTTCTTGTCTCTTGCCTTTGCAATCTCCTCCTCAAGAATCTCCTTTCAAGTTCAGGATATGATTGATAATGGTCCTATTGATAATCCAAATCATGCATAAATGAATTCAGAAGTATCAAATTCAGAAAAGAAAGAAAACTGGTCAAAAATGAAAAATTTAGAATGATAACTTGCAAAAACTGAAAATTGAACTAATAAATGGACTGGTAACTGGTCTAAAACTAATCTAAACTATCTAAGTTAATCTAATTGGCCTCAAATCCCCGGCAACAGTGCCAAAAACTTGATAGTGATTTTATGGAGTATAGTGATAACTTGCTGATTTTGTGGTCAAATTTGAGATTTTTTTCAAATTTTGATTTAACTTCCTAACTCACTCTCTACTGCAAGTGTACAGGTCAATTATAATAGATCCAAATGTCGTATCCATAGTGATTTGAAGCCAAGGAGACTAACCCTACTTCAAGTGGCAAAAACAAAAAATTTAGAAAAATAGAAAACAAATTTTTAATTATGGCAAAAGGATAACTGTTTTTGGAGTTTTGGAGATTTATATGGACTGAATTTTAGATGCTGAATTAAGGACTAAATGGGTTTATCAATCAATGGGAAAGTTATCCTAGGAATTGAGGTTCATCTAATTCAATTATGGATGGATATGAGCAATTCACATTAAAATATCAATTCTGATTCAACATAGTAAAGGGCTGTTTTCACAGTATAATTAAACTAAGACTAATCACCTTATTTTCATAGGAATGACTAGACGAGTTGAATTAGAAGAGGTCCCTACTGATATTGAGTTGTCATTATGCATAAACCTTGAGAACCTCACTGATTTTGCCAAATCCTCTCAGATTTTGTCAATTTCATATTGGCACCACAACCAAACTAACATTCACACATCAACTAATCAGAAATGTACTGATTCCTATCCTAATGTTAATGCTTCTTGGTTTATCTCTAAACAACAAGAGGATTTTAAATCAGCCTCTCAGCTGCAAATGAAAATGAAATCCACATTATCATTAATTCATTTGGGTAAAATCAGCACATATCACTAATGAAAAATCAGAAAGGTTATCATTGCTTCTTATCCATTTCTAAATAAGAAGGAACCTAGAATCAACTTCTCAGCTGTTAAAAAATCAGGGCCCCTCAATGATAAACAGACTTCAACATTTCAAGAATCAGAAATGAAAATCAGATTTCAGAAATAAAGAATCAGATTCCCTATCAAGAATTGGACCTAAATACTTGTCATTGGTTCTTGATTTATTTCTGAACAAAGATTAGATCAAAAGACAACCTCTCAGTCCTAAATACAAATAAGATCTTACAATGTCAAGAACAGAATCCAATGAACTCAGAAATGCAGAACAGAAATTAGAAAAAATCAAATATCAGTGCAGGAATCAGATTTGTTCTTACTCCATCCACAATTAAACTAGATTACTACCCTATCCTAGAAGAGATTGGATTTAGCTCCTCATAATTACAAAGACTGATACAAAGTAGGAGAAGAAACTGATACAAATCATCCTGAATAAAATCTGTCGACTGAAATCAGGATTGCAGAATGTTTCAGCAGCAGCCTTCAGCTCCTCCTCAGCTCCCTGATGCAAAAACCCTTGCAATGGCCAGCCCCCCCTTTCATCCAGATTCTACAGCATATATATGACTCTTCTTCACCCTTGGATGCAGATCAAAATGTTCTATTTCCTTCTGATTTAGCCATGTGTCCTGGTCCTGAAAGTATCAGCAGGTGCTAGCTTTTTGGACAACTTTTGGAGTGGTCCCCCCATTTTTTCAGCTTGTGCAGCCTTGTTTTCCTTGCTAGAAGAGACAGAACATCAAATATCAAAGTCCTCAAATAAATTTAAACCAATAAGGATTAAGACAGCTATTAATATCAACTCCATTAGCAAATGAAGTTTGATGTTATGCATGAATGAAAATCCCTGCACAGAAATGATAACTTTTATACCCGGAATGATAACTTTGCACATATCATGAAAATTGTCCAAATATGAGTGGTTCAGAGCAGTAAAGTCATCAAAGGGATTAGGATGGCAAGTAAATGAGGTCAATTATCAAGTGTGGATAAAATTTCATAGGAATGATAACTTTGGTGCCCCGGAATGATAACTTGGTGTCATAAAATGATAACTTATTATAAACTTAGTTGCGGTTATCCAAATGTGATCAAATTAGAGCAGCAAGGAGTTAGGATAATAATTTTACAGTTGTCTAATGCTGTTATGCAGAAATGATAGCTTTGCATATCGAAATGACAATTTTGCCCTAAAAACGATAACTTGACACAAAAAATGATAACTTGTGAAATGGAATGATAACTTTGCACAAATCAAACAATGATTATCCAAATGTGATTCATTCATAATGACAAGGGATTTAGGGCAAGATAACCACTAGAAATCAGCTCAATTAGAAAAATGATAATTTTGCACATTGGAATGATAACTTGTCCAAAAAATGATAACTTGGCATAGAATTGATATATTTATGGATTTTAGCAATTCAGAACCTCTATGCACATGGAATTAAGTGTAAAATGAGAATGATCAGCTGGTTATCACAATCCATTGCATTCCAAGCATAATTGGCCAAAAGTTAGGCAAAATAAGGGCTCGATATGTGTGAAATGAATGAAAAATGGAATAAAAACCTAATATGATTAGTTAGTGATCACATGGTCGTGACCGAAGAGACTTTTCAGGGTTCTGTCACAATCGTGACAACACCATTCACGGTCGTGAAGGACATAAAAAAATTATATAATATATTAAATTTATTTTCAAGGTATTAATAGTATGTATTGATGTTTGTTGATTGTATAAGTACCTAGATACACATATATGCATATTTCCCACATAACTAGGTTAAAAGATGAAGATTGAATGACATTAATGATTATTGATTGAAAAGCATAATGAATTCAGTTGTAGATGATGTTACATGTCGACCTTCATGGCCCTTTATCGAATTTTCTCCAAAATGATCGTTATACACATCGACAACTGTGTCATTCTGATGTTGCCTTCGGACGAGAGTTCTCCAGAATGATCGGTACACACATCGGCAATGGTGTGTGCATTCTGATGTTGCATTCGGGCGAGAAGGGAGCATTATCTCTAAGTCTTAGCAAGCCTATTGAGAGGGCAATGACATAAATCCCAACTATCGAAAGATATAACACTAAGAATGGCCAATGATGAATCGAATGGAAATGATGTCCCACTAAAGTGAAAAGTCCGAAAGGGTTATAAAGCAACTTGAGGAAAAGGTATCAAGGCAATGGTTATGGTAAATGTACAACACTTATATGTCAATGGATTGAATTGTTATGAATATTTTCATACAATATGTATGATGATATGATTATGTCTTCAATACAATTGTTTTATTTGCATGGTGGTCGATTATTATAATTGTTGTATGACATGTAGATCATATGATAATTACATGGCATGCATATTATTTCCTTTTTTTATATGAAGATGATGATACATATCATGTAGTATACTGCTTAGGATTATAGCATCGCATTACATGACCTTTACATACTCTAATTGGGAAAATTTCTGCACCATGAATCCGTGCAGGTACCCAATGATTGGATGATGACATCATAGCTCATGACAAGAAAAATTGCACACTAGGTTAGAAGTCTTAGAGTCAAGTGTTATTGAGTTTGTTGGACTATGAGTTTCAAAAAGATGTTTCCTATGATGACATTTGACTATGATTTTAAGATGTTTTAATTGCTATTGGTGATGTTTTAAATTCTATAACATTACTTTGATGTTTTATGAAGTCTTCCACTTTTCATTGAAGGTTTTATTTTATTTTAAATTATTGTTTTATGTTTCTGCTATTTTAAATGGAAAATCATATTTTATTATGATTATGTGATGGCAAACACACAACCGAATGACCTGATTGCACTTGACTTTTGGGGATGAAATTTCGGGGTGTTACATGAACTTTGCATCCCAATAGGTGAATAATAAACCAATGGATAAATAGTAACAATAAATAAGCATAGAGTTAGCATGATCATAATCATCATTAGAATAATCAATGAAAAGAAATCAAGACCATGCTAAAATAAGAATCCATGGAATGCATCAATGCTATACTCTAAGTATAATCAAATGAATAATCAATATTATAAGTGGAATAAATCGATACTATACACTAAGTTAGATCCATGGAACAAATCAATGGAAAAGATCAATATGATAACTTTGGGTAGCATCAATAGAAAAATCAAATAGTATGCTTTGGATAAAATTTTGCTCTGAGTGAATCAATGTAACATCCGATACGGCAATGCTCTAAATGGTTCATCAATACAACATCTATGAGTAAAATCATAACCCTTGATAAACACTACTGGGATCCAATAGAAAAAATCACTACTCTGATTATTAATGATAGAGATCAATGTGATATCTATATGTAAAATCAAGTGGAGTATGAGCAAAGCAATCAATCACTATATATGTTAGGATTTCTGCACGAAAAATTATGCACAATAAAAAAATCCAAAATTTTATCTGCCCCCACACCCCTCGGTAGGGGGATCCCCCTGAATCCCCCCTTGACCCCCTACAAGCTCATTGATCGGGCAACGAGACCCCGTAGTGCGAGGGTGCCCTTTACTTTGGAGTGTCTTGTGGTGCAGACGAGTTTTCAGTTGGGCTAGGATTCAATGCATTATTAAAAGTATAAGAATAATAGTATTTCAATATGATGGTTTTGATTAGTGATATAAATCAATTCAATGCTCTGATTACTTTATTCGATGACTTATACCATGCTATGAATCAATGTACATATTTCAATGCTCTATACTATGCTTTGAGTGTATTTTCAATGCTATAATTGAAAGTTGTAGTCAACTTATTTATCTCTAATATTTCTATGCAATGTCACTGATTAAAATATTTGTTGCAATAAAGTGTTATGTACTTCATGAGTAGCTAGTGATTATGCACATCATGAATCCCCTCTAAAGAGGATGGTATCCTCTTTCGTTACACGATGGGGAAAACTCGTGCAACTGGCCGGACAAATCGTGTCTTAACATTGGCTACAATATTATACCATCAACTCCCATCAATTCATAACATGAATACCCTAACTTTTATCTTTAATTAGTTAGGTTCTCATCTTCACCTAGATTGGGACTTAGTCATAATGATGTAATTATAATAATCAAGATCAAGAGGTCATGTAATCAATGGAATCGAAGAGAGGTTATAACTCATATAACATCTATGCAATGAGACATTGAGATCAAGAGTAATAGAGTTCTGGATTTGATGACAATGTAGAATAGCTTTGAATTCCAGATCATGACCCACATATTAACAAAATAATAATAAAATGTAAAATGATCATTCTTTGCGATGACAACAATCGTGATATTGGTAGAATCAAGTAGATGGCAAATCAGCAATAGGATAATCAAATCAGATATTAAAGTCAACTATTTTTTAGCATAACCCAGACCGAGTTGGATCGGGTTCTATGGGTGCCTTGGTCGGGCTCAGTCCGAGTGTACCGGCCCGAATTAGGTTCAATCACTTCCTATGATGACAATGTTCTAAGTCATTATATCGATATAATATGATGGATGTCAGATCATGGATTAGCAATATATAAGAATCAAATAAAAATATCATCCTAGCATAATTTTCGATGGAACTCGAGCCGGGTTCCATGCGGTTCGGGTCGAGCATAATGCGAGCTCGTCCTAGATGAACTCAGATAGTTCCAATGCCAGTACCCAGGCTAAGTTCAATGGAACCTTGGCCATCATCCGATGTCTGCGTGAATTGATGATGGATGCAGGCCAGACAGTGTTGAACTTGGACCGAGTTTAATGTTTGTTGTATCCCGATAACCAATATACATGGGCCGAGTTATCCAAACTCGGGTCGGGTTCTAGGATTCCGACAAATACTGTGACCCTGATTGTTCAGTTTTCGATATAGTTTTGTCAGAATAAACCTCTTAGGACCAAGTAATCATGACGAATCATGGGTAACGGGAGATGATGCTATGATTCTAATTTACCCTAACAACATACAAGTTTATTGTTAAAATTGATTCAAAGGTTGATCTAATGATCCACCTATCTCTATGCGAATTCTCTACTACTTGATCCTCTTTCTCTAACTCATTCTCCTCATCGGCCATCCTTGAATGCTCTTTGACTTTGACTACACCTTGTCCTTAGTACCCTGTCTCTGCTGGTCACGTCAGATGGAGGAAAATTGAGGGAAAGGTCAGAAAAAAGTAGCAAGAAGATGCGACAAAATGTCTTATTATGACTGCTACATTATCTTGATTTTTTACTAGTGTTTCAACGTATTTTCAGTGACATTTTCGATGGCCAACACTGTGTTCAGGCTCCTAGTTGGTTAGAAAATCGTGCAGGTGGAGGAGAAAAAGAGAAAAGGCACGATGATTAGGGTTAAATGAGATTTTTGATGAAGAGAAAATTTATATAGTTATGAATCAAAAGATAAGATTGGTTATAACTTCTCGCATATGGACTCCTCTTATTTAATTCCAACATAAATATGATTTTATCTTTTTATTAACTTTGATAATATCTTTTTTCTATGGTTGGACCGGGCGTTACATATGTTTTGAATACACTAGGATTGTTTCTTTACAAATTATGCTGTGACCTCCCTTGGTAATTAAAACAAAACTTTGACAAAACGTTGAATGAACTCCTATACTTTCTTATGAATTTTGAGAAGGGCAAGTCGACTAAGGCACAATTAGAGAGGAGAGAGTCAATTATTCTACGACACTGAGATATTTACGCCCATTTGAAACGGAATTACGTTGAAATGATTATGACATCTATTAAATCCTTTAAATAAACATGAAAGTTCAAATTTTATAACGATTTATTCTTAAATTAAATAATATATAATTTAGGAGAAACAATGAAAATAGTCTTTATTACTCTTGTCATTGGGCTTTTCTCCCCACGGCCCAAATGGGTCTAATAAAAAGAAACCCTAAATTTCTCTCACTATAAAATGGCCACTTGACGGCCCTTGTCTTCCCACCTTCATCTTCCCCGTAACGTTCATTCTTCTCTTCTCTTCTTTCCATATTCAACCGTTTTCCTCGTTATCGATTGGGCCTCAACATGTTGTGTATCTATTGTTTTCGCCCATCTTTCTTTCATTGTTCTGGCTTCTGCTGTCATTTTTTTTTATTGTTCATAATGGAATTTGTAAGATGGCTGTGGTGGTGTTGGTGGGCATTTGCAGTGACGACTCCAATGCTTGCAGAAGCATGAAGCAGTGCGGCGATGCTCTCTCTGATTCATAAACAAACAACAGAGAGCAGAAGAAACACGCAGCGATGTTGCCTTCCTTATCTTCCATGACTCTGATGCGCAATTGCCCCCCTCTCCATCCTTTTTGCTCATCTTTATCTTTTTTTTTTTTCTTCTTCTTCTTCTTCTGTTTTATTTTTTTTTTTAATTTTTTTTTAATTGTTGTTGTTTTGTTAGTCATCTAATTTGTCTACCTGGACGTTTGGCAACTGCTTGGTAATCAACGTTTTCAATTAGAAACGTTTCCAAAATTCGTCTTTTATCCTCGCAGCATGCTCGCAAACAAGTCGCTTAGTTTTTTTCATCTGAAAAATGATTTTTTTTATGTCAAATTGTTTTTAATTTATTTTGAACTTTTTAAATATTAACAAGTTTTTTTTTTTGTCTAGAAACAGATGAATAAATTTTTTTTTTCAGAACAAATTGATCTACGCAACTAATTTTAGTTTAAAGATCTTGGTATCGTGAAAAGTTATTGCACCTTCGATGGTTCGATAGTTGAACCTACACTCTAGGTAGGGAAGATTGTCTTATTTTTCTGTTTCTCCTCCTATAGAGCCAGATGACGAATTTTAATATGAGACATTAGTTCTATAATAATAGATGTAGCATTCTTGGACTTAATGTTTCATTTAATTCCTAATTATAGTTTGGTCTTTTTTAAAATGTCTTGATAAAAGATAACTTATTTGAGTCAGACTAAAAAACTTGATGTCGTTAAAGTTATTTTTGTTTATATGTTCTCGAGCGTTAATTTTTTATCATTTGATTATTCTAATAGTTATAATTTATTATTGAATTACTTATATTTTTAGATAAGACAATATAATATTGAGATAAATTATTGTGCAATCACAATTCATTCTAAATTAGCATAATTTTAATTTGATTATTCAAAACATAAATAATATATATTGTGCATTTTGAGCTAAATTAGCACCATTTTAATTTGATTACTCAAAAAATGAATAATATATATCGCTGGATTAGTGATTTGTAGTTGCATATGTCATGGGTCATTTTCATATACAAGATCACATGTGATGATTGAGTCGAGATGATTATGTTGAGAGTCACTCTTAAAGGTTTTTAATTGTTGAGTGAAGAAGCATTTAGTCAAGTGTTTGTTCTAAGCGGAAGTGTTTTCCTGGTTTAATATTTTGATTCGACCTTATTTGCAAGCTTGAGGTTCTGAGAGGGTTATTTTCATTCTCTATTAAGTTGAACATTGAGAGGGATTGAAGTTTGATAGAGTTATTCAAATTGCAGTGTTGGTAGTTCTTGTTTGTGTTATTTTGTGTAGGTTATGGTGATTGTCCAATCTTTGTTCAACCATTGTGTGTTCATTGAATCTTAGCTTGAGGCATATTTGCAATTGGAGCTCCATACCCACATTGAGAGGTGGGACAAAGATTCCAATAATAAAAAATGAATTGTTGGACCTCACATTTCTAAGTACAGTCTTCTCTGCTCCTTGTTTTGCTTTGTCATTATCTTATTATTAAATCTTGATTTCGTCGATTCCTTGACATCCTACTTGAGAGGGAACTTCCATCCTTTACGACTGCAGAAGATTCGAGTGGGCATGTGCTCAGAAAGTCATTTTTAGAGAGGTCATAGGAGTCATTATTTTAATTTTTTAATTGGATTTTAATTGTCATTCATTTTGTGTTGTGCTTGGTCTCGATGATTCTCACTCAAGAGGGTTATTTGTATGAGCTGGAGTTTAATTCAGGCTAAGAAGTCGTCTTAAATTTCTAGTTGTTTCTTAAGGGATGTGGTAGATCGAGACAGCGTGAGATTTAGTCCAATACTTGTAGAAGAGGTTCTATTCATCTATTCATTTAATGCACACGAGAGTGTTGATTGAATCAAATACACGAACCCACCAACATGCATGAAATGAGCTCTTCGTGGCTACAAGAGTGTCGCGAATTAGCTAAGTGATTTTTTTTTATCACGATGCTACCCCCATATGCACGTTGAGGGGCAATCTATTGTCTTACCCTATAACTGTAGTTCAGACATCTTGAATCCTAAGCAAGAGACTTGTAAGTCCTCAGCACACATCCCTATTAACTTTTCAGGGCATCTAACGGCCTGTGAGGTAATGTTATCATCGTATTGAAGAGCTCACAGGACTTTGCAATTTAATGGGTCATGATATGCAAATCATGACCCTAGCAGTGGTGATGTCGAAGAGGATTTGCAAACGTTCACGGGTCGTGGTCATGTGCTTACGACCACCAAAACAAGAGCACGACCCGTCATATTCGACTAATGGTCCTCACAGAAGTAGTGTTGTGAAGACGGTGTCATGAACGATGGGTAACGGACCTGCAAACACATATAGACAAGAGAGAATAATAAAAATAAGGGTCGTTACATGAAATTTATGGGTCATGATATCTATCATATTGCTTTGGTGTTAGGGTCGTAACATGAAAGTGTAACGGGTCAGTGGCTTTGACGTTGGGGGCATACTATGATTTTAACGGGTCGTGATTCACATGTAACGACCCGTTAAATAAGAAAAATTCTCCTGACCCATTGAAGCCCTATGAATCATGAAATTTTCCATCTTCTCAGGAATGACTAGACAACTTATGGCCCGTTAACGGTGGGTAATGACCCGTGATGTGTAGAATAAAAATTTTGGAGGCCATTATGAAGTTTGTGACCCAATATTTACAACTCGTAAAATAACCCTTGGATTCTACATCGGCTTAACCATAATCATTACAGGCCGTGATATTGTTGTTACGACCCGTTATGATGATCCACGCATGGTACAAAGCATCGTGAGACAGGTTATAATCCACTTAAGTCCCGTGAAGATGAAGTAGTTCCATTAATACCCACTATGAGACCCGTGAAAGTGCAGTTACGACTCGTGAGATACGGCTTAACGAAAATATGGAGGTGTGCACATAATGTCATGGGTCATGACATTAGACTTACGGCCCATAAAGCTTAACAAAATTTTTACTGTCACTGATATATTCGTGAAAGAATAGTAACGACACGTGAAAAATAAAAGTTCAAAATATGGATCACTGTGAGTTCCGTGATAAAATGATTATGCCCCATGAAATTAAAGACTCAATAAAATTTTGAGTGATGAAATAAAGTTACGGGTCATGATACTGTAGTAACGATCCGTTATATCCAAGGAACACCGGTGACATGGAAATAACAGCCCGTGAAAAATGAAAATTTGAAATTTCAATAAAATTCAACTTGTGACATGTAGAGATCTATTAAAAAATTTAAAAAATAAAATAAAAATGACAGAAGGAAATTAAAGAGATTAAGCAACTAAGATAGTCAAACTAATCTAACATGAACTACGTTTATCTAAACTAAATTACAGGAAAGATCTAAATTATAAGTTTAAGGATTAAGAATGAGTAGTTTTAAGTTTAAAGTCGCTAGCTCGACTTTGATATGGCATATATGATGAGACTAATAAGAAATTATCAATAAGAATAATATAAGTAGATATGGAATGATCTCACCGGGTTTGATTGTGATCGTGGATACTCGTAGTAGTGAGGCTCAGCATATGCTATGTTGGATGATGCCTTTGTTTTCGATTTAATGTCATCATCTGGTGGTGGCGGTTCTTCATGTACAACAGCCTTTTGATGTGGAAATTGAGAGCTATGCTGCTGATCTTGGATCGTCAAGTGATTCTTAGGTCGTCATCGGACTGTTATAGTTGGAGAGGATCATGTTGATGTCGGCGAAGTAGTTTTCTCCTTCAAAGATTTTACAGATTGCACGAAGGAGATGTGGAGTGATTTGCAGCCAACTATGGGTGTTTTATTCTTCTCCTTCGAGAGTGGCTGAATTGGAGACAACAATGTGGAAGTGACAAAAACTTCCAAAGGCTGGCCCCTCCTTTGAACCTTCCCATCTTTAATGATATATTTGCTCATCTCCTTGACATGCCATTGAGTTGTCGCTTTCCTTGTCAAAAAATTTATTTATGGATGCCATGTTCTTTGATATGGATATTGATAATGGTAAGGGCATACGATGAACTTCATGTTCTGGTTGATGTGGCTTGAAGATTCAGAAGTTAGAAAATTCAGTTTTGCAACTTCATCCTCTAATGCATGTAGCTTTGCCTCCAACGCCTCAAACTTGAGCTTAGTGTCAAATTGTCAAAGTGTATCGTCTATTTCAATTTGCTTTTATATTTTGGACAACTAAGCCTCTAAATTCTGGATGTGTTGATCTTGCATTGTCAACCGTTTTTTTATTGTTGTAGCGAATTGACCGATCATCTCTACGAAGTCAAAAGTTGATGATTTGAATTTGAGAATTGATGCCACATCCTCATCTGACTTCTTGTTATGCTGCTTGATATTATGAATTTCTCTCTCCAAGTTTTCAATTTGATAATTTTGCGTGGACACATTCTTCAGCAAAAAAATCTAATAATTTTGTTAGTGCAGTGGATATATCTCAAAAAATATCATCATTCTTTACTTGTTGAGGCTTCTTCTTTGTGCTTTGTCTTGACGATGATGTCTCAAATTTAATCCCATCTTGTTGGACAACAAGTATATTCACCTCAACTTGTTGGTTTGTTTCCATTTTGTTTGTCGTCATTGAGGTGTTTAAGATGTGCTCGTGATAATCCGGTTGTGTACAAGAGATATTACCTGAAAAGCAACACAACTCTAAAAGAACAAGTGAAGTAAAATAGAAAATAAAAATTCTCAAAGTAGTTTATACAAGATAGACTGAGTTATGAATATAGTTCCTCGGCAATGGCGCCAAAAATTTGATGCATTGAATTTGTAACAAATAAATTTGCTAGCAAGTGCACTAGTCGTATTAAGTAATAAAGTAGAGAGTATAGTGACGAACCCACGAAGAACTAGTTAAATCTAATCTATCTTAAGAATCTACTATGAGAAGAAAATGGTGTTTTTATATAAAAGTAGAAAATAAATGTGCAAAAAATTAAATAACAAAAAAATAAAATAAACTAGTGTTGAGCCTAAGGATGATGGATGATTAAACATAATGATTAACTAGCATGAACAACTATGAAGATTGAATTATAACAATGATGAATAGATTCAGTTCTTGAGACGAATTAGGATTACCTAAATTAATTACCTCTACACTGAGTAAATCAAACTATCTTAATTCTCACAAAACTTAGGATCATAAACGCTGAGTTAATATTTAGTTAAGAAAGATATTAAGATGCATTAAGTTGTAAATCCTAAACAAACAGTTATCCTCGCTGGGTAAAAACTAATAGACCTCACAAAATTTAGCACAATGATGAGTTACTAGTTTTGTGTTATAATTGCTTCAACTCTCAAGTTAAAAATCGATTTACTGAAAATTATTAAATCCTAAAACTAACCACCCTAAACTGGTTTGTAGTTTTATACCAGAATATAATAATCTCGTTAAAAAGCATTAAGCAGAACAATCAAAACTGAAATAACTATATTAATTCAAATCTAACAATTGATTTCATGTAGTTTTCTCAACACAATAAAAATCTCTATTACATAAAAGGTATAATAATGAAATATGCGTAAAGAGCATCCAAACAAAGATTAGAAGACAGAATTTGTCGCTTTCGATGATCTCTGGATCGCTGCAAAACACACGCGCTGAGTTGCTTCCAGTTTTTCTCGAACAAACACCGAAAAATAAATTCTTCTTTTGCAATGTAGCATGGCTCCCCGGTCTCAAGAACACCCAAAAACATGTTTTTTTGTCTCCTAGGGCCTCTATTTATAGCCTCTAGGTGTCCCAAGAGTTTTCATAGAGTTTTGATTTGATTCGAAGTCTTTTCATGTTAAACTAAGTAAATTCGGAATGATAGGTCTTTAAAACCATTCAAAACTCTTTCAAATCTGAGTAAATATATTTCGTAATCATTCCTGAGGCCTAGGATAAAGTTTGGGTGCGATCTGGACTTAAAATTCTCAAGAAAAGTTGAAGAAATTTCGAAAATAACCTTCGTAACGGCCCACAACAGCCCTGTAACGGCTCTAATAGTGTTTTTCACAGCCCGTAACGCTGATTTCACGGCCTTAATAATGACCAAATCGGAGTAAAAGTTTATATTTCACAGTCCATAACATTCTGGTCATATCATGTTATATTCATTTCAGTACTAGTAGCCTCCACTAATTTGCAATTTCTGACTTTGTTTTAACTCCAATTTGAGTTCCGTGGATTCGTAATTTAATTCTCTTGCTTTTTCTGTAATAAAATATAGAATTTGGATAGATTTTTGTTTTTATAAAATTAAAGAAAATAAGGTCAAAAAATGATGCATGCTATATGAAAAGGAATCGAAATGTGATTAAATGCAAGATTAATTATATGTTATATTTTGCATGCATCAGCATACTCCACGAGTGATTCAATAACAGTGAGTAGCGAGCGGAGATTAAGGTAGTCTCGTCACTCCGACTCCATCCTAGCCCAAGTGATGCGATAAATTTGTAATAAATAAATTTGCTAATAAGTGCACTAGTCATATCAAGTAATAAAGTAGAGTAAAGTATAGAACCCATGAGAAACTAGTTAAATATGATCTATCTCAATAATCTACTAGGAGAAGAAATGGTGTTGTGGTGTATACATAGAAAATAAGTGTGTAGAGAATTAAAAAATAGAAAATGAAGTAAATTGATGTCCTTAAGATTATGAATGATTAAGTATGATGATTAACTGGCATGATTAGTGATGATGATTGAATTATAACAATGATGAATTTGTTCAGTTCTTAAGACAAATTAGGATTACCTAAATTAGTGACATCTACGCTGAATAAGTGAAACTATCTTAACTCTTGAAGAACTTAAGACCACAAATACTGAGTTAATCTTCATTAAACAAGATATTAAATGCATTATTGTAGATCTTAAACTAATAGTCATCCAAGCTGAGTAAAAGCTAATATACCGCACAAAACTAGCACAAACGCTGAGATACTAGATTCGTGTTATGATTGCTTCAACTTCAAGTAAATATCGTTTCGCTAAGAATTATTAAATTGTAAAACTAACACCACACAACTGGTTTGTAATATAATATTAGAATATAATAATCTGAAGAAAAAGCATTAAGAGTAGCAATCATAATCAAAAGAAACTGAAACAACTATATTAATTAAAATCTAATAAACCTGAGTTCATGCAATAAAATAAAAATCTCTATTACATAAACGATAGAACTAATAAAATCTAAGTAAAAAGCATTCAAACAATTATTAGAAAACAAAAATCATGGCTCCCGATGATCTCTTGATCACTACGAAATGCAAATGATGAGTTGCTCCATAGTCTTCTCCGAAAAATTTTCTTCAAGCTTGAAATTTGTCTTGTAACGGAAGGTCAAAGAAATCTTGAAATTCAGCTTCGTAATGGTCCATAACATATTCGTAACAGCCCACATATGGCTTCTCATGACCCACAATATGGATTTCACGGCCCTCATAGTATTCCAACCGAAGTATAAGTTGTATTTTTACGGTCTGTAATATTTTGATCACATCACCTTACTCGAGCAAAATTTTAGCACAATTACAGTTTTGTAATGTCCCTCCCTATTATGACCATCGAGATAGTTAAGATCGAGATCTTACATAAGATCGGAGGGGAGTCATAAGATCGAAGATCATAAGATCAGATCGAGAATCATAAGATCTTACCTATTAAGAAAAATATATTTAAAAGATAATAAATATATTTTTTATAAATTTGCCGCATTTAGGTATTAAATTACACCTTAGTAAATCATTCTTGTATCGATTCTTAAGCAAAATTATATCAAAACACATTAAAAATAAAGAAAATATATTAAACTCATCTAAATTAATTTTTATTATCATAAATATATTTTTGTTAATATTTAAATGATTATATTAATCACATGAGATCGAATAGGATCGATAAGATCGTAAGATCGCGTGATCAAAATTACGATCATATTAATATCTTACACATAAGATCCTCATGATAAAATTGAGATCAGTAAGGGGCGATAAGATCTTTAAGATTTAGATCGAGATACTACCTTTACGATCGTTACAGTTCATCACAGCTGGTTATATTCATTTTCAACATTGGTAGCCTTCACTAATTTGTACTTTTTGACTCCGCTTTAACTCTGATTTAGTGTAATTTTTTTCTAATGGCTTCGTAGCTCTTTTCTCTTACATTTTCTGCAATAAAATGCCAAAATTGGATTTAAATTTTACAAACTAAATAAAATAAGGTTAGAAAATGATGCATTTTATATGAAAATAAATCACAATTTTATTAAATGCATTCCAAGTTATATTGTATTTTGCATGCATCACCAAGGCTTTGAACCATTGACAAAGACTGCCAACAACGTGTCTTCGTCCACCTAATATTGAACAATGCAATCTTGGCCCAGAGTCCTGACTTGGCAAGACATAAATAGTTGATGAGTTACCATCTAAACTCGTCACATGTCTCAATGGGATCAACATTGCCATGTTCCACATCGTCACGATGGCATCGTAACCATAAGCTCGTTGTTTCTTGCAAGTAGAAAGACACGATTTTCACCATCCTCACTTCTGAGTCACGTCCAAGACGTCCATGTACTGTCAAACGTTCCACAGAAAAATAATTGATCTTCTTTGTTGATTGCTCGCCCTTGTATGGTCTCGGCTTTGGCACATCGATCCTTGCTTCATGCAAGGCGAATGTCTTGTGATGTCACCCATCTCCATAGCATCGTTTCAGCTCTTTCCGAAGAGTCTTGAGCTCATGTTTGGGAGTCCGTTGTCCAAGGACTCTCTCATGTAAATGATTGTCGCCTCCATGGATTCGAGCTGTGCATACAATGGCTCGACCTCATCCTGCACTATCGTCATGTCACTGACTTTTCCAACTCCTGCCCGTGTGTTGCGAGTTGGTCATGCATCTCGCCAATATCCAGTCAGAATTGTTCGAGATGTTGCTCGAAGGCGGTCATGACGTCCTTCGATTGGGCACAATCTCGCTCTGGGTGGCCCTTGTCTAATGCGACAGAATATTAGGTCATCTCCGAGTTTGACGTCATTTTCTTCTTATCGTCGAATGTCCAACTGAGCGACCTCAGAAAAATTGCTTTGATACCAACTTGTCACGGGATCATTTTTCTCTCGGTCGATCCATGCAACGTCTAGACGTACAGCTCTACTTTGTGACTTCCCAAAGGCTATGATTTTGGGACACTTGGTCTCGAGCAGATGCTAATGGAACACTCGGGACACTTTTTTGTAAATTATCATACTGCGCTTGAGGCTCGATGCTAGTAGAATTACGAAAGCTTTCAAATCTTTATTGAAAAAATAGAATGATTACAAACAGAGAGATTAACGGGTCTCTCCTAATATACTACCATTTTGGATGGAAGGTTTGCGATGTGGGATGTGAAAGATAAGTTAAGCGGTGCACTTTTCTAGAGTATATATTAAAGATTGTCATCTCATATCAAACTAAGCTTAACTTATAAAAATGGACTAAAAAATTAGAAGAAAAATAAGATAACCCGACAATTGCGTACCACGACTCGTGAAGCCCGCATCAGCCGCCGCGGGGCCACTGATGTGCCTATGAGGGCACACCAACAGAAAGAAAAGAACAACGAAAGCATTCCTGACATGTTAATCAATTAATTAATGTTGATATATCATGAACTTAATTAATATCCAAACATCTTAATTTTGTGCAACATATTGTTCATGGTTATGTCAAAGGCGTCATGGAATTTTTCGAACCTCGCCGTTGTATCCCCGTAAACCAAAGTGGGCATGAGCTCTTGCACTATGTAACGCCTCATCTCCCCCCTCTTCTCCGGGCTCACGCTCCTCAGCCTCTGCAGCAGATCGAACCCCTTCTTCCTCACCTCGTCCTCCGCTATGAACACCGAGTACTTCTCGTGGGCCTCCGGCAGGTGCCATGGGTACTGGTAGTACGCCGAGAACGGGTTGAAGAAGACGGGGATGCACCCGGACGCCAAGCTGTCGAACATGGACTTCCTCGTCGGGCTGTCGCCCGGCGGCTGCAGGCAGAACTCGGACCTCAGCATCAGCGACACCACGGATGCGACCTTGCACTGCCTCTTCGCACAGTTCAGGTACTTGCACCTCTTGCCGCCGGCCGACTTGCAGTTCTTGATTAGCGTCGACCGGATGTTCATGGCGTCGTACTGCCTCGGGGCCCCGGCGAAGGCCACCAGGGTCTTGCGCCGCGTGCCAAGGACTTTCGCCTGCCATCTGACCACGTCAGCGTCGCCGTGCGGGTGGAAGTAGGACGGGTAGGGGACGCCGATGTCCTTGCCGTCCCAGGGGTTGCGCTCGATCAGGAACCTGTAGGGAGCTTTCATCTGCTCGAGCAACAGGAAATTGCTCCCCCAGTTCTGGCGGTCATGCCGCCGGAAGCCCCACCCGATCATTCCCAGCACGAACATATGATCGGCGCCATTGCGCCGCCGCCACCACTGCTGCCCTTCTAGCCACTCGACGAGCTGGATCCCGAGCAAGTCCGCGACGTCGCTCGACGAGTTATTCAGATGGCACATGAAGTTGTGCAGCCCGCCGTAGAAGGGAACGTAGAAGACAGCGGCATCGCCGGGGTCGCGAACCCTGCACGGGTGGTTCAGCACCCTCCCGTGGAAGATAGGCTCCAGGGAGAACTGATGCGTCCGGTGCACGCTCCTCCCCAGCTTGGGGATCGACGGCCCTAACGCGTCGTATCCGAAGTCGCCGCAGAGCCCCGAGGTGCAATCGCTGTACCAACTCATGATGTCCTCGTTGAACTTGGGCGGTAGTTCGTAGACGAAGATCCTGCCATCGTCGCACGTCGGAGCCCAGGTGGTGCTATTCGGTGCCCAGGATCGGATGGCCCGCAGCTGGTCCTTTATGGCCTTCAGAGGGTACTCGTCCTCGGGATTAGATGCGTCTGTTTGCAGCTGCTCCTCGTCGCCGGCTTCGACGTCTCCGTAGTCGTCGTCAACGTCGTTGGCGATGGTGGTGACGTTGCTTGTAGCAGGGCCTTGCAAGGTGTCCAGGCGAAGGGTGACGCTGCAGGAGATGCATGAGAGGTTGATCTTTTCGGTGTAGAACAAGAATAGCAACGTCGCCAATAGGAACACCGCAGGGATCCAAATATGTGTCATTCTCAACTGAGATAAAAGCGCCATGGTCAATCATGCAATTGCTTGCCCTGCACGAGCGTGAATGGTATCTTGATGGTTCAATAATAATGAGGATGATGACGAATGAAGATAATAATAATAATGATTTGTTGGAGAAAAATAAATGAGTAATCTTCTGTCCATGTATGCCTTGGTAGAATAGTTGTCAAATTAATTTTTGCACCTACAAAAGGAAAGAAACATGGTTCATATTTTTCTTCCAATAAGCCTTGACATATATATATATTTGAATAGCTGTCATATTAATTTTGTAGGCACGAAAGAAAGAAATCATTGATCATATTTTTTTTCTCTTCCAATAATCATGCTTATGTAATATGTAGTCCAACTGAATTTTAGATTAATTTTTAACATAGATTTTTTTCCAAACTACAGCCCCAATGAAAAATTGTACGGGCGAAGGGATCCCTTTTTTTGTTTATAAATATCTTTTCTTTTGTTATTTCATAAATCATCTCATTTTCATTACTGATATTATAGTTTTCTTTGATATAGTTAAGATTTAGCTATACGTGTAACGCCTGACCAGTAAAAAAATAATATTATTAAAGTTAATAAAAGATACAATCAAATTTATGTTGGGAATTAAATAAGAGGAGTTCAAGTGGTTACCTATATAAACTTTTTTTCTCTACTAAAATCTCCTTTAACCCTAGCTGTCTTGCCTTCTCTCTTTTCCCCCTCCACCTACAGGATCCAGGCAATCAAGAGCCCGAGATTAGTGTTGTCGACCATCGGAGATATCACCGCAGATGAGCTAGAATGCCAGGAATCAACTAAGGTCGGATAGCAACCATATTGTGAATTTTGTGTCATTTTCGGGGATGTTTTCTTTAAACTTTTCATCTCATTTTTCTTCACCCGACGCGACTAGCAGGTAAAGGGTACCAATGAGAAGTAGGGATTGAAGTCAGGAACCGTCAGAAACTAGCAACGCGAAAAACAAACAAAGAGAAGAGGGCCGAATAGTAGAGAACTCACTTAGAAATAAGTGGATCATTGGATCAACTTTGACTCAGTTGTAACAATAGATTTGCATGTTGTTAGCGCATAATTAGAATCATAGCATTGTCTCTGATTATTCGTGATTCATCACATATTACTTTGATCCTAAGAAGTTTATTTTGACAAAATTACATTGAAAATCGAGCATTCAGCGCCACCCTTTACGTCGAAATCCCAGAATGGGTTTAGAGAAATTGGGCTAGGTATGTGCATCTTCGGGCAGAACCCAACTCAGGTACAAGGTTGCCTGCCTCGCGTCGTCGCCGATGTGTGCGCATCACCGAAACCCGGCCTAGCAACCTATGACTTGACATGAGTTTCGACACCCTACATCAAGATTCCAGCCCGGGGTAAGCTCGGGTTACACTCAATTCGCACTACGGTCGAGATGTCCATACCACAGAACCCGATCTGGAAGGTTGGGTTATTATTTTTTTGCTCATGATCCTTCATCAACTATCAATCTGATTATCCAAAGTATTGTATTGTGATGCATGCATTTTACAACATTTAATTTAAGCTGCATTTACGTCCATTTTCAAATTTTCTCATGGCATGCATCCATTTTGTTTTATTTATCAAAATTATTTTCTTGAACTCCCGAACTACCTAGGTGTGCATTATTTTGCAGGTAAATAACTTAGTTTGGTGAAAAATTATCAAAGAAAAATATCCGAGTGAAAAAGAAAGAAGAAAATAACCTCAGACGTAGAAAACATAATGCCCCTTTAGCTATTCATCACGGCCCGCAATACGCATCTCACGGCCCTCACAGAGAGAATACCAGACGTGCTTTGATTCATCACCGACCGTAAGAGCTTTCTAACGCCCCTACATATTGAAGACATGAACCGTAAGAGCTCACGAATCTCACAAAGAGATATTCACACCTCAGAAGCAAGTTTACGGGCCGTCATGAAGTCTTCAGTCATAGAACATTCGTGTAATGAAGTCAACACATGTTATGGGCTGTAATAATTTTTTAACAGGCATCAGAGCTCGACTTCCTTCATCACCGATCGTAACATTTGTTTAATGGCCCTCACCGAATTGGATGAAATTTGAACATATCTATATTACGAGGCATAAAGGAGCCATCACGATGCATACAAAAGGGTCATACAATCTTGACAGATACATTACGAGTCGCAAGATACATCTAATGACCCGTTAAATCTAAGGAGATGTCGACTTTCACGAATTACGCCCGTAAAAGAACATGTCAAATTAATTACGGCTCGTAAGTCTATTCTCACAGCCCTAACTTACATCCCTGTTACAGGCCGTAACATCTATATGAATACTATGAATCAGACTTGAATTCAGCCGTGAACACTCTATTACAGGTCATTAAATATGCCGATTTTTGCTGATCATTGATTTCTCGGATGGATTTTGATCGAATTGAGATACTGGGTCAATTTTCAACCTACTAAAAGTTAAATTGGATGATAAGAGCTCAGAATTTGAGATAAATTATCAGTTTTTCAAGTCAAGAAGGAGTCTAAACCAGATAATTTTATTTGATAACTCTTGGACTCCCAACTTATCAAAACTTATTGGGAACTTCTAAAGCTATAAAAGAAAAAATTTTGAGACAAAAAAATTCATGCCTAAGCCCTAGGAAGTCGTGCCTCATTGCAGAAAAGGAGATTTGAAGCCAGAAGCTTACCAAAGGAGAAGGATCGTACATCTAATGCATGCTTAATTTTGCATATTATCTTGCACTTTAATAAGTTAAAATTGGATGATTTGTCCTTTTTATTATGTGATTCTCATGACATTTGCTTGACATGAGAAGAAAACGGCCCGTGTCCAGGTGATATGGGGCCGTTTTTATCCAGGTCGCGTCAACACCAACACGGTTGGGGGAATTCTGCCACGTACTAATTAAAATGGTCCGTTTTATGATGACACAGACCATGTTAGATAATGACGAGAAGATTTCTGTGGCGATTCCAGAAGACAACACGGCTCGTGTCATTAATGACATTGTCTGTGTTATTCATATCTAAGGATTTATTACGTCAAGACATGATTTGCGTAATCACGACATTAATCAACATGGCCCGTGTCATTAATAACATGGTCCGTGTTAACACCCAAACTTTTGATCACGGTAACTATAAAAAGACCTCTCCTTTCACTCTACTGATATCAGAACAGAGAAGGAAAACATCCACTTTCTAGAGTCACATTTTAGAGTTCTATTTTCTTGTTACTCTTTTGTACTCTAATTTCTGGCATTATGTTGTTTAACTCTCCAGCAATGGAGTAGTCCTTTGTTGGTTTTACGTTGCTGAACTCCACTTATTTTAATGAAAGATTATTTGTTCTTTATCTGAATATGAATGTTGTGTTTGAATCGAATCTATTTTTTTTACATCTCATATCACTCCCCTATCTACTCTGTGTAGAGGGGTGTGGACTTAGACTTACTCGGTTGAGGAGTCTTTGAGATGAATTGAATTACTTTATATTTTATCCTTAAATATTTGGAGAATGATTTTATTAAACTTTTTTCAATTATTTAATTGATAAAATAAATAGAACATCTGGTTAGAGTCCTAATTTATATTTCAATTATTTTCATCAGATGAGATTTTCCTACTTGATTTAATTAACAGTGGAGGAATGCTCAGTAAAATCAACATTTCTCCTAATTGATATTTCCTTTTCTTGGATCTACTTTTTGTTTCCTCTGATTATATTCACAATTCATTTCTCTTAAAAATTTCTCATCTAGTAAGAATTAGAGATAAAATTCCTCGTGGGATCGATATTTTTTTACTACTTGTGCAACCGGTACACTTGCCGTATTTTTCTACTCTATAGAAAATTCGCATCAAGTTTTTGGCGCCTTTGCCGGGGACTTTTTCTATCATTGTCTTACTACGTATTGCCATCTTTTTTTTTCTTTTTTCTCTTTCTCTTCTTTTCTTTTTTTGGAACGTATTCTTGGATTCAAAACAGCCTGCTTTTCAGAAAATGACCTAGGTCCGCGTCCTCTGAAACGGTCTGCGTCCTCTGAAAATGGTCTGCATCCTCTAAAAACGGTCTGCATTTTCCTTCCTCTCGTGCTGTTTTAATCGCGTAAGCCGAATTAAACACGGACCGCATTTTATCGCCACGCTTACGAACACGGTCCGTGTTTACCTATACACAACCCGCATTTCCTTTTTGTCTAAAGTTTTTTTTGGAGAGCGACAAGTGTCGACTTTTCCAAAAAAGGCCCATTTGATTTTCTCAATATTTTTTCAAATTGTTGTTGATTTAATCGCACTTTGGAATCTTCGAGCAAAACGATAAAAAGGCATAACACTAGAAGCTCGAAAGAACCACTTCTCTTCAATCCTGAAATAGAAAAATTTGCTAAATAGAAACAAAAATTTATAAAGATCAAAGAGATGGCGGAAAATCAATAACAACAACAACAACCTGGAAATCAAAACCCGAATCCGAACTATCGAATGATGATGGATTACACTGTTGGTCAGATGAATCATGACCCTTGGAGTATAACTCTTCCAGACATCAACACCAATTTTCAGATACAACATGGCATCCTTCAAATGGTGCAAAATGACCAATTTAGTGGAAATCAAGATGAAGATCCTTTTGGGCATGTTAGAAAATTTCTTCAATTATGCTCTACTTTTAAATTTCATAATGTTTCTGATGATGCAGTTAGATTGAGACTCTTCCCCTTCTCCTTGAGGGGGAAAACAGCCACTTGGCTCCATACTCTACACGAAGGAACCATCACAGACTGGAGAGAGATGCGGCAAAAATTCATTAACAATTATTACCCGCCCCAGAAAGCAGCACGATTAATATCGATGTCAAAGCATTCTATCAACAAGACTAAGAAACCATGCATGAAGCATAGGAAAGGTTTAAGGAACTTGTATCTCGTGTCCCTAATAATTTACCCCTCTATGAACAAATTCAATTCTTTTATAATGGAGCTACTTTTACAGTACATGATAAGATTGACACTTCCGCAGGAAGTTCCATGAATTGTAAGTCACTTTTACAATATGTGATGGTGAAGTTCACATAGAGTTGTCTTTGGATATTGTCCTCATTACACTTTAACTATTTTTTTTATTGATGTTTCTTTACTTTAGACTTCCGCCATAGCATCTGATGATTATTCACATTATGAATATTCTATTGGACTTCCGCATTTATTGATATATTTAATGATGATTCTTTCAAGTCTTCCATTTTATATTTGAATTATGTGTTTTCTATGCCAACTTTGACTATTTCTAAGGGGGCTGATATCAACTTTTTAAATTTTGAAAACAGAGAGAAAATAGGGAAAAAGGTATAGCATAAGAAGGAAGGAGGCGAGAAGAAGAAGTGGGAATTTTTTTAAGAGTTGGGCTGCGAAGGAAAAGAAAGGGAAGAACAAGGAAGGGAGATGACGACTGAAGAATTCTTTTTTTATTTTGAATAAGCCGATGCTCGGCTAAAATGTTCCTTCTCTTTTGAGAGTAGATGTAACCATATATTACTAGTTTAATCTTTTTATAGATGTTACTCTTGGAGAACCGTTTTCATTCATTGTTTAATGTAGATGGTATGTTCAGAGCTACAACTTATTTGGATAGAAATATCCTTCTTTTTGTTATATCTTATTCGAGAGAAAAGTTATTTCATGTCTCCATGCAATCGATGGTTTATGGGTTATAAAATTTAAAGAGGCTGAGAGGTGCATTTTTTTCTATGCTCATAAGATGACAATGTACTTCACTAAGTAATTGTTTAAGATTGCATTATCTTGTATAAGATTAGATACAAAAATTCTATTCGATTAGATTGAGAAATATATTATTAAATTGACTAAGACTGAGAAATCAGATTAGGCATCCTTCCTCTAATAGACCATTTTCAACTATTCCCTTGAAGCTCAAAGAGAGATCAAAGAGACAATAGGCGAGTTAGATTTTGGTAACACTAGAATAAAAGATCAAAAGCCCCACCTCCTCTCTAAAGATTTTAACCAATAATAATTGTTCATCCTGCCATAAAAGAGTTTGCCATTTTGGTAATTGTGACTCTATATTAGCTTTGTTTTGGTTATCTTTAAGAATTGCTTTAGTGACTTGAAATTTGTAGGAAAGAAAATCTTGATCATCATGAATATGATATTCGTGGTTTCTACTAGACTTGTATACTTGCAGAAATGTGGATTAGCGAGTTTAAATAAATTGATCAACTGATATTTGTCCTAAATTCTATATCTTTTAGAGTTCACATCAAGTTTTTTGCATCATTGAGATATATTTTTTCTATCTATTTCTCTTAATAAGTTTAATTTTTTTCTTTCTTATTCTCTTTTCTTTTCATACCAGAACTCTTGCATGCCTAGGGCTAATCGCAAGCAACTACTTGAATTAGACCTCTCGATTAATCGAACTTTCAAAACAAGAGCACACAAACATATAATTCAGTCAGTACTAGAAGAGGAGACTTATCATCCTCAACCTCAAGAATTTAATGTGAATTCTAACTTTCAAGCACAGATGATTGCTAAATCGCAAACCCTAGTCCCATCTCTTGAAAAACTCCATACTGTCACTATAGATGTATTGGAGTCAATCATTCTCAAATCGACTATTCAAGCCAATAATTTTGAACTGAAGTCATCTCTAATTTCTACCAGTCAGCAAAATCAATTTAGAGGAACTCTTGTTGAGGACCTCAGTCAACATTTGAAGGATTTTTTAGAAATATGTGAGACAACAAAGCTTAATGGAGTTTCACCAGGAGCTCTTCGTCTAAGAGTGTTCTCATTTTCATCGAAGGGAAAGGCCAAAGAATGGTTGCAGTTCCATGAACCAAGAGAATTAACCACATGTGAGTAGCTAATCAAAGCATTTCTACCTAAATATTTCCCTTTGAGTAAAATCATCATGATAAAGAATCATTTATGTAACAACTCCAATTATTAAATAAGGGTATTTAAGTCATTTAGAGGAAACCCTAAAACACCCTCTATAAAAACCCCCAAACCTCTCCCTCTCTTCTCTTTTATTTTTCTCTCCTCCCTCACGATGGCTACAACCCTAAAAACTTGAGGAATATATAGAAGAACAAAGAGGACGAGGACAAAGAGAAAGAGGACATAGACAAGGGAAAGTGGAAATATGAAAAAAGAAAGAGATCAAAGCCTTAGGTATGTAAAGAGGATCCAACCCCTCTCTCCCCTCTCATTTACACTAATGTGAACAACCAAATAAACATGTGACAAGACTTACCAAAACTCTATAGGAAGTGAGTATGACCAAGTCATTAATCTTTCTGCTCTTATGGGTGACCTCGTAGACTGCATGAAAATCGACAAAGCACATTTTTTCTTCCTGCAATAAAGTTTCAAATTTTGCAAAATAAGTATAAGATAAAAGTTCGATTGTTCTTTTGTATCCATATTACCATGTGTCGTCGATTCTCATGAAATCAGATCAACTCGCCTATGTGGATGTGGGCTTTGACCTTTTCAGACTTTCTCTGCCAATCTTCATTCATCCTGAATCAACATCTAATGCGTAGACTTTGTAATTTTATAAATTAAGTAAAAATAATTTAAATGTAAGCTTACTTATCACTTCTTACATAAGGACTCCCAAACTAGATGCCTAATATGCCTTGGGCATCTCTATATGCCCTACTCAATACTAAGGTCGGTGGACATGATGGCATTGTGAAACATATATAGACGATTTCAGAGGCATTCACAGCCACCTCCTCGAAACATTTCTGAATCGTCCCCAAACTACGCTCAAGACGAAACTAATTTGCTTTCTTAAAATATTATGAAAGTTAGTAATTTAAAAATAATATAAAACAAATTATCTAACACAAACAATGATCATATGGAAAACATGTGAAATATGTCATGCCACACTTGAATTGGACCTCTTTCCATGATTCTGACAGGAGCACTAACATCCCACATGGTAGAAGTGGGTATGAAAGTGGTCTTGCAATTTAGAAAGAAGAATTAATGTTCTAATTATAAGAAAAACTATAATAAAATTTATAAAACTTATTTAACTTAAGGCTGAGCAATGTTGTTGATGGTGACCACCCCATTATTGTGAAATTTCTCTTTTTCTGTCGAAGAGGAATCATCATCCACTACAATTGGGGTAGGTTGAGAAGGTCGGCTCTAGTACAAAATTAATAATTAGTGTAATATCAATTTAAATTAAAAAAAATGACATATACAGTAAAGTTCTCACCTCGCATGATATCTATCAGTGTGTGGTCCATGAAAGTCCGCTCTTCAGAATGCGATGATCCGACTGCTTGTTCCGTTGGCACGTAGCAAATGACACCATTAAAATAGGAAATGATTCATGTAATTTCATGAAAAATATAAATTAAATAATAATAAATATATCACCTGGCATAATATGTTGGTCGCATCGTGTGGTCATGTCTAGTGGATGCTAGAATATGGAGAAGCATATATTTGCCTTGACGGCGTCGTAGCAACTGTCACCATAAAAAATAATTAAAACAGTTGCATGTATTTAAATTTATTAATTACACAGGAAATAGCCTAGAGTGATACATCGATTGACATTGAGTGATCGAGATGACCCACTAATGGATTGCCCGCTATGTGACAATCCGACTATGTGCCCCGTCGACAGTGGAGCAGTTGTCACCATAAAAAGTAGTTAAAATAGTTGCATGAAGAAGATATATTAAATACATAGGAAATAATCTATCTTGATATGTCGATTATTTTCATGCGCTCGAGACGACCCACCAACGTGACGATCTAGCTATATGCCCGTCGTCGTTAGAGCAATTGTCAACATTAAAAAATTAATGATAAATTACATGTCGAATATAAATCATATACACAATAAATATATCACCTAGTGGTCGAGATGGCTCACTCATAGGGAGTGAATGGACGCTCTAGAACATCGTGGTAATATTATATTTAATTTATAAAGCTAGAAACACATAATTGTATAATTTGTTAAACCAACTACGTGATTCAATTGCTTATCTTGTATTCTGATTTATTTTCATCATCTTCATTGTCATTACTGTAATCTTGATTCGAGTCATCATCTTGAAATCGTTAACATTCACTTCTAAAAGATCATTTGAATTGAACTCTTCCATTGGCTCAGTGTCATCGGCTAATTGAATATTCTCAACTTCTTCAACTACATCAATCATCTTGTTCACTCGATCTTCTTGATAGTAATCATCCACTGACACATCATTATATATGCATAATGTTTCATGATCACCTATCATTGTTTTTGCTATAAATAGTCTACTTCTCACTTTGCATGCTGTCCACCATTCATCCTTGGTTGTTTTTTATGGATACTTATGTAATACTCTTGTTGCACTTATTCTGCCAATACGAATGAATCGTATGATTGAAATCTGAATCGAAGTTTAATATCTACCAATTTAAATTTTTGATCAACTTTAACTCCCTTTTCTGGATTGAACCAACGACATTTTAACACTATGACTTTGTTCAATTTTCTCATATAGGACAGTTCTATTATTTCTTCTATAATGTCATAGTAATCTAATTCGTTGTCCTCGTACATGCTTCCTAGAATACATATGCCGCTATTAATAGTTGAACATTGTTGACTATATTCTTCTGTATGAAATATGTACCCGTTAATTATAATATCACAATAACTACAAAGTTGTTTGTACTGTTCATAACTAAATTCTCGAATTCTCAAATATGTTACTGAGCTATTGATAATCTATATTGAAAGATGAGGTTAATTAAAAGTTATAAAAAATATAATATTTGTGAACAATTGAAAAGGCTTTGTTGTGAACAACTTTATTAACACAAAGATGAAAACCTATATTAAAAAATATAATAAAATATAATATTAGCCGACCCCACCTAGTGGGATAAGGCTTTGTTGTTGTTGTTGTTGTTGTGAACAATTGAAAAGAGTCCCCCCTTCAATTCTCAACCAGCAGGAAAAATGTTCATTTCCTAATTTTAACAATTCGTCGTTGGAAACTAAAGGATTGATTTCTCTTTGCAATTATTTAAATTTCCTTATTTCAAAAATTGTCAATTAGTGAAATCACATAGCAATAATTAATTTCAAACCTTTTAACATATTAAATAAATATTCTCCCTCGAGATATGGTATCATCTCGATATAATTTGCAAGCATATAATTATCAATTGATGTGAGATCTCTGTCGCTCAACATAACTTTGCGTCCTTTACCAAGAAGATGACAAAAATATTTGAAGATGGATAAAATATTTATGTTAACTTCCTCGTCACCACCGTCATCATTTCTTGGAACTTGCGTATGTTGTGATTGTATGTGTCACTCAAAGTACACTGAAGTGAAGTTGGACACCTCCTCAATGAAATATGCTTCACATTTAGATCCCTCGATCTTCGCCTTCCTTTTCAAATATAACATGTATCTTTCAAACGGATACATCCACCGATATTGAATCGGGCCTACAACTTTTGTTTCACGTGGAAATGTACAATCAAATGCTCCATCACATCAAAGAAAGAAGACGGAAATATCTTTTCAATCTTGCACACCATTTTCATAATAGAAGACCCTAGCTGAAATATGTCTTCTTCACGAATGATCAATGCACAAAGCTCTTTAAAGAACATAATTAACTCTATTAAAGTTTTCCATATGGCCTTTGGCAAAAGTTCTTTAAAGACAATTGGAAGCAGTCTTTTCATGAAGATATGACAATCATGGCTCTTTATACCATCTATCTTTCCATTTTCCGTGTTAAAATAATGAGATATGTTTGATGTATATCCGTTTGAAAATTTCAGTTGTTTGACCATTCGAAGATAAATAAACCATTTTGAAGATAAATAATATTTAGTTATCGTCTTCTACATATAACTTGCGTGTTTATGAGTGCTTGTATGCTAATTTTTGTTCTTTCTTTAACATCCATAACAATGTTGAAGATGTTGTCAAATACATTCTTCTCTACATGCATGACATCCAAGTCATGTCATACTAAGTTCGAAGACCAATTTTCATGCTTTGATCGAATTGCACACCTAGAACTGATTTATCATCGATTTCATGCTTTGATCGTATTACAGAATGTCTACCAAAACCATGAATGTTAGATATGTATGATTTCATATTATGAAATACTCGTTTATAGGATAGATGCTTTGAATTACTTATATACATGTTAGATAGTTAAAGGTTGTAGCATTTCGTGTGGTTTGTGATAAATGTTTACGTACTGTACCGACGATCATCGAAAAGACCGACATCTATCTCAGGGTGATAGAACCCAGCCCGGTTTCCCCTAAACCCAGCCCAGGTTATGCCAGTCTGGACCGAGTTCCACCGAACTTGGCCAAGGTCCACCATTGTCACAAGCTCGGGAGCTCTGCAACTGGTGCGACTCGGCCCGGGTTACTGCTGACCCAACTCGGGTACCAACTTGAGAAGATGATCGGGTGGAGCGACTCTCCCGACCGATCATGTCCCGACCCGGCACGGGTATGACTCGCACTCGGCCCAGGTTCTGCTCGATTTTTTTTAGACTAATTTCGTCGATAAAGCAGTTACAAAATCTATGCCTGTCAATCGAGTAGGTGATTTTGGATTAGCTCCTGATAAAAATAATGGTATTTGAGGATCATCAATCTCATTAGGGCTAAACCAGCCTAAGGTTCCTCGGATCCTACCCTCGACAATATGTCCAATGGGATGGGACACTATGGGACCTAATCGACCATTAGAAATGCAAGCTAAACTGGAAGGACTGCAAAGTCTTCTTAGGGTATATCCTTGTCCCGTCCCTTTTCAACCCATGAGAAAATGAACGATATATTCAAAGGCTCCCCTAAGAGGTCCCACAACGCATCCTAACGGGATTTCTTCTCTTCTCCCCCTGTCCTTCTCTCTGCCTTGAAAATAGAGCAAGAGGACTCGGCTCGAGTTCAACCTATATTCGGCCAGGGTTCTGACCAAAGAATGATGATTTTCATGAAGTACTTGTTGTCTAATCTATTTTGTGATGATAATTATGCTCATTAGATCATTATTTACCCCGCATGATTGTATCAAACCAATGGATCATTACATTGAAATTATTATGTCCCTTCATCAAAATGTGAATAAAGAATGACCATGACCCTTATGAACTACTATGAAGAATTATTATGAACCATCATGTACCCCTATGAAATGAACAATGAACGAACACAGAATGATCGATCTCTCTCCTTTCTGATCGACCGAAGAATACTGATAAGCGAGCGACCGCTCTCCTTTTCGATCGACTGTTGAACACTGATAAACGGTTGATCGCTCCACCTTTTGGTCAACCACTGAACATGGATAAATGAACGTACGCTCCCTTCTCGAACTACCGCTGAATGGACCTAAAATGGATGACCGCTCGACTTTCAGGCGTCCGATATGTGGATAAAAAGAATATGACTTTTAATCGAACCCTTGATTTGATAACCTTTTGTCCACCTGATTGAGAACAAATGATATGAACTTAAAGATGGAATGGAGCTATGCTCCGTACGGCCTTGATCAATCTACGGATTGAAAGAGAGGTCCATGAATGATAAAGGATTTCCATTTGTCTATCTAGATGTGAGTTTATCCCCTACGGATATTTTCGCCTAGTGCAAGGTCATCTCCACCGAGGGATGGTGCCGCCTAGTGCGAGGTGATCCCCACCTCTACAGATGTTACCACCTTGTACGAGCTCATATTGCTCAACAGGGCTGGCCGTGGCACTGATCCCCCACTGGCTCATTATGATCTAGATAGTTGCACAGTTTTGTGCTTGTAATGGCATCTCTGAAAGAAAGAAGAGCTCTTCCAATGTATGAATATGATGAAAGAATATGAATGGACAAAAAATAAAAGGAAGGACTTGTCCTTATGAATACGAATATGGATAAGAATTAAGAACATGAACAAGAACAATGAACATGAAAATGAACATGGAAAAGAAAAGAAATGAAAAGGCATGAATTATGATTCTCTTTTATTGACTCCTCTATTTATGATCCACACTTACATTTGATTATATGATTACTTTATGCTTATTCTGACATAACTAATCTATAATTTATATGAACTCACATTTAACTTTATGCTAATGGTTGAGCTTGCTTCCCTATGTGATCCTCGTAGGATGATGACGCGTAACGTGTTGATGTGTGTGCGGTGACTGTAGTTCGGGTGGCATGTGCACATGGTCATGATTGAGGCCAATATAAGTCATATGTTTTTACAATATGTTAGGTCTACATCTATTTGGATGGGATAATATCATGTCACGGCTGACCGCAGGCTTTTCTATGTTTAGCACTAGTACCTTTACTTTTGTCACCTCATACTTAGATAGTTGGATGTATCTTTTCTTCTTCGCTTTGCTCCATATCGAGACAGTTAAAGAAATACCGAAGAAAGTAACAACCGAAAGAAGATTTCACCACGTGCCGGAATTGAATTTCAGGCGTTACACTCTCCATCTTCGTATGATATATAAATGTATATGTTTCTTTTCTATTAAACAATAAAATGATTTTGTAAGCATAGCACTCAAGCCAATTTTACCATCCCTCTTTGTGGCCAATAATTAATTTTATGATCACTAGCGTCTCCTTACCTCTACTAAGCAATTATTTTATAAGTTGACAATTTTAAGGTCATTTAAAATATATAAAACTCTTCGATTTTGCAAGAAAGAAAATGCAACATCACTTTTTTCTTAAAAGGTTATTAAGATACTCTAGGTGATATATTGGTTGCCTAACGTTTTATTAAACTTATTGTCAAATATAATTTTTATATTTTTAATAAAAAAATTAAATGTTGGATTTTATTTTATTTGATTGAGATATACATGATTTTTATATTATAATAAAATTTGTATAGTGCTTGAATTGAATAATTTATTATATATTCAATTATGTCATTCATCGTGCATTGTCATTCAAGATTGGATTGCCTTTGAGAAAGGTTATCATATGTTAAATTTTCAACAAAAAAATTTACTTTGTTTAGTATGCATAAGTCTAGTTATTTATAAGAAAAAAATATTTATGAGTTAATATACCAATTTTACCAATATATCCCTAATCAAAATAATTATGTTTTTATATATATAGAACTCCGTAAACTTATATGACAAACACATATTTTCACTCATAAAATTAAAATTTATAAATAATTAATATATATTTAAAATATGATAATAATATATTCATATTAATTAACTAAGATTTATTTGATCAATTTTATAATTTATTTAATTATTTTTTAATTTATTTAAATAAAAACTTCAAGGATAAATGCGAAAAGTGAAATTAAAAAGATTGCAACTCAAGTGGCAACCACCCCTCTCATATGCAATCTGGATTGTCACTTCATATGCAATGAGGATTGCCTAGGCAATTATGATTACCCATTACTTGTCAAACAGATAATATGGTGGGTCCAAGTAATTTAGTACATTATTATCTTTTTTCGGTACATAGGGAAGTCCATAGACTTGGTGCAAGAAAATTAAAGACTAAAAATAAAGGAGTACACACGCCTCGCTGGTGGGATTTGAAATCGTGACCCCTCGGAGTGATGGTGTGTGCCACTGCGCTACACCCTTGTTCCCTAGTACAATATTATCTGATAATTTACAAATATTACCTATAGAGAAACACTCCCTTAGTTGTTGATATCTATAACCATTTATTACCAATCGCTATCCACTTATCAATCACTAATAATGTCAAATTTGGTTCTCCATCAGAGGCATCATAATTTAGTATCATCATGTCTTCGATGATTTCATTAAAGGTATTTTGGGGGTTAGATAAGGAACTTGCACAGAGAAATCATTTTTGGATATATGAATTGACTTATTTCTTATTCCAAGTGTTTTAAGTATGTTGTTCTATCATGTCATTTCATATTGGCTTTAGAAAAAAAAGTGGGGTGTATTAGGAATTTGTATTAATCAGCAATGACCATGGGTTGGACCAATGTTGTCAAGATTTGACCGGACCGGCCGGTGGGACCATTAATCGATCGACAACATGGTTCATTTCAAAAGGCTTAAAATTGGGATGACCTTGGGACTGGATTGTACTAGTAAAAAATCAGATAAAGCTGAAAAAAATTGGATGAAATTGTGTTTCAATCAAACCATCCAGTTTAGAAAAAAAAGAAAAACCAAAAGAAAAAACTCCAAAATAACTGAATAGTCTGAAACTATTGTTCACTTTCACAACGTCGGACCCTAAAATTGAAACTATTGATGGCTTAACGCGAACATCGAATGACCAACTATTGATGACACGAGCGACTAGTGGTGAACCGGTGTCTACTGCCAGTGGTGAAAGCGACCATCGATGATCTCCTGCGGCCAACCAAAAGGTCCAATTGTCTCCTTCATAATTTGTTCATTTTTGTTTTGTTCATTTTCGTGACTTTGTCGATGATCTCTGACAATTTCCATCATTTGCACTCTAGAGAGACCCCTATAGGATCGAAAGCACCAAGAGATGGGTGAATTGGTGTATAAAAAATTTAATCGAAAGCGTTAAAACCGATTTTAAAAAATGATTTCAAGCAAGTATAATATAATAAAGAGCAAGTAAGAAGAATCAAACTCAAGAAGACACAATGTCTTAACAAGCTTTGGCCCAACTCAGCCTACGGCCCTCTCCGACTTCTCGACCTCGAGACCGTCGGAGATGCACTAGCTTTCTCTTTTCTTGTAGGGAGATAATAATGTTTTTTACACCACATCGCCCTCTTCTTTGGTCAATAGGTAAGGCACACCTCTTCTTACAATGAGCTCCCAAAATCACTAAACAAGAACACAAGAATTCTCTCCTATTCTATCTTCTTACAAAGAATGCTCTCGCTTAGAAACTAGAAGAGGGAATGAATAATTTGCAATATGGAGCTCTAGAAAATGTTTTAGACTTGAAAGAAGTTGTAGAGTGATTTTCCTTGCTTGGATAATCTTTATTCATGAATTTGGAACCCTTTTATAGGCTTCACTTCAAAATATGACTGTTGCAATTCTTTTGAAAAAGTTAAACTTGTGATGTCAATTTGAAGCGGGTGCTCATTTTAGTTTTGAACGTCTGTTTTGCACAAAAAACTATCCATTGCATCTTCTGTCTTATATGCAGTAATCAACCATTACTATTTCGGCGCTCGCTACATAAAAAATAGTCGTTGTCATCTTATCTTTTTTGTTCAATCATCCATTGTTCTCTGCCTTCAAGTAGTTCGTAGCACATTGTTCACTTTTGGTGCCCAGTACGGGCGTCCGAAAATTTTTCGATCGACCGTTTTAAAATTTTCATGCTCTTTGTATTTTGTGATCGTTGTTGGAAGCTCTTTCGGTCGTTCATGTAATATACTCTTCAAACGTTTGTTGCCCAGAACGGTCATTCAAAAATATTTTTGTCGGTCATTTTCTCTATAATCTGCGATTGTGGTGCCAGCTCTTCCGATCATCCCAACTATGTCGGTCGTACATTTTGTGTGTATCATCTTCCTTATTTACTATCATCAAAATAGTTGGAATGTGGTCTTTGTATCAACAGTCTCCCCTTTTTTATGATGACAAACAAAATGACGAGGAGGATATAAATTAGTACCAAAATATAAATTATTCCCCCCTTAATAAATGCCCATCTTCTTAGATGATGTCAGATCAAAATGTAAATTACTCCTCCTTAATTAATGTTTGTCTTCTTATATGATGTTAATATTTCATGTATCAAATTTAACGTTAATCTTACTATATCAAATGTGATAATATCAAAATGCATGCAAGCATATCATCAAAATGCATCGTCTAGTACAACATATCAAAATAACATCCACATACATAACAAAAGGCATATCAAAAGAGCCATATAACATCCACATCCATCCATACATATATCATAACAATTAATACATCAAATCTAGTACATCACATCATAATCCTCATCACAATAACTAATACTAATCTCCCCCTTTTGATGTCATCAAAATGAGGAACCAAAAAATAAAAAACAATAACTAAGCATCCAAAGCATCGTCAATCATGGAGGCGCATCTCGCTCATATGGTGTGGTGTCAAAGCCCTGAGAGAAAAAGTATGCGAATAGACAATCCAGATTGCAATGATGATCGATCTCCAAGCGCTCCATATGTGCAACCCCATATGCATATCTATGTGATCCATATGTGTCAATGCACATGATCATCCCATCCCACTCATCACGTGTGAGACCTATGTAGAGAGTAGAGCCCCAAGGACCAATTGGCATAGGTGGAGAACGTGGATATGGCTCCCACGGAGCCTCTGCATCGATGGCATCATCAAACTCAAAATCACGGGGTGCCTCTTGCCCATTCTTGGCGAAGACCCACTTGTCACCTTCAAGTAGAAGTCCCTTATGCTTCAAGGTGGAAATCCCAATAATGTCTACGGGGTGCTCAGTGTAGCATAGCTCCGACTCAGAAATGATAATACCACTCTCATGAAAGATACGAGTAAGAAAAGAGCCATAGTGAAGAACGATTATGAGATTGTCGAGACCTATCTTCTCCTTGGTGGACATGAAATGGTGAATAATGTAGGCCCCAAAGTTTATCAGAGGAAGGTCGTTGCGGAGAAGACAGCAAAGGAGGTGAAGGTCATAATAAGTCATATCGGTGTAATGACCGGATCGAGGGAATATCATGCGACTAACAATGTGATGAGCAACAAGAAGTGAGGGATTCAATTTCTTTTGATTCCCTTTCATCAGAAAGTTTTCTACATCACCACAAAAGACAACCTCAAGAGACTCAATGATGGAGATGTCGAAGGTCCACTTATGAATCACAATGTTATCAAGTCCCCCGTTCGGAATGTCGAGAGTCCTACAAATTAAAGATGAGGTGACTTTGATGTTATGATCGAGAACTTTAGAGGTCATATGAGATCAGGACTTAAGAATTTGGAGGTTGGCATAGAAAAGTCTAACCAACCTCAAATATACAGGTTCTTTTACTCCAAGTAGTGGAAGCCGCCCAATGTCATCACAGAGATCATGAACAAACTTCATATTAAGGGAATCCTAGTCAACTTGAATGCCTCATGATACTTCTCTTGAGGCAAAGAGTTGTTCAAAAGTCAAGGCAGTGGAAAGATCGACAAGTAGAAGAGAATCAAACTTGTCTTGTGGAGGTAGTGAGGATGAAGGTGGACGAGAAGAAGACCTTGGTTCCTTTCTCTTTCGGGGATTGGAAATAAGAATTTTCTTCTTGGGAGGCATTTCAGGGTGTTTGGAGTAAAGGAAATCTTAGGAAAATTTTATCAAGCACCTGACAGGCACTCTAAGAAACTAAGATCGTGAAGGTTTGGAACATAGATTAACAAGTAGGAATCTTGTACAATGAAGGACAGTGATCTCACATCGATTCTAATCGAAAACAAATCGTGAACAAGTGAATCAAGGAGATAGACATATCATTGCCCTAATGGAATTATACCGGCGAAACGTGTGGATTGACTCAAAAGGAGAGGGCAGAAGGAGGAACGATCGTGAGAGGGAGTGGTTACCGAGTCCTACCCTAAGACGAACGATCGCCAGAGGAGCACTGGAGCAGGTTGCCGAGTTCTACCCCTTCAAAGGCGAGTGGTGGTGCCAAAAAATGTGAACCCTAAGACGAGTGATATATGAGATAAATAGGGAGAAAGAGATCGAGCCCTAAGACCAACCGGAGGGAGGATCGTGTTCGCCGATCACTGTGGAGGTCATTGGAGTGTCGTCGGTCACGGGGTAGGTCATCGGAGTGGTCGCCAGTCACATAGAAGGTCGGACATCATCAGCAATGGACGCAGTCACGTGAAAATGGGCATCCAAAATCAAGGGTTTGAACATTTTGGGTAACTTTTTGGGTCGGCGCCCTTTTATAGCGCGTTAAAACGGGTGACTGAACTAGATTCCGACGACCCTCATCAAATTTTCCTACCTCCCTCATGTTTCTATAATCATTACTAGCGGACGTCCATTTGGTGATCGGGATCCTTTCTAGAAATGGGGTTCTATGTAAATCCAACAGGCGTTTGAAACACTTTTGGGCATCTGATCTAGAGATGTACATCTCATCAAGCAAAATCATATGTTTGATGACTTTAATGACATCTAATTGAAATTAAAATGGTCGATCGATAGATGAGCGGTCGACCAATCTGGTTCTTTGTGTTATGCAACACAATTTTATATTCAATTCGATTCACAAATGGTACTTGCATAACTGAGTCACTCATGAGATAAACTGAGAGTCAATTAAGTACTTAACATTCCAAGTTCACGTCTAAGCATGCAAAATCTTTCCTCACTTAATGGTTTCGTAAAAATATCTGCAAGTTGAATTTTGGTAGACACGTGTTCAATAGCAATATCTTTAACTATCACATGCTCGCTAATGAAATAATATTGCAAATCAATATGCTTTGTCCTAGAATGTTGAATTGGTTCTTTTCTCATTTATATAGCACTTGTGTTATCGCACTTCACAGCTACATTTGAATAACTTACAACATAATTGAGTAATTGTTGTTTTACCCATAATATTTCTGCACAACTACCGGCTACTATATATCCGGCCTCAGCAATAAAGAGTGCGATGGAGTTTTGCTTTTCTCTAGTCCATGAGATAAGAGAGCTACCAAGAAAACAACACATCCCACTAGTATTTTTTCTATCAACTTTACATTTGGTGAAATCAACATCGGTGTAGGCATGTAAGTCAAATGATGAGTTCCTATCATACCAAATGCCTAAATCACAAGTATGCTTTAAATAATGCAATATTCTCTTAATGGAATTAAGTATGATTCTTTAGGTGCGGATTAAAATTTTGCACATAAACATACACTAAATATAATATCCGGACTAGATGTCGTCAAGTAAAGCAAACCACCAATCATACATCTATATCTCTTTTGATCAATGAATTTGCCTTTCTCATTTTTACCCAATTTTGTTGTAGTATTCATGGAGTTGAACTTGGCTTACATTCATTCATTCCAAATCTTTTAAGCAACTCCCTTTATACTTCTCTCAATTGAGAAAGATTCCATCCTTGGTTTTCTTGACTTGTAATCCTAAGAAGAATGTGAGCTCACCTACAAAACTCATTTCAAATTCATTTTGCATAGAATTTCAAACTCTTTGCTCACTTTTCATTAGTGGATCCATATACAATGTCATTAACATAAATATGTATTATCGATATGTCTTCCTCTATATACTTAAAAAATAAAGTTGTGTCAACTTTCCCCTTTTTAAATCATTTTCCATCAAAAAAGTACTTAGTCTCTAGGAGCTTGTTTAAGTCCATAGAGAGGTTTGAAAAGTTTAAACACATGATTAGGAAAATTTAGATTTTCAAAGTCTTGAGGTTATTCAATGTAAACTTCTTCATTTGTAAAACCATTTTGAAAAGTCAATTTTGCATCCATGTGAAAAAGTTTGAAAGCTTTAAAGCATGCAACAGCCAAAAGCATTCTAATAGCCTCAAGTCTAGCAATGGGAGCAAAAGGTTATTTAAAATCAATGTCTTATATTTGTGAATAACTTTTTGCTATAAGTCTTGTCTTATTTCTTATTATGATGTCATTTTCATCTAGTTTATTTCTAAGAATTCATTTAGTGCAATTATAGGATAATCTTTTAGTCTTTCTACAAGCTTCCAATCTTGATTTCTTTCAAAATTGTTTAACTCTTCATGCATGGAATTTATCCAATTTGAATCATTTAATGCCTCATGAATATTACTAGGTTCAAATTGAGCAAGAAAGGCCAAAAATGCACACAAATGTTTCAAGGAATGCCTAGTCTTTATACCTTCACTTATAATACTTATAACTTAGTCAATGTATGTGAAGATGAATGTTTCCAATTTCTTGAAATGATTTGATTATCTCCCACTTGTGGTTCTTCCATTTCTTCCACATTTGAAGTGTCAACTCTCACTTCTTCCAAGTCATCATTTTGAATTTGCACATCATCGAGTTGCCTTTTCACTTCAACTATTTCTTCATCATCATCATTCTTTTGCTTGCTCATCAAAAAATCATTAACTTCATTGAATTTAATATTATTGATTTTTCAATAACTAATGTTCTTTTGTTATATATTCTATGTCTTACTTGTACTAGAGTAACCAAGAAACACACCATCATCACATTTTGCATCAAATTTGTCCAACTTATCTTTAATATTCAAGATGTAACATTTACGACCAAACATTTTAAAATATAAAATATTTGGATTCTTTCCATATAAAGCTTCAAAACATATTTTCTTCATAAGAGGCCTAAGTAAAATTTTTTTAAAACATAACATGATGTGTTTGTGGCTTCCGTCCAAAAATACTTAGGCAAATTATTCTCATTTAACATTGTCCTAGCCATTTCTTGAATAGTTCTATTTTTCATTCTATCATTCTATTTTGTTGAGGTTTCCTACGAGTAGAAAAAATATGTGTAATTCTATTTTCTTCACAAAATAATTCAAATTTGTGATTTTCAAATTCCTCTCCATGATCACTTCTAATTTTTACAATTCTTAGTTCAAGTTCATTTGTATTCTTTTTGCAAACCTAGAAAACATACTTATAGTTTCGTCTTTACTTGCAAGAAATATAGTCAATAATCACAAATACATATCTCTTTCCTCCTAAACTTACTACATCAATAGTTCCAAATAAATCAAGATGCAAAAGTTCTAGAGACTTATGTGTATAATAACACCTTTCAATTTGAAAGGGTTTTTTGTTTGTTTGCCTTTAAGACATAAGTCACAAACATTATTCTTCTCAAATTTAACTTTTTGACAAACTTCTAACTAATTATGACTTGAAAGTTTATTTAACAACATAAAGTTTACATGTCATAATCTTCTATGCCACAATTTTATATCGTCGTGTATATCACTAAGACATTTTTCAAGTTTTCAAAATCAATTTTATATACATTATTATATATAAAATCCATATATAGAACTTCCTTATTTTCATATAGAATCAAGAATGTGTCCTTTTCAAATTTGACTAAGTAGTATTTTATCACATAGTTGACTTATGCTAATCAAATTATGTTTCAAAGTTTTCAACTAGCCAAATATTTTCTAAGTATACTTTGTCATTCTTATCAACATTAGTTATATCAATTACTCTTCCTTCACTATTGCCTCCAAAGGCGACTTTTCCTCTATTTTTCTTTTTCAAAGTAATGAAATTTGATGGATCATCAGTCATACGTCTTGAACATCCACTATCCAAATATGATTTACCTTCATTGTACTTTGGAGCTTCTTACAAAAAAGAAATTAAAAGTGTCATCCTTTTGGTACCTAAATTTACTTTGGTCCATTTTGGTTAGAGACGATCCTTTTAGGAACCCAAATCTTCTTCATACCACTATTTATCCTTTTCTTAATTGTGCATTCATAAGAGTAATGTCATTTATAGCCACAATGAAAATAAGTAATATGTGATTTTTCATGATGATTTTGTGATGCTCTAACAAATAGAATTCTTTTGTCCATCTTAGAATCAAATGAGATAAAACTACGTCCATTTTTATTAAAAGGTCTTCATTGTTTTGATAACATTGTGTCTAGCATTTTTCCGCCATTTGTCAACTTTTCAAAATATGATTTTTATTTCTCAAAAATTCAACAATACAAGTTTATTTTTCACAAGATAATTTCAAGGTATTTTTTTTCCATTTTCAATGCTTTAATAATAAATTCTAAGGTAGAATTTTCATCATCTAGGAAGTTGCAATTTCACATACTATAGAGTCAACATGTTCATTTTTTGTCCTTCAAATTTTTGAACTCTACTTTCAAACCATCATAGTCCCTTTTATGGCATCTATATCTATTTATAAGAGTTCTAAACTTGTTATGAAAATAAAAAGATTCGCTAACACTAGATTCAGATGAATTAGATGAAACCTTCATCATCACTTGAAGAGTTTGAGGAAATATTTTCTTAATCTTTACTTCTGAGAGATTTCTTTTTCTTCTTTGAGTTTTTCCTTCCTTTTCTTTCTTAACTAGATTTGGGTACTCATTCTTATAGTATTCAAACTTCTTACATTCAAAGCAAGTCACTTGCTTTTTGCTTGTTGAAGACCTTCTCTTGGCGAAATCATTCTTTTCTTTCTTGACAAACTTAAGATATTTGTCAAGCTTCTTGGAATGCAAAGCTAGTTTCTTTCATTTAAATCTTTATCTTCTTCGCTCATTTCCTCTTCATCCTTACTCACTTTCAAAGTCAAAGTCTTCTTTTTGGAAACACTTGCTTCTTCATCTTCTTGATTCCAATCCCATAGGTTAAGAGAGATCCTAAAAGATCATTAAAGTCTAACTTATTTAAGTCATTCTCTTCAATCATGGTTCTCTTCATGTGCCACTTAGAGAAAAGAGACCTGAGAAGTTTCTTCAATTTTTGAGAATTAGTTCTTGGATCAGCCAAAGAGGCTAAACCATTCGCAGTATTATTAAAATGTATAACCATTTTATTTATGGACTCATTTTCATGCATCTTAAAAGCATCATATTGATAATTCAAAATGTTTAGTCTAGATTCATTGACCTTATCGGTACCTTTACGTGTAATGATAAATTTTCTCTATATTTCATAGCACGTCGACAATTAGAAACACAATTAATTTATGTTGCATACAAAGTACAAAAAAGATTATTTTTTTGCTTTCCAATCTAACTTTACAAGTAATCTCTCACCTTCGGTAAACCATGCAAATCAAATACATTTTCAATTATATCCCAAATTTCAATATCAATAGAATGCACATAAGCTTGCATTCTAATTTTCCAATAGGCAAGGTTAGAAGCACAAAAAAGTAGACGACAGTTGTGGATTGACCTTCACCCAACCATTTGATGCCATAGTAGAAAAAATGTTTGAAACTTAAAATAAGAACAACTTGGCACTGATACCATTTGGTATCGAAAGCACCAAGAGTGGGGTGAATTGGTGTATAAAAATTTTAATCAAAAATGTTAAAACCAATTTTAGAAAATAATCACAAGCAAGTATAATATAGTAAAGAGTAAGTAAAAAAAAATCAAACTCAAGAATTGATGAGGTTTTACCCAACTCCTTGGCCTATGTCTCTGCTACAACTTCTCGACCTCGAGACCACCGGAGATCCACTAGCTTTTATTTTCTTATAGGGAGAGAATAACTCTTTTTACACTGATGCATGCAAAATACAACAGATTTTAGTTAATTATTTTAATTAAATTTTCTGTAATTTGATCATGGCATGCATCATTTTTAGTTACTTTTAATCGTAATTCCGGATTTATCAATTTTAATTATTAAATTCTCTGAATATTTTAATTGTGGATGGATTAACTAAATTTTGATAATTATTTTGCAGGAAAAATCGAGATTAAAATGGATTGTGCTATATCGGCCAAAATTTCAAAGAATTTATGATTACGGCCGAGATTTGGATGAAGAATTCATCATTATGGCCGAGATTTGGCTTTACACTCAAGTCGTTACGGCCGAGATTCAAAAGGAGTAACAATTAAATGATTTTATCTTTTGGACGTAACAACATTAAATTCCTTCCTTACGGCCGAGATTTGGAGGGAGTAAAAGGAATTTTATCTCTTTGGGAGTAAAGATAAAATAATTTCTTACGGCCGAGATTTGGAGGGGGTAATGGCAATGAAATCATTCTTTTGGCCAAGTTTATCTTTGGGTGTAACAAGATATATGAAGGTGTAAAGATAAGAAAGATTTATCTTTGGGCGTAATGATAAAAGGATTTATCTTTGGCCGAGTTTATCTTATAATTTTAAAGTCAACCGTACGATGTTACGGCCGAGATCAAATTGAAGGCCGTCCGCACCCTATAAATACGTGAAGAATCCGTCGTTTCAATTCGTGCTCTGAAGTTCAAGTTTCTTTCACGGCGAGTCGTGAGCTCTGCAGACTACGACCAAAAGGAGAGAGGTGCGACGGCTGGAGGTTGATCGCGACCCTGATCAAGTCCGAGAGGCTGCCCGACTGTCTGCCCAATTCGAGAGCTCTACTTCTATTTTGGGTGTAATTCTTTCGATTATTATTGTTATTTTGTTATTATCTCTCCAGAATTTCTAGGATGAACTCCATGTTTTTAGGATTATTATTTTAGGAGATTATTAATTGAAGGGAAATATTTGGACCCTATTTTATTTGCTTTAATCTTTTCTGATCAATTATTAATTGTGCTTAATGCTTTTATGTTAGTTAATTAAATTTCTGAATTAGGCTATACCAATTTTTGGAGTGTTTAATTTCAGAATTTATTATTATAATTATAATTGATTTTATTTGGAATTAATAATTAATATAAATTTGATAACTAGTGTGTGGAGAATCAAGTTTGTGTGGTCTATTAATCTATACCAGTTTGTGGAGTGATTAATAGTTTAGAGAATTCAATTTAATGCATCTTAATTTTAATATGATTTTGGGGGTACCAGTCGTGGAGACTTCAATTCTTATTAAATTAAGATAGTTCTATATGATTAGATTGAGGGATGCCAGTCATGGAGACCACAAGTTAATCATATTAGATTACTTTAGGGAGACTCTAATCCATCTTTAAAGATTAAATTTATCTTTTATGGTTCAAATATTTATCCTGATCTATTTTCATCCTAAGGCCTAACTTCAACACCATTATCTTATCTTTATCTTATTTTCTTTATTTTATTTCATAAAACATCTTTCCAAAAATCCATGTTTTTCCTCTCTTATTAATTTATAAATTCAGATATTGAATTAATAATATTCCTCGTGGGTTCGACACTCTTACTCCTATTTACTATATTACTTGAGTGACTAGTGCACTTGCTAGCAAATTTTATTGTTACAAATCTAACGCATCATACACCACATCATCTTCTTCTTTGCTCAAGATGTAAGGCTCGCCTCTTCTTAGAATGAGCTCTCAAAATCACTAAACAAGAACATAAGAATTCCCTCCTATTCTCTCTTCTTACAAAGAATTCTCTCACTTAAAAACTAGAATAGGAAATGAATCATTTGCAATATGGAGCTTTAGAAAATGCTTTAGACTTGAAAGAAGTTGTAGAGTTATTTCCCTAACTTGGATAATCTTCATTCATGCTTTTACATCACTTTTATAGGCTTCACTTCAAAATATGGCCGTTGCAATTTTTTTAAAAAAGATAAACTCATGTTGCCAATTTTAAACTTGGTGTCCGTTTTAGTTTTGGACGTCCGTTTTGCATAAAAAATTATCCATTGCGCCTTTTTTCTTATATGCAGTTGTCAACCGTTACCATTTTGGGCACATGCTACATAAAAACATAGTTGTTGTCGTTTTGTCATTTCAGTGCAGTCATCCGTTATTTTCTGTCTTCGGTAGTCCGTAGCACATTGTTCACTTTTGGTGCCCAGAATGGTCGTCCTAAAATGTTTCGGTCGATCATTTTAAAATTGTCGTGCTCTCTATATTTTGTGATCATTGTCAAAGCTCTTTCGATTGTTCGTGTAATATGCTCTTCAAACATTCCCTACCCAAAACAATCATTCGAAAATGTTTCAGTCGACCATTTTAAGAACTATTGAGCTCTCTGTAATCTGCTCGTGTGCCAGCTCTTTCAGTCGTTCGTCTTGTATGCCCTTCTTTTATTTGTTCTCTAGAATGGTTGTTCGACAACATTTCAGTCATTCGACAATATTTTGGTCATCCGTTTTTAAAAATGTCGAGTTCTCTATAATATGCGGTCATTCCAATAGCTATGTCAGTCATCCATTTTGTATGTTGTTCTCACATTTCCCGCATCCGGAAATCTTTTGGTCGTCCGTTCTAAAAATGTTTGAGTTCTCTGCAACTAACGATCATTCTTGCATCTATTTCGGTCATCCATTATTTTTCAGCGGACGCCCGAAATATTTCCAATAATCCGTTTTGTCTGCAGAACTCAACATCAATTTTTTCTTTCAAAATTTCATTAACCTGATTGGACCACCACTTTAACCAATCGTTAGCATATCATCTTCCTGTAGGATCAAAAGCACCAAAAGGGGGGTCAATTGGTGTATAAAAATTCTAACCAAAAAAGTCGTAAAAGTCGATTTTTTTGAAAATGCGATCACAAGCAAGTAAGGATAAGTAAGAAGAGTAAAAAATCAGGAATGTGCAATATGTTGACGAGGTTTGGCCCAACTCCTTGCCCTGCGTCCCCGCTTCGACTTCCCGACCTCGAGACCGTCGGAGATTCACTAGTTTTCTCTTTCTTATAGGGAGATAATAACCCTTTCTACACCACAATGCCTTCTTCTTTGCTCAAGAGGTAAGGCACACCCCTCTTCTTAAAAAACACAAGAATTCCCTTCAAATCTCTCTTCTTACAAAGGATGCTCACACTTAGAAACTAGAAGAGGGAAGGGATGATTTGCAAGATTAAGCTCAAGAAAAGTACTTTGGACTTGAAGGAAGCTCTAGAGTGATTTGCTTTGCTTGAGTAACTTCCTTCAGCCTTTTGAATCCCTTTTATAGGCTTCTCTTGAAAATATGGCCGTTGTAAATTAATTTAAAAAATGTTGTGCTATCACTTCAAAAATGGTCATCCATTTTAATATTGGTCATCTGTTTTGTACAGGAACTACTCGTTATGCCTTTGTCGTATGTCCGACGGTCTCCCATTATAGTATCGGGCGTCCATTTTATATAAAATAATAGCCGCTGCGTTTGTCTTTTCTGTGCAAATTTTCGTTGATCGTAGTCCGTAGAAGGATTTTAGCAGTTTAATTAATTTTTGCTTTCATAACGGTCAATCGAAAGTGACTCGGTCGTCCGACTAGAAATGTCTGTATTTTCTGTAATCTGCGATTGTTCATGCAATGACTTCGGTCGTCTGATTTTCATATTTTTGTTCTTTGCTGCCCAGAACGGTCGCCCATTAGATTTTCGGTCGTCCGATTTAGAAAGTCCAAACTTTCTATAATCTGCGATCGTTCATGCAACGACTTCGGTCGTCCGATTTTCACATTTTTGTTCTTTGCTGCACAAAATGGTCGACCATTAGAGTTCCCGTCGTCCAATTTAGAAAGTCTGAACTCTATGTAATCTTTGGTCATTCATCTGTTACTTTGGTCGTCCATTATGTACTTGATCTTTCATATAACACATATAACGGTCGACTGAAAATAAATCAGACGCCCGTTTTAAGAATGTCATTTCTCTTTGTAATTAGCGGTCATTCTAGCTCTGCTTTGGTCGTCCATTATAAGTCAAAATGGTAGCCCGTTATAAATATGGTCATCCGTTTGTACTGCTAAAAACATTCTACCCATTTTTTCTTCGTAAAAATATTTAACCTGTTTATACTAACACTTCAAGCACAATTAGTACATCATATTCATTGTTTGATATCATCAAAATACTTAGAATATGGCCTTTGGACCAACAATCTCCCCCTTTTTGATGATGGCAAACAAAGTGACGATGAGGTAAATAAATTACAAAATGTAAATTCCTACTCCTTAATTAATGTTTATCTTGTGATATCAAAAATATTATTAACTCTCCCTCAATCAAAGCATATTTTCTCTTTATAAAACATAATGTTATCAAAAGAACAAAATCATAAGGACATCCATTGATAGATCATAACAAATAACATCTAGAAAACATATCCATAGTCACATCTATAAGATGACAATATCCATCCATCCATATATAAGAACATGGTGAAAATAACAACTAGAAGTTAACAACATAAACCATCCATACATACCCATACATAAACAAATAGGAGTTCAACAACACATCCAAACATAGTCTTCATCACATAATCACACACATTCATATATCCATACACAAATACACAATCTCCATCGCACATCTTCTCCCCCTTTTGACATCATCAAAGTGGAGTACAAAATGAAGAAAACTAAACATCTGGAGCATCGTCGAACGGAGGAGGCGCAACTCGCTCATATGATGAAATGTCAAAACCTTGAGAGCGAAAGTATGCAAATAGACAATCCTGAGTGCGACGATGATCAATCTCCAAGTGCTCCATGTGTGCAGTCATATCGTCCAAGCGTCTATCGATCCCGTCCATGCTTGTGATCATCCCATCTCACTCATCACGTGAAGGAACTGTAGATGCATGCCAGGCACTAGTCGGCTCAGATGGAGGACGTATATATTGCTCCCATGAAAGTCATGTATCCTCTATAGGAGCTCTTGTAGGTATCGTTGTACCTGCCGCATCATTAGAGTCCGAGTCATGTGGTGTATCTTGTCCTTTCTTGGCAAAGATCCATTCATTGCCATGTAGGACAAGTCCTTTACGCTTCAAGGTGACCTTCCCAATGATATCAGTGGGTCTCTTAGAATAGTGAGCCTTTGTCTCAGTAATGATAATATCTTTCTGACGAAAAATCTGAGTAAGAAAATAACCGAAGTGAAGAATCATATTGTGAGAGAATTTGGAGTCTATTTTTTCTTTGGTGGATACGAAGTGATAAATCATGTAGGCTCCAAAGTTAACCGGAGGAAGGTCATTTCGAAGAAGGCAATAGAGAAGGCGTAGGTAATAAAAAGTCATATCAGTGTAATGACCGGATCGGGAAAATAGAATGTGACTAACAATATGATGAGCAACAAGAAGTGAAGGGGTCAACTTCTTCAAAATCCCTTTTATCAGAAAGTTATCTACTTCACCACAAAAGACAACCTCAATAGAGATATCGGAGGGACACTTGTGAGTCGCAATGTTAGTGAGTCCTCCTTTGGGAACATCAAAGGTCTCACAAATCAAAGATGAATTCAGGAAATGACATATTGGCATAGAAAAGTCGAACCAACCTAGGATAGACAAGTTCTTAAACATCAAGGAGTGGGAGCCAACCAATGCCATCAAACAACTCATGGACAAAGTTCATGTTAAGGGAATTCCAATCATCTCTTATGTCATGTGCTACCTCTCTAAAGGAATATAGTCGTTCAAAGTTTAACGCAGTAGACATGTTAGCAAATAGATAAGAATCAAATTCTTCGAAAGGCGGTGTCGGAGAGGCTGAAGGTGGGTGAGAAGAAGACCCTGGTTCCTTCCTCTTTCGAGGACCAGCAACAACCTTCTTCTTTGGTGGCATTTGTTACGAGATAAAGTTAAGAATCAAATCGAGAGAGAATTTGGAGATGAACTGACAGGATCGGAAAAAAAATGGTCGATCGCTCTAGAAAATAGTTGTCCGTTATTGTACAGGACAAAAAAATGAACCTTTCGATCAATCAAAATTGAGTACAATTACTACACAGGTGAATGAATTTATCAGACAATTGATGTCATGGGAGCAAGAGAAGATCATCCATTACACAATCTTTCGACAAAGAAAAGGAAATTCGTGCCCTAGCAGATTCATGTGTAGATCAACTCGTGATCGAAAGAGTTTTGAGAGAGAGATGAGAGACTGAATGATATCAATGTTGAATCACACGTCTGAAAGCACCTGTAATCTCAAATCATGGTGCCGGAGAATGTTTGGGCTAGAAAGGAAAATGAAGAGAGAATTGAGAAGAAAACAAACAATCAAATCATCTATTCGTGTTCGCCGGCAATGAGATTCGACTCATCGGTCATTGGGAAGGGTCGCCGGACGAATTCGAAGGATGGAATCAAATTGCCCTAGTTTGTCACGCCGACCTTCATAGTCTTGTCGAAGTCCAGTTCGCCAGTGATGGGCGACTGGAGAACTGCCAACCAGAGGCGGACAGCAATCGATGACATGGAAGATCGCCAAAAGAGATGGCCGAGAAAGATCGCCGGGAAGATGACCAAGAGAGATCACTGGACGGATTTGAAGGTTTCCATAGGATTGGGAAGAATCGTTGCGTCGATTTTCACAATATCCCAGAGTCAAGTGATAGTGAAATAGAAGAGTATAGTGATAACTTGCTGATTTTGTGGTCAAATTTGAGATTTTTCAATTTTTGATTTAACTCTCTAATTCACTCTCTACTGCAAGTATACAGGTCAATTGTAATATACCCAAATGTCGTATGCATAGTGATTTGAAGCCAAAGACTCCCTAAAAAACTCTAGACTAGCCCTAATTAAAGTTACAATTTCAGGAAATTAAAGGGAAGTGAAAACAGATTTTTAAAGAATGGCAAAATGATAATTATTTTTGGACTTCTGGAAATTTATCAAAACTGAATTATAAATGCTAAACTAAGGGCTAAAAGGGTTTATCTATCAATGAGGAAGGTTCTCCTAGAAATTGGGGTTCATCTAATTTAATTATGGATGGAATGGAACAAGTTATCAATATGTGTCAATTTTAACTCAACTTGAAATGACCTGTTATCACAGCACAATTGAACCAGGACTAATTATCATATTTTCATATAATTGATTAGCTAAGTTGAATTATAAGAGGTCCTTACTGAAATCAAGTTAACATTAAGCTCAAACTCAAGTTCCTTGCTGATTTTTGGCAATTTAATGAAATCTGAAATGATAACAATCAATTGCACCTTAAATATGAGGGAATTACTTCAATTAACTAAACAGGAATGAAATTAATCCAATATTAGTGTTATTGCTTCTTGATTTATCTCTAAACAGCAAGGGGATTTTAAATCAGCCTCTCAGCTGCAAATTAAAATGAAATTCACATTAATACTAATCAATTGGATCAAATCAGCACATAATTACATATGGGAACTCAGCAAATGTTATTGCTTCTTGGTCCATCTCTGAACATCAAGATAATCTTAAATTCACCTCTCAGTGATTAAATGAAATCAGAGGTTTACAATAACAAAGAAGAATCCCACAGAATTCAGGAAACAGATTTTCTGAAATAACCAATTCAGGAAGGGAAATCAACAACAATTACATATTGAAATCTTAGGAATATCATTGCATCTTGATTCATTTCTAAACAAGAATGAAACCATTAAGCAACCTCTCAGTTGTCAATATAGTTAGGGCTCCAAATGATAAGTCAGATTTAATGAATTCGGAAATCAGAAATGCAGAATCAGAAATAGAAATCAAAAAATCATATTCTTAATTGGGTTTGAACCTAGAAAATGTCATTGGTTCTTGATTCATTTCTGAACAAAGAATAGATCAAAGAACAACCTCTTAGTTGTAAATATTAATAGGATCTCACAATGTCAAGAACAGATTCATATGAAACAGAATTCAGAAATCAGAAATCAGAACTTGATTCAATGCAGGAAATCAGAATTGTCCATTATCCATCCACAATTAAACTAGATTACAACCCTATCCTAGGAGAGATAGAGTTTAGCACCTCATAATTACAAAGTTTGATACACAATAGGAGGAAAAACAAATACAAAACATCCTCCTTTGAAGGCTGTCGACATGATGATTGCAGCAGCTCCTCAACTCCTTTTTCCTTGCTTCCTTCCTTGTCCAAAAACCCTACAATGGCCAGCCCCCCTTTCTCTCCAGGGTTTCTCAGCTTCTATATGTCTTCTCCTTACCTTGGATGCAGATGAGAAGGTTCCATCACTCCTTGATTATTCCATGTGTCCTATCCAGAAAATATTAGCAGTGCCAGTTTTTTGGACAGCCAAAAAGCATGTGGTCCCCCCTCCTTTTTCCTCCTTGTGCAACCCTCTTTTCCATGCTAGAAAGGCCAAAACAGTAAGCATCAAAGTCCTTGAATAGGATTTTAACAAATAAGGATTGGGACAATGAAAATTATCAACTCAATTATTAAATGGGATTTGGTGTTGTGCAGGAATGAAAACCATAATTAAAAATGATAACTTTGAAGACCGGAATGATAACTTTGCATATATCATGAAAATTGTCCAAATATGAATGGTTCAGAGCATTGAAGGCATCAAAGGGATTAGGGTGGCAAGTAAATGAGGTCAAAAATCAAATGTGGATAAGATTTCATAGGAATGATAACTTTGGTGCCCCAAGAATGATAACTTTCGCCATAAAATGATAATTTGTTGTAAATTTTGTTGTGATTGTCCAAATGTGATCAAATCAGATCTGCAAGGAGTTATGACAATAATTTAATGATTGTCTAATGCTTTTATGCAGAATTGATAACTTTGCACATCGAAATGACAATTTTGCCCTAAAATGATAACTTGACACTAAAAAATGATAACTTGTGAAATGGAATGATAACTTTGCACAAGTTGAAATATGATTACCCAAATATGATTAATTCATAATGGCAAGAGGTTTAGGACAAGATAATCACTAGAAATCAGCTCAATTAGAAAAATGATAACTTTGCACATTGGAATGATAACTTGCCCAAAAAAAATGATAACTTGGCATAGAATTGATATCTTCATGGATTTTAGCAATTCAGAACCTCTATGCGTATGGAATTAAGTATAAAATGAGAATGATCAGCTAGTTATCACAATCCATTGCATTCCAAGCATAATTGGCCAAAAGTTAAGCAAAATAAGGGCTCGATATGGGTGAAATGAATGGAAAATGGAATAAAAACCTAATATGATTAGCTAGTGATCAAACTCCCCCAAGCTTAGCCTTTTGCTTGTCCTCAAGCTAAACATTCAGATATTAAGAACAAACTTGAATTAAACAATTCACAAATGAATTCAAAACCAGTTGATTTAAGTCCAATGAGTTTCCCACTTTGCCAACACTTCATTCTTTCCAAAAACTTAATTTCCAGCTAGGGAATCACAAAGGCTAAAGCAAATTTAAGCCATGGAAGAAGTACTAGCAGTAACAAGTTTGAATTTCAAGAATTGTCAACTTTACAAAGAGGTTGAACTACAAATCTCTTCATGAACAAATTTTTCACTGCTTAAACAGGTTTAACACCTGACTTTTATTCATTAAAATGCAAGTAAACAGGTTAAGACCTGATTTTTATTCATGCTGGTCACAGGATAAAAATCCTGGCTTTATTCAGGAGAGGTTCCTTTTTGGAATTTCACTCTTTATTGATGCATGCATGCAATGCAAAATGCAACTTTTCACTTTTTTCTTTTCTCCATTTTTCTTTTTCTATTTTGTTCATGAAGTGAGCAATAGTTCAAACTCAAGTAAGGTTTAGATCCCTTGGTCCAAAAGTCAAGTTTTCCTATTTAACATGGCAGCAAGAACCTTGACTCCCTTCTAGACATCATATATTATCAATTTAATCCATGAATGTCAGCTAGTGTTACCCTCAAAAGAATTTTTTTTAGTTGAGAATTGATTTAAATGCACCTGAATGAGTAAGTCGATTAAAGCAAGAAGGCTAATGGCCAAATTGGTCACTTGGTATTGGAGTGTACTAACTGTCATAATGAAGGATTTCACCCATTTTAGAGTTAAAATGAAGGCAGGAATTGAATTGAGCCCAAAAAATGATAACTTGTGATAACTTGTCAAAACTAGTGATAACCGAGTGAAATCAATGATAACTTGTTCAAACAGTGATAACCTAGTGGTAAATGATGATATGAGCATTAAAATGGATTGAAAACATGGTGTAAAATTTAGAAAAGCACCAGGTTTCCTCCCCCAAGTTTATTCTCAGCACTGTCTACGGTGGTGAAAATATAGGCAAGGGAGAGGGGTGGGAGGGTATTGAATTCTTGGAATTATGCATTTGATCCCTTCCAATGGTTCTTGCATCTCAATCAGAGTCTTTAGGTGATCCATACTTCATGATGTGCAACCAATTCTGCAGAGAAGTAAAGGATATCAATGGATTCTGCAATATCAAATTTTTGGGATGCAGGATTCAATAATGCATTGAAATTCACTGAAATTCACCAATGATGGATTTGGATGACTGATATGAATGATAATTCAGATGTCAATATGATAATTTCAGCATGAAGGAAAAGATAATATCAGTTATCATTGGGATTTCAATGAGAAAAACAAAATTGAGGGTAGGGGTACTCCCTAAATGAAAATTTGTGGATTGATCTGATTCCTCCTTGACTTATTCCTGCAAAATAGAAAGATTAGGTATAAAATGGCTTGGGTTACCTCCCAAGAAGTGCCCTACTTGAGTGTCTTAGGCTAGACATTGTTGCAATGGAGTTCAACTAGGCAATTGTAGGAGATCTTGCAAAATCAGCACCTCCTTAGTTGAATCCATGGTTGTGGGGTTATATAACTTCAATCTTTGTCCATTAACCTTGAATATGTCAGCATTATCATTGACAAGGTCCACAGCCCCAAAAGGATAAACCTTGTGGGCTTTGAAGGGTCCACTCCATCTAGACTTTCCAAGAAACAACTTGAGTCTTGAATTGAACAACAATACAAGGTCTCCAACTTTGAAATCCTTCTTCAAAATCTTGCTATCATGCCACCTCTTGGTCCTTTCCTTGTAGAATTCTGAATTATGGTAGGCATTGAGCCTAATCTCATCCAATTCATCAATTTGCACGAGTCTTTTCTGTCCACAAGCATGCATATCAAAATTTATTGCCTTGAGAGCCCAATATGCCTTGTGTTTGAGTTCAATTGGCAAGTGGCATGTTTTTCCATAAACCAACTTATATGGGGAGACACCAATTGGAGATTTATATGTTGTCCTATAGGCCCGAAGTGCATCATTCAACTTGGTGCTCCAATCCTTTCTAGCTAATGAAACTATTTTTTTCAAAATGGCCTTAATTTCCCTATTTGAAATTTCAGCTTGGCCATTTGTTTGGGGGTGGTGGACTGTTGAAACCTTATGCTTTACCCCATACTTGCTTAGGAGGTTCTCAAAATACTTTTCAATGAAGTGACTGCCTCCATCACTGATAACTACCCTTGGCACTCCAAATCTTGGAAAGATAATGTCCTTGAACAACTTGATAATAGCCTTGGAATCAGCAGCTGTTGTGGGGATGGCTTCTATCCACTTGGACACATAATCAACAACCAACAATATGAATTTGTATCCAAAGGAGCTAGGGAAGGGTCCATGTAATCAATGCCCCAAACATAAAAAATTTCAACTTCTAGAATCCAATTTTATGGCATTTCATTCCTCCTGAAAATTGAACCTGCTCTTTGGCACACATCACAGTTTTTGACATACATGTGAGCATCTTTGAATAAGGACGGCCAATAGAAACCAGATTGGATGACCTTAGCAGCTGTTTTTTGGATACCCCCATGTCCTCCATATGGAGATGAGTGGCATTCATACAAAATGGATTGGAATTCAGCTTCTGGCACACTCCTTCTGAAAATCCATCAGGGGACTTCTTGAACAAGAGGAGATCATCCCAATAGAAGTCTTTTATGTCATGGAAGAATTTCTTCTTCTGCCGGTAGGAGTACTCAAGTGGAATGATTCCACAGGCCAAATAATTCACAATATCAGAATACCAAGGAGTTGAGGCAACTGATATGGCCATCAGAAAGTCATTAGGGAATGAGTCATTGATAGGGATTGATGGAGAATCCTGAATTCCTTCCATCCTTGACAAGTGATCTGCAACCAAATTCTCTGTCCCTCTTTTGTCCCTGATTTCCACATCAAATTCTTGCAATAATAAAATCCACCTTATAAGCCTTGGCTTAGACTCTTTCTTGTTGATTAGGTGCCTAACAGCTTGATGGTCAGTATAGACAATCACCTTTGCTCCAATAAGATAGGACCTGAATTTGTCAAATGCAAATACCACAGCTAGTAACTCCTTCTTAGTAGTGGCATAGTTGACTTGAGCCTCATCTAATGTCTTGCTAGCATAGCAAATGACATAATGCTTCTTGTCTTTGGTTTGTCCCAGGACTGCCCCTACTGCTTGGTCAGATGTATCACACATAACTTCAAAGGGTAGTGACCAATCTGGTGGTTTCACTATAGGAGCTGAAATGAGGGCTTCTTTCAATTGGTTAAAGGCCTTCATGCATTCTTACTCAAAATTGAACTCAATATCCTTTGCTAGAAACCTTGTGAGGGGCTTGGTTATCATTAAAAAGTTTTTGATAAATCTTCTGTAGAATCCAGCATTACCCAAGAAACTCCTTATAGTCTTCACATTCTTTGGAGGCGGTAGCTTCTCAATGATTTCAATCTTTACTTTGTCCATCTCAATCCCTCTACTGGATACAATGTGGTCCAACACAACCCTCTCTTGAACCATGAAGTGGCACTTTTCCTAATTCAGAATTAAGTTGGATTCCCTACACCTTTTAGCACCTTTGTCAAATTTTCCAAACAAACTTTAAAGGAATCCCCATAAACAGAAAAGTCATCCATAAACACATCCATAATGTTCTCAATGAAATCTGAAAAGATGGACATCATACACCTATGAAATGTGGCAGGGGCATTGCACAATCCAAATGGCATCCTTCTATATGCAAATGTCCCATATGGACAAGTGAAGGTGGTTTTGTGCTGGTCTTGTGGATGGATTGGAATCTGCAAGAAGCCTGAATAACCATCCAAATAACAAAAGTGGGAATGCTTGGCCAACCTCTCAAGCATCTGGTCAATGAAGGGGAGTGGGAAATGATCCTTTCTGGTTGCCTTGTTTAATTTTTTGAAATCAATACACATTCTCCAACTAGTAACTGTCTTGGTGGATATCAACTATTTTGTATCTGATTTCACTACTATAATCCCTCCTTTCTTTGGCACCACCTGAACAGGATTGACCCATTCACTATCTAAAATAGAGTAGATAATTCCAACATTCAACAACTTCAACACCTCCTTCTTCACAACTTCATTCATCACTGGATTGAGTCTTCTTTGGCATTCAATTGAGGGCTTGTAGTTATCCTCCATAGGAATCCTGTGCATGCAAATTGAGGGGTTAATACCCTTGATATCTTCAATTAAATAGCCTATCACCTCCCTGTATAGCTTTAATCTCTTCAACATCTCCTGGACTTGCTCTCTTGGCAAAATGGCATTGATGATTACTGGAAATGTTGAATTCTCTTCCAAGAATTCATACTTCAGGTTGCTAGGAAGAGGCTTGAGCTCAAATTTAGAAGAGTTGTCTTGAGTTGAATTGGGTTGGAGTTCAGCAGTGATAACCTCCTGCACCTCATTTTGAATTTTAGATTTGTCTACTGATTTAGAGAATTCAGCTCAGATTGGCATGCCTTAGCTTCTTGATCTTCTAGTTCCTTCAAGTGATCAAACATTAGGCACCTTTGCAATGGGTCTTCAATGGGAATTATTCCAGAAACTTGTTGTACAATTTGATCTAGTTGCCCATCTTCAAAATCACTTTCCTGAAAATTTGGCCTACTGATAACTTGTGCCAAATTGAATTCTATCTTATCCTATCCTATTTGGAATATCAATCTACCCTCCTTGACATCTATTACAGCTCCAACAGTGGCTAAGAAGGGTTTGCCTAGAAGAATTGGGGTGTTCAAGTCCTCATCCATGTCAAGCACCACAAAGTCTATACGAATATAAAATTTTCCTACTTTGAGGGGTATGTCTTTAATAATTCCATATGGATACTTGATGGATCTGTCAGCTAGCTGCAAGAACATGTTGGTAGGCTTCATATCTCCAACTTCTAGCTTCCTACAAAGTGAAAGAGGGGATAACACTCACTGATGCACCCAAATCACATATTGCCCTCTGAATTTTTCTATTTCCAATCACACAAGGAATTGAGAAGCTTCCTGAATCCTTTAGCTTGGGAGCCAACTTATTTTGGATAATTGCAGAAGCCTCCTCAGTCAAAGCTATGGTCTCATGCTCCATAATTCTCCTCTTCATTGTCAAGATTTTCTTTAAAAACTTGGCATATGAGGGCATCTCCTGAATTGCCTCCACAAATGTCACATTGATGTGCAACTTCTTCAAAATTTCCAAGAATCTTCCATATGTTGGTCTTGCTTTGCCTTGACTAATCTTTGAGGGAAAGGCACTTTATCAAAAACCCTGGCCTTGACTTCATTTTGAGGGTGCTGATTCTGATTTTTCACCACAGCCTCTTCAGTGGGCTCTTCAACAAGCTTTGAATCTGTCTTGGTTGGATTGTCCTCTACTTTCTTCATTGGTTCTTCAACAATTCTTCGACTCCTGAGCTGGACAGCTTGGACTTGTTCCTTGGGGTTCACTTTTGGTTGTCCAGGGAAGAACATGGTTGGCCTATTGGATGTGCTTGCTTGTTGGGCAATTTGGCTTTCAAGCAACTTCTGGTTGGCACTCAAAGCTTCATATCCATTGCTTAACTTCTGCATTGCCTCCTCTTGCTTCTCTTGTTTCTTCAGAATTTGTTGCAGCAACTCTTCCATTTTTTAGAATTTAGTGGCTTGAGTTTGTGGTGGCTGCTCATAAGGAGGTCTTTGCATTGGGATGGTTGATGACTGATTTTGAAATGGAGGTGGTTGATTCCTTGGCAAAATCTTAGGTTGTCAATTAGAATTCTGCATGGGTTGCCCTTAGTAATGATTGACCTTATAGGAGAAGTAGGGATGGTTCCTATTTTTTGGAGTATAAAACTCAGCAGGGGGCTTTACTCCATAATTCCCTATTGCATTCACTTGATCTATAGATTGTCCATATTACTGCATTATCATATTACAACCCTCTGTGACATGGCCTTGGTTTCCACACACATCACACCTAGATTCAGAATTGGAAGGCTTTCCCACATTGGTTGACAAATTCAGCTTCTCCAATGTCTTTTGCAACCCTTTTTCAATCTGGACAGCAATGTTGTTGACTTAATTATCATTGGATGGCCTCCTTGTCCTATCATGTGTAAGTAAATGGTGGTTCTTGGCAATATTCTCAATCAATTGGTAGGTTTCATCAATGTTCCTGGATGCAAAATTCCCTCCTGTAGCAGTATCCAATGCCACTTTACATGGATAGTTCAATCCTTTGTTAAAATAATTGACCATTTGTCATTTTTCAAAACCATGGTGTGGACATGCCCTCAGTAAGCTCTGGAGTCTTTGCCATGCATCACATATGTTCTCTTGATCCAATTGATAGAATCTGACAATCTGATCCCTATAGTTGTTAGTTTTGCTAGGTGGAAAGAATTCAACTAGAAACAATTGGATTATGGACTCCCAAGTGGCAATCTCTTCAGGTTTGAGGGTCTTGTACCAAGTCTCTGCCTTGTCCTTGAGTGAGAAGGGGAATAACCTCATGTAGACAGCATCCATAGGGGTATTATTGAAGTGGACAGTGTTGCAAATTTCTTTGAAATTGTCAAGGTGTGAGGTTGGATCTTCATTTCCCAAACCAGCAAATTGATATTGCCTTATCATTGTGACTAGTGCTGGATTCACTTCAAAGTTGGTAGCAGGTGCTAGGACTCCATTCCCATGCTGATTTCTGACATTGCTAGGTAAATAGCAATCCTTGAATGTCCTTGGTGCAGCCATATTAACTTCCACTTCTTCTTCTTCAAAAATTCTTCTTCTTGCCTCTATCCTTTGCAATCTTCTTCTTCTCAAGAATCTTCTTTCAGGTTCATGATCTGATTGATAATGGTCCTCTTGATTGTCCAAATCTTGTATATATGAATTCAGAAGTATCAAATTCAGAAAAGAAAGAAAACTAGACAAAATTGAAAAATTCATAATGATAACTTGCAAAATCTGAAAATTGGGCTAATAAATGGACTGATAACTAGTCTAAAACTAATCTAAACTATCTAAGTTAATCTAATTGACCTTAAATCCTTGGCAACGGTGCCAAAAACTTGATAGTGAAATAGAAGAGTATAGTGATAACTTGCTGATTGTCGAATTTGAGATTTTTCAATTTTTGATTTAACTCCCTAATTCACTCTCTACTGTAAGTATAAAGGTCAATTGTAATATATCCAAATGTCATATTCATAGTAATTTGAAGCCAAAGACTCCATAAAATAATCTAGACTAGCCCTAACTAAAGTTACAATTTTAGGAAATTAAAGGGAAGTGAAAACAGATTTTTAAAGAATGGCAAAATGATAATTGTTTTTGGACTTTTGGAAATTTATCAGAACTGAATTATAAATGCTAAACTAAGGGCTAAAAGGGTTTATCTATCAATGAGAAAGGTTCTCCTAGGAATTGGGGTTTATCTAATTTAATTATGGATGGAATGGAACAAGTTATCAATATGTGTCAATTTTAACTCAACTTGAAATGACCTGTTATCACAGTACAATTGAACCAGGACTAATTATCATATTTTCATATAATTTATTAGCTAAGTTGAATTATAAGAGGTCCTTACTGAAATCAAGTTAACATTAAGCTCAAACTCAAGTTCCTTGCTGATTTTTGGCAATTTAATGAAATCGGAAATGATAACAATCAATTGCACCTTAAATATGAGGGAATTACTTCAATTAACTAAACAGAAATGAAATCAATCTAATATTAGTGCTAATGCTTCTTGGTTTATCTCTAAACAGCAAGGGGATTTTAAATCAGTCTCTCAGCTGCAAATTAAAATGAAATTCACATTAATACTAATCAATTGGATCAAATCAGCACATAATTACATATGGGAACTCAGCAAATGTTATTGCTTCTTGGTCCATCTCTGAACATCAAGATAACCTTAAATTCACCTCTCAGTGATTAAATGAAATCAGAGGTTTACAATAACAAAGAAGAATCCTACAGAATTCAGGAAACAGATTTTTTGAAATAACCAATTCAAGAAGGGAAATCAACAACAATTACAGATTGAAATCTTAGGAATATCATTGCATCTTGATTTATTTCTAAACAAGAATGAAACCATTAAGCAACCTCTCAATTGTGAATACAGTTAGGGCTCCACAATGATAAGTCAGATTAATGAATTCAGAAATCAGAAATGCAGAATCAAAAACAAATTTCAGAAATCAGAAAAATTGGATTCTTAATTGGGTTTGAACCTAGAAAATGTCATTGGTTCTTGATTCATTTCTGAACAAAGAATAGATCAAAGAACAACCTCTCAGTTGTAAATATTAATAGGATCTCACAATGTCAAGAACATATTCATATGAAATAGAAATCAGAAATCAGAACTTGATTCAGTGCGGAAATCAGAATTGTCCATTATCCATCCACAATTAAACTAGATTATTACCCTATCCTAGGAGAGATGGAGTTTAGCTCCTCATAATTACAAAGTTTGATACAAAATAGGAGGAAAAACAGATACAAAACATCCTCCTTTGAAGGCTGTCGACAGGATTATTGCAGTAGCTCCTCAGCTCCCTTTTCCTTGCTTCCTTCCTTGTCCAGAAACCCTGCAATGGCCAGCCCCCTTTCTCTCTAGGGTTTCTCAGCTTTTATATTCGGCCTCGACATGGAGTTTTGTTTTTTGCTAGCTCATGAGATAAGAGATCTATCAAGAAAGTAACACATCCCACTAATGCTTTTCCTATCAATTTTACATCCGACAAAATCCGCATCAGTATAGGCAGTCAAAGGATGAGTTCCTATCATACAAAATGCCTAAATCACAATTATGCTTTAAATAATGCAATATTCTCTTAACGGCAACTAAGTGTGATTCTTTAGGTGCGGATTAAAATCTTACACACAAGCATACACTAAACATTATATCCGGCTTAGATGCCGTCAAGTAAAGCAAACTATCAATCATACCTCTGTACCTCTTTTGATCAATGAATTTGCCTTTCTCATCTTTATCCAATATAGTTTTAGTACTCATGGGAGTTGAATTTGGCTTACATTCATCCATTCCAAATCCTTTTAGTAACTCCCTTGTATACTTCTCTTGATTAAGAAATATTCTATCTTTATTTTGCTTGACTTGTAATTCTAAGAAGAATGTGAGCTCACCTACAAGGCTCATCTCAAATTTTTTTTGCATAAGAGACTCAAACTCTTTGCACAAGCATTCATTAGTAGCACCATAATCAATATATCAACATAAATATGAACTATTAAAATATCATATTTCAAATGCTTAAAAAATAATGTAGTATCAACTTTCTCTTTTTGAAAACCATTTTCAATAAAAAAAAAGTACTTAAGTCTTTCCTACCAAGTTTTAGGAGCTTGTTTAAGTCCATAAAGAGCTTTAGAACGTTTGAATACATAATTAGGAAAATCTGAATTTTCAAAACATTGAAGTTTCTAATAGTGAAATTGAGGGATTGAGTGATAACTTGCTAATTTTTGGGTCAAAAGTTAATTTTTTTCAATTTTTGTTTCAACTCCCTAACTCACTCTCTACTGCAAGTATACAGGTCAATTGTAGTTATCCAAATGTTGTATCCACAGTTATTTGAGTCCAAGACTCTCTAAACAATCTAGATTAGCCTTATCTAAAGTTAAAAATTCAAGAATTTGAAAGAAAGTTAAAACCGATTTCCAAAAAGGGCTAAAATGATAACTAATTTGGGATTTTTGAAAAGTTATCTAAACTGAATTGTAAATGCTAAATTAGAGTTTAAAAGGATTTATCTATCAATGAGGAAGGTCCTCCTAGGAATTGGGGTTCATCTAATTTAATTATGGATGGAAATGGACAAGTTATCACTTTTTAGTCAAATCTGATTCAACTTTCAATATGGCTGCTTTCACAGCTCAATTAGACCAGAACTAAAAAATGTATTGTCATATGATTGTTAGCCAAGTTGAATTAGAAAAGGATCCTCACTGAAAACTAAGTTATCATTAAGTTCAATTCAAGTCACTTGCTATTTTTTTTGGTAATTCAATAAAAATCTAAATGATAACTTGGTGATTGCACTTTGAAAATGAAAGGAATGCTTCAATCAACTAAACAGGGATGAAATCAATCCAATATTAATGCAAATGCTCCTTGGTTTATCTCTAAACTACAAGAGGATTTAAAATCAGCCTCTCAACTGCAAATTCAAATGAAATCCACATTTCCATTAATGGATTGGATAGAAATAAGCACTTAATTCATATATGGGAACTCATCACATGCAATTGCTCCTTGGTTCATCTCTGAACAGTAAGGAAACCTTTAAATTCACTTCTCAGTGATTAATGGATTCAGAGGCTTAACAACTAGCAAAGCAGGTTCCTCAATTTTCAGGAAATCAGAATTGAAGATTCAGAAAATCAGAATTAAAGAATTGCAACAATTCAAAGAGTTAGACCTTGGAAATACCATTGTCTCTTATTGCAACAATTAAAGAAATTTGATTTCCTGAATCTGATTTTTCCTGAATTCTGATTTCTGAATTGCCCAAATCTATTTTCATCATTGTGGAGCCCTAATTGATTTATAATTGAGAGGTTACTTATGGTTTCCTTCTTGAACCATAAGTAACCTCTCAATTATAAATCAATTAGGGCTCCACAATGATGAAAATAGATTTGGGCAATTCAGAAATCAGAATTCAGGAAAAATCAGATTCAGGAAATCAAATTTGTAATCAAGATGGAATCCATAAAACTTGACATTGGTTCTAAATTCATTTCTGAATAAGATTGGGACACATGATAACTTCTCAGTTGTTCAATTGATTAAATCCCCAATGACAATCAGATTCAAACAGCTCAGGAAAATTAGAAATCAGAAAGTTCAAAGTTCCACAAAACCATAAATCAGATTATCAACTAAATTGGAATCCAAAACTTGGCATTGGTCCTTAATTCATTCTTGAACAAGGATTAGACCAAATGATAACTTCTCAGTTGTAAATACAAATAGAGACTTCCAATGACAAGATCAAATTCATAACAGTTCAGATTTCAGAAATTAAATGATTCAGTGCAGGAAATTTGAATTCATCCCTAATCCATCCACAATATGTATTAGACTACTACCCTATCATAGGAGGCATGAGATTTAGCTCCTCATGTTTACAAAAATAAATACAAGATAGAGTGAAGAACACACGTAGTTCATCCTGGCTTGTGGGCTGTTGGTAGCAATCTCCTTTCCTTCAGCTCTTTTTAGCTCAATCTAGCTCCAAACCCTTGTTGCCTTCTCTCCAATCCTGCAATGGCCGACCTCCCCTCTTTCCTCCAGAAATTCCCCTTTATATATGTGTCATGTCCACCCTTTGATCAGCATTAGAAAGTTCTATTCCTTTTATTTCAGCCATCTGTCCAATGGTCCCTGCATTCCAGCTAACTGCAGTAGCTTTTGGACAGCAAAGGAGTGGTCCCCCCACCTTTTTGGCTCAATTCATACTTCTTTTCCCTGCTAGAAAATCCACAACATCAAACATCAAAGTCCTCTAATAAGAAATAAATAAATAAGGATTAGGACAGCAAGTAGACTCAGCTCAATAATCTGGGTGTGGTGCAAGAATGGAAATCGATATGAAAAATTAATAGTTTTGGAACCCGGAAATGATAACTTTGCACTAATCATGAAAATTATCCAAATACAAGTGGTTCAAGGAATTAGAGGCATCCAAGGGATTAATATGGCAAGTGAATAAGATCAGAAATCAAATGTGGATAAAATTTCATAGGAATGATACCTTGGGTGCCAAAACGATAACTTAATGCCCTTAAAAATGATAATTTATCATAACTTTTGTTGTGGTTATCCAAATCTGATCAAATTTGAACAGCAATGAGTTAGGACAATAATATAATGATTGATTAATGCCTTTGTGCAAAATTGACAGCCTTGCATATCGAAATGATAGTTTTGCCCTTTAACGATAACTTGACATTGGAAAATGATAACTTGTTCAAATGGATTCATAATTTTGCACAAATTGAGATATGATCATCCAAATATGATTTATACATGATGGCAATGGATTTAGGGCCAAAAAATTATTGAAAATCAGTTCACTCAAAATAATGATAACTTGCCATATGGGAGTGATAACTTGTCCTAAAAATGATAACTTGGCATAGAATTGAATTATTTGTGGATTTTGGCAATTCAGAACCTCTATGCACATGGAATTAAGTATAGAATGAGGAAGATCAACTAGTTATCACAATCCATGCATTCCAAACATAATTGGCCAAAAGTTGGGCAATTTAGGGGCTCGATATGGGTGAAATACATCTAAAATGGGATAGAAAATTATATTGATCAGCTAGTGATCAGTTTCTCAACATAGACTTCCTCATTTATAAAACCATTTAGAAAAGTCGATTTTACATCCATTTGAAAAAGTTTGAATCCTTTGAAACATGCAAAAGCTAAAAGCATTCTAATAGCCTCAAGTCTAGCAACGGGAGCAAATGTTTCTTCAAAATCTACTCCTATTTGTGAATACCCTTTTGCTATAAGTCTTGCTTTATTTCTTATTATGATGCCATTTTTATCTAGTTTGTTTCTAAAAACCCATTTAATACTAATTATTTGATAATCTTTTGGACTTTCTACAAGTTTCCAAACTTGATTTCTTTCAAAATTATTTAGTTCTTCATGCATGGCATTTATTGCATCATTCAAAGCTTCATCAATGTCACTAAGTTCAAATTGTGTAAGAAATGCTGAAAAAGTACACAAGTTTTTCAAGGAATTTCTAGTCTTTATACCTTCATTTATGTTACCTATAACTTGATCAAGTGGATGTGATGATGCATGTTTCCAATTCCTTGGGATAATTAGATTTTCTTCCACTTGTGGTTCTTCTATTTGTTCCATATTTGAGGTATCCATTTTAATTTATTTCAAGCCTTCATATTGGATTTGCATGTTTTCAAGATGTCTTTTCACTTCAACTATTTCTTCCTCATCATCATTCACTTGTTTGCTCATCAAAAAATCATTAGTTTCATTGAATTTAACATTAATAGATTCTTCAACAACTAATGTTCTTTTGTTATATACTCTATATGCTTTACTTGTACTAGAGTATCCAAGAAACACACCATCATCACATTTTGCATCAAATTTGCCTAATTTATTTTTAATACTCAATATAGAACATTTACAACCAAACACCTTAAAATATGAAATATTTGACCTTTTTTACATATAATGCTTTAAAACATGTTTTCTTTTCAAGGGGTCTAAGTAAAATTCTATTTAAAACATAACATGATATGTTTACGGCTTCTGTCCATAAATACTTAGGCAAATTACTTTCATTTAGCATTGTCCTAGTCATTTCTTGAATGGTTCTATTTTTTTTTCTATCACTCCATTTTGTTGAGGTGTCCTAAGTGTAAAAAAATTGTGTGTAATTACATTCTCTTCACAAAACAATTCAAATTTGTAATTTTCAAATTAATGTGATTATTAATTTTCTTTTGTTAATTTTGTTTTTGTGCATGTTTGTTATATATAAAATTTGATGCATTATATTAAATTATAATATTTTATTACTAACCGGTCTGATCTTAACAACCTTGGGTTGGATAGATGATTTTATTTTATATATTTTTAATATAATTATAGTTTTCATGTAACAACCACAAAAAATGAAATGAATTAAGATGAAACGCCAGCTAGGAAGTTTGAATACCAAAATCCCTAGTAACGTGGGATGTTGATTTAGCAATTAGGAGGGGATCATGGCAGTTATGGAGAGATAAATTTGGATATGATGAATTAATGAAAAATTACACCCCCAAATCCTTTCATACTCTTCCATACTAGTAGAAATCAATCTTCTTCCCCGCATGTTGTCCATCTCATGTTTACTTGGAAATCGCACCTCATTTTCATATATGACGTCTTTATTTCTGACACATCTCCCCATTTTTTGCAACATCCGCGCACATCCTTTGTGATCTCGATCATCCTGTAGGTGGCGGGTTTCCAAGGGAGGAGACCTTGGCATAGGGAGAACGTAGAGTGGCGCATCATCGTTGATCCAGGCGAGTGGATCTACAAAGAACAACATAGGAAACAGGTGGGTGATCTAGAAATCACCTTGAATCAACTCCTTTTAGAATATATTTGGCCATATCAATAGATTTATACCAAAGCCCCCTGTTCATGATGCATAACTCATCCTAGAAATGTTATGGATGAAGGTTGATTATGTTTCCTATTTTTTTATTGAGAATTGTCGTGTTCATCATTACCTTGGTATATGATTCTATTGTAGCTATTTTTATTTGCTAGCACCATGTAGGTTCATTCGATGTATTATTGTTGTTAACCATGCTATGTATGACTATTTCACGATCATGTTTAAGACATTGCCTCAAATGTATCGACCTAGATGTGAAAGTCTTAATGGATTAACTCTCGACATTCTGACCACATTATTATTAATCCGGCTCAGGTTCATACGGCGCCCGACCTGCGTTTGTGGCCCGGTTCACTCTGAACTCAATCCAAGTTAGCGGATGACAAGACGATCAAACTCTCGACATTTTTCTACCTCACCTAGGTTCTATTGTCGACCCGAGTTCATTGCATCGACCCTGACTTTGTGCGATGATCTCTCCGAGCCCGAGCCGAGTGAACCATACACTTGACCCAAGTTCACGATGTGAACCCGGTCTAGGTTGATTTGTACTCGGCCCGAGTTATAGCTGCTAAAACCTTCCTTCCTTCTTCTTTTGTGAGTATGAATCCAACCTGGTTCTTCCCTGAACCTAGGTCTTCCCTGACCTTGTCCATGCCTTGACATGATTTTTCTCCTCTTATGGGTATATGATTCTATATCGATTTAAAACAAGAACCTTTATGTCATCATCGTTTGATTTGTCATTATTATTGAACCATTGAATCTAAATTGACATGGAACATTGAAATACAATATTGTAAAGTGGACTAATGTGATAAGATGAAAGATAATCACTGGATCGCTAGTCCAAACCAAGTGCATTACTGATACGGGTCGCTCCCTTTCATCATGGTCTGACATTGACCGGCATGGCTATATTATTTGCTCAGCGCATCCCATAAGTGAATAAGAACGAGTGATTTTAAAGGCATCGTCAAAGTCATTTGATTGCTCAACACTTTTACACATCAAAACATGTTGAGCAATGAAGTATTGATACTGAATCAAAGTTATTGATACCAAACATTGTCATGAATCATGAACATTATATCATGATTATTGAATCTGTTACTGATTCTAAATTCAATATTTATCATCTGGTCATATCGCTCATGATTTACCTTTCAATTCCTTTTCTCATGATATATGATGATTTTCATACTTACTTCCCCAGCAAAGGTATGTTTTAGTCACTGATTTTTTATTTGTTTTAATTGGAATTATTCATTACATATTATTATTGGTTTTCCAGTGGGTTGTAAAGGTAAGGAGAGTTGCCAGTGATGGTGATGAGGTGGTGTGCTGTGACGATGCTCAGGCGACCAAGAAGCACATGAACCGAGAGCCTAGTTTTTTATCTTTCTTTTATGTTTTCATGAAACTCTTATGAAGTATGGTATCCTCACTTTGGGTCATTAGCATAACCCTTCGACTTCTACATTTATGATTCCCTTACGCACTTTCATTCTTGATTGAGTTTTGATCAAATATATAATCAATGCCATAAAGCTTATAGCACCGCCTTTGTCATGTGACGATGATCAATTTGGAGGCATTACATTTTATATTAATTAAATTTATATGTATGTGTAACATCCGATTTAAAAAAAAAAGGAAAGAACAACCAAAAGCCCAAACCATCCTAGCCCACTAAGCCCAAACAAATTAAACCTAGCAATACCCTAAAAGCAACTAAACTAACTTTTCCCAAAGGAACCTCATGTCGGCAGCTCACTCCCCCAAACCCCCTAATTAGCTATAGTAAGCTCTCTCAGAGCTTCACCTCATACCACTCCACTCTCCTACACACACTCTCTCTTCATCAACAGCAAGGGAAGAAGACCCAAGGAGCTATAGTAACTACTCATTCCTTCCCATCTCACATTCGAGTTCTCTCTCTCCCTCACACACATCTCTTTATTGTAGCAGCTCCGTTTGAGCCCGTGGAAAATAGCCGCAAGGAGGAAGAACGGACCGTTGGAGTTGGGATAGGAAGAAGGAAAAAGAGGGGAAGAAACTAGAGGTTTAAAACTCACTAAGCAAGGTATGTTTGAGGAGATTCAAAGCCCTAATCTCACCTTTAATGATGCATGATTGTTTGGATTAATGGTTTAGGAGACCTAACTAGAATCTTCTTGAAGCATCATCAGGGAATAAATATGCAAGTTCATTATGGATTAATGGTATCTTTGGGACTTAAGTTACTGTTGCATTGATAAACATAACTCTAATGAAAAATGTTTCATGTTTCTATGCTTGATTTATGTTAGATTGCTTGCTCTGTTAAATAGTGAAGTAAACTTTAATGTTCTTTGTTCAATCCTCTAGTTATCTTCATGTTTAGATATCTTGAATGTGTCATTATAGTAATCTTGAGTTGACTACTGAGCAATGTAATTTTCATATAAAGATGAATGCTTATTCTTGTATTGTTCATATTTGGATGTAAAATGGGGAAAATGGGCAAAAATAGGGGATATGCTTTCTGAAGATCGAGCACGATCGTGACAAATTAAGGCATGGCCATGACACTCATAGTATCTTATGACTTAGCGATAGAACGTCCAAAGAGTGAAAATGGGTGTTCTTTCACGATCGTGATCTTGTGGTTGCACGGTCGTGATGCCCCGAACGTCCCACGCCTTAGAAAATTTTTTAGAACGGGCGAAAAATGACCATTTTGTCACGGGTGTGCAAGTACGGACAAAGATAATTCAATCGTTCTGACAAAATCGCCAACCTATGAAAGTTTATGACTCGGGCAAGGCTGTGATGTTAGGGAGCACAGTCGTGACCCTATACTATCATCAGAGCCGCTAAGTGTTCGGTCATGCCGAACAGAGGCACGCTTATGCCCATGTGTGGGCATGGCCGTGACCCAAAGTGGTAGGGACGTGACCAGTCCAGGAACCATGCATATGTTTGAAATGTTCACACGTAGCATGATTTGAAGTATGTATGACCTTAAATAGGATTAAAACATGCAACATGTATTGAATGATTGTATCTATTGATGAATGTAACTAAAAGATGGATTGACATGGTGTCTTGTTGTAATCATGGAGGGGAACAAAGTCTTTCCTAGCTAGCTTAAGTGATGTGTTCCTGTTGAAAGTAATGTCGGCCCATCATGGTTTGTAATTCCAATGGGACAAAAATGATCCCAGCCTATCTAGCCAAGTCCCGCGAATCAACATGGTCTTTCCAATCACCAAGATAAGAAGTTATCTAATTAAAGATAGAAGATGAAAATATGAAGTCACTTAAAAGTGACTAAGATGAATGACTTAGGACATAAAGATGAAAATGATGTTAATGAAAGCACCTAAAAGGATGCTAATGTATGTCCCATTATCATATGATGTTATGTAAGAAGATGTTAAAGTAAAGCAAGATAAATGATGATATACTTTAGCATAATGATAAGTTATGATATATTTTGACATAATGTTTATAAGGTTATATGCTTATCTTATCTTGTCTTAATAAATGTTCACATGTCATATAGTGTGCATAAGTAGCTCATAGAATGCATATGTTCTATATTTAATTATGATGTATATGCCATGATATGTAGAGACTATGTTATAGAATCATAGCATGCATGTCCCAACAAATCCCCTGCACCCCATGGATTCGTACAGGTATGAACGAGGCTTAGGTTCGGCGGCGAGAACTTCATGACGGAGACATTGCACATGTAATGGTCAGGTCACAGCCATGTTATCTTATCTTATGTCATGTTATTATAATGAACTCTCTTAAGAGTCAATTATGTATAGCTTTATCGATCTTTGAGTCATTTACTTTTATTTGAACTCATTTATATATGATGAACTCTATATTGGATCTTACGTTAGAGCGTATGTGGCCATGAGATAGTTTATTATCTCTCAAATATGATATTATTTGATATTTAGCCTTACATTTTTATCAATGTTTTCAGAACCGGACCGGCGATCAGACCGGATTCATCACTAGGTCAACCGATCTGACCGGATTGAACTGAATTTTATTAAAATAATATTATTTATAATAATTATAGAGATATAGTATAAGTTATATGATATAGTATATGAATATTGTACTAATAAATTATTAAAAATATTAAAGAATAATATAACATAATTTTTATAATGATAATATAAATAGATTATAATAATTTAATATCTACTATTTAATGATGATAGATGTTATATTAATAAATTTTATCTTAAATTATTCTTGTTCTTTTTTAGTTTCACACTTTCCTTTTTATTTCCCTTATTTTATGTCCTTTGATAATTTTTTATTCTAATATTATTTAATTTTAAATACTTACCTTTTTATTTGATTTCCTATTTAATTGTATAATATGATCTTCCCACCTTAAGTTTCCTTATATTCCTTTCTCATTTAACTTTCCCATCTTTATCATTTTTAATTTTTTTTCCAAAATCTGCATTGAATCGAGTCGAATCGGTTCAACCGGCCGGTTGAACCGATTTTGTCCGGTTCAATGTCGAAGAGAGACACCCAATCGGACTGGATCATCGACCGGTTCACGGTTGAACTGGTTGAATTGGCCAGTCCGGTCCGGTTTTAACAACATTAATTTTTATCATGGAAATTGGAAGCACTAACATTCGAAAAAAAGTGATTAAAAATTTAATTAATGAAAAAAAATCATGTGGGAACCGAAGAGGTGAGGGAGGATAAATTAAAACTAAAAAAATAAAACTAAATGAAGGTCATATATATATATATATATATATATATTAAAGCTGATGCATTCAATGTTTTTATAACCGGACCGGCCACCCGACCGGTGTCTCAATTGGGTCGTGGTTGGACCGGTCCAATCAGGTTCAACCATAAAGAATCGGATTTTATTAAAATAATAGTATTTATATTAATCTTGAATAAATATAAAAATTAATATATTTTATTTTATGATAATAAACTATTAATAATCATAAATTAATGTAAAATTATTTTTTGATATATTGTATAAAGTTAAACTATTCAAATCTAGTGGATTATTATTAATATAATATCAGTGATCTATATTACTTTATTTAAATTTTATTCACTTTTTGTTTTTCATCTCTTTTCTTTTTATTTCCAATTATTCTTCTAGTTGTATATCCTTCCACATTTATTTTGTTTTTTATTTTCATATTTCGCATTATTTTTTATTTCCCTTCTTTTAATGTTTATAGTTGAATTAGGCTTCTTTTTCAAATTATTTATTATATTGAATAACGTAATGCTTAATCAATTATTTTATTATTATTGATTATTTTCATATATTTATATTTTCAATTTCAAAATTATTTTTTTCACTTATTAATTAACTTCCTATATTTGTGTTTGCCTCATTCCCTAATTCATGCCTTATTTATTTCTCCACTTCCAAATTTGTTTTCTACCTATCAATTATTTCTCTACATTTATTTTTGTATTACCATTTTAAATTTTGATCCTGTTAGCCGATTCCCTCGTTCATGCCTTCTTAATTTTTTTTCTTTCCATTTCATTCAACTTACTTTCCATTTTAATTTGATTTTTTTTTTCAAAATTAGGTTCACTCGATTTTTTATCGGTTCACTGGTTTGCCGTTCAAACGGATGTTTTCCGGTTTGGTAGCCACACTGATTTTAAAGTCAACCGGATCGGACCAAGCACCGGTTCATGGTTGAACCGGTCGAACCGACTAGTCCGGTCCGATTTTAATAACATTAGATGCATTAGAAACATTCTCCACCCATCTTTCTCCGTTTTCTTTTTTCATGTTTTTTTGAGTTTTCTAATATATTTGACCATTAACGTATTTATTATCATCAATAAGAATGTTAAACGGCATCAAGTCTAAGTCTACTACTTAACTATTGCAATCGTTTCATGAGTTTTCTAATATAAAAACATATTATGGGAAGACAAATGAACGCAATGTCCCTTTGTTTTATTTATTTAATTTCACTAATAATGACACCTCATAATTTCTTACCATAGAAAACTTCTAAAATTTAAATCCAAACTCCTCACTTTTTTTTTTTGACTCCTCAACTTCCTTTCATGAGTATACAAGATCACCTCATCTCACGAGTTAGGCACCACGGCCACTACCTCTGTCATTAACAAAGTTATGAGGATACGTATACCTTCTCCCTTCTGCAAAGGTCAATTCTTCCTTCATAGGGCAAGACGAGGTCTGTTGGAAGGAAGAGTGATTTCATATTTTCTGTTCTTTTAGCATTTTCATGTTGGAGCTTATAAGACTTGTGATTAATTTAATTTGCAGATAGTATATACATAAGCTATAGCTCCATGTTTATCTCGCATAATCGTTAGGCAGAAAAGAAGATGAAGATGAGGTAGATCTGGAGACTCCTTTTTACAAGTATTCAACTTAATATTTCTTTTCTATTAGACGCTTTTAGCTTTTATACCCACGAAAAACGTTTCAATTGGTTTTTTGTGTTTATTCTTCTTATACCATGAATGAGAAAATAATTCTTTTGTTGAACACTTTATTTTTTATACAATAACAATGATTTTCAGTTATATTTTTTTTTCTCATTTCACACGCAATATCTATTTTTATATCCCTGAAAGTTTGGTACATTTTTTTTTTGTCATTAACAATGGAACCTGACAAAAAAGTTAAGAGGCATAAGATCAGTTAAAATGTCTAGGAATACATTTTTTTTTTAAGTACACTCGCTCGATTTTTTTTTTTAAAGTGCATTTGTGAGATTGTAACGTATCATATTTTTTCGTTATTTTTCAATGTGCCACATTTCTTTCCAATAAATCTTTATATTCTATTTTTAGTCTCTTCATATATTTTCATTATGGTTGGCACATACTCGTGCCTTATGAATTATTTTCAAACCATTTGGATTATCCATTCCTAACACATACATCATATTAAAGTTAATTAATTTTAAAATAATAATAATGAAGTCTTGTACTACCAGTAGCAAAGCGGATAAAGATAAAGAGTACATCATGCTTCTTTAAAGCTTTCTATAGGTGGAAATGTTTTGTGTAATGATTTCAAAAGAAATATTCTTTGTGTTATATATTATACTTTAATACTAATATTTTTCATATTAAATTGTATATAAAAAGTTAAATAAATATGAATATGATGTGAACTTTATATGGATGTGAATTTTTCGCACCAAAAGTAATTATAGTCATGTTTAATTAAATTTTACTCTAGAGTTCACACAACTATAAGTGCATAATAGATCGAGTAGAAATCCAGAGTGTCGTAACCCCGTTGATTTAGATTAGTTGTCAATCTATTTATATTGCGTTTGTTTGTCACGAAATATTTAAAAGGAAGCAAATAAAGTAGGGAAATAATTTATAAGAAGGGAAGGTAAGAAATAAAGGAAATTAAAATATAGGAGAATAGATTTCCTTGCAATGAATTAGTTAAAGCTATTTCATCTTGGTTCACATTTATAAGTCGACTGATCTCATTTATCAGTTAAAATCTCTCGATTTGGCTATGTAATTCGATTACTTTTTCTCTAAACTCATCGATCTCTCTTTGAATTAAGTTTTAGATTAGGACTGACTAGTTAGTCGATCTCTCATCCTAACCAAAAGAAGAGGCTGATCTCTCGATCTTAAATTATCAATCCTTCTACCCTAATCCGAGCAATTAGAATGAATCTAATCCACTAGTAGCTGTTATGGACTCTCGCCTCGCAACAGATATAACAATGGACTTCTCAGACTCTAAAAATCAACAAACTGAAAATAATACAATTAAAAGTAACTAGTCCCTTCTCTCTAATGGAACGGTTTAACGATAAAAGCAATAGATCTCTCGATCTGATTGAAATTGGATGCAAATAATGAGGTTCTAATGTATCAAGCAAATAGAAACTAGAGATTAGAAACACGAAGTCAAAGAACTAAAAATAAAAAACACTACAATTAAAAGTAACTAGTCTCTTCTCTCGAATGGAACGATTTAACGACAAAAGCAATAGATCTCTCGATCTGATTGAAATTGGATGCAAATAATAAAGTTGTAATGTATCAAGCAAATAGAAACTAGAGGTTATAAACACGACATCAGAGAACTAGAATCGCAGCATTAAACAAAATATCATCACAAGGAAATCAATTTTCCTTTAGCCAGCCATAGATTCCAACAAAATCAATAATTCTTCTCCTCTTTTCTCCTCCCTCTTCTTCTTCCTTTCTTCTGGCTTCCTCTCCTCCCCCTTCCTTGCAGTTTTTAGGCCCCCTTTTCTTCTTCCCCTGTTGAGAATTTAAAATTTAAAAAGTAGTTAGTCTCCTTTTTACCTGTTCAGCTCCACTACCAATAGTAGGTAAAAAATGTTTCAAATATAATAAAATTTTATATCAATCTAACAGATTTAACAATAATAATTATAAGCAGAATAAGGGATGATCAAATATGAAGGCTTCATTTATTATTTATTTTAATTAAAATTATTGCACATCGGCCAATATTAATAGCATAATAATGACCATCATCATTGTCGTTTCTCTCTAATAGTATTTGCTATTTATCTAGCATCATAAAAAATGATAATTACAATAACCGAAAAAAAATATGTTAACGATAAAAAAGAACTTTTACTCTGTTGTCAATTTGCATGTAGCACGTCAAGCCATGCCAATATTGTATAAAACACATGATAATATTTTCTTAAGAAACATTTTTTTAAAGAATTCTTTCCTTCAAAATTAATTCTAAAAATATATGCATTTTCTACCTGAATATTTTATATAATATTTTTTTAGTTACCAAAAATTATATATGTCATGAAATTTTAAAAATCTTTTGAACCAATGTGACCCCTCTTGGGATATCTCAAGTATTATTTTGATGATAAAATGTTACAAAGAAGTGACAAGTATATGTAATCATTTTATTTTATCTAAATAATTAACATGATAAACATTTTTTATTTAATTGCATTAATTATGACCACATAAAGACTAATAAATTTATTTCTCTTTTTCTTTATTTTATCAATATAATTATATAAATATGATAGCATATATTTATTTTCCAAATGGACGTATAGAAAATAGGAAAAACAATATTTATATAATGTAAAAGTTAATTGAACCGAAGGATAATGATAATACTCCATGTCATCCACTGAATGCCAGCGATATTTATCAATTTATTTTTTCATTTTCTCTATTTCTCGAGTTCAATTTAATATTATTTTTTGCCAAAATTGTTGTTATGTTTTTTGTTCGGATATTATTAATTTAATATATCCAATTATATTGTACGATTTGAACTCTCAAACTTTAGAAAATGCATATATATTCTTTTTCATCACAAGTCATGCATGCATTAGGACGTAATAAAATAATTTTCTCTTCAAATCATCTTTCATTATTTTTATGTTTTTATTTTACTTTCGATTCTATATATCCTTTTGTTTTCTTTTATATTCGTTGTTACAATAATTCATTATTATTCTTTTATGTGATACAACTTTTTAATTTCAAATTTTATTAAGGTATAGAATGTCATTACAGCTTCTTCTTGCTTCTTTTGTATATAAAAATTCTCTTTCATGCGAACGAATATTTTGATTTTTTTTTTGTGGAGATATTATTTAGTTTTGCTCATTTCATGTTTTTGGTATCTATCTTATTTCTATTTTTACTCTCATTTATTTATGTGTACACTGTTCATTATTTTTTTTCTAAAACTTTCGTCGGTTTTATTCGTTTGTAGACTTAAAATTCTTCAACAAAATTTTTAATGCTTTGCATTTTTATTTTTTTTTTCACTAAACAATAAAATATTTTCATATTATTGAAAGTTGTGCGTAGTAGTTCCCTAGTTAAAATTAAAGTGAAAGCACTAGCATTAACGGCACCCTAAAACCTTCATCTCCATTTATAACATCCCGTTATAGATCCAAAATTAGCAACTCAAAACCCTACAAGAGATGGCTTCCAAGGGTTTCGCCGGCCCGGCGCTGCCCTCCGGAGATCCGCAACCAAAATCCAAGTCCATGTCCTCGCACGGCGGCGCCAGCCGCAAGAAGAAGGCCACTTCAAATCAGAACTCCGAGGCCCGCATGCCGTCCCCCGCCACGGCCGAACATCACTCCACCGACGCCGGGAAGCCCATTTCAAAGCCGTCCAAGTCCAGGTCCAAGTCTTCACACAGCGGTGCCGGCGACAAGAAGAAGGCCACTTCCGAGCCCCGCAAGCCTTCCCCCGACGATCCCTCCGTCATGGCCGAAGATCGCTCCAAGTCCAGGTCAGTGCCGGCGACAGGAAGCCCTGATCCCCACGATCCCTGCAACCCCAAGTATCCCTCCAAGCCCCCCGCCGCTCCAAAACTCCCAAACCTCCAAACCTCTGTCAGCCGAGGCCGCAGGCGCAAAGCCCCGTTAGCCAAACCTCCCAATGGCTGCACCCCTTCTGCCATTGTCGATGAAGACATCAAGGGCGCTGAAGAGGAGGCGGACGATGTCGATGAAGACATCATGGACGCTGAAGAGGATGCCGACGATGTCGATGAAGACATCATGGACGCTGAAGAGGATGCCGACGATGTCGATGAAGACATCAAGGACGCTGAAGAGGAGGCCGACGATGTCGATGAAGGCATCAAGGACGCTGAAGAGGAGGCCGACGATGTCGATGAAGGCATCAAGGACGCTGAAGAGGAGGCCGACGATCACGAAAAGTCTGGTATTCGAGCCTACTCATTTCTAGCCCAAGCAGTCGGTGACCACTGGAAAAGTCGTGGCCACCCTGACGCTTTGCCGGATTGCCTGAATTTCGACCCCTCCAAGGCGAATGCCTTGGAAGATAAGTGGAGTAAATGCATTAGGGACGATGCCAAAATAGAAAAAGAATGGGCGAAGGTCAATGAGAAGATCATCTCCACTATTCGATCCTCGAGTAAAAGAAAGAAAGAACTTTTGTCTTGAACTGGTCTGTGTCTTTTCTTTACTTTGGGTCTGCAGAACCACTATTTTGATCTTTTTCTTAAAGTGGATCCTATTTTGGTGATATGTGACGTTTTGTAAGTTTCACTGCCTCAAAGTATTAATCTCTTAAGTTGAATGATCTAGTAGTCTTATGCCTAGTAATGTGTCCACTGAAATTAATTCTTTATAGATCTCTTTGTAGTGATTGTATCGCTTGAATCATTTAGTGCCGAGTCCATTTATCATGGTGATGAGCTATAAAGTTTGCTGAGTCCATTAAAAAAAAGCAAATAGTTCTTTGGTAAAGATAACAAATGTTTCCTTCTTTCATGAACAGAAAAATAATTACTCATTTTATCTTTTAGTTTTCTTAAAAACTCCGCCTATATTTTATAGCCGGTCCCAAGCCCGGATAAAGGAGGAGGGTTGTGTTAGGCCCCGACAGCCAGCATAAAATCATGTCGAATCTTATGAACATGGATCAACGAATATAGGAATGGCGTCGTATGATCCATGTAGCCGACCCCACCTAGTGGGATAAGATTTTGTTGTTGTTGTTGTTGTTGTATCTTTTAGTTTTCTTAAAAGGAAAAGAATATTGTCATGTTTTTTTCAGATGCAATACTTTTTGTTTGTTAAAGTGGCTTATTTAACACTCAAAAAAGTTAAATGGAAGACCCATAATATATGTGCTTTTTTAATGGAGAATCTAATGGAAGGGATAAAAACTTGAGATTAAGTTCCTTGCATTGCCATTAAAAATTATCTGACAATGTGAATCATTTTTCAATAAGATTGATACCGATTAAATTTATAGTAATGCACAAATAATTTGACAATCTATATTAATTATTTATATAATAAAATAAAAAATATTCTAAAAAATAAAATAAAAAGTTATGAGTTAATATACAGTTAATAAAGCCCCCCCCCCCCCCCCCCCCCCCCCCCCCCCCCCCTCCCATGGCCCGAGCTCTTGAGATGGCATACCGCGATCGCCTGGCCACCTTCGAGGATACATCCGAAAGGTGCGATCTTGGCTTGTGATTTTGGAAGCGGGCTGTTTTGTGCTTTATCATCGAGATGCTTAAAGTTTTGCATAGGATTTGTTGGATTTTTTGGTTCTGTCACTTCAAATTCGACTGAGGCCATGCGGAATGTCGAGTTCTTGCAGTTGGAAGTTGCTGAAATTATTCTCCTCTTTTTGTGCTCTTTCGTTGGTGACTAGAAGTAGATGCCTGAGAAGCGTGCATTTGTAGTCTGTATCCAATTTTATGGGATGCACACAAGTAGATGCATCAGTCTGCAGAGTAGAAAAGTATGGATGGATTACTAAATGATGAATGAAGTTGAAGCCTTTTCAACCAGAGCACGAAGCTAAAATGGGCGTGTCTATATTGTTTGTACCATATTCGATTGGATAAGTTGTCAGTTAAGAGCATCATCTTTGCATCTATAATAACATGTTCTATTGTAGCTGTTGACATTCATGATATTTGTGTATTTGCTTATGTTTCAATGGCTGCTTTTCTTTTTCTGAAAAACCATCAGGACGAGGCAGTGATTTCTAGGTAAATATGCAAGTGGTTTTCTATTGAGAAATCACCCGGATGAGGCAGTTTTTTTTAGATAAATATGCAAGTGGTTCTCTTGGGAACTGAATCACCCTTGCCCTCTGTGTATCTTGCATTTATCATTTTTCACTCTAAAATTTCAGGTTTCAGGGCCAGTTGTTGTAGCCAATGGAATGGGAGGTGCAGCGATGTTTGCACTGGTCCATGTTGGCAATAACAATCTCATTGGTGAAATTATTCGTCTGGAGGGTGATTCAGCAACCATCCAAGGTACAATCCATCAAATTTATTCTTCTTTTATTTGTTTGCATTTTAGTGTGGTCATTCCATTAGATGTTGGTCATCTCCACATGAAACCCTTTGTTTAGTTTTCCTTTTCAGTGAATAAAATGTTTGCTTATGGTAAACTTTTGTATATTATCTGTGCATACGCTCATAGTAAATTTACTTACTAATATCACATTAATTTTCAGTTTATGATGAAATTGCTTGTTTGATGGTTAATGATCCTGTTCTGTGGACATGCAAGGTATACCCTGCTTCTTTTAGCCATAAATTATGCAGGTAATAGACTCTGATATGATCAATGGTTTGGTGCTTTTTGTGCAGCTTCTTTTAGTAGTAGTGCCAGGACCAGGAATTTTGGGTAACATATTTGATGGGATCCAAGTTGTTAGAAATATTAAACAATCATATCATTGTTTTCTATATTTGGTCTAGTAATTGTTTAAGTGATGCAGCGGTAAGGAACTCGTACAAAATTTTAAATAAAGCCAAGAGCAAACCCAAGGCCTGATTAATGGTGTTCTATTACATCGTGCAAGTAAGCCTCTGTAACGCTTGAAAGATCTGCAGAATGTCGCCGGTTCAAGCGGCCGATAATCGAGAAATAACAACAACAACAACAAAGCCTTATCCCACTAGGTGGGGTCGGCTATATAGATCATACGACGTCATTCTGTATATTCGTTGATCCATGTTCATGAGATTCGACAGGGTTTTACGCTGACTGTCGGGGCCTAACACAACCTTCCTCCTTTATCCGGGCTTGGGACCGGCTATAAAACATAGCAAGATAATCGAGAAATAAACTAGCAGGAATCAACTAGTACCTTAGAAGAAATTCAAGGTCAAGATCGTGCGCACACGAACTCAGAAATTCAAAAAACTCTGAATGGAACTTTAATTAAAGAGATAATAATGATTTTAACTCTTACAAGTCAGGCCAATATGTAAGGATTCACAACTAGCAATACTCTTAGCACTATAACTCCTATAGCAAAAGGAAAACACAATCCCATCAGCATTAGGACTCTTATAACTAATAGGAAATAAACTAATAAGAAATAACAATCCTAATAACATTAGGACTCATAAGAGAAATAAACTAAAAAGGAAATAACAATCCTAACAGCATTAGGACTCCTAACAAATTCTTCAAATTAAGTTGTTGACCACTAAAATTCTTTACAGCAGCAGAATTCTCTCATTTCTTGTCAACAGGATCTACATCAATAAGACTGTTTGGTAGCAAAGATCTTTGGACCTACTTTTTGTAGCCAACCTTTCTTGTTAATTCACTGATGCACGTCAACAATTGAGTCTATTTTTTTAACTGTATCACACAACTTATATTGATTGTTGCAGCTATGAAGATTCACATACTTAAATCCTTATGGCATTCAAACCAGCTGCTTTTTCCTATATCCTTCACCATCCTAAATGTTTCTCAGTGATTGATTCCTTTTTTGTCCCTATTTACAGTGGCCCCTCAAAACTATTGCTATAAATTCTGGTGATGTCTACATTCCACGTGGAGTTTCAGTTCCAGCTCTATACAAAGATATTCTGTGGGAGTTTGAGCCGAGGTAGCTAGGTGGTTAACCGACTAATGAGATTAGTTGCTCTTTTTCCCTGTACAACCCTTGCTCACTGTTATTTTTTGCTACTTTATGCCATCCAGTATACGCTCTGACCGTGTCATAACAATTTTGCAGCTGCCAGAGATCTTGTAACTGGTGGAGATCTATATGCGGTAAATGGTCTGGAACTGAATCATTTTTTATTCTTGCCTTTAGTGATGCATTCCATTAAGAATGATATGGTTTACCCATCTTCTGATTAGTTCTTTTGAGATTCTGATTTTCTTTATGCACTGTTAGACTGTCTTCGAGAACACATTAATGAAGCATCATGTTGCTCTTCCACCTGGTTCCATGGGAAAAATGACTTACATTGCTCCAGCAGGTCAGTATGATCTCATGGTGTGTCTTTATTCTTGGGTCTTCAAGTCTATTGTAATTTATCAATTTAATCTCATGCATACTTAGCGCTCAAATATATAGGATACAGTACTTGAACTGGAGTTCCAAGGTGTTACAAAACAGTTCGCTATGCTTCAGGTTTATAGTTTGTCTCTATTGTTTGGAAACTGGTCTCCCTTTTTCACTTTGGATTGATGATATTTGCAGAGTCATCTTGTTCCATTTGTACAGATTTGGCCAGTCTGTACTCCAAGGCCTGTTGCAACAAAGCTTGCAGCTGATACACCTTCCCTGACAATGCAGGTAAAGTGAACTACAGCCATTTTTTTATTTCATCAGGATGAACAAAATTTTTTTCTTGACTATGTTTTACTTGATGATATGATTGGTTATATTGTTCTGAATACATTCTGTTTTTCAGCGTGTACTTGATACTTTTTCCATCCGTCCTTGCAGGCTCTTGTGCTATACCTGGGGCGTTTGGCTGTGGGAAGACAGTCATCAATCAGGCACTCTCAAAAGTGATGAGCCCTGGATAATGCATGTTTTTCACAGTGCTAACTTCTAATCATTTACTCAGTTTTTTTATATTCACAGTATTCAAATTTGGACACAGTTGCTTAGGTTAGTTGTGGAGAGAGGAAATAAGATGGCTAAGGTTTGTTTCTTTCCATTTCTTTCAATGGCTTATATATTTGTTTGAGGTCTTATCTATTTTAATTATGCTGGTGCTTATGGATTTCCCACAACTAACAATGACATTACGAATCGATGATGAAGAGAACTACTTGTGGCAAACACTTCAAATATGCCCGTTGCTGCTCATGCGTTTCAATATATACTGGTACCACCACCAATAACCTACGAAAATAGTATATTTATTATGGAATTTGAGCTATATGTAAAAATAAATTAATAGCTTATCATCTTTCCTACAACCGCATCAGATTTTTGTTATGTTGTTGTTTTTACTTTCCAACCTTAAGAAACTCCTAACAGTTTGTGTAGTTGGTTAATGTTGGAACATTTTCTAAGAAAATGGCCAAAAGGTACTAAATAATGATAAATGAGTCATAAGATTCACATCATAGAACCTTCTTTGTGTCAGCAGTTTTCAGCTGTTCATTGCTTTGTAAACGTCAATCTGTACATGGTTACCCAATTCAAAGACAGGTGTTTACAAGCATAGCTAATTTGTCACCAAAAGATGGTTTGGATAATTTGAGAGCATATTCAAACATTTTTTCACTAGCTTTACGTGGGGTTCAAATGCAAAAGTCTCTTGCTGTTGCTTTGAGTTTATTAGAAAACTAGTGAAGACATAGCGCGATTAAAAATAATATTGATATTTTTATATAATCTAATCTCATCAAAATTTAGTTATACATTGAATATATATTATTAGAAAAACATATTGACAAGATAAATCTCAAATTATGCTAATAGGCCACTTAGAAAAAACTTTTTTGAATTATAGAGTTTAGTTATGAACAAAATTAGTACAAAGGTATCTCTTGTTATGTAATTATAATCTGTATCTAATATGTCTTTTGTCATCATTAAACTTTTCAAACCTCTTAATTTCTTTTATATATATTTGATTTAAAATTTAGATTGATTTACGATGATTACATAAAAATATATTTAATTCATAATGAGAATAAATATCAATTCATAACAATAGTAAGTATATTTTTACTTATCAATGGATTTAATGACCGTGAGACCCCTCAAAAGAGGTCTCACGGTCAGACGTCTAAGCATGACCGTGAGATGTCGAACGAAAAAAAAATAGGGTTTCGAAAAGAGAAGAAGTGGTAAAAGAAGGGGGAAGAAATTTTCACTTGCCGATGGAGAGGGATCGCAGCTTGTCATCTACTGATTCGAAGGTTGGAGATCGCCTCCGCTAGAAAGATGAAGCAAAAGAGGAGAAATGTCATAGCAGAAAGAGGAAAAAGAAAACTCCTTTTGCTGAACCCTCGAACTAGACGGTTCAGCAAAAAAAATCCTAAACCAAGTTTTGTTTAGAGCTTCAAAATCCGGTTCGCGTGCGGCTCACGAGCGATTCGCGCGCCTCAAGCGATCGGCCATTAATTGGAAATCTCACGGCCATGCTTAGACGTCTGGAGGTCTCACGATCATTAAATCCTAATTCATAATTAGAGTAAATATGTGTTTTAGTTACCATTATATCAATTCATAATGAGAGCAAATATACCAATGATTAAATAAAATACATTAGTATGCATATAAAAATTCATATAAAAGATCTTTTCTAGCCATTGATTATTTTTCTGAAAAAAATTGAAATATTACGGTAAAATCAGCTTATTAGTATGAAACCAATGAAAAGAGAACATAGGAAAATAAAAATGAAAATATGATTTTAGTTGGTTTCCTATTTATTATTGTAAGGTAGGAATATATAAACTTGTAAGGAAAAAAATGAGAATTACGTGCTTTTAATGAATATACAAACTTGGTTTCCTATTTATTATCGAGGCCGATGGAATGGGAGGTCCAGCGATGTTTGAACTGGTCCGTGTTGGCAATGACAATTTTGTTGGTGAAATTATTCGTCTGGAGGATGATTCAGCAACCATCCAAAGTACAAATCATCAAATTAATTCTTCTTTTATTTTGTTTGCATTGTAGTTTGGTCATTCCATTAGATGTTGGTCATCTCCACATGAAACCCTTTGTTTATGCTTTCCTTTTTCGGTGAATAAAATGTTTGCTTCTGGTAAGCTTTTGTATATTTTCTGTGCATACGCTTACAGTAAAGTTACTAACTAATGTCACGTTAGTTTTCAGTTCATGAAGAAACTGCTGGTTTGATGGTTAATGATCCTGTTCTGCGGACACGCAAGCTACCCTGCTTCTTTTAGCCATAAATTATGTAGGTATAGACTCTGATATGATCAATGGTTTGGTGCTTTTTGTGCAACCTCTTTCAGTAGAGCCAGGACCAGGAATTCTGGGTAACATATTTGATGGGATTCAAGTTCCTTAGAAATATTAAACAAAAATTGACACGTGACATCTTGGACTCTCAACCGTGTTTTCCTTGTTATCGATTATGCCTCAACATTTTGTATGTTTGTTGTTTTCGCCTATCTTTCATTCTTTTGGCTTCTGCTATATCATTTATTTATTTATTGATCATAATGAAATTTGTAAGATGGATGTGGTGGTGGCAGTTGCAGTGGCGACTTCCGATGTTTGCAAAAGCATGAAGCAGTGCGGTGCTGCTCTCTGATTGATAGCTTTCCGTTTTCTCGCTCGAGTTGGAGTTATATGCAGAGAGCAGAAGCACGCGGTGTTGCCTTCCTCGTCTTCCATGACTCCGATGCGCGCAATTGCCCCCATCCTTATCTTTCTTATATTGTCTTATCTTTTTTTTTTTCCTTCTTCTGTTTTATTTTTTAATTTTACTTTCGGCGAATCTTTTTTAACCAACATTTTTAAATCAATATTCTTCTGTTTTTATCTTTTTATACCTGGACGTTTGGCAACTGCTTCATAGTCAACGTTTTCAATTACAATCGTTACAAAAATTTAATTTTCACAACCACGATATTTTATCCTAGTAACCTGCTCGCAATCAAGTCGCTGATTTCTTTTATTGTTTTTTTTTTCAAAACAAATTGATCTAGGTGAAAACAAATTGTTCTATTTTTAGTTTAAAGATCTTGCCATCATGAAAAATTATTGCACATTCCACGGTTCGACAGTTGGACCTACACTCTAGGTGGAATTAAATTGTCTTATTTTTCTCTTTCCTTATTTCTTTTTTGTTTCTCCACTTTTAGCACCCAAGATGAATTTTAATATGAGACATTCTTAGTTTTAATGTTTCATTTAATTCCTAATAATAGTTTGACCTATTTTAAAATTTCTTGATAAAAAAAATCATTTATTTAACTTAGACTAGAAAACTTAATGTCGTTAAAGTTATCTTTGTTTATATGTTCTCGAGCATTTATTTTTATATCATTTAATTATTTTGATAGTTATAATTTATTATTAACTTAATTATATATTGTTTATATAAAACAGTATATATATTTGTTGAGAGTAGGGACTAAGAAAAATTCGACCAACTCGAAAAATCTACTCGATCCGAAAAAAATTAAAAATTAGAGGTTCTAATTTAGGGTGATTTTTAACAAATTAATTCCATTGCTCAAAGTAGATCCTCATGGAGTTCGAGTCCAATAAGTAATACATATGTGATCAATTTTTTTTATTATAGATAGAAAGTTTTTTTGTATAAAATTACATACTTTTCTATGACATTATTAAACTCTAATTTTAAAATTTTAGTATTATATTTTATATTTAATATAAAATTAAACATTTTTATATTAATTTTAATTTATTTCTTTATATTTTTAAAATATAATTATATAAAAGTAGGACCTCGAAAAAGTTGACTTGCTAGAGAGTGGTTTTTATTTTTTCAAAACGGTTTTAGGATGATTTTTTTTAATTTTAAAAATTGACCCGAAAAGTGGTGGTCGATTTTTTTTTATCGAAATTCTGACCCGACTCGAATTACTTTTTCCCCTAATTAAAAGTACTTTGATAATAAAAAAATAAATTTACACATATGTAGAAACTTAAAATAACTTTTAAAATTATATTTCAATATTGACATGTAGGACATTGTTGAAAAATGTTATTATCTAAATGAAAAATTACCTTCCGAATATACTGAAAAAGATTTTTTTTGCAAAACTTTGAATAGTGCAAAAGAGACTTGGAACAAACTAATTACTACTTATAAAGAAACATATAAAGTCAAGGAATTTAGATTAAATATCTTAAATCATCAATATAATTCCTTCAAAATGCATAATAATGAATCCATCAATGATATGATTGTTCGTTTTAATGATACTGTGAATGACTTAGCCTCTTTGGACGAGTTAAGAACTAGCCTTCAAAAAGTAAAAAAATTTCTTAGGTCTCTCTTTTAAAATGTCTACAAAAAGGACTGTGATTATAGAAAAAAAACTTGAATAGTTCGGAATTTGATGATCTAATTGGTTCACTATTAACCTATGAGATCGGAATCCAAGAAGATGAAGAAAAAAACCCAAAAAACATTGACATTGAAAGCAAATACAAAAAAAGAAGACTCAAGTGAAAAGGAAGTGAACGAAAAGATACTTGTACGCTACACAAAAAAACTTGACAAATACCTCAAGTTGGTAAAATCCAAAGAAAATATGAGAAGCCAAAGAGAAGACAATATAAAAAAAGAAATTCAAGTCTCACCAAGAATGACAAAGAAAAGACATTTCGGAAGGGGAAGAAGAAAAAGTATGAAGAGTCAAGTGAAACAAGTGATTCATCAAGCTCTTTGAATGATGAAGCATACTTATGCCTAATGGTACACAACGACGAGATAAATTCTAGCCCTTTAAATTCAAATAATGACTCATCGACTCTTCCGAAGAAAATCTTTCTTTAAATGTGAATAAAGAACTTTCCTCTCTTATAAAAAGGTATTTTTCATTTAAAGACGAAAATGAAAAATTACTACATGAGCTTGAAAAATTAAAAGAAAAAATGATACATAATTTGTGGAAAATGAAAACTTAAAAAATTAAATTGATTCTTTAGAAATTACACATCCATGTGAAATTGTAAAATTAGCATGCTCTTTAGAAAAAAGTAAAAAAGGAAAATACCTCTTTAAAAAATATACAAAATAAGGCTATTTCTCATACAACGAAAAAAAAATTTTAGAAAATACTTCGGACATGAAAACTCTTAATGAAAATCTAATCATTCCTATGTTAGAAAATCACATATTACGTATTTTGCATGTGAATTTCATAGCCATTATGCTTATTAATGCAAAGTAGTAAAAACATTTCAACATGGAACCATATGGGTTCAAAAGGAATCGTTACTAACAAAATTGGACTGTTTGGGTATCAAAGTTTAAATGATTATTTTTCAGATGTGCCTCACATATAAAATATGGGACGAATGAAAATGGAAATGTGAAAGCACAAAGTGTCATTTACTCAAATTGGTTATACTCTTGCAATTTTTTTCTCTATCATGATTCTTGAATATTAAGCCTACTTCTTGATTTCTCTTAAAATTTTAAAATCATCATTTGTTTGAAAGAAAAGAGGGATATATAAAATAAAAAAGGGAATTGGTCATAGTGATAGGAGAGCATGTTAAAATCTTCAAACTTTATTTTGGTATATCATTGATATCATTGTTGTATCAAAATTTTATGCAATATTTTGATTTTAATACCCTTTTTTGACGCGTGGCTTTCATAATTTCTAGATCAATTTGATTTCATTTTACCATTATAAAATAGCCATAAATTTAGGGGGAGTTATTTTTTGCATATTTTATAACTCTTTATGATGTAATACTTTACATATTTATGACAAAAAGAAAGAATAATTTTTTTAAAAGACAAAGGAGGAATTACATATGGTTTCTTATGTTCTTCGAGTGCAAACTACTTTTTGATGAAACAAAAAGGGGAGAAATATAGGAAAAATATGATATGAACATAACTTTATATGAAAAATACCTTATAATTAGTACTTATGATAATATCCATCATTGTAAGAAAGACTAAGTTCTAGGGGGAGTAAAATTGTTTTTACAAGATTTTACAACTTTTTTCGTAACTTATATACTTTTCATACGATTTGTCTTCATAAAAAAGGGGGAGATTGTTGGAGCAAAGTTTTAATGCCCTGTAAAAATATATTTTGACGATACAAACTTCGGAAGGTTAAAGTCATATGCTGAAAAAATTTAAATAAAAGTGGATAAATTTATCCACTAAACTTTGATTAAATAATTGACTAAGGTCTTATTAGATTTTGGATGAATAATGAATACCAAAGTTGTAGAGAGTTTTGTTAGGTATTCATAGAATATAAGATTATCTCATTTGGATAACTGTGCAAAGCGTTATGCTCAAAATAGTGCATGTCGGTCAACCAGCCGATCGAAGTAATGAAGGCCAATCGAGACAGTTCGATTGACCGATCAGAGATATCGGTCGACCGGTCAATGCATGAGCTGCCCAAATCCACATCAAGCATACACCAGTCGACATACTGGATGATGCACCAACCGATCGATCAACTCAACGGACGAAAATCAAAATGTCGAGACTATATCGGTCGATTGACCGATCGATAGTTTGGTCGACCGATCAATTGTGGTAAGTGAGCAAATCAAAGCAAAGCATGTAGACCGGTCAATCAATCCATTAGTGCGGTCGACGAGTTCCCGGCTGACATGAACAATGATGGCTAATTTTGAATGAGTAAATTGTGAAAAAAATTTTGGACGAATTTTTCATATACTGAAGCCTATAAAAGGAATGTCAAAGCCTGAAGCAAAAACATCTATCCAAACATTGAAGAAAAACTTCAAGATATAAAAGAAGATCATTTCTTGAAGTTATCATTTTAGTTTCTCTTCTTTCTCTCTTCTCTTCTTGTGAGCATGATATTGTGAAAAGAGAGAAATAATTGTTCAGAAAAATGAGAGAGCTCATGTGTAAAAGAGATTTCATATCTTATCTTCTGAGTGAGAAAAAAGATTATTTTCTTAGGAGGAGAGGTGTACCTTACCTCTCGAAGTTGAGAAAATGTGGTTAATGTAAAGAGCTTTTCTTTGTTGCCTCATTTGGAACAAAAAAAAGAGCTCTAGTGAAATCTCCGACGATTTCGAGGTCGAGAAGTCGGATCGGGGACGTAGGCCAATGTGTGACCGAACCTTGTCTACAACCACCGTGTTCATCGTATTTGATTTCTTTCTCCCTCTCCTTCTCGTGTTATGCTTGTGATCTAATTTATTTTGTTTTAATTTAAAGATTGTTGAATCATTTTTAAGCTTTCGTGATGACTTTTTGTGAAATAAATAATTTCGATTTTAAACACCAATTCACCACATCTTGGTGCCTTGAAATCCTACATGTAGATCCTTTTTGGACACCTTCGTATATCACATTGTTGGATCTAACTTTTAATGACATATAAAATTATATTTTGATGATACAAACCTCGAATGATTAAAGTTAAAACGCTGAAAATGTTTAAAGAAAAATGGATAATTTTATGCACTACACTTTGATTAAATAATTGGCACTGATCTTATCAGTTTTGGATGAATGTTGAACTTCAAAGTTATAGAGAATTCTGTTAGCTTTCCATAGACTCCAAGATCATTTAATTTCAATAACTGTGCAAAAAGTTATGCTCAAAATAGTGCAGGACGGTCAACCTGCCAATCGAAGCTATGAAGGTCGATCGAGATAGTCCGGTCGACCGATCAGAGATACTGGTCGACCGATCAATGCGTAAACTGCTCAAATCAAAACTGCGAGACTATATCAGTCGACAAACCAGTCGATGCACCGGCCGACCGATCAACTAAATAGGAGGAAATCAAAACTGCGAGACTGTGTCGGTCGAGACATCGGGCGATCGACCCAATACAGAAATTGAAAAAATGGCGCAACGATCACATAGACTGATCGACCGGTCCAGATGTGCAGTCGACCGACCTCCGAATCAAATGAACAGTAACGGTCAAATTTGAAGGAGAAATTTGTGGAACAAATTCTGGATGAATTTTTCACATGCTGAAGGCTATAAAAGGAGTGCCAAAGGTAGAGGCAAAAATACTCATTCACTTATTGAAGAAAAATTTCAAGTTATCAAAGAGAGATCATTTCTTTAAGTTTTCATTTTATAGCTTTCTCTTCTTTTCTCTCTTCTCTTCTTGTGGGCATAGAAGAGAAATAAATTAGCTTCTTAGGAGGAGAGGTTGCCTTGCCTCTCGAAGCGGAGAAAAGGTGGTTGATGTAAAGAGCTTTCTTCCTTGTCCCATTTGGAATAAAGGAAGGGATTAGTGAAATCTCCGGCGGTCTCGAGGTCGAGAAGTCGGAGCGGAAATATAGGTCAAAGTGTGGTCGAACCTCGTCAACAATCACCCGTGTTGATTGTGTTTGATTTCTCTCTCTCCATGTTCATATTATGATCTGAATTGCTTTATTCTAAAAGGTTTTAAGAATCGATTTTTGTGAAATCGATATTTTCGATTAAACACCAATTCACTCCCCTTTCTTGGTGCCCTTTGGGATCCTACAACATGTGCATGAGAAAAATGCAAGTGTAAATCCATAAAAGATTTACAATGTATAGTTCAACCGTTGGATTAAAGTTTAATGATGGATTTTAATATAAAAATTTAAAATAACTTTAGTTGTTTAATGTATGATCTTCTACCATTAAATAGTGATCCAATTATGAATTTACAAATTTAGACCATTTTTTAGTTTACATCTCCTTATATAATAAGTATATATCCTTATATGGGAATAATGAACGGTGCGCGGCGACATTTTAGTTTGATGCAATCGGATGAAAAGGTCACGACATCGGGTGTAATATTTTCAAAAATAAAATAAAATAAAATAGATAAAAGAAATCTAAAATTATTTAAAAGCCTATTACGAGACCCATTAGTCTAATAAGTCTTAAATCTAAACTATAAAAATCTTAAGGTGCCCTAAACCCCTCTCATTTGCCTCACACGTAATCTCTCCTCCCACACACACACCGCTGGAGCAACAAGGCAGCACAAGATAGCTACCCTCCTCACTCTCCCTCACTCATTCTCCCTCCTCCAAAGAAGCAGGCGGCAGCATAAGCAAGGAACCTCACCAATAGCAAGTGAACTCCGTCACTCTCTCTCCTCTCCATCCCTCTACTCTCTCACGCATAATAGCTACAGTAGAAGAGGAGGACTTCCCTCCTCACGGCCAGCAGCCCCTCCCCAAACTCCCATTCTCTCTAACATTCTCTCAGCTGTCCTCTCGCACAACAGCAACCAAGAAGACTCCACTCCACTCACGCTCCCTCCCGACCAGTTCCAAGACTCCCACAAACAAGAAGTTCTCTATCACTCCCACCTACTACTCTCTCTCCCTCATGTCCCCCTAAGTCTCGGCAGCACGGGAGGAGCAAAAGGAGCTCCACTCACCCTCCTCTCCACTCCTCACATCTCGTCCACAGCAGCAAGAGAAGAAGAAAAAAGAAGAAGGAAAGAAGAAAAGAAAGTAAAGGAAGAAGAAAGAAAAAGAAATTAGGATTAATAGGGTTTTAATTTAAACCCTAAAGATATATTTGAGGGGATCCGACCCTAATTTCTCTCTCAATGTATTGTGTGAATGTTTGGATTGAGACTTAGGATGATTCCTACATGATGAGATTTGGAATTTTAGAATTAAGATGTATGACGCATGTTTGTACAAATGCTATATGTAAATTCTAATGTAGGAAAACTAGAATAAGATTAAATAGGCAAGTGCAAATGTTAATAAGTATATATTTGAAGGGATCCAAATCTCTCTAACCTTTTCCTTAATGATGGTTGAATGAGTGGATTAGGGCATTAAGAATAATCCCTTTGTTCTTGAAATGAAAGTTAAGAAATGTGCATATGATGCTTCATGTTTTTCCTAGGTTACTATTCTATTGCTAACCATGATTAGAATGTAATGTGCCTTATGTTTTATTAAGATTAATACTCTATTGCTAATCATGTTTAGAGCTAGGATGTTCATTGTTACTTATGTTAGCTCAAAATGGAATTGTCTAATGATCATGTGCATATATGAATGTGATTAATGTCTTTATGAGAAAACCCCATTTACTTCATTGTTAGGATACTAAGAATGTTGAGGAATGTTTCATATGTTGTTTGGAATCACTTATCAATGTGTCAAGCCATGCATGATTGGAAAGAATGAATGTAGGAAAATGTAGTCTGTCGTTCTAAAATGGATGACCGATACATTAACGGTCGACCGTTCTGGAGACAAATTGATCTCGACTTCTGTCTAACAGTTGTCCGAAACCCATTCGATCGTCCGATTCGAAAGAGTCATTGCTCTCTGTAATCCGCGGTCGACCCAACGCCCAGTTTGGTCATCCGAAAATCATATAACGGTCGACTGATACCCCAACGACGTTCGATGTGGAGCAGTGGTTGCTCTCTGTAATCTACGATCGACCCAACATCTAGTTTGGTCGTCTGAAAGTCATATAACGGTCGATCGATACCCAATGGTCGTCCGGTATAGGGGTGCACCAATCTTAGAGAACTCCCTGATGAATCTCCTGGAATAGCCTGCCAAACTAAGGAAGCTACGAATATCAGATGCATTCTTTGGCCTTGTCCAGTTGGTTACTGCCTCTACTTTCGTCGAGTCCACTAAAATGCCCTTCTTGGATATTATGTGTCCAAGAAATATAATCTCCTTTAGCCAAAATTCACAGTTCGAAAACTTGTCATAAAGCTTGTGCTGCCTCAGGGTCTCCAGCACTATCCTAAGGTGTTCCCTATGTTGCTCTGGACTAGAAGAATAGATCAGAATGTCATCTACAAACATGATGACGAACTAATCCAGATATAGTCGAAAGACGTTGTGCATCATATCCATGAACGTTGTGGGAGTGTTCGTCAGTCCAAATGACATGATCAAAAACTCGTAATGTCCATACCTTGACTGAAAAGATATCTTCAATATATAATCCTCAGCTACTCTCACCTATTCCAATTCTCAAGTCATACGATTTGAATACGAACCTTCTTTTGTCTTTGAGTCTACGAAGGTAATTTTGAAAAATACTGATGTCTTAGACAGCTGCTCGAAAAGATCATCGATGCGAGGCAGGGGGTACTTATTCTTTACCATCACTTTATTAACCATCATGTAGTCGATGAGAGACGCATGGAAACATCCTTCTTCTTAACAAACAAAACTAGTGCACCCCAAGTGAGACGCTCAATCATATAAAGCCCTTATCCAGTAGCTTTTGTATCTGCTTCTTCAACTCTTGCATCTCAGCTAGTGCCATGCGGTAAGGTGCCTTAGAGATGGATGTAGTTCTTGGTAGTAGCTCTATCTTGAAGTCGATCTCGTGCTTTGGTGGTAGTCTAGCAGTGTCTTCTAGGAACACGTCTGGAAACTCTCGCATCACATCTATCTGCTGAAGCTTAGTGACCGTGCATCTATCTTGACTACACTCGCTAAGTACCCACTACATCCCTTCTAAAGCAACTTCTGTGCCTTCATCACTGAGACAATAACTTTACTGTTAGTTGATGGAGTGCCTCTGATGACTACCTTGAGCTTGCGTCAGATGATTACGCAGACACGTCATCGCGCGATGCGTTCTACCTAACTTCTCGTCCAAGTTTTCCTCCCTTATAAAAAGGGACCCATACCAAAGGTTCCAAACACGTTTTTGCGAAGAATCGTTTAGAAGGCCAAGAGTTTCGTTCTTCCGAGGTTCGATTCTTGATCCTAAAGTGCAACTGCATTCGTTAAGAGTTCATGGAAAAGCCCTCGCTTCCGTTGCAAGAGGTATTCCACAATCTCTATAATTTATATCTATTATAAATTCCTAGATTGGTATCAAAGCTTTCTGGTTATTCTCGAACTCGTGATGGCGCTGGAAAAATAGTATTTGTTATTATTTTTGGGATCCGCGCATTTCGATTGTATGACCACAACCAAGGGATAAAGTAGTCTTTGTCATCACCATAATGTATTTTTCGGATTTATGTTAATATTTTTGTCAAAATTTTTCAGATTTTTTTCTGCATGTGTTGCAGTAAAAAAAGGAAAATTGTTCTAGCAAGCACACGGCTCTCTAGAAGGTTCAGTTTGAGTGCAAAGGAGTTGCACACATAAGAATTGACAATTGGGCTGGCTGAGAGGCATAATGAACAATGGATTTAATTCCCATGCTGGTGCTACCAATATCTCGGCCGCCCATGATTGAATCCACGATTTACGCGCTTTGATCTATCTCGGTCGTCCGATTCTCGATCGACGGCCGAGATTACGTCCTGTTATTTTTTCTAATGACCTCGTCTGTAGCAGCTGCACTCTCCTCTTTCTCTCTCTTCTTCGCCCAGCGGTTGTGCGCTCGTGCGATTCTCCCCTCAACCATCGATCTCCAACCAGATCTGCGCGTTCTTCCCGCCGTCGGTCGATCTCTCGCCCCTGCTGCCGCTCTCTCGCCCGCATCCGATGCATTTCCGGTGCTCTCCTCTTCGTCCAGGACTGCGCCTTCTCCTCCCCCCACGGACGTGCGCTCGATCGGCCCTCCGCCAGCCGAGATCGGTCGCCGCCAGTCGCCGTCCCCAGATCTATTGCCGAGGTCCCTCGCCGCAGCCGAGGTGGACCACCGCCGTCGAGATCGGCCACAGCATTCTCACCTTCCGCCATCTCATCGAGAACGACCATAGTCGTCGCACGATCCGGCCAACCACGCGCGAGAGAGCGCTCGGATCTACGGTCATCTTTGTCCCCCGATGAGATCTACGCGTTCTCTAGCCAGATCTGCGTGATCTCCCCGCCGCCGGCCGCTCTTTCGCCCCCGCCGCCGTTCGCTCGCCTCCCTCCGCCCGCCGCCATTCCCTCCGTCGCCGTTCTCTCGCCCCGCCGCCGTTCCCTCACCTCCCTCCGTCGTCGTTCTCTCGCCCCGCCGCCATTCCCTTGCCTCCCTCCGTCGTCGTTCTCTCGCCCCGTCGTCGTTCCCTCGCCTCCCTCCGCCACTGCTCTCTCATCCCTGCCGCCGTGCGCCCTCTCGACGACGCCGCCGTCGTTCTCTCGCAGCGCCGCCGTTCCCTCGCCTCCCTGCGTCGCTCTCTCGCCTCCCTCTGCTGTTCCCTCGCCTCCCGCTGTCGTTCTCTCGCCCCCGCCGTCGCTCTCTCCTCCCTCTGCCGTTCCCTCGCCTCCCACTGCCGTTCTCTCACCCCCGTCGCCGCTCTCTCCTCCCTCTGCCGTTCCCTCGCCTCCCGCTGCCGTTCTCTCACCCCACCGCCGTTCCCTCGACTCCCTCCGTCGTTCTCTTGCCTACCGCGCCGACCACTGTTCTCCAAAGGCTGTAGTTTGATTAAAATTTCATCAATATTGATTAGTTGAACTTGTATTAGCTGATTAAAATTTCATTGATATTCAGTAATATGGTATTGCCAAGATGCTATGCTATTATGGAGAAGAAGCGGTGATCAAACCCATCGAAACTCGGGTCGAAAGTTGTATGGATGTCGATTTTACAGAGTGAGTTGTATGGATGTCAAATTTGTTTCATATGTTGCACCTTGATGAGTTGTAATTGGCTTCCATTTGTTTGTTGACAGCAACACGGTGGATGGATGCTTGCCGATACTTCGAATGGATGGATGCATCCTTTGAACCTAGAGCCACACAAATTATAAATGCTTGTTGATAATTCTTGTCATGTGTTATGTAATGTGTGCGATGTAATATGTGTACGCTTATCTATGAATGTAATGTGCTACGACGTTGTTTCAAGATTTACGAATGTAATGGGAGAAAATTGCTTCGAGCTGCCATTTTCGTCTAGGTGCTCTTCATCCATTTGTAGTTTTCTAGCTGCATAGCTCTAGGAGACAACTTCAAATTACATAGAATTTGCGCAAGATGAACACAATACTTTGATTTGTTACTCTTAACAAGAGACTATATTTTCCATCATGGGCGGCCGAGATGTTGGTAGCACCATGCTACCATTGGTAGCATGGGAATTAAATCCATAAACAATTTTTTCTTTTTCTTTTCTTTTCTGATTTTTGTCAAAATTTTAAAATAATTTGAAAATAGAAAATATCTATTATAAATTCTCAAAAAAAATTAGGAAAAATATGTTTTTTCTTTAGATTTTTTTTGAAATATTGCATGAAATTTAGTGCTACTAAAAAAATCTTTGTTGATTTATAGCAATAATTAAATGATTAGATTTGCATTTCAATAACAAATATTCCTTAATAAATGTGTTCATTTTATGTATGTCATAATGATATTTATTGTTGTGATCTAAATTTGACTATGTATTAAAATTATGAATTTGAATTTAAAATTGGTATGTCTAATTTTGTTAAGAAGATAACTTTTCTACAAATGAAATTTATTTTCTATGTCAGCATTAGACAAATTTGGTTATATAATAAGTTTTCAGAGGAAACAAATGACAACTTGACAATGTTCTTCTATGCAATGATTTTCTCAATAATGATTTCTATATTTTAAATATATCATCTGTTGTTGATAGTTATTTTTTTATATTATCCAAATGAAAGTGTCAATATTTGGCATGCCAGATTAGAACACATTGGTCAAGATCGAATGAATAAACTTACTAGAGAAGGCCTCTTGAGGTCTCTCGCAAAAGTTGATCTTCCAACTTGTGAGGAATGTCTAGCTGACAAGAAAATAAAAACACCACATGGGAAGGGAAAACGTACGGAGTACCATTATAATTAATCCATTCGGACATATGTGATCCGATGAATGTTCACGCACGACACGATTTTTCTTATTTCATCACATTTATTGATGATTATTCACGTTACGATACTTTAAACTTGATTTCTCACAAGTCTAAAGCCTTGGATTATCTTGTACGATTCATGAATATGACAGAAAAACAAGTTGATTGCAAGACTAAATCCTTGTGAACTGACTGTGGACGCGAATATTTCTCTGACTTATTCAAAAAATTATGTGCTGAAAAAGGTATAGTTAGGCAACTAACAGTATCAAGAATTCTGCAACAAAATGGTGTTGCAGAAAGATGGAATCGTACCTTATTTGATATGGTTCGGTCCATGATGGCACAAGGTAATCTTCTAATTTCGTATTGGGGAGATGCACTATTGACTACTGTCTACATTCTAAACTGTGTACTATCGAAATTCGTTCCTACCACTCCTTATGAGATTTGGACAGGTCGAAATTCTAACATTAATTATTTGTGCCCTTGGGGTTGCACAACTTATGTTCTAAACAACTCTCATAAGTGTGAAAAGTTGGATCCAAGAGAGTAGAAATGTATCGTTATAAGATATTGCGACCCCTCCAAGGGCTATGTATTCATAGGTGAAAGAGAAGATGGTACGATAACGAAAATCAAAAGTACAGATGTGACATTCACAAAGAATGAGTGTCCAAATCAAGGCGAGATAAACAAGGGATTTCTTCTAGATGTAGAAGAAGATCCAGAGTTGACGGCACAAGCGGATCAACCTGTTGAGTTTGTTTTCTTCGTCCCACAACTTGATCCGAGTGGGAGAGATTCACAATCATCAACTTGAAAGTTCCCTTTGACGGACTACTAGAAAACATGTTCCGCGACAATAATTTGAAATCGAAGGACTGCATGAACATGGGCCACATGCCACATAGTAAGTTTGAAAGATGAACTTGAGCCCAAATCTGTCAAAGAGGCTCTCTCTTCCCCTGCTAAGGAAGAATGGATTAAGGCAATGGAGGAAGAGTTAGGATTCATGCAGAAAAATCAAGTTTGGGACTTAATCGATTTCCCGCTAGACCTTAAGACAATTGGGAACAAGTGAGTTCTCAAAATTAATTGTGGTATGGATGGATCGAAAGATATAAAGCCTGCCTAGTGGCGAAAGATTTCACCGAAACAACAGGTGTTGACTATGAAGAAACTTTTGCACCTGTTGTAAGGTTTGCTTCAATTCGCTTAATATTATATATCGTCGCACATATGGACTTATAATTGCATCAAATAGATGTAAAAATTGCATTTCTCAATGAAGAACTAGATGAGAAAATTTATATGGAATAACCTCAAGAGTTCGTTGTAAAAGAAGAAAAGTACAAAGATTACAGACTGCGTCGGTCCATTTATGGACTCAAATAGTCATCTAAACAGTGGTACCTTAAATTCCATCAGTCAATCATTTCGTACGGTTTTAACATGATTGATGAAAATCACTGTGTGTACGTTCATAAGTCCAAGGAATTTTGCTATACTAACGTTATATGTGGATGACATTCTAATAGCCGGTAATAATAGAAATTTTGTCATTACCATTAAGCAATGATTGTCCTCTATGTTTGAAATTGAGAACATGGGTGAAGCAACCTACATACTGGGTGTGAAAATCCAATGCAATCGTTCAAAATGACTCATTGTTTTGTCACAGGAATCATATATAAAGAAAGTTTTAGAACGATTATGCAAACGCATTGATAGTCCTATATGAAAGGCGAGGTTTTAAACTTGGATATGTGCACTAAAACTCCAGAGGAACAAAAGAAAATGTCCAATGTTCCCTATGTGAGTGTGGTCGGCAGCCTGATTTACGCTACGATGTGTACTCGGCCGGACATATGTTTTGTCATAGATCTAATTAGAGGTTAATTCAAGACGCCAACACTGAAAGGCGGTGAAGAGAATCATGATATATTTCAAGGGTACTACAGATCTTGTACTATGTTATCATAGAGGAAGTTTACGACTTGCTGGATTCATCGATGCCGATTGAGCTGGTGATGTTGATGAACGAAAATTCACCTCCGGATATACTTTCTTGTTCAGCAATGGTGTTGTTACTTGGAGTAGCAAGAAACAAAACATGTGGCACTGTCAACTATGGAGAGAGCTTGTTTAGTAGCAGTACGAGACCTTATGGCTTAAAATATTCCTTCAAAATCTGAAGATTTCTGAAAATGCAATGAAAAAGATGATCCCTTCACTATGACAATCAAGCGGCCATTGCTTATGTAAAGGACGAGAAATACTATTGCAAAAAAAATCATAACGAACACAAAATACAAATTTATATGAAATCAAGAAATTAAAGAGGAGATCTCAATTGAATGCATATCAACGCATAAAATGTTTGCTGATCCGTTCACCAAATCATTGATAAGAGAGACATTCTTGAGACATATAAATGCCTTAGGTCTGCGTAGATTATAAACATAATGATGTACTCAAATTTTCAATGAATAAAAGATTATTTTTAAAAAATTCAATATTCTAAAGTCTTCTTATGCATGTGAAAAGTATGTCAATCAGGCCTAGATTTATTCACTCACAGGAACAAAAGTTTCCGGCGTTCACCAAAATAACGAGCAAAATGAATTATGTGAGTCATTGTGTGATTGTTAAAACATGAGTTTTATTAACTCAATGTCGCCTAATTAAGAGAGATAGGCGCTAAAAGGTAGCGACTGGACTTAAGTATGTGCGCTATTTGTTGGCTCATGTGTGAGCTGTCATGAATCCCTAACGGGCATGACATACGCTGTAGAGATAGTTGAGCGATCGAATCTTAACATGTATCTTTCTAACTCCTATAAAGAAGCGTGCTTATACTCGTAGGTCGCACGACACATTACTAATTCTGGACGAACGAAAGTATAATGCCCAATGCGGACGAGTAGGAGATTGTTGATATATGCCCTTTTGGGCATTGGGCAGTGCGTGCGCGTGGCCCACTCGTGCAACCGCGCGTGGTACTCGTAGGTCGCATGACACATTTACCATTTCTGGACGAACTAAAGTATAATGTCCACTGCGGGCAAGTGAGAGATTGTTGGTATATGCCTTTTGGGCATTGGGCCACGCGCATGACGCAGAGCGCATTGACCACGCGCGGAGTGGGTGGGGCGCGCTGACCGCCCACGGACCATGCGCACGGAGCGCGCTGAACTCTCACCGTGAGAATTGAGGGCTGCACCTACACGTGTGATACGTTCTGTCTAATTTTTCGCACAAGTCTTCCAACTCTATAAAAGGAGACTCGTACCAGAGGTCCAAACACGCTTTCGAGGAAATTCATTCAGAGGTACTTGCGTTGTGGCCAAAAGTTCCGTTCCTCCGAGATTCGATTCTCGATCCCAAGGTACATGTGCGTTCGTCAAGAGTTCGTGAAAAAGTTCTGACGATCCGCTTTCGCTGCAAGAGATATTCCGCAACTTCTAGGATTTATATGTGTTATAAATTCTTACAAGAATGAAAAGGCAGCGCAAACCACTTAGACGATATAAAAGGCTGAGGATAAGCAATGAGTTTGTATCAAGAAATGATTGATTATATGTTATGAATAAAAGATACGACCACTTCCGTTTCCTCTGAACTGGGAAAAAACCGAACGCTAATGGTACTTGATCCCAAACAAATAACAGAGAACAGCTAAATGTGCAAATTTCAGAACAATCAACTCTGTTGGTCTATTAACTATACTACTGAATTATTCTTCTTGCATGTAACAATGGGTAACTGGAACACCCTCTCTGCATGCAGGGGAAACCTATATATATATATAAAGCAGGTGCATTCAAACCATTCGAAGACCATCTTTCTATTTTATCTTTTTTCTTATTTTTTTTTCAAATTTCTAATCTATTTGATCCATTAATAACAGCATATGTTTAAAATCATTATTTAATAATTAATGCAGCAGTTTTAAAATCTTAAAAAAAACTGTTCCTTCCTTTGTTTTTATATTTTTCCTTATTTTTTTAATTTTTTGAATATGATGCTATTCTCTCACCTTATTAATACCCACCCCTCACTCCTCTCCGGGAGTTATATTTACACCACTGGAACCTCTCACCCACTATAAGTCCCATGATGCCATAAACTTATACATATTCTTTTTCTAACCGTTCAATAGTAGGTGCTCAAGTATCCATTATCCTCTTGGACCTCCGCATTAAATTTTACATTTATATAAAACTGAATTTAAATGGCAGTTTCAAATTCTTCTCAAGGCAACATTAATTGTTGTTTATATTTTTTTTTCATTTTTTCACTTATTTAAAATTTGTTCAATTGTTTGGAATATGAAAAGTTAAAAAGGAGACGCTTGCTCATTTATATAATAAATAGGAAACCAAGTTTGTATATTCATTAAAAGCACGTAATTCTCATTTTTTTCCTTACAAGTTTATATATTCCTACCTTACAATAATAAATAGGAAACCAACTAAAATCATATTTTCATTTTTATTTTCCTATGTTCTCTTTTCATTGGTTTCATACTAATAAGCTGATTTTACCGTAATATTTCAATTTTTTCAGAAAAATAATCAATGGCTAGAAAAGATCTTTTATATGAATTTTTATATGCATACTGATGTAATCATTGGTGTATTTGCTCTCATTATGAATTGATATAATGGTAACTAAAACACATATTTACTCTAATTATGAATTAGGATTTAATGACCGTGAGACCTCTTTTCAGACGTCCAAGCATGGCCGTGAGATTTCCAATTAATGGCCGATCGCTTGAGGCGCGCGAATCGCTCGTGAGCCGCATGCGAACCGGATTTTGAAACCCTAAACAAAACTTGGTTTAGGATTTTTTTTTGCCGAACCGTCTAGTTCGAGGGGTCAGCAAAAGGAGTTTTCTTTTTCCTCTTTCTGCTATGACATTTCTCCTCTTTTGCTTCATCTTTCTAGCGGAGACGATCTCCAACCTTCGAATCAGTAGTTGACAAGCTGCGATCTCTCTCCATCGGCAAGTGAAAATTTCTTCCCCCTTCTTCTCTTTTCGAAGCCCTAATTTTTTTTCGTTCGACATCTCACGGTCATGCTTAGACGTCTGATCGTGAGACCTCTTTTGAGGGGTCTCACGGCCATTAAATCCATTGATAAGTAAAAATATACTTACTATCGTTATGAATTGATATTTATTCTCATTATGAATTAAATATATTTTTATTTAATCATCGTAAATCAATCTAAATTTTAAATCAAATATATATAAAAGAAATTAAGAGGTTTGAAAAGTTTAATGATGACAAAAGACATATTAGATACAGATTATAATTACATAACAAGAGATACTTTTGTACTAATTTTGTTCATAACTAAACTCTATAATTCAAAAAAGTTTTTTCTAAGTGGCCTATTGGCATAATTTGAGATTTATCTTGTCAATATGTTTTTCTAATAATATACATTCAATGTATAACTAAATTTTGATGAGATTAGATTATATAAAAATATCAATATTATTTTTAATCGCGCTGTCTTCACTAGTTTTCTAATAAACTCAAAGCAACAGCAAGAGACTTTTGCATTTGAACCCCACGTAAAGCTAGTGAAAAAATGTTTGAATATGCTCTCAAATTATCCAAACCATCTTTTGGTGACAAATTAGCTATGCTTGTAAACACCTGTCTTTGAATTGGGTAACCATGTACAGATTGACGTTTACAAAGCAATGAACAGCTGAAAACTGCTGACACAAAGAAGGTTCTATGATGTGAATCTTATGACTCATTTATCATTATTTAGTACCTTTTGGACATTTTCTTAGAAAATGTTCCAACATTAACCAACTACACAAACTGTTAGGAATTTCTTAAGGTTGGAAAGTAAAAACAACAACATAACAAAAATCTGATGCGGTTGTAGGAAAGATGATAAGCTATTAATTTATTTTTACATATAGCTCAAATTCCATAATAAATATACTATTTTCGTAGGTTATTGGTGGTGGTACCAGTATATATTGAAACGCATGAGCAGCAACGGGCATATTTGAAGTGTTTGCCACAAGTAGTTCTCTTCATCATCGATTCGTAATGTCATTGTTAGTTGTGGGAAATCCATAAGCACCAGCATAATTAAAATAGATAAGACCTCAAACAAATATATAAGCCATTGAAAGAAATGGAAAGAAACAAACCTTAGCCATCTTATTTCCTCTCTCCACAACTAACCTAAGCAACTGTGTCCAAATTTGAATACTGTGAATATAAAAAAACTGAGTAGATGATTAGAAGTTAGCACTGTGAAAAACATGCATTATCCAGGGCTCATCACTTTTGAGAGTGCCTGATTGATGACTGTCTTCCCACAGCCAAACGCCCCAGGTATAGCACAAGAGCCTGCAAGGACGGATGGAAAAAGTATCAAGTACACGCTGAAAAACAGAATGTATTCAGAACAATATAACCAATCATATCATCAAGTAAAACATAGTCAAGAAAAAAATTTTGTTCATCCTGATGAAATAAAAAAATGGCTGTAGTTCACTTTACCTGCATTGTCAGGGAAGGTGTATCAGCTGCAAGCTTTGTTGCAACAGGCCTTGGAGTACAGACTGGCCAAATCTGTACAAATGGAACAAGATGACTCTGCAATATCATCAATCCAAAGTGAAAAAGGGAGACCAGTTTCCAAACAATAGAGACAAACTATAAACCTGAAGCATAGCGAACTGTTTTGTAACACCTTGGAACTCCAGTTCAAGTACTGTATCCTATATATTTGAGCGCTAAGTATGCATGAGATTAAATTGATAAATTACAATAGACTTGAAGACCCAAGAATAAAGACACACCATGAGATCATACTGACCTGCTGGAGCAATGTAAGTCATTTTTCCCATGGAACCAGGTGGAAGAGCAACATGATGCTTCATTAATGTGTTCTCGAAGACAGTCTAACAGTGCATAAAGAAAATCAGAATCTCAAAAGAACTAATCAGAAGATGGGTAAACCACATCATTCTTAATGGAATGCATCACTAAAGGCAAGAATAAAAAATGATTCAGTTCCAGACCATTTACCGCATATAGATCTCCACCAGTTACAAGATCTCTGGCAGCTGCAAAATTGTTATGACACGGTCAGAGCGTATACTGGATGGCATAAAGTAGCAAAAAATAACAGTGAGCAAGGGTTGTACAGGGAAAAAGAGCAACTAATCTCATTAGTCGGTTAATCACCTAGCTACCTCGGCTCAAACTCCCACAGAATATCTTTGTATAGAGCTGGAACTGAAACTCCACGTGGAATGTAGACATCACCAGAATTTATAGCAATAGTTTTGAGGGGCCACTGTAAATAGGGACAAAAAAGGAATCAATCACTGAGAAACATTTAGGATGGTGAAGGATATAGGAAAAAGCAGCTGGTTTGAATGCCATAAGGATTTAAGTATGTGAATCTTCATAGCTGCAACAATCAATATAAGTTGTGTGATACAGTTAAAAAAATAGACTCAATTGCTGACGTGCATCAGTGAATTAACAAGAAAGGTTGGCTACAAAAAGTAGGTCCAAAGATCTTTGCTACCAAACAGTCTTAATGATGTAGATCCTGTTGACAAGAAATGAGAGAATTCTGCTGCTGTAAAGAATTTTAGTGATCAACAACTTAGTTTGAAGAATTTGTTAGGAGTCCTAATGTTGTTAGGATTGTTATTTCCTTTTTAGTTTATTTCTCTTAGGAGTCCTAATGTTATTAGGATTGTTATTTCTTATTAGTTTATTTCCTATTAGTTATAAGAGTCCTAATGCTGATGGGATTGTGTTTTCCTTTTGCTATAGGAGTTATAGTGCTAAGAGTATTGCTAGTTGTGAATCCTTACATATTGGTCTGGCTTGTAAGAGTTAAAATCATTATTATCTCTTTAATTAAAGTTCCATTCAGAGTTTTTTGAATTTCTGAGTTCGTGTGCGCACGATCTTGACCTTGAATTTCTTCTAAGGTACTAGTGGATTCCTGCTAGTTTATTTCTCGATTATCTTGACCTTGGATACTCCGCCTATGTTTTATAGCCGGTCCCAAGCCCGGACAAAGGAGGAAGGTTGTGTTAGGCCACGACAGCCAGCGTAAAACCCTGTCGAATCTCATGAACATGGATCAACGAATATACGGAATGACGTCGTATGATCCATATAGCCGACCCCACCTAGTGGGATAAGGCTTTGTTGTTGTTGTTGTTATTTCTCGATTATCGGCCGCTTGAACCGGCGACATTCTGCAGATCTTTCAAGCGTTACAGAGGCTTACTTGCACGATGTAATAGAACACCATTAATCAGGCCTTGGGTTTGCTCTTGGCTTTATTTAAAATTTTGTACGAGTTCCTTACCGCTGCATCACTTAAACAGTTACTAGACCAAATATAGAAAACAATGATATGATTGTTTAATGTTTCTAACAACTTGGATCCCATCAAATATGTTACCCAAAATTCCTGGTCCTGGCACTACTAAAAGAAGCTGCACAAAAAGCACCAAACCATTGATCATATCAGAGTCTATTACCTGCATAATTTATGGCTAAAAGAAGCAGGGTATACCTTGCATGTCCACAGAACAGGATCGTTAACCATCAAACAAGCAATTTCATCATAAACTGAAAATTAATGTGATATTAGTAAGTAAATTTATTATGAGCGTATGCACAGATAATATACAAAAGTTTACCATAAGCAAACATTTTATTCACTGAAAAGGAAAACTAAACAAAGGGTTTCATGTGGAGATGACCAACATCTAATGGAATGACCACACTAAAATGCAATCAAATAAAAGAAGAATAAATTTGATGGATTGTACCTTGGATGGTTGCTGAATCACCCTCCAGACGAATAATTTCACCAATGAGATTGTTATTGCCAACATGGACCAGTGCAAACATCGCTGCACCTCCCATTCCATTGGCTACAACAACTGGCCCTGAAACCTGAAATTTTAGAGTGAAAAATGATAAATGCAAGATACACAGAGGGCAAGGGTGATTCAGTTCCCAAGAGAACCACTTGCATATTTATCTAAAAAAAACTGCCTCATCCGGGTGATTTCTCAATAGAAAACCACTTGCATATTTACCTAGAAATCACTGCCTCGTCCTGATGGTTTTTCAGAAAAAGAAAAGCAGCCATTGAAACATAAGCAAATACACAAATATCATGAATGTCAACAGCTACAATAGAACATGTTATTATAGATGCAAAGATGATGCTCTTAACTGACAACTTATCCAATCGAATATGGTACAAACAATATAGACACGCCCATTTTAGCTTCGTGCTCTGGTTGAAAAGGCTTCAACTTCATTCATCATTTAGTAATCCATCCATACTTTTCTACTCTGCAGACTGATGCATCTACTTGTGTGCATCCCATAAAATTGGATACAGACTACAAATGCACGCTTCTCAGGCATCTACTTCTAGTCACCAACGAAAGAGCACAAAAAGAGGAGAATAATTTCAGCAACTTCCAACTGCAAGAACTCGACATTCCGCATGGCCTCAGTCGAATTTGAAGTGACAGAACCAAAAAATCCAACAAATCCTATGCAAAACTTTAAGCATCTCGATGATAAAGCACAAAACAGCCCGCTTCCAAAATCACAAGCCAAGATCACACCTTTCGGATGTATCCTCGAAGGTGGCCAGGCGATCGCGGTATGCCATCTCAAGAGCTCGGGCCATGGGAGGGGGGGGGGGGGGGGGGGGGGGGGGGGGGGGGGCTTTATTAACTGTATATTAACTCATAACTTTTTATTTTATTTTTTAGAATATTTTTTATTTTATTATATAAATAATTAATATAGATTGTCAAATTATTTGTGCATTACTATAAATTTAATCGGTATCAATCTTATTGAAAAATGATTCACATTGTCAGATAATTTTTAATGGCAATGCAAGGAACTTAATCTCAAGTTTTTATCCCTTCCATTAGATTCTCCATTAAAAAAGCACATATATTATGGGTCTTCCATTTAACTTTTTTGAGTGTTAAATAAGCCACTTTAACAAACAAAAAGTATTGCATCTGAAAAAAACATGACAATATTCTTTTCCTTTTAAGAAAACTAAAAGATACAACAACAACAACAACAACAAAATCTTATCCCACTAGGTGGGGTCGGCTACATGGATCATACGACGCCATTCCTATATTCGTTGATCCATGTTCATAAGATTCGACATGATTTTATGCTGGCTGTCGGGGCCTAACACAACCCTCCTCCTTTATCCGGGCTTGGGACCGGCTATAAAATATAGGCGGAGTTTTTAAGAAAACTAAAAGATAAAATGAGTAATTATTTTTCTGTTCATGAAAGAAGGAAACATTTGTTATCTTTACCAAAGAACTATTTGCTTTTTTTTAATGGACTCAGCAAACTTTATAGCTCATCACCATGATAAATGGACTCGGCACTAAATGATTCAAGCGATACAATCACTACAAAGAGATCTATAAAGAATTAATTTCAGTGGACACATTACTAGGCATAAGACTACTAGATCATTCAACTTAAGAGATTAATACTTTGAGGCAGTGAAACTTACAAAACGTCACATATCACCAAAATAGGATCCACTTTAAGAAAAAGATCAAAATAGTGGTTCTGCAGACCCAAAGTAAAGAAAAGACACAGACCAGTTCAAGACAAAAGTTCTTTCTTTCTTTTACTCGAGGATCGAATAGTGGAGATGATCTTCTCATTGACCTTCGCCCATTCTTTTTCTATTTTGGCATCGTCCCTAATGCATTTACTCCACTTATCTTCCAAGGCATTCGCCTTGGAGGGGTCGAAATTCAGGCAATCCGGCAAAGCGTCAGGGTGGCCACGACTTTTCCAGTGGTCACCGACTGCTTGGGCTAGAAATGAGTAGGCTCGAATACCAGACTTTTCGTGATCGTCGGCCTCCTCTTCAGCGTCCTTGATGCCTTCATCGACATCGTCGGCCTCCTCTTCAGCGTCCTTGATGCCTTCATCGACATCGTCGGCCTCCTCTTCAGCGTCCTTGATGTCTTCATCGACATCGTCGGCATCCTCTTCAGCGTCCATGATGTCTTCATCGACATCGTCGGCATCCTCTTCAGCGTCCATGATGTCTTCATCGACATCGTCCGCCTCCTCTTCAGCGCCCTTGATGTCTTCATCGACAATGGCAGAAGGGGTGCAGCCATTGGGAGGTTTGGCTAACGGGGCTTTGCGCCTGCGGCCTCGGCTGACAGAGGTTTGGAGGTTTGGGAGTTTTGGAGCGGCGGGGGGCTTGGAGGGATACTTGGGGTTGCAGGGATCGTGGGGATCAGGGCTTCCTGTCGCCGGCACTGACCTGGACTTGGAGCGATCTTCGGCCATGACGGAGGGATCGTCGGGGGAAGGCTTGCGGGGCTCGGAAGTGGCCTTCTTCTTGTCGCCGGCACCGCTGTGTGAAGACTTGGACCTGGACTTGGACGGCTTTGAAATGGGCTTCCCGGCGTCGGTGGAGTGATGTTCGGCCGTGGCGGGGGACGGCATGCGGGCCTCGGAGTTCTGATTTGAAGTGGCCTTCTTCTTGCGGCTGGCGCCGCCGTGCGAGGACATGGACTTGGATTTTGGTTGCGGATCTCCGGAGGGCAGCGCCGGGCCGGCGAAACCCTTGGAAGCCATCTCTTGTAGGGTTTTGAGTTGCTAATTTTGGATCTATAACGGGATGTTATAAATGGAGATGAAGGTTTTAGGGTGCCGTTAATGCTAGTGCTTTCACTTTAATTTTAACTAGGGAACTACTACGCACAACTTTCAATAATATGAAAATATTTTATTGTTTAGTGAAAAAAAAAATAAAAATGCAAAGCATTAAAAATTTTGTTGAAGAATTTTAAGTCTACAAACGAATAAAACCGACGAAAGTTTTAGAAAAAAAATAATGAACAGTGTACACATAAATAAATGAGAGTAAAAATAGAAATAAGATAGATACCAAAAACATGAAATGAGCAAAACTAAATAATATCTCCACAAAAAAAAAATCAAAATATTCGTTCGCATGAAAGAGAATTTTTATATACAAAAGAAGCAAGAAGAAGCTGTAATGACATTCTATACCTTAATAAAATTTGAAATTAAAAAGTTGTATCACATAAAAGAATAATAATGAATTATTGTAACAACGAATATAAAAGAAAACAAAAGGATATATAGAATCGAAAGTAAAATAAAAACATAAAAATAATGAAAGATGATTTGAAGAGAAAATTATTTTATTACGTCCTAATGCATGCATGACTTGTGATGAAAAAGAATATATATGCATTTTCTAAAGTTTGAGAGTTCAAATCGTACAATATAATTGGATATATTAAATTAATAATATCCGAACAAAAAACATAACAACAATTTTGGCAAAAAATAATATTAAATTGAACTCGAGAAATAGAGAAAATGAAAAAATAAATTGATAAATATCGCTGGCATTCAGTGGATGACATGGAGTATTATCATTATCCTTCGGTTCAATTAACTTTTACATTATATAAATATTGTTTTTCCTATTTTCTATACGTCCATTTGGAAAATAAATATATGCTATCATATTTATATAATTATATTGATAAAATAAAGAAAAAGAAATAAATTTATTAGTCTTTATGTGGTCATAATTAATGCAATTAAATAAAAAATGTTTATCATGTTAATTATTTAGATAAAATAAAATGATTACATATACTTGTCACTTCTTTGTAACATTTTATCATCAAAATAATACTTGAGATATCCCAAGAGGGGTCACATTGGTTCAAAAGATTTTTAAAATTTCATGACATATATAATTTTTGGTAACTAAAAAAATATTATATAAAATATTCAGGTAGAAAATGCATCTATTTTTACAATTAATTTTGAAGGAAAGAATTCTTTAAAAAAAATGTTTCTTAAGAAAATATTATCATGTGTTTCATACAATATTGGCATGTCTCGATGTGCTACATGCAAATTGACAACAGAGTAAAAGTTCTTTTTTATCGTTAACATATTTTTTTCCGTTATTGTAATTATCATTTTTTATGATGCTAGGTAAATAGCAAATACGATTAGAGAGAAACGACAATGATGATGGTCATTATTATGCTATTAATATTGGCCGATGTGCAATAATTCTAATTAAAATAAATAGTAAATGAAAGCCTTCATATTTGATCATCTCTTATTCTGCTTATAATTATTATTGTTAAATCCGTTAGGTTGATATAAAATTTTATTATATTTGAAACATTTTTTACCTACTATTGGTAGTGGAGCTGAACAGGTAAAAAAGGAGACTAACTACTTTTTAAATTTTAAATTCTCAATAGGGGAAGAAGAAAAGGGGGCGTAAAAGCTGCAAGGAAGGAGGAGGAGAGGAAGCCAGAAGAAAGGAAGAAGAAGAGGGAGGAGAAAAGAGGAGAAGAATTATTGATTTTGTTGGAATCTATGGCTGGCTAAAGGAAAATTGATTTCCTTGTAATGATATTTTGTTTAATGCTGCGATTCTAATTCTCTGATGTCATGTTTATAACCTCTAGTTTCTATTTGCTTGATACATTATAATTTTATTATTTGCATCCAATTTCAATCAGATCGAGAGATCTATTGCTTTTGTCGTTAAACAGTTCCATTAGAGAGAAGGGACTAGTTACTTTTAATTGTATTGTTTTCTGTTTGTTGATTTTTAGGGACTGAGAAGTCCATTGTTATATCTGTTGCGAGGCGAGAGTTCATAACAGCTACTAGTGGATTAGATTCATTCTAATTGCTCGGATTAGGGTAGAAGGATTGATAATTTAAGATCGAGAGATCAACCTCTTATTTTAGTTAGGATGAGAGATCGGCTAACTAGTCAGTCCTAATCTAACATTTTATGGCTACTCCCCTCTTAATTCAAAGAGAGATCGATGAGTTTAGAGAAAAAGTAATCGAATTACATAGCCAAATCGAGAGATTTTAACTGATAAATGAGATCAGTCGACTTATAAATGTGAACTAAGATGAAATAGCTTTAACTAATTCATTGCAAGGAAATCTATTCTCCTATATTTTAATTTCCTTTATTTCTTACCTTCCCTTCTTATAAATTATTTCCCTACTTTATTTGCTTCCTTTTAAATATTTCGTGACAAACAAATGCAATATAAATAGATTGACAACTAATCTAAATCAATGTGGTTACGACACTCTGGGTTTCTACTCGATCTATTATGCACTTGCAGTTGTGTGAACTCTAGAGTAAAATTTAATTAAACATGACTATAATTACTTTTGGTGCGAAAAATTCACATCCATATAAAGTTCACATCATATTCATATTTATTTAACTTTTTATATACAATTTAATATGAAAAATATTAGTATTAAAGTATAATATATAACACAAAGAATATTTCTTTTGAAATCATTACACAAAACATTTCCACCTATAGAAAGCTTTAAAGAAGCATGATGTACTCTTTATCTTTATCCGCTTTGCTACTGGTAGTACAAGACTTCATTATTATTATTTTAAAATTAATTAACTTTAATATGATGTATGTGTTAGGAATGGATAATCCAAATGGTTTGAAAATAATTCATAAGGCACGAGTATGTGCCAACCATAATGAAAATATATGAAGAGACTAAAAATAGAATATAAAGATTTATTGGAAAGAAATGTGGCACATTGAAAAATAACGAAAAAATATGATACGTTACAATCTCACAAATGCACTTTAAAAAAAAAAATCGAGCGAGTGTACTTAAAAAAAAAATGTATTCCTAGACATTTTAACTGATCTTATGCCTCTTAACTTTTTTGTCAGGTTCCATTGTTAATGACAAAAAAATGTACCAAACTTTTAGGGATATAAAAATATATATTGCGTGTGAAAATGAGAAAAAAAATATAACTGAAAATCATTGTTATTGTATAAAAAATAAAGTGTTCAACAAAAGGATTATTTTCTCATTCATGGTATAAGAAGAATAAACACAAAAAACCAATTGAAACATTTTTCGTGGGTATAAAAGCTAAAAGCATTTAATAGAAAAGAAATAATAAGTTGAATACTTATAAAAAGGAGTCTCCAGATCTACCTCATCTTCATCTTCTTTTCTGCCTAACGATTATGCGAGATAAACATGGAGCTATAGCTTATGTATATACTATCTGCAAATTAAATTAATCACAAGTCTTATAAGCTCCAACATGAAAATGCTAAAAGAACAGAAAATATGAAATCACTCTTCCTTCCAACAGACCTCGTCTTGCCCTATGAAGGAAGAATTGACCTTTGCAGAAGGGAGAAGGTATACGTATCCTCATAACTTTGTTAATGACAGAGGTAGTGGCCGTGGTGCCTAACTCGTGAGATGAGGTGATCTTGTATACTCATGAAAGGAAGTTGAGGAGTCAAAAAAAAAAGTGAGGAGTTTGGATTTAAATTTTAGAAGTTTTCTATGGTAAGAAATTATGAGGTGTCATTATTAGTGAAATTAAATAAATAAAACAAAGGGACATTGCGTTCATTTGTCTTCCCATAATATGTTTTTATATTAGAAAACTCATGAAACGATTGCAATAGTTAAGTAGTAGACTTAGACTTGATGCCGTTTAACATTCTTATTGATGATAATAAATACGTTAATGGTCAAATATATTAGAAAACTCAAAAAAATATGAAAAAAGAAAAGGGAGAAAGATGGGTGGAGAATGTTTCTAATGCATCTAATGTTATTAAAATCGGACCGGACTAATCGGTTCGACCGGTTCAACCATGAACCGGTGCTTGGTCCGATCCGGTTGACTTTAAAATCAGTGTGGCTACCAAACCGAAAAACATCCGTTTGAACGGCAAACCAGTGAACCGGTAAAAAACCGGGTGAACCTAATTTTGGAAAAAAAATCAAATTAAAATGGAAAGTAAGTTGAATGAAATGGAAAGAAAAAAAATTAAGAAGGCATGAACGAGGGAATCGGCTAACAGGATCAAAATTTAAAATGGAAATACAAAAATAAATGATTCATGTAGCTCAGATAAAAGAGGAAGGTTGTGTTAGGCCCTGACAGCCAGCGTAAAACCCTGTCGAATCTCATGAATATGGATCAACGAATATACGAAATGACGTCGTATGATCCATATAGCCGACCCCACCTAGTGGGATAAGACTTTGTTGTTGTTGCTATTTCTCGATTATCGGCCGCTTGAACCGACGACATTCTGCAGATCTTTCAAGCGTTACAGAGACTTACTTGCACGATGTAATAGAACACCATTAATCAGTCCTTGGGTTTGCTCTTGGCTTTATTTAAAATTTTGTACGAGTTCCTTACCGCTGCATCACTTAAACAGTTACTAGACCAAATATAGAAAACAATGATATGATTGTTTAATATTTCTAACAACTTGGATCCCATCAAATATGTTACCCAAAATTCCTGGTCCTGGCACTACTAAAAGAAGCTGCACAAAAAGCACCAAACCATTGATCATATCAGAGTCTATTACCTGCATAATTTATGGCTAAAAGAAGCAGGGTATACCTTGCATGTCCACAGAACAGGATCATTAACCATCAAACAAGCAATTTCATCATAAACTGAAAATTAATGTGATATTAGTAAGTAAATTTACTATGAGCGTATGCACAGATAATATACAAAAGTTTACCATAAGCAAACATTTTATTCACCGAAAAGGAAAACTAAACAAAGGGTTTCATGTGGAGATGACCAACATCTAATGGAATGACCACACTAAAATGCAAACAAATAAAAGAAGAATTAATTTGATGATTTGTACTTTGGATGGTTGCTGAATTCATCCTCCAGACGAATAATTTCACCAACAAGATTGTCATTGCCAACACGGACCAGTTCAAACATCGCTGGACCTCCCATTCCATCGGCCTCAACAACTGGCCCTGAAACATAAAATTTTACAGTGAAAAATGATAAATGCAACATACGCAGTGGGCAATGGTGATTCAGTTCCCTAGAGAACCACTTGCATATTTATCTAGAAAAAACTGCCTCATTCGGGTGGTTTCTAGAAAACCACTTGCATATTTACCTAGAAATCACTGCCTCATCCTGATGGTTTTTCAGAAAAAAAAATGCAGCCATTGAAACACAATCAAATACACAAATATCGCGAATGCCAACATCTTACAATAGAAAATGTCATTATAGATAAAAAGATGATGATCTTCCTAATTTTTATGATTACTGACAACTTATCCAATTGAATAATGGTACAAACAATATAGACATTACAAACATGTTATTACAACTTATCCAATTGAATATGGTACAAACAATATAGACATTACAAACATGTTATTACAACTTATCCAATTGAATATGGTACAAACAATAAGGCCAAACTACAACTTATCCAATTGAATATGGTACAAACAATAAGGCCAAAACTTACAGAAAGACGCTATTAGATTAAAGAATATATATAACATGAACGCACTACAAATATGATCTAATGTGTTCTAGCATATTTCACTCTTAGTCATAGAATCTCAGCTTATCCTCTTAATAATGCTTTCAACAAATAGTACATATTCAAAGATTGATCTTATAATGGTAGAAAACTTTGCGGAGCTGTAAAATTGAGAAAGCCAATGCAGATAAGATATGCTCAAAAGTAATTGCACACAACCAAAATTCACACAATGAGGTCAAGCATGACCAGTAGTAGTTCTCCGTGAAACATGTGCTACTCTAACTCATAGATTATAGAAGTGAATACAAGTTTCGATGTTTAAAAGTTTGCTGGGAGATCTGATTAGCATGTAATACATATCATCTATTTTCTATCTCGAGAAAACAATATTTCACAGAGATGCAAAGAGCTAGAGTTTGTGAGGCTTACCCTGTCTGGTTGCAGGACCGTACTCTACTTCTTTTTTTTTTTTTTTTGAGAACCGTATTCCACTTCTTGAAAGTCTTCATTTATAATCTTCTTCCAATCTGTCTAGAGTGTGTATATGTGGCATAGATTGACAAGATAAGAAGGACAAAACAAGAAATTTCTAATTTTATAATGCATTATTTTGATTAATTAAAATTAAAAAGGAATGTTTGAATGGTTCTAACATTCAAACAAAACAAAATTTCCATGCACTGCAGTCCATGGAACACAAGTTAACAATTGCATCCCCCACCTCTCACCTTAACCCACCCACATCACAATAATTTTTTATTTATTGCATGTTCCGTAAATAAGCTACTTAACCAACACCACAATGATTGATAAAAACTTAACAATTTTATTTCTGGTATTCGAATTAAGGTAAAACTGCACAATGACACTAGAAGTGATTTTTTTAGAAGGAAAAAGGATGTTTAATCAGGGTCGTTAACCATCCAAGATACAATTATACTATAAATTAAAATGTCTATAGTACATAGATGTTCATCCAATGCCGACCACTAAATTTGATATGGATAAAAGAACTTGATCATGCATACAGTTTAGTCCGAGTGCGAGAACTCTGAGTACAAAATCTGCCATACAAAGATCATGTTATCAGATGATATCAGCAACTTCCCTCAGTGTCCAGTAACTTGATAGAGCGTAGATACAATATAAACTAAAGAGAGAAAACTAACAACCATGATATAAAAAACTAAAGAGAGTCAACTACAAACTTTACGGATTCCTTGACTAGATCCATTTTCTTTACTTCTTGCTTCATCGTTTTAATCGTCACCCTCTTCACCTCCTGCTCAAGAAGAGAAGCCTTCCCAGGATCCATCACCTCAAAGGATCTCTTTATTCCAAGACCCATTTTCTTGATGGCGTTTGATAAATACGGGAATTTAATGTTGTAATCAGTAGCAGTGGCGGCACGTCTTTCCATTGGCTTCATAGTTCCAGCCCAGATCTTTTCAGAAAGTTCATAAAGTGCCTTATCGTGGGCAGTCCTGAAGGTGTTGTTGGCGGCGGCGGCCTGGAACTTCTTCCGAAGATGCCTGATTTTTTCTCTGATCTGACTGGTAGAAACTTGGAGCTGGAGACAACCCTTGATGAACTCCAAATCTTCCGAGCGAGTGGGAAGGAGATGACTCTTATTTTTATAGTCCAAGATGCAGCCGAGGAGTTGCATCTCGTCCTCATTGCTCCAAATTCGCTGGAAGAGGTTCTTCTTCTGGACCTCAGATCGTGGAGGAGAAGGGGAGATCGACTTCACAGTGGAAGCGACCCCATCCTCCTCCCCCTCCTCCTCTTCCACCTCCTCCTCCTCCTCCTCCTCCTCCTCCTCCTGGCTACTTTCTTGGACATCCGCAGGGACGGAGGTGGTGGCAGTGATGTTGTTGCGGGAAGTGGAGGCTGGCAGGGGGGCCTCGTCCTCGTACTCGTACTCAGAGGACCCGGAGCCGTCTTCTGCGTCCTCCTCCCCCTCCTCCTCCTCCTCCTCGCCGGTTTCTTCCACATCGGCGCTGGGGGGTGCGGGGGCTGGCAGGGGGGCCTCCTCCTCCTCCTCCTCCTCCTCCTCCTCCTCCTCCTCGCTATCGTCGCTTGTTGCAACATTGGTGTTGCCGCGGGAGGCGGAGGCGGAGGCGGCGACAGTTCGCACGGACCCTCTTCTGCGAAGGTAACCGTGCTCCTCGTCGCCGTACTGAGGCGCTGAGCGGCGATTGGCGGTGGCGGCCTTCTCTTTGCGGGTTACGGTGTGCTCCTCGTCGCCGGAGGAGGAGACTTCAGATGCAGAGGACCGGGGGGCCGCTGAGCGGTTGGCGGCCATCTTGTGGGTTAAGCTGATAGATAGGGTTTTGGAGAAGAAGCATTTTATACTCCGTTTGCTTTGGAAATTATTTGAATGATTTTTTAAATATAATTACTTTGCTTTTAAAAAAGTGAAAAAGTTAATCACCCGTCTCTTTTTATTTTGAATTATTTCTTGGAATCTCTCTTCAATTATGACTTTTTTTGCATAATGACTTTAGAATTTTTCTCAAACCTTTTCTTAACTATATCGCATTTTTCACTTTGTTTCATCCATCAAGATCTATTAATTTTTCTATTATTTTTTTCGAATTATTAAATACCTGAACTGCCCTCTTCCTTGTACCCTTCCCTCGACATGAATGACCTCGTCGAAAACCTCTTCGTCGACCCTCCATGTCGCCCTTATGCCGCCTCCGGTAGAGGGGAACATCCTCCAGCGTTCCAAGCGCCAAGCTCCATCTAATCAACTCCCGCTGCCAACATCAAGCTCGGCTCCGACGACTTATCTATCGTCTCGACAGCAATGGGGTGCCTCTTGTGCGAGCTCACATATGGGGGTCGACAGAAAAGTGGGCGTCCTTGTGCGAGTTCGCACAGGGGTCCGACACCCCCCCCCATTTTCTTTCTCACGGTCGACGAGGAAGAAAAAGGGGGCATCGGCACTCCCTTTTTCTGTCGGCCCCCTCAACAGTAGCATGTTCACGGGGTCGTCGAGGCACAAGAACTCGAAGTCGGACAAGTCCTTGTGGTGTCTCCGAGCTCCCCACCAGCTTCGCCATCGTGATGACGGAGGTAGAAACCCTACAAGTATCGCCGACGTGGTCCGCAACGGCATCAGAGCAAAAGGGGGTCGGTAGCAGTGGTGCCTAGTGAGTTTTAAACCTCTAGTTTCTTCCCCTCTTTTTCCTTCTTCCTATCCCAACTCCAACAGCCCGTTCTTCCTCCTTGCGGCTATTTTCCATGGGCTCAATCGGAGCTGCTACAATAAAGAGATGTGTGTGAGGGAGAGAGAGAACTCGAATGTGAGATGGGAAGGAATGAGTAGTTACTATAGCTCCTTGGGTCTTCTTCCCTTGCTGTTGATGAAGAGAGAGAGAGTGTGTAGGAGAGTGGAGTGGTATGAGTTGAAGCACTGAGAGAGCTTACTATAGCTAATTAGGGGGTTTGGGGGAGTGAGCTGCCGACATGAGGTTCCTTTGGGAAAAGTTAGTTTAGTTGCTTTTAGGGTATTGCTAGGTTTAATTTGTTTGGGCTTAGTGGGCTAGGATGGTTTGGGCTTTTGGTTGTTCTTTCCTTTTTTTTTTTAAAATCGGATGTTACACATACATATAAATTTAATTAATATAAAATGTAATGCCTCCAAATTGATCATCGTCACATGACAAAGGCGGTGCTACAAGCTTTATGGCATTGATTATATATTTGATCAAGACTCAATCAAGAATGAAAGTGCGTAAGGGAATCATAAATGTAGAAGTCGAAGGGTTATGCTAATGACCCAAAGTGAGGATACCATACTGCATAAGAGTTTCATGAAAACATAAAAGAAAGATAAAAAACTAGGCTCTCGGTTCATGTGCTTCTTGGTCGCTTGAGCATCATCGCAGCACACCACCTCATCACCATCACTGGCAACTCTCCTTACCTTTACATCCCAGTGGAAAACCAATAATAATATGTAATGAATAATTCCAATTAAAACAAATAAAAAATCAGTGACTAAAACATACCTTTGCTGGGGAAGTAAGTATGAAAATCATCATATATCATGAGCAAAGGAATTGAAAGGTAAATCATGAGCGATATGACCAGATGATAAATAGTGAATTTAGAATCAGTAACAGAATAATCATGATATAATGTTCATGATTCATGACAATGTTTGGTATCAATAACTTTGATTCAGTATCAATACTTCATTGCTCAACATGTTTTGATGTGTTAAAGTGTTGAGCAATCAAATGACTTTGACGATGCCTTTAAAATCACTCGTTCTTATTCACTTATGGGATGCGCTAAGCAAATAATATAGCCATGCCGGTCAATGTCAGACCATGATGAAAGGGAGCGACCTGTATCAGTAATGCACTTGGTTTGGACTAGCGATCCAGTGATTATCTTTCATCTTATCACATTAGTCCACTTTACAATATTGTATTTCAATGTTCCATGTCAATTTAGATTCAATGGTTCAATAATAATGACAAATCAAACGATGATGACATAAAGGTTCTTGTTTTAAATCGATATAGAATCATATACCCATAAGAGGAGAAAAATCATGTCAAGGCATGGGCAAGGTCAGGGAAGACCTAGGTTCAGGGAAGAACCAGGTTGGACTCATCACAAAAGAAGAAGGAAGGAAGGTTTTAGCAGCTATAACTCGGGCCGAGTACAAATCAACCTAGGCCGGGTTCACATCGTGAACTTGGGTCAAGTGTATGGTTCACTCGGCTCGGGCTCGGAGAGATCATCGCACAAAGTCAGGGTCGATGCAATGAACTCGGGTCGACCAATAGAACCTAGGTGAGGTAGAAAAATGTCAAGAGTTCGATCGTCTTGTCATCCGCTAACTTGGATTGAGTTCAGAGTGAACCGGACCACAAACGTAGGTCAGGCGCTGTATGAACCTGAGCCGGATTAATAATAATGTGGTCAGAATGTCGAGAGTTAATCCATTAAGACTTTCACATCTAGGTCGATACATTTGAGGCAATGTCTTAAACATGATCATGAAATAGTCATACATAGCATGGTTAACAACAATAATACATCGAATGAACCTACATGGTGCTAGCAAATAAAAATAGCTACAACAGAATCATATACCAAGGTAATGATGAACACGACAATTCTCAATAAAAAAGTAGGAAACATAATCAACCTTCATCCATAACATTTCTAGGATGAGTTATGCATCATGAACAGGCGGCTTTGGTATAAATCTATTGATATGGCCAAATATATTCTAAAAGGAGTTGATTCAAGGTGATTTCTGGATCACCCACCTGTTTCCTATATTGTTCTTTGTAGATCCACTCGCCTGGATCAACGATGATGCGCCCCTCTACGTTCTCCCTATGCCGAGGTCTCCTCCCTTGGACAACCTCCACCTGCAGGACGATCGAGATCACAAAGGATGTGCGTGGATGTCGCAAAAAATGTGGAGATGCGTTAGAAATAAAGACGTCAGATATGAAAATGAGGTGCGATTTCCAAGTAAACATGAGATGGACAACATGCGGGGAAGAAGATTGATTTCTACTAGTATGGAAGAGTATGAAAGGATTTGGGGGTGTAATTTTTCATTAATTCATCATATCCAAATTTATCTCTCCATAACTGCCATGATCCCCTCCTAATTGCTAAATCAACATCCCACGTTACTAGGGATTTTGGTATTCAAACTTCCTAGCTGGCGTTTCATCTTAATTCATTTCATTTTTTGTGGTTGTTACATGAAAACTATAACTATATTAAAAATATATAAAATAAAATCATCTATCCAACCCAAGGTTGTTAAGATCAGACCGGTTAGTAATAAAATATTATAATTTAATATAATGCATCAAATTTTATACATAACAAACATGCACAAAAACAAAATTAACAAAAGAAAATTAATAATCACATTTCACACAATAGTTCTTAAATGAAAAAATAGTAATAATAAATCCAATTAAAGGCGGATAAATTTCGCTAAATACCCTGAAACTTTGTCCATTTCCCTAACTTTATCCTCCAATTTTACTTTGTACCTGTCCCTCCAACTATTAAACTATTTCATCGAATACCCTCTCGACTAGGTATAGCCCGGTAGTCGATCATTTGGCATACGTGGCAATCGATTGAAACGTAAATAATGATAACATTTTATTTATTTATTTATAAAAAATAAAAAAGAAGTGCCTCCTTCAACGGCCGGAGGGAGGGGGAGACATCCCCTCGGCGACACAGTGGGGGCTTGCGCATTGCCGACATTGTGCCCCCTTTTGCTCACTGACGACAATCACGAACACGGGGTGGTGATGCCTCCCTCGCGCCTATGCATCTTGTCGGCGTTGGGCATGAAAAAGGGGAAGGGGGCGATGTGCCCTCTATGCCCACCAATGACGGGTACGAGGAGGCGGCAACCCCCCCTCCCCCTCTCCGTCTGGCTGCCTTAGCGCCAGTCGGTGGCGGCGGCCAGAGGGAGAGAGAGGGAGGTGTGGCCCTTTTCTTTCTTTTTTTAATTTTTTATATTATTTAAATATTTTTTTATATTTTATACAATTTTCATCAGAAATGATCGAAAAACTAGTTATTCCTTATCAAAAGGACATTTAATGAAATAAGTTAAAAGATGGAGGACAATATGATTACAAAGTGAAGTTGGAGGGTAACAGGAAAGCATCAAAGTTGGAGGGTATTTATGAAATTTATCCAATTAAACCTTAAAGGTACTATTACACAGACAACGCATGATGAATAGGGCCATTGGTACTTGTCATCTTCTTCACCTTCTTTTGCGACAGTAATTGAGACATCATGTTACGTTTGCATGGGAAGGTCTAAAGGACTACAACAACGGGCGGTGTCACTTAGACACAAGAGGGACTAGCAATGCCGCCATGAGCGAAGGACTTAGTGGCGCCACCACGAACGCGGGCATCCCGCCTCTCAACCACTCACGCCGATGCATAGACTAAATCGCAATGCTGCCGCTCAAGAGGGTCGGGGTTGTTGGTCCAACACATCCCAAGTATTTTGATGATAGTAAATAAGGAAGTGTTGGTCCAAAGACCATATTCTAAGTATTTTGATGATAGCAAACAAGGAAGATGATGTACCAATTGTGCTTGAAGTGTTAGGATAAACATGTTAAATATTTTTACGAAGAAAAGGGGTAGAATGTTTTCAGCAGTACAAACAGACGATCGTAATTATAATGGGCAACCATTTTAACTTATAACGGACAACCAAAGCAGTGGCGCCTAGCAGCAGCGGCATCAGAGCAAAAGGGGGTCGGTAGCAGTGGCGCCTAGCAGCAGCCGCCATCGCCTGTACGCACAACCCTCGCCTAGTGGCGGCCATCGATCTTCCTCAACAACGGTGATCGGCAAATATGACAAACCAGCTCACAACAGCTATCAGTGATAAAGGTCGCTCATGGCACCACCGGCGGTTGCGACAAGGGCGAACGCGCATGTGGTGGGCACTGGTGGAAGAATACGCCAAGTGTTCGCCGTGCAACAGTGACCGATTCCACACGCGACGGTCGTGGGGCAGCTTCATGGACATGCTCTACACACGTCATTTCTACATAATCATGCATTTAATTAACATATTAAGTTAGTTTGGATATTCATTTAGTGATATTTGTATATAGTAATTAATATTCCGATTAGAGCATAATGATTACTTAATTGTTGATAAACTTTATAAAGTTATTATATAAAGGTTATTAGGAATAAATTATAAAAAATTTAAATATTATAATATATATGTTTAAATAGGATTAATTAAGCTTAATTAAGGTTAAAACACTTAGTTATGACAAAACAATGTGATTGACCATCACTTAAGTTCCAAGCAGCTGAAGTAGACAGATGAACAACTGCTTAAATGGATATTTTTCCAAACTGCCTTATGTCGTCCAAATATTCTGAAAAACATATATAAGACACTTAACATTATCCTTTCGCTGGAAAAAATTACCAGATGAAGAACTCGAGCAAAACGACATGGGGAAAATCGGGAACATAGGCTGTTCAAGGTGAGTTTTGATCCGAAAATTATTCTTCTGACTGAAAGGATCATTCCTTCGTGATTAACAAACTATAAATTATGAAATTTTGTGTATTCCATCCGATAGAAGTTAGCTTTCCATGGCCTCTAGAATCACCTAAAAAGGAGTTTTATAGAGGAAGTTATATACTTAACATTGCTGGTCACTCATCCTGTCACGAGTCTGATATAGGTTCAATTTGTAAATGAGGATACAGTTAAATGAATTAGGGTTTGAAATTTGGATATGATTAATTAGACATTCCAATAGTTCGGTGAGAAGTGGAATCCTTTTATTTGGACTTGTATCTTGGGAGAAATAAATTTTTCATTTCATAGTGATTCTTCTGTCAAATTTCAGGACATGGATAGATCACGACCCAAATTTACTATTTTTGTTATAAGACTATACAATAATTAAATTCTCTAATTTTTATGACAAAATAATAATGAAGTATATGTTTTAGAAAAATTATGATCTAGTTAAATGGACAAGTATGAAGAAACATATAAATTAATCTTTCAGTGACACACAGTCTGCCATGACACAAACCCTAGGTCAGATTGCCTTAGATGTTATGACTTACTCTCTTCGAATTAGATAATGATATTTTGGGGTTGTAACCCTTAGTTTGCCTAGTTTCTAATTAATCCAGAATCATAAGATTTTCCTATGTTGTTAAGAAGTTATAGATTATTAATTGACAAACACTCAGTCTAGAATCCTGAGACAACACTTAGTTAAACTAAACTAAGGGGGATTGAGAAGTTCCAATTGTGGAGTAGCCTATGAACATAAATACTTGAAGTTAGGAATTGGTATTAGAGGAGGTTATATGCATTTTAAGGTTCATAAGCATTCATACATCATGAGTATGCATTGCATATTATTTTGTCGTAATTGGGAAGTAAAAATGCATTATTACTTGTATGAAAACATCAAGTTGCAAGTGAAAGGGAGGAAATCTAATAAACCTCATTGAAGGGATAAAGTATAAGGTGAGTGGGTAAATTTACAACATAGCAAAATGATATATGTTACTTCTTTTATTTATGGTATTATCTCAAGCAAAGATTATTATTATTAATATTGAAACATATCTTGAGTTATGAAAGATATTTATGTTATGTTTCAAGGAGTTCATACGAGATGGAGTAACCGCTTATACGAAAATGTTTTTCAGGGAACAATGCTTATGAAGTTAAAATAAGTTTTACCTGATAATGATATGGGATTATGACATGTGTATTTTGATATTGTTAAACTCCATGTGGTCATTAGCTATGCTAGTTGAAAAAGGTCTTTGGGACCGCATTCGATATACATGAAGCCTTTGGGACGTATACATGGTGTCTTTGTACTTTGGGGCTGATCTACGTGCACGTATTGATCCATGATATGCTTTGCATATCTGAGAATCATGATTGGGTGACACACAATCATGAAGGGATACGTATTGACTCATGATTTGCTCTGCGTATCCGTGACTCTTGATTGTGAAGCTCTGCTCAACTGTATGACACACAATCATAGAGGGATATGTATTGACCCATGATTTGCTCTGCGTATCCGTGACTCTTGATTATGAAGCTCTGCTTAACTGTATGACACATGATCATGGAGGGATACGTATTGACCCATGATGAGTATGTGCAATGACACATGTGTGGAGTTTAATTATGAAAATGATGATATCTTGAGTTATTTTTACTTATGTGAAAGCTCATATGATTTAACAAGTTATGTTATATGTGTTATGCTTTAAATGTTTTATCATATGAAAGAAATATGGTTATTTAAATGTTATATGCACTCGTATTGTTCCCCTATGTTGTACTTTTATTTCGCTTACTGAGCAAATGATTGTTGCTCATAGTACCCATTTTAAAATTTTCAAATACTCGTAAGTTATCGAGTTGAGTCAACTTAGAGCTTATTTTGTTGCATATAGAAGGTCGAGCCGCTAGAGTACTTTCTTATCCCCCTTCACTTTTGTTTTTAGCATGCATGCAATAGATAGTCTTAGATGTTATAATTAAGTTTGTGAAAGACTTTTTGTAAGGTCGTATATAACTTGATCCTGTGGGGTGTTAGATGTGAAATTGTGTGTGAAACAATAATGATACTATGTGAATGTGATGTCTTATAACTTTTATTTAAACTTTGATGAATATATATATATGCATCTTTTGTATGTATTAACAAATAACACAAGAAAATAAAGGAGGGAGGTTTTGCCGATTTTATCCTTAGAATTGCTAAACATAATTAAGATTATGATAATTAGGATTAGAACTTAGTCAGGAGTTGTGTGTGACAGCAGCAATGACGGACGATCAGCCTGCGTGACTATCGCTCGATAGCGGTGGTGGCCCTTCTCCACAAGGTCGCTAGTAGAAATGCCTGACTTTCGCAGCAACGTCCGACATCCACGATCGGCAATGAGATTCGATGCATGCAGTGGGGATGTGAAGACACTTGTACCCGACGGAGGCCTAGGAATATCCAAGAAAGACACATGGTAAAGATCTAGTGTCAAATTTATGTTTGTTATAATGCCGGATATCTGGATATACTGCACAATCGAAGGTCCTTTAGGAAGTTGTAGTCTCGCAGTTTGGCATCTAGTTTTTGAAATGGCGAACAAATTTTAGCACGGATGTGGGCATGCGATTGATCAAATGAACAACTATGCCAACAGTAAAGTGCCAATAACGATGAGGCATAGAGGCATGGGTCAGTAATGTAAGTGTTATTTCAATGACATGGCAGACTTTGCACTCCACTGGGCCATTTTGTTCGTTGGTTTGTGTGCAAGTGAGGCAACGTTGAATGTCATGGGAGCGAAGGTAGGGAGAGAAGGCTATGAACTTGCCTCCATGGTCTCTTTGTAAAGACAAGTTTGCAACTAAACTGATGTTCAAGAAACTTGTGAAAAGTAGTAAATATATTGGATATCAGACTTATTAGAAATGGGAAAAAGACAAGAATAATGTGAAACAACATTTACAAATAAAGAAAAATAAAGGTGGCCTTCTGCAAATTTTTGAGGTGCAGGATCCCAAACATCGACAAACAACTTGCAGAGGCGCAGTGCTGAAATGGTTTGTTGTACGCAAGTGCAACCTCATTGCTTTTCCCTGAAAACAAGAGGAGCATCGAGGAGAGTCACGAACATGATGATGCGATAAATGATTTTTATTCAAAATAAATTGCAATGTCTAATGGTAGGGGTGTCCGAGTCCGTTGGGCTAGGTGGTGGTGAAAACATAATTAAGGAGAGCCTATGGCGACCACAACGAAGTTTATAGGTGGTGAGACCATCTTTAAATTGTCCGCGAAGAAGAGGTCGGGACGTTTTGTGATCCTTTTCTATGATAGAACTCAAAGAAGCAATATTGTCATAGGTGAACTTACGTATTGAAAGAAGAGGTTTAGATATATGGGGAACATGTAGAACATTCATTAACTTAAGTGGATGAATGAGGCTGCGACAGAGTTACGAGTATGTTTAATTTGGTGCCATTTTCTGACTTGAACATGTTCGTTGTCAGCATAGATCTGGGTGGACTGAAGAGCAACAAGGTCAGGAGTCAACCATTCGTTGGGAGGGGGAGGAGGAGGCAGATGGTGCATTTTGTTGAGTCGATGGGTTGAAGGAATGAGTAGTTGTAACATTGTTGTTGGCCAACCTCCCAAGCTATGGAGCTCTGGGAATGGAATCATAGCATTTCGATAGGACAAGGAGGCGACAATGCTGCTATAGTTGGGCATTGAGATTGTTAAAAGCAATTGCATTGAAAGCTGACATTGGTAGTTGTTGGCTACCGAAGGCAAGTTCATCATCAATCATCATTGCTTGTCGCAAATAAGCAGCAAGGGAGATTTGTCACCATGTTAGAGAGTGTCAGTTGCATTTGGAGTTGAAGAAGTCTTGTTTCGCTTGGTGCTCCAAAGGCTTGTCGAAGAGCTGTCCAAACTTCGCGAGATGTTGTGAGGCCGACGACATGGAGAATGGCTTCCTCAGAGAGAGGAAAGCAACCATCATGGCGTTTCCAAGCAAGGTATTGAGGAGAAGCAGGAGATAGAGGGACTTTGTCAAAATTTGGTAGAGGAGGACAAATGTGTACGTCTAGTTCGAAGTTGTTTCTCAAGAAGAAGAATAATATTTGAAGAAGAGATAAACAATCAAGACATTGAAAACAATCCAATCATAGTTGTTCCAAGAATATTGAAAGACTATTATTTACCAAGCAATGTGAGAGGACAACCAGTTGATGAAGCCATTGCACCTGATGCTACATTTGAGTTAAATCCAACTCTAATCATGATTAGGCAACATCAGTTTGCAGGACTAGGTATTGAAGATCCAGCTTTGCATATTGACAATTTTAAGGATATATGTAGTACTATTCACTTTCACAACACTCCTATGATTGCTGTCTACATGAGATTGTTTCCATTTCACTCAAGGATAGTGCCAAAATTTGGTACAAGTCTCTCACTCCCAAAGAAATTGCGACTTGGGATTCAATTGTGCAATGATTTCTATTTGAATTATTTCCTCCTAGCAAGACTAACAACTATAGAGATCAAATTATTATATTTTATCAATTAGACTAGGAGCGAGGCTTGGCGAAGACTTTAAAATTTGCTGAGGACATGTCCACACCATGGATTTGAGAAATCACAATTGGTGAACTATTTTCACAAAGTACTGAATTATCCCTCTAAAGTAGCTTTGATGGAATTTTTGCTTCCAAGAACATTGATGAAACATATTAGTTAGATAGAAAACATAACCAAGAACCATCATTTCTTAACTCATGACAAAGCAAGAAGGTCACAATCTAAAAGTCAAGTTAGCAATACTGTGACTATGTTTGCCCAAATTGAGGAAGCTATACAAAAAGCTTTGGAGAAGCTTAACCTATCACACAAGGTGAACAACATAACCACCACTGGAAACATATGTGATGTTTGTGAAAACTAAGGGCATGTAATAGAAAATTGCAATTTGATTATCAACAATATGAGCAAACTATTGATCAAGACATTGCATTGGTGAATTATAATGTGAAGCCTCCTCCTGAGTATTACACTTCAGAGAATAGAAATCATTCTTTTTTTTCCTACAAAGCAAATCGTTATCAAGCTCCACCAGTTCATAATTTCAATTGGTAATCCAAAGTTGTGCCTAAGAATCAAGCACTCCCGTAGAATCAACTAAATGTCCAACCGCAAAGACCACTGTATGAGCAACAAATTCAAATTCCATAGAAATATAAGATAGAAGAGTTGTTGGAAACAGTGTTAAAAAAGCAAGAGAAATAGGAAGAACCAATGCTAAAATTAACTTCTGAATTCAAAACTTTATGCTCACAACAAGATGCTTGAAAATCAGTTAAATGCGAGAATTGATAACAATTAAATGCTAGCAAGTGCACTAGTCGCTCAAGTAACAAAGTGTAAGAGTAGAGTGTCGAACCCATGAGGAATTAACTTACTTAACTAAACTAATTTCATAGGCGAATAAGAGACGACATAAAGTTTGGGTAAAAGGTATGCAGAAAATAAAATAACAAAAAAGTAAAGACTAAAACTAAATTAATTTAATCTACTGATGCATAAGGCTTAGGATGATAAAAGAAATTGTGGACAAACTGAATTGACCAAATATTTCAAGTTAGTTTCTATCGACGGATTAAAGTCTACTCAAATTATTGATTTCCATCTAGAATCAATCAACCTATCTTAATTCAAATTAGATTAAAATTACTCCGTCATGGATCATAATCTAGTCAAACCTAAGATTAAGATGCATTAAAATATAGTCTCTAAACTATTATCACCCATGACATGATAATGATTAATAGACCCAACAACTAATATTCTGCCAAGGATCATACGAGTTGTGACATGCAATGTTTGGACTTAAAAGTAAAAAATAAATTCCACAGAAATCATGCGATCAAAAGTAACTACTCCTATAAGGATGATAACTAATTATAGAAGGCAATCAATCTCTGAAAAAGCATTAATAATAGCATGCATATTCGAAAGAAAACTGAACTTAATCGATTATGAAATAAGGTTTAACAGTTTGCCTTATCAATTAAAACTATTACACAAGTTTTAAACAAAAAGAAAACTAAATTATCCGGATTACAAAAGATAGAAGAATAAATCAATTAAGCATAAGATCATCCCAACATGAAATAGAATAGAGAATACTCTCAAGAACGCCGATGAACTACTGCTCGGTGCTTTTCTAGAGTCAATCGTGCAGAAATTTTATCGGTGAGCCTTTTGAATTCTCTCGCGTTCTTGTCTTTAAAACTCTGGTTGTAGGCCCTAGCATGCTTTCTTCTGGCTATAGAAGGCCTCTATTTATATGGGTTCAAGTTTCCATGTGATCGGAGAAGAAATAAAAACTTTTCTTTGTGAAATAAGGAAAATTCGAATATGATTTATTTATGGAATGTTGGCCTTGTCAAACTCCAAATTTTGGATCATAATATGTTTCCAAATCATCTTAGGATCATATAATATGAGTAGGAATCCTTGTGCACTTCAGATTCTTCTAAAAATTCGTCTAACACTCGAAATTGGGCTTCGTCATGGCCTATTATAGTGATTTAATGGCCTAAACAGAGTTCGAATCGGATTGAAAATGGGTTTCCATGGCTTGTGAGAGGGTTTTCATGGCCCTTACAATGTTAAAATAGTAGATTTCACGGTCAGTGAAGGCTTGTCCACGACCGTGACTCAAGATGACTGGAAAAACACATTTTGACGGCTGAAATAGAATTTCATGGCCCATTAAATTTCTTTCATGGCACGTAAAACCGTTGAAGTGTCATTTGAACCTTGCTTCATTGTTTTTTATTTTTTGACTCCGTTTTAACTTCGATTTGAGTGCAATTTTTTTCGTTGGCTTCGTATTTCAATTTTCTTGCTTCCTAGATAATAAAATACAACATTTGGGTAAATTTTCATTTTTGTAAATTTATTATAAATAAGCGCTCATAAGATGATGTATGCTATTAAAAAATGATTCGAAATGAGATGAAATGTATTACTAAATATATGTTATATTTTGCATGCATCACTAGTACTTCAACTAGAACTCTAGGGATTTTTCCAGGACAATTAGAAATCAATCCTAAAGAGCAAGTGCAAGCTATTCAATTCAGAAGTGGTAAAGTTATTGAAGAAGCAATGAAGCCTGTTGATGATAATTCAGCTAGAGTCAATCCAATATTAATAACACCAGAAAAGCATGTGGAAGAAATTGCGGTTGAAAAGAAGATTAGAAATACTCAAGAGGAAGTCAATGCAAGGATTTATCAACCTGTATAATTCCCACATAGGCTATTCAAGACTAAACAAGATCAATAATATGACAGATTTCTAAATGTTTTAAAGAAGCTATACATTAATGTACCATTTATGAAAGCCATTCAGGAAATGTTTCATATGCCAAGTTTCTTAAAGAGAGCCTGACTAAGAAGTGAAGGATTATGAAGTATGAGACCATAGCTTTAACTGAAGAAGCCTCAACTATAATTCAAAACAAACTCCCTCCCAAATTGAAGGATCCAGGAAGTTTTTCAATTCCCTGTGAGATTGAAAACAGGAAGATTCAAAGGACTATGTATGATTTAGAAGTCTCAGATAGTGTGATTCCTCTATCACTATGCAGAAAATTAGAAGTTGGGGATTTGAAGTCCACTAATATGTCTTTGTAGCTACCTGATAGATTAATCAAGTACCCACATGGAATTCTTGAAGACATATAATTGAAGGTTGGAAAGTTCTACATTCCTATAGATTTTGTTGTTCTTGATATGGATGAAGATTTTAATACTCCATTTTTGTTGCGTAAACTTTTATTAGCTACTGCAGGAGCTGTAATTGATGTCAAAGAAGATAGATTAAAATTTCAGATTGGAGAAGACAAGATAGATTTAATCTAGCTCAAGTTATTAGCAGTCCTAATTTTCAACATGAAGACCTTGAAGATAAGCAAATTAACCAGCTAGTAGAACAAGGCTGCAATAATTCCAATTAAAGATCCTTTACAAAGATGTTTGATGTTTGATCATTTGAAGGAATCAGATGATCCTGAAGCTAAGGCTTGTCATTCTATTATGGATTCAACTAAATCGATAGAGAAATCAGAAATTCAGAATGTAGTCCAAGAAGTTTTCACTACTGAAGTTAAGGTAGATTCTACTAAGAAGAATTTTCTCAAGTTGGAGTTGAAGCCACTCCCTAGCAATATGAAGTATGAATTTATAGGGAAAAACTTCACATATCGAGTAATAATCAATGCCAAGTTACTTGAAAATCAACTTCAAGAGCTATTGAAGAGACTAAAGCTATACAGGGAAGTAATTGGGTATTCAATTGATGATATCAAAGGAATCAACCCCTCAACTTGCATGCACAAAATTCCTATGGAAGACAACTATAAGCTCACAGTTGAAAGCCAAAGATGATTGAATCCGGTTATGAAAAAAGTTGTGAAGAAAGAAATGGTAAAACTTTTGAATGCTGGAATCATATATTCAATTTCAAATAGTGAATGGGTTAGTCCAATTCAAGTGGTGCCAAAGAAAGGTGGAATCACAATTGTAAAATCTGATTCTAATGAGTTGATTTCTACTTGGATAGTAATTGGATGGAGAATGTGTACTGATTTCAGAAAACTAAATGAAGCAACAATGAAGGACCATTTTTCACTTTCTTTCATTGACTAGATGCTAGAGACTAGCCAAGCATTTTCATTTCTGCTACTTAGATGGCTATTCAGGATGGCTATTCAGGACTTCTACAAATTCCAATTCACCCTCAAGATCGGAACAATACAACTTTTAGATGTCCATATGGGACATTTTCTTATAGAAGAATGTCATTGGTTTATGCAATGCCCCAGCTACATTTCAGAGGTGTATGATGTCAATTTTCTCAGATTTCATTGAAGTCATTATGGAAGTTTTCATGGATGATTTTTCAGTATATGAAGATTTCTTTGAAAACTGTTTAGAAAATTTGACAAAAGTACTACAAAAATGCAAGGACTCCAACCTAATTCTTAGTTGAAAGAAATGTCACTTTATGGTTCAAGAAGAAGTTGTTCTAGGGCACATTGTCTCTAGCAGGGGAATTAAAATGGATAAAGCTAAGATTGAAGCTATTGGGAAGCTACCACCACCCAAAAATGTCAAGGTAATAAGAAGTTTCTTAGGCCATGCAGGTTTCTATAGAAGATTTATAAAGAACTTCACAATGATAACTAGGCCCCTTACAAAATTGCTAGCAAAACATTCTAAATTTAACTTTGATGAAGAATGTTTGAAGGCTTTCAACCAATTGAAACAAGCTCTAATATTAGCCCCAATTGTACAACTACTAGATTGGTCTTTGCCATTTGAAATGATGTGTGATGCCTCTGATCAAACAGTAGGGGTAGTTCTAGGACAAACCAAAAATAAAAAGCATCATGTCATTTTCTATGCTAGCAAGACTCTTGATGAAGCTCAAGTTAATTATGCTACTATTAAAAAAAAGCTATTTGCTGTGTTATTTGCTTTTGATAAGTTCATATTATATTTAGTTGGAGCCAAAGTCATTGTATACAATGAGGCATCTTATTAACAAGAAAGAATCAAAGCCAAGATTGATGCGATGGATTTTATTACTTTAGGAATTTGATGTGAAAATAAAAAACAAGAGAGGCACTGAAAACTTAGTAGCTGATCATTTGGCTAGATTGGAAAGAGGTCATGAATCTTCCACAATTCTTATTAATGACTCTTTCCCTGATGATTTTCTAATGACCATCTCAGCTATCAAGCTCCATGGTGTGCTGAAATTGTCAACTATTTAGCTTGTGGAATCATTCCAATTGATTATTCATATCATCAAAAGAAAAAGTTCTTTCATGACATCAAGGATTACTATTGGGATGACCCATTTCTATTCAAGAAGTCCCCTAATGGAGTGTTTAGAAGACGTGTGCTAGAATCTGAATTTCAGAACATTCTACATTGATGCCACTCTTCACCTTGTGGAGGACATGCAGCTACTCAAAAGACAACTGCTAAGGTACTTCAATTAGGATTTTATTGGCCTTCCTTATTTAAAAATGTTCATCTTTATGTGAAGAGATGTGATATATGTCAAAGAGCAGGGACAATTTATAGAAGAAATGAAATGCCCCAATATGAAATTCTGGAAGTTGAAATCTTTAATGTATGAGGAATTGATTATATGGGACCTTTTCTTAGATCATTTGGATACAAGTTCATCTTATTAACTATCGATTATGTGTCCAAGTGGATTGAAGCAATCCCAACACTTGCTGCTAACTCCAAGGCTGTGATTAGATTGTTCATATCATTTTCTCATGATTTGGAGTTCCAAGAGTAGTTATCAATGATGGAGGAAGTCACTTTATTGAGAGGAGTTTTGAAAACCTTCTGAACAAGTATGGAGACAAGCACAAGGTCTCAATATCTTATCATCCACAAACCAATGGCCAAGCTGAAATTTCAAATAGGAAAATTTAAACCATCTTGAAGAAGACTGTCTCATTGACTAGGAAGAATTGGAGTGGTATACTGAATAATGTACTTTGGGCTTATAGAATAGCTTATAAGTCTTTAATTGGTGTCTCTCCCTATAAGATGATTTATGAAAAAAATATGTCATTTGCCAATTGAGCTTAAACACAAGGCATATTAGACTATTAAAGTTTTAAATTATGATATGAAATCTTGTGGGCAAAAAAGATTACTTCATCTGGATGAATTAGATGAAATCAGGCTCAATGCTTATCACAATTGTGAATTTTACAAGGAGAGAACAAAGAGGTGGCATGATAACAGAATTTTGAAAAAAGAATTCAAGGAAGGAGACTTGGTTCTATACAATTCAAGACTCAAGTTGTTCTCTGAAAAACTGAAATCCAGATGGCGTGGACTACTTAAAGTTCACAAAGTTTATCCTTTTAGAGCTGTGGATCTTGAGAGTGAAAACTCAAATATTTTCAAAGTTAATGGTCAAACACTAAAATTGTACAACCCAATAGCAGAGGATCCAACTAAGGAAGTGCTCATACTATCAAATCCACATGAATTTCCTAGCTGACACTGAGTTATAACAATGTCCAACCTAAGACATTAAAGTAGGGCGATTCATGGGAGGTAACCCAAGTCTTTTACATCTAATATTCTTTTGTTTTTTGCAGGAATAAATCAGAGAGGAACTTGATCTACCACTGAACTAAATTTAGCTCAGGGAGTACTCCTTACTCATAACTTTGATTTTTCACTAAAATGCATATTGATTATCATAATTATCCTTACTTAGCTCATGTTATGAACATCATAATGATACTTTGATTTCTTGTTCGTATCAATTGTCCATATCTGACTTTGCCAAATTTTAGTGAATTTCTTAATCCATACTGATTTTTTTATTACTAAATTTATCATTCTCCAATTGATTGCAAATTTGATTCAATACCTGGAAGAGTTAATCAAGACTACGACTGCTAATATCAAATGCTAAAATGATGAATGATCACTAGCTGATCATATGACGTTGGGTCGTACCAAGTCTGAAACCAAGTGGATTTATTTTTTGTCCCATATTTTTCTATTATATTATCATTCCATTCCATCTAATCTATATATTCATATATATATATATATTTATAGGATTTGATTTAATATGAATTTATCTAAAATCTAAATTGGAGATTGATCTTTTGATTTCTCTTTTAATACAATTGTTATATTACAGGCGGGTCTTTTTATCAGATAACTCCGACCCCGAGCCCGAGGTCTTAATTTTTTCCTAATAGGACCCTTATTGACTTTGACTTCACTAATGAATGAATTTGCTTCGTTCAAACCCAGTTTTTATCCCATTTTCTATTCATTTCACACATATCGAGCCCTCATTTTGCCTTACTTTTGGCCAATTATGCATGGAATGCAATGGATTATGATAACCAGCTGATCATCCTCATTTTACACTTAATTTCATGTGCATAGAGGTTCTGAATTGTTAAAATCCAAAAAGATATCAATTCTATGCCAAGTTATCATTTTCTGGGTAAGTTATCATTCCAATGTGCAAAGTTATCATTGTACTAATTGAGCTGATTTCTAATGGTTATCTTGCCCTAAATCCCTTACCATTATGAATTAGTCATATTTGGATGATCATGTTTCAACATGTGCAAAGGTATCATTCCATTTCACAAGTTATCATTTTTTGTGCTAAGTTATCATTTTTAGAGCAAAATTGTCATTTCGATGTGCAAGGTTATCATTTCTACATAAAAGCATTAGGCAATTGTTAAATTACTATCCTAACTCCTTGCTGCTCTGATTTGATCACATTTGGATAACCACAACTAAGTTTATAACAAGTTATCATTTTATGGCACCAAGTTATCATTCCGGGGCACCAAGTTATCATTCCTATAAAATATTATCCACACTTGATAATTGACCTCATTTACTTGCCATCCTAATCCCTTTGATGCCTTCACTGCTCTGAACCACTCATATTTGGACAATTTTCATGATATGACACAAAGTTGTAATTTCGGGCATAAAAGTTATCATTTCTAATTAAGAATTTCATTCCTGCACAACACCAAATCCCATCTGATAATAGAGCTGATATTTGTTACTGTCCTAATCCTTATTTGTTTAAATCCTATTCAAGGACTTTGATGCTTGCTGTTTTGTCTCTTCTAGCAGGGAATACAAGGCTGCACAAGCTGAAAAAGGAGGGGGGGACCACTTGCTTTTTTACTAACCAAAAGCTGCTGCACCTGCCATTATTTCTGGACCAGGACACTTGGCATAATCAGAGGAGAATGGAACATTCTAATCTGCATCCAAGGGTAGAGGAGAGTCATATATAAGCTGTAGAATCTGGATGGAAAAAGGGAGCTGGCCATTGCAAGGGTTTTTGGAGGAAGGAGCTGAAGGAAGGAACCAGGAGGAGCTGCTGGAACATCCCTGATTTCCTATAGACAGAGTCTTATTTCAGGATGTTTTCTATTAGTTTCCTTACTTGTATTGTGACTATTCTTGTAATTATAAAGAGCTAAATCTTAACTCTCCTAGGATATGATAGTAATCTAGTTTAGTTATGGATGGTATATGGACAAATCTGATTTCCTGCACTGAATTCAAGTTCTAATTTTCTGATTTCTGAAATTCTTATTTTTATGGATCTGTTCTTGACATTGTGAGGTCCTATTTGTACTTACAACTGAGAGGTTGTCCTTTGATCTACTCTTTGTTCAGAAATGAATCAAGAATCAATGACAAGTTTCTAAGTCTAATCCCAATTAGGAATCTGATTCATTTATTTCTGAAATCTATTTTCCATTTCTGATTCCTGAATTTTGTTGAATCTGTCTTTATCATTGTGGAGCCCTAATTGAATTAACAAATGAGAGGTTGCTTTATGGTTTCATTCTTGTTCAGAAATGAATCAAGAGACAATGGTATTTCTAAGATTTCAATCCTTGAATTGTTGCAAACTTCTCATTTCCTGATTTGGTTATTTCAGAAATCTATTTTTCTGAATTCTGTGGGATTCTTCTTTGTTATTGTAAACCCCTAATTTCATTAAATCACTGAGAAGTGAACTTAAGGTCTTCTTGCTGTTCAGAGATGAACCAAGGAGCAATGACAACTGATTGAATTCCCTTATGTAATCATGTGCTCAATGTTTCCAATTAATTAATGCTAATGTGGACTTCATTTCAATTTACAATTGAGAAATTGATTCTAAATCCCCTTGCTATTTAGAGATAACCCAAGAAGCATTAGCATTAATATTGGATTGATTTCATTCCTGCCTAATTAATTGAAGTAATTCTCTCATTATTAAAAGTGCAATTGGTTGTCATCATTTCAGGCCCTACTGAATTGCATAACTTGAAAGAATTATTGCAATATCAGTAAGGGGGACTTGAGCTTGTGCTTAATGTTAACTCGATATCAGTAAGGGCCTCTTCTAATTCAACTTAGCTAATTAATCATATGGAAATATGATAATTAGTCCTGGTTCAATCATGCTGTGATAACATTCCATTTTCAAGTTGAGTTAAAATTGACATACATTGATAACTTGTTCCATTTCATCCATAATTAAATTAGATGAACCCCAATTCCTAGGAGAACCTTTCTCATTGATTGATAATCTCATTTAGCCCTTAGTTTAGCATCTAAAATTCAGTTCAGATAAATTCCCAAAACTCCAAAACAGTTATCATTTTTGCCACAATTAAAATTCTATTTTCTACTTTTCTTAAATTTTTGCTTTTATCACTTAAATTAGGACTAGTCTAAATTGTTTAGGGAGTCATTGACTTCAAATCACTGTGGATACGACATTTGGGTTTACTACAATTGACCTGTGCACTATAGTAGAGAGTGAGTTAGGGAGTTGATCCAATTATTGAAAATTCTCAATTCTAACCACAAAATCAGCAAGTTATCACTACTCCACTTAATTCACATCAATGAACCAAAAGAAGAAGTGAAGAAAGATAAGCTTGCCTCTTATTTCAAAAGTTGAACACCCACCCAACCCTCTCCCTTACTTGGATGAGTCATCACTAAAGACAATGCTGATGATAAGCTTGGGGGAGGTACCTAGTACTTTTCTAAACTCTATTAGCATGCTTTAATTCCATGTCATATCTATAGCCAAGTTATCATTATTATCATTGTAGTTCAGCTCAACTCATGTTATCATTTGTTTTCATCATTGTTAAGCAAAAATCCTTTAGTATAACAGCTAGTACACTCTAGCACCAAGAAGTCATTAATTTGGCTGTTAATCTTTTTGCTTCAATCAACTCACCTTCAGATGCATTTGAACTTTATTTAGCTGAAATTGATCTTTTTGTGGGTAACACTAGTTAACACTCATGGGTTGGACAGAAATTAGAAGATGACTAGAATGGAATCAAGGCTTTTGCGACTATGTTAAATGGAAAACTTGACTATTTTAATTAAGGAATCTAAACCTTACTTGAGTTTGAACTGCTGCTTACTTCATGAATAGAAAAAGAATGAAAAAAATGAAGAAAAAGAGAAAACAAAAACTTGCATTTTCCATTGCATGTATACATGAATAAAGAGAGTTAATTCCAAAAGGGAAGCTCTCCTGAAGAAAGCCAAGATTTTTATCCTGTTGACAAGCATGAATAAAAATCAGGTTTTAAACCTATTTATTTGCATCATCATGAATAGAAGTCAGGCTTCAAACCTATTTAAGCAATACAATTTTTTTTCAAGAGATTGATAGTTCAACCTTTTTAGTAAAGTTGAAAATCCCTAAAAATCAAATTAGTTATTGTTAGTACTTCTCTCATGGCTTAGATCTGATTTAGCCTCTGTGATTCCTCAGCTAGAAATTGGGAATTGGAAAGCAATGGAAGGGAGTGTTAGGAAAGTGGAAAACTCATTTGATTCTAAATAGTTGAATCTGAATTCATTTGTGAACTGCTTGATTTAAGTATTGTTCTTAATATCTGAATGTTTTGCTTGAGGACAAGTAAAAGACTAAGCTTGGGAGAATTTAATTACTAGCTGATAATACTATAATTCTGATCCTTTTCACTCTAATTCATGTGCATATAAGCACTAAAATGTTCATATGCTGATTATTATGATTAATATACTTGCATTTATCTTTTCAGTATAATATTATCTTACACTTGTACATTTGAGTTGTTTGATGTGTTGTTTTAGTTCTTATTTGTCTAATTTTTGTTTGAAGAAGTGATCTTTGATGTTCTTGCTATTACAACCTCCGAATCAAACATTAAAGACAAGCATTCTTGCTGAAAAAGAAGTGGAGACCACAATGCAAGCTGTCAAAAGTAAGAAAGAAATCTTTTTAAAAATAAAAGGGGTCCAGGACAGATGGAAAAAATAAGAAGGAATAGAAGCTTCTGATGGGGATCAAAGGATGATGAAAATGCCATATAAAAAGAGGGATTCCAAGAGAAAAAAAGGCTTCCACCATTCTCTACATTCTGCGCCTTGGAGCTAAAGAAAGAAGAAGAAACAACAAGAAGGAGACTCCAAGTTGATTCTTCTACTTATTGTGTTATAATGTTCTTTTATTCTATTCCTCATCTCTTTTGTAGTGATTTCAACATCGATGAGGAGCTAAATCTTAGCTCACTTAGGATAGGGTAGTAGTCTAATTTCTGTTGTGGATGGATGATAGAACAATATTTATTTTATCACTGATATTAGTATAATTCTGAATGTTTTAGAACCTGATCTTGTCGAAGTGAATTCTATTTTGTAATGGCGACTGAGAAGTTGATTTCATATTCTTTTTTTACTCAGAAATGAGTTAAGAACATTGATATTATTTTCTGATTCCAATCTATTATTGTGAGGTTTGACGCATCCATTTAGCTTTTGTTAATGCGAATCTCATATTGAAATAACAGCAAAGAGGTTGATTATAGATTCTCTTGATGTTTAGAGACAAACCAAGAGCATTAGCATTAGTGTTTGGATTTGATTTATTCTATGTAACTGGTTGAATTGTTTATCTTATCTTTATAATTACTATTTGTGATTTCTAACTTTACTTGTTATGCTTATATTTGAAAGGAATATTAGATACTAGTAAATGTCGTAAGTTCCATGATAATTTAATGTCAGTTGAAACAATTGTTGAATCAACCTAACTAACATTCATATGAAAGTATGATAGTTTTTATTTTAATGTATTGTGAGAGCAGTTTTTATAGGTTGAAACTGGAATGATTTTATTGTTGACTTGTTCTAATTCATCCATAACAGAATTAGATGAACCCCATTCCTAGGAGAATCTGTCATTAATTGTTAATCCACTTTAAAGCTTTCAGTCAAGTAAGTTAGTTTTCATTCTATATTAACACTTTAAAACATAAAAAAGAGTTAACTTAGTTATAGTTTGATTCTCTGTGTTTATCTTTCCCTTTTTGTTTACTTGTTACTCTAGCCTTTTTAGTTTAGGATTAATTTAGAATAGTTAGTGAATCTTTAGATCTCAGATTCTTTAAGATACGATACCCTGGGCACTACACGATATGTGCACTTGCATATTTGTGAAGGTTAAGGGTTTTTAGAACTTTTTTGAGAAACATCCATCCTATTTTCATATTCTTTGCATTTCACTTGATCCACTCACACCCCTATAGCCCTACTGTCACCCTGATCGAAGGGGATGCGCCACGAGCGAGTGTGGCCACACGCACGAGCAGGCGGGCATAGCCGAGGCAAGTCCCACTCATAATAGGAATAGGACTTGAGCAAGGCTGACTTTTGATGACCGGCGAGTAGGGTGGACTTCAGGGGGAGAGGACTTGAACTCCTATCGTGAGTAGGAGATCAAGAGGAGGACGTGCACTACAGGGCGAGTCCTAATGCGAGTAGGAATATGAGGCCAGACATCTCCTAGGTCGAGTCGGACTTAGGGAGTGTCTTCCTCATGGCCGGACCTCTCTCCCTCACTGAGAGACACTTGGAGTTGAAGACCTGGATGGACATGGAGTCTTGAAGGCAGCTGGGTGCGTGAGAAGTTCCACAGTCCCAGTGGGACTCGGACTCTTCCACCAGGCGCGGTCCGGGCGCGGCGCGGGCATCGCGGGTGCCAAGCAAGTGCATGGACAATCCGAGTTCGAGTAGGAACTTGGACTAGCTGAGACATCTCCAAATTTCAAGGGTTCATATTTCTAGTCCTATTCTCAGGAGGTTTTTCTAGAAAAAGGCTTGCACGCCTAGTAGGATTAGGTCAATAGTTAGAGTAGGAGTTGTTGCTCCTTGACCTTATAAAAGGACATGTAATCCAGGCTTGTAAACACATATCAGATTTGCTCAATAATATTATATAGTTTTCCTCTTAATTCAGAGCCCTCTCTCCTTTCTCTGCGTGGGTGTTTTCTTGTGCATCCGGGGCGTGTATGACCGTGTCCAAGGCGCGTCCAAAGGAGGGTTGATCAGCGATCGAGTAAGGTTTGGCCGAGCCACACTTCTAGAGTTTCAGGATAGAAGCGTAAAGGCGTGGCAACATGGTATCAGAACTTGAGTTTCGACTATGTCAGGAGAAGGAGAAGATGCGTCGAGTAAGAGCCATTTGTCGGAGGCCGAAGACACAATGCGAGGTCGAGTCCAAGGTGCAGATGGTGGGGAAAAGAAGAAGATTACTTGAGCAAAGTACAGAGACCCTAGTGGCCACATTGAGAAGAATGTGGAGACGTTGGGTCAAAGTCTTCATGAGATGGACCAGGCGGTCCATAGTTAGAAGCGGTAGCGAGCGAACAAAGCTTGGCCCTGGAGCAAGGCACAACTGCACTCCAGGAGTTGGTCGACCACGTTGCAGCCATAAGAGAAGCTATGGATGCACGACTCAAGGCTTTCGAGATAGATCTCATGCTTCTCAAAGGCATACTCTTCGATGCAGGAGGGCTGAGATCGAGGACCTCGGTGCCTAAGTTCTTGGGGCCCGAACTAAAAAATATGATGGTGCACAAGAGGTGACGACTATCGACGATTTTCTTTGGTGTCTTGAAAAGGGTTTCAAGACGAGCAAGATTGTGAGCGTGACCAAATCGACGTGGCCATGTGCTATCTGGCGGATGGTGCACTCTTGTGGTGGTGTCGGATGGAGGAAGACGGTGGGACTGTGGTAGAGTCCTGGACCGACTTCAAGGTAGAGTTGAAGAAGCAATTCTACCCCACAACGCACAAGAGGTGATTATGAACAAGCTGACCTCTCTCAAGAAAATGGGTTCCATCAAGCAATATATCGAAAGGTTCCAACCTCTTATGCTGGAGATGCCCGGGATCATGGAGGAGTCGACGCAATTGTTCTTTTTCCTTCGGGGTTTGAAACCATGGACTGCTCAAGAGCGAGACGTCAGAAGATATCGACCAATAAACTTATCACATAATCATTAGCTCTCATGGTTATTCTTGAAAAAAAATGTTATCACATTTTTGTTAGACTCAGTAGTTATAATTCCAATAAAAATATTTACTTACTTGTATGTTATCTACAAAATGATATCCCATATTTTGTTAGTCATGATTGTTATTTGTTATCCTCCAAAAATACTAATTTCTTATTTTTCAAAACAATATATTATTTAGCTTATCACATTTTTTGTTGTGTCATGTTTTTTATTCCATTATATCTTCCTCTAAAAATCAAATTAGCATTTGTATCATGTCATGACGCAAAACAAATTTGGAGAAATTCAGATAAAACGAGATAAAACAACTCAGCACCAAATCATGGCTACAAAATGAATAATCGGTCATGAAAACCAACAAGAAATATTTTCAGAGAGGTTAATAAACTTGATTTGCTTGGCCGCCAAATAGAGGCTATCCATATCTCGACCGAATTAAAATCGAATCAGTAACTTGAAAGTCATGGTTATCGGCCGCCATAGTGTTACGACCGTAAGAGAATTATAAAAACAAAATGGAGGCGTAAAAGAAACAAGTAGTAATTCAAGAGAGATTAATCAATGTATGCTTGAGCACCAAACAATAAAGAGAATTTCAGACAATAACCAACTTCATCAACTAAAACCTAATAACATTACGGCTGACACACAATTAAATCAACATATTTGAAATTAAATAAGATGATAACAGATTAAACCCAACACGCCGAACAAAAGTTCAAAAAATTAAAACATGACGGTTGCAAAATAGAAAGTTAGAATTCAGAAGATTTCGGCCACCAAATAAGATTATCTTGACATAACATGACAAAAATTAATCATAGTTGGCGGTCTTTATCCAATTAATCTGAAAAATCACTAGGCGTCATAATTTTAAAATAGAGCATTGGCCGAAAGTCAACAAATTTTTAATCGAGAATCAATTGATAATCTCGTGACCTTTATCTACAAAAAGAAAAATGTTAGATTATTTACACAAATAAAAATGATTAAAAACAAATAGTACAATAATACATATTTACAAAAAAGAAGAGATTACAAAAAATTTATTTACAAAAAGTTTATTTACATATTTCAATTACATCTCTTAATAATTCATAAAAATCAGAAATCAATCAATAAAATATTCCCCAGCAATGGTGCCAAAAACTTGATGCGTAAAATGATGTAGCAAAATAAAATCACTAAAAAGTGCACTTTTCGCTCAAGTAATATAGTAAATAAGAGTAAAGAGTGTCGAACCCACGAGGAATATTATTAATTCAATATCTGAATTTATAAATTTATAAGAGAAAAAAAACATAGATTTTGAAGATAAGTTTTGTAATTATGAAATAAAATAGAGAAAATAAGATAATAGTAAGAAAAGATAATGGTGTTGAAGTTAGGCCACAGGATGAAAATAGATCAGGATAAATATTTGAATTATAAAATATAAATTTAATCTTTAAAGATGGATTAGAGTTTCCCTAAAATAGTAATCTACATGATTAACTTGCGGTCTCCACGACTGGCATCCCTCGACCTGCAGAACTATCTTAATTTAATAAGAATTAAAGTTTCCACAACTGACATCCCATCAAATCATATTAAAATTAAGATGCATTAAATTGGGTTCCCTATACTATTAATCTCTCCACAAACTGGTATAGATTAACAGACCACACAAACTTGATTCTCCACATACAAGTTATCAAATTTATGTCAATTATTAATTTCAAATAAAATCAATTAATTAAATTACTATCATGAATTCTGAAATTAAATACTCCACAAACTGGTATAGCCTAATTCAGAAATTCAATTAACTAACATTAAAGCATTAATCTCAATTTATAATTGATCAGAAAAGATTAAAACAAATAAAATATGGTCCAAACAGTTTCCCTTCAATTAATAATCTCCTAAAATAATAATCCTAAAAACATGGAGTTCATCCTAGAAATATTGGAGAGATAATAAAAAATAAAGAAAAATGGAATAATTACACCTAGAGAGATAAAAAGGTCAAAGCTTCGGATCACGGGCAAATAGTCGGGCAGCCTTTCAGACTTGATCAGAGTCACGATCAACCTCCTTTCGGACTTGATCAGAGTCACGATCAACCTCCAGTCGTCACACCTCTGTCCTCTTGGTCGTAGCCTGCAGAGCTCACAACTCTATGCGCAAGAAATCTAGACTTCAAAGCACGAATTGGGACGATGGCTTCCTCCTCTATTTATAGGTGTGCACGGTCTTTATATTAATCACGTCGTGAATATCGTACGGCTTTGTTTAACTTCGTGAGATAAACTTTACGTCATCGATAAAACTTTAGTTATAAAAAAGTTATCCATTTTGCGCCTGGTGATAAACTTCAATCTAGGCCACCAAATGATCATCGCCTTGGTTATAGTGTTTTGCGCCAATGATTGATAATGCTTACTACGCATTGATTAAGGATAAAAATTCTTCGCCGAATGATTCTCTTTATGGTTGGATATTACAGCCGATAATCTCCATGATCTTGGTTAATGATAGGCTTTTGTGCCCGACGACCTTGACCGGTAATACTCAAATGTTGGTTAAGCATAAAACTTCATGGTTGAATTTTGCGACCGATAACTTGATTGATGATGGTGTTTTACGCCCCATGATGAAATGTCATCTTTATCACGCATGAATAGGCTTTTGAGTCATAATCCTTGGTTAATGATAGAGTTTTGCACCCAAAGATAAAGATATTATTAAATTCCTTTTCACGATCGATAATCTCTTTGCATCTGAATTGCGGCCAATTAACTTAAGCTAACAACTTGGCGTCCGATTGATAAAATCTCATCATGTAGGTGATAATCCCCTGATAATGATATACTCAACTTTTCCTGCAGAATAGTTATCAAAATTTAATTAATCCATCCACAATTACAATATTCAGAGAAATTAATAATTAGAATCGATAAATCTGGAATTACGACTAGAATTAATCTAAAATTATTCATGCCATGATCAAATTACAAAAATATAATTAAAATAATAAACTAAAATATGTTATATTTTGCATGCATCAGAATGATTGATGTATTGCAAAGCATAATGCACATAGTGGAAGAATGTCTTGTCACTCATCAAAGATGAGAAGCAAAGTCATGTACCTATGTATGTACTTCAAGAGGACCTAAGCCCACAAAATAAAGTCCTGCATTTGTGTATATATTTCTTAGGGAACAAAGTCCTTCATTAGAAAAGTGTGTGTATTCCCTGGAATAAAGTCCCTCACTATTATAGTGTGCGTATTCTTCGAAATAAAGTTCATCACTATTATATTGTGCATATTCTTTGAAATAAAGTCCCTCACTATTATGATGTGCGTGTTCCCAAGGATGTGGCCTAGTTAGCCAATGTGATGATGTGATATGACTCTCCAACTATCTTAAGATCAAAGAATGAAAGTGAAGTTAATTTCAAAGTATCTTATAACAAAGAAAGAAGATTAAGATGATGATGATGAAGTAAAGATGGAAAGTAAAGTCCTACACTTATATATGTACTTCAAGGGGATCTAAGATTGAGAAGTAAAGTCCTGCATTTGTGTATATACTTTCCAAGGAACAATGTCCCTCATCATAAAGTATGTGTATTCCTAAAGATGACAAGGAATAAAGTCCCTCATTATTATGATGTGTGTTCCTAAATATTAAAGATATGACTTATGATATGAAATGAAAGTCAAGATGTTATTATATGATAAAGAAGAAGGATGAAGATGACACATGAAGGATCACATAATAAAGAAAGAAAAAAAATGAAAGAAAATTTAAAGAGTTATAAAGCAACCTTGAGGAGATGTAAAGGATGAAAGAAGAAAAGAAGTAAGGATCAAGTAGTTATAAAGGAACTCCTAGGATGTACATGACCATGGAAGTGAAATGAAATGATATGTCATGATTATGTATGAATGATATGAATATATGTTTCTATTATATGATACTTGCAGATGATGGATCTGAAGTAAATAGGTATGACATGATGTTTTATGTTTCATAAATGTTATATGAAGAATGAATGTAAGTATGATGTAATGTCATGTAAGGTTTATGATATAGTTCATGGCATGCATGTTCATATTATTATTATTATTATTATTATTATTATTATTATTATTATTATTATTATTATTATTATTATTATTATGCATTGCATGTAGTATCATGTCATAGGATATCATGACATACATAACCTTTACATACTCTAACTGAGAATCCTACACTCTGGATCTGTGCAGGTAACCAAGATATATGATGGATAGCAACTCAAAGAGTATTTAATATGGTCAATAAAAAGGCTACTACTATCAAGACTTAATAGAAATAAATAAAAAGGCATGAACATGATTTTGTCATCTAGACATTCATAAATCTACTTAGCACAGATACATAGTCCATAAGTTTAATACTGAAATAGCAAGTGATAAGAGAGAAAAGCATTCAAATTTCATTAGCTAACAATATGTCTTTGAATTTTACTTAAAGATAATTAAAACAGTAAGACAATAGTTAGTAAGATGGTAGCAAAAATAAATGCATGCAATGGTATTTTTGGGAAAGTTTTCAATTTTTTTTAATTTTTTTAGATTTTTGATAAAAATGCACATATAAGCAAATAAAAATAAATAAAGAAAAAGAAAAATGCAATGCATGAAATGCAAACTCTCCCAAAGTTGAACTAAACACTGTCCTCAGTGTTAGGCCCAACAAGGGAAAGGGATACATACTCAATAAAAGGGGAAAATGAAGAAATGAAAAATAAATAAAAGGGAACATGAACATGATTTTGTCATCTAGACATTCATAAATCTACTTAGCACAGATACATAGTCCATAAGTTTAATACTGAAATAGCAAGTGATAAGAGAGAAAAGCATTCAAATTTCATTAGCTAACAATATGTCTTTGAATTTTACTTAAAGATAATTAAAACAGTAAGACAACAGTTAGTAAGATGGTAGCAAAAATAAGTGCATGCAATGGTATTTTTGGGAAAGTTTTCAATTTTTTTTAATTTTTTTAGATTTTTGATAAAAATGCACATATAAGCAAATAAAAATAAATAAAGAAAAAGAAAAATGCAATGCATGAAATGCAAACTCTCCCAAAGTTGAACTAAACACTGTCCTCAGTGTTAGGCCCAACAAGGGAAAGGGATACATACTCAATAAAAGAGGAAAATGAAGAAATGAAAAATAAATAAAAGGGAAAAGACAACCGGATTTATTGTTTGTGTGGCGGTGAAGGTGGGTGGTAGCTGAAATGTCCATGGCGCATATGATAGTCGTGGATGCACCTCGTCATGCGAACCTACTGATCCTGGAGGGACTCAAAGCGGCCCTGGCGCTCCTGCATATCCGTGAACTCTGCTCGAATGGTGGTCAACTCTTGGGCCTGTCGGTGTTGCTCTTCTCGAATAGTGTGTAACTCCTTTGCTTTGCGAAATGCTCACCATACATAGATTCCCATAGATTTTGCATGGAAGCATAGTCAGGCTGAGGTGGCGGAGGTGGATAATAAGACTGTTACGTGGTTAAGTAAAAGTGGGCTCTGGTGCTAGAAAGTGATTCCGCACATGTTGTGGTGAATGAGGCTGTGGAGGGGGTGTGTAATATGTCGGCTCATGTGGAAGAGAAAAATAAGTGGGCTCAGGTTCCTGCAGAGAGGGCAGACTGATGTGAATTAAGTGGAGTGTAATGATAACTTGCTGAAATTTTGGTCAGATTTGAAATTTTCCAATTTTTGATTTAACTCCCTAAACTCACTCTCTACTGCAAGTGCACATGTCAATGTAGTAGACTCAAGTGTCGTATCCACAGTGATTTGAAGGCTAAAGACTCCCTAAACTAACCTAGACTAGCCCTAGACTAAGTGGTAAAAACAGAAAATTAAAGAAAAGTGAAAACAGATTTTTCAAGGTGGCAAAAAGAAAACTATTTTTGGTGTTTTGATAATAGAAGTGAACTTAAATATAATTACTGAACTAAGGACTAAAAGGGGTTTGTCAATCAATGGAATGATTCTCCTAGGGGTTGGGGTTCATCTAATTCAGCTATGGATGGAATGGAACATTTTAACAATTTTAAATCAAATCTGATTCAACCTTAAGTATGGCTGCTCTCACAGTTTAATTAATCCAAAACTAATCATTATATTCTCATATAAATGTTAGCTAGGTTGAATTAGAGAAGGATCCCCACTGAATGTCAAGTTATCATTAAGCATATGCACAAGTCCCTCACTGATTTTGCCATTTCTTCTCAGATTTTGGCAAATTCAGTTTGGCACTTCAACCAAACCACATTCACACATCAACTACTCAGAAATGCTATGAATCCAATACTAATGTTAATACTTCTTGATTTATCTCTAAACAACAAGGGGATTTAAAATCAGCCTCTCAGTTGCAAATTGAAATGAAATCCACATTAGTACTAATAAGTTCAAGCTCATGACGAAGTATTGCACATGTTTAAGTCTAATAAGTTCTAGTTGAACATTAATGCTATGACCTAAAGTCTTTAGGCATTGAGGTCTCATGACTTACTAATTGAGAAGATGTTATATATTTAGCATAAAAATTTTATTTATCATGAATTTCAGTAAAATTTTAAAGTTTTCCGCTGTTAAATGTACGGCGAACGGACTAATGGCACAAAATTGCCCTAATTGCTCAAATTTTTAGGTCGTTACAGGCATAGTAGTAATTAAATCTTTTTGAAGCGGCGGTAAACTTGTTGGGTGTGGCACTAAAGACTTATTAAATAAATTGATCCCATTTTCAAGATTACTTTATTGAACCTTTTTCTTTTAAAAATGTGTAACAATTGAGATAGAAAATAGTAAACATAATTAAAAATAATAATAACTAATTATGATAAATATACAAATGTAACATGGTATAATACCTAGTAATGGTATACAAAATATTCTTTTTGAAAAAAATAATTTAGATAAATAGAAAAGATAAAAAAAGTGCAGTGAGTAACGAAAGTGACAAGGGCAAATCGTTCCCTTGGCATATATATATACATATTATAAAGGATAAATGCAAGTTGTAAAAGTCACATTGCAAGCATATGGGAAATAATAAAAAGAGACAAAAAAGAAAAACAAGCAACGAGAAACAATTAATTCAATGTGCAACCAATAACAATTAATGCAGAAGAAAGAAGGCTCTCAGCATCTTTGGGTGCGACGCATCTTGAAATTGCCTATCCAGCAAATTAGATGGCGTCTACATCAGAATAAAGGCCTACAAGCTGTCATAAGGGTTACAAAGTGTTTAGTAAAAAAAATCTAGTGTTCCTAAATTAAACACACAATGGATAAAAAGATATTGTTCTTGTCTTGATCAATAACTAAATGTTCTTACTTTTTTTCCCTTTCCACTTGCCGATAAGGAACGTTTGATCAAAATCTTAATTCTGGTGATGTTTGATGTTTTTAGAGATTTTTTTTTTCATTTAGGGTGTTGGTTCACAATTCATTAAGGGGAAGGAAAGGGAAATGACAGAAAAGGAATATAGGAGAATGAAGGTGAATAGTTACCCATGTTTGGTTGATATCATTAAAGGAAAGAGAAGAGAATGAATGTTAAGTGATTATTTTACTTCGACGATTTTATCCTTTACATATATAGTTATATGTTTAATTTATTTGATAAAAAAATGAAAACACATACTAAATATGTCTTTCCCCTATTTCCACCCTGATTTGAAAGGGAAAGAAAAATGGAACATTGGAGAGGAATGGAAGGAAAAGGAGGGGACTTTTCCTTCATTCTTCTTCAACTTAAACTCAACCAAATGAGCGGAATGGATTCTCCTCATTTTCCTTCCCCTTTTTTACCCTCCTTTCACTCCCAACCAAACAGAACCTTAAGAAGCTCATAGGTGGGACGCCCTCCCAAAAAATATCGCTAGAGAGACCAAAAGTTGCTAAATAATCCGCAGTTTGATTAGTATATCTTAAGTAGTAATCTAGAGTGCATGGGGAAATATACAACATTAGAATGCGTATATAAAAAATGAATCCCCAAATTCTCTAGCGTGCCTTCTATAAAATAATGTCAACCAAAGTCTTTGAGTCAGTATTAATCTTGATCCTTTTGAGTCCGCGATGCATGCACTTCCAAAGTCCCAACATTATGCTCCATGCTTATGGTATTTGGTTGCTATCATTGAAACAAATTTTTGTTCTTGTCATTATCGTCATACCAAACACCCCCTTAGGAAATATGTAAAATGACTTCCACAAGACTAGAAGTTGTATTCGGTGCCAGATGATGGTGATGGTTTTCTCATGTCAAAGAAGCAAGGTTGAATTTCTCCCCTTTCTGTGCCTCCATGCAAAGCCTAAAGCATGCAACCAACAAGAATAAGATATGAGAACTTGATTATGATTAGAACAACAGAGCATCACTACAAGAAAATTGACAAATAGCGACACAGTAATCGCGACGCTAATATGGCGCTACTGTAAACTAGCATCTTTTTGGCGTCGTTCAAGCGTCGATAACATGAGACACCTGGAATCGTTAGCTAATAACATCTCAATAGCGCCAACGCTTAAAGCGACACAAGTAGAATCAATTGTAGGCGCTAACTAGACGTTACGTTGACATGAAAGCTGTCGTTGCGAGCAATAGAGATGAGATGCGGACGTGGCGCAGAATGTTTGATCACTAGCTGATCACTATAGTCTTTTACCCTATTTTAGATGCATTTCACCCCTATCGAATCCCTAAATTGCCCAACTTTTGGCCAATTATGTTTGGAATGCATGGATTATGATAACTAGTTGATCTTCATCATTTTATACTTAATTCCATGTGCATAGAGGTTCTGAAATGCCAAAATCATAAATATTTCAATTCTATGACAAGTTATCATTTTTAGGACAAGTTATCACTCCTACATGCCAAGTTATCATTATTTTGAGTGAGCTGATTTCTAATGATATTCTTGCCCTAAATTCATCACTATCATGAATAAATCATATTTGGATGGTCATATCACAACTTGTGCAAAATTATCAATCCATTTGAACAAGTTATCATTTTTCCAATGCCAAGTTATCGTTAAAGGGCAAAACTATCATTTCGACATGCAAAACTATCAATTCTGCACAAAGGCCTTAGGCAATCATTATATTATTGTCCTAACTCATTGCTGTTCAAATTGGATCACATTTGGATAACCACAACCAAAGTTATGATAAGTTATCATTTTTAAGGCAATCAAGTTATCGTTTTGGCACCTAAGTTATCATTCCTATGAAATCTTATCCATATTTTTTATTCTGACCTCATTCACTTGCCATCCTACTCCCTTTTATGCATTCAATGCTCCGAACCATCCATATTTGATCATTTTCCAAGATTTATGCAAAGTTATCATTCCGGGTTCTCAAACTTATTATTTTAATTATTGATTTCACATCTTCATAACACCAAATTTTTTTTGATGTTTGAGCTGACCCTGGTGGCTTTCCTTATCCTTATTTGTTCATTTCCTATTTTAGGATTTTGATGCTTGGTGTTCTACCTCTTCTAGCAGGGAAAATAAAGTGTATAAAGGTGGAAAAATGTGGGGGGGGACCACTTCAAAAAGCTGCTGATTTCTGCAGCTGGAATGTCAAGACTAGACACTTGGCACAATCAGAGATTATGGGAAATTTAGATGCTGATCTAAGGGTGATTAAAGATCAGATATAAGCTGAAGAAACCCTAGAATGAAGAGGGGGTCGACAATTACAGGAAGGAGCAGATTGGAGCAAGGATTCATGCTAGAGAGGGGCTGTTCTTGAGCTGAAGAAGCTGATTTCTATCAACAGACCTGATTCCAGGATGGATAACTTATATTCTTCATTCCATTTTGTATATACGTTTGTAAATATGAGGAGCTAAACTCTATGTCTCCTAGGATAGGATAGTAGTCTAGATTAATTGTGGATGGATATGGACATTTCTGATTTTTCTGATTCTTGGTTCTGCATTCAGAACTCATCTATTTCTATCCTATTCTTGGCATTGTATGATCTTGCTTATATCTACAACTGAGAGGTTATTTTATGATCTGTTCTTGATTCAAAAATGAAACAAGAATCAATGACAAGTTCTAGGTCCAAATCTGATTTCCTGAATTTGATTTTTCCTGAATTCTGATTTCTGAATTGCCCAAATCTATTTTCATCATTATGGAGCCCTAATTGATTTATAACTAAGAGGTTACTTATGGTTTCCTTCTTGTTCAGAAATGAATCAAGAGATAATGGTGTTTGCAATGTTTTAACCCCTGAATTGTTGCAACTTTTCATTACTGATTTGCAAATCTGATTTTCAAATTTGTTTTCCTGATTTTGTGGAATCTGCCATGTCATTATTAAACCTCTACTTTAACCTACCACTGAGAGGTGGTCTTGTGGCTTCCTTGATGTTTAGAGATGAACCAAGGAGCAATTGCATGTACTGAATTCCCTCTTATGAATTAAGTGCTGATTTAAATCCTCTTGTAGTTTAGAGATAAACCAAGGAGCATTTGCATTAATATTGGATTGATTTCATCCTTTTTTAGTTGATTGAAGCATTCCTATCATTTTCAAAGTGCAATCTAGAAGTTATCATTCGGAATTTTATTGAATTGCCAAAAAATCAGCAAAGTGACTTGGATTGAACTTAATGATAACTTGATTTTCAGTGAGGATACTCTTCTAATTCAACTTGGCTAACAATTATATGACAATATGTTATTTATTTCTGGTCTAATTGAGCTGTGAAAACAGCCATATTGAAGGTTGAATTGGATTTGACTAAAAAAGTGATAACTTATCCATTTCCATACATAATTAAATTAGATGAACCACAATTCCTAGGAGGACCTTCCTCATTGATAGATAAACCTTTTTAGCCTCTAGATTAGCATTTACAACTCAGTTTAGTTAACTTTTCAGAAACCCCAAAATAGTTATCATTTAACCTTCCTGAAAAATCTGCTTTCATTCCCTATTTAAAATTCTGCTTTTGTCACTTTAACTTTGATTAGTCTAAATTATTTTTAGGTAGTCTAGGACTTCAAATCACTGTGGATACGACATTTAGGGTTACTACAATTGACCTGTGCACTGCAGAATTTTTAGTTTTTGCAAGTTATCATTCCCAATTTTCCAATTTTGTCTAGTTTTCTTTTTTTTCTCAATTTGATACTTCTGAATTCATTTATGCAGGATTTGGACAATCAAGAGGAGCATTACCAATCAGATCCTGAGCCTGAAAGAAGATTCTTAAGAAGAAGGAGATTGTAAAGGTTGGAGGCAAGGAGAAGGATATTTGAAGAAGAGAAAGAGGAGCAAGGCAATATGGCTGCAACAAGGACTTGAAGGATTGCTATTCACCTAGCAATGTCAGGAATCAACTTGGAGATGGAGGCCAAGCACCTGTGGCAAACTTTAAAGTCAATCCAGCGCTTATTACTATGATTAGGCAGTACCAATTTTCTGGGTTAAGGATAGAAGATCCAGCCTCACATTTGGACAACTTTAAGGAGATATGCAGCACAATACACTTCAATAACACTCCAATGAACTCTGTCTACATGAGGTTATTCCCTTTTTCACTCAAGGACAAGGCCAAAATCTGATACAAGACCCTCAAACTTGAAGAAGTGGCCACTTGGGAATCAATTATGCAATTGTTTCTATCAGAATTCTTCTCTCCTTTCAAAACTGACAATTTCAGGGATCAAATAGTCAGGTTGTTGAGGGCATGTCCCTGCCATGGTTTTAAGAAGTGGCAACTTGTTAATTACTTCCATAAGGGGCTGAATTATCCATCCAAGGTGGAACTTGACACAGTTGCAGGAGGCATCTTTGCATCAAAGAATATTGATGAAGCCTACCAATTGATAGAGAATATTGCAAAGAATCACAATTTTCTTACCCATGTCAGGACAAGGAGGCCACCTGTCCAGGAACAACTTGTCATCCCAACTTGAAGAGGTGCTGTATAAGACCTTGGAGAAGCTGAACCTCACTCCTAATGTTAGCAAGGCTACCACCCCTGAATCCAGATGTGATGTATGCAGAAATCAAAGCCATGCTATAGAAAGTTGCAACCTTATAATGCAACAATATGAGCAAACCATTGATTCAGTAATGCAGTGGGAAATTATGGAGCAAAACCCCCTTCTGAATTCTATACTCCAAAGAATAGGAACCATCCTTACTTTTCCTACAAGGTCAATCATTATCAAGGGCCACCAATGCAGAATTCCAGTTGGCAGCCCAAGATTTTGCAAAGAAACCAGCCACCTCCATATGGAAATCAACCTTCAAGTGCTCCAATGCAAAGGACCTCTTATGAGCAACCTCCACAAGCTTAGCCTTCTCAATTCTCAAAGATGGAGGAAATGTTGCAACAAATCTTGAAGAAGCATGACAGCCAAGGAGAGGAAATATTGAAAATCAATTCTAGATTGGAAACCATGAGTGCCAATCACAAAATGCTAGAAAATCAGATTGCTCAGCAGGCCAGCACTTTAGCTAGACCCCCTTTATTCTTTCCTGGACAGCCAGAGATGAACCCTAAAGAACAAGCCAAAGCCATTCAACTTAGGAGTGGAAGGTTAGTGGAAGAGCCAATGCAAAATGTAGAGGCAAATCCACGTCAAGAGAATTCAAATTTCAAGAATGTGGAAGGCAATTCAGCTGAGGAACACTCCTGTCTAGAACCTAAAGAAAAGGAAATTGAAGAGGCTGCTGTGAGAAGTCAGAAAAAGAGTTTTCAAAATCAGGCCAATGGAAGGATTTTTGACAAAGTGCCTTTCCCTCAAAGATTAGTGAAGGCCAAGCAAGATCAGCAATATGGAAGGTTTTTAGAGATCTTGAACAAGTTATACATCAATGTACCATTTGTTGAAGCCATTCAAGAGATGCCTTCATATGCCAAATTCCTTAAGGAGATATTGACCAAGAAGAGAAGGATTGTGGAATGTGAAACCATTGCATTAACTGAAGAGGCTTCTGCAATAATTGAAAACAAGCTACCTCCTAAGCTAAAGGATCCAGGGAGTTTCTCAATCCCATGTGAGATAGGAAATAGAAAGATCCAAAGGGCCATGTGTGACTTGGGTGCTTCTGTGAGTGTCATACCATTGTCTCTATGCAGGAAACTTGAAGTAGGAGATATGAATCCCACCAACATGTTTCTACAGCTGGCTGATAGGTCCATCAAATATCCCCATGGAATCATTGAAGACATACCCTTAAAGGTTGAAAAATTTTATATACCAGTGGACTTTATAGTTTTGGATATGGATGAGGATCTGAATACACCCATCTTGCTTAGGAGGCCCTTTCTTGCCACTGCTGGAGCTGTTATTGATGTAAAAGAGGGGACATTGACCTTCCAAATTGGTGAAGACAAGATAGAGTTCAACCTTGCACAAGTTATCAGTAGGTCAGCTTGTCAACAGGATGATTTTGGGGATGGACAGATTGATCAAATTGTGGAGGCCTCAGCAATAATATCCATTGAAAATCCATTGCAAAGATACCTTATGTTTGATCATTTGAAGGAATTGGACGATCCAGAGGCTGAAGCATGCAAATCAGCATTGAACCAATCCAAATCAGTGAGAATTTCAGAAAACCAGTGTGAAGTCCAGCAAGTTATCACTGCTGAACTCCAAGGCAGCTCAACTCAAGCCAATTCTTCCAAATTGGAGCTCAAGCCTCTCCCTAGCAACCTGAAGTATGAATTCTTGGGAGAGAATTCAACATTTCCAGTTATCATCAATGCAAATTTGCCAAAAGATCAAGTTGTTGAGTTGCTGAAAAAATTAAGGCTGTACAAGGAGGTAATTGGCTATTCTATTGATGGCATTAAGGGTATCAATCCCTCAATTTGCATGCATAGGATCCCCATGGAGGACAGCTACAAGCCCTTCATTGAATGCCAAAGGAGACTCAACCCAATTATGAAGGAAGTAGTCAAGAAGGAAGTGTTGAAGTTGCTGAATGCTGGAATTATATATTCCATTTCAGATAGTGAATGGTCAGCCCAGTTCAAGTGGTGCCCAAGAAAGGAGGGATTACAATAGTCAAATGTGATTCTAATGAACTCATTTCCATCAGGACAGTCACAGGATGGAGGATGTGCATTGATTTCAGGAAATTGAACAAGGCAACTAGGAAGGACCACTTCCCACTTCCTTTCATTGATCAAATGTTGGAAAGATTGGCAAGACACTCTCACTTTTTTTATTTGGATGGATACTCAGGCTTCCTGTAGATTCCTATTCACCCTCAGGACCAGCACAAGACAACTTTTACTTGTCCATATGAGACCTTTGCTTATAGGAGAATGCCCTTTGGTCTATGTAATGCACCTGCCACTTTCCAAAGGTGTATGATGTCTATCTTTTCAGACTTTATTGAAGACATAATGAAAGTATTTATGGATGACTTTTTAGTATATGGAGATTCATTTGAAGCTTGTCTAGAAATTTGACAAGGGTCCTACAAAGGTGCAGGGAATCAAATCTAATTCTCAATTGGGAGAAATGTGATTTCATGGTCCAGGAAGGGGTTGTTCTAGGACATATTGTGTCTAGTAGAGGAATTGAAATGGATAAGGCAAAGATTGAGGTAATTGAGAAGTTGCCATCCCCAAAGAATGTCAAAGAAATTAGGAGCTTTTTGGGACATGCATGCTTCTACAGGAGGTTTATCAAAAACTTCTCAATGATAACCAGGCCTCTTACCAAGCTGCTGGCCAAAGATGTGGAGTTCAAATTTGATGATGAATGCTTAAAGGCTTTTAACCACTTGAAGGAGGCTCTTACATCAGCTCCTATTGTGCAACCCCCAGATTGGGCATTGCCCTTTGAGATCATGTGTGATGCATCAGATCATGCTGTAGGGGCAGTGTTGGGGCAAACCAAGGAGAAGAAACACTATGTTATATGTTATGCTAGCAAGACATTGGATGAAGCCCAAGTCAACTATGCCACCACTGAAAAAGAACTGTTGGCTGTTGTGTTTGCCTTTGACAAATTCAGATCTTATTTGATTCGATCCAAAGTAATTGTCTTCACTGATCACCAGGCAGTAAGGCACTTGATCAACAAGAAGGAATCCAAGCCAAGGCTCATAAGATGGATCCTATTGCTACAAGAATTTGATGTTAAAATCAGGGATAAAAGAGGGACAGAAAACTTAGTTGTTGACCACTTATCAAGGATGGAGGGAGTCCAAGAATCTTCAATACTTCCTATCAATGATTCCTTTCCTGATGACTCCTTGATGGCAATATCAGCAAACTCAATTCCCTAGTATGCAGACATTGTGAATTACCTGGCCTGTGGGATTGTCCCTCCTGACTTCACTTATCAATAGAAAAAGAAATTTTTTCATGATTTAAAGGATTACTACTGGGATGACCCCCTTTTTTTCAGAAAAATTCCCTGATGGCATATATAGGAGATGTGTACCACAATCTGAATTCCAGGAAATCTTGGAGGCTTGCCATTCATCTCCATATGGTGGGCATGGTGCAACACAAAAGACAGCTGCAAAAATCCTTCAATCTGGCTTCTATTGGCCTAGCTTATTCAAAGATGCCCATTTGTATGTGAAAAGTTGTGATGAATGCCAAAGAACATGCTCCATCTCAAGAAGGAATGAAATGCCACAACAAGGAATTCTAGAGGTGGAGATATTTGATGTTTGGGGCATTGACTATATGGGCCCATTTCCTAGTTCATGTGGATTCAAGTTTATATTATTGGCTGTGGACTATGTGTCCAAATGGATAGATGCAATTCCAACTTCAGCTGCTGATTCTAGGGCTGTAATCAAGCTTTTCAAGGAGATAATCTTCCCGAGATTTGGAATCCCAAGAGTGGTCATAAGTGATGGAGGCAGCTACTTCATTGAAAAATATTTTGAGAACCTTCTAAACAAATATAGAGTCAAGCATAAGGTCTCAACTGCTTACCATCCTCAAACAAATGGCCAAGCAAAAATTTCAAATAGGGAAATCAAGGTCATATTGGAGAAAGTTTCTTTGACTAGGAAGGATTGGAGTTTGAGGTTAAATGAGGCACTTTGGACATATAGGACAGCCTATAAAACCCCTATAGGCACTTCTCCTTACAAATTGGTTTATGGGAAAACATGTCATCTACCAATTGAGTTGAAGCATAAAGCATATTGGGTAGTGAAGGCACTCAATTTTGATATGCAAGCATGTGGACAAAAGAGGCTTCTACAAATGGATGAATTGGATGAAATTAGGCTAAATGCCTACCATAATTCAAAATTTTACAAGGACCAATAGATGGCATGATAGCAGAATTCTAAAGAAAGATTTCAAGGTTGGAGATCTTGTATTGCTTTTCAATTCAAGGTTGGAGTGGACCCTTCAAAGTCTACAAAGTTTATCCTTATGGAGCTGTGAACCTTTTGAATGATAAAGATGACATATTCAAGGTCAATGGACAGAGGTTGAAACCATATAATCCCACAGCTCAAGATTCAGCTAAGAAAGTGCTGAAATTGCAAGATTTGCCAATTCTACCTAGCTGAATTTAAGTGGAAAAATGTCCAGCCTATGACATTAAAGAAGGGCACTTCTTGGGAGGTAACCCAAGTCATTTTACACTTAACTTTTCTATTTTGCAGGAATAAAGAAGGGAGGAATCAGATCCATCCACAAATTGAAAAGAAGGGAGTACCCCTACCCTCATTTTTTATTTTCCTCACTGAAATTCCAATGATAACTGATATAATCTTTTCATTCATGCTGAAATCATCATATTAATGTCTGAATCATCATGCATATCAGTTGTCCTAATCCATCTTAGCTGAATTTCAGTGCAAATTTAGTGAATTCATTGCATTGTCTAATTGTGCTTCCTAAAATTTTAATATTGTAGATTTCATTGATATCTCCTGTTTCTCTGCAGGAATTGCTGCAAATCATGAAGAATGGAACACCTGAAGACTTAGATTGAGATGCAAGAACCATTGGAAGGGATCAAATGCGCAATTCCATATATTTCATACCCTCTCAACCCTCTCCCTTGCCTTAACTCTCACCACTGTGGACAGTGCTGAGGCTAAGCTTGGGGGAGGAAACCTGGTGCTTTTCTAACCTTTACACCATATTTTCAATTGATTTTAATGTCCATATATCATTTATCACCAGGTTATCAGTAGATTTTGCAAGTTATCATTGGTTATCACCCGATTATTGAAAGTTATTAGTAGTTATCACAAATCGAGTTCAATTCAATTCCCTCACTCATTCTAACTCTAAAATGGGTAAAATACTTCATTATGATAGTTGGTACACTCCAATACCAAGTGGCCAACTTGGCCATTAGTCTTGTTGCTTTAATTGGCTATTCAATTCAGATGCACTTGAATAAATTTTCAGCTGAAATTTTTTCCTTTTTGTGGGTCACACTAGCTGATACTTATGGATTGAATTAGTGATATCAGATGTATAGAAGGGAGTCAAGGCTCTTGTTGCCATGTTAAATAGGAAAACTTGACTTTTTGGATAAAGGGATCTAAACTATACTTGAGTTTGAACTATTGCTCACTTCATGAATAGGATAGAAAAATGAGAAAAATGAAAAGTAAAAAGTTGCATGCATGCATAGAAAAAGGAAGAGAGCAAAACTTCCAAAGGAATCTCTCTTCAATGCAATAAAGGAAAAATTTTAGGAGAGCAAAACTTCCAAAGGAATCTCTCCTAAAGAAAGCATGAAAAAAAATCAGGCCTTGACCTGTTTACCTGCATTTCATGAATAAACATCAGGTGCTAAACCTGTTTAAGCAATGGAAATCTGTTCATGAAGGGATTTGTAGTTCAACCTTGTAGTAAGGTTGACAATTCCTAAAATTCAAACATGTTATTGCTAGTACTTCTTCCATGGCTTAAATTTGCCTTAGCCTCTGTGATTCCCTAGCTAGAAATTGAGTTTTTGGAAAGTATCAAGTGTTAGCAAAGTGGGAAATTCATTAGACTCAATTCAACTGGCTTTTAATTCATTTGTGGGCTTTCAATTCAAGTTTGTCCTTAATTTTTGAATGTTCTGCTTGAGGATAAGCAAAAGGCTAAGCTTGGAGGAGTTTGATCACTAGCTGATCACTATAGTCTTTTACCCCATTTTAGATGCATTTCACCCCTATCAAATCCCTAAATTGCCCAACTTTTGGCCAATTATGTTTGGAATGCATGAATTATGGTAACTAGTTGATCTTCCTCATTTTATACTTAATTCCATGTGCATAGAGGTTCTGAAATTCCAAAATCCATAAATATTTTAATTCTATGCCAAGTTATTATTTTTAGCACAAGCTATCACTCCTATATGCCAAGTTATCATTATTTTGAGTGAGCTGATTTCTAATGATTTTCTTGCCCTAAATTCATCACTATCATGAATAAATCATATTTGGATGATCATATATCAACTTGTGCAAAATTATCAATCCATTTGAACAAGTTATCATTTTTCCAATGCCAAGTTATCGTTTAAGGGCAAAACTATTATTTCAACATGCAAAACTATCAATTCTTCACAAAGGCCTTAGGCAATCATTATATTATTGTCCTAACTCATTGCTGTTCAAATTTGATCACATTTGGATAACCACAACCAAAGTTATGATAAGTTATCATTTTTAAGGCAATCAAGTTATCGTTTTGACACCTAAGTTATCATTCCTATGAAATCTTATCCATATTTGATTTTTGACCTCATTCACTTGCCATCCTACTCCCTTTTATGCATTCAATGCTCTGAACCATCCATATTTGATCATTTTCCAAGATTTATGCAAAGTTATCATTCCGGGTTCTCAAACTTATCATTTTAATTACTGATTTCACATCTTCATAACACCAGGTTTTATTTGATATTTGAGTTGACCCTGGTGGCTTTCCTTATCCTTATTTGTTCATTTCCTGTTTGAGGATTTTGATGCTTGGTGTTCTACCTCTTCTAGCAGGGAAAACAAAGTGTATAAAGGTGGAAAAATGTGGGGGGATCACTCCAAAAAGCTACAGATTTCTACAGCTGGAATGTCAAGACTAGACACTTGGCACAATCAGAGATTACGAGAAATTTAGATGCTGATCTAAGGGTGATTAAAGATCAGATATAAGCTGAAGAAACCCTAGAATGAAGAGGGGGTCGGCAATTACAGGAAGGAGCAGATTGGAGCAAGGATTCATGCTAGAGAGGGGCTGTTCTTGAGCTGAAGAAGCTGATTTCTGTCAACAGACCTGATTCCAGGATGGATAACTTATATTCTTCATTCCATTTTGTATATATGTTTTGTAAATATGAGGAGCTAAACTCTATGTCTCCTAGGATAGGGTAGTAGTCTAGATTAATTGTGGATGGATATGGACATTTCTGATTTCCTGCACTGATTTCATAATTTCTGATTTTCTGATTCTTGATTCTGCATTCAGAACTCATCTATTTCTATCCTATTCTTGGCATTGTATGATCTTGCTTATATCTACAACTGAGAGGTTGTTTTATGATCTGTTCTTGATTCAAAAATGAAACAAGAATCAATGACAAGTTCTAGGTCCAAATCTGATTTCCTGAATCTGATTTTTCTTGAATTCTGATTTTTGAATTGCCCAAATCTGTTTTCATCATTATGGAGCCCTAATTGATTTATAACTGAGAGGTTACTTATGGTTTCCTTCTTGTTCAAAAATGAATCAAGAGATAATAGTGTTTGCAAAGTTTTAACCCCTGAATTGTTGCAACTTTTCATTACTGATTTGCAAATCTGATTTTCAAATTGTTTTCCTGATTTTGTGGAATCTGCCATGTCATTATTAAACCTCTACTTTAACCTACCACTGAGAGGTGGTCTTGTGGCTTCCTTGATGTTCAGAGATGAACCAAGGAGAAATTGCATGTACTGAATTCCCTCTTATGAATTAAGTGCTGATTTCTATCCAATCCATTAATGGAAATGTGGATTTCATTTGAATTTGCAACTGAGAGGCTGATTTTAAATCCTCTTGTAGTTTAGAGATAAACCAAGGAGCATTTGCATTAATATTGGATTGATTTCATCCCTGTTTAGTTGATTGAAGCATTCCTATCATTTTCAAAGTGCAATCTAGAAGTTATCATTCAGAATTTTATTGAATTGCCAAAAAATCAGCAAAGTGACTTGGATTGAACTTAATGATAACTTGATTTTCAGTGAGGATACTCTTCTAATTCAACTTGGCTAACAATTATATGATAATATGTTATTTAGTTCTGGTCTAATTGAGCTGTGAAAATAGCCATATTGAAGGTTGAATTAGATTTCACTAAAAAAGTAATAACTTGTCCATTTTTATCCATAATTAAATTAGATGAACCCCAATTCCTAGGAGGACCTTCCTCATTGATAGATAAACCATTTTAGCCTCTAGATTAGCACTTACAACTCAGTTTAGTTAACTTTTCAAAAACCCCAAAATAGTTATAATTTAACCTTCCTGAAAAATCTATTTTCATTCCCTATTTAATATTTTGCTTTTGCCACTTTAACTTTGATTAGTCTAAATTGTTTAGGGTTATTACAATTGACATGTGCACTGCAGTAGAGAGTGAGTTAGGGAGTTGAAACAAAATTTGAAAAAATTGACTTTTGACCCAAAAATCAGCAAGTTATCACTAAACCCCTAAATATCACTATCAATGCTACGATGCGAATCCGACACGGATGCTAGTTACTTAGGTTGACTCTAGTCTGGCGCTACGATGCAGCTAATGTTATACTTTGTCAACGCTAACAGGATGCTACGGTGACGCTAAGGATGATATATTTAAAAGTGTCGAATATTCTTACGACGCCATGGAGATGCTATGAAGGCGCTAACTGCGAAAATTTTTGCCTTATTACAGCCATATTTTCTTCCCTTCCCACACCATACAAATATATAATGCATATAAATGCATTCATCATTGATCACAAGCATCATATCTAATATAACATTATGAAAAATAATAAACTAAACTAACAAAAGTAACTAATATAATGCAAACATATAAATAGAACTAACACGTATACCTAATAACAAATGTATAAGCAACAAAAGCATCACTACAAAAAAATGGGCGTTTAGCGACGCAAGGTAGCGCCGCCAACATCCGTGACGCTATATAGATGCCACTAGCGCCTATATAGCGTCTACTTCGCATCACGAGAATCAGACGCTACTTGCCTCTCAATAGCGTCACATTAGCATCTTCTTAGCTATTCAGCAAATTGACGTTAATTCTAGCGCAATCGAGACGCTACGTAGACGCTATTATTTCGCGCCACGAACCCGCAAATGCGCGGCAACACCTAGCGCCGTTCTGGCGTCGACGTCTTTAGACGCGAAACTAGCGTCGCATGTTTGGAGACTCTAAAGCGATGCTATATAGCATCTCAAAGAAAGGAGGCGCTATTGGAACGCTACTGTGTTACTCATAACTTACCTACATTTATCTCGCTATTTGTTTTATATTTAAACACTATAAATTATATATACTATATGTCAATCAATAAATTCATTAAATATTATATTAGTATTAATTACACGATTATCAACATATTATCAATAGCGTATTATCAACATATATATGTATTAATTACACGATTATATATATATATTTACATGATAAGAGTGTTCCTAAATATATAATTTGTTACCTATATTATTTATGTTATCTATACATATAATATCTTAATTATGCATATATTATTATTATATACTTAATAATGAGATTACGATGGTTGATTAAGTGGATGATATTTTAGCATCACAGTAGACACTCAATAGCGTCTACCTAGCGTCTAACGAGAGCCGCAACTTGTGTCGACGTTATGGTGACACTATTAGCATCTCTCTAGCGTCACAAGTTTGAGACGCGAAGTGGTTTTAGACGCTAGTCCGGCGCTACGGTGTCTCTAAATAAATCTAGCGACTCAATGGCATCTGTATTGTGCCTCCTAAGCCGACTTTTTACTCCTCGCTCAATCGGGCACATATAGACATATAAATACGCGTATATGCTAATAATTATATATAATAAGTGCATATAGACATATTATTATAACTTATTCTGACACATATAAACAAATACACATATATTCACTTCGAATTCATATACATATACACGCTATCTATATATATATGACTCACACATGTATAGACATATACATACACATATATATTTATAACACATATAGATAAACAATTGTTGTAACTTTTAATGACTCGCACATTGTTGTAACTTAATCTCCCACACGTAGACATATATATACATACGCATATATTACATATGTATATATATACACACACAATTGTGTTATATACACATATACATACATATTTATAATTTTGTATACATACATGAAAGATTGTCGGAGGAAAATAAAATAATTGGAATGGGGCACAATGCGATGAGACGTTACATTGATAAATAAAATTTCATACATACTAAAAAAATTTGAAAAAAACTTTTAATGAGCGTCGCAATGGCGTCGCAATCTTGAGATGCTAAACCTTTGAAACACCCCGATGACGCTATAGTGTCGCTACCTTATCTTAGAGACACATTAGCTTCTCTATAGCGCCGCGCTAGCCGAATTTTGATAGTGTTGACGCTTATATGGCGTCTATGTAGCGTCGCGTTAATTGGCGACGCTAAAAAATGACTTAAATCCCTAACCCCTCTTCTTCATTTTCACTTTTACTGTTTACCTTCGTTTCATCCCGCCAGCCCGACGCGCCCTGACTCCCGACCTCCGACGCCCGACGCCTGCCCTCCGACGCCCTCCACCGCCACCGCCGCCCTTCGCCCGACGTCCAACGCCTGACAACCGCCCTCCACCGCCGCCGCTGCCCTTCGTCGCCGCTGCCCTTCGCCTCCGTCGCCCTTCGACTCCGCCGCCCTCCGCATTCGACCGCCGCCCTTCGCCTCCTCCTCCTCCTCCTCCTCCTCCTCCCTCACCGACTCCCGCCCTTCGCCTACTCCTCCTCCTCCTCCCTCCACCTCGTTCTCCCTTCACCGCCGCCGCCGCCCTCCTCATTCGACCGCCGCCCTTCGCCTCCTCCTTCTCCTCCTCCTCCCTCCGCCTTGTCTGCCCTCCTCATTCGACCGCTGCCCTTCACCTCCTCCTCCTCCTTCCTCCGCCTCCACTGCCCTCCACCACCGCCGCAGGGTGCCTCCGCCGCCGCCTCGTCCGCCCTCCGCCTCCACCGCCACCCTTCGCGTCCACCACCGCCTCGTCCGCCCTCCGCCGCGTCCTCCCTCCACCGCCGTCTCGGCCGCCCTCCGCCCTTTGCCGTCCTTCGGTTAAGAAGGTACTAGCCTGCCACCATGTAAATTAAGTTAATTATTAATGCATGAAGTTAAATTAAGTTAATTTTTATTCATGTTAAGTTAAGTACTACTTATTCATGTTATGAATTAAGTTAAGTATTACTTAAGTTAAGTATCATCTCTTTGGAACAAGCTAGTCTTTGCGGAAGAACAGAAATTATAATATTATCATCTCTTAGGAATTAAATTAAGTATTACTTAAGTTAAGTATTACTTATTCATATAGAAACGATGAAGTTAACTTATGTTAATTGTTAAGTTAACTTATGAACTAATTCTTTCCCACTTGCCGGAAGGGGCAGGATCCTGGAAAGATGTCCCAATTCAAGTGCGAGATGACATCTTTCGAGCCTTTATGGTACGATCTTCTATTTGGGTTACATAATTCAATTTATATTTATTTTAAAATTACTAAGTTTTAACGTTCTATTTGTAGGAAGCAAATCAGTTTCATCCGGATCTTAGTTTAGGGACGATCCGGAGAGCTTTTGAGGAGGTCGCTGCGAAACGCCTCCGAAATCGATTATACAAGTTTCGCAAGGTCATCACGTCTGTCAGCCTCACTTTGGAGCAGGGCATACAAAGATGCCCAAGACATATTAGGCGCTCGGTTTGGAAGTCCCTCTGTAGGAAGTGGTAAGTATGTATACTTTTACATTATTTTTATGAAAATTATAGTTTTTTGAAAGTGTAAGTATTTGATGTTCACAAAGGACAGATGAACGATGGCAAAGGAAGTCGGAAAAGGCAAGAGTTAACCGTCTTTCGAAGCCCGAGGCCCACATACACACAGGGGGATCGATGCGATTTGACAAGCATCAACGGCGCATGATAATTTACATATAAATTCAATTTATCAAACTTTTGACTTATACTTATGTTATCAAATTTGAAACTTTATTGTAGGAGGAGAAAAAAGGTGGTCTCGTAGACTTTCTTGTGGTCTATAAGGCCACGCATAAGAGCCAAAAGACAAACGACTTAGTCACGCCCACTGCTCGTAGGCTTCTAGTAAGTCTCATGATATGGTCATTTGGTTATTGCCGTTAGTGCACTATTTTTGAAATACATAATGTTTAAATTTTATAGGATGAGTATAATGCGAAAATGACTGAAAAGTATGGAGATTATCCGAGTACTCAGCCACCAGGTAATGTTTCTTCGTTGGTTTAGTCATGTTTTTAATTTATGTGTTTCTTGATATATAATTTATATATTATATGATTATATAATTTTTCTATTTCGTAGATGACCCTGTTGTTTGGGAGGAGGTGGTCGGCACGACACGAGGGGATACTTGCATGGCCTCGGCACAGCCGTTCAGATACCTAGGAGGATCGAAGGATATGCAGGAGGTGCATCTGCTCCGAGCTCATCCGCTGCACCTGATATGACGCAGCTATCACAGTAGATATCGCAGTAGTTATCGGTGCAGATATCGCAACAGGTGTCGCAGTAGGTGTCGCAGTAGTTGGCTCCTCTATTGCAGGCGATTCAGGGATTGATCCCGAAGCAGAATCCATCCCCGCGAGGCCATGGGCCGAGCACGTCTGGGTCGAACGTCCAGAATAATAACAATAACTCCCAAACCTAGGATAGAAAATAAACTATGCATTTGTTTCTTATAGACTTACACATACATATAGTTTGTTAGTTCGGTTTAGTAGTTTTCGTATTCTTATGTTATATATTATGTCTGTGATGGTTTTATATTGCCTGTGATGATTTTATATTGCATGTTGCCCGTGATGCTTTTATATTACTTGTGATGAATATCAATGCATTTTGAGATGCATTATAAATTGTATGGTGTGGGAAGGGAAAAAATGAGGCTAGGGCAAGTAAAAAAAATGTGCAAGTAGCGACTCCATAGCGTCTCATTGGCGTCTCAACAAAAGTCGACGCTGATTTTAATATATCACACTTAGCGCCATCTTAGCGTCTCATTGGCGGCTCGTGCACGATCATATTTGCGTCAATTTAGCGCCTTCCTAGCGCCTACTGTAGCAACACGTGGGCGCCGGAAAGGAGCCTCAACTCTAGCGCCCCTTATGCGTCGACTTAGCGACGCAATCCTGCTTCACACATCCTCAAACATCGCGTCTTAATAACGTCGATATAGCGTCAACAAGTGGCGCTAGTTGCATCTCATTTTCTTTGACTCTAGTGCGACGCCACTAGCCACCGAATTCCAGCGTCTCAATTTTGCGGCGCTAGTTGGATGCTAAAGAGACGCTCTTCGGAACAGAGATGTAATAGCGCCTCTCTAGCGTCGCCAATCATGAGTCGCTAATCGCCAATTTTCTTGTAGTGCATATCTAATATAATGTAAAAGTTTTCTATCCTAAGTTTGGGAGTTGTTATCATTCCGAACGTTCGATCCAGACGTGCTCGGTTCTTAGCCTCGCGGGGATTGATTCTACGGCGGGATCAATCCTTGAATCGCCTATAATAAAGGAGCCAATTGCTGCGATATCTATTGCGACACTTGCTGTGATACCTGTTGCTTCACATATAGAGCCTTCAATCTTCGTCTTATTTTTCGCCTTCCTTTTCAAATATAACATGCACCTTTCGAAGAAAGGCGACGGGCGGCAGAGGGCAACGGACGGCAGTGGAGGAAAGCGGCAGGCAGCGGGCGGAGTCATCAGAGCCGTCAACGTTGTCGGTCGAAGGACGGCAGCGGAGGCCGGCGGGGTCACAATTGTCGAAGCGGAGGAGTCAGAGGAGGTCGGCATCCCGCGGTGGCATTAGAGCACGGCATCGGAGGAGGGCAACGGAGGACGAGGCCGGTAGTCGCAATCGTCAGTCAGCACAGTCGAAGAACAATAACAATAAACAATGAAAAGTAAAAAATTGGGAAGAACCTAGGGATTTAAGGTCATTTTTAGCGTCGCCAATTGTTGTGACGCTAGTTAGACACTATTGTGACTCAATCCTGGCGTCGCGTGTATGTCGACGCTATGTTGACGCAATATTGATTTTTTTAACTTTATATTATATTTATGTATATCTATATAAATATATAATGTATTTCATAATTACATGTGTTACTATATATATGTGTGTGTGAGATTAAGTCACAATAAGACGCCATTTTGATGTTGTAGTGACGCTATTTCAAGAATTTTTCCTAATTTAATTTTTTTCCTAATTTAGGAGTTAGGAATTTAACTTTAGATTATATTATAAGTCTATATGTGCGAGATTAAGTCACAACAATGTGTATATGTGATTGTATTATAACTATATACATGTATGTATATGTCTATATGTGTGCGAGATTAAGTGACAATAATGTGTAAATGTATACACATTAAAAGTATAAATGTGTATGTATATGTTGATATGTGCGAGATTAAGTGATAGTAATATGTATATGTGTACATGTTATATATAAGTATGTGTCAGATTAAGTATATAGGTGTATGTGTATTTATATGTGAATATGTGCCAGATTAAGTAAGGATAATAAAAAAGTCATCTAATGCGGCGCTATAGAGACGCTAATGAATCACTAAAATTAGTTAGCGACTCAAAAGCGTCTCAGTAGCGTCTCAATTATGTTAGCATTTCAATAATGTGACGTCAGAGAGACGCCAATAGTGCCTATCACTACAATAAAATAGCCTATTACAAATGGTCAGAATTGTCTATAATTTGCTGAGAACCGTCGGAAATGATGTTTTTTATGGGTTTTTTGACGGATAGCGTCTGTGCGAAAATTATGTGTTGCAAACGATTTGTGACGGTTATTTCTGAACCATCGACATCTTCGACGGTCCAGCTGGCGGGCGTGGCCGTTGACCGTTGAAGATTTACGACGATTTGAGCCGTCGATATGTATCCATGGTTTGAACTGTCGATACCATCGACGGTTCAAATCGTCAAAAATTCAAATTGACGGTTTAAGCCGTCGATTCAATTGTTGAGTTTCGATGGCTCAAATCGTCGTTAACTTTGGATGGTTGAAACCGTCGATGCTTATCGATGGGTAAGACCATCTATAAGTTTGGACGGACCGTTAGAACCGTTGATAAGTATCGAAAAAATAAAATACATATCAATGATTATGATAGGAGCTCTAACGGGTTCTTCCGGCAATTGTGTCTCCAGGTCCGCAATATTAGCGTGAGAGGAAGAGCCAGCCGAGGAGACTGCCATTCTATTATGTGAATGCCCGTGATTGATCTGGGAGTTGGCGGAGGAGAATTATCTCTCTCGACGACCTTCTCTTTTCCCTTATTTTTTCTTTTACCAAAACGAAACATCTGCATGATACAAAATTTAATGCACTTCAAATTTACAATTGATACAAAACTTTAATGTGACAACGTTTCGACTTGACTATGTTCGGCTACGTCTTGTGTCGCATCTTTAGGAACGGAATTGTACGTATAACTCGAGAACCAATTCCTAATATCCTGAGGCACTTATAAAAAATAAACAAATTAATTCACTTATTTTTATGTGTAAAATTGTGATCATTATTTCAAACACTCACGAGATGGAAACGAATATGGAAATGCACTGTCCTCATCAGGCATTCATCGATCCGAATGATCGTCAACATGCATCGGTAACTATGTTTACAATATGGCGACAGATGATAATTTGAATAAACCATTAGGATACAACATCAATATTAGTCGTAAGCGAACAATTCATAAGATAACAATAGTCGTAATACAATAACCCGATAGTCATAAGATAAAAATATTACATGAGCATGACATTAGCTAATAATAACATTATTCATCATCTGAGTTACCACATGACTGATATTCATCGTCATCATCACCTGAAGATGACGTCGTTTCAATTTCATCTTCGTCCGAAGCATTCTCGTCATTTTGTATGTCGGCATTATCGAAGTCTTCAAATAACTGTTCTGAATCTTGTAGATCATCGACTAATTCGGTATCTACAATAGGTGCCACAAAAGTATGTGAGTCATCTTGGTATGCACATTGTAACGCACCATCAATTTCTATCCTGCTTCTTTCCTTCATCTTTATTATAACCCACCATTGTGCTTTGTCCTTGGTCTTTTTTGAATATGGAACATAATATATCTATCTTGTAGAGGACGGAATAATGAAAGGATCAAAACGTTCATAACACCTATTGTGACGTACTTCAACTATTTTGAATTTTTTATGAACCACATCCCTCTCTTTTCGTTTGGATCAAACCAATTACACTCAAACAATGTGACTCTATTACCTCCTGGGTATTCCAGCTGAATTATGTCTTTGAGAATACCGTAGTACACTCATTTTCTCCGTCCATGGATCCTTTGACATAGACTCCGCTATTCGCGGTTTTCTTCCCTCTCGACCAAGTTTCCGTGTGAAACTTATAACCGTTCACAAAATACACCGGCCAACTTTTAACCTCTTGAGCCGATCCCCATGCCAAATTATCGAGACCAGACATCGTGCTGGTACTGAGAACCTAAAATGAAATTGAATGTCAAAAATAGATTGTGAAGACTTGAGTAAGACCATAATCGTAAGAGTTACCTAATCCTTAAACCATGGTGCGAAGTCATTCTCGATTCTATCTTGTACACGTTCTTCAGGGACATTGTAGTACTGCAATAAAACACTACACACAAAGTGATGGCTAAATCAATCTACAATTTGACAATACAAAAAAAAGAACGCATTGAGAATAAACTTACTTAATGTACCCTTGCACCGCCTGCGTATTTAGAAGGACATAATTCGTGCCAGACTTGAATTCTACATCACTCAACCATCTACTTATTGGCTTCCCAAAATGTCTTCCTAACTGATTGAAGAGCGACAATGATGCCACAGCAGACTATTCTTCCGGAACTTCATCATCCAATGAACTCTGGTCCTTGCACACTTAACATGGGACTCAAAGTAGTAGGAACAAAAGTACGAAATCTCTTGAATCATATAGGCTTCACATATGGATCCTTCGACACGTGCTTTGTTCTTAACCGTCCTTTTAATTCGATTAAGATATCTTTCAAAAGGATACATCCACCTATATTGCACTGGTCCAACTACCCTTGTCTCATATGACAGATGAATAGGTAAGTGCTCCATGGAATCAAAGAATCTCGATGGAAATATTCGTTCTAACTTACATAATATTATCAGAATATTATGCTCCAATTGGATAATATTTTCCACCGTTAATGTTGTTGAACACAATTCCTTGAAGAATTGACTCAATACCGTTATCGACTTCCAAATCTTGTCCGACAAGGATGAAAATGTAGTAGGAAGCAAAATTTCCATGAATATGTGACAGTCGTGGCTTTTCATGCCAAATAAATGCAAGTTATTCATGTTCACATGTCTTGTAAGATTTGATGCATAACCATCCGGCATTCTCAGCTTTTGGATCCATCGACACACTTGAGTCTTCTACTCTTTAGTGAAAGCATAACTTGCCTTTAGCTTAAATAATCTACCGTTAGGTAAACTAATTAAGTGCAACTCTGACCGTCGACAGTACTCCTTCAAATCTAGTCTCATCTTTAGGTTGTCCTTTATTTTACCCTTAATGACATCCAAATTGTGACGTGTCAAACAATCAGACCAATATGATAAATCCCAGAATATACATCGTTTGATCCAGTTATGAGAAATATCATACTCATTGTATGTGACATTTGGGTCATCGACAATTCTGCATAAAGCATTGATAATGCGACGTAATTGAGCTCTTGAGCGTCTGACCGGAGCCATGTTGTGTACAACCCTATTCCATCGAAATGCATTTCGGTTATTTCTGTACAGATGCTTTGCTGTAAGAAATTTTCTATGGCAGTCAAACCAGCTATTTTTACCCCCATTTCTCAAAGTGAACGCATCTGAGTGTTCCATGCAACATGGACAAGCTAGTTTCCCTGCAGTCATCCAATGAGATAACATCCCATAGGTAGGAAAATCATTAATTGTCCACAATAAGGCAGCTTTCAATGTGAAGTTTTGTTTGGTCGACACATCATAAGCGACTACACCATCCCATAATTCTTTTAACTCGTCAATTAAAGGCTATAAATACACGTCTATCTTCTGTTTAGGACTGTGATGACCAGGAATAATGCATGTCAAAAACATATAAGGTGCGGACATACAAATTCCAGGTGGCAAATTATATGGTGTTACTATGACCGGCCAACATGAATAAGGAACTGAAGTCTAACCATACTATGTAAAACCATTCGCGCATAATCCGAGCCTTATGTTCCTTTCGTCACTAACAAAATCTGGAAACGATCAAAATGTTTTCATGCTTCATCATCCGATGGGTGAAGCATGACACCTTCAGAAGTATTATGTTGTGCATGCCACTTCATTTGTGACGCTGACCCTATAGATAAGTATAGTCTTTGAAGTCTTGCAATAAGTGCAAATAATGCATTCTTTTCACAACCACTTGAGTCTTGTTAGTCACTCTATATCGTTCAGCCCCACAAAATATGCATTCATTTAGATTGATGTCGTCACCATAATATAACATACAACCATCGCGACAACAATCTATTTTAGTTGAGCTCAGACCAAGTTTAGAAACCAATCTTTTTGTCCTATAAAAATTTTCAGGAATGCGAGCCCCAGTTGGTGTGACCTCTTTAAAAATATCTAGAAATGCATCAAAATATGCTTGTGAAATATTGTGATATGCTTTCAGATTCAACAATCTAACAGCAAGTGATAGTTCCGAATGACTTTCACACCCGGGCCATAAGGGTTGGCTCGAAGCGTTTAGCAAGTCATAAAAATCTCTTGCTTCTGGATTTGATGTCTCTTCATCTTGCTCAAACCTAATATTCCCATACTCAGTTGCAGCTGCATCATAAACTAATTGTTCATATTGTGAAGTAAAATCCTTCATGAGGATCGACAAAATGGATACCTGGATTTGGTACGCTTACAAAATGGATACCTGGATTTGGTACGCTTGATGAAGGTGCTCCATCTAAATCATCTCATTGCCAATAATTTGGTCTGAACCCCTTCTATATAAGTGAACCTTAACTGTCTCTAGCATTTGTAACTTTGTGCTAAGACATTTCAAGCAAGAACACCTAATTGTTCCCTCCCGTTGAAATTGCAAAGATTAATAAGCCACACTAGTGTAATAGTCAATGCCATCTATGAATTCTTGTGTCAAACCTCTATGACCAGGATTATTTCTATTGTACATCCATCGACGATCATTCAAGTATGATATAATTTCTGCATTATTTGCAAGTTATAGTAATTAAATATTAAAAATTTTATAATATGAGGCATACACGAAGAACATTTTAAACTTTAAATAAAATATCGAAGAAACATATTAAAATTTAAATAAATATTGAAGAAACATCATAAACAGTAATTAGAACTAATCAAGAATATCATAAACACTAATATGAACTAAAAATAAATACTAATTAGTACTAATCAGGAATATCATAAACACTAATTAAAAGTAATCATATTTGCACTATAAAATAACAAATAAGAACTAATGAATGGAATCTAAAGTAACAAATTTTAAAACTTTATGTGTTTAATAACTACTACAATAAGTAGAATTCATATTTCATTGCCAACACATATAAATAGTAATGACTTAAAGACAAATAACTTACGTCGTTTGGAGTGACAAAGACAACAAAGTAATTCCAAAACCTGCATTTAAATCAAACATAAGACAACAAAACATATGAAGACCAAATTTATGATACACTCAAATTTATGATACCTCAAGCAACAAATCAAAGTGCTATACGGAAAATTAAAATATATTAACATACAAGAAGCTTGTGGTTATTGATCATAGTACTGCTATTGTGAAATGGATCCCCAAAATTCTATGCTTGTACAATACATAATTTCTCTCACATTAAAATCCTAACTGAAAGTATGTACGCATTATCCGAATTCGAATCGATATACATGTTCTTTTGCACTTATAAGATCCCACTAAAATATCACTTCTCATTGATGCCAATATGAAATTATTATGTACTTAGAAGACAAAGAATCACCGGCTAAATGCTTTGTTGCTTATGATCTCTAACAATCAAGATGAACATAATGAGTTGCTTATAGACTTCAAAAATTGAAAAAAAGAAAAGAAAAGATCTGGCCGCCGCGTCGGTTCTGGCCGGATCAGTCTGGAGTCCTCCGCAGCCGGTTCTGGCCGCCGCGCGCGGCCCCATTGGGCCTACGCGCGCAGCCATATCAGGCCTCGTGCGCGGCCGCATCGGGCCGCGGCATGATCTGGCCCGCGATGGCTGGATCTGGCTGCTGCCGTGGCCGGATCAAACTGCCGCGGTCGGATCTGGCCGCCACGGTGGCCGGATCTAACTGCCGCAATCGGATCTGGCCGGCCGTCGTGAGCGCATTGCAGATCGAGACGGAGGGCAGAGGCTAGGAGAGAGGCCGGAGGATGGGGCAGGGGAGCATACTTGCGCCAGAGACGGAGGGTGCAGAGGCGGCGGCGGGTCGAGCTACTGCAGCGCACGACGGCTTCACTTGTTCAGGCGGTGGCGGGATGCGCGCGAGGGGAATGCAGGCGGCGGTGGTTCTAGATCACAGGCACCAGCGGCCGACGGTCCAGCTGGCAGGCACATACGGAACGCGGATGTCGAGGTCAACGAAGATCGTCGTCGGATCGGAGATCGCTTGCGATCGAGTAGAAGAGAGGGAAACTGAAATAGTGACAATGGGGTCGGATATTTATATAGTCCATTTCCAACGGTCGGAACCGTCGGAAAGTAGGTAAAGACATTAAATTATTAATTCAAATTCAGACGGTCAAACTCGTTGGACGAACCGTCGAAACATTCGATGGTTCTCCAAACCGTCGAAACATTCGATGGTTCTCCAACCCGTCGAAACATTCGACGGTTTTAACCATCGAAATATATAATATTATATATCAAGTGAAAGAGAATTATATAAATTATAAATCTTCCCTTTCGACAATTTTTAAAATAGAATTAAAATGATTTAACATTCCAACGGGTCAGACTGCCGAAATATCGACAGTTCCGTGAAACGTCGCAACTTTCGACGGTCGGAACCGTCGAAAATGAAAATATAGATAAACCATTAACGTGAAGATATTTTGATGTCAAAGATCACTGGAAGTTTAGATGGATACGTGAACCGTCAAAACTTTCGATGGTCTGAACCGTCGAAAAAACACCATGGAAACTGATCACCTGATTTTAATATCTTCGACGGTTACGATCATCAAAACTTTCGACGAAAAGTTTTGATGAATTTTTAACCGTCGTAAGTTCAGACGGCTAAAACTGTCGAAAACTTATCTGACGATAATTTCAACGGATAATTCGATCCGCCAAAAAATCCATCAGTACTTCAGACGGATTTACACCCGTCGAAAATGGACCGTCGGAAATCAGGATTTTTCTTGTAGTGTATGTAGCGTCGCTAATCATTGAGGCTCTATTGTGGCGCTACGTAGACGTGGTAGTGAAATTTGGGTGTTTGAGTGATAACTTGCTGAAATTATGTAAAGGGTCAATTTTTTTAATTTTTGGTCTCCCAACTCACTAGCTGCAAGTGCACAGGTAAGTTGTAGTAGACTCAGGTTGTCGTATCCACAAAGATTTGAAGTCTAAGACATCCTAAAACAATCTAGATTAGTTCTACTTAAGTGACTAAAAACAGATTTTTAATGAAGAGTGAAAACAGATTTTTAATGGAATGCAGAATGATAACTGATTTTTGGGTTTTGAAAATTTGTCAAAACTGAGTTATAAATGCTAAATTAGAAGCTAAAAGGGTTTAACTATCAATGAGGAAGGTTCTTCTAGGAGTTGGGGTTCATGTAAATTAATTATGGATGGATTGGATCAAGTTATCATTAAATGTCCAATTTTGATTCAATCTGAAATATAGCTGCTCTCACAGCTCAATTGGCCTTTAACTAGCAACATATGATCATATAGTTGTTAGTTAGGTTGAATCAGAAGAGGATCCTCACTGAAAATCAAATTATCATTGGGCTCAAATGAAGGTTCAATGCTGATTTTTACAATTCAAGAAAATCTGAAGTGATAACTTGTAATTGCAATCAATAAATGATGAAATCACTTCAATTAGTTAAACTATGATGAAATCTATCCAATAATAGTGCTTGTGCTCCTTGGTTCATCTTTGAATTCCAGGGGGATTTGAAATCAACCTCTCAGTTGCAAAGGAAAATGAAATCCACACAAACTCTAATTAATTGGGGTTAGAAGACATCCTATCTAAAATGGAGAATTCAGTGATTATCCAATGCTCATTGGTTCATCTCTGACTCACAAGGAAGACCTGAAGACTACCTCTCAGTAGTGGATCAAAATGAGGCTTGACAATGGAAATCAGATTTTAAACAGAAATCAGAAAACAAAATCAGCAATTCAGGAAATCAGAAGTATTAATCAATGGAATGTAGGCATGCCAATTGCTTCTTGATCCATCTCTGGACTGCAAGAAATCCCTAAGGTTCACCTCTCAATGACTGAATGAAATCAGGGGATTAAATTGGTAAGACAGATTCCAACAAAAGAAATAAAAAAATAGATTTCAGAATTAAAGTTCTGAAATCAGAAGAGCAAACTGATTTGAATAAAAAATATGCCAAACATCTTGATTCATTTCTGAACAAGATGGGAGCAATAGCAATCTTTCAGTTACTCAACTAATCAGATTGAGAATAACAAGGAGATTCAATTGACAATAGAAATCAGATTCAGAAAATTCAGAAAACCAGGAAATCAGGAAACTAGAAATCAGAAATCAGATTTGCAAATCAAATGGAATCTAGGAACCTGACATTGATTCTTAATTCATTTCTAAAGGAAGATTAGATCAAATGATACTTCTCAGTCATATATTACAAGTGGATCTAATGATTGCATGAATCAGTACAAACAATGCTGAAATCTGAAAACCAGAAATGATTTCAGTGCAGGATTTAATTTCAGTCCACATCCATCCAAAATTAACCTAGACTACTATCCTATCCTAGAAGAAATGGAGTTTAGCTCCTCATATTTACAAAGCTTGACATAAAATGGAATGAAGAACAGTTACAAATCATCTTTGCTTGAAGTATCTCGGCAGTAGCTCCAGCAGCAGCAGCAACTCCAGCAGCTTGGTGCAAAAACCCTTGCTCCAAACCCTCAATGTCCAGCCCCCCTTCACTCCTCCAAAAATTCTAGCTTTTATATCACTTATGTCCACCCTTTGATCAGCATCAGAATGTTCTTCCAAGCCCTGATTATGCCACCTATTCCTGCTCTGAATTTCTAACTGCTGCAGACACCTTTCTGTGCGGGAAAAAGTAGATGGTCCCCCCTACTTTTTCCACTTTTTGGCCACCTTTTCTCCCTGCTACAAAGCTCAAAACAGCAAGCATCAAAGCCCTTGAATGGTATTTTGACAAATAAGGATTAGGATAATGATAGTTGCTAGCTCAAATATTAAATGGGATTAGGTGTTGAGCAGGAATGAAAACTTATACCAAAATTAATAATTTTGGGGGCCCGGAATGATAACTTTAAATATATCTTGGAAAATGTCCAAATATGGGTGGTTCAAAGCATTTCAGGCATCAAATGGATTAGAGTGGCAAGTGAATGAGGTCAGAAATCAAATATGAATAAGATTTCAAAGGAGTGATAACTTGGGTGCCAAAAATAATAACTTATATGCCTTAAAAATGATAACTTGTGATAACTTGAGTTGTGGTTATCCAAATGTGATAAAATTTTAACAGCAATGAGTTACGACAATAACAAGATGATTGCCTAGTGCCTTGGTGCAGAATTTACAGCTTTGCATATCAAAATGACAGTTTTGCCCTTCAACGATAACTTGGCTTTGGAAAAATGATAACTTGTTCAAATGGATTTGAAACTTTGCACAAGTTGAGATGTGACCATCCAAATATGATTCATACATGATAATAATGGATTTTGGACAGAATAATCACTGGAATGCAACTCAATTAGAAAAATGATAACTTATGCATTTGTAATGATAACTTGCCCTAGAAATGATAACTTGGCATAGAATTTAAATATTAATGGATTTTGACATTTCAGAACTTCTATGCACATGAAATTAAGTATAAAAGAAGCAAGATTAACTAATTATCACAATCTATGCATTCCAAGCATAATTGACCAAAAGATAGGCAAAAATGGGGCTCGATATGAATGAAATGCATCTAAAATGGGCTAGAAACTTATAGTGATCAGCTAGTGATCAAGACGCTATAGAGTCTCCACAGTGGCGCTAAAATGGACTATTTTGTAACAAATCTTCACTTAATTCAACCATCAGAGTTCATGATTAAGATATAAAAATAATATATATATAATTAAGATATTGTTTATATTGTATGCATAAGTAACATATATAATATTACTTAAGTAATTATGTAGGAATGTTAAAGGTGCACATATAATATTTAATTTATTTATTCATTAAAGTATAGCATAGATAATATATATTAACATATATGGGTTGCATCAAAATAGATAACATATAGTTATATAAATATAGATAGCGTATAGTTAATCTATTTCTTAATTAACATATGTATAATATAAAAATAATATAAGAATATATATCGTGCTAATTAAGCGTTGAATGTGTTACATGTGTAGGCAACTAGATATGATATATATTGTATGCATACATAAGTAATATATATAATATAGGTACGTAACATATATTTATTTAGGAACACACATATGATAGGCATATAAGTAATTATATAGGGATACATATATATGTCGAAGGTACACATATAATATATATTACAGTATATGGGGTTGCGTCAAAATAGATATAACATATATAGATATATAATGTATAGTTAATATATTTCTTAATTAAAGTTGTGTTAAAATAGTACCAAGCATGGGCATTGTAGGTAGCATCTGTCACCGTCGATTGACCAGCTTCCCAGGTAAGATCACTAATTACACATACATACATACATATCTTTGATATTGGCGTCTACACAACATCGCATCCTTGTGACGCCATGTAGTGTCGCATAGCGCGACGCCAAAATCGCACAAATGTTTAGCGCCTATATCGATTCCAAATTAGCGTCGACAGGTCGTCGCAATGCTTGAGACGCTATGTTCGTGTCGAACGATGTCGACGCTACAACAGCGCTAAGTTCTATCGCGCATTTTTGCTCCATCGCGCGCAATAATGACGTCTAATTGGCATCTCTATGATGTTGGCTTTGGCATCTATTTCGAGAAATTCTATGTAAATGCTAATGTGGATCTATTAGGAGGCCAGTAGTGTCTCCATTTTGTGACTCAACTGAGACGCGATACCAACGTTCATGGCGTCGACTTAGCGTCACGAGCAATGGAGACGCTATTTTGCGTCACTAATCGACAGTTTTCTTGTAGTGCATGGACGTTAAATTTTTGCATACATTGTGAACTAACATGGCAAGAAGGGGGTTGTGTTGCAGGAGATTTTCATTTCAAATCAATTATTTTAATTAATTTTGGTATTTTAGTCTATTTGTCATCATGTGATAGACATGTGACCTTTAATTAGTTATAACGGTCCTAATTAAAGTAGGTTAATCAAGAATGGAGATTGATTATTAGTTCTAACCTCTTGTAACCCTAGAATTTAAGGCCGCCAAAAGGGTTTTCAACCATCATTATCTCTCGTTTATTAAAATTACAGATTTTTGTGGTTTTCTCATAATGCTTAATTGTTCCTCTATCAATCCTTTCCATCTTCTAACGTGATTTCTCATTATTCTTGTTGGGTTTTCTCTCCTTACTGCATCAAATTGTAAGAACAAAAGATCCTACAAAATATTAGGGTTTTTTTTTGTTTTTGAACATGTTTGGACATGGTAACCTTGGACAACAAGTAGAGATGGCAGAGGTTGGACTGAAGATTTTTCGCAAAGTGTTCAAGCCTTAGAGAGACAGCGACAAGAACATGTGACAGACCATATGGAGATTCCTGATGGTGGCCACGATCTAACATCAAAAGGTAGTCTAGAGGATGATACTGATCACGAGTATTTTGATAGTCTCTTTCATGAAGCTGGAGACGATACAAATCCGGTGTGAGGCCGATTGGAGGATAGATTGATTCATTCCCTAGATCTGAATGGTGGTGAAATTAGGATTGAAATTGCTGATTTCTATGGAAAGACACATGTTGAAGATCATTTAGATTGAGAAACAAGTTTGGAAAATTATTTTTAGTGGAAACCTATGGAAGAAAATAGAGAAGTGCTATTTGTGAAGTTGAAATTAAAGGGCACAACACGGTGGAAGAGAGTTGAAAAGCAACATGAATGACAAGGTAAATTGATTATACAATGGATTTATATGAGAAGTTTCATTCCTTGAAACAAACAAGGTATGAATGTTGAAGAGTCTACTTCAGAGTTTCACAACTTATCAATTTGTGGGGATTGAATGAAACAAATGAGCAAGTAGCTGCTTGTTAGGCAAGATTAACCAAGCTCGTGTGTATGCTCTTGAAGATGTCCGACAACAAGCTTTATTGGCTGAAAAATGATGTGGCATTATGGACGACGTAGACCTTTAATAGGACGCTCAGGAGGCATTATACAAAAGGGTCCTAGAGCTGCTGGAAATACAAAAAATACACATCTGGACAAGGAACCAATCAAGAAACTCATGCAAATAAAAGTGATGACAAGAGGAAATTGTAATGCATTATGGTTGACAAAATAATTTTGCACCCACGACTTTTAAAGGAAACAATAACACACAAATTCGTTGCCATCACTTGTGGTGAAAATAGTCATCATTCTTATGCTTTTTCACAACGAAAAGTCAATCTAGAGGAGCAGCAAAATGAAGAATATGAAGAGTCATACCAATTTATGATCAATATGTGAACGAAAATGAAGAAATAAATGTCCTCCCTGTTCAAGGATAATCATTGGTGGTTCGAAATGTCTTAACTGTTATAACAAACAAAAAAGAAAATTGGAGAAGACACAGTATCTTTAGAAAACATGTTCTATGCAGTGGGAAGGTATGTGATCTAATTATAGATGGTGGTAGCATGGAGAATTTCATTTTTAAAGATGTAGAGAAGCTGAGATTGGCTATTGAAAAATATCAGCATCCTTATAAAATTCATTGGCTTAAGAAAGACAGTGAAATTTCCATCACTGCTCAATCCAATGTTGTCAAGACCAAACCGGATAACAACCCGGATAGATGTTTGTTTCAGGTCACACTGATCGAACTAGTGAGTCGGACCGGATAGTAATAAAATATTATATTTAATATGATATACTAAATTAAGTTATTATATTTTGATTATATACATATGTCAAAACATAATTATACAAAAGAAAAATAATAATCATAAATCATAAATTTACATTTTAAGATTTGATGTTAAAATTGTTACACACTTAATAAATTAAAATCTTATTTAATTCTGTTATTATATATAAATTTTCTATTCTTTAAATTTTTGTATTTCATATCTTTGTTTTTTATGTTATAAGTAAGAAACAAATAGTTTTTCCGAAAATATTATGACAAGATCATATATTCTATAAATAAATATATAGTATAATTAGTGGTTAATATTAAATTTGAACTTATTACATATGAAAGTAAAGAAAATTCAAATTTATGTATATATATTATTATATATATACTATATATTATATTAAGTCTATTATACGTATTACAAAGAAGTTTGCATTATTCATCCCTAACTAATTTATTTAATATAATAAATATTATATATAATATAATAAATATATCATTAACTTATAATATAATATATATTTATGATATTAAAAAATTGAATAAAATTATAATCCATAATTAAAGTTCAAAGTGTGATAAGTTACTAAATGAAGAGAAAAAGAACAAGTAATATATACAAACATAGTCTCACATTGTTAATAGAAGGAAGATGGGAGTAAAGTGACAAGTATTAATAAGGTAGGAAACTAATGGGCAAATATCATTGTTATGGAGAAAGCCCATCTTTGGATATCTTTCAAATTTATAATAATAAACTTTATCAAAATATCTATTAACAAAAAAATCGGTCGGCCTTGTGAATCGTGGTTCAACTCGGCTTTTCCCAATTTTAGCCGGTTTTGACGGGTCTAAACCGGTTCAATCCGATTTGACTAGGGGTCCAGTTTTGGTGCTTGTATGGACCGTATTGGTGGTCGGTCGATGGTTCGACCGGTCGGTCCGATCCGGCCCAACTAACACTGGCTCGATGTTTAGTACAATTTACTGTGGGAAGTAATCTACAATATGAAGCTTTATGTGATGTGCCTATGGATGTTGAGCATATTCTCGTGAGAAATCGTGGTTGTATGATCATGACATGGAGTATCACACTAAATCAAACACATATTCGTTTCATAGAGGTAACAAGAAACACACCTTGCATCCAGTGGATAAGGATGCAAAACATATTGCTGGCTTATAAAAAACTGTAAGGTTAATGGGTTTTTATGTGCTGAGAAGTTTAATATAGAGTGTAAAAAAGCTGAAATTGTTGGAGAAAATAATATTAGAAAAAAGTCTCACCGATCACCTGAAGTTCAAGATATTTTAAAAGAATTTTCAAATTCGACTAGTGATGTCTTCTCTCACCACAACATTCATGAGGAGGTAAAAGCTGCTCTGAAATAAAATAATGAAACTTATGCCAAAGCAGTCAATCAACATCGACGTCTTAAAGACTTTGAAGAAGAAGATAATCCTTGTACACTTGAGGCAAGGGAGGTTTTGTAAGATCACTTATCACAAACTCAAGTTAAGGAAATTTGAACCGTGCAAGGTACTAAAGAAAATAATTTCATTGAGCTTCTATAAAATCTTCAAATAAGTTCAATCTTCAATGTCTCGTATCTGTATGCTTTTGAAGGCTTTGATATGGATATGGCTGAAGTTTCAAATCAATTGGAACAACACCCAAAAGTTTTTACTGAAGATACTTAGGATGTCAAAGAGGTTAGTTCTAGTAAAGATAATAGAAGATTCTTGGTTAAGTGATTGGATAAACTTGCTATTGAAAGTACTTGAATCGATGAAGATGAGCTCATGAAGATCGAGATGTGATGCAAGTTTTTTTTCCAATGAGTCAAAAAATTCAAACTAAGAAAATTATTACATGAACTTTTATTTTAAATCAATTATTTTAATTAAATCTAATGTTTTAGTCTATTAATCATGCGATAGATATGTGACATTTAATTAGTTATAATGGCCCTAATTAAAGTAGATTAAGCAAGAGTGGAGATTGATTATTAATCTTAACAACCCTAGTATTTAAAATTGTCAATCATCATGATTTCTCAATATAGTTGCGCTTTCTCTTCTTACTGCATCAGGTTGTCATCTTGCAAAACAGCATGTGGCAAGTGCCGAGACATGTAGTTTGTCGGTGAAAAATGATAGCAGGTGGAGAAGAATGCGCTTGTCATTATTTGCATGTAATACTTCTTCATTTGCATTTAACAATTTGCATGAATAAGGATCTGCGGATGCTTGCTATATGTAGATACTGCCTTGAGAAGAGGTGTACAGACCCTCATGTGTAATTGCCAATATTTTTCCAGGCGATGCCAAAGAACACAAGATTTCACTCTCTACGGGCACAATATGGACAGGCCAAAGAGGTAGGGTCTCATAATTAGTACATTACAGATCAGCACATAAGAGACATTTTCATTCAATGATTTACAATGCAAAGAAGCATCCAAGGCATCACAATGAGATGACAATGTGCAATTTCAACAGTTACTGTCGGTTTGAAACATATACGACAATTGATGTTCGAAACAAAAATTACCACAGACCAATCTCATTCCTTGGCTGCAAGAGAATCAACTACAAACTTTAACGATTTCATGACCAGCTCCGTTTTTCTCAATTGATGCTTCATCTTTTTCAGAGTCACCTTCTTCACCTTCTCTTCTAGAAGGGCAGCCTTGGCAGGATCCATAAGGTCGAAGGACCTCTTTATTCCCAGACCCGTTGGAGTTGTGTCCATTTTCTTGATCCAGTCTGCCAAGTAAGGCAAGTTTTTCCAATTCACTGCACCATCCCTCCTCCTCCTCTCGGCGTCCCCCCCTTCTTCTCCCAAGGGCTTCCCGGCCTCCCCCCCTTCCATGGACTTGCCCCAAATCTTCTTGGACAGTTCATATACAGCCTTGTCATGGACACTCCTAAAGATGTTGCGGGCAAATGCGGCCTTGAACTTCCTCTTGAGGTGCCGAACTTTGTCCCCTAACTGACTAATGGAAACTTGCAGCCGGAGAGAGTCCTTAATCATATCCAACAATACAGGCATGTCTTTAGCGCCTATAAGCAATACCTGATTAATTTCGTGGTAGTTCAAGATGGTGCGAAGGAGTGCCATCTCATCTTCATCGCGCCAAATCCTCTGGAAGGGCTTCGGCTTCTGGCTGCTGCTGCTGCTGACTGATCCATGTGGAGGAGGAAGAGGAGAAGGGGCGATGTTGGGCGTGGGACCACGCAGGGGGGTCTCGTCCTGGGACTCAGAAGACCCGGAGCCCGTTTCGGACGAAGATGCCGGATGCCGAGCCTTGGTTTTGACCTGAGCGCCGTCGTGGTGGTCGTCCTCCTCCTCATCGTCGTCCTCGTCCTCTTCCGAGGTTTCGTCGTCCTCGCCGTCGCTTTTGTCATCCGCGGGGGCGAGCGCGGCAATGACGGAAGGGGAGATCGACTTCACAGTAGATGCGGGCTTGACGTTGCTGCAGGAAGCGTTATGAGTTTCGACCCCGTCCTCGTCGTCGTCGTCCTCCTCCTCCTCCTCCTCGTCGTCCTCCTCGCTATCGACATCGGGTTTGCTGCGGGAGGCGGAGGCCGCTACAGTTGGCAGAGGGGCCTCGTCCTCGGACTCACTTCTGCGAAGGTTTGGAGAAGAAGGGTTAAAGTGGATTGTAGTTCAGCAATAAAAAAGGGAGCTGAGCTGGACTATTTACTCGTGCTCCTCGTCGCTGGAGGAGGAGCCTTCGGAGGCAGGGGGCCGAGGCAGAGGAGGCAGCTTCTTCTTCTGGATCTCAGATCGTGGTGGAGGAGAATGGGAGATCGGCTTCACAGTAGAAGCGGGCTTGACGTTGCTACAGGGAGCCTTATGAGCTTCGACTTCGTTGTCCTCCTCCTCTTCTTCTTCTTCCTCCTCCTCCTCCTCCTCGCTATCGTCGCTTGTGGTGACATCGGCTTTGCTGCGGGAGGCCACTACAGTTGGCAGAGGGGCCTCGTCCTCGGACCCTCTTCTGCCAAGGTGTGGAGAACAAGGGTTAAAGGGAGGGGGTTACGGTTCAGCAATAAAAAGAAAAGGGAGCTGAGGTGGACGATTTACCCGTGCTCCTCGTCGCCGGAGGAGGAGGCAGACGACGACGAGGGCTGAGGCAGACGACGCGGCGCTGAGCGGGCGGCCATCTCATGTGTGTTACTGTTAATTGTGGGCTTAGGTTTTGGAGAAGTTAGAGAGATGGGGTTTGAGGAAGAAAAGGGCACATCGTTTTGTACTCCTTTCCTTCCTTTGGAAAATAGCACTCGATTAATTTGGAAAATTTAAGACGACGACTTCAAAATTCGAGCACTTGACGAGTGCTTGGGATCATTCAAATAGCTCTATTTTTGCTTTGGTTTGGTTTTAAAAAAATCATTTAATTTAACATTACTCTTCTATTAATAGAGTGCTAGTAATTCGAACAAGATCTCTCGTCAGGATCGGCAACCAAAAAAATAATAATAAATCATTTTAATGTTATATACAAAGCCTGCCTTATCTAAATTAAATTTTAAGATCTTTTTATGTCCGTACTACAGTCGTTTACAGTTGGAATAAAAGTTATTTATATTTATTTTATACTACATAAAGTAATTTTATAATATCTTATCTTTTTTTTTGATTAACCATCGAAATCCAACCGTAACAAAAATAAAATATAATTAAAATTAGAGTTATTTAATGTTATTAAATTAAGAAAATTAATTTATTTGGCAGTTTAAATTTTATTTTTCGAGGTTATTTTATGTTTTATCCACAAATGCATAATTAACATTACTCCGATATTTTTTCTAAAATGAAATCAAATATATATATAATAAAAAATAACGATACTTTTTCCCCAAAAAAATCACTTTTTTAAACGACTTCCCTTTTTCTGGTTACACGAAAAATGTGAGAAATATAGCTCCATTAATAATTAGGTAAAAAATATTATAGAAATATTTTGTACAATATTCCTTTTAAAAGATTATTTTTTTACCGTAACAACAGTAGATATTTGTTTTACAGTGAGATTATTAATTGATTAGAAAAGAAAATTTGGCCTCATATTACAATATAATATCTGATTACAAAAAAAAAAAAACATTGCACGCAACCATGTTATCATGCTATAAAATATAAATGTTTTTACTTCTCTTAATAAAAGAAATATAGTATACAGAAAAAAGTGTGAAAATTTCAACGTAAACAGTAAAAGGCAAAGTAGTAACTAACTCCTTTTTGGGGTGGCGATAAACATGCCGGGTGGCTTTGATCCCATTTCTTAGGATAACTTTATTGAACTGTTTTCTTTATAAAATGTGTAATGATTGAGATAGAAATATTGAATTAAAAGTATTAATAACAAAATACGATAAGCGCACAAATGTAACGTGATCTAATACCTAATATAATACATAATATTATTCTTTCTGTAGAATATAATGGATATATATTTATAAAAAATTTTAGTGTGGGAGAAGTTGCATCTTGTTATATATATAATGACTTGAATTTGAACTCAATTATAACTGTGGTTCCCTTATGTCAAGGGGATCTTTAGCAACGCATTCCTCCGGAAATCTTTTGTTGAACTCAAATTCAAAACCGAGTGATGATGATATATATATATATATATATATATATATATATATATATATATATATATATGTGTGTGTGTACCTGCAGAGTTTTAATCTCATAAATATTACTTTCATTATTCAAGAGCTAGCAGTTGAATGGCAGGCAAGGGGAGAGGTTAATAATTGGTGAAAGGAAAGGTGGACTTCACTTTACTACCTACGAGATGAATTCAGTAACAAGATTTGAATCTTTGGCATCCAAAGACTTGGGCCATTTACATTTTATTTACATTTTGATCGAATCAAATTTTTATTTTTATTTTTTCGAAATCCTAAAGCTAAGGACAATAATCATTCTATGTCCTTGGCTCGACAGACCCAATTGTCATTTGATGTTTCAGAAAACTATTTTTCAATGTTGTATTAGACTTATAATTAATTTCATAAATAAAATTTTATTTTTTTATTATCTATTAAAAAGAATTATTTTTACAATAATATTATTATAGTCTTGGTTACAACACAGCAATAATATTGTATTGTATATTTTAAATTATTTTATAATTCATAAATAAAAATTATCTATTAAGAAGGAATTATTTTTACTTGTACATTATCTTTTAGAAAGAAAATATTGTTAATTTTAATCATACTAAAAAAATCTGATTCTAATCAAAACGTGCTCGTAAATTTAATCTTCTTTTATTTTTGTTATCTTATATAAAAATCTATTATAAGATACTATTTTATTTTCTAATTTAATAATTAGATTTGTACATATACATATATAGATATAACTCATGAACATAAATGATGCTCTCTTCCTCATATTCTTCCTCTCCACCTCTTATCTTCTTCTCGACAATAGTTGTGGTGTTAGATGTGTATGCAATCTTCTTGATATTTTGGTGTGGATACCGTTAGATGTAGGGGTGAGCATGGACCGAGATGACTCGGTTGTCCCGGGCAACACCGATCGAGATTTCTCAAATTTTTCACGACTCAATGGGTAATCAGGTCGGGATTGAGTCTCATTCCTTGAGACCCAACTGTGATCGAGTTTTGTTAAAACTTGGATCACGTCCCAACTCAGATAATTATATTATATTAATATTCAAACTTATTTTAAAATATTATAAATATCTTTATTTTGATTAATTTTTTATATATTATTTTGTATAGAATTTAAATATACATTATGTTATATTATTATTATATATAATTTAATCGTTAATTATCATATTTATATAATATTATTTTTCTTGACTATCTTTTTATTTTTTATGATCACACGGGGACAATTGAGAATTTCTCCATTTTGATCCCGATTTTGACTAGAAAGTTCCGGTCCCGGCTAGACCGGGTTTCTTTTCCGAAATCCCATAACAAATTGGGTATGGCTGAGACCCAATCTCGAATTCGATTTTGCTCACCCCTAGTTAGATGGATTGCGAATGCAATCCTCTTTAACGAACTTCTTCTCTTTAGATAGCATTTACGTGATAATGGATCATATCCTTAATAATATTATTATAATCTTGGTTACATATTTCCTTCACATAGTTACACTGCTTGAGTAGTAAATGAACAAAAGAGGAAGAGGAGAATAGAACTCTCTCTCTCTCACATGGGCTCGGCCCTAACTTCTTTTTTTTTGTCCTACCTCTATATTTTTAAGACATTTTTCTTATATATATATGATACAATTATTAATAAATAAATAAATAAATAAAATAAAAGTGCCTAAGGGAGTAGGCCTTCCGTCAGGGGCGGACTGAGAAGCAATAAATCAAGAGAGATTTCATGCCAAACGAGCTTAGTAAATGCATTTAAGGGGGCCAAATTGATTTATAACTCTAAATATTACATATAAGTAATTAAAATCTTAGAAATTAAGGGGGGAGATCCCTCTCAAATTATACGTGGGTCCGCCCCAGCTTCCATTAAATTTGTTCGTGGGCGAGAATATTTTGAACGGATAAATTACGCACATCATCCTTTAAACTCAATATCTAAATTATCCTCAAATTTTATTTTATAATTAGACTATCTTCTAAGTTTTGAAATTTTGTACACAATGTTCATCTGGCCGTGATAGACGATTTTTCGAATGCAATGTTGAGATGGCCTAATAAAAAATAATAAAATAATATAAAAATAGTAATATAGTAACACAAAAAAGAAAAGAAAAAAAAAAAAAGGAACACATTCCGGCACCCTCTTCACTAGCTACCCAGCGCTGAGGGGCGTCCCCTTCTCCTCACCTCGACGTCCTCGTGCAAGGAACACATTCCTTGACAAGAAGATACGTGATAATCTCATGGGGGCAAGGACAACTTGAATTTATAATAACTACTAGTTTCGAAATAGAATGAATAAAGTTGAAAAGATTAAATTTCTTACTCGAAGTGCACGACAAATTTTATTATATTTATGCGACAAAAAAAAACCTAGAACAAAAAAAAAACTTTTGAAAAAAAAAGGGTTCTTAAATCGCTAGCTTTGAACATATTCATATGCAATTTACCATCTTTCAAAAATCAGTAATTTTCGTTATTAGTCCCTCGACTTCGGCGCGATCCCATTTTAATTTCAAACTTCATTTTATAATAGATCATTATTAAATTTGTAAATTTGTAATTAAAAAGTCCGCTTAACTCACGGTTTTCAAGTCAATTTGTTGACTAAAATACTGACGTAAGTGACATTCACCTAATTGAACTCAAATAAGCATATTTATTAAATAATATATAATTATTTACGTAAAAATTAAAAAAAGAAGGACGTTGACATGAATAAAACATTATATTTTCATTAGTCATAAAAGATAATTTGATTGGGCCTGATAACACTTATTTGGGCCTGATATGAACATTATTACAAGCGGACCTTATAATTACAGTTTTATGGAATTTAAATGGACATCTTCTCCTAAATTGGCAACTGAAAAACTTTAAAATCTCACCAAGTAATTTTTTTAAAAAATATAATTATGTTGTTCCCAATTCCATAGTACCAAGGTAGGATCTCGATCTAAAGATCTTACGATTTTATAATTTTACTATCACTTACCGATCTCAATCTTATCTTGATGATCTTATGTGTAAGATCTTAACATGATCTTAATTTTGATCGCGCGATCTTACGATCTTATTCGATCATATACGATATCATATGATTAATATAATTATTTAAATATTAATTAAAATATATTCATAGTAATAACAATTAATTTAGATGAAGTTTAATATATTTTCTTTAATTTTAATATGTTTTGATATAATTTTTCTTAAGAATCAATAAAATAATGATTTGTTGAGGTGTAATTTAATATAGAAAATTTATAAAATATTTATTATCTTTAAAATGTATTTTTTTATTAATAGCTAGGATCTTACGATCTTCAATCCGATTTTACGACCCATTCGATCTTATATAAGATTTCGATCTTGACTACCTTGCATAGTATCATACAAGGCATTGTTGGTTAAACAACTATATATTCTTATATAATATATCAACTCAAACAAAGTACCCAATTATATCTTTTTTCTTATTGACATAAGTCTTTACACTTTTGTTTACAGAATAATGTTGCGTTTATAATGTTCACTTATCCAAATGAATTTAAGAGGTTAAGCTTAAAAATCATTTTAGAAAGTTGGTGACATCAATAAACTAAAATTTTAAATCATATCTACATTAAATATCAAATTTTAGATTTTTTTATTAAATCGCAATGTCTCCATACTATAATTTAAAACTTAGAAAAGTCCAAATAGCTCATCAATTTTTTTCCAATTATCTTTTGCTTACAGTATGTATGAAGGTTGTGATAAATGCTTAATTCGTTTCGGCTGTGTTTGAACTAATTATCTCGAAACTTATTGACAAGATAGGTAAACTTTGATGAGCATTTGGATCAAAATCCTCATGAACAAGAACTTGTGACACTGATTTGATGTTTAAATTCCTAGTAAGTTCTACTCAGTGTTTCGATAGTATAAGCTGAACTTGAGGCACTGCCTCCCCCATAATCTGCCAGCGGACCATTCGCCGCACTCACGAATCCTCTTGACCGTCGGCGGCGTCAGACAAAAGCAACAAGCCAAGCAACTAACTCCTCAAGAGAGGGCTCCACGCGTGCTTTGGCAGCAGACCGTCTTTGACGGAGCAGCGGCAAGAAAGAGTGTGGAGGATGTGGAGAGAGGTTCCGTCGATAGTGGTGAAGGAGGAAGCTGGACAACGGAGGTGGAGAGCCAGCATCGGGGAGATGAAAGGGAAGAGGAGGGGAGCTTTAGAGGAGGCGTTGCAGAGATGAAGAGCTACAGAGAAGACAGCAGAAAGGATGAGAGGGAAGGGTGGTCATGAAAAGTGGAGGGACGAGGAGAAGAAAGCAGAGAGCCAGAAACCCTTTCTCTTCGCTGGCCCGCACGCGGTACTTGTTCGCATACAACACCTCCGCTTCCTTGTCTTCTGGGAGCTGGACGTGGTGGCGGGGCACGATTGTGTGCACCTCGGCCGGGACCTTCAACCCGTTCATCTCGAGGAGGCTCCCACTGATGCGAGGGAGGTAGACGAGTATTAGGTCTCCGGAAGTTTATCCCTAGCGTTAGGATCTTCGGATGCAGTCGTAGTCCATGGAATCGTTTGACGTGGTCGATCAGCAGAGGCCGATGGGGGAGGGAGGGGGGCAGCGACGGATCTGGGGTGGAACTTGACAGGGAGAGGAAAGAGGGAGAGAGAGAATGAGAGAGAAATGTCCATGGGGAAGTTTGGGTGTCACGTGAAGTTCTCGAGTTGGCTGAGAATTGTTTGGGCATAACTTTTGCCCAAAAAGTCCTACCCTCCATCACGTTATGATGGGAACTTGAAAAGGGCGTTTGCAGCAAAAATCATCATCCAAACACAACCTTTGAGTACGATTGGAGTCTCTCCCACATAATTGAGTTCTTCTCAATTCTGACGGTTCCTTCCTAGGAACCAGCCACCATGGAGGTGCAAGCTATCTCATTCAATTGCCTAATGGAGATTTTCTTGTTGCAGGTGCTTTAACAAGATATTTCTCTTCTGCCATAGAAGCTGAAGCACGGGGTCTTCGTGGCCAATTTCTCGTATGCACAAAGAAAGGATTCAATTGTGTTGCTATTCGTTGTGATTCCACTACTTTAGTCAAGAGTTTGAAACATAAAAGAAGTTGCCCCTAGTTGATACATATTATTATGCTAGACATTTGGCACCTCTGTGATCTTTTACATTTTTTTCTGCTCATCACACTACTAGAGATAACAACCGCCCAACAGATTACTTAGCCAAGCTTGGTAGAGATTCACCGTTTGATCAACGTTGGGAGGCTGATCCACCTTATGGTGTAATAACTGAAAAAAATAAAAATCAAATCAAATAACAAAAACTGCCAGCTCGGGAAATGAAGATTTGAATCTCCCTAGAAATATGGAATGGTGATTAAGAAATTAAGTGGATATAATGACAATTATGGAGAAAACAAATATGGATTTGGGAAATTAATGAGGAAACCAACACCAAAATGTCTCTCTCACCTCCCACACCATTAGAAAATTGATTTATTTTCCTCGAGGTTGACTGCGCATTTCCATTTCTTTGACACCTCACACATGTTTGAAGTGACATATGTGAACACTTCTGCAACACAATTTTTGCATTGACCAACCAAGGGAAGGAGAGTGCGTGTCAAGACAACAGAGGGATGTGCCCATTGATACAGACGATTCGGCGGGGTGGATCAAGAACAAATAGAGGTGGGTGAATATGAAATCACCTTACATAACTCTAAGTAGATTAGATCCGCCTTCGACCCAATCTGGCAGTATGAGATCCATGATCTACATGTAAAATGATGTAAGAATGATGCACAAGATTGTCCTACTGATTGTTGTGTAATTGTTGTAATCTGTATTGCATAGAAATCATATTGTATTGTCTGATATGTCATCATAATTGTATTCCTATATAGATAGTTCTTTGATATGTCATTGTAATTAATATTTGTCTTGTGATTTCGCCTGTATGGTTAGAATAATATGACTGTTATTGTGTAAGAATTTTGACATTCAGGAAATCATAAGAACCGGCCTGGATCGAGATGAACCCGCCCTGGGTTCATACTGAATCCGACCCGAGTAATGTAATGCTTGACTCGTATCTGCGGAACTTGGTCCGGTTCACCCCGAACTAGGCTCGGGTTAACAGAGGACGCGATAATGACCTCTTGACATTTTCCCCACTCTACTCGAGTTCCATTGAATTTGGCTCGGGTTCATCCCTTGTTGACTCGACGAATGCGCGACGATTTTCTTGAACTCGGCCTGAGTGCTATTTACACTCGGCCGGACTCACACCATGAACCCAGCCCGGGCTATTAGGCACCCGACCTAGGTTATGCCACCCTAGACCACTCTTCATTATGTTTTCTACTGATTTTTGGTCCAGATTTAGATACTATTTATTCTTGTTCTGATCAATCATGATTATTACTAGATTCGTGACATACGATCTCACTATGATTTATTCCTGATTTAAGACATGAACTCTTATGTGATTTGTCATGTTATTGATCTACAGACTCCCACTCTATGTGAACAACGAAATACAAGAATTTAAAGTGATTAATAAGTTAAGATGGAAGAGGAACACTGGGTTGCTAGCCTATGACAAGTGCCTCATGATAAGAGTCGCTCCTTTGGTCATGGCTTGATCAACGATTAACCCGCACGCGACTGTATTGTTTCACTCGGCATACCCCATGAAGAATTTAAAGGAACCTAAAGTCATTTGATTTCTAAGCAAGATTCAATATTAAGAAGCATGGTTAAGTAAAGAAAGCATGAACACTAAGTCAAATTATGGTTATTACTTATTGTCATGATTATCAAGCATGCTATTGATTCCAAGCCTACCATGTATAATATGGTTTTATTGATTATTTATATCAATTGATCTCCCTTGTTTATGACTTATGATAATCTCATGTTTCCTCTTATGATCAAGATAAGTATACATCCTTATTTCTGATTTACTCTAATTAGAGTTATGCATTGTATATTATTATGGGATCCCCACTAGGCTACGGGAGGATTGCCTCCCTTGTGTTTGATTTTCATAGGGCCACATTAGTGATGGTATTGAGTTGATGTACTACGACAAAGTTTAGATGACGACAAAACACATGAAACAAAGGGCCTAGTCATTTATTTTACTCTCTTTCCGTATTATGAACTGATGTAACCATTATGATATTATTAATTCGAGACCATGTAGTGACACTTTGGTTTTCATAGAATTTATCGTCTTTCACCTTTCTTTATGATTCTATTCTTTCTTTTGCTGACATGTCATGATTCTTGATTGAGTCTTGGTCAATATAATGGTCAAAGTCATAGTGTTTGTAGCGTCTTCAAGTTAGTCTTCTTCACATGGCGTTGGTTTGAGGCATTACATATGGACTCCAAACTCTTTTGTACTTGGATAATGCTTATTTTGAACATTAATGAATGGTAATTTTTTTGAAAAAAAGGTAGGAAGGATGATTAAATTATTATAGCCATGGAGTCAAAAAAATGAAGAGTATATTTTCTTTCATGTTATTCCCACTGTTAATATAATAATGTGTTTGTGAGAGTGGCAAATCTGAAAACATTTTGATGTCCAATTGATGGAATACACAAAATTTAGTGATTGAACAACTTATAATTACTAAATGAATATTTATAGCATATGTTTATCAAGTATGTCCTTAATCAACAGGAACCAATATTAAAATATAATTTGAAAGCATTAATTTGTTTATATAGTACAATAAAATTCTTAAAGTGACAAATGTTCTCGGAATCATTTTTGGATCCATTTATAAATGTATTGTATCCATTTATAAAATATTAAAGATTTTTCTTATTTATTATCATATCTTAATTTAATTTACTATATTATGGTATTATAAGTAAATATATATATATATATTGTATATATGGGTAAATTTTATATATAAATGTGAAGCAGCATTTTGAATCTCCAAGTAACATCCGATGATTTACACGATCTCGGGCGCATCAATCATCCGATCAGATGATTGTAATACCCATCTCACGAGCACTTTCACGCCATACCCGTTCCACCCAAGTTGTCGCCGTCGACCAACAACATTTTCTCGGACGCTAGATCCCTCCATATCAATTGCCAACGAGATAGATAGAGCGATATTGGGAAGAAAGAGATCAAGAGATCAAGGAGAGAGATAGAGAGAGAGAGATAGAGAGAGAGAGAGAAATCGAGATTGTACGTTGACCCTCTTCAGCGTTGTTGCCCTCTTCGGAGCCCTCGCTTGCTTTGCGTTCGACCGTGACATCCTCGCCGCACATCTCGCAAAGATCAATCGATTCACCCTCACCGTAGAGATCAACCTCCTGTCCGACGATAGCTGCCACGTCATTCACGTGAGAGAGAGAGAGAGAGAGAGAGAGAAATGGGAGAATAAGACATTTCTCTACACGGAACGGACGGTCATAATTAAATTCCTTGTTAAGTGTGTCTTTGATTTCTACTGCCATATTTGGTAGCCAAATGGATTAAGCCACATTAACCCATCAAAAGTTCTCATGGTGGGAACAACAAAATCCAAGTGGCACCAAGAACTCACAAAACTTGCTAACCCTATCATCATTATTGTGAGGTCCACAATTGAAAAAAGAAGTGTTTGGCAAATAACCCAGGTTATGCCTCTTGTTCCTGCTTTTATTACTCATCCAAACTGGCCCTACGTGTGTTGAATTTTGACGGACATGATGTGTGCCTTTAGCATCCCTAATTTGTAACAAAGTGGGGCGTCTTGGAAGTTGTATTAAGCGTGATTTTATTTTTAGGGGTTCAAAATTTTCACCCACATTTGTCCTTCAAAATTTCACATCCCACCACGTCTTTCTTTCTTCCTGCAATTCAAAACCCGATGACTGATGGCTTCCACGAGTTTTGCCAATGCGGCACTGCCCTCTACCGATCCACAGCCAAAATCCAAGTTGAGGTCTTCTAAGTCCAAACCCTCACACGACGGTGCCAGCACCGACGACAAGAAGAAGGCCACTTCAAATCCTCCTAACCCCCCCCCCCCCCCCCAACACTCCGAGGATGATCGCTCCGGGAAGCACACTTCAAATCCTTGAAATCCCTCCTCCTCATCTGAGACCCCCAAGTCACCTGCCGCTACAAAACTCCCAAACCCCCCAAACTGTTACCCAAAGCTAGAAATGCAAAGAGCCAGTAGCTAGCAACGGCGGCCCTCCGATAGCAAGGTAAGGTCATCGAATGAACAAGAGAAGAATAAGGCAAAGAAGGGAGATGAAAAACCTACGGTCTGCCAAAGCTGAACAGGAGGACCCACAAAAGGAAAAGGAACAACTTACATATGGGCTTGAAGGCTACCATTATCTAGCCGTACGACGGCCACTAGAAAAGTCACGCCTACCCGAACGTGCTGTCGGTGTGCCTGAATGCGAAGGCCTTGGAAGATTAATGGAGTAAAGTCACAAGGGACGATGTGAAAAAAGGAAAAAGATTGGCGAAGGTGAATGAGGAGATCCTGAACTTGTATTTGAGGTTTTCGGAGAAAAAGAATGAACTTTTATCTTGAATTGGTTTGTGTATTTACTTTGGGCGTGCAGATCCACTGTTTTGATCTTTTTTTGAAGTGGATCATAATATTTTGATGGTATGCCATGTTTTTTTGTAAGTTTCATTGCCTCAAAGTAGTCTTATGCTCAGTTATGTGTCTCCACTGAAATTAATTCCTTCATAGATTTGTTTCTAGTGATTGCATGGTAGCTGCATCATGAGTTCAAAAGTTTTCTTTTTTCCCTGTTGTAATGTCTTGGTTGATTGATCTAGTAGTGTGCATGTTCAATTATGTGAATTTGGTTGTCAACAAGTTAATTTGGTTAGGCACATGATACTGTTCTTCAGCCTTATCAGTTCTAAGCTGTTAAATTGTCCTTGTCCTGAGAATCGCTATATACTGTAAATTTGTCATAAGATGTTTCCAGTCTTTGATCCTTCTTCATTGTCTACTAGCATTGTTTAGTATTGAAAAACCTTATGCTTTTGAGAGGTGAAAGATTGTGGTTGCATATGTAGTTATTTGTTGTAGTTCTAATTGTCTATAAAAAACATGTAATTATTTAGTGTTTGCATTTCTACTGATTAAAGTAAGTATTCTTTGTTTAATGGCTAGACGTGCAAAAGATCCTCACTCTGCCTGATCATATTGTACAACTTGACCAAGATGGCTCATTGTGTCCAATATAAAAAAGGATTTAATGGGCATCCTCCCCATTTGCCCCTCCTTAGTCACTTATGCCCCTCCCTAGTTTGATAATGAAGTCACCTTGCGCGGTGACCTCACATGGATACTTTACATTTGGAACGTCCAAAAATTGTGAGAACGTGATGTATATGTTCTAGGTGATGTTTTTAGTTTTGCAAATTCTGGAGTCATTAGGCACGAGAGTTGATGGTTTTGGAAGATGATTACCGCAAGAGCGGAATCACCCATGAGTGAAAATCATTTGTTACTACTTTTCCAATTTTCATTGGGTTAAGAAATAATTTCATGAATCAATCGCTAAGCCCTAGTGTTTATTCCTACCACTTTCTATCCCGATCTTATTTCAATATTTTTGTCTTATTTCCTTATTTACATTGAAAACCATAAAAATTAGTGTAACTTCATTTTTCGCAATTTCTAGTTTAGTAATGTCTTACTTTCTTATGTTAAATAATATCTTTGGGTTTATTTTTCTCTATTCGCGATAGTGATGTAGTGGGAGTTTTTGGCTTTGTTCCCTTGAATCGAACCTCTAGTACTATAGTGATACTTGCGCTTGCAGCCTCGACTTGTATGTTGAGAATTTTATAAATTTTTAAAATTGATTTGAAACTTTTTGTTGAGTGGGTCACCTCCATAAGTGAGGTTACTTCGTGATTTCATGGCAACTTGGTCCCTGAATCACCCGACTTTCGCTCTGAAATTTGACTATTTTGCGATATTCTGCATTTTAAACGCTCACAGTACAAATTTTTACATAAGAAAATAATCCTCACACTACAAAATAGGGTTTCCAAAATTTTGGGAGTTGAATGCATTCTATTTGATATTTTAGTTAAATAAGTTTATGTTTAAACTTTATGTTTTTCTATAGGGCAAGCAATCATGAGTTTAGTTCGAATGGTCAAATCCACCAATGGAATCAAGAAGTAAGATGGTGATTAATGAATTATTGCGCAGGATGGATAAGTTGTATGTCAAAATTGATGTTGAAAAGTAAAGGAACCACACACTGGAGGCCATGATCTAAGTTGAAAGAGAGCATGTTAGAAGATTGAAAGATGAAATTGAAGAAGAGGAAAAGTTGTGGATTAGAAAGATGCCAATAATTTGTCTATGTATATTCATTTTTTACATGATTAGTTATGTTTAGGTTTATTGTACTCTAGCAAAGGAGTGTGCCCAATGACCACCGATGTTGACATGGTGGAGGAATGAAATGGGGGTCGATGAAATTGGATGACCTCAATCGAGCAAGGGAGGAAGCAAGTCACTGAGCAAACAAGAGAGGAAAAAAGTAGGAAGTGGGGCGAGGATGACTTCGAATGACGACTTCAAGCGGTGACCACCCATGAGTAGGAGCGACCGAAGACTTCGAGCGAGATCAACTGATCGGTGACGAATGCTCTGATCGATTCTAGGGTTTCGATGGGAAAGGGAAAAGGCATATGGTTCGGCGAAACGAAGTCCATTGAGGTTTAAATAGTTTAGAAAAGCATGTAGGAAAGAGAAAATATATTTAACTTAGGCAGGTATCCCTGTGGCATTTGACGAGTTGGACAACATGGTGTCCATGTATGCGATCGACTAGCAAATGGGTTATAAGAAGTTGTGATGATCACGACCGAAAGATTTTTTAAGTTGGATGACTGTCGTATTAAAAATCAAAGTTGAGTCATCATACTATGAACACTCTATATGTTGGGTTCACTAATGAAATTTGCTTAGTTACATTGAGTTTTTATTAGTCTTTAGCTTGCGTTGTGCCTAAGGCATTGTTTGGACAAATTTCAGTAAGGGAAATGGAGGAGAACGAGGGGGAAGGAGACTTAGACGGAGGGTAAATAAGTTCACTTCGTTTGGGAGAGGAGGAGAAAGAGAAAGGAGGAAAAAAAGTTAATGAATACATGAATGGACAATTATACCCTTAGTTATATTTTTTTCTATTGTTATTTAAGTGGACAAATGTGTAATTTTATTTATCAAATTCCTTCCCCTCCTCTTCCCTTAGTTTTCCCTTCCATTTCCTCTCAACAAAGCCATCCAAAGGGGAGAAAAAAAAATATTTTCCCTTCCCTTCCGCTCTTTTAAACCCCATTCCCTTTAATCCAAACAGAGGCTAAACTAAAGTATGTCAGGCTAATGATGTATGAATTTACGTAAATTCTTTTATGACGGATGACATCTAAATAATATGATAATGCTAATGACGGTGTTAAATGTGTGTTTCAATTTCCGTCAATCTGGTTATCTTGATCGTATTGAGTCATCCACTATGTTGAAAGAATATTTTACCACCGTGATGTTCGAGGACCGGCCACCTTGAGCACATCCATGTCGATTTGCACCCTTTGTGCTTCTTCAAGCCTCACGACCTTGAGCACATCCATGTCGATTCACACACTTTGCGCTTCTTCAAACCTCTCACGTTTTCATTGTGAATAGTGAATACAAATAGGAGGTTCAGGGCATCAGAGTTAGCTACTTTGTTTTCAGTGAGCTTGATGACGAATGTGACTTTATGTTTGATATGATTCTAGTGTTGTAAAGTGCTTCAGTTGCGATACATCGTTGGATTGGAGATGGAGAGGCAAACATGATCGGAGTTGAAAACAGAACTAGCATAATCTAACATCATCATTGGACTTTGGAGTCGGCCAAGATTGAATGGCATGAACCTTCTCTTGGTCTACCATAATACCAATATGCACCTATTGGACTTCGACAGCCTAAAAAAGGGGTCAACCAATATGCACTTACTTTGAACACGAACAAGCCTTCTAATTATTGCCGTATATGTTTTTCCGCACATCTGTCCTCGGCGCCAGGTGGTGTTGATAACTGCCCAGAGACGAGAAGCTCTAACGAATGAGGCCTCGGCAGTTGTTTGGAAAGAAAAAAAAAATGTTGTCTGAAATTTTATTTAGCATACCACCCACCATATGGATATGGAAAAAGCGAAATAGCTAAAATGTAGTGTCAGCTGTCAGGATGAATGATATCGACTACATCGAAGCGTAAAACTGAATTAGCTGAAATGTTCAACCACTTCGGAAATATTATGTTGTCATAATTATAAGAGCTCTTTGGATCGCATCACATCATATAAATTCAAACCTTAAAAAGAAGGGAAGATAGCAGGTTTGTGAAACGATGCAAGGGATGAGTGGCATGATTCCAAAACGTTTTATGTGAATTAGATCTCCATTGGTGCTGCTTCCGAACTCTTGTCCTCGTCTTCAATGGGAGCCTGATCCGGGGCAGCATCCTCCCTGATCTCCATCAGATCAATGAGCTCTTGTATCGCATTCTGATCAAGAATATGAAACGACTCTTCAATCCCAACGACAGCAACAGTGCAAATAGAACTCGACAATTTTTCGCCCTGTAACGTTTCCTTGATAGCAAAAAGGGCATCTTTAACCAGCTCGTCACGGGAGTAGTCATTGTATCCCTCGAATCTTCGTTCCAAGTATGTTTTTGCAGCTTGGGATCTTGATCCAATTGCAAAAGCTTGGTACTCAAAATAATTCCCACTAGGGCAATTATAGTAGAGGTGCGCTCCAGTTTCATCTAATCCAGCAACTAGCAGGCCCACTCCATAAGGTCTTTTCCAAGACCTTTGTGTGCAAACCTGCATTAGGTTATATGGTTGTGATGTAATGTACGCTTATTTAAGTAAATATTAAATAATGCAGCTTGAAACTATGACATCAAGATCATGCAAACAGCCAAACTAAAATAAATAAAAAGAGTAAGATAGTGAGCTTTCAGATCAAAGATTTTACTATGATATGTACTAGCAAGCAATGGAGTCATCCAATATTTTTATTAATATAGGCTATACATAGTTTTTTGCGTGGCTACATGTAACAAAATTCAAACATCTGGATATTTCTCATTGGCCAGTATGCAGCACACCTGACAGACTAAATATAACAATGACGCACCCATAGAAACTGTACAACAATGATACACCACTAAACATGAAACAAACCTGAATTCAACAACAATTTCAAAATTGAAGGAATCTATTGAAGGTTTATTCATGTCAAAAAAACACATTCCATATGCTATTGGGCATAAGCATGAGGATCTTTGGATTACTAATTGAAAGAACTTAGTAAGAAAACATATTCCGTATGGACTTGTTGATCAAAGTCCATGATTTTAAGTGAAAGAACTTTATTCACCAGAAAAAGAAAACCTTGATGGCAGCAATAATAAATTGTCTAGAAATGATCATTTCTTTTAAGATCCATCTTGAACAAGGACTCTCAAAAAAAATTACAAGGCCCTAATATAGTTCACCGTAAAATTGAAGCTCTATTCTTCATACACCTTCAGAATATATTTTTTTTTTTTGAGGGGAAAAAGGATGAGCACCAAGTTAGGGTGTCATCCATAGATATATATCACTATAATAAGAAAAATGTACAAGTGTAAGCTCTCAAAGCGAAAGCGGCAAAAAACAGGAAGTGTACAACCACTAACCAAAACCCCACTCCCGAATAAGAAAAAAGCTATGGCATACAATGCTGTCAACATGCAATCTCTCCCCACAAAAAATAATCCGGTTGCGTTGCAGCCAGATGGCCCACGCACCAGCTAGGAAAGTCGCCAATGTAGCCCGCCAGTGTCTCTGACTACTGGGGGCCTGAGGGTCTGTCAAAATGCCTCAGGCATAGGAAAAGGACCACCAATCAAACTCAGCCTCGACCAAACCTCTTTGGACATAGTGCTCCAAAGAATAGATGTGTGATATCCTCATCAGCCTCTCCACATAGCACACAAGAAGTGTCGTCAGAAGGAGCCCATCTCGCTTTGTAGCGTCTGGTGAGGAGCCTGTCGTGAAGCATAAGCCAAGCAAAAATTTTGATTTTAAGTTGTACCCTGACGCGCCAAATATATCTGAAATCAGACATGCGGGTGTCAAGAATCAGGCTGGCCGGGAGGAAGCGGAGGTAGAGAGGGTAGAGAAAGTCTCAGAAAGCCAAACCCACCCGTCGGCCCAGAGAGGGTCCGGTCGAAATGAAGCAATCCGCTGATTAAGGTTCATGAACTCGAGTGTGCGCCTGTCTGAAAGAGCTGATATGAAAGTGGAGAGTGGAGACCCACGACCCGGTGCCTGATGCACCAGCTTCGTACCACACCTCCGCAACCCAGGAATCAAGCTGTGCCGCGAGGGCCAATAAACGGGGAAATGATGTTGCCAAAGATCCCCCGGGAGCCACTCGTGATGCCAAAAGGAGAAAGCCTCGCCCGAGCCGAGAGAAGGAACCATATATGGGCGGATCGGGGGGAGGAGAGTCGTGACACCATGCCAGAATTCAGAGGCCCCACGAGGAAGAATGGCTAGGGAATCCCAAGAGACATCCTGCCCATAATACCCGAAGAACACTGAACGCCATAATCCGTCAAGGGGTCCCATGATGCGCCCAACCCAACGGGCCAGAAGGGCCTAGTTGGTGCACCGGAGATCACGGACGCCTAGCCCCCCCAAGGAGGTAGGGCGACAGATGGTCTGCCAAGAGACAAGGTGTACAACCCGCTGGTCGGAGGAACATCCCTGCCAGAAAAATGTACTCCTTAATGAATCGATCCGTCGCTGCACCTGACCTGGCATCTTGAGCACCGACACATAGTAAATCGGCAGAGCAGAGAGGACCGACCGAAGAAGTACAAGTCGGCCTCCACATACAAGTTGGAATAATTGATAGCATATCTAATTCACAGCCACGACAAAACGGACAACCTTTCTTTGAGGGGGAAAGATAACTTTTTTCTGGTATACAACAACCCTAGTACAAACAACCTTTCTTTGAGGGGGAAAGATAACTTTTTTCTGGTATACAACAACCCTAGTACAAACAAAAAAACACAAGATTTTACTAGATCCCAAAGATCATAAGGACAAGAGGCTAGCAAAGAACAATCTCATGTCTTTGTGTATAATTACTTTTAGCAATGAAAGATCAAATGTGATTAATATGACTGTCCTTGATAACAAAACAAGATCATACTTCGACGAATGTTCTCCATGTCAGAAAACGAACTTAATACATGTTCTAGAAACAACTAATATATACAGAGAACTAATACGAAAGAAGGGTTATGAGGGTTCCAGAAAGCATCAATGTTAATGACTGGCTAAAGGAAAGGAATTTTCCCAAAGATCTGTTCCTTGTGGATAAAAGATACCATCAATACGAATGATGCTTTATTCTAGGTACAATTTTTCTAATAACAAAAACCACTTGATTCCTAGTCATATCAATCAATTGTTAAAGGATAATTTTTTTTATGATAAAATTCAAAAGGAAAAAAATCTTTGAACTTAGTTGAATTTCTGTGCTCTATAAAACAAGGTGATTCAAAGAATAAGTTTTTTTTGCCTCACATACTAATTTAATTAACTGGAAAAGAAACAAAGCTAATTTTTTTCTCAACCAGCAGATGCTTCCAAATTACAGGACAGGTTCAGAACTATGGCAGTGCATATCAATAGTATGATTAAATGGACATCTCAAGGAATTGCCGGTAATATTACATGTCCATCTTTTGGATGCCAGAACTAATGTTGAAGAGAATTACCAACTTGGGAGAAATTTTTTGTGGAAACATTGTAGGTCTAGTGGCATGGGAGGATGTATGTCACCCGATGAAAGACGAAAGACTAGGTGTTTTGTCTCTTAGGGAGATACATATTGCATTGTTTTCAAAATGGACATATTGCATTGCAGAGACTGAAGAGGATTGATCGTGTTCTGTCTTCTTTGCATGTCATGGTCGAATCTTGCCCTAGGAAGCAAGAGTGATAATAAGTCATGAAGTTCTTACTTTTGGAAGGTTGTGGCTGGTGCATTTTTGTCTCCATATGGCCCATATGGTGACTCGTGTGTATGCATCTTCCAGATGAAGGATAGCAGCAATTAATGTACTATGAGCCATATGGAGACAAACAATGCATATATCTTTTGAAATGTGAGGATTTATACAAAAGTATAGTGGGATGGTGGGTTGTTTGGATTAAAGAACACGAGAATAGTCAGTGATCTGCCATGTAGTCACATATACATATACATTCTTGTTTCATAAAGTTCTTATCAAATGGCTGATAAATGTTCTTATCAACATCTTGATGTAACATTGTTATATTAATAAATATGGATGAGTGCACATGGCTCTCATCCTCTCCTACTTTCAAAAAAAAAAAAAATTGTCTGCTATCCTCTTTGCCCTAGAACAAAGTATGACTAGAAAATTAAGGATTGCACCCATGTGGCAACCAGCAACTTTAATATAAAATTAAATTAGCATCCTTCTTACACAGACAAGGAATGAAGAACAATACAGAAGGGAAAACACAAGAAGCTGCAATTTGCAAGGTTTCCCTAAAAAAATGCATGGTTAGAGAAAAAATAATGGAAAATAGAATAAGACCAAATTCTTCAAATGAGATTTCAATACAGTCCAACAACAACTGTTAGAGATGATGTATGCCCAGAAAATCAATTAAAATATTTCCATATTTTCAAACTAAAATCAGATTAGTAGCATACAAAAATTTCAAAGAAACAATTAATAAATTCAGATTTTCCTGTATCCATAATTTTAAGAAAGATCAGAAGGTATTTTCCAAAGTTTCCATGACCAACAAATATAACCAAATATTAAATGGCACAGAAAGGGATAGTGGACATTAATGCTTATTTAATAAATATAACCAATCAATAAAAAACATTAATGCTTTAACAGTAGCACACATCAAAGGGATAGTGGACACATATATGCAGAATACTGAATACAAGATGCAAATTCAAAATTTAATGTATTCCTTATGCAGGTTATCTGCCATGTGAAAGAGTAACAAGGTCCCACACCTCACGTCAATCAACACAAGACAATGAATCATGGTTATGCAACAAAAACGGTAACTCTTGTTTCAAAAGAAATAATAACAGAAATACAGCCTCATATTATTGAGAAATGAGAATAGAGACACGAAATAAGCATAAACATGCAATAAAAATTTAAATATACCAAAGAAATTGATCAGATCATGCAGACCTAGCAGATTGGTAGTATAACGCAAATCCAAAATATAGATGATTCTAAGCACAGATTACCGCAGAAAAAATTCATCCTCTCTGCTTAGCTATAAACCACTACATAAAGTCGTAAAGTCGTGGATTTATCGCCTTGATCTATTAGATCAATCCCGCCTATATTTTATAGCCGGTCCCAAGCCCGGATAGAGGAGGAAGGTTGTGTTAGGCCGCGACAGCGTAAAACCCGGTCGAATCTTATGCACATAATCTAACGAATATAACGGGATGACGTCGAATGATCCATTGTTGTTGTTGATCTATATAATATCAACTTTCTTCCTCTTCTTCTACCTCTTTCTGGACGAGTTACAGCCTTTACCACTCCATAGATTTCTAACTAAGTCCAATGTGCAACTAAACTATAGAGAAACTAAATTTGGACTAACAGATCTCGAATCAATATGAAGAGGGCGAAAAAGGGAGAGCGGTGGAAGAACTGACCTGTGCCTTGTCGGCAAGCTGAACCGCCAGCCGGGAGACTGGGAGGGGGGCCTCGTAGACGAAGGAGTGGTTTATACACTCGTTGCGGAGGTAGCGGGACAGGACGCGACCGTCGGCGGTGAGGCCGGCGATGGCGACGCCGATATGGTCGTCGACCTTGAATACCTTTCGCTGGTGAGAGGACAGGTCGGACGCGGCCTTGTTGACGGCAGCGAGCACCGCGTAGGTTCTGGAACGGAGTCCGATCGCAGCCGAGCCCTGCTTCACGGCCTCCATCGCATACTCCACCTGGAAGAGACGCCCCGCGGGGCTCCATGTCGTCACGTCCGTGTCATACTGGTTCCGGAACATCTCTGCGGTTCCTTGCTCGCCTTCTTCGCCGTTGCTTCTGCTGCCGCTGCTTCTCCTCCTCCTGCTCTTCCTCCTCTTCTTTATTGCACTGCTCCTCCGTGTGGTGCCCTACGCCGGCGTTTGGGCGAGACGAGGGGTCGGATTTTTGGGATTGATTGCGCAACCCGCATCCGATCTGAACCCGCATCTCTTATTGGGCTCTTTTTGGGCCCATTTTTTCTATATATTTTAATTATCACTTGTTAAAATTTTATTTCTTTTACTTATTTAATTTTGTTTTTTTATCGTACATTATTATTATAACATTATTTATTGAGTTAATGTCAACTATACTGGTTCCGAAAAAAAAATTCATGGTGGAGTCTAATGAGTAATGTTAGATACATTAGATACATTTGGGTGTTCCCTAGACTTGGGACCTTTTCTAAGATCATTAGATGCATGCAGTTCGGTCTACTCAATATATGCAATTGAAATGGATAAATTACACCAAATGCCCTTCAATTTTAAAGTTTGCTTAGCGATATCTTTCAACTTTATTTTGTAACACAAATGTCATTCATCTTTTAACGCGTTTCACCCGATGCTCTCTTTATATGGGATGGTCGGTTTTTCGGTTTTTCGTCGACGTGGTATCTACGTGGCCATCTCCTCTCTCCTCCATGCAAATAGTCGTCCGGCGTGGCATGCTCCGACGTGACACATAAAATTACATCAATGCCCTCCAACTTTAAAGTTTGCTCAGTGATACCCTTCAACTTCACTTTGTAACAGAAATGTCCTTCATCTTTTAATACATTTCGCCCGATGTCCTCTTTACTTGTGACAGTCGGTTTTCTAATTTTTCGTTGACGTGACGTCCACGTGGCCATCTCATCTCTCCTCCATGCAAATAGTCATCCAACGTGACACATAAAATTATACTAAATGTCCTCCAACTTTAAAATTTGCTCACCAAATGCACATAAAATTACACCAATTTGACCAAAGACGATGGCCGACGAACTCGAAAGGTGAACGATGAAGGAGTGCGAACGTCAAAGGAGGTTTCACGCGAACGACAACAAAGAGAGAAAGAAGAAAATAATTTAACAATGAGTGGGTCAATTTACTGTAAGTAAGATGGTTTCATATGTAGTGCCATGTCGGAGCATGCCACGTTGGACGGCTATTTATATGGAGGAGAAAGGAGATGGTCACGTGGATGCCACATCGACGAAAAATCGAAAAACCGACTATCACAAGTAAAGAGGGCATCGGGTGAAATGTATTAAAAGATGAAGGACATTTGAGTTACAAAGTGAAGTTGGAGGGTATTGTTGAGCAAACCTTAAAGTAGAAGGACATTGGTGTAATTTTATGTTTCACGTCAGAGCATGCCACATCGGACGACTATTTGCGAGGAGGAAAGAGGAAATGACCACGTGGACGCCACGTCGACGAAAAACTGGCTATCCCAAGTAAAGAGGACATCAGGTGAAACGCATTAAAAGATAAAGGGCATTTGTGTTACAAAGTGAAGTTGGAGGGTATCGCTGAGTAAACCTTAAAGTTGAAGGACATTTGATGTAATTTACCCCAATTGAAATTGACATGAAAATTTTAAGGCAAATCATCTTACAAGTGTCCGCGGAGGCTCGAGGAATTGTTACAGTAAACTCCACCTTTTGGGAAGGAGATCCCCTGTGTTCATGAAATGGGACTTATGCTGAAATGAAAAGAATAATTATGCATCGTATTAGAAAGAATAACTAGTCTTAATGTTGCGAAAAGAAAAAGAGAAATCGTACGAACACAGAAAAAACATAGAGATTTACAAGATTCATCCTAAATTGGGTTACGTCCTCAGAAAGCGGCGGCTCTCCTTGTTATGGAATAATGATAATTACAAGGATGGATCTCCGCCCCCTTGCAACCCCCGCTGACCGTCCACAGGCTCGTTGACCGGACAGCGAGACCCGCGTAGGAAAAATCTATTGAAGCACCTGACTACATAAGGGGACCACAAAGGGTTACAACTAGGTTCAGATTCAAGACATTATCAATAAATTTTCACCTTGACTTGAAACTTCTTAAGAGCACAAAAACTTCAATACTATGCCATGCCGCCGTCTGCCCCACCTTTGAACTATTACCAAGTATTAATGTTAAGCAAGTTCAAGCAACACTAGAAGTTGCCATGAGGAACAGACTTGGTGAACATATCAGTTGAATTATCTTCAGTGCCAATCTTCTTCACGTTGATCCTCTTGGATGAAGTGATATCTGACATCTATGTCTTTGGTTCTTTCATGATGCACTTGATCCTTGGCTAAACATATTGCACTCAGACTGTCATAGTGCACTATAGCATACTCCTGATGTAATCCAAGTTCTCCATCTAGTCCTTTTAACCAGATATATTCTTTGGTAGCTTCTGTAAGTGTCATGTATTCAGCCTATGTGATAGACAATGTAACTGATAGCTGAAGTGTGGCCTTCCAACTAATAATCGAATTGTGTAAAGTGAAGACATAGATCATCTTCCATCAACATCTCTAGCATAGTTTGAATTTGAGTACCCTAAAACCAAACATTCTTTATCACTTCTGTAGATGAGGCTAATATCAGATGTTCCTATCAGATACCGAAAGATTCGCTTTACTACTTGCCAGTGCTCTTTTCCTGGATCGTTCATGAATCTGCCGACAACACTGACTGCATGAACAATGTCTGATCTTATGCAAACCATGACATACATCAGAATTTCAACTGCACTAGCACATGGAACCCGAGACATGTACTCCTTCTCTGCTTCTTATTTTGATGCGAAGGCAACATAAAAATGAACATTTGCAGCTGATGGAGTATTCAAAGGCTTCGCTCCAGACATTTTAAATATGGATAAAATCTTCTCAATATAACTGTTATGAGATAAGAAGACTTGCACGATCCCTTAGAATTTTCATCCCCAAAAATTTTTGTGCTGCACCAAGTTCCTTCATATCGAATTCTGCGCTGATGAACTTTTTCAAATTATGAATGTCTGTCATGTTTCTAGCAACAATAAGCATATCATCAACATACAAGAGCAAATAGATGATGGATTCGTCCTTCACCTTCTTGTGATATACACAACAATCATAGGGACTTCGATTGAATCCCTTAGAGATTATGAAACTGTCGAGTCTCTTGTAGGGAGACTGCTTCAGGCCATACAAAGATTTTTTCAGTCTGCAAACTTGATTCTCCTTTCCTAGAATGAAGAATCCCTCTGGTTGACTCATAAGAATGTCTTCTTCAAGATTCATTTACCAGTCTCCAAGTCTGATTTTTGTGAAAAAATTCATCTCCTGACCCATAGTAGTAATACACTGTTCAGATTCAGCACATGTGATGACATCCCTATAAGAGGATGACTCTAAGGACTCCATCTCTTTAGCTACCTGTAGTGTATAAGCAACCATATCTTTGAAGCCATATCTCTTAGAAGGACCCACTTCTCTACGAGGACATCTGACAATAATTGATTCCTCTTCATATTGCTCATCAAATTCTTCATATTCTAATTCTGCTTCTTGATGTGATCATTCAGTATCATCCTTAGTTTGAGTGATTCCAACATCCACCTGTTTACTAACACTCTCTTCAGTCTCCACCTTCAACTAAAGCATTGATCACGTTTCTACTGTGGATGACTTTGTGTTCTGAAGGAGACCAGATTCTGTAGCCCTTTACTCCTGCACCATATCCCACGAACACCTCTTCTTTGGCTTTGGCTCTAATTTTCCTTCACTGATGTGATAGTATGCTGGACAACAAAAAACTTTTAGGTTAGTATAATCAGCAGAATTTTCCGACCATACCTCAGTTGGAGTCTTAAGATCAATTGTAGTTGCAGGACTTCGATTTACCAAGTAGCAAACTGTGTTAACAACTTCAGCCTAGAATGTTCTATTCAAGCCAGCGTTAGAGAGCATACACCTTGCCCTCTTCAGAAGTGTTCTGTTCATTCATTATGCAACTCCATTGTGTTGTGAAGTATCTCTGACTATGCGATGCCTGACAATGTCTTCATCTTTGCAGAACTAGTTGAATTCAGTAGAACAGAACTCCAAACCATTATCAATGGGAAGGCGCTTCACTTTCTTCGACGTCTGATTTTCCACCAAGACCTTCTGTTGCTTGAAGGACTTGAAGGATTCACTCATGTGTCATTAAGAATACCCAAGTCACCTTCGAGCAGTCATCAATCATGGACAAGAAATACCTAGCACCTCTTAATGATGGAATACGAGAGGACCCAACAATCAGCGTGGATGTAGTCAAGTGTCGCCTTTATCCTGTGCAGTGCTTTGTCAAACTGAGATATTCGTTGTTTGCCAAATACATAGTGCTTGCAGAAGTTGATTTCAGATATCTTCTTATCTCCCAGACTTCGCTTGCTAAAAATATTCATCCCGTTCTGACTCATACAAACAAGCCGCATGTGCTATAGTCTGGACTTTTCTTATTTAGATGAACTAGCCACTGCAACAACGCTAGAGACTGTCTTGCCTTGTAATATATACAAAGACTTCTGTCTGATTCCTTTCAGAACTATAGCATCACCTTTTATGACCGTGAGGATGCCTGTAACATCATTGATTTGACACCCTTTAGAGTCCAGGACTCTAAGTGATATCAAATTCTTTTTCAGTTGCGGAACATGACGGACATTTGTCAGCGTCCTCACAAGATTGTCATGAGTCTAGATCTGCACAGAACTGATCCCAACTATCTGACATGATGCATTATTGCCCATGATGATGTTTTCATCGTCGGTCTTCTGATAAGATGAGAATCATTCTTTATTTGGAGTCATATGATAGGAGCACTCCGAATCAAGAACCCAACTATTCTCCCAACATCCTTGATCATAAGCAGCCAGAACCAAATCATCTTCAAAATTTTCAGTTTCATGTGCCACCGCAGCAACGAGAGCCTTCTTCTTCCTCGGGCAATCCTTCTTCCAGTGACCTAGTTCCTTGCAGTAATTGCAGATGTCTTTTGCAGTAATTTTCTTCTTCTTTGACTTGGATTTTTTCGAATTTGGGCACTCTCACTTCTCCACGGTCGATATCGATCCCGCGGCATAAGTCTTTGCAGAATTTTCAGATGTCCTATGCCGAAGTTCATGAGTATAGAGACTCGATCTTACTTTTTTCAGACTTATAGTTTCCTTCTCGATAATCATAGACTGAACAAAATTCTCACATGATGGAGGAAGCGAAATTAAAAGAATTAGGGCAGCATCTTCATCCTCGATCTTAACATTAATATTTCTCAATTTCATCAACAAAGAATTTAACTAATCAAGATGTTCCTTCAGAGGGGTACCTTCTTGCATGCGGAGAGAGAACATATAGGATCCCAAAGGGAAGCAAGAGGGGGGGGGGGAATTGGTGTTCAATCCGAAAATGTTAATTTCACAAAATCATCGCGGAAGCTTAAAATTGATTGCTAAAAACCTTTTAAATTAATGCAATTCAGATCACATCAAACTCAATATGAGAGGGAGAGAGAGAGAAAATCAAACACAAAGGTGCACGGATGGTTGTTAACGAGGTTCGGCCACACCTTGGCCTACATCCCCGCTCCGACATCTCGACCTCGAAACCATAAGAAATTCCATTAGAATTCTTCCTTAATTCCAAATGGGGCAAAGAAAAACACACTTTACATCAACCACCTTTTCTCCGCTTCGAGAGGCAAGACAATCACTTCTCATAAGAAGCTAATATTTTCTCTCGCTCAAGAGGTAAGATTTTGAAACTCTTTTACACAAGAGTTCTCTTAGTATTTTTCTAAATATAATGTTTCTGTCTTTTACTAAGCTCACAAGAGAAGAAGAGAGAAAGAAGAGAAATGAAAACTTCAGGGAGAATGTCCTCTTTTGATAACTTGAAGTATTTTTTCAAGGCTTGGATGGAAGCACTTCCTTTTGGCTTTTGCACTCCTTTTATAGGCTTCTGCAAGTGAGAAAGTCGTCCAAAAATCATTCTAAAATTTTCTCCTTCAAATTTGATCGTTACTGTTCATTTGACTCGGAGGTCGGTCGACCGCACATATGGACCGGTCGATCGGTACACTTTCTTTTATGAAAATGACCATTGGCGAATTCTGCACTATTCGATCGACCTCTGTTTTTGGACTGGTCGACCAGTATAGTCTCGACATTTTGCTTGTTGAAATTGGACATTTTCTGCACTGATCGGTCGACATATGTTCTGGACAGATCGACCAGTCTTCCAGTCGGCAAGTCGACCGCCCTACACTATTTTACGCATAACTTTTTGCACAGTTATTCAAATGAGATGATTTTTATTCTATGACTAACAAAATTCTCTACAACTTTAATATTTATGATTAATCCAAAATCTAATAGGATCATAGTTAATTATTTAATCAAAGTGTAATGCATAAAGTTATCTCTTTTTCTTTAAATCTTTTCAACATTTTAACTTTAATCTTTCGAGGTTTGTATCATCAAAATATAATTTTATATGTCATTAGAACTTAGATCCAATAATCTCCCCCTTTTTTATGAAGACAAATCGAGAAATAAAAAAATGAAAAAATGTATAAGTTGCAAAAAAGTTGTAAAATCAATTTTACTCCTCCTCACACCTAACTTTCATATAAAGTAATATTCATATCATATTTCTCCTACATTTCTCCCCCTTTTGTTTCATCAAAAAAATAATTTGTATATGAAGAAATAACTCCCCATAAATTTATGACTATTTTATAATCGCGAAATGAAAATAATTTGATGAAGATAAAAAAAATCAAAATATGGCATAAAACCTTGGTACAAGATATTCATGATATGTACAAATAAAGTTTAGTATGCTCCCCCTATCACTATTATCAATTTTATATGTTCTCTCTTTTCAAAGAAATACTAATTTTGAATTTTTGAGTAAAATCAAAGATAGATGATACTTTTACCATAACCTTTGTGCTTTTACATTTTCAATTCCTCCATTGCTTTACATGTGAGGCACACCTGAAAAACAATCATTTAAACTTTGGTACCCAAACTTCTTTGGGTCCAATTTTGTTAGTCAAAGTTCCTTTTGGAATCCGAATCATTTCATGTTTTGTTGATTTTCTTATTTTGCATTGATATGCATAATGACTATAAAAACCACATGTAAAACATTTGAATTATGATTTTCTATTGAAGGGATGATTGGATTTCGAATAAGAGTTTTCATTTTCAAAGTATTTCCTAAAATTATTTTTCCTCACATGAGAAGTAGTCTTATTTTGTGAATTTTTCAAAAGATTATTTTCCTTCTTTATTTTTTCTAAAGTACATGCTAGTTTTACAATTTCACAAGCATGTGTAATTTCCAAAGTATCAATTTCATTTCTTAGTTTTTCATTTTCTATAAGACATGTATTCTTTTCTTCTTTTAATCTTTCAATCTCATGTAATAATTTTTCATTTTCCTCTTTAATTGAGAAATAACTTTTTATAAGGGAGGAGAGTTCTTTATTCACATTTAAAGAAATATTTTCTTCGGAAGAGTTCAATGAGTCATAATTTGAATTTGAAGGATTAGAAATTACCTCATCGTTGTGTGCCATTAAGCATAGGTATGCTTTGTCACTAGAAGAGCTTGACGAATCACTTGTTTTACTAGATTCTTCACATTTTTTCTTTTTACCTTTCTGAGAAGTCTTTTTTTTGTGATTTTTGTATGAACTTCGGGTAGGCTTCTCATTTTTCTCTTTCTTTTTCACCACCTTGAGATACTTATCTAGTTTTCTTGTATAGCGGGTGAGTCTCCTCTCGTCTACTTCTTCTTCACTTGAGTCTTCTTCTTTTGGATTTGGTCGTCTACTTCTTCTTCACTTGAGTCTTCTTCTTTTGGATTTGGTTTTAATGCCAATGCTTTCTTCTTGGAAGCTTTTTCTTTTTGATCTTCTTGGATTGAGATCTCATAGGTTAGAAGTGAACCAAATAGATCATCAAAATCCAATTCGTTTAGATATTTTTTTTCGATCACGGTCCTCTTCGTATGCCATTTGGAGGAGAGAAACCTAAAAATCTTTTTCACTTTTGGGGAGTTAGTTCTTGGCTCGTCCAATGAGGCTAAGACATTCAAAATATCATTAAACCGAGCTACGATATCATGTATGGATTCATTATCATGCATTTTGAAAGAATCATATTGATGATTTAAAATATTCAATCTAGATTCTTTAACTTTGTCGGTTTCTTCATAAGTAGTTATGAGCTTTTCCTAAATCTCGGTTGCAGTTTCACAACTTGAAATCCGATTAAACTCAACTTGAAATCCATTAAACTCCATTGAATCCAAAGCACAATAAAATATATTTTTTGTTTTCCAACCAAGTTTTGAAAAAATCTTTTCTTTTTCTTTAGAATTTTTATGAACATAATAACATTTTTCAACTATGTCCCACATGTCGATATCAATAGAACAAATATATGCTTGAATTCTAAGTTTCCAATATGCAAAATTTGATGCATTTAAGAGGGGAAGAAGACTAATTGATTGCCCTTCGGCAAAATGATCACTAGCTGATCAATATAGGTTTTTATCCCATTTTGAATGCATTTCACCCATATCGAGCCCCTAAATTGCCCAACTTTTGGCCAATTATATTTGGAATGCATGGATTGTGATAACTAGTTGATATTCCTCAATTTATACCTAATTCCATGTGCATAGAGATTCTGAAATGCCAAAATCCATAAATATTTCAATTCTATGCCAAGTTATCGTTTTTAGAACAAGTTATCACTCATATATGTCAAGTTATCATTATTTTGAGTGAACTGATTTTCAATGATTTTCTTGCCATAAATCCATTACTATCATGAATGAATCATATTTGGATGGTCATATCTCAACTTGTGCAAAATTTTAAATCCATTTGAACAAGTTATCATTTTTCCAATGCCAAGTTATCGTTAAAGGGCAAAACTATCATTTCGACATGCAAAGCTGTCAATTCTGCACAAAGGCTTAGGCAATCATTGTATTATTGTCCTAACTCATTACTGTTCAAATTTGATCACATTTGGATAACCACAACAAAAGTTATGACAAGTTATCATTTTTAAGGCAATTTAAGTTATCGTTTTGGCACCCAAGTTATCATTCCTATGAAATTTTATTCGTATTTGATTTCTGAATTCACTCACTTGCCACCCTAATCCATTTGATGCCTTCAATGCTCTGAACCATCCATATTTGATCATTTTTCAAGATTTATGCAAAGTTATCATTCCGGGCATTTATAAGTTATCATTTTAAACCTTGATTTGCAACTCTGCACAACACTTAATCATACTTAACATTTGAGCTGATCCTAGTTGCTTTTCCTACCCTTATTTGTTCATAAAATATTTGAGGACTTTGATCCTTGATGTTCTATCCTTTGTAGCAAAGAAAATATGTTGCAAAAAGATGGGAAAAGTAGGGGGGACCATTGGTTTGGTGGTCCAAAAAGGTGACTTCTGCAGCTGTTTTTGGGACCAGAAGACACATGGCACAATCAAGGCATAGGGAATTATCTGATGCTGATCTAAGGGTGATTAAAGGTCAGATATAAGCTGGAAACCCTGAAGGAAGAGGGGGGGGGGGGGGGGTCGGCCATTGCAGATTGGGAGAGAAGGCATCAAGGGTTTGGAGCAAAGAGTTGGAGCTGAAGTGCTGCAAGGATACCTCTGGACAGCTTGAATCCAAGATGATTTCCTTCTGCCCTTTACTACATTTTGTATCAAACTTTGTAAACATGAGGAGCTAAATCCCATGCCTCCTAGGATAGGGTAGTAGTCTAATACATATTGTGGATGGATTATGAATAAGTTCAAACTTCCTGTACTGATTTCTGAATTCTGAAATTTTTGGTTTTACAATTTTGAATTTGAACTGTTATGGATTAGTTCTTGTCATTGGAAGACCCTACTTGTATTTACAACTGAGAAGTTGTCATTTGGTCTAATCTTTATTTAGAAATGAGCAAAGAACCCATGCCAAGTTTCTGGATCCTATTTTGATTGAAAATCTGATTCTGCAAATCTGATTTCTGAACTTTCTGATTTCAGATTTCCCTAAGCTATTTGAATATGATTTGTCATTGGGTATTTGATTAATTGAACAATTGAGAAGTTATCAGAAATGAATTAGGAAGCTTTGACATTTTATGATTCAATTCTATAATTACCATGAATTTTTCTGATTTGAATGAGTTGCTGAATTCTGTTTTCCTTAATTCGAATTCTGTTTTCTTGAATTCAAGAAATCTGATAGTCCATTGTTAAGCCCCACTTTAATCCACCATTGAGAGATGATTTTAAGGCATTCCATGAGATTCAGAGATGAGCCAAGGAGCAATGACAATTTCTGATTTCCCAACTTGTGATTCTATGCATTTTGGTTCCAATTAGTGTGAAGTGTGGATCCCATTTTTATTTGCAACCGAGAGGTTGAATTAAGGTCCTCTTGTAGTTTAGAGATAAACCAAGGACCATTAGCACTTTTATTGGATAAGTTTCATTCCTGCCAAGCTAATTGAAGTGATTCCATTGTCTTGTGACCATGCCTTGAGGTTATCATTTCAGATTTTATTGAAATTGCCAAAAAATCAGCAAGTGTCTTGAATTGAACCTAATGATAACTTGGTTTTCAATGAGGATTCTTTTCTAATTCAACTTGGCTAATAATCATATGACAATATATTGTTTAGTTCTGGTCAATTTAAGCTGTGAAAATAGCCATAATGAAAGTTGAATTGGATTTGACTAAAAAGTGATAACTTGTCCATTTCCATCCATAATTGAATAAAATGAAACCCAACTCTTAGGAGGACCTTCCTCATTGATAGTTAACCCCTTTTAGTCTCTAGATTAGCATTTATAATTCAGTTTAGTTAACTTTTCAAAAACTTCAAAATAGTTATCATTCTACATACTTTTAAAAATCTGTTTTCCAAACTCTTTAAAAATATGTTTTTGCCACTTCAAGTAGGGTTAGTCTAAATTGTTTTTAGGTAGTCTAGGACTTCAAATCACTGTGGATACGACATTTAGGGTTACTACAATTAACCTGTGCACTATAGTAGAGAGTGAGTTAGGGAGTTGAAACAAAAATTGAAAAAATTGACTTTTGACCCAAAAATCAGCAAGTTATCATTGAACCACTCAATTTCACTATCAAGTTTTTGGCCCCGTTGCCAGGGGTTTGAGGTCAATTAGTCTAACTTAGATAGTTTAGATTAGTTTTAGATTAGTTTTTAGTCCATTTGTTAGGCCAATTTTCAGTTTTTGCAAGTTATCATTCCAAATTTTTAATTTTTGTCTAGTTTACCTTCTTTTCTCAATTTGATACTTCTGAAATCATTTATGCAGGATTTTGACAATCAAGTGGACCATTACAAATTAGATCCTGAGCTTGAAAGAAGATTCTTAAGAAGAAGGAGATTGCAAAGGTTGGAGGAAAGAAGAAGGATATTTGAAGAAGAGGAAGAGGAACAAGTAAACATGGCTGCACCAAGGACTTTGAAGGATTGCTATTCTCCTAATAATGTCAGAAATCAACAAGGGAATGGAGTCCTAGCACCAGCTGCAAACTTTGAAATGAATTCAGCCTTGGTGACAATGATAAGGCAATACCAATTTTCTAGATTGGGCAATGAAGATCCAGCCTCACACTTGGACAATTTTAAGAAAATTTGCAGCACAGTCCACTTCAACAATACACCCAAGGATGCTGTTGATGCGTTAAATTTGTAACAATAAAATTTGCTAGCAAGTGCACTAGTCGCTCAAGTAATATAGTAAAAAGGAGTAAGAGTGTCGAACCCACGAGGAATATTATTAATTCGAATCCAAACTCAATTATAATCCCGTGACTTTTATCTACAAAAAGAAAAATGTTAGTTTATTCACGATAATTAAAACAAATAGTACATATGCACAGAGAATTATTTATAATTTATTTACATCTCCTAATAATTCATAAAAATCAGAAAGTAATTAATAAAATATTCCCCGGCAACGGCGCCAAAAACTTGATGCGTTAAATTTGTAACAATAAAATTTGCTAGCAAGTGCACTAGTCGCTCAAGTAATATAGTAAAAAGGAGTAAGAGTGTCGAACCACGATGAATATTATTAATTCAATATCTGGATTTATAAATTAATAAGAGAGGAAAAACATGAATTTTTGGAAAGAAGTTTTATGAAATAAAATAAAGAAAATAAGATAAAGATAAGATAATGTGTTGAAGTTAGGCCTTAGGATGAAAATAGATCATGATAAATATTTGAACCGTAAAAGATAAATTTAATCTTTAAAGATGGATTAGGAATTTTCCCAAGTTATTAATTTACAAGATTAACATCACAGAGTCCACAAACTGGTAATTCTGCTATTTAATCCGGTAAATCAAACTATCTTAAATTTAATCAGACCTAAAGTCCCACAAACTGGTATTCGTCAGATAAGATTAAAATTAAGATGCATTAATATGAAAATCCTAGACTATTAATCACTCCACAAACTGGTTAGATTAACAGACCACATAAACTTGATTCTCCACGCACTAGTTATCAAATTTATGTCAATTATTAATTTCACATAAAATCAATTAATTCAATTAATGAATTCTGAAATCAAATAATCCACAAACTGGTAAGTACTCAACTCAGAAATCCAAGTAATTAAATCAAAAGCATTAAGCACAATTAACTAACTGATCAGAAAAGATTAAAACAAATAATATAGGGTCCAAATAGTTTCCCTTCAATAATAATCTCCTAACATGAAATAAATAAAAATATGGAGTTCATCCTAGAAATTTTGGAGAGATAATAACAAAATAATAATAATTGGAAGAATTACACCCAAATAGACAAAAGTCAAAGCTTCGGATCACGGGCAGACAGTCGGGCAGCCTCTCGGACTTGATCACGGTTGCGATCAACTTCCAGCCGTCGCACCTCTCTCCTTTTGGTCGTAGCCTGCAGAGCTCACGACTCGCCATGGAAGAAACCTGAACTTCAGAGCACCCTTTGGAACGATGGATTCTTCACGTATTTATAGGGTGCGGACGGCCTTCCTGTTGATCATGATGTACGGCCGAATTTAAATTCACGGGATAAATCTCGGCCAAAAATGATAATTCTTCTAACTATTACACCAAAAGATAAATCCTTTTATCTTTGCCCCTTTAAATCTCGGCCAAAACGAAATTATTTTGTCTTTACGCCCAAAGAGATAAAATCATTTAATTGTTACTCCTTTTGAATCTCGGCCAAAATGATAAACAATTCATATCTTTACACCTTTCCATTACGCCCAAAACGATAACATCTTCTAGTTTTGGCCAAAATGATGAGTTTTCTTTCCGTTACCCCCTCCAAATCTCGGCCAAAACAAAGAAGAGTCCCTATCATTACCCCCTGGAAATCTCGCCCAAAACGACTTGGGTGTAAAGCCAAATCTCGGCCAAAATGAATTCTTTTATCTTTACCCCTTCAAATCTCGGCCAAAACAAAGAAGAGTCCCTATCATTACCCCCTGGAAATCTCGCCCAAAACATCTTTATCTTCATGCCATTACGCCCAAAAGATAAAATCCTTTTATCTTTACCCCTTCAAATCTCACCCAAAACGGCTTGGGTGTAAAGCCAAATCTCGGCCGTAATAAATTCTTTGAAATTCGGCCGTGTTTTGAATTTTCCTGCAAAATAATTATTCAAATTTAATTAATCCATCCACAATTAAAATATTTAGAGAATTAATAATTAAAATTAATAAATCCGGAATTATGATTAAAAGTGACTAAAAAATGATGCATGCCATGAACAAATTACAGAAAAATTAACTAAAATAATAATCTAAAATATGAGCTTAAAACTTTTTCTTTTTCTTTTCATTTTTCAACTTTATTTTCAATCATTTAAAAGTTCTAATCTTCAAGCAGGATTGCACAAGGAAGTCCATGTAGCGGGCTTTAGACTGATGACTCCCAGACCAGATGGCCTTAGGGCAACAGGTGATAAGGCACCCCTCGAGTTTACTTGCCCAAACAACTAAGGTTCTGAATGAAGAGTTCGAACTTAGCCATGGTTCAGTACTCATGTGCTTTTCCATATTCCACAAGATGGTCCATGTAGCAGGCTTTCGATCGACGGATCCCAGAGCAGTTGCCCTTAGGTCGCCAAGCATGAACCCCTACGGATCTAATTACCCGAACACACCTTGGTTCCGGATAACACTTTTGTACCTACATATAACTTTATTCATTTTTTTATTTGTTGGGGTTTAACTAACCCTTCTTTTTTTATAAGCTCAAAAAGTACTTGATATGGTCAATAAGAAGGCTACTACTAATCAAGACTTATAATAAATAAAAAGGCATGAATATGATTTTGTCGTCTAATCATTCATAATTCTATTTAGCATGGGCACACAGTCTATAAGTTTGATACTAAAATAGCAAGTGATAAGAAAGAAAAGTATTCAAATTTCATCAATTAACAATATGTCTTTGAACTTCTACTAAAAGATAATTAAAACAGTAAGACAAGAGTTTGTAAGATGGTAGCAAAAATAAATGCATGCAATGGTATTTTTTAGAAAATTTTCAAAATTTTCGATTTTTTTGGATTTTTTTTTACAACTAGATGCAAACATAAGCAAATAAAAAGAAAGAAACATGCAATGCATGAAATGCAAACTCCCCCAAGCTTGAACTAGACACTGTCCTCAGTGTTAAGCTAGCAAGGGAAAGTGAAAAGATAATATAGAAAAGCTAAAGAAATAAAAATAAAGAAAAGGGAAAAGATACAACCGGATTTATTTTCGATGGAGAGATGCTCGGCCTCAATATATATATCGATGAAGGTGTCGGGCGCAAAAGCTGAAGAGACTCGGTCGATAATTCTTGTGGTGTCAGTGTTATGAACTTCATGGCCGCAAATGGTGTCGGTGAGAGGAGATCTCGGCCGATAATTGATGGATCTCGGCCGATAATGGAGAGTTTCGGCCGTAAAAGCTTGGCCGCAACATTTTGTTGATGAAGATCTCAGCCGTGCAATCTCGACCGTAAGAGCTGGTTGATGAAGAACCTCGGCCGTAGTTGATGAAGCTCGGTCGTAAGCAGAGAGCGTGGTGTGAGGATCGGCTGTAAGGAATGGGTGGTGGCGCTGATTTGCAAGGATGCGGAAGGGGTAAAGAATTTAAAGGAAACTCTATGCGTAAACTTACCTTTCCCACGTGATGCGCGCAGTGAAGGGTCACATCAAATTCAAGGAGCGCAGCGATCGGCCGATTCCAAGGTGATATTTCCTTTCGCCTTGTCATGTCCGGGATGAACCCGACGTGTTAATTCATGTATCGCTCAGTCCACGTATCCGAAGAAATGATTAGTCGAATTTCTCTCCGTGCAAAAAAAGAAATATCGATTAGATGACTCCTTAAACTATTAATTAAAATGCCAAACAACTAACTAATTAAATAAAAAAAATTAACTTAATAAAAAAATAGAGAGAATTGGTTGTGATTAAATATTCAATTCGTCACTGCAACAACCAAGTGTCAGAAAAAAAATAAAAAAAAATAAAAAAATTGATATCTGATCAGAATGTGTGACATATAAATTTATCCAAAGGATTAACTTAGTTGTGATTAGATTTTCACTCAAGTCCTGCAACAACTAATTTTCAGTAAGATAAAAAAAATAATAATCATACATCTAATCTTCATCTAATTAATTAAAGAACTTTAGCATTAATCAGATAACTAACTAAATTAACTTTTTTAAAAAACTAACTAACAGAAAAAATAGTAGAATAATAAAATTGGTTGTGATTAAATATTCAATTCATTACTGCAACAACCAAGTGTCAGGAAAAAAATATTATTTACATATATAACAATTTAATACAGAGCGGAGGTCACGGACCAATGAAAAATATCAATTAAAAATATGATCAAATTAAGATATGTCGAGTAACAAGAAAAGACAATTATGCGTGATCAAAACAAAATCCATTCTCAATCCGAAAATCGGTTAGCCCTATACAGCAAATAAATTAACGAAATCACGGGCCGAGTCAAGTAATAATAAGTTGGATTCCAAAATCATCAATTGTTGCAGATGGATTTAAGACTTAATCGGGATGGCCTAATCAGTAATCAATCAACATCAATTATACGTTTGAGTCCAATATCAAGAGACTAAAATAAATCCAGAAATCATGGCGCCATATCAGCCTGAAAAAATAAAAATAAAAATCCTGAGTTATCAATTAACAGAATAATCAGCAATTAATAGGATTTGAATTGGGCCATAGCTTGAGAGACGAAAATTGAGGCACAAAATCTGAAAAGATAAATTCCGTGCAATTAATAGAGTCTGAATTTGACGCAATCAGATGCCGCAAGGCGTAACAGGAAAAATCATGGTAAGAAAGGCGTAATTCAGGGGGCGTCAAGAATTATGAAATTATATCGGGCGGCGCAATCAGGGGCGTAATATCAATGATAAACAAATCCGACTTATAAGAATTAATGAGCGCCAAAGAAGGAAAATCTGGCAATATGGGTGTAATACCATGGAGAGAGAAAATTGAAGTGACAAACATCCAGATGCAAGGCGTAATCAGGGGTGTAATATGATAGACAAAATTGAGCGATGGAAGGCGTAATATGATAGAAATAAATGAATTGGGTGGCAAATGCAAGGCGTAATAGGAAATGAATTGGGCGACAAATGCTAGGCGTAATAGGAAATGAACTGGGCGACAAATGCTAGGCGTAATAGGAAATGAATTGGGCGACAAATGCTAGGCGTAATAGGAAATGAATTGGGCGACAAATGCTAGGCGTAGTAGGAAATGAATTGGGCGATGCAAGGCGTAATAGGGGCGTAAACCAATCCACTGACGCAAACCAAATATCTCGGCCGAAACAAATCAAGGCGTAAAACACGTTCGAAAAATTCATGGAAATTTTGAGACAATAAGGAAGGAAATCTCGACGGAAAGAGAAATTAATTGATGGAAATCACGTCCAGAAGTCAAATTAAAAAGTTCATAGAGTAATATGACATGGGCGAAATTGCAGGCGGATCAGAATTTGCGGCCGAAATCGAAAATTGCATGTATTAGCGTAATCAGTGCAGAGTAGAATATAAGGTGTAATAAGGGTCATACGAGAAAAATAGAAACGCCGATAGACCAATTCCAAAACTTGGGCGCCAAATGAAATCAATAGGCAATCAAATCAGTGGGGCGCAAATCAAAAAATTAATCCGGCCGCAAAATCGGGGGCAAAAAATCAGGAAATGATGGCAACTTGCGGGGGTAAAATAAGAAATCAATTTCGGACATCAATTGCGAACAAATTACGGGCGTCATATCAGAAGTTGCCACCAACATGATGAATACATCTCCGAATTATAGGATCACATATAGAAGGAAAAAAATCCAAATCAATTCAAAAATTGGATATCATGATAAAAAGATCTGCAGAGAAAATTTAAAGGCGCCAAATATGAATAAATAAACCCCAAAATTATAGGATAGATAAAATCAAATCAGCATAGCAGATACATCAGCTGGAATTACGGGGCAAATCGGACATTGGATTTGAGGCGATAAGAAAATCCGGCAAATCAGGCTTTACAGGCGTAATATCTGAAAGGTAAAATTTAGTGTAATAAACTGAATTGGGCACAATACAGATTCATATTCATTCATCGGCCAAAATCATAAATGAATCAGCAACTCAAATATTTAACCAACGTAATCATTCATAGGACAGATTTGCTTGGCCGCCAAATTAAAAACTTTTCATATCTCGGCCGAAATGAGAACTTTCCATATCTCGGCCGAAATGAACTTGGGTGACATTGCGGGCGTAAGAGTGCCAAACAAATGCAAGGCGTAAAGAGAAAAAAAAATCGAAAGCGCCAAATCCCGGGCGAAGCACCATTAACAGCATGAATCACGTCAGAAAATTCAATAATGAGAGATAATTCTTCACACATAATTCTGCAATAAATCACATCAGAAAATTATAAAAAGAAAACCTGATAGTCTTAATCCGATATGGGCGTGATAGATCAAATTTTTAAGGATTTCAAACCAAAAAATCATCAAGAGAACTGAACCATTATAACAATTAATAAGATAAGATGCCAAAAGAATAATTCCAGCTGCGCAACTAAATTTTTTTTTTTCCGAAACTTATCTCTGCAACAAGAAATTATTTACAAAATAACTCATTATTTACAGAAAAAAATACATACAACTACAAAGAATTTCACAGATAATTTACATATACTACAAAAAATTATGGCCATAAAGTGTCACTTTTATCATATATGATCAGAAAAATTTTGTCAAATTGTGCTTGTGAGTATAAAGGTTGTCGCAAGAGTTAAAAGTTGAAATTTGACCACAAGTTTAGTCACAAATTCTTTTCATAAAATAAATTCAGTGAATTCGGTGCAAAATTTTCTTGACGGGATGTATCAACTTAATCTCAAACTAAGCGCTGAATACAAAATATTAAAATTTTTCCCGAAGGTGTCCAGCCAGAAATGACAGAAAAGCTCCAATAAGATATATCAAATTGGATAATGATTGTAGGTGCAAAACTTCAAAACTTTAATTAACTGTGATTTGATCAGAATTATCAGAGCGCAAAAACTGAGAGAGATAAGACACCGGGCGTAAAAGATTTTTCGAAGTCATTAAAGTCGAAACGAGGTCAAATCCAACTTATACGTTCAGAAATACATTACGGCCGAATTGAAGTCGACCGCCTTTGGCCGTAATGCAGAACTGGTTTCGGTCGAAACAAAAAAAATAGAATTAAACTTATTCTTATATCAACAGATCAGTCGTTACGGCCTAGAAAGAGTGAAATTCATGTTGAGTGATCCATTACGGCCGAAAAAGAATAAACCACTTTGGCCAAAACAAAGTCAAATCAATATGAATATAGCATGGCATAAAACAAAGTTTAGCCAATTAAAACATTACGGCCGAGAAACATAAAGTTTTCAGAAGATTTCAGGCACCCATAAACAAGCTCAAATCATATAAAGCCGATAAAAATTAATTACGGTCTCTTTATCCAAATAAAAAAAATCCACTCGACGTCAAAATTCTCAGATAGTGGCCGAAAGACAAACGCATTTTAATCCAAACTCAATTATAATCCCGTGACTTTTATCTACAAAAAGAAAAATGTTAGTTTATTCACGATAATTAAAACAAATAGTACATATGCACAGAGAATTATTTATAATTTATTTACATCTCCTAATAATTCATAAAAATCAGAAAGTAATTAATAAAATATTCCCCGGCAACGGCGCCAAAAACTTGATGCGTTAAATTTGTAACAATAAAATTTGCTAGCAAGTGCACTAGTCGCTCAAGTAATATAGTAAAAAGGAGTAAGAGTGTCGAACCACGATGAATATTATTAATTCAATATCTGGATTTATAAATTAATAAGAGAGGAAAAACATGAATTTTTTGAAAGAAGTTTTATGAAATAAAATAAAGAAAATAAGATAAAGATAAGATAATGTGTTGAAGTTAGGCCTTAGGATGAAAATAGATCATGATAAATATTTGAACCGTAAAAGATAAATTTAATCTTTAAAGATGGATTAGGAATTTTCCCAAGTTATTAATTTACAAGATTAACATCACAGAGTCCACAAACTGGTAATTCTGCTATTTAATCCGGTAAATCAAACTATCTTAAATTTAATCAGACCTAAAGTCCCACAAACTGGTATTCGTCAGATAAGATTAAAATTAAGATGCATTAATATGAAAATCCTAGACTATTAATCACTCCACAAACTGGTTAGATTAACAGACCACATAAACTTGATTCTCCACACACTAGTTATCAAATTTATGTCAATTATTAATTTCACATAAAATCAATTAATTCAATTAATGAATTCTGAAATCAAATAATCCACAAACTGGTAAGTACTCAACTCAGAAATCCAAGTAATTAAATCAAAAGCATTAAGCACAATTAACTAACTGATCAGAAAAGATTAAAACAAATAATATAGGGTCCAAATAGTTTCCCTTCAATAATAATCTCCTAACATGAAATAAATAAAAATATGGAGTTCATCCTAGAAATTTTGGAGAGATAATAACAAAATAATAATAATTGGAAGAATTACACCCAAATAGACAAAAGTCAAAGCTTCGGATCACGGGCAGACAGTCGGGCAGCCTCTCGGACTTGATCACGGTTGCGATCAACTTCCAGCCGTCGCACCTCTCTCCTTTTGGCGTAGCCTGCAGAGCTCATGACTCGCCGTGGAAGAAACCTGAACTTCAGAGCACCCTTTGGAACGATGGATTCTTCACGTATTTATAGGGTGCGGACGGCCTTCCTGTTGATCGTGATGTACGGCCGAATTTAAATTCACGGGATAAATCTCGGTCAAAAATGATAATTCTTCTAACTATTACACCAAAAGATAAATCCTTTTATCTTTACCCCTTTAAATCTCGGCCAAAACGAAATTATTTTGTCTTTACGCCCAAAGAGATAAAATCATTTAATTGTTACTCCTTTTGAATCTCGGCCAAAATGATAAACAATTCATATCTTTACACCTTTCCATTACGCCCAAAATGATAACATCTTCTAGTTTTGGCCAAAACGATGAGTTTTCTTTCCGTTACCCACTCCAAATCTCGGCCAAAACAAAGAAGAGTCCCTATCATTACCCCCTGGAAATCTCGCCCAAAACGACTTGGGTGTAAAGCCAAATCTCGGCCAAAATGAATTCTTTTATCTTTACCCCTTCAAATCTCGGCCAAAACAAAGAAGAGTCCCTATCATTACCCCCTGGAAATCTCTCCCAAAACATCTTTATCTTCATGCCATTATGCCCAAAAGATAAAATCCTTTTATCTTTACCCCTTCAAATCTCACCCAAAACGGCTTGGGTGTAAAACCAAATCTCGGCCGTAATAAATTTTTTGAAATTCGGCCGTGTTTTGAATTTTCCTGCAAAATAATTATTCAAATTTAATTAATCCATCCACAATTAAAATATTCAGAGAATTAATAATTAAAATTAATAAATTCGGAATTACGATTAAAAGTGACTAAAAAATGATGCATGTCATGAACAAATTACAGAAAAATTAATTAAAATAATAATCTAAAATATGTTATATTTTGCATGCATCAGCTGTCTATATGAGGCTATTTCTATTCTCACTCAAGGACAAGGCCAAGACTTGGTACAAGACCCTCAAACCAGAAGAGATGGCTACTTGGAAATCTATTATTCAATTGTTTCTAGCTGAATTCTTTCCACCTAGCAAAACTGATAACTATAGAGATCATATTGTGAAGTTCTACCAATTAGATCAAGAGAACATATGTGATGCATGGCAAAGACTTCCGGGGCTATTGAGGGCATGTCCACATCATGGCTTTGAGAAATGACAACTTGTCAACTATTTTCACAAAGGATTGAATTACCCCAGCAAGGTTGCATTGGATACAGCTGCATGAGGATATTTGCATCAAGAAATATTGATGAAGTCTACCAATTGATTGAGAACATGACCAAGAACCACCATTTTCTTACACATGACAGGACAAGAAGGCCATTCATTGAAAACCAAGTCAATAACATTGCTATCCAGATTGAAGAAGGATTGAAAATGGCATTGGAGAACCTGAATTTGTCCACTAATGTAGGAAAGTCTTCAAATAAGGAATCAATGTGTGATGTATGTGGAAACTAGGGCCATGTCACTGAGAGTTGCAACTTGATAATGTAGCAATATGAGCAATCCATAGATCAAGTCAATGCTGTGGGAAATTATGGAGTCAAGCCACCTTCTGAATTCTATACTCCAGAGAATAGGAACCATCCCTATTTTTCCTACAAGACCAATCATTACCAAGGGCCACCAATGTAGAATTCTAATTGGCAACCCAAGATTTTGCCAAGGAATCAACCTCCACCATACCAGTCTCCACAAGTTCAAGTGCAAAGACCTCCTTTTGAGCAACCACCACCAACTCAACCTTCTCAATTTTCAAAAATAGAGGAAATGCTGCAACAAATTCTGAAGAAGCAAGGCAATCAGGAGGAGGCAATTCTGAAAATGAATTCTAGACTCGATACCATTGAGAACCAAGTTGCTCAGCAACCTAGCACATCAGCTAGACCTCATGTATTCTTCCCTGGACAACCTGAATTGAACCCCAAAGAGCAAGTCCAAGCTATCCAGCTCAGGTGGGAAAATTATAGAAGAACCAATGAGGAATGTTGAGGGGAATCCAACTGAAGTCAGCACAAGTTCAAGGCCTGCAGAAAAATCAAATGAGAGGGTTGTCTTGGAAAATCAGAATCAACATCCTCAAGGTGAAGTCAAGGCTAGAATTTTTGATAAGGTGCCTTTCCCTCAAAGGCTAATCAAGGCAAGGCAGGACCAACAATATGGAAGATTTATTGAAATCTTCAAGAAGTTGTATATAAATGTGCCATTTGTAGAGGCAATCCAGGAGACGCCTTCATATGCAAAATTCTTGAAAGAGATCCTTACCAAGAAAAGGAGAATTATGGAACATGAGACCATTGCCTTGACTGAGGAAGCCTCTGCAATCATTCAAAACAAATTGCCACCCAAGTTGAAAGATACAGGAAACTTTTCCATACCTTGTGAAATTGGAAATAGGAAGATTCAAAGGGCAATGTGTGATTTGGGTGCATCAGTGAGTGTCATACCCCTTTCACTTTGTAGGAAGCTTGAAGTTGGAGATTTGAAGCCTACAAATATGTCTCTACAGCTGGCAGACAGATCCATCAAGTACCCACATGAAATCAATGAGGACATACCCCTCAAAGTTGGCAAATTTTACGTACCAATAGATTTTGTGATACTTGACATGGATGAGGACTTGAATACCCCCATACTTCTTGGGAGACCCTTCTTAGCCATTGCTGGGGCTGTCATTGATGTCAAGGAGGGAAGATTGACATTCCAAATTGGGGAGGACAAGATAGAATTTAATTTGGCACAAGTTATCAGTAGGCCAAATTTTCAAGAAATGACTTTGAAGAGGGGCAGCTAGATCAAGTTATTCAGCAAGTTTCTGCCATAATTCCCATTAAAGATCCATTGCAAATGTGCCTAATATTTGATCATTTGAAGGAATTGGAGGATCCAGAGGCTAAAACATACAAATCAGTGCTGAATTCTTCAAAATAAGTGGAAAATTCAGAAATTCAGGGTGAGGTGCAACAAGTTATCATTGCTGAACTCCAAGGAAATTCAGCTCAAGCCAATTATTTTAAATTGGAGCTCAAGCCTCTCCCTAGCAACCTGAAGTATGAATTCAACATTCCCTGTTATAATCAATGCCAACTTGCCTAAAAATCAGGTTGAAGAGTTGCTGAAAAAACTAAGGCTGTACAAGGAGGTAATTGGCTATTTCATTGATGATATCAAAGGTATTAACCCCTCAATTTGCATGCATAGGATCCCCATGGAGGACAGCTACAAGCCCTCCATTGAATGCCAAAGAAGACTCAACCCAATTATGAAGGAGGTTATCAAGAAGGAAGTGTTGAAGTTACTGAATGCTGGGATTATTTACTCCATTTTAGATAGTGAATGAGTCAGTCCTGTCCAAGTGGTGCCTAAGAAAGGAGGGATTACAATAGTCAAACTAGATTCTAATGAACTCATACCCAACAAGACAGTCACAGGATGGAGGATGTGCATTGATTTCAGGAAATTGAACAAATCAATTAGGAAGGACCACTTCCCACTTTCTTTCATTGATCAAATGTTGGCGAGATTGATAAGACACTCTCACTTTTGTTATTTGGATGTTTATTCAGGTTTTCTACAGATCCCCATCCATCCACAAGACCAACACAAGACTACCTTCACTTGTTCATATGGGACATTTGCATATGGGAGGATGCCATTTGGATTGTGCAATGCCCCTGCCACATTTCAGAGGTGTATGATGTCCATCTTTTCAGACTTCATTGAGGACATTATTGAGGTGTTCATGGATGACTTTTTAGTTTATGGAGATTCCTTTGAGGCCTGTTTGGAAAATTTGACAAAAGTGTTGCAAAGGTACAGGGAATCCAATCTAATTCTGAATTCGGAAAAGTGCCACTTCATGGTTCAAGAAGGAGTGGTATTGGGCCACATTGTATCTAGTAGAGGGATTGAAATGGACAAGGCAAAGATTGAGGCAATTGAGAAGTTACCACCTCCAAAGAATGTGAAGGCTATAAGGAGTTTCTTGGGACATGCAGGCTTCTATAGAATATTCATTAAAAACTTTTCAATGATAACCAGACCCCTCACAAGGTTGCTGGCCAAAGATGTGGAGTTCAATTTTGATGAGGAATGCTTAAAGGCTTTCAACCACTTGAAGGAAGCCCTCACTTTAGCCCCCATAGTGCAGCCACTAGATTGGGCTTTGCCCTTTGAAATTATGTGTGATGCATCAGATCAGGCAGTAGGGGCAGTGTTGGGGCAAACCAAAGAGAAGAAGCACTATGTTTTATGTTATGCTAGCAAGACATTGGATGAAGCCCAAGTCAACTGTGCCACCACTGAAAAGGAATTGTTGGCTGTTGTGTTTGCCTTTGACAAATTCAGATCTTATTTGATTGGATCCAAAGTAATTATCTTCACTGATCACCAGACAGTAAGGCACCTGATCAACAAGAAGGAATCAAAACCAAGGCTCATAAGATGGATCCTATTGCTACAAGAATTTGATGTTGAAATCAGGGATAAAAGAGGGACAGAAAACTTAGTTGCTGACCACTTATCAAGGATGGAAGGAGTTCAGGATTCTAATGACTCACTCCCCATCAATGACTCCTTTCCTAATGACTTTTTGATGGCAATATCAGCTGCCCCTACTCCTTGGTATGCTGATATTGTTAATTATTTGGCATGTGGGATTATTCCTTCTGACTTCTCCTATCAACAGAAGAAAAAGTTCTTCCATGTCTTGAAGGACTTCTATTGGGATGACCCTCTTCTATTTAAAAAGTCCCCTAATGGCATTTTCAGGAGATGTGTACCAGAAGCTGAATTCCAATCAGTTTTGTATGAATGCCACTCATCTCCATATGGTTGACATGGAGCCACTCAAAAGACTGCTGCCAAGGTGCTACAATCTGGTTTCTATTGGCCTTCTTTGTTCAAAGATGCATATATGTATGTGAGAAAAAGAGTTGTGATGAATGTCAAAGGGCATGGTCAATATCAAGGAGGAATGAAATGCCTCAGAATGGGTTTTTAGAAGTGGAAATATTTGATGTTTGGGGCATTGACTACATGGGGCCTTTCCCTAGTTCATTTGGATACAAATTCATACTACTTGCTATTGACTATGTATCCAAATGGATAGAGGCAACTCCAACTTCAATTGCTGATTCCAGGGCTGTAATCAAGCTTTTCAAGGAGATAATCTTCCTAAGATTTGGAATCCCAAGAGTGGTCATAAGTGATGGAGGCAGCCACTTCATTGAAAAATGTTTTGAGAACCTTCTAAACAAATATGGAGTCAAGCATAAGGTCTCAACTGCTTACCATCCTCAAACAAATGGCCAAGCAGAAATTTCAAATAGGGAAATCAAGACCATATTGGAGAAAACAGTTTCCTTGACTAGGAAGGATTGGAGTTTGAGGCTAATTGAGGCACTTTGGGCATATAGGACAGCCTATAAGACCCCTATAGGCACTTCTCCTTACAAATTGGTTTATGGGAAGACATGTCACCTACCAATTAAGTTGAAGCATAAGGCATATTGGGCAGTAAAGGCACTCAATTTTGATATGCAAGCATGTGGACAAAAGATGCTTCTCCAAATTGATGAGTTGGATGAGATTAGGCTAAATGCCTACCATAATTCAAAATTTTACAAGGAAAGGACCAAGAGATGGCATGATAGCAGAATTCTGAAGAAGGAATTCAAGGTTGGAGACTTGGTATTGCTGTTTAATTCAAGGTTAAAACTATTCCTTGGAAAGTTGAAATCAAGGTGGAGTGGACCCTTCAAAGTCCACAAAATTTATCCTTATGGAGCTGTGGACCTTCTGAATGATAAAGATGACATATTCAAGGTCAATGGACAGAGGTTGAAGCCATATAATCCCACAGCTTAAGAATCAGCTAAGGAGGTGCTGAATTTGCAAGATTTGCCAAGTTTGCCTAGCTGAATTCAAGTGGAAAGATGTCCAGCCTAAGACATAAAGCAGGGCACTCCTTGGGAGGTAACCCAAGTCATTTTACACTTAACTTTTCTATTTTGCAGGAATAAAGAAGGGAGGAATCAGATCCATCCATAAATTGACAAGAAGGGAGTACCCCTACCCTTAATTTTCATTCTTCTCACTGACATCCCAATGATAACTGATCTAATCTTTTCTCTCATACTGAATTCATCATGTTAATGTCTGAATCATCATGCATATCAGTTGTCCCAATCCACCTTAGCTGAATTTTAGTGCAGATTTAGTGAATCCCATTACCTTGTTGAATTGTGCATCTAAAAATCTGATATTGAATACCCCACTGATCTCTTTTGTTTCTCTGCAAGATTAGATGCAATTCATGAAGTATGGAACACCTGAAGAGTAGGATTGAAATGCAAGACCCATTGGAAGGGACCAAATGCAAATTCCATATATTTCACACCCTCTCAATCCTCTCCCTTGCCTTAACTTTCCAACACTGTGGACAGTGTTGATGCTAAGCTTGGGTGAGGAAATCTGGTACTTTTCTAACCTTTACACCATGTTTTCAATCTATTTTAATACTAATATCATCATTTACTACCAGGTTATCATTGTTTGAACAAGTTATCACTCGGTTGTCACTAGTTATCACTCGGTTATCATTTTTTGGGCTCAAGTCAATTTTAAATTTATTTTAACTCTGAAATGGGTAAAATGCTTCATTATGACAGTTGGTACACTCCAATACCAAGTGGCCAACTTGGCCATTAGTCTTGTTGCTTTAATTGGCTATTCAATTCAGATGCACTTGAATAAATTTTCAGCTGAAATTTTTTTCTTTTTGTGGGTCACACTAGCTGATACTTATGGATTGAATTAGTAATATCAGATGTCTAGAAGGAAATCAAGGTCTTGCTGTCATGTTAAATAGGAAAACTTGACTTTTTGGATAAAGGGATCTAAACTATACTTGAGTTTGAACTATTGCTCTCTTCATGAACAGGATAGCAAAAGAATAATGGAGAAAAGAAAAAAGTGAAAAGTTGCATTTTGCATTGCATGCATGCATAAATAAAGAGAGTGAAATTTCAAAAAGGAACCTCTCCTGAATAAAGTCAGGATTTTTATCCTGTGACCAGCATGAATAAAAATCAGGCCTTGACCTGTTTACTTACATTTCATGAATAAAAGTCAAGTGTTAAACCTGTTTAATCAATTGAAAATCTGTTCATGAAGAGATTTGTAGTTCAAGCTCTTTGTAAAGTTGACAATTCTTATAATTCAAACATGTTATTGCTAGTACTTCTTCCATGGCTTAAATTTGCTTTAGCCTATGTGATTCCCTAGCTAGAAATTGAGTCTTTGGAAAGAATGAAGTGTTGGCAAAGTGGAAAACTCATTGGATTCAATTCAGTTGACTTTTACTTCATTTGTGGACTTCTAATTCAAGTTTGTCCTTAATTTCTGAATGTTTTGCTTGAGGACAAACAAAAGGTTAAGCTTGGGGGAGTTTGATCACTAGCTGATCAATATAGGTTTTTATCCCATTTTGGATGCATTTCACCCATATCGAGCCCCTAAATTGTCCAACTTTTGGCCAATTATATTTGGAATGCATGGATTGTGATAACTAGTTGATATTCCTCATCTTATACTTAATTCCATGTGCATAGCGGTTCTGAAATGCCAAAATCCATAAATATTTCAATTCTATGCCAAGTTATCATTTTTAGGACAAGTTATCACTCCTACATGTCAAGTTATCATTATTTTGAGTGAACCGATTTCAATGATTTTCTTGCCCTAAATCCATTACTATCATGAATGAATCATATTTGGATGGTCATATCTCAACTTGTGCAAAATTTTAAATCCATTTGAACAAGTTATCATTTTTCCAATGCCAAGTTATCATTAAAGGGAAAACTGTCATTTCGACATGCAAAGCTGTCAATTCTGCACAAAGGCCTTAGGCAATCATTGTATTATTGTCCCAACTCATTGCTGTTCAAATTTGATCACATTTGGATAATCACAACAAAAGTTATGACAAGTTATCATTTTTAAGGCAATTTAAGTTATCATTTTGGCATCCAAGTTATCATTCCTATGAAATTTTATTCATATTTGATTTCTGACTTCACTCACTTGCCACCCTAATCCATTTGATGCCTTCAATGCTCTGAACCATCCATATTTGATTATTTTTCAAGATTTATGCAAAGTTATCATTCCGGGCATTTATAAGTTACCATTTTTAACCTTGATTTGCAACTCTGCATAACACTTAATCATACTTGACATTTGAGCTAATCCTAGATGCTTTCCCTACCCTTATTTGTTCATAAACTATTTGAGGACTTTGATCCTTGATGTTCTATCCTTTGTAGCAGAGAAAATATGTTGCAAAAAGGTGGGAAAAGTAGGGGGGACCATTGGTTTGGTGGTCCAAGAAGGTGCCTTCTGTAGCTGTTTTTGGGACCAGAAGACACATGGCACAATCAAGGCATAGGGAATTATCTGATGCTGATCTAAGGGTGATTAAAGGTCAGATATAAGCTGGAAACCCTGAAGGAAGAGTGTGTGTGTGTGGGGGGGGGGGTCGGCCATTGCAGATTGGGAGAGAAGGCATCAAGGGTTTGGAGCAAAGAGTTGGAGCTGAAGTGCTGCAAGGATACCTCTGGACAGCTTGAATCCAAGATGATTTCCTTCTGCTCATTACTACATTTTGTATCAAACTTTGTAAACATGAGGAGCTAAATCCCATGCCTCCTAGTATAGGGTAGTAGTCTAATACATATTGTGGATGGATTAGGGATAAGTTCAAACTTCCTGCATTGATTTCTGAATTCTGAAATTTCTGATTTTATAATTTTGAATCTGAACTGTTATGTATTAGTTCTTGTCATTGGAAGACCCTACTTGTATTTACAACTGAGAAGTTGTCATTTGGTCTAATCTTTGTTTAGAAATGAGCAAAGAACCCATGCCAAGTTTCTGGATTCTATTTTGATTGAAAATCTGATTTCTGAACTTTCTGATTTCAGATTTCCCTAAGCTATTTGAATCTGATTTGTCATTGGGGATTTGATTAATTGAACAACTGAGAAGTTATCATATGTCCCACTCTTGTTCAGAAATGAATTAGGAAGCTTTGACATTTCATGATTCAATTCTATAATTACCATGAATTTTTCTAATTTGAATGAGTTGCGGAATTCTGTTTTCTTGAATCCAAGAAATCTGATTGTCCATTGTTAAGCCCCACTTTAATCCACCATTGAGAGATGGTTTTAAGGCCTTCCTTGAGATTCAGAGATGAGCCAAGGAGCAATGACAATTTCTGATTTTCCAACTTATGATTCTATGCATTTTGGTTCCAATTAATTAGTGTGAAGTGTGGATCCCATTTTTATTTGCAACCGAGAGGTTGAATCAAGGTCCTCTTGTAGTTTAGAGATAAACCAAGGAACATTAGCACTATTATTGGATAAGTTTCATTCCTGCTAAGCTAATTGAAGTGATTCCATTGTCTTGTGACCATGCCTTGAAGTTATCATTTCAGATTTTATTGAAATTGCCAAAAAAGTCAGCAAGTGTTTTGAATTGAACCTAATGATAACTTGATTTTCAGTGTGGATCCTTTTCTAATTCAACTTGGCTAACAATCATATGACAATATATTGTTTAGTTCTGGTCAATTTAAACTGTGAAAACAGCCATAATGAAAGTTGAATTGGATTTGACTAAAAAGTGATAACTTGTCTATTTCATCCATAATTTAATTAGATGAACCCCAACTTCTAGGAGGACCTTCCTCATTGATAGTTAACCCCTTTTAGCCTATAGATTAGCATTTATAATTCAGTTTAGTTAACTTTTCAAAAACTTCAAAACAGTTATCATTCTGCATACTTTTAAAAATCTGTTTTCCAAACTTTTAAAAAATATGTTTTTGCCACTTCAAGTAGGGTTAGTTTAAATTATTTTTAGGTAGTCTAGGACTTAAAATCACTGTAGATACAACATTTAGGATTACTACAATTGACCTATGCACTGCAGTAGAGAGTGAGTTAGGGAGTTGAAACAAAAATTGACTTTTGACCTAAAAATCAGCAAGTTATCATTCAACCCCTCAATTTCACTATCACAAAACCAATGCCACTTGATGCCATGGCTCTTAAAAAATGTTAAATATTAAAACAAGATGATCAAATCTTAAAACGATTAGATCTAAAAATGATTAGATCTTAATACCAATTGTAGGATCCCAAAGGGCACCAAGAGGGGGGTGAATTGGTGTTCAATCCGAAAATGTCGATTCAACAAAAATCATTGTGGAAGCTTAAAATCAATTCTTAAAAACCTTTTAAATTAATGCAATTCAGATCACATCAAACTCAATGTGAGAGGTAGAGAGAGAGAGAGAGAGAGAGAGAGGAAATCAAATACAAAGGTGCATGGGTGGTTGTTGACGACGTTCGGCCACACCTTAGCCTATGTCCCCGCTCCAACTTCTCGACCTCGAGACAGTCAAAGATTCCACTGGGCAAGGAAGAACACCCTTTACATCAACCACCATTCTCCGCTTCGAGAGGCAAGGCAACTTCTCCTCCTAGGAAGTTAATCTTTTCTCTCGCTCAAGAGATAATATTTTGAATCACTTTTACTAAATCAGATTACGTCTTCGGGAATCGGTGACTCTCTTTGTTATGGAATAATAATGATTGCAATGATGAGTCTCTGTTTGGACCCCTAAGAATTTTATATAAGCACTCCTTTTTATAGATGATAGGAATTATAGACCTACTGGGACTCTGAATTAATCCCCCAAAATAGGTCACCTATCTCGTGATAAAGAAATAAATCAAGTCCGAATCACATACATAATACCCCTAAAAATTTTTGTTGACTGGACAACGAGACCCTACCCGTAGGGGAAATCTGCTGAAGCACATAACTAAATAAGGGGACCACAAAGGGTTACAACTAGGTTTAGATTCAAGGCATTATCAACACAACTTTTTTTCTTAAAAAAATTCAATTTATAATAATTAGTTTGTCTAAATAGTTTATCTTTCTCATCATTTTAACTTGTTTGGAGAATAAACCAACTTATCCATGCTTCCAAACACCCCCTTTGCCCTTGGGTTTTCTTTAATTTCTACCTCAAGAGTTTTCATGCAATTATATTAGCATATAATATCTTTAGAGCAACTAAGGCGCGATTTGATTGCGGTATAGGGCATTCACCAGTATTCTTTGTGTATGTGTATTGTTTTCATTTATTCTACTATTTTGTCTTATCCTATTTTCCCCACCATTTGTTTGCCGCGAGAATATCTCATTGCAAAAAATGACTCCTACCCTCCTCCATTTGCCTAAAAGCTATAGAAACGTCAACTGTCAGATGAGAAGGCCACTTGGAGCGTGTAAATAGTGAAATGATTGTTGTGCCCTCGTGTTGTTATGGAGAATAGCTCAAATTCTGGTCATTTCACAAAATACGAAATTCGCAAGTCACAGTCTCGACAAGGATAAACACACGTTGGGACTCGAGAAAATGTTGTGGGGAGGTAATCCTATTTGTAGCTATGTTTGGAGATATTCTTCAGAATAAGCCGCTATTCGCACCTTTATTCGACTTCCAAATGGTGCCTAAGGCTCCAAACACGTACTCCCAAGGATATTCCGATTGTATAATAAAAAAGCATTGAGAGGGAGTGAACTGGTGTAAAAATTTCAATCGAAAATCCTTTTTAAAATTGTTTTAAAAAATCCGATGAGAGTGTGTATGCAAATAAAACACAAAAATAAAAAAAATGATAGAAGATACAAATTCAAAATATTATCGAGGTTCTGCCAACTCCTTGACATCCTCGCTCTGACTCCTCAACTTCGAGACATAGGAGAGATAAACTCTTTTTTATACCACATTGCATTCTTCAAAGGCAAGGCACACCTTTTATTATAAGAGTTTTCTGATTCACAAATGAGTTCTCTCAAACTCTCTTACCGCTATTCACACTTTTTAGACAAATGAGAGAAAGAGAAAGGAATTTGCAAAGAAGGCTCTATAATAAGACAAATGCTTTCATAGTTCTCTCAAACTCTCCATAATGTTTTGCTTGCTTGCATGATCTTTCTTGAGGCTTTGGTATGCCTTTTATATGCTTCTTGAAGAGTTATAGTGGTTGATAAAATCTTGCAAATAATGTAGGTAAAAAACTAATCATTACTGTATCTTTTAGTCTCAGACCGATCATCAACATTTCTCGACCACTTAATATAGTTGTTGGGATTTTCTTGTTTTGGTCAGTCAATCAATATGATCAAGTGGTCAACCTATCGTAGTTCTTCAATTTCTCTAGTCATCTCATAGGTTTTTGATTGTGGAGGCGGTCAATCGATCTGGTTTCATTGTTCAATTGGAAAGTCTCTCACTTTTTTGGTCGATGTGTTGGTCAACCAATTTTGTAGTCCATACGCAATTTATAATACATCGTCTACTTTTCATTCAACCAATTTTCTAGTCGATTGTATATATTCGATCAGTTAGTCGATCGATCACACTTCAAAATTTTATTTTTTTAATTTTGGTGCTGCAAATTTTTTGAGATATATTCACCTATTAATCTCACACCTGTATATACCATCACTTGAAAGTTAATTAGTACCTTTTCAACCAATTTCATTTGTTATCATCAAAACATAGGAATGAAATTTGGGATTCAACAATCTCACCATTTTTATGATGACAAAATCATTGGTTGATGGAGAGATAAAATTAATTTAGCAAATATAAGTATGCTCCCCCTAAATGTATGCATATAACTTTCACAGATTATCCCTCTTAATATGTGCTCTTGTTTTTAAGAAATATAAATGTAAACATCACATAAATCATAAGAGGAAAAAAATCATTTATAAAACATCATGATCGTCATATAACTATTAATATCTCATAAGCATAAGTATAAGCATAAGCATTCATAGGTGTCTAGAAGTTGATCCATGATGCAAAAGTACACCCATAAGCATAGTCATCCAAAATAGTGCATCCATCACAAATCTAAGATAATACATTCATAATACGTGTCCATGCACACGAATATGTGACTAAAGTCATTACAAATGATAGACTACAAATAATGCATGGCACATAACACAAAAGGAAGCAACATAGTAAAATAGTCAAGCCAATCCATCATTTTCATCCAAACTTCTCCCCCTTTTGACATCATCCAAGAAGGATACCAAAACAAACATGAGAGACTAGATCTTGTTGGGACTATCATCCTCAAGAACTATTGAGGCGATGGAACCCCGAGCCACATAGAAGTCCTAAAGTGTCCCAAACACAGCGAACATCATGACCAATCCTTTGGACATCACGCTTTAAAGTGGGCACCTGATGAGTGAGTGTAACCATGTCATTCACCCCAAATGAGGGTCATGAAGCACCCATGACGTTGGAGGTGGATGACCTTGAGATGCATCATGTGTGGGTCCGCAATCGGGGGTTGTTCACAAAGTGATAAGAGTGCTCTAGTCAAATACTTCCTCCGATGCCATAGTAGTAGGTGCCTCAGGCTCATCTCCCTCGTCATTGGTTCCCTTAGGCTCATCGCCCTAACCATCAATTCCCTTTCGACATCCTCAACAATCCAAGTATTATGTGCCACCGAAAATATTTCCTTTGCATAGTATTTGCACTAATGACATCCCATGATCAGGGTTTGATAAACTCCTCACCATCGGGAATGACAACCCCATAGGCAAATTATGATCCTCGTGATCCATGGTCCAAAATATAGAATATGGTTTTGGAGGTTATCTTTTGTTGGACTACTTTCAAGTGGTAAAGGAGATAGAAACCAAAGTGGAGATAGGTAGCATCATGAACACAAGACAATGAACAAAGGACAAGTCAAAGTGGGTGACCTTTGTGTAGTGGACAGGACGTGGGGTGATAATGTGATGGGCCAATTTTAGGCGAGGTGTGAGGAATTGATGCACGTCATCCATTTTATATTGATGTGCTCTCCCACTAAACACTAAGTCCACACCATGCTAAATGGGAAGATATTCAAATGGCCAAACGTGGTTGACATATGAATGGTAATCTGATGAAGGGGAAGGAAATTCAAATATATGACATAACTCATGAGGGATAACAATGATGTTGCACCCAAGAATCCAGTATCAAACCCATCACCATGTAATGTCAAATTAGCACAAAAGAGAAGAACAAGTCATGTGGATACACTCATTCGTGTAAAGTTGCAAGCGTCAACCAACCAATATTTGAAAACATCTCTTCATCCTCTAACATATCTAAGGAATATGAGGCAATGGAAATCGCCCTCTTGTCCTCTCAAGTGCGATAAAAGTTTTCAAAATCAAGGTTTGTTGACCGACTATGAAAAAGAACTATGTCGTAATCTTCAGGTGGTGGAGTTGCTTAGAAATAGGACGTCGACTGGAGGAGGGGTACTGACTCAAAGTAGGACGACAAGCTCAAGCTTATGAACGACCTCGGGATGATGGAACAGGTTGCTTGGGAACGAGCTCAACACTAGCGTGCTTGGTGCGAGGATGAGGAATTTTTCGGAGGATTCAACAATGGGGGTTATGATTAGAGGTTCAGAGCACTAGACAACTGAGAGTGCAGTGCCATGAGACTACACACATGAAAACTGAAGTTAGGGTTAAAAAAGCTGAGAATGTAGTGCCACGAGACTGCACACATGAAAATTGGAGTTATAATTAAAAAATCAATCAAACATAGGTTGCACGAGCCTGGACGACAATGGACAATGGGTGCCCTCGGAACTTGCTGAAGACTACTAGAAATTAGGGAAGAGCACCAACGGATAACATTTGAACACAACTACGACCAATGAACTCTTGAACATAAGGGGAAAATGGGAGAGAAAGGGAGGTTCACTGGAAGGGGAATGTGGCTAGCAATGCCTGAAGAGATCTTCATCGTTACTAGTCAAAACAAGGACACGCGATCGAAGAGAAAGCTCGGCCACACCAATAGCGATTCAAGGGGTAAACTTCGACGATCTACATCAAAAACACCGGCGATTAAAGATGTGACCGGGCTGATCAGAGATTGTGATGAAAGGATATAGATCGAGCATTTTCGTCATTTGCATACAATGTTATCAAAATTGGACCGGACTAGCCAGCCATTTATGCATGCATTTCATCACATATAATTTAAGTTGCATTTAGACTATTTTCATAATTTCTCCATAGCATGCATCAGTTTTACTTCATTTACCTAGGTGTGTGTGTCATTTTGCAGGAAAACTCATTTTAGTTGGTGGAAAATCCTCAAGTTTTTTATGTAGTGAAAAAATGTGAAGAAATCAAGCCAGAAATCATACAACTATAGTCCATAATAGACCATAACATCTCAATAACGACCCTTGCTCAGACCTCATGAGTCATAATATGGCACTCACACCACACACAGAAAGTTAGGCATTTTAGGAACACGGGGCGTGACTAGCTGTTCACGGGTCTCACAGAACTTAATGCCCCGTTGAAGGAATCCTTAACGGACCGTGAGACGCCCTTCATGACCCATACTGAATCTAGACATGGAATATTACTAGTCGGTACTATGAACTCATGACCCTCGAATAATAGATGGAAGATCAACATATTGGTAGTACGGGCCGTAATGAGATGTTCATGACGCTCACAGAATGGTCGTCAGGTATTGACAGTTACGGACCGTAAGAAGACAATAACGACCCATAACACAAGATGATATAACGACCCCGGTAAATTACGTACCGTGAAGGAGGCCAAAGTCATTACCGGCCATGATAAAGATTTAATGGTCGTAACTTACAAGTCGTAAGGCGGAAGACACGATTCTCATAGAAGCTCATCATCACAGGCCGTAAAAACTTCATGCAAACTTCGATTCTGAGTAGGATTTGACCGTGAATGGCTCTTCTCAAACCATTAATTGTGGCTGATTATCGACGTTTCGGATGAATCTTGATTGATCAAGATGCCAAGACGGTGCTTAATCTTCTAGAAGTCAAATTAAATCATAATTACATAGGATGTGAGATAAACAAGGTGATTTCCAAGCTAAGTAGAGATTTAATCCGAATGTTATCGTTTTAAAAAATTTGAGACTCCCACTAGATCAAAACTCTTTGAGAACCCTTGGGATATTTTGAGGTTATAAATAGAGACCCTGGGAAGCATAGAAATTCGTGCTTGATATCTTGAGAGTCGTGCTTTATTGCAAAAGAGAAGAAAAGTCAAGCTTGAAGAAGGTTGTTGGAGAAGAACGAGAAGCGACTCAACATAAGTGTTTCAGGACCGCTCAATCCTATGTTTTGATGATAACAAATTAAATTGGATATAAAAGTTACTAATCTATGCTCAAGTGATGATAATGCAGGTGTAGGATTGATATGACCTCATTCGCAGAAGAAGTCACAAAATTAAATCTTAAAAATAAAGATTCAGCACACGACCGGTCGACCGGCTATGGAGATCGGTCGACTAATATCAAGCGGAAGAAATGTCGAGACTATATTGGTCGATAGTCCGGTCGTTGCACTGGTTGACCAGTCAGGACAGGGATGAATTCCAGAAATGATGAGACTATACCGATCGATGGTCCGGCCGTTAAATCGGTCGACCAACCAAGAGAGAATGCATTAAGAAAATATTGTGACTCTATCGATCAATATATTGATCGAAGGACCGATCGATCGGACAATGCATAAAATCACAGATATGGCACAACGGTCATATTAACAGGTCGACCGGCCCATTGAAGCGATCGATCGGTCCTAGAGTCAAATGAATAGTAATGACTATTTTTCAATGAGAAAATAATGGAAGATTTTTTGGACAAAATTTTCACATGTAGAAAAATAAAAGGAGTGCCAAAGTCTAAAGAAAAATCACTCAAGCAAGCAAAATCATTCTAAAGTTCCTTTCAAGTTCTTGAGCCAAAATTTGCAAGTTCTTTCTTTTCTCTTCTAAGCTTTGAGTGTGAGAAACATTTGTAAAAGAAGAGAGTTAGAGGGGAATCATTGTTCTCTGATCTAGTGAATTGAGAGCTCGTTGTAAAAGAGGTGTGCCTTACCTCTTGAGCAGTGGTGTAAAGAAGGTTATCCTTTCCCTACAAGAAAAGAGAAAGCCAGTAAATCTTCGACTATCTCGAGGACAAAAGTCAAGCGGGGACTAGGCCAAAGAGTTGGGGCCGAATCTCGTCAACACATTGCTTCTTTCTGTTTACCTCTTATCTTTCATTTACACTTTGTCGTTATTTGCTTGTGATAAGTTTTTATTGATTTTTCGAAAGTGATTTCACGGAAAAATTTTTATACACCAATTCACCCCCTCCCTTGATGCTTTTGATCCTACAATTGGTATCAGAGCTAGTTTCTCTCATTTTAAGATTTAATCATCTTTAGAGCTATGGCATCAAGTGGATTGAATTTTTTCGAAGGTCAGTCTATTAATCGTCCTCCACATTTTAATGCATCAAATTTTGCATATTAGAAAATTAGAATGCAAGCCTATGTTTTCTATTGATATTGATATGTGGGATATTGTTCAAAAGGATTTTAATTTACATGGAAATTCTTCTTTAGAATATACCGAAGGAGAAATATTTTTGGTAAAACTTGATTGGAAAGTTAAAAATATTTTTTTATTGTGCTTTGGATCCAATGGAGTTTAATCGGATTTGTAGTTGTCAAAGTGCTAATGACATTTGGAAGAAACTTATTATTACTCATGAAGGAACAGATAAAGTTAAGCAATCTAGATTAAATATTTTAAATCATCAATATGATACTTTCAAAATGCTTGAAAATGAAGCCATAAATGAGATGATCATACGCTTTAATGATATTATAAATGGCTTAGCCAAGGACTAATCCTCAAAAGGTGAAAAAGTTTCGTAGGTCTCTATCCTCCAAATGACATACAAAGAGTACAGTGATTGAAAAAAAAGACTTGAACAAATTAGACTTTGATGATCTTATAGGTTCACTCTTAAGCTATGAAATCGAGTTAAAGGAAGATGAAGAAACAAATGCTCCAAAAAGAAAAAACATTGGTATTGAAGGCAAATAAAGATGAGAAAGACACAAGTGAAGAAGATGAGGATCTTGATGAAAAGAGGCTTGCCTTATATGTGATCACTAGCTGATCACAATAGGTTTTTATCCCATTTTCTAGTCAATTCACCCATATCGAGCCCTCAATTTGCCTAACTTTTGGTCAATTATTCTTGGAATGCAAAGGATTGTGATAACCAACTGATCATTCTCATTTTATACTTAATTCCATGTGCATAGAGGTTCTGAATTGCTAAAATCCATAAATATATTAATTCTATGCCAAGTTATCATTTTTTAGGAAAGTTATCGCTCCAATGTGCAAGGTTATTATTTTTCTTGTTTAGCTAATTTCTAGTGATTATCTTGCCCTAAATCCCCTGCCATCATGAATTAATCATATTTGGATGATCATATTTCAACTCGTGCAAAGTTATCGTTCCATTTCATAAGTTATCATTTTTGAGTGTCAAGTTATCATTTTAGGGCAAAACTGTCAGTTTGATGTGCAAGGTTATCAATTCTCCATACAGGCATTAGGCAATCATTATATTATTGTCCTAACTCCTTGCTGCTCTGATTTGATCACATTTGGATAACCACAACTAAACTTATGACAAGTTATCATTTTTATGGCATCAAGTTATCATTTTTGGCACCAAAGTTATTATTCCTATGAAATCTTATCCACATTTGATTTCTGATCTCATTCACTTTCCATCCTAATCCCTTTGATGCCTTCAATGCTTTGAACCACTCATATTTGGACAATTTTCATGAAATATGCAAAGTTATCATTCCGGGCTTCAAGGTTATCAATTTTAATTATGGTTTTCATTCCTGCACAACACCAAACCCCATTTGATATTTGAGCTGATAGTTGTTATTGTTATAATCCTTATTTGTTTAAATCCTATTCAAGGACTTTGATGCTTGCTGTTTTGGTCTTTATAGCAAGGAAATCAAGGTTGTAAAACCTAGAAAAAGGAGGGGGGAACCACTCCAAAAGCTGTCCAAAAAGCTGCTGAACCTGCTGATATTTTCTAGGACCAGGACACTTGGCAAAATCAGAGGGGAATGGAACATTCTCATTTGCATCTAAGGGTGTAGAAGACTCATACATAAGCTGAAAAACCTGGAGGAAAAGGGGGGGGGGGGGGGGGGGGGGCTCCATTTGGAGGATTCTAGACAGGATCTGAAGGGGAGGAAGGAATGGAGCTGGAGGAAGAAGCCATTGCTAAATCTGATTCCCTGTCAACAAATTTCTATCCTTTCTGATTTTAGATGTTTAGCATGGCTATCTCTTTCTGTTTTTTTTTATCAATGTTTGTAACTATAATGAGCTAGATCTCAGCTCTCCTAGGATAGGGCAGTAATATAGTTTAGTTGTGGATGGAGTAAGAACAATCTGATTTCCTGCACTGAAATTTAAGTTCTGATTTCTATTTCTGCATTTTCTGATTTTAGTGGATCTGTTCTTGACATTTTGAGGTCCTACTTGTATTTACAACTGAGAGGTTGTCCTTTGATCTACTCCTTGTTCAGAAATGAAACAAGAACCAATGCCAAGTTTCTAGATTCAATCCCAATTAGAAATCTAATTTATTATGTTCTGAAATCTATTTTTTTGAAATCTGAATTCTGATTATGCATGTCTGATTTCGGATATTTAAAGGATCTGTCTATCATTGTGGAGCCCTGATTTCTTCGTAGCTGAGAAGCTAATCTTTAGGTTCCTTCTTGTTCAGAAATGAATCAAGAGACAATGGTAATTCCAAGGTTTCAATCTTTGAAGTGTTGTAACTTTTCATTACTGATTTCTGATTTTCAATCCTGATTTTCAAATTTGAGGAATCTGCCTTGTTATTGTTAAACCCCTGATTTCATTAATCACTGAGAGGTGAACTTAAGGTTTTCTTGATGTTCAGAGATGGACCAAGAAGCAATTGCATGTGTTGAGTTCCCATATGTGCTGATTTTATCCAATTCATTAGTGAAAATGTGGATTTCATTTCCATTTGCAGCTGAGAGGCTGATTTAAAATCTTCTTGTAATTTAGAGATGAACCAAGAAGCATTAACACTAATATTTGATTAATTTCATTCCTATTTGGTTAATTGAAGTAATTCTCTTATATTTAAGGCGCAATTGATTGTTATCATTTCAGATTTCACTAAATTATCAAAAATCAGCAAGGAACTTGAGTTTGAGCTTAATGATAACTTGATATTCAGTGGGGATCCTTCTCTAATTCAATCTAGCTAACATTTATATGAGAACATAATGATTAGTTTTGGGCAAATTGATCTGTGAGAACAGCCATGTTTAAAATTGGATCAGATTTGACTAAAAATTGATAACTTGTTCCATTCCATCAATAATTAAATTAGATGAACCCCAACTCCTAGGAGAACCTTCCTCATTGATAGATAAACTCTTTTAGCCCTTATTTTAGCATTTATAATTCAGTTTTGATAACTTTCCAAAAATTGAAAAACAATTATCTTTTTTATCACTTTTAAAAATCTATTTTCACTTCCCTTTAATTTCCTATTTTTTAGGGAGTCTTAGGCTTCAAATCACTGTGGATACGACATTTAGGTTTTACTACAATTGACCTGTGCACTGCAGTAGAGAGTGAGTTAGGGAATTAAAACAAAAATTGAAAAATCTCACTTTTGACCCAAAAATCAGCAAGTTATCACTATACTCCTCAATATCACTATCAATATGTAAAGAAGCTTGACAAATATCTCAAGTTTGCCAAGCAAAAGAAGAAGAAGGACTTCACCAAGAGTCATCAAGAAAGAATCAAATAACTTAATTTGAGTATAAAAGGATTTGACATTACAAAAATGAATGTCCAAATTTGATAAAAAATGAGAAAGATGGAAAAAACTTAAGACAAAAAAAAGGCTCTTCAAGTCACTTGGGATGAGAGCGAAGATGAAGAAAATAACTCCAACACCTCATCTACTGATGATGAAGAAGCCTACATATGTCTAATGGCTAATAGCCATGAGGTATCATCTAACTCATCTACTCTAGTGATAATGAATCCTTTAATGTGCATAAGGAGTTTAGAATTCTTCTTAATAAATATGGATACCTAAAAAAGAAATATGATAATATAAAAATAGAGCTTGAAAATTTGCAAAAGAAAAAATAGGTATGTTAAAAGCATGTGAAAAGTGTCATGTATTGAGTGAAAAAAACTCTAGTTTGGAATTGTCAATTGAAGAATTGAAAGTGGAAAATAGTACATTAAAATCATTATGTGAAAAACAAAATGTAGAAAGTGCATAATTGAACAAAGAAATTGATAATTTAAAAGCTGAACTTAAAAAATTTTCAAATGAAAGTAAGATGTTAGATGCCATGCTTAGTGGATTTAGAATATCTTCAAATAAAAACGACTTGGTTTCAATTCTTTTGAAAAGAAAAACAACAAAAGAATTTTATTTGTTAAATCATCGCATGATTACATAAGATCACATATTATTTGTTTTCATTGTAGATATTAAGGGCATTATTCTTATGATTGCAGAATTTGGAAATGAAAAAGTAAAGGGATGAATAAAATTTGGGTTCTGAAAAGGACCATGTCTAATCAAGATGGGCCCAAGCAAGTTTAGGTACCAAAAAGATGAGACTCTTAATTTCTTTCTTGTAAGAAGCTTCAAAGTACAATGAAGGTAAATGGTATTTGGACAGTGGATGCTCAAGACATATGACCGGCGATGTATCAAATTTTATCAATTTGGAAAAGAAAAATGGAGGAAAAGTCACATTTGGAGACAATATCAAATGAAGAGTAATTGGTATAGGTAAGGTTGGTAAAAATGACAAAGTGTATTTGAAAAATATTTGGAGTTGAAAACTTAAAACATAATGTAATTAGCATAAGTCAACTATACAATAAAAACTATTTAGTCAAATTTGAAAATGACAAATGTTTGATACTAGATGAAAATAATGAAGTTTTACACATGGATTTTAGGTACAATAATGTATACAAAATTGATTTTGATAACTTAAAAAATGAAAATATAATAAACAACAAATATGGAGTAAATAAAAGAGACACCATGAACATATTTTTCTAAACATATAATAAAAATGATATCAAAATTAAAGATTTAAAAGATGAAGGAACATTTTTATTTCTTAAAAGTTGTATATAAAATATAATATACTTTGATTTGATAAGTTATAAGGCTAGGCCAATTATTAAGAGGCTATGCTTTTTAAGAAAATTGGCTTTATTTTATTTTTCAACCTTACTTATTTGAATAATATCTCAAGTCTAGCTAGTAAAAAATAGACTAAGTCACGAGTCGCTCACAAACAATTCGATTTATTTTCAATCCTAATGTAAAGGCACGAATAGAAAAGATATATTTGAGAAATGTCGTAACGATTGGGATACTAATAAATGATTCTTTTAGCACGTGAAAAGTGGAATATGAGTAGTTATATATTTTAATTTATCAAAGATGTGGTTTTTATCTTTAGAAGGTGAAAGATCTTTTTTCATTTAAATGAATGTTTGCAATATATCATTTAAGTATGTACCTTAGAAAAAAAATGAAAATAAACATCGGCAAGACAAAACCCGACCCGAGTTCATCAAAACATGGCCTAGGTCCTGTCTGGCCGAATTGGGTTCCGCCGAGCTCGAGCTCGGCGTGAACTAGGTATTCAGACCGGGTCACCCATGACTCGGCCTAGGCTCGTCGCGGAGAAGACGATAGGGAGAATCGACTCTCCCAACTCGATCATCCTCTGGATCCAGCTCGGGTATGAACCGCACCCGGCCCAGGTTTTCCTCGAATTTTTCTCCGAGACTGATTCAGAACCAGACTCGTCCCAGGTTCACCTCTGCCCGCCCTAGGACACGACCTTAACGTAACAACTTTACTATTTTTCGACCCCTAAACTAAGTATGTAATCATGATATGCATATTATTAATTATGTCTTTTTGCTCTCCTATTTTCTGTATAACACCAATGCTTTCCACATGAACATGATTTTGATCTCTCATGAAAGAAGTACGACGATGGCCCTTACGTAAAGAAAGATGATGATTTCTCTCCACCTTCTACAAAAGATGATAATGACATTTACGAATCTTATGATGAATGATTACAAGATGATTATGACTTTTATGACCAATATGATGACGAGGGTGTCCGCCTCCCTTCGGGCGACCTCAAATGAATAAAGAGCGGGCGACCCTGGACCCTTGGGCATCCGTTGTGTGGACCGGAAGAAATGACCTTTCATCTTGACCCTGATTTAAATAAACTTCCGTCCACCTGATTTAAAGTAAATGAAACAAACTTAAGAAGATGTTTGGGAGCAATGCTCTCTACAGCCTTGATCGGTCTACAGATCGAAAGACATGTCCATGGAGGAAGACGTTCCAGCCTTCTAACAGGCACTTCCTCACGAGTTACCATTTGCTCTATCTAGGCGAGCGTTCCTCTCATACAGATGTTTTCGCCTAGCATGAGATCATCTAGTCCGACGGGGCTGGCCATGACACTAATCACCCACTGGCCCATGATGTCTAGATAGTCGCACCGCACCATGCTCATACAATGGTATTCCCTTAAACAATGGAGAGCTCTTCAAATGTATGAAAGTATGAAAGTATGAAAGATAAGCATGACAACGAGTACGTAAAAGAACTATTGAAGAAAAAGAAATGGATATGAAAATGTGCTTCCTCTCTCCAGTGATCTGATTTCTACTATGATACTGTTGCTATGACCTCCGTTTTGCCATGTTTGATGAAACTGATCCATAATGACTTGATCTCTCTCTTATGCTGATTATATATTCTTTTCATGCTATATTCTGACAGAACTAATTTATAATTAAATATATGAACTCACATTTAGCTTTATGCTAATTGTTGAGCTTGCTCCCCTGTGTGATCTCCACATGTGCATGACAATGATGCGGATGGTGGTGTTGCGTGTGTGACGGTTTCGACCCGAGTGGTGTATTCACGTGGTCTTGGTTGAGTCAAATGTCAGTCACATGTTTCTAAGATATATTAAGTGGTGTGTCTTGTTATATGGATGCATGCACCTTTTTTGATGTACCTTTTGGTTTTCGCATTGTGATCATACTAAGTCATATTTTGGATGTATGTGGCTCCTACATTGTTGCTTCTTATGAAAGCTAGTTGAAGTATTTTATCTATCCGCTTTTGCATTTTCCTTGATATGTTGTAGTATTTATTTAGCCTTCCGCTTATATGTCCTTTGTGTTGACCATTCGGGTCAACCAAATTGTCAAAGAAGGAAAGAAAGAGCTAAAGATAGAGTAGCACACGAAAGGAGGTTGCGCCATGTGGCGAGGCTGAATCTCGGGAGGCTACGTAAGGCTCTAAATAATGGGAGGCAGAAATGTAACGTTTGCAACCTTCAAAGAGCAATTAATGGAAAAATCAATAGGAATCAATGCAAATCAATTAAAAATTTTGATTAGAATTTGAAATGAAATCGGATTAAAAAAAAGGAAATAAGAACGGCCGACAGCGGAGGAATCACCTCCCCTGATTTGTGCCACGATCGGCCGGCCTCCTGGCCGGCCGATCCTATAAAAGCAGGACACGAGGGCGACCTCGCACCCTCGGAACATCCTTTGCCGGCTGTCGCTCTCCCCACCGTCTCTTAGGTGTTGGATGGCACAGAGCTTGGAGAATGCTGCACATGACTGATATCTAAATTAAAGCTTTCATTGATACATTGCTTTCAAATTATTGTGGTATGTTCAAAGACATCATGATCTTCCGCTTATCGAACTTCTTAAAGTTACTATCTTTTCTCATCTTATTATGGACTATATCATCTATAAATGTCCCTTGATGTTCCACAATTTACACTTCCGCAATAAAGTCCTTTATTACATTTTATTATAATATTAATGCCACGTGTGCAATTTGTTGAATGGTCATAGTCAATAGTATAGTAAGTAGTGTAGCGCTCCCAGGGTCAACTTGACTGCCTATGTGATAGGAGTGACGATTTTGGAGGGTTACAAGAAAAATGCATCGTATTAATAAGAGAGAGAATGTCCTAATAAGTAGTCGCAAAGAGAAGGAATGCACTTAAAATTAAAAAAAAAACAGCAAAAAGGAGAAATAGCAATGATTAAAAGATAGAATTTTGAAGCTGTCATATAAGGCTAGCTTATCCTGAACCTTGATTTATGAAACAAATAATTGTTATTTGGATAATGCCTCAAACATGTTTAAATGAAGATTACTTAGAACTTAATCCAACTGTACAAATATTGTTTCGAAAATTTACACCGCTAGCTGTTTGATCAATAATTTATACACACATAAATTCTTGCAATTTGGACGAGCATATTCCTTCAGTCAGTTTGCCGACATTCAATTCCAAACCAAGGATGGATGTCATGTCATGTCATCTCATCTCATGTCGTCAGAGGAATTGTTAACGCCGACAAAACTTAATATAAATATATAGTTGACAGAGAATTATAATATCCTCCAATTGCATAAGTTAAAATTTCATTACGAATATGTGGCTACTAACTACTATAGGTTGAATCGTCGAATAATTATAAAAAAAAGAGTTTCATTACAAACGAATGAGACTTAGCTGCGTTGATTGAGTTAATACAATCATAAGTTTTTTTTAATCATGTGCTGTTTCAACCAAGAATGAGTTAAAATCTTCATTTTATGGCTTGCCACTGACCGAGCATTACTTTAAGTAATTAATCCTTTCTTTTGTTATCGATAATTAAGGTCCTTAAAGTAAGTAAGTAACTAATCTTAATTATATATATATATATATATATCAACAAATAGAAAACAGCCAAGCCAAGGACTCGCGCATATCACAACTCATAATAAGTGATCCATTATTGCACGCACACCAGCACACCACTCAGGAGACATCACCATTTCTCTGTCCTCCTCTTGCTCCCAAGTCCCGACATCCATCCACCATGAACTTTATCTCCGGCGTCATCAACCACCACAAGAAGATCTCGGAGGAGAAGCATGCACTCGCTGAACTCCTCGCGTCCGCCGGCGACCAGTTTCCTGGATCCGACTGCCACCCTTCCAACCGCAAGGCCTGGATGTCGGAGCTCGACCTCGGCCGCCTCCGCCTGAACCAGATCGTGTGGCCAGGCACCCATGACTCGGCCACCAACGACATCGGCGTCCCCTTGGTCACTCGCCCCTTCGCCGAGTGCCAGACCCTCTCCATCTACGACCAGCTCGTCCTCGGCGCCCGCGCCTTCGACATCCGCATCCAGGAGGACCTCCACGTCTGCCACGGCATCCTCGGCTCTTACCACGTCGACGTCGTTCTCGACGACGTCAAGCGCTTCCTCTCCGAGACGGAGTCCGAGCTCGTCCTCCTAGAGATCCGCACCGAATACCAGAAGGAGGACCCCCCGGAGTTCGACAAGTACCTCGTCGAGCACCTTGGCGACCACCTGATTCCCCAGGACGCGGAGGCGTTCGCCAAGACCGTGGCGGAGTTGCTGCCCCGTCGGGTCATATGCGTGTGGAAGCCGCAGAAATCGCCGGCGCCGGGCGCGGGGTCTCCGCTGTGGAGTGGCGGGCAGCTGAAGGACAACTGGATCGACACGGACCTGCCCAAGACCAAGTTCGAAAGCAACATGACGCATTTGGGCCAGCAGCCGCCGGCGACGGAGCGTAAGTTCTTCTACCGGGTCGAGCATACGGTGACGCCGAACGCGGAGAATCCGGTGGTGTGGGAGGTGGCCAAGGAGATCCGGGGGTTCGCGCGGCTGTTCGTGTCGCAGGCCTTCGCCAAGGGCTGCGGCGATCGGCTGCAGGTCTTCTCTACGGACTTCATCGAAGAGGACTTCGTGGACGCCTGCGTCGGATTGACCCACGCGAGGTTAGAGGGACAAGCGTAGCAAGCATATAATATCATATACCTCTTCTCTTCTCTTCTCTTCTCTTCTCTTCTCTTCTCTTGTCTTGTTGTTTGTGTTCATATTATCATAATTAATTTCGATGCACTGCCTATAAATAACATATAATTGTGTTGGAACAGTTAACATATATAAATAATTGTTGTAAATTGTGTTACGACGTTCTGCTATATATCCATCTTTCAGCTGTACAATGAATGAATTCATTTCGAATAATGATATTATCCATGCATTTCATTTTGTGTAAAAAAGAGGTGATGCATGCATGCATGCATGTACTTATAAATAATAATACTGTTGATTGAACGTACGTATGTATATATCAAATGATCATCGCTAGCTGAGTTTATATATATATGCATCGACATACACTTTAATTCCATTGCAACTTAATTAGCTCTTTTTGTTAATTTTCACCTTCGTGGCCTATCCTTATAAGTTTTGAGTTCCTAGTATGTACAAACAACTATAGTATATTGTAATATAGGATACTTTGAACCATCAATTTGACCCACCATTTTTCAATGAGGTGATGAACAATATTGAATTTACAATATATATAAATACACACACGCACTATTATCTTCTTTCTCTTTCTAATATCTTGTAGTTATATTTGGATTTGTTAACTCATGAGATAATGATTTTTTTTTTGGTTTAAAAGATAGGTTCCGTGGATCACCTTTGTATTAAATTATTTTTTATCAACTTTTAACTCCAATTTCTAAAAGTTTGAGCTCATAAGAAGGCATGGTTGGTGTCCGTGTATCTTAATTAGCAATTGACAAGAGGATAAGGGAAGAAGAAAATATCTAACATCGTTGGATCATTTGTGGCTCCTCCTCTTCCATTTGTTTGGATCCAAATTAATGTCCTTACTTCCTGTATATACTATTGCATCTGCAGTAGGATCGTGTGAAAATTATCTCTTCTTTTTTTCTTTTTTCTGAGTCAATAAATTAAATTGGTGAAGTAGCTGGCTTGACATCGAAAGGTCGCCGACCAAATTAATATCTATTGGATATCATGTTATTGTCCCTTACCAATAATGTGAGGCTTTATAATAAAAAATTCGCAGTGGTTGGAACACTTGTTGTTTATAATAAAAATTTCTGGGTGGTTGTAGACTTTTGTTTAGTGTTTGTTCTATTCGATCTAGCTATTAGGCTTCATCCTTCTTTCTATTTATACATGAATAAATAAATAGAGCAATATAATCCAATGGTATCTCCTTTCCTTGCACACTAATTGGATTCCATCTTTTCTGTCAACGCCTTTAATTATATATATATATAAATAAGATTTCTGAAATTGGTAGTAGGACCGTAATTAAAGTCCACCCTGTTGTTCCATCAATCCTGCAGGTTTGAAAAAGTCAATATGCACACTATTTTTTCTCTCAAGTGATTGATACATTATATGTTGAACGTCCACTTATAATTTCCCCATAGATGAATTAGTAATGTTTTCAGACTCTTTAATCAATAGATTCCATTTTATTATCAACTTCTTCATATTAAGTTTTATTACTTTTGCCCTAACAACGGTAGATATAATTTCTAACGGAGAGGAAGGTAGGCCTAGTTTGTAATTAAGATGCAGAAGATAAAGCTAAAGTATTCATCAACTTGGACTGGGATCTTGTTTCTCTTTTGATTTTCTTGTGAATTAATTTATTTTCAAAAATATTCAGAAAATAAAGCTAAAATTTTTATTATTTTTGTGTGTCAACTATTTAGTGGGAGGCGGCTAAGTCTACTCCCGATGTCAAACCCTTGTTTCTATGCGTGCAAAATAAATTAAAGCTTTATTCATCAAATAATATTTTTATCAATTTTTCACTTCTTTATTTGACTTTTTATTGCTACAATAATTATTTTTTATCAAAAGATGTGTGTCTTCACTTCTTTACTTGATTTTTTTTATTTCATGAAAAGCACACAGGTAAGAAAAGATCAATTGTTCTTTTATACCCAAGTTTGTTTCATTCTACTACAAAAATTCCCATCAATTTCATTTCAACATATACAAATTTTATAATTTTACACGCAAACGAATAATGACCATAACCACTATAATAATGATTAATAATGAATGTGGACTAATAATACATTCATTAGCCTATCCAACCTTTGAAATATCATCATAGAAGACATGAGAAATGTAACAATCCGAAATACATCATAAAAATTTTGGTCATTTAGGAGAATTTTATATCCTTAGACCATTCGTCATATATCAATTAATAGCGAAAGACTAATAATTTTTTAAAAAATATATAATATCTTTTTTTCTCTAATATCTCATGAGATAGAATTAATCTTCCACTAGAACCATAGCATTTATTTATCTCTAAGTATGTGCAACACTTCATCATGAGCTGAGCTGTCATCCATCATTTAACCTTAGTTACCTGCATGGATCCAAAGTTCAAGATTTTTTAATTAGAGTATACAAAGATCATGCATGCATGATAACCTATCACATGATTTACATGGTAGTGTGAGCATGGTGTATGTCCTTGTCTGTTTTCCTTCCTCTTATAAGGTTTAGATTCTTGAGCCCTTCTTTCTTGCCACTATTCTTTCTTGGACTTTTTACATTGTTCATAATTCTTTTGAGTGTCCATTTCCTGATCACCATTCATAATATTCATCCTAAGACAAGGATTCAGTCCTTTGATGAAGTGTATGATTCTCAGGATTATACCTTTCGTGTTATAGAAACTTGTTAAGGTATTCTTCCACTATGATGCTTCCTTGTTGCATATCCACGAACACAATTTGTTTCTCCTCCCTAACATGTGGAGGGAGGTAATATTGTTGAAGGCCTTCTTAAAGTCCCTCCAAGTAATCTCATCTTCATTACCAAATTGTGTTTTGGTCACTGACTTCCACTAGTGACGAGCTTGATCAACTAGCTGATGGGTAATCAGGTTGACCCTGTGCCTATCATCGAGCCAAACCTTAGCTTTGTCTGTCTCTCTAACCCATTGAAGGTTTGGGGATGCAACTTTATAAATCTTTCAATTCCTGAGCTCGAACGACGAGAGTGGCTCGAGTATGCATTTTTTTCCATAGAACGAGCCATATGGGTCATGTTTTAATCAGTTCCATCTAACCTCCTAAGACATAGCCTCTAGATGAGCCACCTTCTTCCATCCTTAACTTAACATTAATTGACCATCCATTAGTTGGTCAATTATAAACACGGGTAGCATAATTTAAACATTACATACTCTTGACCTTTGCACATGGACTCAGACTTCTTAATAGTACATTATTTTGGCTTAGGTCCTAACTATCCTTTGATAGCAACAATAATGATCCGAAATCCACCCTAAAAGTTTTGGCCATTTAGGGAACATTATGTCATTAGCCCATTCACCATACATCAATTAACAATAGAAGACTTAATAATTTAGAGAAAAAATAAAAAAAATCATAATCATAGAACATCTTTTCTTCTACATAGAGGCATCAAATGCCTAAAGACTTCATTACATAATGAGCATCAATGTTCTACTATAACCATATAATTTATTTAATCCTATATACGTGGAACACTTCGTAATGACCTAAGCTGGCATCCATCACTTAATCTTGATTATCTACATGGATCCAAAGTGCAAGTTTTTCAAGTTAGAGTGTGTAAAAGTCATGCATGCATGATAACCTATCACATGATTCTACATGTGATGCATCAATTATCATCATAACAACATAAGCATATAATTATGCATGTCATGAACTATATCATAATCCTTATCATGCATATGTTGTTGACATAACATAATATTCTTGAAACATAATATCTTGACATATCTACTTCAGCTTAGAATCATCACCTACAAGTTTCATACAATAAAAATATACATTCATATCATCCATAACATACATGACATATAACTTATCCTTTCATTTCACTTTCATTATCATGTATATCCTAAGAGTTTCTTTATAACTCCTTGATCCTTATTTCTTACTTAACATCTTACATACTTTGTTTTACATTTGCTCAAGAACTCTTTGGACCTTCTTTCATTCTTCTTCCTTTCTTTATCATGTAATAATTTGAAGTGGTTCTTCATCTTTCATCTTTATCACATAACATCATCAACTTAAATTTCATTCCATATCATAAGATATACCTTAGGGAACACACACAAATCATAATAGTGAGGGACTCTATTCTGATCATCTTTAGCAATACACACTTTCTGATCAGGAACATTATCCCTTGAAAAGTCCATACACATATACATAACTTTACATCATCCTAACATAGCTGGAGAATCATGTCAACATCATCACATTGGCTACATAGGATACATCCTTAGGAATAGACTTTCTTTCAGGGAATATGTGTAACACACTTCACTTGAGATATTGTCTACTTTGGGTCTTGGCCCGAACAACTTTCTCAAAACATATCCTACCAAGCCAAGTTCATGCTACCATATATACCCAGCATCTCTTCCGTGACTTATGCATGTGGGACTAATTCAATGCATGCCTCATGCATCCTTCCCTGTTAGGGGACTCAATGTCCTCATTGAGTAATCGCACCCCACCATGCACAGAGGTCCACACGTAGTAGCTTTAATACCATATGTATCACCCTTGCGCTTGTGTAGGATATTGTCCAGTCTGGGCCTCGGTCTGCATGATTTTCTCAAAATACGTGCTACTAAATCAAGGCCTTATTACAATGTATACCCAACATATCTCTGTGATTTATGCATGTGGGACTAATCCAAGGCATAACTCATGCATCCTTTCCCCTTGGGGACTCAACGTTCGTGTTGAGTGATCTCACCCGACCGTGCACAAAAGTCCATGCGGAGTGGCTCTGATATCATATGTAATACCCTTGCACTTGCGTCGGATATTATCCGTTCTAGGCTTTGGCTCGCACGATTTCTCAAAATACATTCTACCCATGCTACCATATATACCCAACATCTCTCTCGTGACTTGTGCATGTTGGACTAATGTAAGTCATGCCTCATGCATCCTTCCCCCCTTAGGGGATTGTCGCACCCCACCATGTATAGAGGTCCATGCGGAGTGGCTCTGATACCATATGTAAGATCCTTGTACTTGCATTGGATATCATTTGCTCTAGGCCTCGACCCGCACGATTTTACCAAAACGCATCCTCCCAAGCCAACACAACATCTCTCCCGTGACTTGTGCATGTGCTACTAATCTATTTCAAGGCATGCCTCATGCATCCTTCCCCCTTAAGGGACTCAACATCCTTGTTGAGTGATCGCACCCCACCATGCACAGAGGCACGCGAATGGCTCTAATAATACCCTTGCACTTGCGTAGTACATTGTCCGCTTTGAGCCTTAGCCTGTACGATTTTACCAAAATGCATCCTATCAAGCTAAAGTCATATTCCCATATATACCTAGTAACTCTGCCTTGACTTATGCATGTGGGACTAATCGAAGACATGCTTCATACATCATTTTCCACTTAGGGGACTCAATGTCCTCATTCAGTGATCACACCTCACCAGTGCTGAGGTCCACGCGGGTGGTTCTAATACCATATGTAACCCTTGCACTTGCGTAAGATATTGTCTGCTCTGGGCCTTGGCCCGCATGTTTTCTCAAAATGCATCCTACTAAGATAAGATCATGCTACCATATATACCCAACATTTCTTCCATAACTTTTGCACGTGGGACTAATACAAAGACATGCCTCATGCATCGCACCCCACCATGTATAGAGGCTTACGCGAAATGTCTCTGATACCATATGTAATGCCCTTGCACTTACGTAGGATATTGTCCGTTCTGGACCTCGACCCGCACGATTTTACCAAAACGTGTCCTACTAAGCCAAAGCATTGCTACTAGATATATACATCATCTATCCCATGACTTGTACATGTGAGACTAATCCAAGGTATGCCTCATGCATCCTTCTCCCTTTATGTGAATCAAGGTCCTTGTTGAGTGATGATACTCCACCATGCACAAAGGTTCATGCGGAGTGGCTCTGATACTATATGTAACACCCTTGCATTTGCATAGTATATTGTTCGCTCTAAGCCTCGGCACGCACGGTTTTACCAAATTGCGTCTTTATCAAGTCAAGGTCTTGCTACCATATATACCCAGCATCTCTCCCGTGACTTGTGCATGTGGGACTAATCTAAGGCATGCCTTATGCATCCTTCCCCCCTTAGGGGATTCAACGTTTTCGTTGAGTGATTGCAATCCACCATGTATAATGGTCTACGTGTAGTGGCTCTTGTACCATATGTAACACCCTTGAACTTTGATACACAAAAAATCATGCATTAATTTAGGCCACTTAATTTGCATATTAGGATTATTTTGTGGTTAAGAAATGAGAGAATTGATTTATTTTTATAAATATCTTTAAGATTTGATTTCTACCTAAGTTTGGATAATTTCATTGTACGAAATCAAAACAACAAAAAAATGATCGAAAACATGTCGAAAGTAGCAAAATTGCACTGTCACGGCCGTGATCTATATGTCATGGACATGCCTTCATGAGCTTGTTACGGACGCCAAAACTGGTCACTATCACGATCATGACGAACTCTGGCACGCCCGTGAATGCGTGTTGATGCGAGAATTGATAACAATTAAATACTAGCAAGTGCACTAGTCGCTCAAGTAATAAAATATAAGATTAGAGAGTCGAACTCACGAGGAATTAACTTACTTAACTAGATTAATTTCAGAGACTAATAGGAGACGACATAATTTTTGGTAAAAAAGAGTTGCAGAAAATAAAATAACATAAAGATAAAGAAAACTAAAACTAAACTAAACTAATCTAATCTACTGATGCATAGGGCTTAGGATGATAAATGAAAGTGTAGACACCTGAATTGACCAAATATTACAAGTTAGTTTCTAATGACGGATTAGAGTCTATTCAAATCATTAATTTCCATCTAGGATCAATCAATCTACCTTAATTCAAATTAGATTAAGACTATTCCATCATGGATCATAATCTAATCAAACCTGATATTAAGATGCATTAAAATGTTGCTAAACTATTATCACCCATAACATGGTAATGATTAATAGACCACACAACTAATATTCGTCAAAGATCGTACAAGTTGTGACATGCAATACTTGGACTTAAAAGTCAAGAATCAATTCCTTAGAAATCATGCAATCAAAAGTAACTACTCCTAAAAGGACAATAGTTAACTATAGAAGGCAATTAATCTCTGAAAAAGCATTAATAATAGTATGCATATTCGAAAGAAAACTAAACTATAATCGATTATAAAATAAGGTTTAACAGTTTGCCTTTTCGATTAAAACTATTACACAAGTGTCTCAAACATAAAATAAAACTAAAAGATCCAAATTACTAAAGATAGAAATATGTATCAAGTAAGTGTGAGATCATCCCAAATAAAATAGAATAGATAATACTCTAGGAATGCCGATGAACTGCTGTCCGGTCCTCTTCTAGAGTCAATCGTGCAGAAATATTCTCGATGCGCCTTCTGAATTCTCTCACGTTCTTGGCTTTAAAACTCTGGTTGCAGCCCCTAACATCATCTCTTCTGGCTGTAGAAGGCCTCTATTTATAGGGGTTCAAATAGGATCATATAATATGAGTAGGAGTCCTTGTGCAATTGAAAATCTTCCAAAAATCTGTCCAAAATCAAATTAGAAATGGGTTTTCACGCCCTGTTACACGGTTTTCACGGCCCAAATAGTGTTGAAATTATGGTTTTCAAGGCCCGTGAAAGTCTGGTCACGGCCCATGTCTCGGGCACCTTTCTGGGTAAAAAATTGCATTTTAACAGCCTGTTAAAACATTTATGGCTATGTTTCACGGCCCGTTAAAATCATTTCACATCCCGTGACAACACATTTTCAGCATTGGCAGCTTCACTTGTTTTCCAATTTCTGACTCTGTTTGAACTCCGATTTGAGCGCGATTTTCTCCGTTGGCTTTGTAATTCAATTTTTTTCTTTTTCTGCAATAAAACATAGAACTTGGGTAGATTTTCAAATTTTTAAAACTAATATAAATAAGCCCATAAAATGATGCATGCTATTAGAAAATGATTTGAAATAAGATTAAATGCAATACTAAATATATGTTGGATTTTGCAACTATCAGATTTATATGCTCTATCACGGCCGTCACGGCCGTGAGCATGGCCAGAAGACGTATCTGTCACAGCCGTGACAGTGGGTGGTTAGACACTTTGAAGGTAAATTTTATCCACTTTTGGGATAGATTTTCGGTTTCTTCCTTTGGGTGACGTGAAAGTCTATAAAAGGAGGTAGAGAGTACCTGAAAAAGTATCTCTGGAGCATAGATTTGAAGCCTAATAAGAGGAGAAGAATGAAAATAATAGCAAAGCTCTGCCGAAAACTTGAGAGAGCATGTGCATAGCGGGTACAAGAGTTCTTTGTTTTCTTTTCCTACTCTTTTATATTAGATTTGATGTCATTATTCTCAGATTTATTCTTTCATTAGGGTCATCGTAGTTAAACTCTATTTGTGTTTTGGACTCTTTCTTAATATTAGTTTAGTTTGAATCTTTAATAGCATTGCAATTTCATGTTTAATGCTTTCCTTTGATTCCATGATTTATGATTTAATTGCTATATGGTAAGAAGTAATTATTCTCATGATAGTTTCTAGGATCGATCTTATTCATTGCACGCCGCAATTAGGGAAATCGAAAGAGACCTAATTTGTGTAGTTATTAAGGTGACTTGAGAAAGCCTTTAATATTAATTCCATTTTAATGCATCTTTTGATTAATTAGATAGTTAAAAATTGAAAGGATTGATCTATTCAAATTATTCATAAGATAGTACATAAAGACTGAAACATTGGTTAACTAATTTTGAGAATTGAACATTATTATTGATTTAATTAGTTATAGGTTGAGAAAATTCATTACATTTTAGAGGTGACAATTAGGTGCCTTAATCATCAAATCTTTATTTCTCCAAGTGATCATTTCTTTAATTTCATCATTTTATTTTTATTCACATCTGAAATCAAATATTTTCTTAATTTCTCAATTAACAAGTTTAAAATAAAATCTAAATTATTAACTATCCTCGTGGGAACAATAACTCTACACATTCACTTTATTACTTGAGCGACTAGTGCACTTGTTAGTGTTTGCTATCAATTTTACACGCATCAAGTTTTTGGCGATGTTGTCGGAGACGGTGTTTACTAACTTTTATTTTATTTTACTTGTTATTTGACAGTTATATTAAATTCCACGCAGATTCTTTTTAGTTCACATACTTTCACGCTTCTTTATAGTATAGAGGTGAGTCGATGTGCCTACTCTGATACTGGAGGACGTGTTTTGGCAAAATCCTGCCGGCCGTGGTCTAAAGCGGATAATATCCTATGCAAGTGTAAGGATGTTATAATACAAACACTTTCGGATGAGGAAGTTTGTTTCCCGAGAAGCACATACACAAATCTAGGACTTTATTTTGCGGGCTTAGGCCCCCTTAAAATATATACATTGATGCAAGACTTTGTTTCTCACTATTAGTTTGATGAGTGACAATGACTTATTCTTCAACTTTAGGATGCATTATGCCTTTTATATTACATAAGACATTCAATCAATGATTCATCTTTTACTCTAATTATGACTGAATATGCATTTTGTGCATCTATGTGTCATATACAATCATCAATCATCTATATATAACATTCATACTGTGGATAATATTTTTATTATTTCATATGGCATTTCCTAGTAGTCGCAATCGTGCCCAAAATTTCATGAGTTTGCTTAGATCTACCATGGCCATGTCCAGAGTTTTTATGTTTGTGCTCAGCTTTGTCACAGCCACGACCAACATTGCGATGATCATGCCCATCATTGACATGGTTGTGCTCAGCATTACCATGGTCATTTCCAGCATTGTCATAGTCGTGCCCAACCTTGTCATGGACATTATAGAGTGGAAAATTGTCATTCATGATCATGACCAAATTGATCACCGTCATGCTTGACTATGTCACGACCATGACAAAGGTGTTACGGGCATTACAGAGCCCTTTCATCGGCATGATCTCATCCTCTTTGTCATGGCCGTTCCTATGGTTGACAGAGAGAGCCATGCTGAAATTTTGGAGTCCCAATTTCTAATCCAAAAAATATCAATTTTTGATGTGAAATCAAGGGGGAAACGTATAGATCATTTAGAACACTTCTAGGGAATAAATCATAGACATAAAAACATGTTAGCAACATCATATTAATCCTGGATATATATCTTTTAGGTTTTTCTCTAAAATCATACAATTCTAGATCTAAATCACAAAACATAAGGAAATAATAGATCATCTATTAAAACTTATAGATCTAATCAATGAATTCATGCAACCATCAACCACAATCCCATATGAAGACAAGGTGTCCTCAAACTCTCAATCCATTACATGAAAATCATTGAGAGTAGAGAGAGGGATTGGATCCCCTTTACTATCATTATTTAATCCTTCTCTCCCTTTTGCCACGTCAAAAAAGCATATGCAAGTAAATATGTGATAGACATGGCTTGACTCCTAATTTCATCACCTCTTAGGGCTATGTAATTCTTCACTTCCTTATCTCTTTTTCAATATTTCTAAAATATTTACAAATAAAAATTAAAACATGTAACAGATAACACAAGCTCACCTTAAATTAATACAAAGCTTTAAAAAATATATATAAATGATAAATAATTTAAGTTTCTAATCCTTATGAGTAGTGCAAAAGATTTATGAAAATGGAATCAAGTTTGAGAATAAAATAATGGGACAATGTCATAAGAGCTCAAAGTTCACCATACTTTGTATGAATATAAATAATTCAAAAGTCACGTATCAAAATTGATGTGTATGGATTTGTAGTGCGAGGGTTTAAAATGCATAATATCACATATTAACCACAATCCAGAGCCCAAGCCGAGCAGTTTAGTGACTAAATTTCCTTGAAGGCATGAAGTAACCTCACTCGACAAAAAGTCTCAAATTAGTTTTAAAAATTTATAAATTCCTCAGCACATAGGTCAAGGTTGCAAGCGCATAACATCACTATATTACTAGAGTTTCCATCCAAGGGTACAAATATGAAAACTCATGCTTGATTAATACCAAAAAAAGAAAAAAAGGTAAAGCTAAGAATGTGTGTTAAGAAATAAAAAGTAAAATGCTACTGAACTACAAATTGTTATAAATTTAGTAACACTGAATTTTATGGATTTATGTGAATAAAAGATGTAAATAGAAAGGTAGAAATAGGAACATAATGAAAAACATTAGAAATGAACATAGGGCATTGGAATTGGTTCAAGAAATTGTTTCTTAACTAGGTGAAAATTTGGGAAAAATAATAGTAATTATTTCATTTATATGTGATTACTCTCGTGGCAATCACCTTACAAAGTCATTTCACTCTCATGCCTAATGACTCTAGGATTCGAAGAAATGAAAAAATCATATGGAACGTATCCATCATGTTCTCACAGTTTTTTGACATTCTAAGCATCAAGTATCCACATGGGGTCACCTCACGATGTGACCTTGTGATCAGACATGGGTATTTCTTCTATTGTAAACTGGAATGCAACCAACCTCTCGATCATTCTCAATTGTAGGAATTGTCCCACTAGGAGAGAGATTACCAGGACCGAATGAAAGCAGAGTAAGAAATACTGCCTCTAGTTCACCTCATGACCTTACTTGGTATTGATAGTCAATTTTCCTTTTGACCCAACTTGATCACAATCCGACCTCTCGGCCCTTATGTTATGACTAATAATAAGATCACCCTCTCGAACAAGGGAGATTGATGTCTAAAGACATCAAAATGTTTGAGCTATAAAAACTAATGTTAGATCAGCATAAAACCATAAACTAGGTTACATGATCTCATTGCTTCTTCTTGACTTAACACAACTTTGGTTCGACTTCTCAGTTTTGGACCAATTCTAGGTGTAGGAACACCCGCTCGATCAAAGAAGCATGAGATCAGTAACAAGGTCAATTTCACATCATAAAAAAAATAAGCACGCATAGAAAACAACAAAGAACTGAAATGAAATATTTGCCATAAGTGAAACAAGATAATTGAAGACTACTTAGCACAAAAATCATAAAAAGTGTGTTAGAAAATATCTTTCATCCACAACAATCCAATCCTAACTGACTAATTAGCTACTCATCATAAAGAGAGATGATGCAATATCGATATTCATGACTTGAAAAATAGAAAAAGGAGAAGAAAATAAGAAAAGGTTGCTCAATTGAATCCTCTTCTTCAACTTCTCCTCCAAGGTGGAGTGGGCTCTAATCCCTTTTTGCGATCATCTCCATTATGTTTTTATACGCCTAGGGTTTGGTGCTATCCACCAGCTCATTAATTTGTCTTCTCCCGAGCTACTTTTGAGCTGGAGGAAGCTTCTTGCGCCTACCCAAAGAAATCTGCATATTTGACAATGCAACAATTTTGTCTTCTAGAGGCAGCTCTCTCCAAAGGAAGGAAGTGGCACCATCCTGCAATAGTATTGAAAAGTGATATGCACATATAGAGAAGGTATTGTTTATATTTACACTATACTTTCTGCCTATTTTTTATCACACTTTGCAGCATCGTGTTTGTTGAATTAGAGAACTAAAAAGAAAAAGAAGGTTGCACTCAGCATATTCCTCACCATTCTTTCGGAAATATGCGGTTCGGGTGCTAGTGGTGTCATGTGAACATACTCTTGTTAGGAGTAGTTATTCTTAGGGAGAAAGAATTTTCCCATAGCTTTTTCCACCATTCTTTTAGGAATATTCTAGTGAGGTACTTGGGGCTTTTATTTAAGAAATAGAAAACATTCTAAGTGCAAGTAGATACTGACTATACAACTTATTACTATAATGCTTCCTATAATACAACATATCACAATTCAATATCAAGCAATAATGATAAGTGAAGGATCTAAGATGGGGTTATGAGGAGAGTTAGTCTACATGTCTGCTTTGGTCTCAAGTCAGGGAAGTCATTCATGTTTTTATGTTTTACTTCAAGAATGCTCAAAATAGATTAGTCAGCTGGCTAAAGGGTAAAAAATGTCATGCATTATGTTTTCTACTTGATGCTTTATGACATAATAAATAGCTAAGTATTAGGTTTTTTGGAACAACAACCTATATGAAGTTTTAAAAATCAAAAAATATTTTGTGCATTTATTATATCAAATAACAATGTTATTTTCTCGGGAAATAATACTTAGAGAACTGAGGCTTCAAGTGGTGGGAGGTGGGGAGGTAGTGGCATCTAACTGATCTCCCAATCGGGCTTCAATTCAGTGTAGGAGCTCAGATTGTACTGCAAGTTGTGTTCGAATACGTCGTTGGGGTTTCCGCATCTTCTTGACCTGCACAAGGAGACCTTGGATTAGTTCCTATTGTTCCAAGGCGGTAGTACTATACCGTTAGTCATTCGTGGGGGCAATCAGCGACACAGATGGTGGTATCTCTAAAGATGCCTAGCAGTAGTTCTTCTTTTTCATGCAGGGGCAGCAAAACATGTTTCAGGGGCGGCTCTCTTTCTTGAGCTTCTGGTGACAGGAGGAGTCGCTTTGTGATCATCATTGTTGGAGGCAAATGAGACTTTGTTGGATGTGGCTTCACGGTCAGAGGGTCTTCATCGAGTGCACTGATGGTCCAGTTCTTTTTGTGGACGATTGAAGTGAGCTCAGGGTTTGGAAGTTTGATCTTATGTGTGGAGTTCTTTAAAAAGAGGTAATAGGTGTCATCCTTGGAAGAGATAATCCTCATACTCAAGAGGATACTGAAATCCAATGTGGTTATTCCTCGAACTACCTCGAGGTTGGACAAGTCTATGCGGCGCTTGATGGCAATTGGGGTGAGGAGGCTAACAAGATTCTTCCTTTGTTCAGCTTGGATATATGTTCAAGAGGTGAGATAGGAACAAACAACCAAGTTTGATTCTTTTGTCATGGAGGGAAGCCCTGATGACATACAGATCACTATCTTGGATGTTCACCTCTGTGCTCTGGCGACCAAAATTTGTATTGGTGAGAACTCAATGGAAGTACCAGATGATAAGGCTGGAGATGGAGGCGATATAATATCCCAAATTTAATTTACATATAATCACATGGGTTAATATTATATCATATAATTGATAAGTAATCTGATGTATGTGTTAAGGCATGAGTTTTAATTCAAAGTGTTAGATTGCAAAAGTTGCAAAAATTTGCCTAAGGCATGAAAACATGATTTTCGAAAATGTGAAAATTCAGAAAAAAATAAAGTCACCATAATTGTTCCCACATAAAAAAATATGTTAAATGTGTATTTTAAAAAATTTCAAGTGGAGATTTAATTAGGTAAAATGAAGGCACAAAATTGGAAAAGAAAAGAACTAACATTTTTGTTGTTCAAACAATATTTAGATTTTGATTCACGAGTTATTTATTTTTATAAATATTCTATTTGAATCCAAATGGGAAGTAGTTTATTACTTACATATAATGTCTTAAGTAGTTTATTACCATAGTTTCATTGATATTTGGAATCAAGTTAATTAGATGTCTATAGATAAAATTATTTCCTCTTCTTTAAAGTGTTATCATCCTGCCTGCCAAAACTGTTACAAGCTTTTGTAAATTAGTTGTTAAATCAAATATGTTATATAATCAAATATTAGGATTTATTTACAATTAGAATCATTTGAAAAAGTTTCATCTAGTGAAAATAATAAATCCTTAACCGAACCCTACCCAGTCTCTCAAACTGAAATTTAGAGGAGATCGTGCTAGTAATTTTTAAATTCATTGCTCTCGATCTAGAAGGGTATAAATTCTAAGAATTCTATGAGTTAAATCCTCTTTCAGAGGAAATTGAAAATATGGGTTACTTATTAATTGATATAAATTATACAATCATTGTCAGTTAATTTAGTAGACACAGAAGCAACAAAAATTCTAGACTATAAAGTAACCTTTTATTGGCCAAACTACGTTGATGTCTTTGTTCATATAAAATTAGAATCACGAGGTTGGATTATGTATAACAAAAGATATGAAATTTATTTCACAAAGTATGCCATCTGCTAGGGAACAAGATGAATTCTTATGATTGACCAATTAATTAAATTATAGGATTGAAGGTATGAGAGGTATATAACATTGATATGTCCATGGAGGACATGTTGACATGTACACCATAGTATTGATAGGAACGTTATAAGATTGAGAGAATAATAAGGGAAAAGAAAAGGAAAACTCTTTCGATATCACTCATGTAAATTAAGTTGGCTTGTCCTATTCTATGCATTCAACTCTTATGAATTCAGTGTGACATTGATTGTTACATGTATTGAATGCATATTTGGACAAGCTCATATAAAAATTATGTTTTGAATGATTGATCAATTCATGGTGCATTTGAAAAACATATGTGATATGTTATAAATTGATTTTATAAAATGCAATCCTATTCCATTTGAATTAGCGTTCGTTATGATTCATCGTCTAATATTTGAGTTACAAGATATGATTCATCTTTTGATATTTGATATGTAATTGTTATATAATGAACCATGCTTCTACATTTTCCTACATCGACATGCATGATAGTTGGAGCTAAGTGTTACATCACTGATCACGATGGGAGCCACTTCTAAAGTCCAGCCAATCATTCTATTCCCTCAAAATTGGATGAGATAGGTTGGAGTTAAGTGTCATGAGAAATTATGGTGGGAGCCATCTCTAGAATCCTTAGTGGCCACCTATCGTTATATGATTTGTTCCCCGAAAAGGATGATGAGAATGGAGTTAAGTGCTACATTATTGATCATGTCACCTACCTACTATACAAATTGCTCAATTGGTGATCTGTGCATTCATATGAGAGTATTTCATATGCATGCATATATTTGATACATTGGAATTATAGTGATGACAAATTGAGTGTGATGCTTTTGTATTGGAATGTTGTACACGTCAAATATATTGATTATGGTATTATGACTATCGTATGTGCTTTTATGTCTCTCCGAATGATTAGAAAGTAACACATAGGCTATGAGTTATCAACTTACTGAGTTATTTTAGCTCACCCTATAGCTCTTTGAGGATCGTGCATGGTGATTGTGTTTGTGTCATGGTGATCGTATGTGCTTTTATGTCTCTCCGAATGATTGCATTTCTTCGTCGTTTCTCCATCGACTTATTTCATGTTAAATTTTTCCTGTATATATATCACTTGATAAACTTATTAGTAACATTTGTCGGCCGATTGTGTTTGTTATCATCAAAACATAGGAATCGTACATGATTCAATAGTCATATTGGTCGATGGAGAGTTAAAGCAGATATTTCATGTTCCCCCTAAATATATGCTCACTATTTTCACATATATGACAATCATCGAATGATAAACAATTTTCAAGAACATAAGTTTTAGCAAGATAACATAACCATCCTTCGTTTCCATATCATAAAAATGGTTCTTGGTCCAAATAAAATTACATAGCATATTAGACATAATAAAACATGGCATAGATAATGTTACATAAAAAAGATGTATGGTCCACAACATGGTCCTAACATACATCCTACTCCCCCTTTTGTCATCATAAAAGAGGGGTACACAAAGGAGAGCCTATGCCTCATCGAGATTGTCATCCTCGCGAACTCTCATGGAAACAAACCCTTGAGCCGCATAGTAGTCAAGTGTCACACCAGTAAGATAGCACATATCACAACCATGTCGCCAGACATCTCTCTACAGGGTGCGTACCTATGAGTAAGATCGGTCAAGTCGAACACGCCAGAGGAGGAGGGTGCACTTGAAGTAGGAGTAGGCTTCAGGTGAGGTTCCTCCCCTTGAGTGTGATCCATGTCCATGGCATCATAAGGGACATCCTCAAGTGCTCTGACACCTCCTTATCCTCATAGAACACATTTCCTGTGCAGGGTGTCAGAAGTGATGGTATCCCAAGTCCGGGCGAAAATAAACTCCTCATCAAGATCGGGAGCCCAAGAGTGGATGGAGTAACATCAAGTCCTGGAGTATTTGGCGGTGTAGGAAAATCAAAGATGTGACGAAGGACATTGGGGTCGGTAGTGATTTGTTGTCCAAGAACAAAGGTCAGGAGGCGATTTTTCCCAGTGGACAAGTTTGCATAAAACAGATGAACTAGGTGGGGATAGATGTGTTCATGTAAGGACACTAGAGGGTACCAACCAATATCAGAGAACATTTCTTAGACATCAAGCATGTCAAGAGTGTCCCAATCAAGAGTGAATGCTTGCTTAACTTCGGGGAGTGTTATAAAAAGTGTCGTAGATGACTCCAAATGCGTCAGTGTGAAAGAGATTCATGTCATAGATAGTAGGTGGTGATGGAGACTCGGAGGAGGATTCAAAAGGTGAACGACGATGAGTTGGAGGTCGGCCTGACCACGAGAGGACGATGGCCTGATGCATTTTTAGTACAAGGAGGAACCATTATGGAAATGAGACGATAATGGAGAATGCATGATCTCTCAAAGTAAATATCACGTAAAAAAAAGAAGGTTGTGTGTACACATAGAAACGTAGAAAGGAGGATGTTGTAGAGCTATTTTACGAGAGAGAGGGACGGCTGAGAGACGAGGAGGTGACCGGCCAAGCATGGGATCATCGTCAGATGCCCTCGTCGTCAACGGAGATCGGAAAGAAGGTCATTGGGTGGAGGTTGAGAAGCAAGACAGTTGTTTCCGAGAACAAAATAGGGTGTGAGTGAATAAGACCCGGTCGAACATGCCCTAGTTTTAAATCTCTAATCTTTCGTTCAGTCAATCGACCGAAATCATGAATCGGTCGATTGATTTGAACAAAGGCGTTTCAATTAAACATTAATGTTCTAAGGATCGATCGAACACTCGGAGCGATCGATAGACTTAAACATAATAGGTTTCTCAGTCAGAAAAATGCAAGGCCGATTGACCAATTTACCCAATTGGTCGACGATTATATGATCAATCGTGCTTAATTCAAGTAACAAAAAAATTACACATTTGAGTGGATAATATCGATGCTGTGCAACATCCTTTGATTTTCAACTCAGGTCAAAGAGGGGTTTGCATAAAAAAATCACCTTTGCTTAAAATTGATATCTCATTAATGCCCAAGAATTCCTAGTTCTCTTCTAAGCATATAAAATATGTCATTGCTTAAAGGCTTGGTGAAGATATCAGCTAATTGAATTTCAATGGGAACATATTCAATTGCAATGTTTTTGTGATTCATATGGTCTCTAATGAAGTGATATCTAATGTCAATATGTTTGGTTCTTGAGTGATTTATTGGTTTTTTTTTTCTTCGCACTTGTATTATCACATTTCATAGGTACACTCGTACAGACCATCCCATAGTCAAGTAACTATTGTTTGACCCACAAAATTTGCGCACAATAGCTGCCCTCGGCAATGTATTAGATAAAATAATAGATAAAAAATATTACTGTTGAATTGTTCTAATCAATCCATAGAAAAATATTAGATAAAATTCATTCTTAGGAGTATCTGTCATTAATTGTTAATCCACTTTAGGGCTTTCAGCTAAGTAGTTAGTTTTCATTATATATTAATCACTTTGATAAATAAAAAAGGAGTTAACTTAGTTATAGTTTGATTTTGTGTCTTTATTTTTCTCTTTTTGCTCACTTGTTTCTTTAGCCTTTTTAGTTTAGGATTAATTTTGATTAGTTAGTGTATCTTTAGATCTCAAATCACTATGGATACAACATTCGGGTCTGCTACTCTGATTTGTGCACTTGTAGTTTAGTGATGTGAGGAGTTTAGGCCATATATCATTTTGTTGCATTTTCAATTTTGTGCAAGTTTTGTTTCATCTTCATATTGCATAGTTTATGTCTATACCTTGTTTAGTTTTCATTTCTACATAGTCTACGCCTAGATGTTAGTCTTTTGCATTTTGTGCTTAGTCCAATAAAATACTCAATTAATTACACCCTCCTAAATTTCACATCACATACCTCTATACCTTTTTTGGTCAATGGCCTTTCCATTTTCATCCTTATCAAGTTTGGTTGACGTGCTCATTGGAGTTGAGCTTGATTTGCAATCATTCATTTCAAATCGCTTGAGAAATTCTTTGGTATACTTTTCTTGACTTACGAAGATTTTGTCTTTGATTTGCTTCACTTGTAGTTTGAAAAAGAATGTACACTCACTTACAAGACTCATCTCAATTTCATTTGGCATTAGAGATTCAAACTCTTTGCAAAGGTTTTCATTAGTGGCATCATAGACTATATCATCAATGTAAATACGCACTATTAAAATATAATTTATCATATGTTTTAGAAATAGTGTGGTGTCAACTGTCCCTTTGAAATTTGTTTTCAATTTAAAATTGCTTAGTCATTCATACCAAAGTCTTACTCATAAAGAGCTTTTGAAAGTTTAAAAATATGGTTCGGGAAATCAAGATTTTCAAAACCTTTCGGTTGCTCACAATAACATCTTCATTTATAAAACCATTTAAAATTCCGATTTTATATCAATTTGAAAAGGTTTGAAACCTTTAAAGCAAGCAAAAGCTAAAAGCATGAGAATAGCCTCAAGTCGTGCAACAAGAGCGAAGGTTTGATCAAAGTCAATTCCTTCAATTTATGAGTAACATTTGGCCACTAATCTAGTCTTGTTTCTCTCAATGACACCATTTTCATCTAGCTTATTTTGAACTACCCATTTGGTTCCAACAATTGGATGATCAATGGGTCTTTCCACAAGCTTCCATTCTTGGTTTCGCTTAATGTTATTTAACTCCTCATGCATAGTATTTATCCAATTTGGATCATTTAGTGCATCATCTATACAAGAGGTTTCAACTTGAGAGAGGAAAGTTGAAAAAGCACAGAAATTTTTAAAAGAGCTTCGAGTTTTGATTCCATCACATATATTCCCAATGATTTGTTCAAATGGATGTGATGAAGCATTTCTTCAATTTTTTTTATATCAATTGTGGCATATCAAGTTGATGATCATCAATTCTTTCAAGGTCTTCTGCTTGCTTTTCAATTAGATTTTCCTTTTCTTTTTCATCACTTTCTTCATTAGTTGAGCTTAAATTATATAGAATAATTATAAGCTCAAAAAAAGACAATGTTTTCAATAAAGATGCAATTATAATCAAGAGTAACATCATAGTAAATAATAGAGAAATTCATTATTTAAAAGCTAGTCCTTCTATTTAGCAACAAACTCAATCTAAATCCAATACTCTAATACCCGATAAAAAGAAACAATGATTGAATTTCATAGATTAAGCGATGTTCTGAAAATAAACTTTCAGGCCAAAATCATTAGTCTCATTAAATTTAACATGCATGGATTCTTCAACCAAAAGAGTTATTTTATTATATATTCTATATGCTTTGCTTGTACTCGAATAACCAAGAAAAGTAACATCATCACACTTAGCATCAAATTTTTCTAACTTGTCTTTATTGTTCAGCACGAAACATTTGCTACCTAAAACTTTGAAATATGAAATATTTGGTATTTTTCCATAATGAGCTCAAAATAAGTTTTCTTTGTTAGGGGTCTTCTTAATTCTATTTAATACATAATATGAAGTGTTCACGGCTTCTGCCCAGAAGTATATAGGGAGAGTACTTTCATTTAGAATGGTTCTTGTCATTTCTTGTATAGTCCTATTTTTTTCTTCCAACAACTCCATTTTATTGAGGTGTTTTGGGTGTAGAGAAATTATGTGAAATCCCATTTTCTTCACAAAATAATTCGTACTTATTATTTTCAAACTCTCCACCATGATCACTTCTAATTTTTGATCAAATTTATTTTGTACTCTTTTTGCAAATTTCAGAAATATATGAAAAGCTTCATCTTTATGAGCAAGAAATAATGTCCATGTAAAGCGAGAGTAGTCATCTACAAGTACAAAAACATATCTTTTTCCACCTAAACTTCTAACATCAATATGATCAAATAAACCTAAATGTAAGAGTTCTAGACTTCTACTAGTACTAAAAAGGTGTTTGGATTTAAAAAAACTTTTTGTTTGTTTTCCTTTTAAACAAGAATCACACACAACATTTTTCTCAATTTTTATTTTGGGTAATCCTCTTACTAGTTCAATTTTAAGAAGATTATTTAATAGTTTAAAATTCATATGACCTACTCTTCTACGCCATAAGGTTGAGTCATCATGCAATGCTTAAACACTTTACATTTTTCAAGTCATCAAAGTCAATTTTATATATGTTATTGTGTCTAAAGCCAATATCCATCATATTTTCATATTCATTCAGTATTAGACATTTTTCTTTTTCAAATTTTACTAGAAAGTTTTTATCACAAAATTGACTAAATACTTATTAGGTTATGCTTCAAATTGTCTACTAGCCATACATTTTTAAGAAAGATTTTATCATTGTTACCAATGTTACCTATACCGATAACCTTTTCTTTTGTATTGTCATCAAAAGTGACAGTTTCTCCATTCTTCTTTTCCAAGGTGACAAAATTTGGTGCATCTTTTGTCATGTGTCTTGACCCAAATACCATTTGCTCTCCTTCTTCTTTCTTGATGTTTCCTAAAAGAGATAGAAATAAACACAAAGATTTATCTTTTTCATACCCAAACTTGTTTTGGGTCCATCTTGGTTAGCATTGGTTCTTTTAGAATCCCAGATTTTTTTTCATTCCAATATTTTTTTCCTTTTCTAATATTGCATTCAAAAGAGTAATGATCATGTGCACCACAATGAAAACAAGTCAAATTTGAATTGTGAATATTTGTAGCTCTCACAAATAGGATTCTTGGGTCATGCCTTTTTTTTCAAAATAGTTATAACCAAAACCTTTCTTGGTGGATGCCACCCTAGAGCCACTAAAATGGCATCTAACATTTTTCTACCGTTTGAAAATTTTTGAACCTTTTCCTCTAAGGATTTAAGGAATATGTGAACCTACTAATTCATAGATCAATGGTGATCCTTGATAAACTTCTTTTAAGATGAATTTATATTGATTTATATCTACCATTGATCTATATATTAATGGTAGTCCACATTTGTGGGTTCATTTGGGCCCACACAATCCTCAACCCCTTCTTCTAATTCTTTTGCTTTTGTGTTTAATATTTCTATCTCATTTTTTTGTTAACTAATGCATGTGTTTAAGTTGTCATTCTTCATTTTTAATTCATCAATTAGAAGTTTTAAACTCATGTTCTAGTCATTTAATGACATGCACTTTCTACATGTAAAATGTTGCTTATGTTTTTCACTTTTAACATTTTCAAATTCTGTTTTAACTTATCATTCCTCTTTTCGATTGAGCCATATTTTTATAATTTTTCTAAATTCATCGTGCATATCAAATGTGCTTAATTCATTACTTGATGAGTTAGAATGTACCTTTTCGTTTGCCATGAGACGAAGATAAGCTTCATCTTCATCACTTGAGGAAGAGCTATCTTCTTCCTGTTCACTTTGATCCCAAGTCACTTGAAGAGCCTCCTTCTTCTTCTTTGAAGATTCAACTTCTTTGTCCTTTCTTACAAGGTTTAGACACTCACTCTTGTAATGTCCGGTCATTTTGCATTCAAAATAGGTTTTTGATTTTTGCTTGTTGACTTTCTTTTGAATGATCCACCATTCTTTCTTTGCTTGCCAAATCTCAAACACTTGTCCAGCTTTTTTGCATAGACTGCCAACTTTCTTTCATCGACATCCTCTTCATCTTCGTTTGTTTCTTCTTCATCGATTTTTAACTTTAATACTAGGGCCTTTTTCTTTGTGACACTTGCCTTATCATCTTCTTTCATTCCTATCTCATAGGTTAATAATGTTTCTATGAGATCGTCGAAGTCCACTTATTTAGATCTTTTTCTTCTATCACCGCTCTCTTTGTGTGCATTTTGAAGAGAATGACCTGAAAACTTTTTCACTTTTTGAACATTAATCCTTGGCTCATCCAAAGAGGTTAAGCCGTTTACAACATCATTAAAGCGTACAACCATACTATTTATAGCCTCATTCTCAAGCATTCTGAAGGAAACATATTGATGATTTAGGAGATTTAACTTAGATTCCTTAACTTTCTTAGTTCCTTCATAATGAGTTTTCTCCAAATTTCATTTGCATTTTGACAAATCGAGATGCGATTAAATTCAGTAGTATCCAAAGCACAATAAAGAAGATTTTTTTTCCTTCCAATCTGATTTAACTTAGAGTCTTTCTCCTTAAGTATATTCTGATGATGATCTTCTACACAAGTTAAAACTATTTTCAATTACATCCCAAATATCAATATCTATAGAACATACATATGCTTGCATTCTAATTTCCAATATGCAAAGTTTGATGCATTAAAAACTGGAGGACAGTTGGTCGATTGACCTCCACTAAGAGTAAAGTTATTTGATGTCATGATTCTTAAAGATGATTAAATCTTAACACAAGAGTAAATCGGCTCGGATACCAGTTGTAGAATCATAGGGCACCAAGAGGGGGTGAATTGGTGTAGAAAGTTAATTCTAAAGGTTTCAGATTTCTCTTGGTAGTTTATTCTTTGAAATTTTTGTGAGAATGCTAATGATAAAGCAATTAATACAAAACGATAAGGAAAATAGAATAGAGAGCAAAAACAAGATTTGTTGATGAGATTTGGCCCAACTTCTTGGCCTACATCCTCGCTCCGACTTTTCGACCTCTAGACTGTCGATAGTGGACCGTCATCCTTTCTCAAGGGGAGAGGGAAACCCTTGTTACACGGAAACCACTTTCTTCTCCGCTCAAGAGGTAAGATGATCCTCTTTTAACACAGGAGCTTTCAAAATTATAACTGGAAAATCTCTCTCTATCTTTCTTTTACAGATGATTACACTTTAATTAGACGAGATCTAGGATTTTGTAAGAGAAAAGTAACAAGATTGATCTTTTTGATTTCTTGGATGCTTGTGCTTTCTTGTAAATTTTTTCTTTGCCTTCTTAACGTCGTTTATAGTATACTTCATGAAATTTTTCGGATTGGGAGAATCTTCAAAAGATTTGATTTGAAAACTAGCCGTCGCTATAGCAGATCGCGCAGAGTCGATGGACCGGTTCACCAGGGCGATCGATCGATTTGTAGTTTTTCATGATGTTTGAACTCGCTATTAATTTCAGTCGCTTGTTTAGTCCACCAGTTCTACAACTGGCCTCACATCTTCAACTGTGTTGCTTCATTTCAGATTTGCATCCGGTCGACCGATCTTATGACCGGTCTCATAGCTTCAACAATTTTATCTTTCCGTTGACTTCGGACGTACATCCAGTCGTCCAGTCATTTGACTAGTCATTGATTTCTCTGTTGTTCCCGTGTTTTGTTTACTTCCATCGTACATCTGGTTGACCGATCGTTGTTTCTCTGTTGTCCTAGTATTTTGTTTACTTCAGTCATACATCCAGTCGACCGGTCATGTGATCGGACGTTGATTTCTCTGTTGTCCCCGTGTTTTGTTTACATCGGTCTTACATCCGGTCGACTTATATGTTTATTGCATTTCTTCATTGACTTATTTTCTGCTAAACTTGTTCCTGTATATATATCACTTGACAAACTTATTAGTAATATTTGTCGGTCAATTATTTTTGTTATCATCAAAACATGTGAATAGTACATGATTCAACAAGAAAATCATTAATCAATTTCTAAATTCACATGTCCTATGATCGTATAAGTACCAACAATTTCTTTCTATTTGCATATAGCATATTGCATAATGTCCAATATAAAATATGTAACAATTAGTGTATAACTCCTATCGATGTAAAACCAATTTTCAATGACAGAAAACTTCATCAACTATAATCAACGTAAAACTCATAATTTAACTCATTATGAAATGACCTTAGAAAATCATATAATTAACTTAGATTCTGCTTCACTTTAGAACCCTAACAGATTGCATAGTACTTAGTGTAAAATTATAAATTTTCGGATCTACATCCTATTACATGGAGTTAAGTTTCTAACAAAACTAGACTTCCTGAGCTTTAATTAGGATTGTCCTTCATCTTAGAACTCACTCTTTCTCAATCATGTGAAAGAGGGGATGAGGAAAATCTAACAGAGATAAGAGAAGACTTATTTTGAACCAATTTTATATGGATAATTCATAGGAAAGGAGCTTTTAACTTGGATGAAACCCTAGCAAAAAACCTTTGATTTTTTGTTGAAATCCCACATTTTCCCTTTGTTTTTGCTTTCTTTCCTTGCTGCCTTCTGGGGATGAATTTTCGTCTATAGGGTAGATGGCCAGGTGAAATAAAGATAAGGATTGATGTCCTATATATTAAGGAAACCGACCTTAAGTCGATTATAAGTGGAATTCCCTCTTGGAAGTTCCCTTATTTACTTTAATATCACTTAAGTAAATGGCTGTGACTTTTCCTATTATTTATTTTATTTATTCATTTACTTACAACATTACATATAAATAAGAAACTATCCCCCATTTGGATTCAAATAAATTATCTATAGAATTAAATTCAAGAGGAATCAAAACTAGAATTTTTGTACGAAGAACAAAATCGATCGTATTTTTTTATTTTTGAATTTTGCGCTATCATTTAACCTAATCTTTTGATGCATGCAAAATACAACATATTTTAGTTTATTATTTTAATTATTTTTTCTATAATTTGATCATGGCATCCATCATTTTTAGTCACTTTTAGTCATAATTCCGGATTTATCAATTTTAATTTTTAATTCTCTGAATATTTTAATTGTGGATGGATTAACTAAATTTTGATAATTATTTTGATGGAAAAATTGAACACGTGACTATCCGAGAACACCAATGTATCGGCCGAAATTTAAAAGAATTTATTCTTTACGGCCGAGATTTGACTTTATCCCAAGACGTTTTGGCCGAGATTTAGATAAAAGATTTTATCTTTTTGGGCGTAACGAGAGAAAATTCTTTGTTTTGGCCGAGATTCGAAGGGAGTAAAAGGGGGTTTATCTCTTTGGGCGTAAAGATAAAAGAATATGTGTTTTGGCCGAGATTTGAAGGGAATAAAGATAAAAGAGTTTATCTTTGGGCATAATAGTTAAAAGAATTATCGTTTTGGCCGAGTTTATCTCACAATTTTAAAGTCAACCGTACGATGTTACGGCCACGATCAAATTGAAGTCCGTCCGCAGCCTATAAATAGAGGAGAAAGCCATCATCCCAAGGTGGTGCTTCGAAGTTCAGGTTTTCTTCTACGTTGAGTCGTGAGCATCTGCAAGCTTTGACCGAAAGGAGAGAGGTGCGACGCCTGGAAGTCCGAGAGGCTGCCCGATTGTCTGCGAGGATCCTGATTTCTATTTTGGGTGTAAATCTTCCAATTTTTATGATTTGTATTTTATTATCTCTCCAGAATTTCTAGGATGAACTCCATGTTTTTAGGATTATTATTTTAGGAGATTATTAATTGAAGGGAAAAGTTTGGACCCTATTTTATTTGTTTTAATCTTTTCTGATCAATTATTAATTGTGTTTAATGCTTTTATATTAGTTAATTGGATTTCTGAATTAGGCTATACCAGTTTATGGAGTGTTTAATTTCAAAATTCATTTTACTAATTATAATTGATTTTATCTGAAATTAATAATTGGCATAAATTTAATAACTAGTGTGTGGAGAATCAAATTTGTGTGGTCTATTAGTCTATACCAGTTTGTGGAGTGATTAATAGTCTAGGGAATCCAATTTAATGCGTCTTAATTTTAATATGATTTGATGGGATGCCAGTTTGTGGAGACTTCAATTCTTATTAATTTAAGATAGTTTAATTTGCATATTTAGATTGAGGGGATGCCAGTTTATGGAGACCGTAATTTAATTATGTCAAGTTAATAATTTAGGGGGACTCTAATCCATCATTAAAGATTAAAATATTCTTTTATGGTTTAAATATTTATCCTGATCTATTTTCATCCTAAGGCCTAACTTCAACACCATTATCTTATCTTTATCTTATTTATTTTATTTTATTTTACAAAATCCTTTTTCCAAAATTTCATGTTTTTCTTCTCTCTTATTAATTTATAAATTCAGATATTTTATTAATAATATTTCTTGTGTGTTCGACACTCTTACTCCTATTTTATATTACTTGAGCGACTAGTGCACTTACTAGCAATTTTATTTTGCTACATCATTTTACGCATCAAGTTTTTGGCGCCGTTACCGGGGAATATTTTATTAATTAATTTCTGAATTTTATGAATTATTAGGAGATGTAAATAAATTGTAAATAATTCTTTGTAAATATGTACTATTTAGTGTAATTATTTTTATTTTTGTGAATAAACTATTATTTTTCCTTTTTGCAAATAAAGGTCACGACATTTTTTTTTAATTTGTTGACTTTCGGCTTAAATTCATATAAACGTCGATTGGATTTTTTAAATTACGTGGACTTGTGGTTTTATGACAGACATTTTTAATTCGCAATATCGATTCGGAGTTCTAATCTTCTGTTTTACGGCCGTAATGCTTTATCCGAACGTTGTTTTACGCCATGACCATACAATGATGATTTGACCTTGTTTCGGCCAACTATTTGTGAGTTGTTCTTTAAGCCTTATTTGGATCAGTTTCATTGGCCTCATATGAATTTTATTCCTTCTCGGCCGTAAAGTTTTAATAGTTCATATTGAATTGACTTTGTTTTTGACCAAAGCGATTTTTTTCTCGGCCGTAAAGGTCACGTTTCGACTTAATTCACTTTCGGCCGTAATGATTCAATTGTCGACGTAAGAGCCGAAATCCTATTTTGCTTTACGGCCAATCGTGTTGACTTCATCTCGGTCGTAATATATTTCTGATTGATGTGACCTCGTTTCGGTTTAATTCACAATTTTTATCTTTACGGTCGAGATTCACTTTATCTATACGATCGAATTGATTTCTCTCTTATTTTCAATATTAATTAAGAATTCGATTCACAGCCGAGAATTGTTTTCTTCATTGTGTTTGCGGCCGAAATTTGACTTTATTAATTACAAATTAATTCTCTTCCGTATTGGATGGATTAAGTGCATGATTTCATGTTATTGTTCCTTCTACGGCTTGAATTTTCATCTCAACCGAGAATTGATCTCTTAATTTTTTCGGCCATAATGTTTATTTGTCGCTTGGATTCGTATTTCAGTTTTCTGATACAATTTATGTCTCGACCGAGACGTGGACAACTTTTTGTTTTACGGCCAATTGAATCATGTCGACTTCATCTCGGACGTAAAGGATCACGTTCGATTTAATTTTCATCGATTTACGGCCGATATGAATAATACTCTTCCTCGGCTGTAATGAATCATTTGTCGATGTTTCGATTGATTTTTATTTTTGGGCGAAACCCTGTTTTGTTTTACGGCCAAAGGTTGTCTACTTCGGTTCTTTACGCCTAGTGTTTTATATGCGAGGACTTGATTAATTCTTTACGCCCAGGAGTCAATTTAATTCTCTTTCGGTCGAGATGATTCATCGCCGTGTTAATGTTTACGCTTGTTTCGGCCATAATCCAACAAATTTTATGCCTTCACGTTGATTAAACCCTTTCGACACTGTTTCATGGTTTTTACGGCCGAACGAGTCTCAGGTTATTCAATTTCTCAGCTAATTTAATTTCGGCCGAGATAAGTTTGGTGGTCGATCATATTTTTGCTGATTATTGCTTTTACGGCCGAACGAGTGCATGTTTTTTACAATTATCCCTTTGATTTACTTTCGGCCATAAATAGGTTTTTGATAAATTTCTCTTGGAAATTAATTTTAATGACGAATTTTCAATTCTATAAACCCGATAGACTTTTATCGATTTAAATATTATTTCTTCGTGACCTATTATCTGTATTTCTTTTTATTTATTTATTTATTTATTATTATTTTTTGTATATATTATTTTTATTTATTCTTTTCTCCTACTGAAAATTGGTTGTTGCAGGTACCATTGAAGATCTAATCACAATCAATCCTGGAATCTTCTGATAAGCACACTAGGAGTTCAAATCCAATTTTGGAATTTGATCCTGAAATTGAAAGAACTACTCGTCGATTGAGAAGGAATATTCAAAAAATGGCTGAACAAGCACGTAACAATCAGAGACAGGAACAACAAAATGAACTAGTTCCGCCACAAAATAATCGGCAAGAAGATGAAGCAGAACTTTCTATGAGAGAGTATGTCTCGGCCAGATATAATGACCGAGAATCATACATTGTGCTGCCTGAAATCAATGCAAATAATTTTGAGATCAATCTGGCAATCGTGAGGATGATACAAGCATCTCAATTTAGAGGAGGATTTCATGAAGACCCTCACGATCATCTTGATAAATTTCTTGCCACCTTGAGCACCTTTAGAAATAATAATGTTTCTACTGAAATTATTCATATTTTATTATTTTCTCAATCTTTACGTGACAAAGCTTACACATGGTTTAAAACTTTGCCTGCAGGATCGATTCATTCATGGTTAGAGCTGGTAGAAATTTTGTTGGAAAATATTGCCCACCACAAAAAGTAGGCAAATATCGAAGAGAGCTAACGGCATTTGTTCAAGATGATGATGAAATATTATATGAAGCCTGGGAACGATATAAGGAACTACTGGCTAGAGTTCCTGACAATAGAATTCCAAAGTGGCAAGTAATGGAAGATTTCTACCATGGATTACGAGCTGCAGATCAAGATAAGCTCGATCAATCAGCAGGAGGGACAGTGCTGGGATCTAAACGCCCTAGTGAGATACAAGATATTATTGAAGCTGTAGCCCTCAAGTCGAGCCAAGAAAGGAGACCACCTCGTCGAACTCATGATGTACATTCTGCACAAGGAATACAATTTTCGGAAATCGTGGCTCAGCTGGAGTCACTTAATCAAAAATTCGAGCAGATGATGTCATTAATGGGAAATTCGAACAATTATTGCCCTACAGGTAACACTTCAGATTTAAATCAAATTGAAAATGCTAACTTTATTTCCAACTCATTTTTCAGGAGCAACGATTATGGTTGGAGACACAATCCGAAGTTTGCCTATAATCAGAATCAAGGCTAACCTTCTGGTCCATCAAAAGATTATATTCTGAAAAGGCAACCTGATGCTCCTCAATATCAATCATCAAATCACATGCAGGAGATGATGGCACAGATCATAGACACCATGCAATCATTGCAAAAGAATATGGAGTCTAGAGCCACGAGTCAGGATGCTCAATTCGAAATTTGGAAAGACAATTGGGCCAGATGACGACACAACTGACTGGACGTACACTAGGCTCTCTCCCAAGCAACACAGAGAAAAATCCAAGGGGAGAAGAGCAAAATAGGCCTTGATCTTCATCAGGACTAAGTCGAGCTGAAGACTATAAATTCAGAACTATTTCTACCCTTTTCTTTAAATTAGTTATTGATTAATTACTTTAAATTAGTTTGGGTGATTTTTATTTTATGTTTGGAGTCATCTAATTAATATTTCATTTTGTGCTAGGGGAGAAATGCGGACATGCCAACGAGACACATGCATGCATCAAAATTTGAATCATGTTACATGGCATGCATGCGCATTTAGACGAAAAAAAGGCGAAATGAGAAGACACTGCCACCTCGTTACGGCCGAGCATCACCTCGATTACCACGCCATAAAGACTCCAATGGACATGACAAGACGAGCTGCCACCCTCATTACGCCTGGTTCCCGTTACAGCCGAGATGCCACACCGACTGCCACCTGACCTCAGACAAGGCGAGACGAGTGAGACGCTAGAAGAGCGCCAAACTCGACATGACCAGACAAGGGCAGCTATTACGCCCTATTCTTTTACGGCCGAGCTGTCACATCATGCATGAGCTTTGACATGACAGGGCGAAACGGACAAATCACCATGGAAATCAGCCGATCACTGTGCGCCATCATGTCAGAACAGGTAATAGCCAAAAGTTTCATCTATACGTTCTTACCCTTCTCGTGTTTTGCAGATCAATCATCGTCGTCTAACCCTTTCTTGAGCTTCCCGATCTCGGCCAAATTTCCAGCGCTTCCCTTCTTCCTTATGGCCGAGCTTCCACATTGCGGACTGGAGATGACCCCTTACGCCCAAAAGCATCCCTTACGCCCAGACGCACCGCCCACAACCAACACTACGGCCGAGCTTCATCAATTACGGCCGAAGTTCTTCATCAACTACTTCCTTACGGCCGAGATCCTCCCTCCTTACGGCCGACACATATTACAGCCGAGATTCAGCCGCCAATTTCATCGACGACATCTCTTTACGGCCGAGTCATCTAGCTGAGCTCTTCATTGAATCGGCCGACACTCTAGCATAGATACTTTACGGCCGAGATCTCCTCTCTGCCGACATTCCGACATCGGCCGAAACTTTAGCGACCGAGCCGCAACCGTTCTTTTGACCGAGCCATCACCTTTTGTTTGCTGATCTCATGAGGCGATTTGCTAATATATGGAGGGGACGTGGCGAACGACGACATCCGAATGCTCAGCCGGCTCCACAGCCCTCATAACTAATCTCCTACCCCGGAGATTATTATTGGACCAAGCTAGAGTATCAAGCTCGATATGAACGGATGTCTGAGATTCGAATTCATACCACCAGATTTTCAGATACTGAATTGCTGAGGGAGTATAATTTACTTACAGATATTCATCTATTATTTTCTGAGATTGGTCTCACTGACTTTGTGCATTCTTGGTGGCCAACTTATGAAGTACTAATTATGGAATTTCTTTCATCCTTGGAGGTTTTTAATCTAGATGACAGGAATTATGATCAGCCCCGCATTTCATTCCAACTGTATGGGCGACCCTTTACTCTCACTCTAGGAGAGATTAATAATATTTATGGATTCTCCAACCATGGATCTCCTTCTGTACCTGCTGACTTTGATGCTGAAACTTTTTGGAAACAGATAACAGAAGAAGACCGCTTGGTTTGGAACACAACTAAAGACAGCTCAATTCAGAATCCTGTTATGTGCTACGTCCATCGCATGCTAAGCAACACCTTAAGCGGACGCAATGATAATGATGATGCCGTCTCAGAGGGAGAATTATACCTCATCCACAGCATGCTTCACAGAACTCCTGTTAATGTGGGTGCCTTCATCATTCGACGATTCCAGCGCCGCACTACTCATCGGGGTGGTAGCATTAACATGAGCGCCCTTCTCACACCTATTGCTCAGCACCTACAACTTGACTTGGATGATCTCGAAGCTGTGCCAGGAAACACCCACCTCACTCGTAGGACCATTCATGCTATGGGTCTCGTGCAGACCAACAACTCAGGGATCAAAGTTTTTATTTTTAAAGGCCACAATTAGGAGGTGCCCTACTCAGATCGAGATGCTTTTACGCCAATTAATCCAAATAATTGGCTCCTTTTTAGGCAGGCAGTAGTTCCAGCAATCCCACTTGCAAGACCATCTACATTTGTCAGACAGTCACACCAGGATGAGCATTTCTCTTATTTTGATTCTACTGATTATGCGGCAGCCCAACCCTACCTTCAACAGCCACAAGGATTTTAGGCTGCATCACCAGCAGCTTCCCAATATGCCGCATCCGCCCTTTCACCTTATATGCTGGTGCCTTCTCCGATTCCATCTCCAACACAAGAGAGCTCTTCTGATTCCTCGTTCATACCTGCTACTCTTTATGAGGAACGCGACTCGATGGAAGTATCTGTCCCTTTACAGGAACCTGTGCAGAATCAGTATATAGCACCGGAGCCCACTTTTACTTCAGCCCCAGAGCAGACTTACTATCCACCCCCACCACCTCAGCCTGACTATGCTTCCATGCAAAACTTATGGGAATCAATGTACGATGAGCAACTTCATCAGGCAGGGGAGTTCCACGCTTTTCAGGAAGAGCAACTTCGTCAAGCAGGAGAGTTGCACGCTATTCAAGAAGAGCAACATCGACAAGCCCAAGAGTTGACCAACATTCGAGCTGATTTTAGAAATATGAATGATCGTCAGGGTCGCTTCGAATCCCTCTAGAATCAGCATGCGCGCATGACGAGGCGCTAACATGAGTATCAATGCGCCAAGGACATCTCGGCTATCATCTACCATTGCCACCCCACAGACAGTAAATCCGGTTGTGTCTTTTTCCTTTCTTTATTTTCCTTTCTTTAATTTTCCTTTTTATTGAGTATGTATCACTTTCCCTTATTGACCTAACACTGAGGACAGTGTCTGGTTCAAGCTTGGGGGAGTTTGCATTTCATGCATTGCATATTTCTTTCTTTTTATTTGCTTATGTTTGCATGTATTTCAAAAAACAAAATTGAAAAATTAAAAATTTCTCAAAAATACCATTGCATGCATTCCTTTTTGCCACCATCTTACTAACTTTTGTCTTATTGTTTTAATTATTTTTTAGTAAAAGTTCAAAGACACGTGGTTAACTGATGAAATTTGAATGGTTTTCTTTCTTATCACTTGCTATTTTAGTATCAAACTTATGGACTATGTGCTTATGCTAAGTAGAATTATGAATGACTAGATGACAAAATCATATTCATGCCTTTTTATTTATTTCTTTTTAAGTCTTGATAGTAGTAGCCTTTGTATTGACCATATTAAGTACTCCTTGAGCTTAAAAAATGCGTGAAAAAAATAGTGAAAAAAAAAGAATAAAGTTATGTGTAGGTATAAAAGTGTTATCCGGAATCAAGATGTGTTCGGGTAATTAGATCCGTAGGGGTTCATGCCAGGCGACCTAAGGGCAACTGCTCTGGGATCCGCCGATCGAAAGCCTGCTACATGGACCATCTTATGGAATATGGAGAAGCACATGAGTACTGAATCATGGCTAAGTTTGAACTCTTCATTCAGAACCTTGGTTGTTCGGGCAAGTAAACTCGAGGGGTGCCTTATCACCTGTTGCCCCAAGGCCATCTGGTCTGGGAGTCATCAGTCCAAAGCCTGTTACATGAACTTCCTTGTGCAATCCTACTTGAAAATTAGAACTTTAAAATAATTGAAAATAAAAGTGAAAAGAAAAAAAAAAGAAAAAGAAAAAGTTTTAAGCTCAATTAATATTTATGTGTTCAATATCAATGCTATTATTTGACAGAAAATTTAATTTTCTACAAGGCTGAATTTGAGATTGTTTAAATTTGTGTAGCATTCAGATCCTCTATGAAGCTAAGTGCATGGAAAATGGTGAGATACTGAGTAGTAGGTGTGCAGAAGAACTGTGTGAGAAAATTAGTCAGCTGATAATATGGAGGCTATGATGGAACTTTCTTGAGCCTTACTTTTGAATTTTTGCTTGAGGACAAGCAAGACTTTAAGCTTAGGGGAGTTTGATGCATGCAAAATATAATATATTTTAGTTTATTATTTTAATTAATTTTTCTATAATTTGATCATGCATCATTTTTAGTCACTTTTAGTCGCAATTCCGGATTTATCAATTTTAATTATTAATTCTCTGAATATTTTAATTGTGGATGGATTAACTAAATTTTGATAATTATTTTGCAGGAAAAATCGAACACGTGACTATCCGAGAACACCAACGTATCGGCCGAAATTCAAAAGAATTTATTCTTTACGGCCGAGATTTGGCTTTACCCCCAAGACATTTTGGCCGAGATTTGGATAAAAGATTTTATCTTTTTGGGCGTAACGAGAGAAAATTCTTTGTTTTGGCTGAGATTCGAAAGGAGTAAAAGGGTTTATCTCTTTGGGCGTAAAGATAAAAGAATCTGTGTTTTGGCCGAGATTTGAAGGGAGTAAAGATAAAAGAGTTTATCTTTGGGCATAATAGTTAAAAGAATTATCGTTTTGGCCGAGTTTATCTCACAATTTTAAAGTCAACCGTACGATGTTACGGGCGCGATCAAATTGAAGTCCGTCTGCACCCTATAAATAGAGGAGGAAGCCATCATCCCAAGGTGGTGCTTCGAAGTTCAGGTTTTCTTCTACGTTGAGTCGTGAGCATCTGCAGGCTTCGACCGAAAGGAGAGAGGTGCGACGGCTGGAAGTCCGAGAGGCTGCCCGACTGTCTACCCAGATTCAAGGAACCTGATTTCTATTTTGGGTTTAATTCTTCCAATTTTTATGATTTGTATTTTATTATCTCTCTAGAATTTCTAAGATAAACTCCATGTTTTTAGGATTATTATTTTAGGAGATTATTAATTGAAGGGAAATGTTTGGACCCTATTTTATTTGTTTTAATCTTTTTTGATCAATTATTAATTGTGTTTAATGCTTTTATATTAGTTAATTGGATTTCTGAATTAGGCTATACCAATTTGTGGAGTGTTTAATTTCAGAATTCATTTTACTAATTATAATTGATTTTATCTAAAATTAATAATTAGCATAAATTTGATTACTTGTGTGTGGAGAATCAAATTTGTGTGGTCTATTAATCTATACCAGTTTGTGGAGTGATTAATAGTCTAGGGAATCCAATTTAATACGTCTTAATTTTAATATGATTTGATGGGATGCCAGTTTGTGGAGACTTCAATTCTTATTAATTTAAGATAGTTTAATTTGCATACTTAGATTAAGGGGATGCCAGTTTATGGAGACCGTAATTTAATTATGTCAAGTTAATAATTTAGGAGGACTCTAATCCATCATTAAAGATTAAATTTTTCTTTTATGGTTTAAATATTTATCCTGAACTATTTTCATCCTAAGGCCTAACTTCAACACCATTATCTTATCCTTATCTTATTTATTTTATTTTATTTTACAAAATCCTTTTTCCAAAATTCCATATTTTTCTTCTCTCTTATTAATTTATAAATTCAGATATTTTATTAATAATATTCCTCGTGGGTTCGACAGTCTTACTCCTATTCTATATTACTTGAGCGACTAGTGTACTTGCTAGCAATTTTATTTTGCTACATCATTTTACGCATCATCTTTACCTTAAAATTATTAAAAATCATATCTATCATACATTAACATAGGAGAACAATTATCGGGATTTTAATTTTCTTAATTCTAACAATTTCAAAAATCATCTTTTCATGACTTAGGCAAATTTGGTCACTTCGTGCGCTTAGCACCTAAAATTGGATCTTCCACTTTAACATATATATCATGGCATAAAATTATCACATAATATAGTATTAATATATTTAATCATATGTGATTAACATAGGGATATCATATAGAGTGGGGATGATTTGTCAGATGTAGTGGAAGGAGAGGTACATGTGGTGTCAGGTCGTTAAGTGGCCCCATCCTCGGAGTTGGATGCTGGTGAGGTGGGTTGAGATGGCACAGGAGAAGGAGGTTGGGTGTGTGGATCGATGCTGGATGAGGGGTGAGGCACCGTCTAGTAGTGGCATATGGAAAAGGAGGCAATGTGGGCATAGAGGCTAGGGTTGGTGGTGATGGTGGGTTTGGGATTTCAATGAGAGGATTGGATATACAAAATGGGGATGGTGTAGGAACAAGAGATCAGGCAGAGCTTGGTTAAGACATAGTTGTGTCAGGAGTTGGCGTGGGTGGTGAAGGTGGCGGAGGGGTACGTTGTAATATCCCAAGTTAAATATTTCTTTCACTAATTCAATATAATGATGATTTTTTAAAAGTAAATTATTAATGAACTCCAGTAACAAATTCCATAAAATATTATATCATCAAGTTCAACATAACATTGTTGGATTAATATAAAGCTAGCATTAATATGCTTAATTGTTTATTAGAATAATTAATTAGTTAGTTGTGTACTGATGCTATCTATATATGTATTATTCTCATCTTCTTGTAGTAAGGGCATATACAAATGATTTCAAGTTATGGATGTTTTAATTGACTTATTACCATCCATCCATATAGCAAAATAAGATATGCTAAGATTAGTCACATTAATATCATTATTCAATAAATTTGAATTAACTTCCTTATAGGGGTTAAGCAAATCATCTCCTAATTATTGTAATTAATTAAGGTGGCTAGTACCCATGATGATACTACCGATTTTGTCATCCTCACATGATAAGGGGGTAATTAATAACCTATACTAATTAATTAGATTTGGAATGAGACCAAGTGACACATGTGTACCGACTTACTTTAAAAAAAAAGAGAGAGAAGGTTACTCAGCATGACAGCTCACCTCACAACAATTTAAATTAAATGGTGAGCTGCCACATCACCAATAACCATGCAAAATAAAATAAAATAAAATATATGGAACCTTACTTGATTACCGACTTACCATGCATGATCTAAGGGAGAAATAAAAGGAAGCTTTTACTTCCTTTCGCATGGTCGGCCAGAAGGACAAATAAAAAGAAAAGAAGGTTAAAAAGAAGAGGGTTTTATTTGCTGAAGTTGGCCGAACTAAGGAAGATAAGGGAGAAGAAAAGGAAGGTTGCATCATTTCTTTTTTGCTGCCGAGTTGAAGAGAAATAGGAAAAGAAAGAAATATACGTTGGCTCCTTTTGTTTTGTGGTCGGTCATAAGAGGAAATAAGGAGGAATGGAAGGGGATACAACAAAAGGAAAGGAGTTGCCTCCATGGATGCTGGCCGAACTCATGGAAGAAAGAAAAAGTAAGAATAGAAGGAAAATTAAATCTGCAACTTCTTCACTGGTTACGACATGGGTGGCCGAGGAAACAAAGGAAGTTTCCTTCCTTCGTAGAAACTGATCCTTTAGAAGTCTAGTTTTCAGCGGGGAAAGATTTATTTTAGAATGACATGTATTTAGAAAGTTATGAGCTAATTGGTTAGCATATGCCTTGTTGTTCGAAGTAGTATAAGTAGTTCTAAATAATAATTAAGTTATAAATTCTATTCATAGAGATAAATTAAGAATTTTATATACCTTAAACTTATATGAATGAGGGTTCTAATCCAATTTGAACCATATCAAAATAATCTGCGTGGAGGGGCATATGAGGAGAATAAGTGGTGCCCATTAGTTATTAGAAGTATGAACGCAATGAGATGTATATATTCTGTATATATATTATGATGAGTACAAATCCATAACTAGTATATTTTGTACATTACGTAGTCTAATGTTTTTGTGATTTGGAATTTAAATTTGGTTAAGCCTACGTTCATATATAATTAGCTCACAAGATTTGGTTATGTATAACAAAGGATATAATTTTTATTCCACCAAGTATGTGATTCGCGAGTAGAGGACGAATTCTTTTGATTAATTAATTAATTAGGCTATAGGATTGTATGCATGAGTAATATAGAGCATCGGTCATTATTGTATCCATGTAAAACACATGGGTACTCACATCATAGTATTAATAAGAATACATATTATTGATATAGGTTTAAAAGAATAACATGGAAGAGAAACGGGAAAAGTTTCTCGATATTATCATAAGAAGTAAGTTGGTTTCTCCTACTCTATGTATTCACCTCTTTTGAATTTGGTGTGACATTGATTATGATATTACTGAATATGTTTTGGATATGTTATGAATTGATTTCAAGAAATGCAATTATGAAAAGTATATCTAAATGATTATATGATTGCACACTTGAAAAGCATATGTGATATGATATGAATGGATTATGAGAAGTGCAATATTGTTCAATTTGAAAAGATATTTGATATGATTCATATTATGATGTTCGAGATATGATGGTCATGTGATGAATCAAGCATCGACATCTGCTTGCATTTGCATATATGATGGTTGGAGCTAAGTGCTACATCGTTGATCACGATGGGAGCCACCTCTAGAGTCCAATTCATCATTTTGTTCCCCAATAATGGGATAAGATAGATTGGAGCTAAGTGTCATGCGGAGCTAAGTGCCACATCGTGAGTAGTCGCGATGGGGGCCACCTCTAGAATCCGTAGGGGCCACCTCTAGAGTCCACCTATCGCTATATGATTTGTTCCCCGAAAGAGATGAGGTAGAATGAAGCTAAGTGCTACATCGCTGATTACGATGGGAGCCACCTCTAGAGTCCATCTACCGACCACTGGCCAGTTGGTGATTCGTGCATTCATATGAGAGTGTTGCATTTGCATACATTTGTTTGATATGATTTGAATGATATTGATGCATACATTTTGATTAGGATATTGTATATATTATTTTCAAATATATGAAAACATCCATTGCAATATTATAATTATTTCATATCTTTGCATGTCACTCCGAATTGATTAGTTGGTAACACATAGGCTATGAGTTATCAACTTAATGAGCTATTTTAGCTCACTCTGTTGTTTCAAACATTTTTTTCAGATGATTCTTGGGAATCATGCGAGGTGATAGTATTTGAAGGGTTCGTGGTAAGATGGGAAGATTTGAGTCCCTCGTATCCTTCTATTAGGATGTCGAGAGGTTTGGTTATGCGTAATGCATATGTAATATTCTATATGTTGTAAGGAGGCAAAATCATTTTATGAGATGTAAAACTTAAGGATTATTGATTTGCTCTGAAGGATCATCATAAATCGTGTGGTTTATTTTATGATATCTTCATTCTTATGCATGTTAAAAAAGAAAATTTTACATCACATTTCCGCGATCTCTCTCAATTTTATTTGATTGTCCGTAATGAGTCGCGAATTTTGGTTTAACTCGCGGGTTAAATCGGGGTCGCGACATACGTATTCTCCGAAATGGAGGCTCCTTCGACATTGCTAGGGATTCCTCCACTTCTTCGACCATCAAGGCATTGGCGATGGTTGGCATTTCCTCTAGAGCCGTGGGCGCGTCCGGCTTCTCAAGGCTCATGGCTGCTAGATGCTCAATGTACTCCTCCATAAGTCTCTTCTTCCCCCACTTATTCCTCTTTCTATTTTGTTGATGACGAATCCCGCGCTTGTAGTCTTGATCATTTGGCTGCCGTCTTCCTGTGTGGTTAGGATGTGGTCATTTGCTCCATCGTGGGTACATATGGTGGAGAACTTGGGCATGAAGCATGTGGGGGACTCGATGAGGAGTCCTATAATATAGGTCATCTTAACCACTTCTTGCCTACAGTTTTCTTTCCCATTGGCCGGGGTCGCTGCTCTTGGGCTGGTGTCTACTGCGAAAGTTGTTGTGCGCCTAGAGGTGATGCTCGAGTGGCTCTTGAGGCTGAACCGAAGGTCGAGCATGCGATCATGACTCTAGATGGGTCAGCGTTACTTCTGGTTGGAAGCCTAGCGTCGCTCGCTGTGGGGCTTCAAAGTAGGTTGGGGCGTGTGTGCACAGCTATGCCTCTTGGTATTCTTGGGCATGCGATGATGAGAATTTGAGAGGTGAGCCATGTAATATCCATGATCTAATCCATATTGGATTCTATATTATATGGCTATAATAAATTTGAATATATGTGTTGTCGTATAGGTTGTAATGTCACGTAGTGCTATAATAAAAATTTATAAAATTTAATTAAAAACTAAAGTATGATTAGTAATCATATTATGATAAAGCATACTCTCATATGGTTAACTATGCATGTGATTTGTTAAGATTGGATTTAATTCTAGTGGACCAATCAAATGTCGCCAAGTGGCATATGCTAAAATATATGTGAATAACAATAATTAATATATAAAATATGTGAATAAATTATATGGATTATATTACACTATTAAACTAATTAATATTTAATATTAACTAATAAATATTAATTAGGTATGAAATTAATGAATTTGAATTAGACAAGAATTTCAACTCTTGACATGCAAGCTGCTAGCTAGCAGCTTGCCACCTCATGTTTAGTCCATTTTCCATCCGACCTATTCAGGTGATAAAAATCTGGAATAATTCATATGGTCTTATCCTTCTCTCAATACAACACAAAAAAAATTTCAGACCACGAATCCTTTCATGGACTTTGAAGGAAATTCGACAAGGAAGATCATTAAAGACTAATGTGTTCTTCCTAAGGTTTTTTGTCATATAAATGCTTCCTTAAAAATTATGAAATTTAAAAATTAGGATCCTTTCTTAGTCTAGTTTACATGAGTAGGATCCTTTCTTAGTCTAGTTTACATGAGATTTTGAATCATGTTAATAGGAGTTATAAAACAAAAGTTATGCCATCAGGATTAAGGGTCTATCATACTATTTAATAAACTTGTTAGTCTGAATTGCAAATTAGATATTAAATTCGATATGTAATCATATAAATTGATATTTAGGGGTCCTTAGAGTACAGAACTTAGCATGTGTTTCCAACTGGAATCATTCGAAAAGATTATGTCTACAAAACGTTATTGATTTATCATTCTACATGACCCTTTATGTCTAGATGAAGAATATATCATAACATGAGTCAGGTTGAGAAATTTATTGTCATCGATATAGGGTGATATAAATCATAAAACTTTTATGGGGTATATATAATGATGTCTAGTCTTATGTAAAATTATAATCACATGAAAAGGTTAGGTGTATAGCATTATGGAATGTTAAATTGAACATCATCCTGTATGCCAATATAAGACATAGCAGAGAACATGATCTTATTTGTCAAAATTATTATGATCACTATTTGTTAAGATAAAGCTTAAAAATTTTGGGAACGAGACTTTAGGATGTATACTTTGAGATAAAATTTAAATTACTGAATTAACATTCATGTACTAATCGATACAAATTTTAGAAGCAATGTCACTCAGTCTGTTGGAACCCAGAATTAACACAAAATATTGGTTCAACGTTGATTTACTTGAGAAGCAACCATAAGGAAATAGTATCTTAAACTTAAAATTTTGTAGAAGCCCATGCTCATTTATAATTGGATTCATGAGATTTTATCATGTATAATATAAGATATGAATTTTGTTCCATGAAACATACAATATGCCAAAACGAAAAGATGTGCATACTCAATAGGGTTATGTTATAAGAATTCGATGTGTTAAAAGTATTAATACCATTCAACTTAAGGAGAATATATGATTCTTATAGTACCTTGTGATAGGTGATTATGTTGATTCCATGTCTTAATAATATTATGTACATATACTATTGTTATAGGAAGGAAGACTAAGATAAGTAAAAATGAAAGATGATCTTGGCTTAAGATGTAAGAATTTAGAGGGAGCAAATCAAAGAAGAAGAGGTATGTAGGGCGGAACCATGTGCTTTTATTGCATTCATTGTTATAAGCATTTGGTTATGATATATGCAACATGAAATTTTATGCATCGTTGTGGATTCATAATAAATGATTAAATGAATACTTGCACATATGCTATGCCATATTTTATCTCATATGATAATTAAGAGATCATTATATGGATGTAAAAGAATGTATGAAAAATAAACTGATATGACACGTGTTCCTGAAATGTCATTGTTATTCATAACAACATCATTATATGATTATTGCTACTAAGAAAACTATATATAACATGGCATGTCATGATATGATATGATATGATATAATATGATATAATATGATATGATATGATACATTATGAGATGACAAGATATGATAGAAAAGGATACGACATGACATGTTACAAAATGACACGATATGACACGACATGATATGATATGCTTGGGTTATGCGCATGCATTACATCTCATTATCATGCATGTGCATTACCCCTTTTGTGCGATAGTTACCCTTGCATAGTTGAAAGACTTGCAAGGCCGATAGTTTACCCTTGCATAATTCAAAGACTTGCAAGGCCGATAATTTACCCTTGTATAAGTGAAAGACTTACAAGGCCGACAGTTTACCCTTGCATAATTGAAAGACTTGCAAGACTGACAGTCTACCCTTGAATAGTTGAAAGACTTGCAAGACCGACTGTTTACCCTTGCATGGTTGAAAAACCTTGTAACGATGATAGCTTATCCCTATATGGTTGAAAGACCTTAAAGGGACAAAAGATATCCCGAATGGTATTTTAGGTTGTTTAGAGCTAAGTGCCATGTGAACTAGATTGTGGAATCAATGTGAGCCACATTTGAATTCATAGGGGCCACTTTTAGAATCCATCAGTCTCCCCAGCAGGGTCGACAGATATCCTGAAATAGATACCTCTGGCCAATTGGCGATGTGACATGTGCATGCATCATTCTTCTTGCATACATCCCACTTTAAAGAGCATGTCATGTGATGCATTATTGATTGTGATATTGTATAGTTATATGACACGCTTTGATATGAATGATGTGGTAACAATGTTTGTATATTTATGATTATATGTATGAACAAGGATTTTGAGATGATTTTATTATGATATGTACTCATACTTATATGAAAACACTTAAGTATATGAACATATATTTTGACAAGATAGGATAGGATAATCTATGTGTTTTATGATAATGATGAATATGTATAAGTTTTTAGGATCCTTCAAATGATATCATGATTCTTGATTAGTTGAATGTTTCATGTTTTGAATAAGTTAGTGTCTTTTATAAAAAAAATATTATTTTGTCCCCATGTAAGAGCCTTTGCTCATGGAGATTATGCATATATATGTACATTTATGTATAATATATATGCATATATTTCCATGTACTTGGATCCTACAGGTCAAAGGCACGGGTGCTTGATGCTCATGACAAATGATGGCATATGGAATTGAGTGTTGGAGAGTTTTTCTTTTAAGTACATTATTTTGTAATAATATTTAAAGGTATCCATATTTAATGTATGAATATTAGAGTTTCTTTATGTGAATGATACAAGGAAAAGATTTATTCTATATGAATTATATTTATGACAACATGATAGTTGTACCGACGGACGCTCGAGTAAAATAGAAAAAAAATGCTTCCGCTAGCTCGAGGGTTCGAGTCATTACACACCATCTGCAGGGGAAGTATGCCAAGCGATGCTGGAGGTTGAGGTTGGTTCATCGATGGTGGAGTGCATTGGAGCGGTGGTACCCTAAGAGGTTCGGGTGACGATTCTGTGTCCATGTCAAGTTGGTCGTCAAGTGTGGTCCCCGAAGTTCTTGGTCATGGCCGCACTCGCCATCATCTCCCGTGCACTTGATCCTTGGACATCACTGACTCGCAATATCTATTATCATGATGTGAGGGGATCAAAATGATGGAAAACAATGTGCTTCGCATGAAAGGGTCACGTAGAAGTTGGCTAGATGTATGTTTACCCCACACAAGCCACTACCGTTACTTCATAGAAAAATATCGAATGAAGCTTTGAAATTTATAAGTTATCTACACTTCATGACGTAACCACAAGTATATGGTGTGTCACTATAGTGTTTGAGGTTTATCCCAAGGGATGTCTTTGTGAATTTCGAACCCGGATTGAAATGTAAACTGCCGATAACGAAGAATAGATTGAAACAAGTAAAGTGAAGAGTTCTTTTAAAGTAAATGGTTACTCTAATTTTTAGGATTTTTATGATATTAAAGGAAGATAATAGGGAAAAGGAAACAAGATTTGAAAAGTCCGACTACTCAATAAGATCACGAACTAAGGACTTTCGGGGATTGATGTTCTCTTTAAATCATGGTTAAGGATTCAAGCTACCCCTCAGCATGCGCATAGATATGTGTTCATGATAAAAAATCACTTAGCTTTTGATTTGATCCAATATCCAACTCGGGGAACACACTCGTGTGCATTGAGTGGGTAAAGGAATCGATCTTTCTCTTAGTTGAGATTTAGCTGGGTTTCGTGTCATCCTATTGGGTTCTCAGGATGATGACAAAGGATCCAAATCGACCTCTCGACCTGAGTTGAACATTTGTTTGTAAGGACTACCCTCTTGGATGAGAACCAAATGGCCGAAGGTCGCGCAAAACAAGAGGAGTTGTGACTCTCGATAACTTCTCTAAATATGACTCTGTGGCTACGTGCCCTCTCGGATCCTCCTTAAACATAGTGATATAAGTTCCCTCTCGGGTAGGTCTCAGAATCAATAAAAACAAGACCAAAATAGAAAGAAGATGGTAATGCAAAGTAAGGAGCAAAACACGTTTAGCTCCAAAACGTGCAAGTCATGATTCCTTCTTTGGTGATTGAAGCCCAGTCCCACCTCTTGGCATGCATACAAGACTTCAATGGAAAACTTCCCTTTCAAGTGGGAAATCACACGCGTCGTCTGAATTGAAGCTATCGAACACCATCGCGTAAACACCAATGTCATCGAAACAGAGCTTGTCCGAGTTGCAAGAAGATAACTCTATTAAGCCTTTGTACCTCTCATCATTCAGTTGAACAGAGAATAGAACTCCCTCTCGGGTTGCATTCAAGACAAGCTTTAGAGCTCAATCAACACAGAATTATTACATCAAATTGAATAGAACGAAATAGGAAATGATTCATTAGGACAGTGAAGAAATTGAATAGTCTAATAGACAAGAAAAATGAAGAAATAAACAAAGAACAAAACATCCAAAACAATCACATCCCCCAGCCTTAACAGCTAGTTAGTTACACAACATGTTCATAAAGAGTGGCACAACACTCTTGAATACATCCATGGTAATATTCATAACACAAATCCTCATGGCCCAAACTCCTCCTTCTCTCCCTTTGTTTCTCTCTAACGATGAAGATGAACCTGAGAACTTGCGCCTCCAGTCTACCCTCCACCAAGCTAAATCTTCAGATCCCTTTTTCGTTGCCTTCAGCCTTCCTCTTTCCCCTTTTTTTTCTTCGTTATGCTTTTTTTCCCCTAATTGGTGTCAAATGGAAAATACTGATTTTATGAAAATCATCATGAAAGCTTAAATGATTCATTAATATTTAAACCAACATAATAGCAATCAAATCACATGCATAATAGAGTTGGAAGAAGAGGAAGAGAGAAATATAAACACAATATGCACGGTGGTTTGTTAACGAGGTTCGATCACACCTTGGCCTACATCCCCGCTCCATCTTCTCGACCTTGAGACCATTGCAAATTTCACTAACACCCTTCCTTCGTTCCAAATGGGGCATGGAAGAACCTGTTTACAACTCTTGCCTTTTCTCCTTTTCAAGAGGTAAGGCACACCTCTTTCACTCGTAGGCTTTCACTCTTTTTTCTTTGATCAAGAGGTAAGACACAACCTCTTTTCTCTCAGGAGCTAAACAACTATTACAATATCACAAGAACACTCAAGAATATCTCTTTTACAATTTGGAACCTCACACAAAGATTAAGAGAGAAAGAAATGAGAGATTTGCAACTTTGAACTCAAGATGACTTCTTGGATGAACACAAGTGTTTGCCTACATTTTATAGGAAGTCTTAGTCTTCTTGATATGTTTTGAACCCCTTTTATAGCCTTCAATCTTTTCCTAGCCGTTGGTCTGCACTAAAATAGGTGCCCATTTTAAATTTCGAGTGTCCGTTTTAAAACTAGTCGTTGAAATATAGCCGTTAGACAACATTCGGGCATTCGTTTGAGCTTCGGATGACCGCTATAAAAATCCTGAAGACTCGGACATTTGTGATCATTGCGCCAACATGTTAGGCATCCAATTTTATTTCCAACGGTTGACTGCAAGATCTTTGGTCGCTCATTTTGTCGTCAATTGCCTGATAGACCTGCACTCATTTATACATAACATTTTGCACAATTATCCAAATGATACAATTTTTTAATTATATGGAAAGGTAAAAAGTTCTCTATAACTTTGATATTCATCATGAATCTAAATTCCAATGAAAACATTGGCAATATTCAATGAAAGTTCAGTGCATAAAGTTGTCAATTTCAAATTAAACTTTTTAGAGCTTTACTCTTTTATACATAACTTTTCATACAAGTATCCAAATGAGATGATATTTTATTCTATGGAAAACTAGTAGAATTCTATATAACTTTGATACTCATCATTCATCCAAAATCTAATGAGATCATCGTCAAATATTAATTCAAAGTTCAGTACACAAAGTTGTCCATTTCAAATGAAATATTTTAGACCTTTACTCTTTTATACATAACGTTTTGTATCAATATCCAAATGAGATGATATCTGATTCTATGAAAATCTAACAACTTTATTTACAATTTCATGTTCATCTCTTATCACAAATTTATTGATAAAGTAATGAAATATTAAATGCACATTCAGTACATAAAAATATCAACTTCGAATGGAACTTGTCGACCTTCACTTTTTTTGGCATAATGTTTGATACAGTTGTCCAAATGAGGTGATTCTTAATTCTATGAAATTATAAGAGAATTATTTATAATTTTATATTAATTTATTTATCCAAATCTCATGATAGAATACTCAAATATTAAGTGCAAGTTTAGTACATAAAAATATCAACTTCAATTTAAACTTTTTGAGCTTCATTTGTTTAAATATAATTTTTTATGTGGTTGTCTAAATGAGATGATTCATAATTCGCTACAAAGATAAGAAAGTTATCGATAACTTCTATATTCACCTCTTGATGTAAATCTTGTGGAAACATAGACAAACATTAATCGAAAGTTTAGTGCATGAAGTAACTCATTTCTATTTAAATTTTTTTTCGGCATTTTAAATATAGCTCCCTTCTTTTGAGGTTTGTACCATCAAAATATAAATATATAGAGAATAAAACCATTGCTCCAATAGTGCCTTCATGCCCCAACAAAGCTTCCTGCATAGCTGGGTCTAGAGTAGTGTGTGGCTGGTCCCCTTTTGCTATTTGTTGTGGGTTGTTTGGTCTCATCCGCTAGGAACAAAACAACCCCTTTATCTTAAAAATAGCTTATGAAACTCGGCTTCAGTACACTCCCTCTACCTATCAGAATGGCAAGGGGTTAATGGAACCAAGGAATTAAAAGCAAAATTGAGCCTTTTTCATAAGTAAGTAAATTTAGATGCGGAGGATTAGAAATTATTGCATATAGAGATAAATCATGCATTAAGGGCTGAAATTGTAATTTTTTTCAAACCAAATGCATGCCTAATATAGGTGAAAACATATATATATATATATATATATATATATGCGCTTGAGCTTTCGTGCCTGCATAAAAAGGTTAAAAATGATATTTTACAGGTTGTGGATGTTGAGTTGAGGTGGGGCAGGTTGTTGCTCTAGTTCTTTTATTTTTTTGGAGTTGCTGTCAAAAGGTGCAACCTGATATTCTTTGTTGTTGGTGGTGGGTGCTGGGACATCAGGAATTTCTTTCATTGTATTCTTCATGTTCAGCCATGATCTTCTAGTTGGACGGAAACTTCACATATGTCTTGTGGTAGTTAGGGAGGGGCAACCTCCTATCGCTGTCCTTGATCACGAGGAAATTCCTCTTCCCCTCTGTTGCAATGTGATGTCAAGCGCTGAAGGGTCTTCAGGTCGATCATCTTGGTGCCTGGTGCTGGTTCTAATATCCCGAGGCTAAGATCGCAGTGTATGTCTATTGTAGTGATTATTCCTCATATTGCATTATTTAATCCTACTTAATGTTGTCTATACATCAAATCTTTCTAAGTGTGGACAATCAGCATGCATAGACATTAGAGGAGTGGACGACTGGTCCACTTCCGAATGACTGTTGGGTCAAGAATCGAACGCCTGAAACATGTTTCGGATGATCACTATGAGGTGAGTGGATGACCAAAAGGGTCATCAAGTCCAAGGGGGTTGACTTCTATCTTTCGATAACGAACAATCAAAATAGGTTCGGACAATTGTTAGAGGGGTAGCGATTGACCGAACTAGTCGACAACGTCCAAAAAAGTCTGAGAAGGTTGATTTTGACACATGCTTCGAACATTCAAAACTTGTTCAAATGACCGCTAGATGGAAGACGGATGACCTAAACTTCCTGACGCCCGCTATATGCTTGTCGGATGATCGAATTAGTCGACACGACGATTGCACCTCTAGAATGGGCGATCAAAAAGGTTTCGGACGATCGTTCTATTGCGTCAGCACATAAGGACCACTACATTAATACTCATCAAACCATACATTCATCTAATCTTTACATGGAGCACACATTTGCCCTAATCATCATAGGATTCATATCATGCCATTTTTTTAGCACAATAAACATGAAGATAGAGGTTTTGAGTAAGAATTATTAAACCTACTGATTACATTCATATTTTACAAATAAGCAATTTCATCATGAACTAAACATAAATGACAATGAATCATCATGAACTAAGCATGAATCGCATTAAAGCATCACGAGCTACGCGTGATTATTAATGAAATAGTAACTCTAACGAAATCATAGAACTATGTAAAGAAATCATGCATTATGCACATAATATTATCTTACACTTGCACATTTGAGTTATTTGATATGTTGCTTTTACTTATTTGTCTAATTTTTATTTGAAGAACTCATGCTTGTTGTTCTTGCTAAATCAACCTTCAAATCAAGCATAAAAGACAAACATTCTTGCGGGGAAAGAAGGGGGGACCACAAAACTGTAAGCTACCAAAATTAAGAAAGGAATCTTTTTGAAAAGAAAAGGGGACTAGGACAGTTGGCAAAAATTAGAAGGAATAGAAACTTCTGATGAGGATCAAATGGTGAGGACATGCCATATAAAAGAGGGCATTGGAGCAGCAAAAGAGGGGTCTCAGCCATTCTCTACGATTTGCACCTTAGAGCTGAAGGAAGGAGAAGAAGGAGCCAAGAGGAGACTTGAAGCTGATTCTGCTAATTTTATATTTCAAAATATTTTTTTATTCTATTTTTCATCTATTTTGTATTGATTTCATCATCTATAAGGAGCTAAATCTTAGCTCTCTTAGCATAGGGTAGTAGTCTAATTTCTCTTATGGATGAATGATAGAAGAACACTTATTTTATTACTGATATTAGTATAGTTCTGAATGTCTTTGAATTAGTTTTATGTTGATGTGAATCTTATTTTGCAATGGCAACTGAGAAGTTGAGTTTAGATTCCTTTCTTGCTCACAAATGAGTTAACATTGATTGTTTTATGATTCCAGTTTATCATTGTGAGGTTTGATGCATCCATTTGACTTTTGTTAATGTGAATCTCATATTAAAATGGTGGATCTTAATATAGAAAATCAAAATAACTTTAATCATTTGATGTCACGATGACATCATCAAATAACTTAAATGAACATCTACTATTAAATATTGATCAAATCATGAATCTACACATGTAAATTCTTTTTGAGTTTACACCTCCATATATTCCAAAAAGAAATGTAGGCAATATAAGCTGCAATTTTGTACCCTGCATTCGCATCCAAATATCTGGGAAAGAGAATTCTTTTGTGCTTCTGTCTTTACGATGAGGTATGCTAATGCATGTTGAAAACGTTGGCGTCCTTATCCATCTCTCTTTCTGTCATCTCATCCATGTGCTTAAGATTTGATTCCATCTCTGCTTCTTGAGTTGGAGGTGGGACTGAGTTCACGAGAGTTTCGTGGGGACTTCGTATAGGGTAGATGACCTTGAACATATCCAATATTTAACCGTTCACTTTTATATATTCCAATGGAAATTTTAGTTGGAGGTTTGTTGTTCGATCGAAGATAAGAGTTACTAACCTGCCAAGTTTACTGAACAACGAAGTAATTATTCTTTTATATTTTGTTGATTTGTTTTTTTTCAAAAATAGGAGTGGAATCTTGTATGATAAAGTTTGAGTCCAACGTGAAGAAAGAAGAATATAAGATAACTTTGTAGAATAGCATTGTTCCAGTCTCTCAGCAGTAGGCAAGCCTCAATTAGAATGGATAAGAGTGGTTGACCAAGATCACTATTCTTATTCTATCAAATAGGCCATAAATATTTACCAAATAAAATCACATGTGTTGGTAATTAACTTTTGAAATATTCGCTTGGTCTTGTTGCTTCCGTCTTGACCTTGGCAAGAAACAATATATATATATATATATATATATATATATATATATATATATACCAAAGTTGTTAAACTGTGGCACGAGTACTTTCTATTCTGATATCATAAAATTTACTGACCTCGAGACCGACATGTTTGGATATTTTGTAAAACATAACAAAAGTATTTTAAAACTGATAACTTTAAAGAAGGAACAATTAAAAGAAATACAATTGTATGCTGTATTACATAATTTCTTGAATCACTTTAAAATTTTACCAAACAATGAATGAAATGACTATCCGTTTGACTGAAAACAAATCGACGTAATACCCGATTGCTTCAAAATTTTATATATCCAAACACGTAATGATAAAAAAAATTCCAGATCATGCTTTCTGAAACTCTCCAAATTAAGTCTTGTTGCAACTCATGAAGAACTAATACTGGAGGCAACAGGAGATCAATAAAATTTTGGGAACTACACTATCCTCGTTTTTATATTTTTTTATTATTCGAGGTGTTTACCTTTTTTCAGTCTACGTTAAAAAAGAATAAAAAAATATTATTTTTGAATATAATTGTTTTTTTTTCTTTAGGTGGCTAGCTGTCATTTTGACCATCTAAATTTTTTATAATAAAAAAAGTGGACAGAAAAAGGGAAAACACGTTTCTTTAACGAATTAACGGTGACACAATATCTTCATTAATCTGGATCATGAGGATATAATAATCAATAGCATGAGAATCTATTTGGACGTTAATTTTTGTCAATGTTACAAGTGGAACGTAATGTTTTTATTAAGACAGCGAATATGGGGAGAAAAGTTGCAGGTGAAGCCGTGATGCATGCCGTGAAATTCTTGTTCCAATTCTACTGGGAATAAAAAAAAAAGGAATTCTGTTTTAACTTTGGGGTGTTGTCTGGTATATGATCTTACCCACACCCCAGCGGTCTAATATTTATTCAGTTGCCTGGAAAGTTATTCCTGGAGTGCATTGATCTCTCTAGAATCAACATGAGGACTAGTTGCAACCACATGATCATAAGAAGATCTGACCCGCAGTCGCCATCTCTTCCTGGTTCGTTGTTATATATTCAAATTTGTGACCTCAGCTACTTGCATGTTGTTTATTCAATTGTATAGAGCTTGATGATACAAAAGTCCGAGAAGGGATTAGACATTAATCATTCAAATGCATGCCATCAACAGTTAAGAAGGAATATTCAAACATCCAAGCTTGGTATGAGTTCAAACTCAATATTATCAGGCATACTTTGTTTTACGTATTCAGCTCTTGCCTGATACTGTCACACTGACAAACCGAACAGATAACTTGATTCAAGGCAGTAAAGACTGAGAAAAAGGTTGAAAAAAATGGAGAGAAAAAATATCTACTATAAGTATAGCTCAGAATCTGATTAGTCTAACTTGAATCTGTATGTTTACAAGGAGAAAAAAGCCACAAATGCTTTTGCCGAAAGATGTTTAACTGCCTTTTAAGTTATGCAAGATCTTGTTGGTTTGTAGCTTAGTAGTAGAGATTGAAAGAGATTGATACTTGTTCGGCACTCCTTTGAGGTATAAAATCTTCTAGAAGTGCAATCCGCAAAGTGGCCGAGACCAGCAAAAGGAAAGGTGGTGTTAGGTTGGAAAGCAAAGGTCAGCCGAGTGGCTGTCACCACATGCAATTGGTGTATCCCATGGTAGATGATAAAGATTGAAGAAGAAGAAAAAGTAAGACAACAATTAACATGCCAGTAGTATGGGAAGGAGCCCACAGAGGATATGTTACATGCATGCCCAAGTGCCAAATTAAGTTGGCATGAACCAATACTGGACGGTTGCCAACCACCACCATTAATGATCATGCATGAGATAAATTGGTGGATTATTGGGAAAATTTTAATAAATGCCCTCGAACTTTTAATTTTTTTTAACTCTAGCCTCCAACTTTATTTTGTACTGTCCTTCAATTATTAACTTATTTCAGCCAACTTCCATTCGACCAGATATAGTCAACTTCATTTTGAGTATAGCATGCATCAATTTCATTTTCTTCTTTTTTAGTTAGAATTTTGTTGGAGTGAAATACTATCCATTTTTTTGTAATTTCTATCATTAGTGTATATGATGAAAACTGTGGTGAGATGGAATTAGACAAGACCATGATAATCCAACACGGTTCATGTCATCCAACATAGATCGATTAGCCGACAATTTGATCATTTAGAGTTTATGAAGGTTCCATATTGTTTGAACATTCAGATATGTGGTCCAAAAATTTTGGATATCCAAATCCGCTAAGGCTTCTTTTTTGATAAGTTCTAATGTTAGTACCTTGGTTGCATATCATTGTGATATTTCCTAAGTTTTCACTCAATTTTCAATGACAAGCTTTCAAATCATAGATAAAGATGAGTCTAACATATGGCATGATATTTAGGAGACATTTCAAACTCTTTATGTATCAAATCAAACCCTAAACAACACGATTCTAATGGTTTGAGCATTTTTTTAACTTTCTTCCAATTCTATTCACATTTAACATCATATGAATCTTGTTAACCCCATTTCATTAGCAACACATATAACCATAGATGGCATTTTATGAATCAATCAAATTTATCAACATGGACAAGTGTAATAGCCTAATTGTAGGAATTTATTCATACATTATTTGATACAAAGCAATAATCATTTAAGCTGAAACCACAACATTAAAATTAAACTTAAACAACTTAGATTTTGATATTCGCCACTTTTGACCATTCGGTTCATCCTTTCAATTTAATTTGAAAAAATATTGTTCCACTCTTAATTTTAATTTCAATTAATTATATAATAAGAATTTAAGAAAAAGATAAACGTGTCTGGGTGCACGAGTCACATCTCTCTCTCTCTCACACACACACACATCCACGAAGCTCACATGCAACGAAGGGGACATGGACAGGGACAGCACTTGTGAGTTGAGTCATGTTAAGAAGTTCCCCCAAACTTTGTCTACAACAATTCACAAGAAACAATGATATATACGACTGCGGTTTGTTTTTCTTATTTTCTTTTAATCTTCTTATGTGGATTTTTGAATTTCTTTTATATATATTGTTACGAAAAGAGGGAGAGAGGGATCGCACGAAATACAGAAGAACACGAAGAGGAAAAACGGCGGCGGCTCTTTGTTATGGAATAATGATGATTACAAGGATAGGTCTCGGTCTAGACCCCTAGGGAGTTTATATAGGCACTCCCTTTGACAGATGATAGGAATTACATACGGACTGGGACCAATTGGATGAGACCCCCGTAGGGGAATTCTGCTGAAGCGCCTGACTATGTAGGGGGACCAATTGGGTTCAGATTCAAGGCATTATTAACAAATCTCCACCTTGAATTGAATCATCTTCAGAGCACAAAAGCACACCATGCCGCCGCCAGTCCCATCTTAAAGCTATTACCAAGTATTTATGTTAAGCAAGTCCAAACAATGTTGGAACTTGCCATAAGAAACAGATTTGGTGAACATATCAGCTGGATTATCTTCAGTGCCAATCTTCTTCACCTTGATCCTTTTCTCAGTGCGGATGAAGTGATATCTGACATCAATGTGTTTGGTTCTTTCATGATGTACTTGATCCTTGGCTAAACATATTGCACTCAAACTGTCACAGTGCACTATAGCCTGCTCCTGATGTAATCCGAGATCTCCAACTAAGCCTTTTAACCAGATGCCTTCCTTGGCAGCTTCCGTCAGTGCCATGTATTCAGCCTCTGTAGTGGACAATGTAACTGATGGTTGAAGTGTAGCCTTCCAACTAATAACTGAACTGCCCAAAGTGAAGACATAGCCTGTCATAGATCGTCTTCCATCAACATCTCCAGCATAATCTGAATCTGAGTACCCTGCAACCAAACACTCTTTATCACTTCTGTAGATGAGGCCAATATCAGATGTTCCTCTCAGATACCGAAAAAATCGCTTCACTGCTTGCCAGTGCTCCTTTCCTGGATCGCTCATGAACCTGCTGACAACACTGACTGCATGAGCAATGTCTGGTCTTGTACAAACCATGACATACATCAAACTTCCAACTGCACTAGCATATGGAACCCGAGACATGTACTCCTTTTCTGCATCTGACTTTGGTGCGAAGGCAATAGAAAGATGAACATTTGCAACTGATGGAGTATTCAAAGGCTTCGCTCCAGACATTCCAAACCTGGATAAAATCTTCTCAATATAACTTTTCTGAGATAAGAAGAGTTTACCCTGTGCGCGATCCCTTAGAATTTCCATCCCCAGAATCTTCTGTGCTGCACCAAGATCTTTCATGTCGAATTCTGCACTGAGGAGCTTCTTCAGATTTTGAATGTCTGCCATGTCTCTGGCAGCAATAAGCATATCATCAACATACAAGAGCAGATAGATGGTGGAGCCGTCCTTCACCTTCTTGTGGTATACACAGCAATCATAGGGACTTCGACTGAATCCCTTACTGATCATGAAGCTGTCGAACCTCTTGTACCATTGTCTGGGAGACTGCTTCAAGCCATACAGAGATTTCTTCAAACTGCAAACTTGATCCTCCTTTCCAGGAATGAATAATCCCTCTGGTTGGCTCATAAGAATATCTTCTTCAAGTTCTCCATGTAGGAAAGCAGTCTTCACATCTAGTTACTCGAGCTCTAGATTCTGATGTGCTACAAGAGCAAGTAGCACCCTGATAGAAGTATGTCTGACAATAGGTGAGAATATCTCATTGTAGTCCACACCTTCTTTCTGACTATAACCTTTAGCAACCAATCGTGCTTTGTATCTCGTGCCTTCAACTCCTGAAATTCCTGCTTTCTTCTTGAAGATCCATTTACAGCCAACAACCTTCCTGCCTTTAGGCAACTTGACCAGCTCCCACGTCTGATTCTTGTGAAGAGATTCCATCTCCTCACCCATAGCAGCGATCCACTGTCCAGATTCGGCACATGTGATGGCATCCCTATAAGAGGACGACTCCAGGGACTCCACCTCTTCAGCTACCTGTAGTGCATAAGCAACCATGTCCTCGAAACCATATCGCTTAGGAGGACCCACTTCTCTGCGAAGACGTCTAGTAGCAATTGACTCCTCTTCAGGTTGCTCATCAGATTCTTCACCTTCTGGTTCTGCTTCTTGATGTGATCCTTCAGCATCATCCTCAATTTGAGTGATTTTAACCTCCACCTGTTTACTGACACTCTCTTCAGCCTCCACCTTCAACTGAAGCATTGATGCTTCATCAAAGGTCACGCTTCTGCTGTGGATGACTTTGTGTTCTGAAGGAGACCAGATTCTGTAGCCCTTCACTCCTGCACCATATCCCATGAACACCCCTTCTTTGGCCCTTGGCTCCAACTTCCCTTCACTGACGTGATAGTATGCTGGACAACCAAAAACTTTCAGACAAGTATAATCAGCAGAATTTCCTGACCATACCTCAGTTGGAGTCTTGAGATCAATCGCATTCGCCGGACTTCGATTCACCAAGTAGCAAGCTGTGTTAACAGCTTCAGCCCAGAATGTCCTATTTAGGCCAGTGTTAGAGAGCATGCACCTTGCCCTCTCTAGAAGTGTCCTGTTCATTCGTTCTGCAACTCCATTCTGCTGTGGAGTATCCCTGACTGTGCGATGCCTGGCAATGCCTTCATCTTTGCAGAACTGGTCGAATTCAGTAGAACAAAATTCCAAACTATTGTCAGTGCGAAGACGCTTCACTTTCTTTGACGTCTGATTTTCCACCAGAACCTTCCACTACTTGAAGGCCTTGAAGGACTCACTCTTGTGTTTCATCATGAATTAGAAATACCTCGCACCTCCTCGAGTAGTCATCCTCGAGTAGTCATCAATCACAGATAGGAAGTACCTCGCACCTCCTAATGATGGAACACGAGAGGGACCCCAACAATCGGCGTGGATGTAGTCAAGTGTCGCCTTCGTCCTGTGCACTGCCTTGCCAAACTGAGACCTTCGCTGTTTGCCGAATACGCAGTGCTTACATAAGTTTATCTCAGATAGCTTCTTCTCCCCTAGAAGACCTCGTTTGCTGAGGATATTCATCCCGTTCTGACTCATATGCCCAAGCCGCATGTGCCACAGCCTGGACCTTTCTGATTCGGATGAACTAGCTACTGCAGCAACGCCAGAGACTGTCTGGCCTTGTAATACATACAAGGACTTCTGTCTGACTCCCTTCAGAACTGTAGTATCACCTTTCATGACTGTGAGGATGCCTCCAGCAGCATTGATCTGACACCCTTTAGAGTCGAGGACTCCAAGTGATATCAAATTCTTTTTCAGTTGCGGAACATGGCGGACATCTGTTAGCGTCCTCACAAGATTGTCATGAGTCCTGATCTGCACAGAACCGATCCCAACTATCTGACAGGCTGCATCATTGCCCATGATGACGTTTTCACCATCAATCTTCTGATAAGTTGAGAACCACTCTTTATTCGGAGTCATATGATAGGAACACCCCAAATCCAGAACTCAACTATCCGCCAGACATCCTTGATCAGAAGCAGTCATAACCAAATCATCTTCGGAATTTCCTGTTTCATGTGCCACCGCAGCGACAGGGGCCTTCTTCTTCTTCGGACAATCCTTCTTCCAATGACCTGGTTCCTTACAGTAATTACAGATGTCTTTCGCAGTGATTTTCTTCTTCTTCGACTTGGATTTCTTTGAATTTGAGGACTGTCCCTTCTCTGCGGTTGATATCAAACCCGCGGCCTGAGTCTCTACAGAATTTCCAGATGCCCTATGCCGAAGTTCACGAGTATGGAGACTCGATCTTACTTCTTCCAGACTTATAGTTTCCTTCCCGATAATCATAGACTGAACGAAATTTTCATATGATGGAGGAAGCGAAACTAACAGAATTAGGGCAGCATCTTCATCCTCGATCTTAACATCGATATTTCTGAGTTCCATCAACAAAGAATTTAACTGATCAAGATGTTCCTTCAGAGGGGTACCTTCCTGCATGCGGAGAGAGAACAGACGTTGCTTCAACAGCAACTTGTTGGTGAGAGACTTCATCATATATAGACTCTCGAGTCTCAACCACAGACCAGCCGCTTTTTCTTCATCTGCGACCTCGATTATCACCTCATCCGCCAGACACAACAGGATCATCGAGTGCGCCTTCTCCTCCTGTGCCGCCAAAGTTGCGAGGTCGATCTCCTTTTCTTTGCCTTTCGAGTCTTCCTCCTTTGGCTTGTTCTTCGACACGTTTGAGAGCGGCGTCCAGACTCCTTGTTGCTTCAAAAGTGCCCGTATCTTGATCTGCCAGAACCCGAAACTATTTCTGCCGTTGAACTTCTCCACGCTCACGTTGTGCGACGCCATCTCCCTGCTGATCGAGAATCGTTGACAATCCCTAAGGCTCTGATACCAGTTTGTTATGAAAAGAGGGAGAGAGGGATCGCACGAAATACAGAAGAACACGAAGAGGAAAAACGGCGGCGGCTCTTTGTTATGGAATAATGATGATTACAAGGATAGGTCTCGGTCTAGACCCCTAGGGGAATTCTGCTGAAGCGCCTGACTATGTAGGGGGACCAATTGGGTTCAGATTCAAGGCATTATTAACATATATTTTAAGTTTCCGCATCTAGTTTTTATTTTATATATTTTGTAAATCATCACCTTAGCTTAAATAGTTTTTAAGTGTAACGACCCCAAATTCACTCTAAAAAATTTGATCATTTAAGACAATTTCACGTCGTTAGCCCGTTCGTCATTCATCATTTAACAATGGAAGACTTGAAAATTTAGAAAAAATCATAATAAATAAATTTTTTTTATTAATTATATCATAACTAATACTTCATAAAACATTTAAAGTCTAAACCTTCAATATTAACCTCAATGTTCAAATAGAACTATAGGGCTTATTTAAACCTAAGCATATGCAACACTTCGTCATAAGATCCATCGCTTAATCTTCATTACCTGCATAGATCCAGAGTGCAGAGTTTTCCAATTAGAGTATACAAGATCATGCATGTCATGCTATCCTATCACATGATACATGCAATGCATCATCATTATAATATCATAAACAAATAACATGCATTCCATGAACTATATCATAAATCTTACATGATATTACATCATGCTTACATTTATTCTTCATACAATATTCAGAAAGTATAAACATCATGTCATACCTGCTTAACTTCAGACCAGTCATCTCCAAGTATCATCCAATAGAAATATACATTCATGTTATTCATAACATATATGACATAGCATATTGTTTCATTTCACTTTTCATTATCACGTACATTTTAGAAGTTTCTTCATAACTCCTTGATTCTTATTTATTACTTAACATCTTTCATACTTTACATTTTCTCAGTGTTGCTTTATAACCATTTGGATCTTTTTTCATTCTTCTTTTCTTTCTTTATTATGTGATCCTTCATATGTCATCTTCATCTTTCATCTTTATCAGATAATATCATCTTGACTTTTATTCCACATTATAAGTCATACTGAAGAACACACATCATAATAATGAGGAACGTTATTCCTAGTCATCTTTAGGAATACATACTTTATGATGAGGGAGTTGTTCCTAGTCGGTTTTTCGGAATACACAGATGCAAAACTTTACTTCTTAGGCTTAGGTCACCTTGAAGTACATACATAAGTGTAGAACTTTATTTCATCATCATCTTTAACTTTTTTATTATAAATATTTTGAAGTTAAACTTCATTTTGATTTTTACTTTATCTTATGACATTTTTCATCTTTACATTGGGAAATCTCAAACACCTTTTAGGTGATGACATTATTTTTCGAGAAAGGCTCAATCACCATAAGGTGAAAGGCATGTACTTCTTATCTTACGTTCAATACGTACTTTCATTATATTCCTCTTATACCATGTTTCGTCTTTGCTTAATCATCAATACATGTGGACATCATTACATTAGTTGATAGGGAATTGAAAAATCTCAAAGACCTTTAGGTGAAGACATTATTTTCCAAATAAGTCTCAGTTACTATAAAGTGAAAGACATTTATTTTTTAAAAATATCAAATACCATCTGGGTGATGACTTTATTTTCCAAAAAAGTCTCAATCACCATAAAGTGAAAGGCATTTACTTCTTACCCATTTTTCATCTTTACCACATCTTTACATTAGTTCATAGAGCACTAAAAAATCTCAAATACATTTTGGGTAATGACATTATTTCCCAAAGAAGTCTCAATCATCGTAAGGTGAATGACATTTACTTCTTGCCCCTTCTTTCATCTTTACATCATTACATTAGTTCATAGGGCACTGAGAAATCTCAAACACCCTTTCAGGTGATGGCATTATTTCCCAAAAAAGTTTCAATCACTGTGAGGTGAAAGGCATTTACTTCTTGTCCATCTTTCATCTTTGTTTAATTGAAGCCCCAGGACAACATCATTACAATTAGGCCAATGACCCCTAGAAAATCTCAAACACCCTTTTTAGGTGATGGCTTTATTTTTTGAAAAGTCTCAGACACCCTAAGATGAATGGCAATTACTTCTTTAAAATAATGTGTGCCGAAATATTTCTTTCAATTTCATATTTCATTAGTAATCAATACATCAAACAATCACATCAATCTTTCATCTTTGTGCCTAATTACATTGAGCATGCATTATGTGTCATATACAATCAATACACATCCATATATAACATATGTACATTAGAAAACATATTCAATACATCTTAAAAGGCATTTTTTAGCGTCACACTCGTCCCCAACAATGTCATGGCTATGCCCAGCACTGTCACGGTCTTGCCCATATTAGTCACAGTCGTGCCTAACCTTGTCAGAATTTGGTCATGGCCATGCCTACTTCAACCATTTCCAGCCTATCAAATTTCAGCATCGCTCTCGCTCACGGTCGAGACCAAGTTGGTCATGACCATGCTTGTCCTTGTTATGACCATGAAAAAATTGTCACGAGCGTAACAGAGAGCTTTCTAATCGCCTCTACCTTGTGCGCTCGGTCACGGCCGTTCCTTGTGTTGGAACGGCCATGCTTGTACTTGTCCTGACCATGAAAAAAGTGTCACGGGCATGACAGAGAGCTTTCTAATCGCCTCTACCTTGTGCGCTCGGTCACGACCGTTCCTAGTGTTGGAACGGCCGTGCCGACGTTTGGAATCCTAATTTTCAACTCGAAAATATCAAATTTTGAGATCAAAATATCAATAAAAATAATTTAAAACATCATAAAGATTACAGGTATGATATCTAAGCATAGAAGAATCATAGAACATATTAAAGCATTCTATTTCCCTTCATCATCAAGATTTAGGGCTTTTCCTATAAATTCATACAACTAACAAAATATATTCTCTGCATAGTATTTTGTCAACAGACACTAAAATATTAATAACTTAATTTATACTTGTATTTTCAAATGATTCCAATTTTCACAAATAGATAACAAGAATCTTTAATTTGTGAATAAATTTTAAACCGTAATTCAGTATTTCTAATTTATGATACTTTTTACAATTTCTTCTCGTTGTTACCCTAACAGTAGTCCGATATTTGGATCCTAAATATTTTTATACATCTTCCAATCAGTTGAAACAAATTTCTCTGAAAATTAGACTTCGAGAAGTTTCCATCCATATATTATTTGTAATATTTGAATAAGTAAAACCTAGTCAAATAATTATTACAAGATAGTCATGATTATGGAACATTAATCATGCAATCCTCAATCTAAATCCCTATCAAGAACAGGATGTTCTTGAAACTCTCAATTCAAATAAAAACACCATCGAGTAGGGAGAATGGGTTTGGATCTCCTTTACATACTTATAATGTTATTTTTCCTAAACGTTAATTCTCTTTTCCTTGTCCATGTCCTCTTCACCCTCTTCTTCTTTCTCGTTCTCCTCCTTTTTCCTCCTCTTAGATTGCAGCCGTCACATGGGAGAAATAATAAAAGAGAGGAGAGGGAGGGTTTGAGAGTTTTTACGGTGTTTAGCCTAGAGTTTCATTCGAATGATTTAAATACTCCTATTTAAAAATTGGGATTGTTAAGTCCACTTAAGATTTTAAAATATATAGTTGAGATATATTAAAAAAAAATTTCTGTGGTTTTATATGATTTTTTAATGGGTTTGGAACTATATGTGATAAAAGAGGTATAATTAAATTACCTCTTATAAAATGTACATAGCAACATTTTTTATGAGGAAAGAAATAAGAGGTTTTGATCTCATAGCAATATATGTGTCTGGAACCATGATTGCGGATTTATATCATGATATTTATGGCAACAAAAATGCATTCAAACAGACTTCTTTTTGGAAATTTATTAGCTATTTTCAACATATAACAGGGCAGATTGATTATACATGGTCCTAGGAAAAATGTTACCTATCAGAAAAAGAAGATGAATAATCAAAGTAAATGAAATCTGCATAAGCAACGCATTAAAAAGAATTCATAAACACAAAACATACAAGAAAAAGAAGAAGCATGGCCAAGGAATCAATGATTCAATAATTTTCTTTTACGAGAATTGGGAACTGAATGTTAATGTAAGTATTGATTGCCAAAATGGAGAAGAAAAGAAAGGAAAGAAAGCTGAGATAGATCACATTTTTCTTTATCACAAAGGAAAAAATAAACAAGTTCTTTTTATTTCATCTCAAGACTTCTATAATCCAACAAGCCAATGCCGAGGCCGAGGAAGTCCCCGCACTTGCACTCTTTGTTGTCGGCGCCGGCGCGGTTAACTCGAAAGCCCACGCCGCAGCTAAAACATGGGCCTTCCTCCCTCTTGCTCGGAAGAAACTCCAAGGGCTCATCTTGGAAGGGAAGGCTTATGCCGAGCTCCAAGTTGAGGTCGGGGCATTTGTGCCGCTGCTGCTGTTTCTTCTCATCATGGTGTTGCTGCCGCGCCGAAGACGACGACTCCTCGCTGCAGCTGCTGCTCCGCTCCTGTTCCTGCGCTCCGATGCCAGAATTATTCTTCTGCTCCCAGCCGATGGAGGGTCTCCTGTCGGAGGAGATGGTGTTGCTGGAATAATTATGAGGCTCATCGTGGTCGCTGATCGGGCTGTGCGTGGCGGGATCCACTCCCCTGCTCAATAGTTTCCTTTTTATATGCGTGTTCCAGTAGTTCTTTATCTCGTTGTCAGTTCTCCCGGGCAGCTTTGCAGCTATCAAGGACCACCTGCGAGCGTGCACGGATTGATACAAGAAAATACTCAGTAGTTGTTAGTTCCGAGATCAGAAAAGAATACTCACTTGTTTCCCAAGAGGCTATGGAGCTTGATGATGAGCTCGTCCTCCTCCTCGGTGAAGTTGCCGCGCTTGAGGTCGGGGCGCAAGTAGTTGATCCACCGGAGGCGACAGCTCTTGCCGCAGCGGAGAAGGCCGGCGGCCTTGGGGAGGGAGCGCCAGCAGCCTTCGCCGTGCGCGCGGATGTAGGTGACGAGGCGGTGGTCCTCCTCCTTCGTCCAGGCGCCCCTGTTGGTGTGAGCTTTCTCACAGCACGGAGACCTCCCCATGACCAAGTCGATCTCTAGTCTCTCTCCTTACAGCAGTGCTGTGGCTCCCAAGTTTATATACATATATATATATATGCAGTTCGTCCTCTTTCTGTATCTATCTCTATACTTATCTATATGCTTGTGATTAACACATGCAGATCGCAGAATAGGGTTGCGGAATTATATATGGGAGGTTGACTCAAGAAACAGGTAGTGAGAGAGAGGTCAATTGGGCTCCCACTGAAAAAAAAATAGAGGTTAATTGGGTAGGTAGGAAAAAGGTTGGGCGTGGCGGCTGGTGGTAGGTCTTCACAGTTCACACAACCCATGACATCACTCACACATTGCACCCTCATGGTTTTTTACCTGTTTCAGGCCCTGTTCGGGATCATTGGAAAAATAAAGAAATTGTAACATATCATGATTTTTTTCCTATCTCAGAAAAACAATATAAAGTAGTGTTCGGATACCAATTTTCCTATAAAAAAACTATAGTATAGTGCTCAAAATGGGATAAAAAAATTAGAAGATTGCATCTACGTATTTTTTTTCCATTGGACAATCACTTGTTTGAGATTAGACATAAAGCAAGAGCAGGGTCACTTTATTATTTTTTTTCTATAGTAATTATATGCATCCAAACACATTCATCAGAATATTTTCTTACATATTTCTACACTATTGTATGACACTTTCTGCAAATGAACATACCATAAAATTTTACAATTCAAAGGTTAAAATACTTTTTCTCCCAAACAAGCCCTCAAAAGGCACAACTGCCTGCCCCTACAAGGCGACAGTTGGAGGACTCAAGCAGAGGGTGGTTAGAAGGAAGGTGTAGCTAGAGATGATATCCGATCCTGTTTGGGTGGGGACGCTCTCCTAGAGTCGACCCCGTTAATTGGCCCTCGCTCTCGTCCCCCATCGAGAATACAACTAGTGGTCTCGCCTGAGGGTGGTTGGAAGGAAGGTATAGCTAAGAGATACTCTTCCCGACTCGACTCCAGCCCCTGCCCCAAATTCTCAGTGTGGGAGGAATTTAATTTCCAGCCCTGACCCCGCGGGGAACCAAACCCTCACGGGGACTTGATTCCTTAATTTTTTATGTGAAAAATATGAAAAACATTATAAAGTATTTAATGTTTATACAAAATTCATAATACACATAATTAAATTTAACAATTTTGTGCTAACATTCACAAATTCCATAGTTGAATTAGGAAATAGCAAAAAAAAAAAATAAAAAACTAAAAAATAATCACATGCATGCTTGAAATTCAAGCCGTGAAATCTTGAATACATATGTTAACATTTGTCGGCCAGCTGTCGTTCATGACCACAGCCGAAAGCATCACATCTGGCCGTCATCATGAGCACCGCCCTCCTCCTTTGTCTGGCCATCACGCATCTGGCCGCATCGCGAGTGCTGCCCCTGCCCCCTCCTCACTAGAGACGAACGTGGAAGTTGCCACCGACATCATAGAGTTTGAAGGCTACCAAAGCCGCCACCCTCTTCTAGCGAGCACTGTCGAAGCCCTCCTCCAACGAGCGATGCACTCATTGATGAGGCTCCGAGCTGATCGGCCGTCATGATGTAAGAAAAAGGATCAGCCATCATGGTTAGAGAGGAAGAAGAAAACATCATGATTAATGGAGAAGAACAAAAAGAATCGGTTGTCATGGTTAGGGAGGGAGAAAAGAAATAGAGTTAGGAACTTAGGGTGTATGTTATATATAGGATAGGATGAACAGCTGAAATTTAATATGTTTGATGATTAGATTATAATAAAAAATATATATGCTATTAGGGTGTGGGGTTCGGGGACCCACGGGGTGGGGGAAATTGCCCCCGCCCCGATCCTTGAATGATTCTTTGGGGGAAATTTACCCTCTATTGTGAGTAATCTATGTAAATATGTGAAATAGTGTTTGCACGCTAGATACTGGTAAGTGGAGATCGGATTCCATTTTGCATAAATATAAATAAGTTTTGAATTTATAATCCCAATTACACTTCTCAGGTTGCATGTATACAACCGTCATCGATGTATATAATGGGGTCAAACCACAAGGAGAGAATCAGATTATGTTTCGCTACTACTATCAAGAGAAATCGATTTGTGGCAAAGAAAAGGCTAATGAGTGTAGATAACTAAGAAGTAAAGGTGTATTTTTATATTTTATATTTTGTAATTTGTTTGGTTGTTTTTTATGTTTAACTTGAAAACTTAAAGTAATTAGGGCCTAAAGTAAAATCTCGTCGCTCAACAATATGTAAGAGGGATGAGTGATCATTCCTATGGGGAACTTGGTAAAAAGATGTCGCTTCTTCTAAATCCACATTCGGATGGTAATACTAATGGTGGATGCTTCTCATTCTCATGAAAAGTACCCTTACTCTCGTATTCGATCCGAGTCAATTCACCATTAGATGATAAAACATTAGAAATCCACAGAAATCCTCTCTCGGTTCATTCTACTTAGGAAGATAAGAATTAATATCGAGAGTTTTCCTTCTCACAACCTGCTAACTTTTTGGCTCATAGCAGGTTGTTTATGACATAAGCCCCTTCTTAGGGGAACCATCGCATGAGGAGGAAAACTCACAAAGAAAAACTTCTTTTTCCTTAAAGTTATCATTTTTAGTTTTTTTGTTCTTTCTCTCTTCTGTTCTTGAGAGCATTCTATTATAAAAGAGAAATCATTTTCAAAATGTGTGTGATAGAGGTTTCATATCTTACCTCTTGAGCGAGAGAAAAGATTAGCTTCTTAGGAGGAGAGGTTTCCTTTCCTCTCTAAGCGGAGAAAATGTGGTTGATGTAAAGGGCTTTTCTTCCTTGCCCCATTTGGAACAAAAGAAGAGATTCTAGTGGAATCTCTAACGGTCTCGAGGTCGAGAAGTCGGAGCGGGGACGTAGGCCAAGGTGTGGCCGAACCTCGTCAACAACCACCGTGTTCATCATTTTTTATTCTTTCTCTCCATTTCATATTGTGTTTGATGTGATCTGAATTAATTTAAAAGGTTTAAAGAATCAATTTTTATCTTTCGCGATGTGTTTTGTGAAATCGATACATTTGTTTTTAAAACACCAATTCACCCCCTCTCCCCCTCTTGGTGCCTTTTGGGATCCAACAATATATACTTCTTTTGGTCGGTCACGGCCATGACAGAATGGTCACACCCGTGACCGTGTTGTGAAACGGTCAGTTTTGCTTCTAAGTATTGGTCATGGTCATGCCCATTAGTGTCATGGCTGTGCCCATTAGTATCATGACCATGCTCATTAGTGTCACGGCCGTGAGATAGGATTTTATTCCCATTCGCGAGGACAATATGGCCTGGCCGTATTTTTGCCCTCTAGCTCATATTTTTGGCCTTCAGGTCGTATTGAGCTCGCACCAAAAAATACTAACAGTCCGCATTTTTGCCCTATTGCCCGTATTAACATCCTCTAGCACGTATTGAGCTCGCATTTTGCACATTTTTCAATAAAAGTTGAAAAAATACAATACAAAGCATCCTAAAGGGTTTAGGCCTGATCTATATATCAATAGACATCAAAAGCACATGAAAAACATACAAAATCATTCATTCTTTCAAATATAGGGGGTCATTCAATTTTGCATCAATCGGTGCCCTTGTCTCCGTCGAGATATTAGAGTCCTGTCAATGGTGAGCTGCTTTCCAAGGTTTGAACTTTGAATTATTTTCTCTTTTTTTTCTCTCTAGCCAAAATTTTTTCCTAGCAATGTGATTCTGTTGCAGTCATTTCTTAAGCAAGGTGTAAGAATTTGATGACTACCTTTGTTTTTTGGATTCTAACCATTTCCAATGAACTGCATATTTCCAACACTCTATTTTACTTTGGGCCATTCTCACCCTCATTAACTTTTGTCATTTTATGCATGAACAAGATGGAGGCCCTGACAATGCATGATGCAACAACATGCATGGTCTTTCATGTTCTTATTGTTATATTGTCAAGTAGCAGCAGAGGTGATTCCATAGAACCAATCATGTTTCCCCGTTAGATAGCAACCGAGATGTTTTTCCTTGTCTCCATTGTACTTTTTCTTTCGTATCGGCTAGCAAGTAGCAACAGCTTAATAATAGACAAATCAATAAGCCGAAGGTGGTGAAGTAGCATCTGATAAAGTAGCAGCCCCAGGCATTATAGCCTGATCTTGTTGTACTCCAAGATCTCCGACAAGGTCTTTTAACAAGATGTCTTCCTTAGCAGCTTCTGTCAATGCCATGTATTGTACCTCCATGGTAGACAATGTAACTGATGGCTGATAATGAAACTGCCATAGGTTTGTCTATTGATCTTCTCCCATCAACATCTACAATATAATATGAGTCCGAATAACCTGCAACCAAATACTCTTTATCACTTCTGTAGATGAGGCCAATGTCAGATGTTCCTTTCAGATATCAAAGGATACGCTTTACTGCCTGCCAATGCTCCTTCCCTGGATTGTTCATGAATTTGCTAACCACACTAACGGCATGCGCAATATCAGGTTTGTACATACCATAGTATACATCAAGCTTTCGACTGCATTGACATATGTAACTCGAGACATGTACTACTTTTCTTCATCAAACATAAGTTCAATTGTAAAAAGGTGCACATTTAAAGTCGATGAAGTACTTAAGGTCTTCGTTATAGACATATCGAACCTGAATAAAATTTTATGGATGTAACTTTTATGAGATAGAAGTGTTTACCCTTTACGCGATCCCTATAAATATTCATCCCTAAAATTTTGTTTGCTGCATCAAGATCCTTCATATCGAATTCTGCACTAAGGAGCTTCTTCAAATTTTTAATGTCTGACATGTTCCTAGTAGAAATTAACATATCATTCAACATATAAGAGCAGATAGATAGTGGAATCACCTTCCACCTTCTTGTGGTAGACACAATAATCATAGGGACTCCTATTAAATCCATTACTGATCATGAAACTATCAAATTCTGATGTGCAACAAGACAAGTAACACCCGGATGGAAGTGTGTTTGACAACCGGAGAGAATATCTTATTGTAGTCTACTCCCTCTTTCTGACTGTAGTCTTTATCAACTAGACGTGCTTTAATCTGATGTGCATCTGGACTTCCAAGTTGATTCTTGTGAAGAGATTCCATCTCTTTGCCTATTGCCACAATCCACTATTTTGATTCTGCATATGTAATAACATCCTTGTAGCTTGATGGATCTGGTAACTCTATCTATCAACTACTTGGAATGCATATGCAACCATGTCCTTAAAGCCATAATGCTTAGGAGGATCTACTTGACTGCGTGCACGTCTAGTAGCTAGTCTTGTGGTTCCTTCTATTGGTTGCACTTCAGGTTATGTCATCCTCATGAGATTCTTCTGCCTCATTTTGAATTAGAGTTAATTTAAAGTCTACCTATTCGTTGACACACTCTTCTACAGAGTCAACAACATCTGATTTTTATTTGGGCACATCTCATCAAAGGATATAGTTCTGCTGTGAATAACCTTGTGATATGAAGGAGACCAGATTCTAAATCCTTTTACACTTGCACCTTCTTTGGCCATTGGTTCCAGCTTTCCTTCATTGACAGGGTGATCACTAGTTGATCATACTGAAATTCTGCCTGAATTCATCTTATTCCATGTGCGTATAAGCTTTGAAATCTTCATATTTTAGTAATTATTCTTAATCTACATTCATTTATCTTCTTAGCATAACATTATTTCAGATTTGCACATTTGAGTTGTATAATATATTGATTAAGTTCTTATTTGTCTAATTTTCATTTGAAGAATTGATGCTTGTTGTTCATGTTGTTGTAGGATCAAAATCAAGACAAAAAACAGATAGAAAACATCCACGGGCAAAGGAAGCCGCCAGAATAATTTCACTATGAGCCAAAAGAGTGTACATCATATAAATTCCTAACCCTCATATATATAAAGGCCCATACCCTAATGGCCCAAGCCCTCCGCTTCCGCCACAGATCCTCATTTTTTTTCTTTCAGAATTTTGGGTATAGGGTACATAATTCAAGGCACATCAACAGTTAAGTTGTTCTAATCCATCCATAGCTGA